>OX387970.1:7500-2407500 GCA_947578425.1 Eugnorisma glareosa
TAATTACCACCAAGATGGCCGAGGCTGGCCCTGCAAAAACCGTACAAAATCCTCCATCAGTGCAGGAGAATAAAACTCTCCCAACGCGCCCAAAACTGGTAGAGTTTCACTCGCCGCCAAAAACGTTATATGCGGATCGGTCGGCAGAGGCTAGGGCCTGCCTCAATAAGGCCAAATTATTGTTGAGCTCCTCTAGAAACACGAAGACCGAGATCAAGAACGGCATTACTGAGGCGCTGGACCGGCTTTTCCAGCTGGTAAAAGAGGCAGATAGGTTAACTAAAACCAAGGGATCAGGAATGGGGCAAGATAGTACGCGGCTTGAAGTCGCTGCCGCTGATGCAACTTTTTCCTTGGGTACAAAATCCCCTTCCGAACAAAATCCGCTGGTGACACAATTAAAAGAACACACAACGTTGCTAGAAAGTAATAATAGAAGGATGGAGGAGCTGAGGTCGGTAATTGAACAGCATAAAGAAATGCTCGAGACCGGCACCGCCAAAACGTATGCGAGTGTAACTGCGATCCACAGCGGGAAGGCGAACCCAGTACGGAGTACGCTGCACTCGATCGTAGTTACCTCCAAGGACGATACGGAAACGGGAGACGAGGTCCTAAACAAAGTTCGGAAGGCGGTAGATGCGAAAGAGGGATGGGTCAAGGTGGAGAGGGTGAGGAAGGCTAAGGATAGGAAAGTCATAATGGGATTTCAGACCACAGAAGAGAGGGAGAAAATTAAAAACAAGCTGGCAAAGGAAAGGCAGGACCTCAATGTCGAGGAGGTGAAAAACAAAGACCCGCTGTTGATCCTCAGGAGTGTCCTCTCTGTCAATTCAGACGAGGATGTCCTTAAAGCTTTAAGGAACCAAAACAGGGATGTCTTTCACAACCTCGACAAAGAGGAGGACAGAGTGGTGGTAAAGTTCCGTAGAAGAACTCGGAACCCACACACGTGCCACATTGTGGTCAGCGTCTCTCCTACCATTTGGAGACGGGCAACAGAAGTCGGATGCCTGCATGTGGACCTTCAGCGCGTAAGGGTTGAAGACCAAACTCCGCTGGTTCAATGCACACGCTGCCTCGGCTACGGGCATGGCAGACGATTCTGCAAAGAACCGGCCGACCTGTGCAGTCATTGCGGTGGCCCACACTTGAGGTCGGAATGTGCCGATTTTCTGGCGGGTGAGCCGCCAAAATGCCAAAACTGCATAAGAGCTAAGCTCGGAGACGTTGGCCACAATGCCTTCAACACCGATTGCCCGACACGCCGCAAGTGGGACGAAATAGCCAGGTCGACCGTGGCGTATTGCTAAGGGCACCCAGGGAAACCCAAACCTCTACAGGTTCATGCAGGCTAACCTCCAGCGTAAAAGACTCGCAACAAACGAGCTTCTGTTAGAAGCCGTAAAGCGCGGAGTCGCCGTCGCTCTCCTCCAGGAACCTTACGTGGGTGGGGCCAAGGTCATGAGGAACCACAGGGGTGTTCGGATCTTCCAGAGCACTGATACCGGGGAGGGTACTGTCAAGGCCGCAATAGCGGTCTTCGATCAAGATCTTACAGTCACACAGTACCCGAAACTCACCACGAACAACATCACCGTGGTGGGGATCCAAACCAGTGCCTGGAAGATCACCTTTGTCTCCATTTACTTTGAGCCGGACCAGCCAATCGGGCCATACCTGGAGCACCTCAAACTTATTGAGGAAGAGGTAGGTTCCAGAATGTGGATTGTTGGAGGAGATGCGAATGCGAAAAGTACCTGGTGGGGAAGCCTGTCCATCGATCGCAGGGGCGAAGAAGTGTCCGGAGTCCTCGACGAGCTGAGTCTTAACATACTCAACAGAGGGGAAATTCCGACCTTCGACACGATCAGAGGAGGGACACGTTACTGCAGCCACGTTGATATCACAGCGTGTTCGACAGATATTCTGGACCTGGTGGACGACTGGAGGGTAGACGAGGGCCTCACAAGCTCGGATCACAACGGCATTGTTTTCAATATAAAATTAAAAAGATCAAAAGGCATACAAATTAATAGAACTACTAGGATTTTTAACACGAAAAAAGCAAATTGGCCCAAGTTTCGTGAGAAACTCGGCCAATTAATGCAAGAAAATAAAATAAATAAAATAGAAATTGATAAATTAAATACAGTCGACGAACTTAACGCAATTACCAACGTATACACTAACGCAATAAAAGACTCATGCACATCATCGATGCCTATAAAAAAGACCAATGAAGTGCTTACTTTGCCGTGGTGGTCCGAGAAACTTGAGAAGATGATGAAAGAGGTCGCCACCAGGAAACGCAGAGTTAGGTGTGCTGCACCGGCCCGAAGATCGAAGGTCGTCGACGAGTACCTTAAACTGAAACTTGAGTATGAAACGGAAGCAGCCAAAGACGAAATCCAGAGTTGGAAGAGTTTCTGCTCAAGACAGGACAGAGAAGGGGTTTGGGAAGGGATCTACCGGGTAATAGGAAGGACCAGGGGAAGGGGAGAGGACCAGCCACTGGTGAAGGACGGGGAGGTACTGGATACAAAAGGTTCAGTAGAACTACTGGCAAACACTTTCTATCCAGAAGACGACTCAGGCAGTGACAGTACCTGCCACCGCCTCCTCAGAGAAAAGGCCGACGTTGTGAATTCCGGCGAACAAGATGACTCTTGCGATCCGGCATTCACGATGGCTGAACTTATGGAAGCGTGCGGGTCCTTTAACCCGAAAAAAGCTCCAGGAGCTGACGGCTTCACCGCCGACATTTGTCGTCAAGCTATTAGGAGTGCCCCTGAGGTGGCCTTGGCTCTCCTGAACGGCTGCCTGAGATGCCACCTCTTCCCTGAAGTCTGGAAGGAGGCGACAGTCATCGTATTAAAGAAACCTGGTAAAACAGACTACAGCACCCCAAAGGCATATAGACCTATCGGCCTACTGCCAATATTAGGCAAAATTTACGAGAAGATGTTGGTGGCCCGCCTCAAGTTTCATTTGATCCCGAGAATGAGTACTCGCCAGTACGGATTCATGCCCCAGAGGAGCACCGAGGACTCTCTCTATGCACTAATGCTACACATACGTGGCAAGCTGTTACAAAAGAAAATAATTGTCTTAATATCATTGGACATAGAGGGAGCCTTCGACAGCGCCTGGTGGCCAGCCATAAGGGTCCGTCTGGCTGAGGAACAGTGTCCAGTAGGCTTGAGGAGGGTCATCGACAGCTATCTCGAGAACCGAAGGGTCAGAGTTAGGTACGCAGGTGAAGAGTACTGTAAGGCGACAAGTAAGGGCTGCGTCCAGGGTTCCATTGGGGGACCAATATTCTGGAACCTGTTGCTGGACCCGCTGCTTAAGAGTTTGGAGGCTGGGAATGTCTATTGCCAGGCGTTTGCAGACGATGTTGTGCTGACTTTCGATGGTGACACTGCGCTGGAGATCGAGGGACGTGCCAATGCCGCCCTCGAACATGTTCAAGCATGGGGCGCTCAAAACAAACTTAAATTTGCCCCGCAGAAAACCAACGCCATGGTGATAACACGCAAACTCAAATACGACACTCCGCGCCTGAGCATGGGCGGGATCGACATTGCCATGTCCAACGAGATCAAAATCCTGGGTGTCACCATCGATAGACAGCTGACTTTTAACGCACACGTCGCAAATGTGTGCAGGAAGGCAATAGGCATCTACAAGCAGCTTACTAGGGCAGCAAAGATCAGCTGGGGGCTTCATCCTGAAGTCATCAGAGTGATATATGTGGCTACCGTTGAACCAGTCATCCTGTACGCCGCTAGCGTATGGGCTCCGGCCGTCGAGAAGCTGGGTATCAAGAAACAGTTGGAAGCGGTCCAGCGTGGTATTGCACAGAAGCTGTGCAAGGGATACCGGACGATCTCCTTAAACTCCGCGCTAGTGCTTGCTGGGATATTACCTCTGGACCTGCGAGTCCGCGAAGCGGCATCGTTATACGAGGCCAGGAGGGGGGTACCTCAGCCAGCACTTGGTGACAGGAGGGTCGAGCAGACTGCCTCAGCAATGGAGGCTCCACACCCTGCAGAGCGCGCTGAGCTAGAGCTCGTAAGCTTGGTGAACCAAGAGCAACTTAATGCACAGAGCGAACTTGAAGTTCGCATCTTTACGGATGGGAGCAAGATTGGGGGTAAGGTTGGAGCGGCACTATCCATATGGAGCGGCGACGCCGAAACCAAAGCCCTCAAGCTTGCTCTCCCACACTATTAACCACAACCGACACCACCCTCTGGCGGTGGAGGCAAGGTCAAACCTTAGGTCACTATCGTTCCAAAACAGGGCTGTTACCTTGTTTTGGATCAAAGCTCATGTGGGGTTGGAAGGAAATGAGAGAGCCGACGAACTGGCAAAAAGTGCCGCCGAAAATTCCAAACGAAAGCCTGACTACGACCTGTGTCCGGTTTCGTACGTCAAGCGATGCATTCGCATGGCAACTCTTGACGTATGGAACCGAAGATACCGCTCTGGAGAAACTGCTTCAGTGACCAAACTGTTTTTCCCGGATGCGGTGGCGGCCTACAGGATAATCAGGAAGTGTAATATAAACAGCATAGAAACCCAAGTCATGACGGGGCACGGTGGGTTCGCAGAATACTTGAATCGCTTCAAGTGTAAGGCGAGCCCATCGTGCATCTGCGACCCTGAAATCGTTGAAACGGTGCCACATATATTACTCAACTGTCCCGTCTTTGACAAAGAAAGACTGGAGGCCGAGCACGTACTCGACACCAAAATCGATACCGAAAATATGTGGCAATTAATGGCGGGAAAAAAGAGAGAGTTGTTCATAGAATATTGCGTCAAAATTTGTGAAAAAGTTATTAGAAGAAATAAAAGTGCCTAAGCAAAAATGCTTACTTAATATCATATAGAATATTAGTGTCAAGCATTGGAAACAGAGGAAAAATAAAATGTAAAGTATAAGTAATGCTGAATACTCATATTGCCCATAAGTAAACTAAGGCTAAGTTAACATAAGAACATGAATGTTTAGTTATAAAAACAGACATATAAGATGGCTGTATAAAATGTAATCCCACAAATGTACTAGTGTATTCAGAAATAGAATTAAGAAGTCCTGAACAGACAATTAGAAATAAGAATAGATAAATAAGAAAGCAGTATAAATCGTTATTTATAAATGTACTAGTATTAAGAATTAGAAATAAGAAGAAGTACGAAATACGTTACTAGAAATAAGAACAGAAATATAAAAAGGCTGTATAACTTAATAGATTATTAGTCATAAGAGAAATGTAATTAGAAATAGGAATAGATATAAGATGGCTGTAAAAGTTGTAAACAAACATGCGATAGTAGTAAGAAATAGAAATAAGATAGAATAAGAATTACTGTAAGAGATAAATAAAAACAGTTGTGTCCATGTGTTATCCCCGAAATAAAAAGAAAAAAGAGGAATAGAGATCAGAATAGGGAAAAGTAGAAGGGCGTCCTACCCTTTAAGACTGAAAGAGGAAAGAATAAAAGGAAGATAAAGTATGTTGAATGAAAGTACGAGAGGAATAGAAGCGAGAACTAGTATGAAAGAAAAGCCTAGCACAGGCTCCGATTATGTTGGAGGTAGAAGTAGATAATTAAAAAAAAAAAAAAAAAAAAAAAAAAAAAAAAAAAAAAAAAAAAAAAAAAAAAAAAAAAAAAAAAAAAAAAAAAAAAACCTAACCTAACCTAACCTAACCTAACCTAACCTAACCTAACCTAACCTAACCTAACCTAACCTAACCTAACCTAACCTAACCTAACCTAACCTAACCTAACCTAACCTAACCTAACCTAACCTAACCTAACCTAACCTAACCTAACCTAACCTAACCTAACCTAACCTAACCTAACCTAACCTAACCTAACCTAACCTAACCTAACCTAACCTAACCTAACCTAACCTAACCTAACCTAACCTAACCTAACCTAACCTAACCTAACCTAACCTAACCTAACCTAACCTAACCTAACCTAACCTAACCTAACCTAACCTAACCTAACCTAACCTAACCTAACCTAACCTAACCTAACCTAACCTAACCTAACCTAACCTAACCTAACCTAACCTAACCTAACCTAACCTAACCTAACCTAACCTAACCTAACCTAACCTAACCTAACCTAACCTAACCTAACCTAACCTAACCTAACCTAACCTAACCTAACCTAACCTAACCTAACCTAACCTAACCTAACCTAACCTAACCTAACCTAACCTAACCTAACCGTCAGCCTAGGTGAAAAAACTCAGCAGTCACCTTGTAGCGTCGTTCTGTCGGTCACCAATATATATTGTTTAGGCTTTTGGTTCAAAGTGTGTAATATCTAGTTATATATTAAATATATAGTGAAGATATTATAGAAAGTGGTAACATTGGCATTATTTAAATAGAAAACACAATTAATTGGTGGAATGATAGGTGGGTAAAAAACAGCGTAAAATTGAAAGTATAATTATATATAAATTAAAGTGTAAATATATGAATGGGATTAAAATTTTAGATTTAAAATAGAGTATAGAGCATGGTCTTTTCGGCCTCTTATCAATCCAGTCGCAAAGCAAGAGAAAAACTCGCACAAAAGGTCTCTGATCATGTCAGAGGGACACTGGCGGGGCAGGAGTGGGTTTTAGTCGGTTCGAGTCCGACACTACCTCGACTGTCTCACAGCCGTGAGATAGTCGAGGTGTCCGTGGGGATTTCCCACTCCTGCCAAAACAAAAAAAAAAAAAAAAAAAAAAAAAAAAAAAAAAAAAAAAAAAAACCTAACCTAACCTAACCTAACCTAACCTAACCTAACCTAACCAGTACGAAAATTAAATAAAACTTAGTATATAGTGCATTCATTGGCACAAACGTAAGGGTAAACGGGGTTAATAGATTACTTTAAGTCTAACAGTAAAAAAAAAAAAATAGTTAATGGTCAAAGTATTTCGAATCACTAGTTCATACAAATAAATATAAGTTCAAATATATATAGAGTATAAGAAAGAAAGTACTATGTTAAAGATAATAAAACAAATGTGAAATTCATATTTTTGTGATATATATACACTTAATAAAATAGAGTGATAAATGAACGTAATAAATAAAATAGTAAAACGAAAAGTGTTTAATATGGTCTCTTCGGCCTTCTATCAGCATGAAAAGATAAAACGTCAGAAACCAAGGGCTCTGATCCTCATGTCAGAGGGACACTGGCTGGGCAGGAGTGGGTTTTAGTCGGTTCGAGTCCGACACTACCTCGACTGTCTCACAGCTGTGAGATAGTCGAGGTGTCCGTGGGGATTTCCCACTCCTGCCAAAACAAAAAAAAAAAAAAAAAAAAAAAACCTAACCTAACCTAACCTAACCTAACCTAACCTAACCTAACCTAACCTAACCTAACCTAACCTAACCTAACCTAACCTAACCTAACCTAACCTAACCTAACCTAACCTAACCTAACCTAACCCGTTGATATCTTCACTCCCAGACGTGCGATTTTGAAGCTGTTTTCAGCATTTTTAGACCTTACTAGGCCTCCGCCTACGTTTTGACCATATCGCACTCACCTGCACGCGCGTATAAAAAACTTCCCCTACAACCCTTGGAAATTTTTTGAATTTTCATACAAAGTCATCAAAATTTAGTGTTTTTCCAGATTCTATTTCAAAAGTAACGTTAGATTATAGATTCAATAGTACTCACCCTTCATCCCTGCTTTCTGGTCCGCGTTCCGTGAGCCGGTCTTCAGGTTGGGGGTTGAAAACCAAAATTTTTTGTTTCAAAAACTGGTTTTTTGACCAAAAGTCCAAATTTTTGTTCGGCACCTACCCCGTTTTATTTCGTAGATCGCTAGCCCGCGCGGAGACGCGTCTCTGGACACCCCTCACGCCCGGCTAGCTCAAATAAAACTTGTTGATTTTTATAAAAAATCGTTTTTTCTATTAGTCTCTGTATATACCAAAATCCACCTTAGGAAGTTAGTTTAAAACAAAAACGTTGATATCTTCACTCCCAGACGTGCGATTTTGAAGCTGTTTTCAGCATTTTTAGACCTTACTAGGCCTCCGCCTACGTTTTGACCATATCGCACTCACCTGCACGCGCGTATAAAAAAACTTCCCCTACAACCCTTGGAAATTTTTTGAATTTTCATACAAAGTCATCAAAATTTAGTGTTTTTCCAGATTCTATTTCAAAAGTAACGTTAGATTATAGATTCAATAGTACTCACCCTTCATCCCTGCTTTCTGGTCCGCGTTCCGTGAGCCGGTCTTCAGGTTGGGGGTTGAAAACCAAAATTTTTTGTTTCAAAAACTGGTTTTTTGACCAAAAGTCCAAATTTTTGTTCGGCACCTACCCCGTTTTATTTCGTAGATCGCTAGCCCGCGCGGAGACGCGTCTCTGGACACCCCTCACGCCCGGCTAGCTCAAATAAAACTTGTTGATTTTTATAAAAAATCGTTTTTTCTATTAGTCTCTGTATATACCAAAATCCACCTTAGGAAGTTAGTTTAAAACAAAAACGTTGATATCTTCACTCCCAGACGTGCGATTTTGAAGCTGTTTTCAGCATTTTTAGACCTTACTAGGCCTCCGCCTACGTTTTGACCATATCGCACTCACCTGCACGCGCGTATAAAAAAACTTCCCCTACAACCCTTGGAAATTTTTTGAATTTTCATACAAAGTCATCAAAATTTAGTGTTTTTCCAGATTCTATTTCAAAAGTAACGTTAGATTATAGATTCAATAGTACTCACCCTTCATCCCTGCTTTCTGGTCCGCGTTCCGTGAGCCGGTCTTCAGGTTGGGGGTTGAAAACCAAAATTTTTTGTTTCAAAAACTGGTTTTTTGACCAAAAGTCCAAATTTTTGTTCGGCACCTACCCCGTTTTATTTCGTAGATCGCTAGCCCGCGCGGAGACGCGTCTCTGGACACCCCTCACGCCCGGCTAGCTCAAATAAAACTTGTTGATTTTTATAAAAAATCGTTTTTTCTATTAGTCTCTGTATATACCAAAATCCACCTTAGGAAGTTAGTTTAAAACAAAAACGTTGATATCTTCACTCCCAGACGTGCGATTTTGAAGCTGTTTTCAGCATTTTTAGACCTTACTAGGCCTCCGCCTACGTTTTGACCATATCGCACTCACCTGCACGCGCGTATAAAAAAACTTCCCCTACAACCCTTGGAAATTTTTTGAATTTTCATACAAAGTCATCAAAATTTAGTGTTTTTCCAGATTCTATTTCAAAAGTAACGTTAGATTATAGATTCAATAGTACTCACCCTTCATCCCTGCTTTCTGGTCCGCGTTCCGTGAGCCGGTCTTCAGGTTGGGGGTTGAAAACCAAAATTTTTTGTTTCAAAAACTGGTTTTTTGACCAAAAGTCCAAATTTTTGTTCGGCACCTACCCCGTTTTATTTCGTAGATCGCTAGCCCGCGCGGAGACGCGTCTCTGGACACCCCTCACGCCCGGCTAGCTCAAATAAAATTTGCCCACCCACCCGCCCTCTGGTCTATAGGAAGGTAGACGTGGGGTTCTCGGCGAAATTTTTAAATTTTTATTTTATATCCTGTTGCTTTTTAAAGAACTTGCTGAAGGGTTTTTCAGGGAAGGCTCGCTTTTTAACGATCCTGACAATTTTTAGTAATTTTAATTTTATTTATTTTATTTTTGTAATTTTATTGGGACAGTCGTTTGTGAATGAGCGACAATAATTATATGACATTTTGTATTTTTATATTTTAATTGATTATCTTTTTTATTACTTATTGTGTTCCCCCCTTTACAGGGTCACATAAGTACCAGTGTCTCACTCTCTTCTCGAGCAGAAATTGTTGTCCCGACCCCCTCCTTACAGGGGTCGCTCTGATTTTATCTGCTCTTCGACAGTAAATATGTTCCGCACCCCGGCCATGAACGCGAAGACCCAGAGCTCCAGGAGCTCGCCGCGATCGGCGGAGAAGGTGGGGCCTTCGCCTTCTGACGCGAGGAGGAAAATTGTATTCGGAGACGATACACCCCTTGCGTCCGAAGAGGGCCCTACTACTCCGGTGACGCGGCGAGCTCCTGTCCACGCTTCAGGATCGCTCATGAAGCCTGAGGCTGAGCACCGCAGTCGCATTGCGGAGGCGAGAGCTTGCCTAAATAAGGCAAAGCTCAATTTGGGCAACTCTCGCAACCTCAAGGCGGAGATCAAGACTGCGGTGCTCGAAGCCATAAACAGGCTTTATGAGCTGGTCAAGGAGTCGGAGCGAGACAAGGCCCCTGCCGCACCCATCACCGTGCCAGAACCCGCGCCCACTGCTGACCTTTGTCCCCAACCCATTTCCATCGAGGTTCTTGCTGGCCAGACTGAGCTCCTGAAGACCATGAAGGAGCACATCTCGGAGTTAAAAGACAACTCCGAGAAACTCGACAGACTCCGAGACAGTCTGGCCAGCAGAGAAAGTGTGGGGGAGACAACCTACGCGAGTGTAGCCGCCGTCAGTAAAAGCCACACCGGGGCACAGGTCCTGGAGCGAACGACGCTGCACTCAGTGGTTGTCTCCTCAACACAAGAGATGGATACGGGGGACGAAATACTTGAAAGAGTTAGGAAAGCAGTGGACGCGAAGGAGGGCTGGGTGCGCGTAGAGAGGGTCAGAAAGGCCAAGGACCAGAAGGTCATCATGGGGTGCGCGACGAAAGAGGAGAGGGAGAAGCTAAAAAAGCGACTGGAATCGGCCGGAGAGAACCTCGTCGTCGAGGCGGTGAAGAATCGGGACCCGCTTCTGGTTCTTAGGGACGTGCTGTTAGTTCACAGTGATGAAGAAGTGCTGAGAGCCCTTAAGAACCAGAACCGTGAGATCTTTCACGGCCTCGGTGACGAGGAAAAGAAAATATCCATTAAATTTAGGAAGAAATCACGCAACCCACATGTGAGCAGCATTGTGCTGAGTGTCACCCCAGCAATCTGGAGGAGGGCACTCGAAGGAGGCAAGCTTCGTATTGACCTCCAGAGAGTGCGCGTCGAGGATCAGACGCCTCTGGTGCAGTGTACCCGCTGCCTTGCGTACGGCCACGGCAAGCGCCTATGTACGGAGCCGGCCGACCTCTGTAGCCACTGCGGCGGTCCGCACCTGAGGGCGGACTGCCCAGTCAAGCTCAGCGGTGAAGCAGAGGTGTGCGTAAACTGCACCAGAGCCAAGCTGGGGGAACACACGCACAATGCGTTCAGCAGCGTATGCCCGGTACGTAGGAAGTGGGACGCATTCGCAAGGGCATCAATAGCTTATTGCTAAAGTTGTCGGTGCGCCCACTTCCGAGTACACAGTGATGACCAGTCTGACACAACCAGATTGCAGGCGCATTGAGCGAACCACTAGGGTTGGCTTAATGGAAAACGGTAATTGGAGTCACTTTCGTAAGAAAGTGGCTCGAATTATGCTGGAATCTAAGTCAACTCTAGTGGAATCGTCAAGTTGTGTCAGCCTGGGTGAAAAAACTCAGCAGTCACCTTGTAGCGTCGTTCTGTCGGTCACCAATATATATTGTTTAGGCTTTAGGCGTTAGGTTCAAAAGTGTGTAATATCTAGTTATATATTAAATATATAGTGAAGATATTATAGAAAGTGTTAATTGGTGGAATGATAGGTGGGTAAAAAACAGCGTAAAATTGAAAGTATAATTATATATAAATTAAAGTGTAAATATATGAATGGGATTAAAATTTTAGATTTAAAATAGAGTATAGAGCATGGTCTTTTCGGCCTCTTATCAAACCAGTCGCAAAGCAAGAGAAAAACTCGCACAAAAGGTCTCTGATCATGTCAGAGGGACACTGGCGGGGCAGGAGTGGGTTTTAGTCGGTTCGAGTCCGACACTACCTCGACTGTCTCACAGCCGTGAGATAGTCGAGGTGTCCGTGGGGATTTCCCACTCCTGCCAAAACAAAAAAAAAAAAAAAAAAAAAAAAAAAAAAAAAACCTAACCTAACCTAACCTAACCTAACCTAACCTAACCTAACCTAACCTAACCTAACCTAACCTTTTTTTTTTTTTTTTTTGTTGTCGCTGGGAAAAAATGCATTACGCATACCCTCCCATCGGGGGATGGAAGGGGTATGTGGGACTCCCCGGGCGGACCCGGTATACCCACTAAAACGACCCAGCGGCATTCCCGCTTCGTCCGAGTGGCGGGGAACTGGGAAACCGGCATAGCCTTTACGTCCAGTCCTCCGCCGACGATTGCCCTTCATGGCGGACCCCTCACGCCCTCACGGGTGTGGGGGGTCGGGAATGACAGACGAAGGTGACGGGTGCAATGCGGGCGAAGGCACCCCCGCGCCTGTCGCCCGCCCGTCACCATGGGGAGGGAGAGGACGACGCCTTCTCCGACCCCTTCGTCTGCGGAGCGGTGCAGCGAGAGGATCGTCCTCCCGCACGCGCTCGGAGAAGTAGTCCCCCACAGGGGCCATGTCTCCCCACGCGGCTGCCACGTATCCCGGTCCCCTCTCTAAGAGCGAGAGGGGAGGGGAGTCTGTGGAAAGCCGCGACACCAACGCCACCGAGCCGTCCCAGCCGCCCAGCCAACGGCCAGGGACCGAGTAAGGCTCGGTGACCGCCGCCAAGTCCACCAACCACTCAGCCATGGTCTGCATCAGCAGATCCTGGGCTGCCCTGCAGTGGTTGGTGTTCGCCTGATGGATGCGATGCTCGACCCTATCCATCAGTCGGACATCGCACCCCCCTCCGCAGCCGCCGCAGGAACGACGGTGCTAGCGTCATCAGCGGGCCCGGTCGGCGCTTGCGCTCTGCCACGCTTAGGGGGAGGATTGCACTTCCTCCCCTTCATTACGTGGCCTGCCCGGCGGCCACTGGCAGCACACACCGCGCAGTGCGGCGTGGCGGCCTCGCAGGAGGCGGCTTTGTGGCCCTCCTTGCCGCAGCGGTAGCATGTGTCCGTCCTGTCTACCTTGGACGGACACAGGGGCCGGGTGTGTCCGATGCCGAAGCACCGGAAACACCGCAGAGGCTGGTCCTCGAGTGCCCGGACTGCGCCCGAGCTGAACCCGACTTGAAGCCGTCCTTTCGCAAGGACGGCTTTGGCAGCGGCGATTGGGCACTCGAGGCGAATGGTGCCCATACCACCGCGGCCGGGCCTTATGTCCCGGCCTTGGACCGCCGCGGCGCCACAGCCCCCTACCACTGCGACCGCCGCCACCACCTCCTCCTTGGTGACGGAGTCATCTAACTCCATCACTTCAATGGCCGCCGACTTGACTGGTCGGGCCACCTTGGCCGAATCTGCTATGACCTCCTGCAGCTTGGCCGCAAAGAGGTCCGCATGGGCACTCCCCTCTGCCCCCGGGAACTCGAAAATTCGAGCCCCGGCTTGGGTCCGCCTGCAAGTCACACTGCCGATCCCCAGTTGGGTGGGATCAGCATTGGCACGCGCCCGCACCAAAATAGACATGTAAGTCTCCCCGCGCCCCGCAGCCTCCGCGGTGAGCGTCACCACGACGGCTGCGGTTTTTGGGGGGACTAGCTGTTTCTTTCCCCTCCCTTTCCCTTTCCCATTCCCCTTTTCCTTGCCGGTTGTCTGCGACCGGCTAGGAGCGGTGGTGGCGGGGACGACAGGGTCGGCCGTCACCGACTTTTTGGCTTTGCCCTTCCCCTTACGGACCACTTCCGTCCACTCGTTGGACGGGGTGGTTGAAGGGAGAAGGGCGTCTTCCGCCTGGGAGGAGGACGGCCCCGGCTCGCACTGCCTCATATCCGCAGCAAGCGGCGGTCGAACGCGTTTCTCCGGCAAGAGCCGGTCCTCAATTCCTGCAAGGCAGGCTCTTGTGAAGGCCCTCTCCTCCATAACAACCTTGCGGATGATATCCTCAAGGTTGGAGGAGGGGCCCTCTGCTGCAGGGCTCGCCTTGGCCTGTTGTGGCCGGGCCGAGGAAGGGCCCTCTGCTGCAGGGCTCGCCTTGGCCTGTTGTGGCCGGGCCGTGGCTTCCGCCAGCTTCTGATGAAGCTGGCTGACCTCCGACTGCAGGCGATCTATCTTCGCCTGCAGTTGCCGCGTCTCGTCGGTGGCCGTACGCTGGACCAGCTCCGCGACGACACCGCGCATGCTCGCGGCCCTGCATTTGAGGGCCTTCTGCAAGGTCCCCTTCAAGTTGGAGGACTTAGAGGCGACCTCCACGATCTCCTCCTCGTCCTCCTCCGCCATTCTCTCCAGCTCGGCCAGAGAATGGTCCGCGTATAGAACGCGGGACGCACCGTACCCGGACTTGGCCCGGGCGACGTGCGCCCGTCTCTCTCTGGCAGCAACCCGCTCCTCCAGCTCTTGCTGGAGTTGCGCGCGCCGAGCCAAATCCAGCTGGCGTTGGGCGTCCGCGAGTCCAACGTCATGGGTATCCGCGACCGCCGTCGGCTTTTTAGCCTTCGATAACCTCGTCGACCCCGAGGCGGAAGAGCCCTCGGACCCACCGCTCCGGTGGACCCGCTTCCGCGATCGAGCGTCGTCCGCGTCCGACAATCCAATAAGCGAGTCGTTGTCAGACGACTCACTCACCCTTTCGAAGAAACTAGCCGCAGACGGCGCGCGGCTAGTCTCTGACGCCGGAGCGTCGTTGTGGCCCTGAGAAGGGCCTTTTGGTTGGCCCTGAGAAGGGCCTTTTGGTTGGCCCTGAGAAGGGCCTTTTGGTTGGCCCTGAGAAGGGCCTTTTGGTTGGCCCTGAGAAGGACCTTTTTCTTTTAAAAACCGCCCGCAGGCGTCCCGCGTGGGTTTAGGCATTGCCTCCGCCAGTTCGCAATCAACAAGACAAATTAAAATAGCTACGAAAGCACAGAGCACTTTGGCCAACCCAGTCTGCCACTCCGTTACGGTGGTCAGAACTGGGCTGTTTCCAGGGGACACGACGTGGACGTAAGCTCTGTGGGGGGTCCCCCAACCTAACCTAACCTAACCTAACCTAACCTAACCTAACCTAACCTAACCTAACCTAACCTAACCTAACCTAACCTAACCTAACCTTTTTTTTTTTTTTTTTTTTTTTTTTTTTTTTTTTTTTTTTTTTTTTTTTTTTTTTTTTGTCGCTGGGAAAAAATGCATTACGCATACCCTCTCATCGGGGGATGAGAGGGGTATGTGGGACTCCCCGGGCAGACCCGGTATACCCACTAAAACGACCCAGCGGCATTCCCGCTTCGTCCGAGTGGCGGGGAACTGGGAAACCGGCATAGCCTTTGCGTCCAGTCCTCCGCCGACGATTGCCCTTCATGGCGGACCCCTCACGGGTGTGGGGGGTCGGGAATGACAGACGAAGGTGACGGGTGCAATGCGGGCGAAGGCACCCCCGCGCCTGTCGCCCGCCCGTCACCATGGGGAGGGAGAGGACGACGCCTTCTCCGACCCCTTCGTCTGCGGAGCGGCGCAGCGAGAGGATCGTCCTCCCGCGCGCGCTCCGCCTCCTCCTTTTGCGACATTACGTCCTCGCAAAAGGAGGCGACTGCTGACCAGGCCTCCTCGCTCCCCAGCATGGCGTCGACCACGCCGGGAAGCGAGAGGTCCAGTCCGACCACCGCGGTCAGACCGCGGCGCAGCTCGGACCAAGCCGGGCACACCTCGAGGGTGTGCTGCGCCGTGTCTACCGGCGCGCCGCAGTCGTGGCACGCCGGGGTCTCCTCCCTCCCGATCCGGTGCAGGTGCGATCCGAAACAGCCATGCCCGGACAACACCTGCACTAGACGGAAAGAGAGGAAACCGTGGGACCGCTCGAGCCAGCCTTGCAGGACCGGACCGAGCGCGTCCAACGTCCGGCGGCCAAAGGCGGCGCTGGCGAGGTCCTCCGACCAATGGAGGACGATGGCGTCCCTCGCCTCTCGCCGCACGGCCTCCCGCTCTTCGCCCATGGGGCGCTCCCCAAGCGCCTTCCGGCGCGCCGTCCATTCGTACACTCTGGCGAGCACCCAAGCCTCCAACTCCCAAGGAGGGGTGCCGGCCAGAGCGCACGCCGCCGAGAAGCCCACTGAGCGGTAGGCCCTCGCCACCCGCTGTGCAATGGCCCGCTGGGGCCTGCGGATGGCGGTCGCATTCTCCCTCCTATGGAGGGAGTCCGCCCAGATGGGGGCCCCGTATAGGGCCATGCTCCGCAAGATGCCGGCATAGAGGCGCCGGCATTTCGCCTTGGGCCCCCCCAGGTTCGGGAGGAGCCACGAGAGGGCGTCCGCGGCCTTTAACAGGCGCGTCGACAGCCCGCTGAAATGCGGGCCGAAGCGCCACCTGTCGTCCAGCACCAGGCCCAGATACTTCATCTGGGGCTGGACCCCTATCCTGACGCCTTCTACGACTATGTGGGCGTCGGGAGGGCAGCGCTGTCGGGGACCGCGAAAGTACACGGCCTCCGTCTTGTGCAGCGCCACCCTCAATCCCAGGCGGCGGATCCTCTCTGCCACCAAGGCTCCGCCAGCCGAGGCCAGACAGGCCGCATCCCCGAAGCTCCTCCCCCGGGCAGTGAGGAGAGTGTCATCCGCGTAGCAGATGACACTAGTGCCCGGGAGGAGGGCTCCCCGCAACAGCCAATCGAATCCGATGTTCCACAAGGGGGGCCCCAGCACCGACCCCTGCGGAACACCGGACTCTGCGCCGTACCGCCTCACCGTGGCCGTCTTGTCTACGAGGAGGACCTCTCGGTCCTCCAAGTAGCTGGCCAGGAGGTCCCGCAGATATTGGGGCACTCCGTGATACCGGAGCGCCTCCAGTATCGTCGAGTGGGGGACGGAGTTGAAGGCGTTGGCAATGTCGAATGACACCGCCAGCACTCCGTCCCCCGCCTCCACCGCCTCCTTCACCTGGCCCTTGAGTAGGGCCAGCGCGTCGATCGTCGAACGCCCACGACGGAAACCAAATTGGGCGTCCGACAGATCCGGCCCTACCACCCGCAAGTGGCTTTCCAGCCTCCCGGCGATAATCCCCTCGAACAGTTTACCGACCTCATCGAGCAGAACGATGGGCCGGTATGCCGAGGGGGAGTCCACCGGGCGTCCCTCCTTCCGGAGGAGGCACAACTGCCCCTCCTTCCACAGTTTCGGGAACCTCCCAGCCGTAAGGCACGCACTGAAGAGGTCCCGAAACCTGTCCTCCATTTGGGTGGCAGCGATCGCCACCACCCGCGCGGGGACGCCGTCTGGCCCGGGGGCCGTCTTTTTTGCGCGGAGGCTAAGTACCCCCGCGTAGAACTCCGCCGCCGTCACCAGGGGAACCTCCTCCTCCGGCGAAGCCACCCCTTGCGGAGGAACCATCGTTGGTGGGGTGAAGTCGGTCCTGCGCGGAAACAGGGACCGGACCACCCCATCCAGCAACGCTGGCTCGAGGGTAACCTAACCTAACCTAACCTAACCTAACCTAACCTAACCTAACCTAACCTAACCTAACCTAACCTAACCTAACCTAACCTAACCTAACCCAGCGGTGGTGAAAGCCGCAACAGAGAATTGGAAGGAGTTCTGCGGGAAGCAGGATAGAGAAGGGGTCTGGGAGGGAATTTACAGGGTAATGGGAAGGATTGTAAAGAGAGAGGAGGATCTGCCACTTCAGTTGGGAGGAGAACCACTGGATGCCAAGGGCTCCGTGAGGCTGTTGGCCGAGACGTTCTACCCCGAGGACCGAGAGGAAGATGATACCATAGACCATCGCCAAACAAGAGAACAGGCAGAAATGGTAAACGCGTGGAGCCATGGTGAACGGCATGACCCACCGTTTACCCTAAGCGAGCTTGATAGGTCTATGGGATCATTCAACCCAAAAAAGGCCCCGGGAGCCGACGGCTTCACGGCTGACATCTGCAGCCACGCGGTTCACTGTGACCCCAATTACTTCCTGGCACTGCTTAATAAGTGCCTGGCGCTACACCACTTCCCGAAGATCTGGAAGGAAGCAACGGTGGTTGTGCTCAGAAAGCCAGGCAAAGAATCGTACACCGTACCCAAATCGTACAGGCCGATTGGGCTATTGCCTGTCCTGGGGAAAGTGTACGAAAAGATGCTGGTTGCCCGTCTCAAATTCTACTTACTACCCAGGATAAGTACTCGCCAGTACGGCTTTATGCCCCAAAAAACCGCTTGCCGCTTCCGCAGATACGGTGCGGTATCCGCGTATGACCCTGACTGCCATGACTCTTTGCGGTCTTCGCAGAAGAGCCTTATTTTGGGCAGACAGGGACTCCGCCCACACCGGGGCCCCATAGAGCGCCATCGAGCGGATCACCCCCGTGTAAAGCCGTCGGCAAACGACGTTCGGTCCACCCAGGTTCGGCAACAGCCGGCTGAGGGCAGACGCCGTGCCGATCAGCTTCGGCGCGAGCTGACCAAAGTGCTCGCCGAAGTTCCACCTCCGGTCCAGAACCAGGCCCAAGTATTTCATACTTGCCCGCACCGCTATTGTTGCACCACCAATAGTGAGGTGTGCGCCAGCCGGTGGCCGGCGTCGGGGCGCATGAAATACCAGGGCCTCCGTCTTCTCGAGAGCCACCCTGAGGCCCAGTGCCGCGATTCGCCCCACGACAAGGGACGCGCCCTCGACAGCCGAGCGTGCCGCTTCTTCGTAGCTCCCTCCCCGGGCCGTGACGAGAGTGTCATCAGCGTAACAAATGACGCCCTGCCCGGGGGAGAGCAAACAGCGCAAGGCCCAGTCATAGCCAATGTTCCACACAAGCGGACCCAAGACCGACCCCTGTGGAACACCGCACCTGATGGCCCTGCGCACAACTCGGCCGTCGCATCCCTCGTAGCAGACGAACCGACCCTGCAGGTAGTCTGCCACCAGCTGCCTCAGGTAGACGGGTACCCGATGGTAGCGGAGCGCCTCCTCGATGCAGCTGAATGGCAGGGTGTTGAACGCGTTGGCGATGTCTATAGACACTGCCAACAACACCCCACCCCGAGCAACTGCATCCTTCGCCTCGGCCTTGAGGCGCAAGATGGCGTCCACTGTCGAACGCCCTGCCCGGAATCCAAACTGGGCGTCCGACAAGTTCGGGCCAACTTCCTCTAAGTGCCGGACGATGCGGGTAGCGAGAATCTTCTCTAGCATCTTCCCCGCCTCGTCCAGCAAGACAATTGGCCTATACGCTGATGGAGACTCCAGGGGTCGCCCCGCCTTCTGCAGCAGCACCAGTCGACCCTCCTTCCAGGCTTTAGGGAACCGTCTCGACGTCAGACAGGCGTCAAACAGCTCCCTAAGCCTGTCTTCCAGGGCCGCTTCCTAGAAGCCGGCCGGCGTCGGCCAGGTGCTTGGCCACTGCGACGGGGCACTGGGTCCAGACAGAGCTGGCGCCTCCTGGGCCAGGTCGGATTGGGCCGACTCGGACCGCATCGGGAGAGCAGCCAGTCTTACGTGCGATCGCGTCCTGCACGTCCTGCCCAGTCACAGAGTCGTCAAGGCCCGAGATGCGCAGTTCAGCGCACTTCGTCGGCCTGGAGACCCTGACCTCCTCTGCGAAGACCGCTCGCAGTTTCTCTGCGACACGGTCTGCCCCCGCAGTGCCTTGGGCCCCTGGGAACTCAAGCATGCGGGCTCCGGTTAGAGCCTGTCGGAACCTGACATCTGTTATGCCTAGTTCCTCCAGGTTCACGGCTTGCCTAGCCTTGGTGAGGACAGCCGCGTACGTGACGCCCCTCTCCACTGCTTCCGGTTGCAGGGTGAGCACCACCGCAGCGGACCTTGGCGCACGGAGCCCGCGCTTGGCGTTCTTGCCCCTCTTGGGCCTGGACCGCTTGTTTCCCTGAGCGGCAGGGGCCGCCGCACTCTTTTGGGGTAAGGAAGGAGAAGAACCTTCGTTCTTCTTCTTCTTCTTCCTATTCCTCTTCCTCCTCACCACGGTCTGCCAGCCCTCACTGGCAGACGCCGATGGTTCTGCATCAAGGGCTCGCGTGGTGGCTGTTGGGACGGACCCACTCGGAGGAGCTTCCCTCTGCGTCTCAGGCACTCGAGAAGCCACCTGAGCAGCTACGGAAGGCTGCCTATCGCCCGCACCGCCAGCGCCGCTAGCAGCAGCAGCCGCATTTCTGCGATCGGCTGCCAGCGGCGGACGAATGGTCCTCGCGGGCAGGAGGCGGTCCTCGATGCCTGCAAACCGGGCATCCATCATTTTCCCGATCTGGGAAACGATGGCATGCACCTGCATCTCGCTCATAGGTGGCCCCTGCTCGTGGGACTTTTCAGGAGCAGAGGAACACCTGAAATCTTGGGGCTCCGACTGCGGCAGACCTTCGGGTCGCACCCGGAGACCCACGACCTCCTCCCGAAGAGCCACCATCTCTTGACGGAGGGCATCGACCTCCTTTCGCAGTCGGTCGTTCAGCAGGTGGAGCCGTCGGGTCTCCTCACTGGAGCTCCTGCTGGCGAGGCCCTCTATGGCCAGTCTGACCCGCTCCGCTGCCTCTCTGATGGCTCGCTGACTCGTGCCCTTTAAGTTTTTGGACTTCCGAGTCGTGTCCAAAACCACCTCGATGTCCATTAGAGCTCTTTTTTCGAGTTCCTCTGCAGAGGCAGAGGAACTCTGCCCTATAAGTGAACACTCAGCACTGACGGGCGCCTCTGCACTCTCCTCCACAGCCGTGTTGACGGCCATTTGGCATGCCGGTGACACGCTTCGGCAGTCCGACTCACTCTCCTCAGAGAGTGAACCACATGGGGTGCCGGTTCGGAGGAACCGACCCCTCCCATCTCGGGCTGGTCTCCGCCCTCTGCTGGTCGCCGCCTTGGAAGGTACCTTCCGAGGTGGCAACATCTCCTCGTTCTCATGAGGCCGCTTGAGAGGTCCCGGTAGTGTGAGCGTTTCGGGAACACGACCCGACAACTCAGCACCAAGGCGACCCGGACCTCGCTGGCCACCTACCTCTAACATAGTGGTGTCACTTGACAACGCTCCGTCCACTATTCTATTCGCTGTGTTGTCGGACTCCGACAACACATTCATCCTCTCAAGAACCACGCGTGGTTCTGCTGGAGCCACTGCTCCCGCTCTTTGTGACGCAGCACCAAAGTCTGCCACTGCGTCCGCCTTCTCCACCAACGTATTTTGTTTTTTATTTTTTAAATCTTCCATTCTGTTCCCACGAGTAGTAAAGGAATTATTCGTCCACCTAGGCAGAGCCTTTTACCTAGGTAAGCCCAATACTGTAGGGTGCGGCAGGTGCCCTACAGGGGAGGCGCTAATGACTGGACACCCTCCAGCCATTCATCCTCTCGCCGCGCCTCAAAACTTAGGATTAGGTGGTTTTTTATCTTAGAGGTATCCTTCCTCTGGGCCAGGCAGTTAAGCCAAGCCCCCGACGGCGGCATTAGACATGCCTCCGTTCGCTGTCCGGCCAACCCGGCTCAGCGAACCCGCCGAAAGTTCTCCCTTCTAAGATTGCTCCTAGAGGAGAGACAACAAATGCCACGTCGGTGCGCCTGCACCTCAGCAGCATGGTCACGTCCTCCGCTGTGCCCTCTGCTTTTCAGAGGGTCACGCGGAAGAACGCCCCGTTGGTCCAGATTGGACCCCTCCCCAGAATATTAGCCACGATAGTAACATTCCCCGAGGAATAAGAATTTCTTCTCATTCCTCGAGGAAGGATACTACCGCGCCCAGGGTGCACCGGCCCAGCAGCTGCTCTTCCCTCCAGACGTATCGAGAGGGACCAGCAGCTACAAGGCACACGTGGAGGAATTCTGACGCACCCCAACCTAACCTAACCTAACCTAACCTAACCTTTTTTTTTTTTTTTTTGGTTTCGGGGTGGAAAATCCTCACGGATGTCCCCCGCCCTGGGGCGGGCGGAGGGGTCTGTCAGACTCAAACTGACTAAAAACCACCCCGGTGTTCCCTTCCCACACTTGCACCGGGGATCATGGGAACTAGTGCGCCTTCCACGATCCCCGGCTAGTGCCAGCCCGCTTCCGCGGGCCTCCTCAATTGTGCGAGGGGAGTGAGGTGTACTCCCCCCGCGACCTCAGTAGGGGCGCGCGTGGAACACTACGCGCCACCGCCTCGGGTCCAGTTATATGGGGGGGCGGTGGACGTCCCCAAGTCCGCCGTCCCTCTGAACCCGTTTAGGGGGGCTGGAAGAGGGCGTTGTCCGCCCTCCGCCGACGCCCGGTACGTCTGCTGCGGGTCGGGAGAGTGCTTTCGACTTCCCTCAACCTTTCCGCAGCCTCCTTCTGTGAGATGACGGTTTCACAGAAGGAGATCACCGCGTCCCACGACTCTGCGCTCCCGACCATCGAACGAGCAACGGCCGGCAGCGTCAGGTCGGTTCCGACTTCTGTTATGAGGGCACGGCGCGGCTCCTCCCATGCGGCACACTCTGCCAGCGTATGTCGCGCCGTGTCCTCCAGACAGTGGACGCAGTGATGACACCGAGCGTCCGGCTCCCTGTTTATGCGACACAGGTACTTCCCGAAGCAACCATGCCCCGAGAACACCTGCGTCGCTCGAAACGACAGGGAGCCGTGCCTCCTCTCGAGCCATTCCTCGAGCACTGGTCGGATCGCCTCAATGGTAGCGAGGCCGGCGGTAGGGCGCAAAAGCCTATCCCGCCACTCCGCCACCAGGACCTCGCGGAGCTGAGACCGACGCAGATCGATCTCTCGCTGCATCGGTTCACAGCCCCGCGTCCGCGCTTCCTCGCGCCACCGGTACAGTGACGCGAGGACCCTAGCCTCTAGGTCCCAGGGTGGCGACCCGGCCAGTGCACAAGCCGCCTCGTAGGAGATTGTGCGATACCCCCTGATAGACCTGACGGCCATCGCCCTCTGCGGTTTTCGCAGCATCGCGATGCTGCCAGCCGTCAGGTCAGAGGCCCACACCGGGGCCCCGTACAGGGCCATGGATCGCAGAACCCCCAAGTACAATCTCCTACAGGCGGTGCTCGGGCCCCCCAGATTGGGAAGCAGCGTTGCGAGCGCGCCCGCCGCGCCCATCAACTTGGGCGCCAGACGCCGAAAGTGGGGGCCGAAGTCCCAACGGCTGTCGAGCACCAATCCCAGATACTTCATGGTGGACTCGACAGCAATTTGGGTCCCCCCGAC
This sequence comes from Eugnorisma glareosa, assembly GCA_947578425.1. Taxonomy (NCBI): domain Eukaryota; kingdom Metazoa; phylum Arthropoda; class Insecta; order Lepidoptera; family Noctuidae; genus Eugnorisma; species Eugnorisma glareosa. The sequence goes on from OX387970.1 coordinate 30,575, forward strand.
CACAATATGTGCTCCCGGCGGCGGCGCCCGCCGGGGGCCGTGAAAGACCATGGCCTCCGACTTGGCGAGGGCCACCTCCAGGCCCAGGCGCCTTATGCGGCCCACAACCTGCGAGACCGCAGCTGTCGCCAGCAACGCTGCCTCCCTGTACGAGCTCCCCCGGGCCGTGACCAGCGTGTCGTCCGCGTAACACACCAGGGCCGCCCCCGGTTGGAGCTCGCCTCTCAAAACCCAATCGTATCCGATGTTCCACAGGGGTGGGCCCACTACCGAACCCTGTGGAACACCGCACGATATGTCGCGCCGGCCTCCGCCGTCGCGTCCCCTGTAGGTGACACACCTTTGCGCTAAATAAGCCCCAACAATGCGGCGGAGGTATGGGGGCACCTTGTGGTAGCACAGTGCCTCCCGAATACAGCTCCAAGGCAGGGTGTTAAAAGCGTTGGAGATGTCCAAGGACACCGCCAACATCACCCCGCCTCGGGACACCGCTTCCTCCGCCAGGACTCTAACCCGCATTATGGCGTCCACAGTGGAGCGCCCATGCCGAAAGCCGAACTGGCTATCATCCAAATCCGGCCCCTCTCTGTACAAGTGGCCGGCGAGGCGGGCAGCAATTATCCGCTCGAAAAGCTTACCCACCTCGTCCAGCAGCACTATGGGCCGGTATGCGGACGGCGAGTCCGCTGGGCGCCCCGCCTTCCTGAGCAGGACCAAACGACCCGTTTTCCACTGACTTGGGAATTGGCCCTGCTCAAGACAAGCTGAGTAGAGTCCTCTCAGCTGGGGCTCTAGCTCTTTCAGAGCGAGGGCAAGCACGCCGCCGGGAACTCCGTCGGGCCCCGGGGCAACGGTTTTGGCCCGAAGCCGCGTTATTGCCACCCTCATCTCTGCCTGTGTCACCTCAGGGACGCTGACGTCCTCCTCATCCTCTGGCTCTGTGGCTGTGGGAAAAGCCATCGGCGGCGGTATATGATCTTCTCTAGCAGGAAAGAGATTCGCGACCACTTCCTCCAGCAGTTGAGGTTGCAGACTCTCAGTGAGTGGGGGCGCCCAGGCACGAAGTTTCCCTCGAACCGCACGATAAGGGCGCCCCCACGGATTTACGTCTAGGGTCGACAACATCTCTTCCCTGGCTCGAGTCCTCGCCTCGCCGACGGCCAGCCACAAAGTCTCCTTCGCCGCGCGGTACACCTCATACAGCGCGGCCTCTTCTTCCGGAACCCGACGTCGTCTTCTCCGGTATCGGGTGTACTGGCGTCTCACCTCCACGCACGCCACGCGCAATTGCGCGATTACGGCGGACCACCAGTACAGCTGGCGCCTTGTGGGTGGGGTGACACGGGGCATGGACGCATCGCAAATTTGCGTCATCGCCCCGTGGAACCACAGCGCCTCCGCTTCGACGTCGACGGGTTCGTTCGTCAGCGATTCCCGGACCCAGGCCTGGAGGATTGCGGCCTCCTCGAGAAGTTCCCTGTCAAGTCGTTTGTACGACCAACGAGGACCGTCCATTTGCGGGGCCGATGGGCGACCGCCACCCGCAGTCTGGGTGGAGACGTCAAATCGAATATATCGATGGTCCGACAGCGTCTCCAACCTAACCTAACCTAACCTTTTTTTTTTTTTTTTTTTTTTTTTTTTCTCGATGTGGAAATCCTCAATGGATGTCCTCCGCCCTGGGGAGAGTGGAGGGGTCTGTCAGACTCGTACTGACTAAAACCACACCGGTGTTCCCTCGCACACTTGCGTCGGGGGGCAACGGGATCTGATGCGACTTCCGCTGCCCCGGACTAGTGCCGGCCCGCTTGAGCTGCAGGCCTCGTCTCGGGGGGGAGTGAGGTGTAAAACTCCCCCCGATACGTCTAGGAGAGGCGCGCGTGGAACACTACGCGCCGCCGTCTCGGGTCCAGTGTGATGGGGGGCGACGGATGTCCCCGAATCCGTCGCCCCTGGACCTGTTTAGGGGGGCCGGAAGAGGGCGTTGTCTGCCCTCTGCCGACGCCCGGTGCGTCTGCTACGGGATGGGCGGGAGGTTGTTATCTCCCTCTCCCTTTCCGCAGCTTCCTTCTGCGACATGACGGCTTCGCAGAAGGTCATCACCGCGTCCCAGGCCTCTGCGCTACCAACCATCGAGCGAACAACGGTCGGCAGCGACAGGTCTCCTCCTACCTCTGTAACGAGGGCACGGCGCGGCTCATCCCACGCGACACACTCGGCCAGCGTATGCCGCGCCGTGTCCCCCAGACAGTGGACGCAGTGATGGCACCGGGCGTCCGGCTCCCTGCTTATGCGACACAGGTACTTCCCGAAGCAGCCGTGCCCCGAGAGCACCTGCGTCGCCCGAAACGTCAGGGAGCCGTGCTTCCTCCCGAGCCAGTCGTCGAGTACTGGCCGGATCGCCTCGATTGTGTCGAGGCCGGCGGTAGGGAGCTCTAGCCTCCCCCGCCATTCCGCCACCATGACCTGTCGGAGACGAGACCGGTACAGCGTAATCTGTCGCTGCACCAGCCTCTCGCCCCGATCCCTGGCCTCCTCGCGCCACTGGTGCAGCGTCGCGAGGGTCTTCGCCTCCAGGTCCCACGGCGGGGATCCGGCCAGTACACAAGCCGCCTCGTAGGAGATCGTGCGATAGCCCCGTATGACCCTGACGGCCATCGCTCTCTGCGGTCTGCGCAGAACCGCGATAGTGCGGGCCGTCAGGTCTGTCGCCCATATCGGGGCCCCGTATAGGGCCATCGATCGCACGATCCCCACGTACAACCGCCGACAGGCGGTGCTCGGGCCCCCCAGATTGGGTAGCAGCGTTGACAGCGCGCCCGCCGCGCCCATCAACTTGGGCACCAGCCGCTGAAAGTGGGGGCCGAAGTCCCAACGGCTGTCGAGCACCAATCCCAGGTACTTCATGGTTGACTCGACAGCGATCCGAACCCCCCCGACCACAATGTGCGATCCCAACGGCGGCGCCCGTCGGGGGCCGTGAAAAGCAATGGCCTCCGACTTGTTGAGCGCCACTTCCAGGCCCAGGCGTCGGATGCGGCTCACCACGTGCGAGACCGCGGCCGTAGCCAGCAACGCTGCCTCCCTGTACGAGCTGCCCCGAGCCGTGACCAGCGTGTCGTCCGCATAACACGTCAGGTTCACTCCCGGTGGGAGCTCGCACCGCAAAACCCAGTCGTATCCGATGTTCCACAGGGGTGGGCCCAGAACCGAGCCCTGTGGAACACCGCACGACATCTCGCGACGGCCCGTGCCGTCGCGCCCCATGTAGGTGACACACCTTCCCGACAGATAAGCCCCCACAATGTTGCGGAGGTAGGGAGGCACCCGATGGTATCGCAGGGCCTCTCTAATGCAACTCCAGGGCAGGGTGTTGAACGCGTTGGAGATGTCCAGGGACACCGCCAGCACCACCCCACCCTGGGACACCGCTTCCTCCGCCAGGACTCTCACCCTCATGATGGCGTCGATGGTAGAGCGCCCACGCCGGAAGCCAAACTGGCTGTCGTCCAGGTTCGGCCCCTCTGTACACAAGTGGCTGACGAGGCGATCTGCGATTACTCGCTCGAGCATCTTGCCCGCCTCGTCCAGCAGCACTATGGGCCGATAAGCGGACGGCGAATCCGCCGGGCGCCCCGCTTTCTTGAGCAGGACCAGCCGACCAGCCTTCCACCTGGTAGGGAACTGACCCCGTTCAAGACACGCCGAGAAGAGTCCCCTTAGTGGGGGCTCCAGCTCTTTCAGGGCGAGGACTAGAGCGCGGCCAGGCACTCCGTCGGGCCCCGGAGCAGTGTTTTTTGCCCGAAGCCGCATCACGGCCGCGCCCATCTCTGCCTGTGTCACCTCTGGGACGGTTTCGCTCTCCTCTTCTTCTTCCGACTCTGCAGCTGTGGGCTGAGCCATCGACGGTGGCTCGTGCTCGGCTCGCTCAGGGAAGAGAGCCGAGACCACTTGCTCCAAAAACTGCGGCTCGAGACCTTCCGTTAGCGGGGGGGCCCACGGCCGAAGTTTCCCTCGGACCGTGCGGTAAGGGCGCCCCCACGGATCCCCATCTAGGGTCGCCAGCAGTTCCTCCCTGGAGCGCGTCTTTGATTCGCCGATGGCCAGCCACAGAGCCTCCTTTGCCGCGCGGTACACCTCATACAGCGCGGCTTCTTCGTCGGGATCCCGCAGACGTCTTCTCCGACATCGCGTGTACGGGCGTCTTGCGTCTGCGCACTCGACGCGCAGCCGCTCGACCTCGACGCACCACCAGTACACGCGGCGCCTTGCGGACAGAGAGGAGGCGCGTGGCATAGATGAGTCGCAGATTTGCGTCATCGCGTTGCTAAACCACTGCGCCTCTTGTTCGACGTCGATGGGACCGACGGTAGCCGACTCCCGGATCCAGGCTTGGACGATAGTGGCTTCCTCGAGAGCTTCCCTGTCAAGGCGTTTCAGCGCCCAACGCGGGCCGTTACTTCGGGGGGCCGGTTGGCTACGACCTTCAGCGGTCTGGGTGGAGACGTCAAAGCGTATGTATCGGTGATCCGATAGCGTCTCCACCTCCACTTCCACGTGCCAATCGCGAACGCGGTGCACGACAGCGGGACTAGCGAATGAGACGTCCACTATGGACCCACCCCGCTGCCGCACACACGTGTAGGCCGAACCCCGATTTAAGACAGCCAGGCCCGTCGTAATGGCCCACTCCTCTAGCACGTCGCCTCTCGGGTCTGTGTCTGGGGATCCCCACGCCGCGGACTTGGCGTTCAGATCACCGAGAAGCAAAATGGGCCGAGGATGAGACTGGCCGACGACGGCTCCCAACTCGACAAGAAAACTCTCGAAGTCGGCGAGACTCTTGTTGGGCGAAAAGTATGCCCCGATAGTGACGATCCCGTTCACAAGGGCGGCAACCCAACCGTGACCCCGGGATATGTCGACAAGAGTCGCGCCGATGATGGCCACGAGGCCGTCCAGATCCCCCGCCCAGTTTTCTCGGGGGGGGACAAAGTACGGCTCAGCGACCACCGCCACATTTATCGACCACTGCGCCATGCTCAGGACCAAGAGATCCTGAGCCCTGGTGCAGTGGTTTATATTCGCCTGGAGGAAACGGACGTGTGCCATCACTGACACTCCATTTCCTTGGCATTTCCTACCACAGGCCGGGAGTCGGCCAAAGAGGTGCTAGGGGGTGCGGCCCCAGCAGGTCTTGTCCACCGCCTGCTGCGCTTTCTGGGCGCGCCGCAAGCGTTGCCACCTATGCTGTGTCCCGCGGACTTGCCTGCAGCAGTACACAAGCTGCAGTTTGGATCCGCGGCGCACTGGGCTGCCTTATGCCCAGGCTGACCGCAGCGATAGCACAAATCGCTGCGGTCTGTTTCGCCGGTGCACAGTGCCCGGACGTGGCCTTTCTCCAGGCACCGGTAGCACTGCATGGCCCTGGGTGCCAGGAGTTTAACTCTCGCTGACACCCAGCCCACCAGCAGACGTCCCGCGTCGGCGACCTGCTTTGCCGCAGCCGCCGGACACCGCACCCAGATGGTGCCAAGCCCGCCAGCATTGACGCGGATGCCGCCCGCCCGCACATTTTCTGGCGGGCATCCGCCGCTCCGGGCTATGGCCGCCACCACCTCCTCCGGGGTCACCGAGTCGTCCAGCCCATCGACCCGAACCTCAGCTGTCTTTATGGGCCTGGACACCCGGGCCTCCTCGGGGTTGAGGACGTCCCTCAGCTTTGCAGCAAGAGAGTCCGCCCTCTCGGCACTGCTGGTCCCCGCCAACTCAAACATTTTGGCCCCTGTGGCTGCAGTCCTGAAACGGAAGCCGTCTGGGGTGCCAAAATCAGCGAAGACCAGCTTGCCCCTTGCCTCCGCCAGTACCTTCTGGTACGTTACCCCCCTCTCCTTGGCTTCGGGCTGCAGCGTGACCACTACAGCCTCGGAGCGAGGCACACGGATCCTTGGGACCTGCCCTTTGGATCCCGGCACTTTCTTGGCCTTGCGGCGCCTCTTCCGCCTCTTTTTACGGCCTTCGGCCGTCTTCCAAGCACTCTCATTGGGAGCCGGGTCGTCAGGGTTTTTGGCCCCTTCTGTGGGCCTTATGGCCACCTGTGAGGGCCTCTTGGCCGCCTGCGAGGGTTTCTTGGCCACCTGCGAGGGCTTTTTGGTCGTCTGCTTGGGCTTTTTTGGCGCAGGTGGTGCTTTAGCCACCTGAGCCCATGTTGGCCCAGCCGTTGCTGGAGCGGGCTCCGCCTCCTTTCTCCGCTTATCTGCCGCCAGCGGTGGACGAAGGCTAATTGGGGGGTTTAGCCTGGGCTCTATGCTGTCCAGACGGGCGGTCATGATGCTCAACAGCCGGTTGAACTGGTCTACCCCCAAAGACCCGTCCTTTGGGAGAGCACGACTGTCCGTAGTCATCGCACCCTGCTGCTGGCTGAAGTCTGCCCTCAGTGCGCTGACCTCCCGCTGGAGCTCCTCCATCCTCGTTTGGAGACGGTAGTTCTCCTCCCGGAGCTTAACGGTCTCCTCCGAGGTCGTTCGATCAAGGAGGACATCCACTGCCTCTTTTATTCCATCTGCCGCCTCCTTCAAGGCTCGCGTGAATGTCCCCTTTAGGTTGCCCGATTTTGTGGCTACCTTCAAGACGACGTCCACGCCGTCCGAAACCTGGCGGCAAAGCGCCTCCGCCGTCAAGCCCTCAGGAGCTACGGTGGTCTGGGACCGCCTCTCCCTTGCCCGACGAGCCAACTCAGCGACCTCATCGGTCGCGATAGCCTTCCGGCCCTCTCTCCTCGCGGCATTGAGCTCCGCCTTGGAGCTCACTAATGCAATGGAGGTCTCGGTATTACTCTGCTCCACCTGCATTGCCCCGTCCGAATCACTAACTCCGCTGGTCACCGGTGCATCAGGGAGCTTTAGGAAGCGGCCCCGGGAGCCGCGTGACGATACCGGAGTGTTCGCACCGGAAGGTGTCCCGCGTCCTCTGCCCCTCCTGGCTGTTGGCACCTTGGGGGCTGGCAGGTTCTCCTCGCTAGAGGACAAACCCGCCGAACCCACGTCCGACTCACAGGCACGCGGCCGCTTCCCCCAAAACTTGGAGGGAGCGGCAGAAACTGCTTGCGGTGTGTCGTCGACCTCCGATAACACACTCACCCTCTCCAGAACCACGCGTGGTTCCGCTGGAGCCTGTGCTCCCGTCCTCAATGACATAGCGCCAGAGTCTGACACTGCGTCTTTTTTAAAACTAAAGGAGATCAGGTCTTCAAAAGACCTCGATCTCGCGGAGCCTCCTCGGCTCTTGTTGCCATCGGCAAGTGGTTCATTTGGTAAACGATTGCTGCCCTCCCCAGAATACGGTGGGCTTGACGACCCAGAAGGGATCGTGGCGGATTCTCCAGCTGTTGAGCAGCTGGTACCGCCCTGGGGTACTATCTTACAAATCGTCTTTTTCATTTTTTAAACTTTTGAAGGGTGTGCTCCCTGTCCTTACTCCCAATCCTACATTTGTTTTTTTTTTTTTTTTTTTTTTTTTTTTTTTTTTAATCCCCCTTGGCTATTCTACCAGCCTCACAGTCACGTCTGATAGGCAGACGCATACCAGAGGTGGGGCGACGAATGCCAAGATCCCAGAACATACCCCAACCTAACCTAACCTAACCTTTTTTTTTTTTTTTTTTTTTTTTTGTTGTCGCTGGGAAAAAATGCATCACGCACACCCTCCCATCGGGGGATGGAAGGGGTATGTGGGACTCCCCGGGCGGACCCGGTATACCCACTAAAACGACCCAGCGGCATTCCCGCTTCGTCCGAGTGGCGGGGAACTGGGAAACCGGCACAGCCCCTACGTCCAGTCCCCCGCCGACGACCGCCCCTCATGGCGGACCCCTCACGCCCTCACGGGTGTGGGGGGTCGGGAATGACAGACGAAGGTGACGGGTGCAATGCGGGCGAAAGGCACCCCCGCGCCTGTCGCCCGCCCGTCACCATGGGGAGGGAGAGGACGACGCCTTCTCCGACCCCTTCGTCTGCGGAGCGGCGCAGCGAGAGGATCGTCCTCCCGCGCGCGCTCCGCCTCCTCCTTTTGCGACATTACGTCCTCGCAAAAGGAGGCGACTGCTGACCAGGCCTCCTCGCTCCCCAGCATGGCGTCGACCACGCCGGGAAGCGAGAGGTCCAGTCCGACCACCGCGGTCAGACCGCGGCGCAGCTCGGACCAAGCCGGGCACACCTCGAGGGTGTGCTGCGCCGTGTCTACCGGCGCGCCGCAGTCGTGGCACGCCGGGGTCTCCTCCCTCCCGATCCGGTGCAGGTGCGATCCGAAACAGCCATGCCCGGACAACACCTGCACCAGACGGAAAGAGAGGAAACCGTGGGACCGCTCGAGCCAGCCTTGCAGGACCGGACCGAGCGCGTCCAACGTCCGGCGGCCAAAGGCGGCGCTGGCGAGGTCCTCCGACCAATGGAGGACGATGGCGTCCCTCGCCTCTCGCCGCACGGCCTCCCACTCTTCGCCCATGGGGCGCTCCCCGAGCGCCTTCCGGCGCGCCGTCCATTCGTACACTCTGGCGAGCACCCAAGCCTCCAACTCCCAAGGAGGGGTGCCGGCCAGAGCGCACGCCGCCGAGAAGCCCACTGAGCGGTAGGCCCTCGCCACCCGCTGTGCAATGGCCCGCTGGGGCCTGCGGATGGCGGTCGCATTCTCCCTCCTATGGAGGGAGTCCGCCCAGATGGGGGCCCCGTATAGGGCCATGCTCCGCAAGATGCCCGCATAGAGGCGCCGGCATTTCGCCTTGGGCCCCCCCAGGTTCGGGAGGAGCCACGAGAGGGCGTCCGCGGCTTTCAACAGGCGCGTCGACAACCCGCTGAAATGCGGGCCGAAGCGCCACCTGTCGTCCAGCACCAGGCCCAGATACTTCATCTGGGGCTGGACCCCTATCCTGACGCCTTCCACGACTATGTGGGCGTCGGGAGGGCAGCGCTGCCGAGGCCCGCGAAAGAACACGGCCTCCGTCTTGTGCAGCGCCACCTTCAATCCCAGGCGGCGGATTCTCTCTGCAACCAAGGATCCGCCCGCCGAGGCCAGACAGGCCGCGTCCCCAAAGTTCCTCCCCCGGGCAGTGAGGAGAGTGTCATCCGCGTAGCAGATGACACTCGTGCCCGGAAGGAGGGCTCTCCGCAATAGCCAATCGAATCCGATGTTCCACAAGGGGGGCCCCAGCACCGACCCCTGCGGAACACCGTGAAGTGTCGTGGTAAATGAAAGACATCCGCTCTGGATAACGTCTCGCTTTATTCTCTCTTCACATAGGTCCAGCGTACATGATGTTAGTATATTGCTTACTTGGCTAATCCTAAATAAGGTATGGTTACACACACTTACATAATAATACTAACGATACTTAATTACATACACTACACCACCGGGGGTAAAAGAAAAAAAAAATTAAAGAGCTCTCGATTTTTTTTATACACTAGGTTATTACAACAACAAACAAAATAAAAATAAGAGTATATAAGTACTATTAACTACGAAACAATTTAGTCCTATCCTTATGAATCAATTCAATTTTGTTTTGTTTTAGAATTTTGACATTAGGGCCCATATCCTCTAACACAATAAAAGGGCCTTCAAAAATATTATCCAATTTTTTTTTCCGTTCACTTTTGACTAAAATTAAATCTTCTTTACTGTAAGTAACAGGATTACATTTCTTATCATAAGCTAATTTTCTAGTTTTCTTACTATTCTCTAAATTATGTTTAGCGTCTTTTAGCGCTACCTGTAGCCTATATCTTAAATCTAAGGAGTAGTCATTTGGGTTATATAATGGTCCTATTCTATTACAGTTCTTAATATTATTAGGAATATTACACGGCCTGCCGAAAATGAGTTCGAAGGGCGTGTACTTCGTCTCTGAGTGGACGGTATTATTATAACTGAAACACCAAAACGGTATCCAGTGTGACCAGTCATAGCCGTTGTTGCCTGAATAAGTCCTTAGAAACGCGCCTAAGTGCTTATGCGCATTTTCGAGAGAACCGATTGATTGATGGTGGTATGCTGTGGACATTAATTTTTCTATTTTTAATAATTTGCAAACTTCAACCATAGTGCTTGAAATAAACTCTGAACCTCTATCAGTAGCTATAACTTTTGGTATACCGAAACGTAAAACGAAATTTTGTATAATTGATCTTGCCACAGTTACGGACTCTTTATTTGTTATAGGGTAAGCTTCAATAAATTTAGTTAGTTCACATTGAATCGTTACAAGGTAACAGTTTCCATTCTCGTCTTTATCTAAAGGACCTACCAAGTCTAAAAATATTTTTTCAAAACCTGACGACGCAGTGGTTGTGATCGTCATCGGCTGTTTTGTGTACCTACTATATTTAGTCTTCTGACATGTAGAACACTTTTTTACAAAATCAAGAACATCTTTATCGATACCTGGCCAGAAATATCGTCTCTTGATGTTGTTCGTCATCCTGCGGACACCAGCATGCCCACTGGTAGGCAGTAAATGAAAGTCATTTAAAATGTATTGTTTTGCATTTTCATTATCTATTCTTTCTATTCCTCTTAGTATGCATAGTTTCGGACCGGTCCAGTCTTGTAATGTTTGTATTTCACTACATAAACCTTTTATAAATTCTTCATTTTCAGTATTTTTAACTATGCATACTTCTTTTGCTTTTATATTTTTGCTAAACTTCTCTAACTTAGTCACAAATTCGGCTCGCGAGAAATGTGTCCTATAGTTGAGGTTTACACATAACAACATTTTACTAGGGATGTAAGCGAGACACTCGTCTTCGGCACTTATCAAATTACCTCTTCTAAATTTATCCACTTTATCTTTCTCTAGCAAAATCATCTCCACGACATCACTCGGCTTCCTCAGTAACTCCACGACCCTAGGCTGATCAGACCCTTCGTCGGTGGGTTTACTAATTGGCGGTGATTCATTCTTACTCTTCTCATCCATTCTCCTTTTTTGTGCTCTAGTCATAACATTAATTTCCGAAATTTTCTCATTCATACTCTTTAATTCACTGGAAGTCACAATTACTCTGGATAATGCATCCGCGACTACATTATCCCTCCCTTGCACATACAAAATTCTAAAATCGTACTCCTCAAGAACTAAACGAAACTTCAACAGCCTGCTAGAGGGATCTTTCATGCCAAACAAATAAATTAGTGGTTTATGATCTGTCATTATAGTAAAATGCCTACCGAATAGATACGGCCTAAAGTACTTGACTGCCCAGACTATAGCAGTAAGTTCTTTTTGTATGGTAGGGTAGTTTAGTTCTGCCTTATTTAATGGTCTGCTTGTATATGCTACGGGTCTAAGGTCAGTGTTACACAAAACTGCACCAATAGCTACACCTGATGCGTCGGTCTGTAAAATAAATTCGTTAGATTCTGAGAAATTTGGGTACTGAAGTATGGGTGGGCTAACTAACTTTTGTTTTAAGATTTCGAAAGAGTGTTGACATTCCGCTGTCCAATTAAAACTTACATTCTTTCTGCACAACCGATTTAAAGGTAATGTTAGCTCAGCAAACGATGGTACAAATTTACGATAGTAATTGCAGAAAGCTACAAATCGTTTCACTTCATCTACATTTTTGGGTACAGGGTAATTTTGTAAAACAATTGTTTTTTCTGGATCTGGTAATACTCCATCAGCAGAAACTAAATGTCCAAGATACAATATTTCCTTTTTTAAAAATTGGCATTTGTCCGGATTCAGTTTTAAGTTTACTTTTCTTAACCTTTCGAGTACATCTATCAAATTTTTATTATGTGAATTTAGATTTCGTCCAAAAATAATTAAATCATCGAGATAAATAAAACATTTGTCATACGTTAGACCAGACATAGCTATTGACATTACTCTACTGAAATTACTACACGAAGTTTTAAGTCCCATAGGAAGACGTTTTAATTGATACTGACCGGAGCTAGTGGAAAAAGCTGTATATTTACGACTTTCAGGGCTTAAACTAACTTGATAATAACCTTGATTTAAGTCCAAATGAGTGAAATACATTGATCCTGAAAGTGAGTCTAAGATGTCGGTGATGTTTGGTAATGGAAACTTATCGTCGACTACTACATCATTAAGTTTTCTGTAGTCCACTACCAAACGCCACTTTTTGCTGCCTTCAGACTTTTTGGGAACGAGTAACACAGGACTGTTCCACTCGCTTGAGGACTCTTCTATTATATCGTCCCTCAACATTTGTTTAATTTGTCTATCAATCTCTGGCTTCAACGATTGTGGTAGTCTGTAAGGTTTAACGTAGGTAGGACTAACGTTGGGTTTTAGTGTTATGGATTGTTCGTAAACGTTGGTGGTGGCTAGCTTATCTCCTGGCAGGAAAAACACATCTGAATATTTTGTACAAATTGTTTCGAGAGAAATTTTTTCTTCAGAATTAAGATGATTTAATTTTAACAACGAAAGTAAAGTTTCGGCCCTATTAGCATTGGCATTAATCTTATCAAAAGAAAAAATATTATATTCGCTTAAAAATGTAACTTCCGGATTAAAATTTTCTAATCTTACTTCTGTATCTCTTATATTAAGTATTTTGATCGGTATCCTACGATTTTTAGGTCTAACTATAGCACCTGCTAAAAAAATATCTTTTTCTATCTCTCTCGAGCAAACAACACAATCCTCTTCCGCATCTATGCTTAATTCTACGAAATGGGTCGATTCACTTCGGGCTGGTAATACAAGACAATTATTTTTTGTAAACGTTAAATCAAGTCTAGGCGAGATAGGTAAATAAATTAGCTTACCCGCATTATTAACAGCTAACACGTTGGTGGCTAAATCGATATTGCAGCCATAAGTCGATAGAAAATCCAAGCCTAAAATACCTGTTGCCTGGATGGGTAAATTTTGAAAAACGTGAAATTTATGAGTAAACGTGTCATTATTTTCTGTAACAAGTTTCAATGTTACGTTTCCCAAAGAGTTGATCTGCCCTCCTATGCCGTTTATAGTAGTGCTGTTATAACATATATGCATCGAATCGGGTAGTTCATTTTTCTTAATAATAGATATTGACGCACCCGTATCTACTAAAAAATAATATTTTCTGTTATTACAATAAAATGACACTAATTGCCATCGTCCCTTACAAGCCAAAATATAATTATTAAAATCGAAAAAACTGCTTGTTGTTCAAATTTTGGGGATTAACATTTTCATTACAATTTTGGGAAACAACCTCTTGCGTCGATGCTTGGGCAGGTTGTACGGGTTGTGTCGAAAAAACATTATTACGGCTGTAATTGTTTCCTCGCCTGTTACCTCGATGGTAATATCGGCTAGTGTTATAATTTGCCTGTGGGTAATTCCTACCCCGGTTAGAATTTTGGAATGATCTTCCGTAACCACCGCGATTATAATTATTAAAGGAACCATAATTGCCATGACCATGTTGACCTTGACCCCTCGGTCCTGAAGAAGGTGTAAACTTACCTCGACCTCTTCTCGAATACTGCATGACGTCCGGCTTAGAGGACGTAGAAGGCGTTGATACATCCTCGTCCTTAGCACCTTGTATGGCGTCCTTGAGATTACCATAGTTGCGAGCGGCCACGATGGTGCTTAGCCTTGAATTTTTCAACCCATCTGAAAATTTCTTAATGGCCATTTTTTCATTTAATGGCTTTAGTATCGCGAACTTTGACGTATCGCCTTCTGCCTGTGAGATGGTTAAGTCGGTAAAAAGTTTTTCTAATTCTGAACCATACTCGTCAATTGACCTAAAACCTTGGTTCATATTTTGGAGGCGGGACTGAATAGCGGTAAAAGATTTTGTAGTTAATAAATGTTTCCGTAAATCCTGTATTAGATAAGGAACCGTGTCATAGCTATTCGACAAACGGAGCTTAGCGTTCTCAGATAGGCGACCTTTCATTACAAATTTTATTAAAAGATTTTTCCCCGAATCGTCTAACATGTCCGCATACATTTCAACTGCATCAATCAATCGTTTCGTGGTGTCCTCCCTACCGTCCATAAGGGGAATTAAGTTGCACGCCGTTCGAATATCAAATTCCATTTTTACAAATTTTATTTCACTAGGAGGGGAAGTACATAATTGACTTATCTTTAAGAATGCACTCTTAATATTATCGAAGGTGGTGGACAATTGCGTCACTAATTCGGGTTTTAAATCATGCGTTAACTTGGAATATAATAATTGCGCTTCACTAAATAAATTTTTAGCCTCTTTTAACTTATTTATCGCTATTGATCCCATAAACCTAGCTTGTCCTTTCTTTATCAAATATTTACGAATGTCCACTAAATCTTCATAAATTCTGATAAAATCATCGGCCATAATCTATTAATAAAACATAAAGGAATGTCATGACATCACCCTAGCAACTAATTATGTTCACCACAATTCTTCGATCTGTCTTCCAAATATAGAAAGCAATGCGAAAACATTCCTTATAGGGCGCGGGGTATCGGATTCGGTGAGTCGCCGTGCACGATTTATGAAGTACAATAATACCTTATACTAATTACTTACTTGTAATTACACAATTATGCATTTTACACGCTATTTCTTATTCATAAGACGTAAAGTTAATAAAATTAAATGCCTATAAGAGCATCACTAACCGTTATGTATTAGTTGATAGTTCCGGCGGTTAGATTTTCACGATAGTATATTATTGGTTTTTAGTCTCTCATGTAGAAAATATTTTAACTTTTCACATATAACGTGTCACCACACTGATGTTTCTGCTGTCTCTTATATAGCACTAAACCGTACGCGGCACAATTTTTTTTGGAAATGTTTGTTTTTATTTTTATTTTCACTTACACGGGTATATCGGCCACATCATCACGGGTCGCGTGTTTCTTGAAATACACTGAGGTCTGCCTGCGACGTAAGGACCTGCGGTTCAGCTGCCTCTCCATCCATTTGTCATGCATCTTCTTGTAATAATAACAGATAGTATAGCATGCCGCTGCCAGTAAGACGATTGTAATCAGGGTGAGGAGAATATTTGTCGTGCTGATGCTGGAGTAGCCGAGCTCTGTTGTCGCAACATTTTTCCCATTACCAGCAGCCGTCTGTGCGATGATCGTCTCTTCTTTCGTTTGAGTAGTCCCCATGTTTTAAAAGTTTATGTTTGTACACATGATTTACAACACAAAACCACTTATTTTGTAATGATGTTCCAATTTAACTGTCCAAATTTCACTCGCGATGTGACCTTGAATGGCAGGGTCGCCATGAAGTGTCGTGGTAAATGAAAGACATCCGCTCTGGATAACGTCTCGCTTTATTCTCTCTTCACATAGGTCCAGCGTACATGATGTTAGTATATTGCTTACTTGGCTAATCCTAAATAAGGTATGGTTACACACACTTACATAATAATACTAACGATACTTAATTACATACACTACAACCGGACTCTGCGCCGTACCGCCTCACCGTGGCCGTCTTGTCTACGAGGAGGATCACTCGGTCCTCCAAGTAGCTGGCCAGGAGGTCCCGCAGATATTGGGGCACTCCGTGATACCGGAGCGCTTCCAATATCGTCGAGTGGGGGACAGAGTTGAAGGCGTTGGCAATGTCGAATGACACCGCCAGCACTCCGTCCCCCGCCTCCACCGCCTCTTTCACCTGGCCCTTGAGTAGGGCCAGCGCGTCGATCGTCGAACGCCCACGACGGAAACCGAATTGGGCGTCCGACAGATCCGGCCCTACCACCCGCAAGTGGCTTTCCAGCCTCCCGGCGACAATCCCCTCGAACAGTTTACCGACCTCATCGAGCAGAACGATAGGCCGGTATGCCGAGGGGGAGTCCACCGGGCGTCCCTCCTTCCGGAGGAGGCACAACTGCCCCTCCTTCCACAGTTTCGGGAACCTCCCAGCCGTAAAGCACGCGCTGAAGAGGTCCCGAAACTTGTCCTCCATTTGGGTGGCGGCGATCGCCACCACCCGCGCGGGGACGCCGTCTGGCCCGGGGGCCGTCTTTTTTGCGCGGAGGCTGAGTACCCCCGCGTAGAACTCCGCCGCCGTCACCGGGGGGACCTCCTCCTCCGGCGAAGCCGCCCCTTGCGGAGGAACCATCGTTGGTGGGGCGAAGTCGGTCCTGCGCGGAAACAGGGACTGGACCACCCCATCCAGCAACGCTGGCTCGAGGGTCTCCGACAGTGGGGGACCATAGGGGCGGAGCTGGTTCCGCGCCGCCTTGTATGGTCTCCCATAAGGATCCCTGTCGAGACCCTCCAGCATCTCGGCCCTTGCCGAGTCTTGCGCAGCGCCCATTGCAGACTTGAGGGCTGCCGTAGCCTCTCGGTAAGAGGCGTACAGGCGGTCCTCTTCTGCTCGGACTCGGTTTTGGGTGCTGCGCCGTCGACTCCGCGCGTAGGCCCTTCTGGCCGCCACGCAGGTGGCCCGGAGTCCCGCCAGCTCCTCCGTCCACCAGTAGACGGCACGACGGGGAGGCGGACGGCGAGACCGAGGCATGCTGGAGTTGCACACCTCAGTCAAGGATCCCCTGAGCCGGACCGCTGCGGCGTCCACGTCCGGGACCTCCTCGACAGGGGAAGGCGACAGCCAGTCCTGGAGAAAGGCGGCCTCCTTGGCTGCCTCCCGGTCCAGGCGGGTGAGTGCCCACCGCGGGAAGGGAGATTGCCCGGCGCGGGCCGTCCCCCCTCTCTGCTGTGTGGAGATGTCGAACCGCACATAACGGTGGTCCGACAAGGTCTCCACCAGCTCCACCCGCCAGTTGACGACGCGGGCGGCAAGCGCGGGGGTGGCAAACGAGACGTCCACCACCGACCCGCCCTGTTGCCGCACACACGTGTGGACCGCCCCCCTGTTGAGGAGGGACACACCACACGAGGCCGCCCAAAACTCGACGGCGCGTCCCCGGACGTTGCAACCGCCTGCCGGGTTGCCCCAGGCCGCCGACTTGGCGTTCAGGTCGCCGAGCACCACGACCTGGCGTGGCGCCGCCCTCCCTACGACAGCAGTGAGGATCTCTAGGAAATCCTCAAAGTCCGAGAGAGGGCGGTTTGGGGAGAAATACACCCCCACCATCGCCATCTCTCCCCACGCGGCGGCCACGTATCCCGGTCCCCTCTCTAAGAGCGAGAGGGGAGGGGAGTCTGTGGAAGACCGCGCCACCAACGCCACCAAGCCGTCCCGGTCGCCCAGCCAACGGCCAGGGACCGAGTAAGGCTCGGCGACCACCGCCAAGTCCACCAACCACTCAGCCATGGTCTGCATCAGCAGATCCTGGGCTGTCCTGCAGTGGTTGGTGTTCGTCTGAAGGATACGATGTTCGACCCTATCCATCAGTCGGACATCGCACCCTCCTCCGCAGCCGCCGCAGGAACGGCGGTTTCAACGGCAGCAGCAGGCCCGGCCGGCGCCCGCGCTTTGCCACGCTTAGGGGGAGGATTGCACTTCCTCCCCTTCATTACGTGGCCTGCCCGGCGGCCACTGGCAGCACACACCGCGCAGTGCGGCGTGGCGGCCTCGCAGGAGGCGGCTTTGTGGCCCTCCTTGCCGCAGCGGTAGCATGTGTCCGTCCTGTCTATCTTGGACGGACACAGGGGCCGGGTGTGTCCGATGCCGAAGCACCGGAAACACCGCAGAGGCTGGTCCTCGAGTGCCCGGACTGCGCCCGAGCTGAACCCGACTTGAAGCCGTCCTTTCGCAAGGACGGCTTTGGCAGCGGCGATTGGGCACTCGAGGCGAATGGTGCCCATACCGCCGCGGCCGGGCCTTATGTCCCGGCCTTGGACCGCCGCGGCGCCACAGGCCCCTACCGCTGCGACCGCCGCCACCACCTCCTCCTTGGTGACGGAGTCATCTAACTCCGTCACTTCAATGGCCGCCGACTTGACCGGTCGAGCCACCTTGGCAGAGTCCGCGATGACCTCTTGCAGCTTGGCTGCAAAGAGGTCCGCGCGGGCACTCCCCTCTGCCCCCGGGAACTCGAAAATGCGAGCCCCGGCTTGGGTCCGCCGGCAGGACACACTGCCGATCCCCAGTTGAGTGGGATCGGCATTGGTACGCGCCCGCACCAAAATGGAGGCGTAGGTCTCCCCTCGCCCCGCAGCCTCCGCGGTGAGCGTCACCACGACGGCTGCGGTTTTTGGGGGGACTAACTGCCCCTTTCCTCCTCTCCTGCCCTTTCCCTTGCCGGTCGTCTGCGACTGGCTGGGAGCGGTGGTGGCGGGGACGGCAGGGACGGCCGTCGCCGACTTTTTCCCCTTCCCTTTGCCCTTCCCCTTTTGGCCCACTTTCGTCCACTCGTTGGACGGGGTGGTCGACGGGAGTTGGGCGTCTTCCGCCTGGGAGGAGGACGGCCCCGGCTCGCTTTGCCTCTTATCCGCCGCAAGCGGCGGTCGGAGGCGTTTTTCCGGCAGGAGCCGGTCCTCGATGCCTGCTAGGCAGGCTCTCGTGAAGGCCCTCTCCTCCATTACTACCTTGCGGATGATATCCTCAAGGTTGGAGGAGGGGCCCTCTGCTGCAGGGCTCGCCTTGGCCTGTTGTGACCGGGCCGAGGCAGGGCCCTCTGCCGCAGGGCTCGCCTTGGCCTGTTGTGGCCGGGCCGTGGCTTCAGCCAGCTTCAGATGAAGCTGGCTGACCTCCGACTGCAGGCGATCTACCCTCGCCTGCAGTTGCCGCGTCTCGTCGGTGGTCGTCCGCTTCACAAGCTCCGCGACGACACCGCGCATACTCGCGGCCCTGCATTTCAGGGCCTTTTGAAATGTCCCTTTCAGGTTGGAGGACTTAGAGGCGACCTCAACAATCTCCTCCTCGTCCTCCTCCGCCATTTTCTGTAGCTCCGCTACAGTATTGTCCGCGTATATAACGCGGGACGCACCGTACCCGGACTTGGCCCGGGCGACGTGCGCCCGCTTCTCCTTAGCGGCAACCCGCTCCTCCAGCTCTTGCTGGAGCTGTGCTCGCCGAGCCAGGTCCAATTGGCGTTGGGCGTCCGCGAGCCCAACGACATGGGTGTCCGCGGCCACCGTCGGCTTTTTAGCCTTCGGCAACCTCGTCGACCCAGAGGCCGAGGAGCCCCCGGACCCACCGCTCCGGTGGACCCGCTTCCGCGATCGAGAGCCGCTCGCATCCGACACACCAGCTAGCGAGTCACTGTCGGACGACTCTGCCCCTCCAAAGTAGCTAGCCGCAGACGGCGCGCGGCTAGACTCTGACGCTGGAGCGTCGGGGTGGCCCTGAAAAGGGCCTTTTGGTTGGCCCTGAGAAGGGCCTTTTGGTTGGCCCTGAGAAGGGCCTTTGGGTTGGCCCTGAGAAGGGCCTTTGGGTTGGCCCTGAGAAGGGCCTTTTGGTTGGCCCTGAGAAGGGCCTTTGGGTTGGCCCTGAGAAGGGCCTTTTTCTTTTAAAAAGCGCCCGCAGGCGTCCCGCGTGGGTTTAGGCATTGCCTCCGAGAGTTCGCAAACAACAAGACAATATATATGATAAAATTCGCTACGAGAGCACAGAGCACTTTAGCCAACCCAGTCTGCCACTCCGTTACGGTGGTCAGAACTGGGCTGTTTCCAGGGGACACGACGTGGACGTAAGCTCTGTGGGGGGTCCCCCAACCTAACCTAACCTAACCTTTTTTTTTTTTTTTTTTTTTTTTTTTGTTGTCGCTGGGAAAAAATGCATTACGCATACCCTCCCATCGGGGGATGAGAGGGGTATGTGGGACTCCCCGGGCGGACCCGGTATACCCACTAAAACGACCCAGCGGCATTCCCGCTTCGTCCGAGTGGCGGGGAACTGGGAAACCGGCATAGCCTTTGCGTCCAGTCCTCCGCCGACGATTGCCCTTCATGGCGGACCCCTCACGCCCTCACGGGTGTGGGGGGTCGGGAATGACAGACGAAGGTGACGGGTGCAATGCGGGCGAAGGCACCCCCGCGCCTGTCGCCCGCCCGTCACCATGGGGAGGGAGAGGACGACGCCTTCTCCGGTCCCTTCGTCTGCGGAGCGGCGCAGCGAGAGGATCGTCCTCCCGCGCGCGCTCCGCCTCCTCCTTTTGCGACATTACGTCCTCGCAAAAGGAGGCGACTGCTGACCAGGCCTCCTCGCTCCCCAGCATGGCGTCGACCACGCCGGGAAGCGAGAGGTCCAGTCCGACCACCGCGGTCAGACCGCGGCGCAGCTCGGACCAAGCCGGGCACACCTCGAGGGTGTGCTGCGCCGTGTCTACCGGCGCGCCGCAGTCGCGGCACGCCGGGGTCTCCTCCCTCCCGATCCGGTGCAGGTGCGATCCGAAACAGCCATGCCCGGACAACACCTGCACCAGACGGAAAGAGAGGAAACCGTGGGACCGCTCGAGCCAGCCTTGCAGGACCGGACCGAGCGCGTCCAACGTCCGGCGGCCAAAGGCGGCGCTGGCGAGGTCCTCCGACCAATGGAGGACGATGGCGTCCCTCGCCTCTCGCCGCGCGGCCTCCCGCTCTTCGCCCATGGGGCGCTCCCCAAGCGCCTTCCGGCGCGCCGTCCATTCGTACACTCTGGCGAGCACCCAAGCCTCCAACTCCCAAGGAGGGGTGCCGGCCAGAGCGCACGCCGCCGAGAAGCCCACTGAGCGGTAGGCCCTCGCCACCCGCTGTGCAATGGCCCGCTGGGGCCTGCGGATGGCGGTCGCATTCTCCCTCCTATGGAGGGAGTCCGCCCAGATGGGGGCCCCGTATAGGGCCATGCTCCGCAAGATGCCGGCATAGAGGCGCCGGCATTTCGCCTTGGGCCCCCCCAGGTTCGGGAGGAGCCACGAGAGGGCGTCCGCGGCCTTTAACAGGCGCGTCGACAGCCCGCTGAAATGCGGGCCGAAGCGCCACCTGTCGTCCAGCACCAGGCCCAGATACTTCATCTGGGGCTGGACCCCTAGTTTTCCAAAATTTTCCGGCTTGTTTTTTGAGTTTTAAAATTTTTATGTTCTATAGATTGTAGCTTCTTATTTCAAGTATTTTATGTAAATTTTTTAGATTTTTCCGACCAGTAATTCCAGAGATATCGAATTTTAACTGTTTTTCGGCCATAATTCAAAATTTAATAGTAAAAATCAATTTCTGACTTTAGGACAGGGTCCAATATATAAATTGTGACCCATTTAAGTCCAAACTCGGGCCACATACCTTTTAAATTGGCCGTTTTGACAAAAACGCGCCATCTTGGTTTTTTGGTTTTGTTTTTCAAAACAGGATATCTCGGGAACCGCTGGCCCAATTATAGTCGTTTTTCCACTGTGACCAGTAGTTTTTAGTTAATTTTAAGTGTATTTGGTTTTCAGCCTGTTTCAGTGCTTCCAAAATTTTGTCGCTGAAACCACTTTCAGGACATACCTGAAGTGACGCCGAGCTGTACATCCAAAACCCCGTCCAATTGTGGCAAGGGGTTTCGAAGTTACGGACATTTTAAGTCGACTTTTGACAGCTCGGCGGCCATTTTGTTTGGCTTCAAACCGTCATAACTCTTGAACCAAGGGTCGTGGGAGATTGCGGTTTTTGATTTTACACTGAGGAACCTTCCAACCCGTTCTCCCCAAGACTTCAGGCGGTTTGGGGCTAAAAATTTTCAGGACCCTGAAAGTGGTTTCAGCGGACAGCGGAGCTCAGGCCGAGTTAGGAGAGCCCAAACTTCCCCCAAGTTTGGGCTCTCCTAACTCGGCCTGAGCTCCGCTGTCCGCTGAAACCACTTTCAGGGTCCTGAAAATTTTTCTTCTACGGCTTTCCAGAGGGGAGTTATTCGCTGACAAAATCGAACTTTGACAGCACTGCGGCCATTTTGCGAAAACTTAAGACGGCCATAACTTCCCAACGGAGAGTCGTAGAGGGCCGGGGTTTTCACTGTTTATGTCAGTAGGGCTTAGGGCACAGACCTAGTTGAGTTTCAGGCGTTTTCAGCGTGCCAAGATTTTTCAGGCTGAAAACCGATCCGGTGGATTGGTCTCACCGAGCCAACTTCAGAAAGCCCAAACACCGGGGTTTTTGGACTGGTGGATCCGGAGATATCCTCTTGTAACCACTTTGGGTTTTTTATTTGGTAAAAACCAAAAAATTTCAAGTTGAGATATCTCCGGAACCCCTTGGTGTAACTGCACCGAGTTTGGGTTCATTTGGGAGGGCTCGCTGAGAGCTATCCACTTACCTTGACAGAACGACTCTATGTAGAGTCCTTCCAAAAATCACTCTACTATTGGGTGTTTTGACTCGGAAAAATTTCCGTTACCTGTTTTCCGACTGGTTCCTATTGACCCGCTCTTTTGAGCTAAGGACCGCGACTCTACATAGAGATCGACCGCCGAAGATCTTGAATCTGAGGCAGAATATTTGCGTTTTGTTTGATTTTATTTTACTTTTTGTGTGTATTATTTATATTCCCTTTTCTTGCTCTCTTTTCCTGCCTTACACCATCGCCTGGGCGTTGAAATACCAAAGCGCACCGTTGACCTCCAAGTCGCGTACACCATCTGGAAAGGAAAGCGGAAAATTAGTATATAAGTCGACAGGATTAATTGAATCCCACTTACATTATATTGTTTTTATTTTATTTTTTTGCTTTATCTTTACACCTTAACTGACCGTGGTATCCCTTTACAATACCCGGCAGACCTTTGACGTTAACTAGTTCCTAGGAAGAGCTCTTTGACAAAATGCCGGCAACACGCACACCAGCAAAAAAGGCAAATCCCACGGAGGTTCCAGAATTGGAAGGGAACCAAACAGGTCAGGTGGGCCCATCGGTGAGGCGTAGCATCGGACACTGGGAAGGCGGGTCCAAAATAGTTCCACCCCACAAAACACCATCGCCCCCCAAGAAAACGGTCCTGAGCTACCCCCTTAAAACAAAGCCAATTATGACGCTCTCACAAGAGGCAAAACCCGAAGCAACGAAGCAACGGGGAAGCGTTGACACGGCTAAAATAGAAATTAGCGAGCAGAGTTCTAAAAGCCCTCCACGACCTGCCGACAAATAACAGCTAGAGATGCAAGAAAATAAGACCATGCCAAAGCAAGCGAAACCGACCGAGCCGCCAAAGTTACAGTACGCGGATCGGTCAGTAGAAGCTAGGGCCTGCTTAAACAAAGCAAAGCTTCACCTGAATAGTTCAAGAAACACCAAAAACGAAATAAAAACAGCCGTCGTTGAAGCGTTGGATCGTCTCTATCAGCTGGTCAGAGAAGCTGAAAGGGAGGCCAAAACAAAAAGAACTAAGGATTACATGGAGCTCAAAACTGCCGACATAGACGCAACATTCTCGATTGACACGGAGCAGAAATTGAACCCAAACATCCATGCGAGCAACACAAGCCAATTCATGGAAAAAATTGAGGAGCACTCCAAGTTGCTGCTGGAAAGCAACAAACGGATGGAGGAGCTCAAGGGGGTTATAGAGGCACAGAAGGAAAGAATGGAGAATGTAGAGGCTCCTACATATGCGGGGGTGGTCGCGGGTGGGAGTGGCGGCGCGCTGGAAAAGCGAACGCTGCACTCGGTTGTGGTCACCTCCAGCAATGAGGAGGACTCGGGAGAGGAAGTTCTTGACAGGGTAAGGAAGGTAATAGATGCAAAACAGGGATGGATAAAGGTGGAGAAAGTAAGAAAGGCGAAGGACAGAAAGGTGATTATGGGTTTTGAGACGACGGAAGAAAGAGATAAGGCGAAAGAAAGATTGAGGAAGAATGGAGCCAATCTCACCGTTGAGGAGGTGAAGAACAAGGATCCGTTGCTGATCCTTAGGGGCGTCCTATTGGTTAATACCGATGAGGACGTCCTTAAGGCATTCAGGAACCAGAATCAGGATGTTTTCCACGGCCTCAGCGGTGGGACGGGCAGGGTAGAGATAAAATATAGGAAAAGGGCTAGGAATCCACATACCGGCAACATTGTGCTCAGCGTCTCGCCAACTATTTGGAAAAGGGTCACAGCAAAGGGATACGTACATATTGACCTCCAGCGCATCAGGGCCGAAGACCAGACCCCACTGATGCAATGTACGCGCTGTCTGGGCTTCGGGCATAGCAAAAAATATTGTGCGGAGTCAGTGGACATTTGCAGCCACTGCGGCGGCCCCCACCTGAGATCCGAATGTTCGGATTTTATGACGGGAATACCAGCAGCATGCAGAAACTGCAAGAAAGCAAACAGCACCCAGACGGAACACAATGCCTTTAGCGCCGGTTGCCCACAGCGTCAGAAATGGGATGACTTGGCGCGAGCGACAGTAGCGTACTGCTAAAGGCACCCAGGGGGACCACCACGCTTACAAATTCGCACAGGCTAACCTCCAGCGAAAGAAGCTTGCGACAAATGAGTTATTCCTAGAGGCAGAAAAACGCGGAATAGCGGTTGCGCTTATCCAGGAGCCTTACGTCGGCAATATCAAGACTGTTAAGAGTCAGAGAGGAGTGAGGATCTTCCAAAGCATTGATGCAGGAAATGGGACTGTTAAGGCAGCAATTGCAATCTTTGACAAGGACATAAACGTTATACAGTACCCGAAACTCACCAACAATAACATCTCTGTGGTGGGAATCCAAACCAGTGCTTGGGAGATCACACTCGTCTCGCTCTACTTTGAGCCAGACAAGCCGATAGAGGAATACCTGGAACACCTCAGGAAAATTGAAATTGTAAATGGCTCCAAGCCGCTGATCATTGGAGGAGACGTCAACGCAAAGAGTACATGGTGGGGAAGCCCAGTCATCGATAGTAGAGGCGAAGACGTGTGTGGAACTCTCGGAGAGCTAGGGCTCCACGTACTCAACACAGGGGAAATCCCGACCTTCGACACTATCAGAGGAGGACAGAGGTACACCAGCCACGTCGACATCACAGCCTGCTCGACGAACATTCTTGGGTTGGTGGATGAATGGAGAATAGACGAGGGCTTGACGAGTTCCGACCACAACGGCATAACTTTCAACATCAAATTACGGAAATCCATAGGTATAAGAATTGAAAGAACTACACGAATTTATAACACCAAAAAAGCCAATTGGAACGACTTTTGTGAAAAATTCAACCAATTAGCCATAGAGTATAAAGTCACAAAATCAGAAATAGATACGGTTAGAAATAATGAACAATTAGACATAATAACAAATAATTTAACCATAGCAATTAAAGAAGCATGCAACTCGGCAATGCCAAACAAAACAATAAAAGAAACTTTTACCTTGCCGTGGTGGTCGGAAAACCTCACAAAGTTGAAGAACCAAGTTGCCACCAAGAAGCGAAGAATTCAGTGCGCCGCTCCTGTCCGAAGGTCGAAGGTCGTAGGAGAGTACCTGAAACAGAAAGCAGAGTACGAATTAGAGGAAGAAAAAGCTGCAACCGAGAGTTGGAAAGATTTTTGCTGCAAGCAGGATAGAGAAGGGGTCTGGGAGGGGATATATAGGGTAATACGAAGGACTACGCGTAGAGAGGAAGATCTGCCGATGGTGAAGGACGGAGAAACCCTAGACGCAAAGGGCTCCGTGAAATTTATCACGGAAACCTTTTACCCGGATGACTTGGTCAGTACTGATGATGAGTACCATAGCCACATCCGACTGGAAGCGGACCGAGTCAACAAAAAGGAGAACAAGGAAAGCCACGATCCACCCTTCACCATGGCAGAATTGAAATCAGCCAGCGATTCGTTCAACCCCAAAAAGGCTCCGGGAATAGATGGCCTCACAGCCGACATCTGTAGCCGTGCCATTGGAAGTGCACCAGAAATGTTCCTGGCCCTTCTGAACAAATGCCTGGAACATGGGTACTTCCCACAACCTTGGAAGGAGGCTACGGTTGTGGTATTAAAGAAACCGGGTAAAGCTGATTATACCACCCCGAAAGCTTACAGACCAATCGGCTTGTTGCCTGTCCTAGGAAAAATATACGAGAAGATGCTGATGGCCCGCCTCAGGTTTCACATTCTACCTAGGATGAGTACTCGCCAGTACGGATTCATGCCACAGAGGAGCACCGAAGACTCTCTCTATGCTCTTATGCAGCACATCCGCAACAAGATTGACGAAAAGAAAATTGTTATACTTATATCACTAGACATAGAGGGAGCCTTCGACAGCGCCTGGTGGCCGGCTATCAGAGTCCGACTGGCTGAGGAAGAGTGTCCGGTCAACCTGAGGAGGGTCATCGACAGCTACTTGACGGACAGAAGGGTCAGAGTCCGGTATGGTGGAGAGGAATATAGTAAGGGAACAAGCAAAGGCTGTGTGCAGGGCTCCATCGGAGGCCCCTTCTTCTGGAACCTGCTCCTGGACCCTCTTTTAAAGACTTTGCAGATTATTGGGGATTACTCCCAGGCTTTCGCGGACGATGTTGTTCTTGTCTTCGATGGTGACACAGCAATAGAAATCGAGCGGAAAGCCAACCCCGCCCTCGACCATGTTCGGGCGTGGGGTGTTAAAAACAAACTTAGATTTGCACCACAGAAGACGAATGCGATGGTCATCACAAGGAGATTAAAATATGATACCCCACGCCTGAGCATGGGCGGGATTGACATTACTATTTCGAGAGAAATCAAGATTCTGGGTGTCACCATCGACGACAAGCTGACATTTAACACTCATGTCTCTAATGTTTGCCGCAGGGCCATAGGTGTATACAAGCAATTGTGTAGGGCGGCAAGGGTGAGTTGGGGACTTAGTCCAGAGGTAATTAAAATTATATATACAGCCACCATAGAGCCGATCGTCCTGTACGCCGCCAGTGTATGGGCCCAAGCGGCGAATAAAGTGGGAATTAAAAAGCAGCTGGCTGCCGTGCAACGTGGAATTGCACAGAAAATGTGCAAAGCCTACCGCACTGTGTCCCTGAACTCGGCACTGGTTCTGACTGGGATGCTCCCTCTAGATCTCCGGGTCCGCGAGGCGGCCTCACTTTATGAGACCAGGAGAGGCGTATCCCAGGCAGTGCCGGCGGGTAGGGAGGTGGAGCGGGTGGCACCCGCTATGGAATCCCCGCATCCAGCTAGGCGTATCGACCTGGAGTTCGTGAGCCTGACGAACCGTGAGCAAGTCGATGCCAGCGCCGACTTGGAGGTTAAAATCTTCACAGATGGCAGCAAAATTGGCGGGCGCGTCGGGGCCGCACTTTCTATATGGAAGGGTGACGCCGAGACGCGTGCTATCAAGTTGGCGCTGTCGGACTACTGCACGGTCTACCAGGCGGAACTCCTGGCGATATGCCGGGCAACAAGGGAAATCCAGAAGCACTCGGCATCCAGTTTCGGAGTGTACAGCGACTCCATGGCGGCCCTCCAGACAGTGAAAAACCACAGCTGCCTTCACCCCCTGGCAGTGGAAGCTAGGGATAATTTAACATTAATATCCCACCAAAACAAGATGGTTAACTTGTTTTGGATAAAAGCCCACGCAGGGTTAGAGGGCAACGAAAGAGCGGATCAGCTGGCAAAGGAGGCCGCCCTGAATAGCAAGAGGAAGCCTGACTACGACCTATGCCCGGTTTCTTTCATCAAGCGTAACATTCGTATGGCGACGCTTGATGAATGGAACCAAAGGTATACGGCGGGTCAGACAGCCTCCATTACTAAAATGTTTTTCCCGGACGCAGTGGCGGCGTACAGGACGGTCAAAAAGTTTCAGATTAAACCGCAGCTAACTCAAATCATGACGGGGCACGGTGGGTTCTCCGAATACTTGCATCGCTTCAAGTGTAAGGGGAACCCATCGTGCATCTGTGATTCTGCAATAGATGAGACTGTCCCACACTTACTTTTGGACTGCCCAGTGTACGCGATGGAAAGGTATGAGTTGGAACACAAAATAGATGTAAAACTAGAGAGAGGTAACATATCGGAAATAATAGCAGGAAAAGAGAGACAAGAATTTTTAGACTATTGCATTAAAATCTGTAGTAAAGTAATTGAGCGAAACAAAAACATTTAAGATAATTAAACTATGTTTCAAATATATTGTTACATATATTAAATGCAAACATAGAAATTAAGAATTAAAAATAGACTAAATAAGAATAAGTAGAAATAAGAATAAAAATAAAAATAGTATATTATAAGTTACATGTAAAAAATTAGTAATATAGTAGTGTAATAGTTTATGAAGGAAATGTTTTAAGACTGATGCACTGATTGTTTCCGTAGCAGTAAATGTTATATAATTTAAGATAGATAAAATAGAGTACTTAGAATGGGTAGATTGTATAAGAATAAGACATAAGAACAAAAATAGTAAATAAGATGAAATAAGCTGTAATAAGTTAAAAAGAAAAAGGTTATTAAAGACTATTGCACTGATTTACTTTCCCTAGCAGTAAATGCAAGAGATAAAAAATAACGTAGAGCAGAGTAGAGTATTTAGAATGGGAATCCCACCCATTGAATGAATGAATGTGGATGGATGCGAGAAAGAACCAGTATGCGGCATGCAAGTGCGAGAGGCAAAAATGCGAGAAATGGAATGAAAGATATAACAGATTAATAAGGCCTCCGAGAAATCTTGTTGGAGGAAGTAGAAAAAAAAAAAAAAAAAAAAAAAAAAAAAAACTTAACCTAACCTTTTTTTTTTTTTTTTTTTTGTTGTCGCTGGGAAAAAATGCATTACGCATACCCTCCCATCGGGGGATGGGAGGGGTATGTGGGACTCCCCGGGCGGACCCGGTATACCCACTAAAACGACCCAGCGGCATTCCCGCTTCGTCCGAGTGGCGGGGAACTGGGAAACCGGCATAGCCTTTGCGTCCAGTCCTCCGCCGACGATTGCCCTTCATGGCGGACCCCTCACGCCCTCACGGGTGTGGGGGGTCGGGAATGACAGACGAAGGTGACGGGTGCAATGCGAGCGACGGCACCCCCGCGCCTGTCGCCCGCCCGTCACCATGGGGAGGGAGAGGACGACGCCTTCTCCGACCCCTTCGTCTACGGAGCGGCGCAGCGAGAGGATCGTCCTCCCGCGCGCGCTCCGCCTCCTCCTTTTGCGACATTACATCCTCGCAAAAGGAGGCGACTGCTGACCAGGCCTCCTCGCTCCCCAGCATGGCGTCGACCACGCCGGGAAGCGAGAGGTCCAGTCCGACCACCGCGGTCAGACCGCGGCGCAGCTCGGACCAAGCCGGGCACATCTCGAGGGTGTGCTGCGCCGTGTCCACCGGCGCGCCGCAGTCGTGGCACGCCGGGGTCTCCTCCCTCCCGATCCGATGCAGGTGCGATCCGAAACAGCCATGCCCGGACAACACCTGCACCAGACGGAAAGAGAGGAAACCGTGGGACCGCTCGAGCCAGCCCTGCAGGACCGGACCGAGCGCGTCCAACGTCCGGCGGCCAAAGGCGGCGTTGGCGAGATCCTCCGACCAATGGAGGACGATGGCGTCCCTCGCCTCTCGCCGCACGGCCTCCCGCTCTTCGCCCATGGGGCGCTCCCCGAGCGCCTTCCGGCGCGCCGTCCATTCGTACACTCTGGCGAGCACCCAAGCCTCCAACTCCCAAGGAGGGGTGCCGGCCAGAGCGCACGCCGCCGAGAATCCCACTGAGCGGTAGGCCCTCGCCACCCGCTGTGCAATGGCCCGCTGGGGCCTGCGGATGGCGGTCGCATTCTCCCTCCTATGGAGGGAGTCCGCCCAGATGGGGGCCCCGTATAGGGCCATGCTCCGCAAGATGCCGGCATAGAGGCGCCGGCATTTCGCCTTGGGCCCCCCCAAGTTCGGGAGGAGCCACGAGAGGGCGTCCGCGGCCTTTAACAGGCGCGTCGACAGCCCGCTGAAATGCGGGGCGAAGCGCCACCTGTCGTCCAGCACCAGGCCCAGATACTTCATCTGGGGCTGGACCCCTATCCTGACGCCTTCTACGACTATGTGGGCGTCGGGAGGGCAGCGCTGCCGGGGACCGCGAAAGAACACGGCCTCCGTCTTGTGCAGCGCCACCCTCAATCCCAGGCGGCGGATCCTCTCTGCCACCAAGGATCCACCAGCCGAGGCCAGACAGGCCGCATCCCCGAAGCTCCTCCCCCGGGCAGTGAGGAGAGTGTCATCCGCGTAGCAAATGACACTGGTGCCCGGGAGGAGGGCTCCCCGCAACAGCCAATCGAATCCGATGTTCCACAAGGGGGGCCCCAGCACCGACCCCTGCGGAACACCGGACTCTGCGCCGTACCGCCTCACCGTGGCCGTCTTGTCCACGAGGAGGACCTCTCGGTCCTCCAAGTAGCTGGCCAGGAGGTCCCGCAGATATTGGGGCACTCCGTGATACCGGAGCGCCTCCAATATCGTCGAGTGGGGGACGGAGTTGAAGGCGTTGGCAATGTCGAATGATACCGCCAGCACTCCGTCCCCCGCCTCCACTGCCTCCTTCACCTGACCCTTGAGTAGGGCCAGCGCGTCGATCGTCGAACGCCCACGACGGAAACCGAATTGGGCGTCCGACAGATCCGGCCCTACCACCCGCAAGTGGCTTTCCAGCCTCCCGGCGACAATCCCCTCGAACAGTTTACCGACCTCATCGAGCAGAACGATGGGCCGGTATGCCGAGGGGGAGTCCACCGGGCGTCCCTCCTTCCGGAGGAGGCACAACTGCCCCTCCTTCCACAGTTTCGGGAACCTCCCAGCCGTAAAGCACGCGCTGAAGAGGTCCCGAAACTTGTCCTCCATTTGGGTGGCGGCGATCGCCACCACCCGCGCGGGGACGCCGTCTGGCCCGGGGGCCGTCTTTTTTGCGCGGAGGCTGAGTACCCCCGCGTAGAACTCCGCCGCCGTCACCGGGGGGACCTCCTCCTCCGGCGAAGCCGCCCCTTGCGGAGGAACCATCGTTGGTGGGGCGAAGTCGGTCCTGCGCGGAAACAGGGACTGGACCACCCCATCCAGCAACGCTGGCTCGAGGGTCTCCGACAGTGGGGGACCATAGGGGCGGAGCTGGTTCCGCGCCGCCTTGTATGGTCTCCCATAAGGATCCCTGTCGAGACCCTCCAGCATCTCGGCCCTTGCCGAGTCTTGCGCAGCGCCCATTGCAGACTTGAGGGCTGCCGTAGCCTCTCGGTAAGAGGCGTACAGGCGGTCCTCTTCTGCTCGGACTCGGTTTTGGGCGCTGCGCCGTCGACTCCGCGCGTAGGCCCTTCTGGCCGCCACGCAGGTGGCCCGGAGTCCCGCCAGCTCCTCCGTCCACCAGTAGACGGCACGACGGGGAGGCGGACGGCGAGACCGAGGCATGCTGGAGTTGCACACCTCAGTCAAGGATCCCCTGAGCCGGACCGCTGCGGCGTCCACGTCCGGGACCTCCTCGACAGGGGAAGGCGACAGCCAGTCCTGGAGAAAGGCGGCCTCCTTGGCTGCCTCCCGGTCCAGGCGGGTGAGTGCCCACCGCGGGAAGGGAGATTGCCCGGCGCGGGCCGTCCCCCCTCTCTGCTGTGTGGAGATGTCGAACCGCACATAACGGTGGTCCGACAAGGTCTCCACCAGCTCCACCCGCCAGTTGACGACGCGGGCGGCAAGCGCGGGGGTGGCAAACGAGACGTCCACCACCGACCCGCCCTGTTGCCGCACACACGTGTGGACCGCCCCCCTGTTGAGGAGGGACACACCACACGAGGCCGCCCAAA
Organism: Eugnorisma glareosa; assembly: GCA_947578425.1. Lineage (NCBI taxonomy): Eukaryota > Metazoa > Arthropoda > Insecta > Lepidoptera > Noctuidae > Eugnorisma > Eugnorisma glareosa. Next base: position 62,172 of record OX387970.1, read on the forward strand.
ACTCGACGGCGCGTCCCCGGACGTTGCAACCGCCTGCCGGGTTGCCCCAGGCCGCCGACTTGGCGTTCAGGTCGCCGAGCACCACGACCTGGCGTGGCGCCGCCCTCCCTACGACAGCAGTGAGGATCTCTAGGAAATCCTCAAAGTCCGAGAGAGGGCGGTTTGGGGAGAAATACACCCCCACCATCGCCATCTCTCCCCACGCGGCGGCCACGTATCCCGGTCCCCTCTCTAAGAGCGAGAGGGGAGGGGAGTCTGTGGAAGACCGCGCCACCAACGCCACCAAGCCGTCCCGGTCGCCCAGCCAACGGCCAGGGACCGAGTAAGGCTCGGCGACCACCGCCAAGTCCACCAACCACTCAGCCATGGTCTGCATCAGCAGATCCTGGGCTGTCCTGCAGTGGTTGGTGTTCGTCTGAAGGATACGATGTTCGACCCTATCCATCAGTCGGACATCGCACCCTCCTCCGCAGCCGCCGCAGGAACGGTGGTTTCAACGGCAGCAGCAGGCCCGGCCGGCGCCCGCGCTTTGCCACGCTTAGGGGGAGGATTGCACTTCCTCCCCTTCATTACGTGGCCTGCCCGGCGGCCACTGGCAGCACACACCGCGCAGTGCGGCGTGGCGGCCTCGCAGGAGGCGGCTTTGTGGCCCTCCTTGCCGCAGCGGTAGCATGTGTCCGTCCTGTCTATCTTGGACGGACACAGGGGCCGGGTGTGTCCGATGCCGAAGCACCGGAAACACCGCAGAGGCTGGTCTTCGAGTGCCCGGACTGCGCCCGAGCTGAACCCGACTTGAAGCCGTCCTTTCGCAAGGACGGCTTTGGCAGCGGCGATTGGGCACTCGAGGCGAATGGTGCCCATACCGCCGCGGCCGGGCCTTATGTCCCGGCCTTGGACCGCCGCGGCGCCACAGGCCCCTACCGCTGCGACCGCCGCCACCACCTCCTCCTTGGTGACGGAGTCATCTAACTCCGTCACTTCAATGGCCGCCGACTTGACCGGTCGAGCCACCTTGGCAGAGTCCGCGATGACCTCTTGCAGCTTGGCTGCAAAGAGGTCCGCGCGGGCACTCCCCTCTGCCCCCGGGAACTCGAAAATGCGAGCCCCGGCTTGGGTCCGCCGGCAGGACACACTGCCGATCCCCAGTTGAGTGGGATCGGCATTAGTACGCGCCCGCACCAAAATGGAGGCGTAGGTCTCCCCTCGCCCCGCAGCCTCCGCGGTGAGCGTCACCACGACGGCTGCGGTTTTTGGGAGGACTAACTGCCCCTTTCCTCCTCTCCTGCCCTTTCCCTTGCCGGTCGTCTGCGACTGGCTGGGAGCGGTTGTGGTGGGGACGGCAGGGACGGCCGTCGCCGACTTTTTCCCCTTCCCTTTGCCCTTCCCCTTTTGGCCCACTTTCGTCCACTCGTTGGACGGGGTGGTCGACGGGAGTTGGGCGTCTTCCGCCTGGGAGGAGGACGGCCCCGGCTCGCTTTGCCTCTTATCCGCCGCAAGCGGCGGTCGGAGGCGTTTCTCCGGCAGGAGCCGGTCCTCGATGCCTGCTAGGCAGGCACTCGTGAAGGCCCTCTCCTCCATGACTACCTTGCGGATGATATCCTCAAGGTTGGAGGAGGGGCCCTCTGCTGCAGGGCTCGCCTTGGCCTGTTGTGGCCGGGCCGAGGCAGGGCCCTCTGCCGCAGGGCTCGCCTTGGCCTGTTGTGGCCGGGCCGTGGCTTCAGCCAGCTTCAGATAAAGCTGGCTGACCTCCGACTGCAGGCGATCTACCCTCGCCTGCAGTTGCCGCGTCTCGTCGGTGGTCGTCCGCTTCACAAGCTCCGCGACGACACCGCGCATACTCGCGGCCCTGCATTTCAGGGCCTTTTGAAATGTCCCTTTCAGGTTGGAGGACTTAGAGGCGACCTCAAGAATCTCCTCCTCGTCCTCCTCCGCCATTTTCTGTAGCTCCGCTACAGTATTGTCCGCGTATATAACGCGGGACGCCAGTACCCGGACTTGGCCCGGGCGACGTGCGCCCGCTTCTCCTTAGCGACAACCCGCTCCTCCAGCTCTTGCTGGAGCTGCGCCCGCCGAGCCACGTCCAATTGGCGATGGGCATCCGCGGGCCCAACGTCATGGGTGTCCGCGGCCACCGTCGGCTTTTTAGCCTTCGGCAACCTCGTCGACCCCGAGGCCGAAGAGCCCTCGGACCCACCGCTCTGGTGGACCCGCTTCCGCGAACGAGCGTCGTCCGCGTCCGACATACCAACTAGCGAGTCGTTGTCAGACGACTCGCTAACCCTTTCGAAGAAACTAGCCGCAGACGGCGCGCGGCTAGACTCTGACGGAGCGTCGTTGTGGCCCTGAGAAGAGCCTTTTGGTTGGCCCTGAGAAGGGCCTTTTGGTTGGCCCTGAGAAGGGCCTTTGGGTTGGCCCTGAGAAGGGCCTTTTTCTTTTAAAAACCGCCCGCAGGCGTCCCGCGTGGGTTTAGGCATTGCCTCCGCCAGTTCGCAAACAACAAGACACTATAATAAAATTCGCTACGAAAGCACAGAGCACTTTAGCCAACCCAGTCTGCCACTCCGTTACGGTGGTCAGAACTGGGCTGTTTCCAGGGGACACGACGTGGACGTAAGCTCTGTGGGGGGTCCCCCAACCTAACCTTTTTTTTTTTTTTTTTTTTTTTTTTTTTTTTTGACGCTGGGAAAAAATGCATTACGCATACCCTCCCATCGGGGGATGGAAGGGGTATGTGGGACTCCCGGGCTGACCCGGTATACCCACTAAAACGACCCAGCGGCATTCCCGCTTCGTCCGAGTGGCGGGGAACTGGGAAACTGGCATAGCCTTTACGTCCAGTCCTCCGCCGACGATTGCCCTTCATGGCAGACCCCTCACGCCCTCACGGGTGTGGGGGTCGGGAATGACAGACGAAGGTGACGGGTACAATGCGGGCGAAGGCACCCCCGCGCCTGTCGCCCGCCCGTCACCATGGGGAGGGAGAGGACGACGCCCTCTCTGACCCCTTCGTCTGCGGAGCGGTGCAGCGAGAGGATCGTCCTCCCGCACGCGCTCGGAGAAGTAGTCCCCCATAAGGGCCATGTCTCCCCACGCGGCTGCCACGTATCCCGGTCCCCTCTCTAAGAGCGAGAGGGGAGGGGAGTCTGTGGAAAGCCGCGCCACCAACGCCACTGAGCCGTCCCGGTCGCCCAGCCAACGGCCAGGGACCGAGTAAGGCTCGGTGACCGCCGCCAAGTCCACCAACCACTCAGCCATGGTCTGCATCAGCAGATCCTGGGCTGCCCTGCAGTGGTTGGTGTTCGCCTGAAGGATGCGATGTTCCACCCTATCCATCAGTCGGACATCGCACCCCCCTCCGCAGCCGCCGCAGGAACGACGTCATCAGCGGGCCCGGTTGGCGTCTGCGCTCTGCACCGCTTAGGGGGAGGATTGCGCTTCCTCCCCTTCATTACGTGGCCTGCCCGGCGGCCACTGGCGGCACACACCGCGCAGTGCGGCGTGGCGGCCTCGCAGGAGGCGGCTTTGTGGCCCTCCTTGCCGCAGCGGTAGCATGTGTCCGTCCTGTCTACCTTGGACGGACACAGGGGCCGGGTGTGTCCGATGCCGAAGCACCGGAAACACCGCAGAGGCTGGTCCTCGAGTGCCCGGACTGCGCCCGAGCTGAACCCGAGTTGAAGCCGTCCTTTCGCAAGGACGGCTTTGGCAGCGGCGATTGGGCACTCGAGGCGAATGGTGCCCATACCGCCGCGGCCGGGCCTTATGTCCCGGCCTTGGACCGCCGCGGCGCCACAGCCCCCTACCGCTGCGACCGCTGCCACCACCTCGTCCTTAGTGACGGAGTCGTCGAGGTCAGATACCTCTATGGCCGCCGACTTGACTGGTCGGGCCACCTTGGCCGAATCCGCTATGACCTCCTGCAGCTTGGCCGCAAAGAGGTCCGCATGGGCACTCCCCTCTGCCCCCGGGAACTCGAAAATTCGAGCCCCGGCTTGGGTCCGCCTGCAAGTCACACTGCCGATCCCCATTTGTGTGGGATCAGCATTGGCACGCGCCCGCATCAAAATAGACATGTAAGTCTCCCCGCGCGCCACAGCCTCCGTGGTGAGCGTCACTACGACGGCCGCGGTTTTTGGGGGGACTAGCTGCTTCTTTCCCCTCCCTTTCCCTTTCCCCTTTTCCTTGCCGGTTGTCTGCGACCGGCTAGGAGCGTTGGTGGCGGGGACGACAGGGACGGCTGTCACCGACTTTTTGGCTTTGCCCTTCCCCTTACGGACCACTTCCGTCCACTCGTTGGACGGGGTGGTTGAAGGGAGAAGGGCGTCTTCCGCCTGGGAGGAGGACGGCCCCGGCTCACACTGCCTCATATCCGCAGCAAGCGGCGGTCGAACGCGTTTCTCCGGCAAGAGCCGGTCCTCAATTCCTGCAAGGCAGGCTCTTGTGAAGGCCCTCTCCTCCATTACAACCTTGCGGATGATATCCTCAAGGTTGGAGGCGGGGCCCTCTGCCGCAGGGCTCGTCTTGCCTTGTTGTGGCTGGGCCATGGCTTCAGCCAGCTTCTGATGAAGCTGGCTGACCTCCGACTGCAGGCGGTCTATCTTCGCCTGCAGTTGCCGCGTCTCGTCGGTGGCCGTACGCTGGACCAGCTCCGCGACGACACCGCGCATGCTCGCGGCCCTGCATTTGAGGGCCTTCTGCAAGGTCCCCTTCAGGTTGGAGGACTTAGAGGCGACCTCCACGATCTCCTCCTCGTCCTCCTCCGCCATTCTCTCCAACTCGGCCAGAGAATGGTCCGCGTATAGAACGCGGGACGCACCGTACCCGGACTTGGCCCGGGCGACGTGCGCCCGGTCTCTCTGGCAGCAACCCGCTCCTCCAGCTCTTGCTGGAGTTGCGCCCGCCGAGCCAAATCCAACTGGCGTTGGGCGTCTGCGAGTCCAACGTCATGGGTATCCGCGACCGCCGTCGGTCTTTTAGCCTTCGACAACCTCGTCGACCCCGAGGCCGAAGAGCCCTCGGACCCACCGCTCCGGTGGACCCGCTTCCGCGACCGAGCGTCGTCCGCGTCCGACAATCCAATAAGCGAGTCGTTGTCAGACGACTCACTCACCCTTCCAAAGAAACTAGCCGCAGACGGCGCGCGGCTAGTCTCTGACGCCGGAGCGTCGTTGTGGCCCTGAGAAGGGCCTTTTGGTTGGCCCTGAGAAGGGCCTTTTGGTTGGCCCTGAGAAGGGCCTTTGGGTTGGCCCTGAGAAGGGCCTTTTGGTTGGCCCTGAGAAGGGCCTTTGGGTTGGCCCTGAGAAGGGCCTTTTTCTTTTAAAAACCGCCCGCAGGCGTCCCGCGTGCGCTTAGGCATAGCCTCCACAAGTTCGTAATCAACAAGACAAATAAAATTAAAATAGCTACGAAAGCACAGAGCACTTTGGCCAACCCAGTCTGCCACTCCGTTACGGTGGTCAGAACTGGGCTGTTTCCAGGGGACACGACGTGGACGTAAGCTCTGTGGGGGGTCCCCCCCCCCAACCTAGGCTAACCTAACCTAACCTAACCTAACCTTTTTTTTTTTTTTTTTTCTCGATGTGGAAATCCTCAATGGATGTCCTCCGCCCTGGGGAGAGCGGAGGGGTCTGTCAGACTCGTACTGACTAAAACCACACCGGTGTTCCCTCGCACACTTACGTCGGGGGGCAACGGGATCTGATGCGACTTCCGCTGCCCCGGACTAGTGCCGGCCCGCTTGAGCTGCAGGCCTCGTCTCGGGGGGGAGTGAGGTGTAAAACTCCCCCCGATACGTCTAGGAGAGGCGCGCGTGGAACACTACGCGCCGCCGTCTCGGGTCCAGTGTGATGGGGGGCGACGGATGTCCCCGAATCCGTCGCCCCTGGACCTGTTTAGGGGGGCCGGAAGAGGGCGTTGTCTGCCCTCTGCCGACGCCCGGTGCGTCTGCTACGGGATGGGCGGGAGGTTGTTATCTCCCTCTCCCTTTCCGCAGCTTCCTTCTGCGACATGACGGCTTCGCAGAAGGTCATCACCGCGTCCCAGGCCTCTGCGCTACCAACCATCGAGCGAACAACGGTCGGCAGCGACAGGTCTCCTCCTACCTCTGTAACGAGGGCACGGCGCGGCTCATCCCACGCGACACACTCGGCCAGCGTATGCCGCGCCGTGTCCCCCAGACAGTGGACGCAGTGATGGCACCGGGCGTCCGGCTCCCTGCTTATGCGACACAGGTACTTCCCGAAGCAGCCGTGCCCCGAGAGCACCTGCGTCGCCCGAAACGTCAGGGAGCCGTGCTTCCTCCCGAGCCAGTCGTCGAGTACTGGCCGGATCGCCTCGATTGTGTCGAGGCCGGCGGTAGGGAGCTCTAGCCTCCCCCGCCATTCCGCCACCATGACCTGTCGGAGACGAGACCGGTACAGCGTAATCTGTCGCTGCACCAGCCTCTCGCCCCGATCCCTGGCCTCCTCGCGCCACTGGTGCAGCGTCGCGAGGGTCTTCGCCTCCAGGTCCCACGGCGGGGATCCGGCCAGTACACAAGCCGCCTCGTAGGAGATCGTGCGATAGCCCCGTATGACCCTGACGGCCATCGCTCTCTGCGGTCTGCGCAGAACCGCGATAGTGCGGGCCGTCAGGTCTGTCGCCCATATCGGGGCCCCGTATAGGGCCATCGATCGCACGATCCCCACGTACAACCGCCGACAGGCGGTGCTCGGGCCCCCCAACCTAACCTAACCTAACCTAACCTTTAGGTTAACTTGCGATCCAGTATACCTACTCACTGGATGCTTGTTTTGTCCAATTTATTATGTTGCCGTGCCCTAACCGGGTTTCATGTTGGAACTTACTTATTATGTAACAACTAAATGTACACATGAATGCAATAAAGAATTTGAGTTTGAGTTTGAGTTTAAAGTCAAGGAGGAGTTAAATAGATTAGAAAGTTTAGGTGTTATTGTACCAGTAGAAGAGTCAACTATGTTTGTATCTCCTATTGTGGTTGTACCAAAAGGTCAGAATGGTGTTAGAATCTGTGGAGATTATACACAGGTTAATAAGAATATTGTCCGTCCTATTTTTCCAATTCATAAAGTAGAAAATACACTAGGTAGACTGAAAGGAGCAAGGATATTTTCGAAAATTGATGCTACATCTGGATTTTTCCAAATTCGTTTATGTGATAAGTCTCGGAAATTGACAACAATACTTACACCATTTGGTAGGTACATGTATAATCGATTACCTATGGGGTTAAACTGTGCACCTGAATACTTTTCTATGAAATTTTCCAATATTTTCAGTGATTTAGAAGGAGTAGTAATACATGTTGATGACATATTGTTATACAGTAAGGACAGAGTCAGTCATATTAAATTATTAAGGGAAGTTTGTAGTAGATTGACAAAAGAAGGTTTAACAATAAACAAAGACAAATGTGAATTTATGGTTGAAGAAGTTACATATTTAGGGCATGTTATTAACAGTAAAGGCATATCATTGGATCCGAAGAGAATAGATAGCATTGTTGAATTCAGAGTTCCATGTAACAAAAAAGAGTTGATGCAATTTTTAGGGTTAGTTAATTATGTGGGTCGTTTCATTCCTGATAAATCATCTTTATTGGAACCTTTGTATGGATTATTAAAACAGGATGTTGCCTTTATTTGGGATAAGTGTCAACAACAATCATTTGAAAAAATAAAATACCTTATATCAAGAGCTCCTACATTGTGTCATTATGATCCTAGAGAGAAAATCATAATTTCTGCTGATAGTAGTTCTTATGGCCTAGGTGCAGTATTGTTACAAGAAGATAAAATGGGGAATAGACGGCCAGTATCATATGCTAGCAGGACATTAAATGCAACAGAAAAAAATTATGCACAAATAGAGAAGGAGTGTCTAGCTTTGGCATGGGCTGTTAATAGATTTCGAGATTATATAGTAGGGATAGAGATTTTATTAGAGACGGATCACAAACCTCTATTGCAAATTTTGCAAACTAAACCTATAGATGATCTAACACCTAGGTTGCTGAGATTTAGACTTCAGTTGATGAGATATATATATAAATTAATTATGTTCCAGGAAAGAAATTAGTAGTAGCTGATGCACTGTCCAGGGCTCCAGTAAAGGTTACAGAGGTAGAGGCTGACCAACTTGAGCACCACATTAATTCCTTTTCAAGTATGTGTATAGTTGATAATAAACTGAGCAATATTAAGATAGAGCAGAGTAAATGCCAAATATGTAAGATAATAAAAGAATACACTATGAGTGGTTGGCCTAGTAAAAATAAAATACCATTAGAGTTATTAAATTACTATCAGTATAGATATAATTTTTCTGTGCAGGAGGATTTTTTGTTATTTAACAATAGATTGGTAATTCCAATTACACTTCAAAAAAGTATTTTAGAGGATATTCATGCAGGTCATTTAGGCATTACTAAATGCAGAGAGAGAGCCAAACAATCAGTGTGGTGGCTAGGGTTGTCCTCTCAAATTAAAGTACTCATAGAGAACTGTCCACAGTGCATTCAGGAAAAAACTAACAGTAAAGAACCATTGATTTTAGAAGAAATTCCAAATAGAGCATGGCAGAAGGTAGGCATAGATTTATTTAAAAACAATAATAAGTGGTTTATGGTAATAATTGATTATTTCTCTAGATATTTGGAATTATTTGTATTGAAAGATCTGACAGAAAATAGTATAATTATGCACTGTAAAGAAACCTTTTCCCGGTTTGGAATTCCAGAAGTAGTCAGGACTGACAATGGAACACAATTCAAGGGTAAATTCAAACAATTTTCTCAGGTTTATAATTTTAATCACATAACCAGCAGTCCATATTTTGCTCAGAGTAATGGTTGTGCAGAAGCAGGAGTCAAAATTGCTAAAAACCTATTAGATAAGAATGCAGATGTATATTTAGCATTGTTAGTAGTAGTGGAGGAACACTCCAAATGAGTCTGGATATAGTCCTAGTGAATTAATGTTTAACAAAAAAATGAGAGAGATATTGCCAATGTATCCTAGTAAATTAAATGTTAATGTGGAAATAGATACTAAGGAATTTAGAGAGAAGAGAAATTGTAATAGAGAAAAAATGGCAGAGAATTATAACAGAAGACATAAAGTTTGTAATTTAGACGATTTAAAAGTGGGAGATCATGTTTGGGTTATTGATTTGAGAAAGTATGGCATTATTGTACGAAAGGCGAAGGAGCCAAGATCTTATTTTGTTGCAATAGAAGGAGTTCAGTACAGGAGAAATAGATGGCACTTGGCTCCAGCGCCTTTTAAAGAGAAAAAGGAAAATAGTAGAGAGCTAAGTTACGATGATTTGCAGGAATTTCATAATGATGGTGTTTCGGGAGTTCAAAGAAATCAGCAAGAAATAAATAAGGAAAACAGTATAGAAGAAACAGATTCCGAAAGTAACTATAATAATTTGGGAAGTAATGATTATGAAATTCCTGAAATACAATCACATGTAGAAATGAACAACTTGCCTAAAAGAGTAAGAACTAAGCCTAAGTGGTTAGAAGATTATGTTTGTAATAATATAAGTTTTTAACATGTTTAATTTTATTTTAATAACTTGACGATGGGGATGTTGTGACAGTGACAGTTTGACACTGATGACAGCCCGCCTTTTAGAGGTTAGGAAGGACTTGTAAGTGCTACTCTCATGTCATTGTACTTGGAAGAATTATATATATTAATTGGTGAAACAGCAGTACTTATTCTTCTTCTAGAACCCTGTAGACTAACAGAACAGAAATATTTATTTTATGTTATTTATTTATTACACACTTAGAAATGCCCATTTAATAGAATAACGTTATTTATTTACTACCTACTACCCTCATCCGTGTGTCACTGCGGGGGGCCTACTGAAAACCAGCGCTGAGTGTTTTACACCCAGCATATGCTGAGTAGGTGACCCTTTCGTTATGGGCATGCTCAGCGCAGTTGAGCTGTTTTAATTAATTGTTAAGCTGTTTGTTAGTATATGTATATGTATGTGCTGCTCTATTGTGTTGCTGCTGTCCATTAGCGAATAAATGTTTATTCTATTCTATTCTAGTTTACGGTTTTACCGCTGAGGCTCCCAGGTGAATTTTGTACTCCCAGTGATGACGGTACAACCGACATCACGGACTTTGCTGCGCGCTTCCGCAAGTTTGCTCCCAGCTTGCAACCAACTCCAGCTTCCCGTCACAACAAAGCGAGCATTGACGCCCTCTCCGTGACCTTCAGTCGGTACGAACCTCGCAACGACGCGCGCGCATGAGATATTCTGTGATACCTCGAAGGAATCGTTTCCGTGCGTCGCCTGCTAACTTGTTTACCCTATTATATAAACTGTTATTCGTGTTTGTGACTATTGTGACTGTAACCTATCATCTCTGTTCTCCTTCTTCTATATTGTGTTGTGCGTGTGAACTATAAATCTCCAATATAACTGTGAGTACTTAGGCAGTGACTTTTATTAACACTTCTGCCTACCCAACACACTCGACAACACCTCTATAATATAATAACAAATTTTCTTAATTTTACAAGATATAACAAATAAATCTATAATTTTATTTGATATAATGATCAGTTAATATAATAAACAGTTGTTAGTCATTGTTATGTTAACTAATTTTTAAAAGCATAACATCAAATCAAATCATTTTATTTGTAGATCATAGGTGAAAAAAATATAAAGGTACAGATGTCAATGATGATATTAAAATAACTGTGTACTGTCCTGTCTCAGTGTTTATCTAAAATTTGTGGAAATCAAACCTAACAAAGTTCAGAACCCTGGCTGCCCGGCACGGTTGTTCTTAGCTGTATCATTTCGGTAGAGACTTTTCATTTCAGTGGACTCTTAAAAATTCATCCTTAATTTTTTTTAAAGTTTTGATGAAATTTGATGTCCACTCACGCACAATGTTATAAAATAAGCTAAAGTTTTATTTGTCACTAAAAATATGTAGATAGCATTGAAATAAATAAAAAACCACCTAAATGACACATAAAAATCTCTTGTTGAAATTCACCCAAGTACTAACTTTAATTAGCTACATGTTTGTAGTGAGGGTACCGACACCCAGTAATAAACTAGCCTTGGAGCAAAGACGGTTGTTTTATTCGTATAAATATTCTACGTCCACTGTTGGACATAGGCCTCCTCCAAGTGTCGCCACATTGACCGGTTCCGTGCGACTCGCATCCGTCGGAACCCGCAACCTTCACCAGTGCACACGGCCTGGCAGCCACGCCGACACCGCAACGCTGCCGCCGCGCCGACTGACGGCGAAGGCGGCGCCATCGTCGCCCTGAGCCCTAGAATCAGGGTTATACATAGGAGCTATTGATTCCTTGCTGTTTATAATGAAAACTCCACGCTTCTTTCAGTTAGTCTTTATTGGTCGTGTCCAAATTTACACAACTATTCAATAAATTATTTTTATTTTATAAATCTTTCTTTATAAAAAAAAGATACAGATAAGCCAGCACTGAGCGGCGCGCGCCCGCTTGTGAAGTCACGCGCGGGCGGGCGCCACCCGTCACAGACGGCGGATATTCCGCGACTCTTTGTGTACATATAAAAATAGATTCCTAATTTTACACTAATCTAGGAGGAGAACGCGTCGGCTACTTACTCGACACTTAAATGCACAGTTTAAAGTATGATATGAAACTACAATTGGAGCACCATTTCATTAATATATCCCCGCGACGGGGCGCGGCGTCTCGCTCGCACAGTCTTACCGCTCGCACACCCCACGTACTCGCGATTTCCAATAAGAATACTATCTAACATGACGCAAATTACATGAAAAAATTGGAGCCGTACGATACAATGTTATTATCATTGGATTGTTGTTGTTCATAACTGAGAATCAAATAAATTGCACAGCCAGTGTACCAGTTAAATTACGGTGTATGGTAGAAATGACTACCGAAGTAGCGAGTGACCTTTAGTGTCATGCCTGTCAGTCTCATTCATTCATTTTTCGCGGACTCGCGGTGTCGCCCTATGTACACAGGTGTGTTTCCTATAGAATGTACTTATAATGTGATTGTTCCCGGCATTCATCAGAATTTCATCGTGGAAAAGGTAAGTTACACAAATAAACGTTTATCACTTTCTTTCAGATATTTACAAGATGATCTATCTAATTCGTAATTATATAGTAATACTATGTACAAGTCTTATACATCGTAAAGTCTTCTGTTCCTACCACTCGCGGAACAAGGATCACGCACGTTCTCTGATAGATAAATACATATTACATTCTCGTGCAAATTATATTGTTTTGTTTTAAAAATCTGTTTTACAATCATTATCATTATTATAATATATAGTTCCTTTATGGACCAACTGTCGAATAATAATAAATTTAGTTTTTTCTTTCTCATTCTTAATACAAATTACGCAGTTACAAGTAGCAACTGGGGATCTTTATCTGTAGTTTGGTCCATAACAGTTCTATATAGAAATCACAACCAACTTTTACCTCTCGCGCATCAACCACTTAAGCTTTACTATGAATGACACCATTGATATTACTTATTACAATAAAACCCACCATTCATATCTGTACGACGGCGACCTATCAACGGTAAAAGTTCCAGTGATATATCATTCAATCTTTCAATATTTCTATCATACTATATTACAAGGTACTTCAGCCTTCTGCACACTGCAATAATGGAGCGTAAGTAGTGTTCAGCACGCACGCGCGTACTCCGTGCGCGCGTGTTACAGCCCGCGCGCACAGCCGCGCTCACAGCCGCGCGCACAGCCGCGCTCACAGCCGCGCGCACAGCCGCGCTCACAGCCGCGCGCACAGCCGCGCTCACAGCCGCGCGCACAGCCGCGCGAGTGCGCGCGACGCCGGCGTCACACGTCCGTGTGGCGCGCGCCCGGCGCCGGCTCTGGCTCCGTGTCCGACTCCTCGATCTCGCACAGGTTGGCCGACAGCTCGCTGCCCGAGCCGTCGTCGTCCGCGCCCAGCAGCGAGTTACGTTCCTCTGCGAACACACAACGGACGAAGTCAGAACTCGCCGGAGCGCGCGGTCCACGAACGAGGCACGGATTAAGCGCGGTACAAACTCTCACCCAGCATCGTTATGAGACTGGCGGCGTCCGGCTCGCGCAGCGTGCGCGCCCGGAGCTGCTCCGAGTCGTCGGCGGTGCGAACCCCGTACTCGTCGGTGTGCAGCAGGTAAGAAGAGGCTGCAACAAAGGAAAGAACGCGTCGGTCAGCGCGGCGCCGGATGCACGGGACGACGCCGGCCCTCGCTCACACTCACCGTCGGTGAGGCGCAGCGCGTCGGCCGCGTCGGGCGCCTCGTCGGAGTCCAGCAGCGCGGCGCGCGGGCGGCGGCGGCGCGGCGCGGGGCTGGCGCCCGGCGACGCGGCCGACGACGAGTCGGGGCGCTCGGAGCCCGCCACCTCGCTGATGCCGGGCAGCGCGCCCGCGCCGCCGCACCAGTCCGAGCAGTCCCAATGGTAGCCGCCCACCAGGTGCGGCTCCACCGCGCCCGCGCCCGTCATCCCCGCCGCCCCCGCCACCCCCACCGCGCCCCCCGCTCGACGAGCGCATCCGGGCGACTTTGCACGTATTCGGGGCTTACATCCTTTTAGATCTAAAACACACAGTTTAGAAATTTTATGAAAAAAAATTTACAATAAAAAGAGTAGACTCGATGTTTAAACAAGGAAGCTAAGCTCCCAGGTCTGCGGAGCAGCTAACCGTTGTATATCTTGTTGTCGACGAAGGTCTGGAGATGCATCTGCTCGGACCAGGGCTTGCGGTCGACGACGTCGATGTTGAGGTTGCGGCGGTAGTCGGGCGGGATGCCCTCGAGCTCGTCGCCGGCGGAGCCGTACGAGCGCAGCGTGTCCACGTTGTTGAGCGGCGGCGGCTCCGCGCAGGACGCGGGCCGCTCGCGCCGCACGGCCTCCAGGTTGGACAGCTTGGAGGCGCGCGGCGCCAGCTTGTCGGCGCGGCTGTTGAGCGGCGACGCGGCAGGCTTGCGGCGCGCGCGCCGGCGGCGCAGCGCCAGCGGCAGCGCGGCCGCCAGCAGCAGCAGCAGCGCCAGCGCCGCGCCCGCCGCCGCCAGCGGCCAGCGCGCCTCGCACGCCCAGCGCCACGCCGAGCGCAGCGCGTGCGCCGGGCCCGCGCCCGCGCCGCCCGACACCACTGCGTCCGAGTACAGCGGGTTGCCGCAGTTCATGCCTACCGAACGCAAGAAAAGCTTACCTTATATCGAAATGGCATTATGACTGGCATCGAATCTTTTTATCTTCGAAATACCTTCCTTTTTTGTTAAAATTCGTGAGATAAAATTACAAAATAAATTAAAAAGCTCCGTTAGCTTTGCTGCCAGCCGCAGCACCCTGATATGAATTATTTATTGATCACTACACACTACGCTTAAACTGGTATTCGAAAGGCACCTGTCTTGTCTGGCGGACAGAGGCAGCGGAAGGAGCCGGGCTCGTTGACGCAGGTGGCGCCGTTGAGGCAAGGTTCGCCGGCGCACTCGTCCACGTCGTACTGACAGCGCGGCCCGTAGTAGCCGTGGCAGCGACACGACGGGCCCCACTCGCCCTCCTCGCACGCACCGCCGTGCGCGCACACCTCTCCCGCGCACCAGCGGCCGCGCTCGCAGCGCTCGCCCGACAGCCCGGCCGCGCACGCACAGCGGAACCCGCGCGCGTCCGCTGCGCACGAGCCACCGTGCAGACACGGCGCCGACGCGCACGGGTCGCTGTCCAGCTCACAGCGCCGGCCCGAGAAGCGTGCGTGGCACGTGCACGCGTAGCCCTCAGAGGCTCCGGTCGCATCCTCCAACAGGTCGGCCACGTCGCGGCACGTACCACCGTTGAGGCACGGGTACGAAGCGCACGGCGTGGGCGGTGGCAGCGCCTCACACGCGCTGCCCACGCGCACACGCACGCGCCGCACGAGCTGAGCGCGGCCGTCGCTCGAGGTGCCGCCTTCCTCTAACGGTAGGACCGCACCTCCTAGTTTCACGTCCGATATGCAGCCATGAAAGCCGTATGTCACCTGCGAAATCAAAAACGGTTAACGATATCGTAATTAAAAAGAGTTCCAATCCAGGCAGCGCTATTGACCACAGACAGGTCGTACCTGTTCGGCGGCGAAGGCATGCGCATGTCGCTCCAGCGCGGCGCCGAGCAGCAAGCGGTCAGCGCGCACATCCAGCACGGCGGCAGGCGGAGGCGTCTGCGCCTGCGCGCTGCGCCGGTCCACTGTGAGGCGCATGCTGGCTCCGCGCCGCTCCAGCCGCGCCTCGTGCCACAGCCCGTCCGCCACGGGCACGGCTGCGCGCACTTGCGCCGGGCCCGCGCCCAGCTCCATGCGGAACTGCAGGTAGCCCTCCGCCACCTCCAGCGCAGCGTAGTCTACGCGGCCGGCCGCCTGCAGCAGCGTGCCGCGCTCGCGCCGCGTTCGGAAGCGCAGCGACAGCGTCAGCTCGTCGTCCAGCAGGCGCGCGCCCGCCACCACGCCGCGCTCCAGCCGGTACACCAGGTAGCCGTCGCCCGCCAGCTGCGCCACGGGCGGCGCGCGGCACGAGGCGCAGTCGGGCGGCGCGCGGTCACAGCGCTCGCCGCCGTAGCCGGGCGCGCAGGCGCAGGCACCGCGCAGGCGGTGCGGCGGCGCCACCAGCGCGAACACCTCGCAGGCCACGGCTCGCGTGGTGCTCGCGCGCAGCTGCACGCGCTCGGCGCACGCGCCGTGCACGCAGCCGCCGCACGCCGCGCGCACCAGCTCCTCCACCACGAGGCGCGTACGCTCCTCCAGGCGCTCCAGGTGCGCGTGCAGGCGGCGGCGCAGCGCGTCGGCAGGCAGGAACCCGCCGGCCAAGCGCACGGCGAAGGCCACGTCCAGGTCCTGCGCCACCTGGCGCCGCACGCGGCCGGTGTTGTCCACGTCATCCGCATCGTCCGTCTCTCCGGACGGCTGCACGCTCACTATGATGATGTCACTGGATTCGCAGTCGGTAGCTTCGCCGATGGCTCGGACGAAGCCTTTGCGATGGCTCAGGATAAAGTCGCGATCGGTCACTTCCCGGAAACGCACTACTATCGCTTGCAACAGCATTTCATCAGATATGAGTGTGACGGTAACCTTGACGACCGCAAAGCCGACAAATTTCCCATCACCTACAGTGATGTTGAGGCGGTAATCTCCCACGTCTAGGCGAGGCGCAGCTTTTAATGTTCCATCAGTCACATCAATTTCAAACAAGTCTGTCGGAGGATAAGGTGCACCGTCGATCGGAGCAATGGCGTATGTCAGAGTGTCATAAGCATCGCGGTCAGAAGCGAACACTCTTCCGATAATGCCACCCGGGAATTCGTCCAAATAAGAGTTGACGACGACTTCTAATGGCGTCACTACCGGTGGATACTGAGATTCTTCTATCACTCTTATGTATACCCACGCATCGGAGTAGAGCGGCGGCGTGCCGTTGTCGAACACGCGAACTTGCAGCACGTATCGGTCCTTGATGCGATGGTTGAAGCGAGTTGCTGACCGCAAGTAGCCGTCCTGTTCTAAACGAAAAGCACCCATTTCATTGCCAGACTGAAAATCAAATGTGTAAGGTGCTGCATTGGGCGGAGCGTCAGCGTCTTCCACAACGAACTTTAGGATAGTATGTCCAAGCGGGCGATCTTCCTGGACGACTGCGCTGTAGTTAGATTGTGCGAACAGCGGCGGGTTATCATTCGCATCGACCACTTCGATGTTAACTAGAGCGGAGGCCTCGAGAGTGGGAAGGCCATGGTCTCGCGCGTGCACTTCCAGCACATAGGCGGGCGCGGTCTCTCTGTCCAACGGCGCCGCGACCGACAGGTAGCCGGTGTCGGCATCGATGGCGAAGCGGCCGTCGCGGTCCCCGCGCACGATAGAGTACGTCACGCGACCGTTGGCGCCCGAGTCGGCGTCGTCCGCGACCACCTGCAGCACGCGCGCGCCTGCCGGCGCGTCCTCGCGCACACGCGCGCCGTACGACGCCTGCGAGAACTGCGGCGCGTTGTCGTTGCCGTCCGACACGCTGATGTTGAGCGTGGCCAGGTCGCTGAGCGGCGGGGTGCCGCCGTCCACGGCCTGCACCGTGAGCAGGTACTCGCGGCGGCGCTCGTAGTCCAGCGGGCGCGCCACGGTGAGCACGCCGGTGGCGCGCTCCACGGCGAAGTCGTCGCGGTCGTCGCCGCCCACGAGCGAGTAGTACACGTCGGCGTTGACGCCGGCGTCGCGCGACGTGGCGCGCACGCGCAGCACCTCTGCGCCGGGCGCGTCCAGCTCGGGCACGGCGGCGCGGTACTGGTGGAACTCGAACTCGGGCGGGTTGTCGTTGACGTCGGCCACGGTGAGGCGCAGCGTGGCCGTGGCGGAGCGCGACGGGCGGCCGGCGTCGTGCGCGCGCAGCAGTACGCGGTGCTCGGCCTGCGTCTCGCGGTCCAGCGGCGCGCGCAGCGTGATGATGCCGCTGTCGGGCGCCAGCTCGAAGGCGCCGCTCGTCTCCTCCACGAACGAGTAGCGCACCAGGCGGTTCTCACCGAGGTCTGCGTCCGTTGCATGTACCTGAGTGTAGTTACAAAGATATGGTATAATAATAATATAAACTTTATTTTCGTTAAACTTAGCCTATGTTTACAATTATATAACAACGAGTATATCGCGTCTAAAAAAACCATTTTGCAATAAATTGATGATGGTAGCTATTTGAAACTTATTGGCTAGTTTTGTGACAAACAAATTAGATAACTCTACCTTCCGTACTAGTTATAAACTGTACGACGGCGGAGTAGTGCGGCCAGTTTGCTGTCTCCGATGTACATAGTATAAGCAAACTAAACAGATTAACTGCATGTTCTGTTTGCAATAATAATACTTAACTCAGATAGTGCAACAAGATTACTAGACTTACTTAACTAACACAGTTATACTCATAATTCCTCAACATTGTACACACCGGGACTTACAGCTTAGTACGGCCGTTATTCCAAGTGCGTACGATGTGGCTACGTTTGATATAATTGAGCCTGGTTAATTACCTAAGTCCCAACTGAATCCAAACCTAGCCCTACAATAATCACTAAACACCCTAGTTATCCTAACTCTATAGTAATTACCTACCTAGCTCCCTAGTCAAAGTTATCCTAACGCCCTAGCCTACCATACAAACCATACCAAACGTAAGTTACGTTGGTTATACGAGAGGGAAGTCTGTCACGAGGAGACCTACGGTTACAGATGGAATTTGGGTAGGAAGAGGGTTTCGTGTACGTCGTGCAATGTACACAGGAAATGGTTTTCTCACTGCCGATCCCCCAGACTCTTGGGATCGATGATGGCGAAAGGTGTCTTGGCCACAGTGAGAGGAGGTATAGGAGATGAATCACACTCGACTCCAGCTTGATGACTGTTTTATTACAATAATTAACTTAATTATACACAAATTTTGTGGTAAATACACATTGATGCCTATTTACATGTGTGTCGTGTGTGTATTGAGCCGATGAAGCGAAGATCAAAGTAGGCCACTTCTTAGCGCTGACGGTGTGCCGGTGATGCCTACGCGTGGACCGAATGTATGTCGCTCTTAATGCTGACGCTGTGATGCTGTTGTTGGCGCGTGTAACTATGGTATGTTCATGGTTGAACAATTATCTTTATGACTGCTCGTTGCGCTCTTTCCACTTTAATTAGGTAAGTTTTTGCCGCGCCTCCCCATGCCATTATACCTTAAGTAGCGATAGATTGACACAATGCAAAATAAACTTCCTTTACTATTTTATTATCATTTATATGTCTGATTTTTTTAAAAAATATTATTAGTTTTCGTAGTCTAGAGGTGAGATTATTAATATGGATTTTCCAGTTTAGGTTTTGATCAATTAAGATACCCAAATATTTTATTGAAGAGACAGAATCTACTACATGGCAGTTACAGTTTAAAAAATTTGATTCACATACATGGGCTCATAAAGTAAGACTATTTTGCAGAGGTTGATCGTTATTTTTTATAGTGAAGGTACTTATACTTGGGTATTTTGTTTTAGCCAAGTTTAATGTTAAAATATTGTTATTGAGCCATTTCATAATAGATGTTAGTCCTTCTTCAGCAACATTCTTAACACCATCCCATGTAGCTTCGTGAAACACAACCACAGTATCATCTGCAAAAGTTATGATTTCTGCATTTTTTAATTTCATTCTGCATAAATCATCAAAGAGTGTCGGACCTAGCACGGAGCCTTGCGGCACGCCGAAGTAGATTGGGGCACTGTCACTAATTACATCATTGATTTTGACAGCCTCACTACTATTTGGTAGGTAATCAGTGAAAAGGTCAAGTGGCACTCTTCTTCCCATATGTTCGAGTTTATTTAGTAGATTAGTGACAGAGATAGTGTCGAAAGCCTTTGCCATATCTAGAAACACTCCCAAGCATTTTTGCTTCTTATCTAATTTGGCACTTATATGACTGACAAGACGTTCAATTGCATCAGATGTGGATTTTTTCTCTCTAAATCCATATTGGTTACAAGACAGTAGATTTTGAGACTCCAGAAAGTTTAGAAGGCGAATATTAATTAATGTTTCAATCACTTTTGACAAAAAAGGTAATAGAGCAATTGGTCTGTAATTGGAGACACTGTCTCTGTCTCCTGATTTATGTACAGGAACAATTATCGCTTGCTTTAATACAGTCGGGAATATTCCAATATCCAGACAAATATTGCATATATAAGTAATTGGTTTGATCAGACTATCTATAGCCTGCTTTATGAATATAGAGGAGATGCCATCCCATCCGGTCGACGCTGAGTTTTTAAGTGAGATTATCATTTTACGTATTTCTTGTTCACATGTTGGCAAGAGCATTCGAGATGATTGAGGAGCATATTCCGAGTTTGCAACAAGATCAGCCGTACCAGCCGGGCATTTCCCTAGTATATCCCTAGCTAAATTTTTACCTATATTAACGAAGTAGTTATTTACACAATTAACAGATTCCAGTTGACTAGATTTAACATTCAATAGTTCAATAGGTGTTTTAGTAGTAGTATCTAGATTACATATCTGTTTTATAATATTCCGGGTCTTTTTAATGTCTTTTTGTTTTCGTTAATTTGTTTTCTTTCATACATTCTATTTAATTTTTTCAATAATCCATTACAATAATTACGATATCCAGTGTATGAAATTTTAAGTACTTGATCGTCATGATTTTTCTTGAGCTTAAAATGTAGTCTATCTCTAAATTTAATGCACCTTAGTAGACCAGGTGTTACCCACGGTTTAATAGTTCGTTTTCGATTAGGCATTGTATGTTGAGTAGTGTATTTATCTAAAGTGTTTTTAATTATAGTTAGAAAATTATATGTTGCCGAATTCGGGTCATTATCACAAGTGATTACACTCCAGTCAATACCATTTAATTCAGTCAAAGCCTTTGCATAATCAGTCCGTTTTAGGTACTTATGTTGTGCTTTCTTTAGAGGAAAGGAAGTAAATAAAGATATTATGAGTGTGCTATGATCGGTAACTGTAGTTTGGCAAACTATACAAAGGCTCTTAAGGGTTGATCTGACAAAATAGTGGTCTAAACAATTATTGCCACGAGTGGGATAAGTGTGGGCTGTTAGAAGTCCATGCATTGCTAATAAATTCAAGTATGGGTTAGATTTGTTATTATCGGTTTCGGTTATATCAATGTTGATATCACCCGTGAGAACAATGAGTTTGTATTTTTTGTGGTCTGACAATACTTGATCAAGGGAACTAATAAAGTTTTCAAGAGAATTGAAAGACGGTGATCGATAAATACAAAGTAAAGCGTACTCTTTATTTATATCAATGACCAAACTATCGGCCTCTTTCAGAAGTGATTCATGAACAGTATTGTTTGCGTAAATTGTTACACCGCTGTTTTGGTTAATATGATTTAGTGTTTGATAACTAGTATAATCAGGTAAGACAGGAGTTCAGAATCATGAGGCAACCAACATTCGGTTAGGATAATAAATCGAAATAAATTTTTAGTCTTGTTAATAGGATTTGAAAATCTTCAAAATTTTTGTTAAGACTCCTAATATTTTGTACTATCATTTTAATTCCCATCTGAGAAATATTAAGGAGTTTGCTACAGTCATACGGATTATCAACCAAGCATGAAGTGCCAACACTGATGTTTTCATCAACGTCGGCAATAACGTGATCCAAGTTATCAACACTAATATTAGAGGAGTTGAATTTGTTTATACTTGGTTGATAAAAGCAATATGTAAAAGAGGACCGTATACCGGACTGAATCAAAGAGATCGTGTTGAGTTTGACGCAGACTCTAATAAATGTATAACTTAAATTAAAAACAAAAAACAAAACTGTGTAACATACTTTGGATTTACGCAGCTCACCTGAAGAAAGCATAATGAAAAACAAGCCAAAACAAAGGTTCGTGAAACATAGAGATACTAAAGCTAACATGCATGATAAAATAATCAATTTAAAGTGTAGTCATGCCTGTTTAAACTTGGCAATGAGATGATCGAGCTGAAACTGTGTTTTGACATGTATGGCAGACTGACCATCTTTTTCACGCAGTAAAATTTTTCCGTCGGAAACTCAACAGTACTTGGGAAGGACACTTATATCGTTACTTTTAGGTAGGAGGTTGGGGTTTGGTGGGGGGGAGGGAGGAGGTCATAGGAACCCTCCGAGGGGAGCGAAAGTCGTCGAAGATACATAGTTCTTTTTTTATGAGCTTTTTAAAAGTGACATTTTTTAGTAAAAATTTAGTATCGTGCCGCAGGCGGGGGGGGGGTGGGGCTTGGAGGGGGAGGACAGGGGGTCCCCCTTGCCTCCTGGTATCACTCCCATGAAAAGGTAATGCACCAAAACCGATTAATGTAATCTAACCTCAAAACACTTTTTATTCACCTAAAAAGCCTAAAAGGTCTACAAACACTAGTATTTAAGAACATTGTTACTTAGCCCAAAATATATGCTTTCCCGCTTTTTTTTTTCTTTTTTTTACGTGGAAAGGGGGTATTTTACCATGCTACAACTCCATGACGCGCGCTCGCTTCGCTCGAATATTAAATAACACTCTTTGACTTCTGTCCCCGAAGTGCCGGGCCTCCGCCGGCCTCCTTCGTCGGCCTACGGCCCGGTGCCCATGCCGCCCTTAAACGATACTGCCGCGAGACGGTCGGGGTGGGCGTCCGCTTATTGAAAATTTGAAAAAAGCTTTCTATTTATATGTACTATCTACAAAAAAAATGTGAACTTCGAAATTCTTGTCCACTAATGGATATTTTATCCATTTGAAGTATCGGAATATCAAAATTCTGAATAAAGTTTTTTTGGAATTTTTGGGTGTTCCCAGTAGTAAGTGTGCTTTGCTCGCTGAACATTCCACACGTACGTTGTACTCTATGCTAAAATAGTCTGTGGTGTGGTTCAAAATACTCATTATCATGTGTCATGGTGTAAAATGTCACCTTTTTCTGTACAATAATATCAATAATTCTGCAATTAATATCTCCGAAACTATTCATCTCCGATGGTTGAAATTTCACAAATGGTTTTCTTAAATTAGTAGGAACCTACAATAAGAATACAACATCCTAGGTTAAAGTATCGATATAAGTGTCTAGCCTGTTTATCTCTTCCAAGTCCTTTTCCAAAAAGTCAGTAAATTCTTCATCTTGAACCAAAATCAGAGAGTCTTGTTTTATTTTCATTTCATTTATTTGTTTCTTATTGTCTTCTAAGAGGTTTTTAATTTCTTCGCCCTGCTTCTTTGATTCCAATATAGTATCAATCAGTTCCTTATGTTTGGCATCTTGTTGTTCAGTCCTTATCTTAAACATGTTCCTTAATTCCATTTGAAGTTCAGAATAGTCATGAGTCTGTTTGCGTTTCCTCGTCGATATGAAGCTTTCAGGTTCTTCCCGTTAGATTCGGCTGAGAAGAACATTTATCTCCCGGAGGTGAACGCCTCATATTGAATCTGATTTCCTTGCGTTTACTATGCAAAATTTTGTGACGTATGCGTAAGCTTGGATTGCTGATTTTTCTTACTGACAAGGTAAAATAATTCCAGATTCGAGGACTTAAGGTGTATTTTTGTATACCACTGAATTCTATGAGTAATATTCTTACAAAAATGTAAATAGCAGCACGTCCGTTCACAACAGCGACTGGCTCGCGTGAGACATACTAGCTGTTGCCCGCGGCTTCGCTCGCGCGTTAGTTTATTTATCCCTTACTCATGGATAAATGGTTGTGTAGAAGCCTGTAAAGCACCAAGCATCGACGGTCACGTGACGGTCTCTCCATACAGTTTTCGTTGGGGCTATACTCTAAACATGGACACTTTTTATTTAAAAACAATTATTTTATCACTTTTCTACAATGAAATGAGGGCGTGTGCGCCTTTTTAGGAAATAACTTACAGTATTTACCGAGAAAGTCGTGAAATCTAGGCAAAATTTGACATTTTTTTTTACATTGTAACGAATGCTTTGACATTATGAAATATTATTTCTCATTCCTGGTTCTAATCACATACTAATTGTATTTTAGATTTGTTGTCCCTTGTTTAGGAATTACAGTTTCTTACGTCTGCTATGTAATTATTGTAACAATTGGTTATGTTATAAATGATCACAGTGTTAATATTTTACAGAAAATATGTACAGGAATAAAGAATGTGAAAAACATTTATTGGTTTTGAGTGAATACGCATGCATCAGGCATAAATGTCACTTTTGTCAAATACTTTTGTTGTGATCATTGATTCACATAGTGTAAGGTAATAAAATAAATCGATATTTTCCTATAAATTGCACTTTTCTTTTCATAACCGTATCATAATATCACATCGTCATAACATATTCCTAGATACATATATCTTATCAGATGCATTCATTGCCACATCATCCTTCAGATAGTCATTAGTTTTTAAATACGCGCCATCTAGTGTTCCGTCTTTGTAACTAGTACTCAATCACGTCTGTGTGTGTCGGTGTGTAAACGATACTATATTCAATGACAGATATTATTCTGGGATTATATGTCGAATTGGGTGGATTTTGAAGCAATATAATGATCAAGTTCAATGAAGTGTAATGTCCGCCTGGCGCTCGAACTACTTCTACGGCTTACTAATGTTTCAATTACAAATAAAACAAAAGAAACTAAAAATGTTGACTTCAGCGCTATCTAGCGGGAAAATGGCCACGAGCAGCCCGAAGGAACCACCTTAAGAATAAGACGTTACATTTGAGTTCAATTAATTCAATATATGAGCCGTCGCCAATGTCTTTTATGCATAATGTTCCCCTCGGAGGCCCCGGACCAACGTAAGGTTTAAAAATCATTTCCAACTGACAGGAATTTTTAAATCATTGTTCGTTCAGAATATAGAATGGTGTGCACTTGTACCTTGGCGACTAGAGTGCCGAGGTCGGCGTCCTCGGGCAGCGTGACGCTGTAGGTATTGGCGGAGAAGCGCGGCGCGTTGTCGTTGATGTCGTCCAGCGCCACCAGCAGCTCCGAGCTGCACTCCCAGTCCGGCCGCTCGCGGTCCTGCGCGTGCGCGCGCAGCCGGTACGCGGCGCGCGCCTCGCGGTCCAGGCTCGCCGCCACGCGCACCTCGCCCGTCTCCTTGTGGATGCTGAAGTGGTGCGCCATGTCGCCCGTGAGGTAGTAGCGCAGGTGCGCGTCGCTCGGCTCGTCGGCGTCCCCGGTCTCCAGCGTCATGACGCGCGTGCCGTTCGCCGCGTCTTCCGGAAGCCGCGCATAGTACCGGTAGCGGAGACAGTACGGTGGATTGTCTGCAGACGGAATCGGACAGCGTGAGAATTGGGCCCAAACGGTGAAAATTGACGAAGTGGACGATGACTCACCGTTGACATCGAGCACATTAATGCGGACGCGCGTCTGCGCCGTGAACTTGCCGTCGGTGGCGGCGACTCGCAGATCGTAGAGCGGCTCGGTTTCGCGGTCGAGCTCGCGCGCCACATACAGCTCGCCCGAGGCACGCAGCTGGAAGCGCGCGCGCGGGTCGCCGTCCGCCACGAAGAACGCGAGCGCCGCGCCCGCGGCGTCCGCGTCGCGCACCTCCAGCCGCGCCACCACCGTGCCGGCCGCCGCGTCCTCGCGCACCTGCCGGTCATCACATGAGTATCAGTCACGATACATGTGTAGCCCGTCGGGAGGACGGCGGGGAGCCTCACCTCGGCGTCGTACTGCTCCTCGCGGAACTCGGGCGGGCAGTCGTTGTAGTCGATGAGGCGCACGACGAGCGTGCCGCGCGCCACGCGGCGGGAGGCGCCGGCGTCGCTGGCCAGCAGCGCCACGCGGTGCTCGGCGCGCGCCTCGCGGTCCAGCGGCGCCAGCGTGCTGACCCAGCCGGTGTAGGGGTCCACAGCAAACAGTGCGTCCGCGCCCGAGCTCTCCGTCGCGAGAGAGAAACGCACTTCGCCGTTGGTTCCAGAGTCGGGGTCGTCCGCCATCACTGAAATGTTACATATTATAATTACATATTATAATCCTTAGTCTGTCAACGTCCAAGTGTGTGTCGAAGTTCAAAACCACCATTTGGACCCACAATACCTTGACCTTTTTATGTTTTACTATAATCTTTTTTTTACTTGTTAGGTTTCGATGTGAATAATAACTATTTGATTTATTGCGAATTCATTTAATTTATTTTTGTAATACATTATTATTG
Organism: Eugnorisma glareosa; assembly: GCA_947578425.1. Taxonomy (NCBI): domain Eukaryota; kingdom Metazoa; phylum Arthropoda; class Insecta; order Lepidoptera; family Noctuidae; genus Eugnorisma; species Eugnorisma glareosa. Next base: position 87,968 of record OX387970.1, read on the forward strand.
CAATCGACTAAATGTGCTCGCAACACCGAAACGGTTGAATTTGATTATCTGTGATAAAGCTGTCAGTGTGCCGTAATGGCGGGCGACGGCTTTTAAGACCTTCTTGTTCGTCGGGCGCTCGTCGAGGTGTAGTATATGCTATACTTACACTTTATACTATACTTACAATTATCATACCATATACCATTTATCATCCTTTTTTATTGTTTTCTTTATTTATACTCAGCGAATCGATCTAAATACGATTCGTTTTCATAGTGTTTGCTAAACTAAAATATTAATTTTCATAATTTTCAATGTTGTGACATGTACGTCAGATTTGCCAAACTGACGTACATTCTTTCTGTCATAGAGTTTCTTACTAGCTTAGTCTATGATGAATACTTTTTGGTTTATCTAATCTAAATTATATTTTTCAATGTTTAGCTGTAATATTGTATTTTATAGATAATAATGATTGTTTAGTAATAACTTAATTTTAAATTATATTTGTAAATTCTTTACGCACTCATGGTTTTATGAAGTAAGTCTGCTATGTCCTGGCCGACTACACTTGTCAGATGAGATTATTATATGGCCGCAAGAAGAAAATCTGAGATTCAAAAATGGAAGGAGACGACTGTGGAGATGGAGTCGAGAGGAGACGAGACGAGAGAGCGTTTCTTAAATGTGAGACTGAAGAATTTCTTGAAATTGGAGACAAGACAGATTCTTGAAGGTGATCCATTTAAAGATACACCTGGGACTACTACTCCCAATCTTATTATTAAAAACTGTCGTTGTGCCATCCCTGCTGTTCATCTCGCGGAGCTGCCCTGGGTCTAAAAGCTGGTGATCCAACTCTAAAGATCTACCAGGACCTCAACTCCTGTTCTTACAAACGCCGCCTTCCTGTGGAGCAGACCTGATTCATCGTCCTACATCTCCACCTCTACATTTCATCGTGCTTCAACAGTGCTACTTAATCGTGTAAATATACTCAAAAACTGCTTCCAGAGTGCGGGTTTGATACGTCTTTTTTGTAAACACTTGTATTTTTTATCTCATTTGTAAAACCATCCATATCTCTATTAAATTTTTAAATGTACAAGTCTACTCTTATCCTTTAATTCTTAACAGGATCTAGTAGATTTGTTACAGAGGTCAGACGCACAATTCGTCTTTTGCATTGAAAGCAGTATATAATTGAAGTACCTAGACTAAAATAATATTGTAACACTACTTGTTTAAAACCCCAACATTTTATTGGCTATTGGCTCAAAGTCGTTCAATCCCGTGGCTTTTTACAGCCGCCAAACTTCGCCGGAAGAGAAAAACTTCCACTCTTATGAGCTGGAAACACTAGCGGTCACCTGTTCTCTAAAAAATTTAGGGTGTCAAATACACCCTAAATTTTTAGGGCAGATATTTAAAATCGTGTCAGACTGCGGAATACTACGAACTACTTTTACCAAACGCGATTTAATTCCCCGAATCGCAAGGCGGTGGCTCATGATGCAGGAGTTCGAATGCGTGGTTGAATACCGTCCTGGGGTCAAGATGTCGCATGTTGACGCTTTATCCAGAAATCCCCAAACTCAGAATCAGTCTAGTGAAGTGGATACATATCCCGTGGTTATGTTGTTGAATAGTGATGATTGGTTGCTTACCCTTCAGTTGCGTGATTCCGAGTTGAATAGGATACGCGACATTTTGCAAACAAAATTAGATCCAGAAGGGCTAAAATATATGAATGATAACTACGTTATTAAAGATAACGGGCTTTACAAGCGTGTCGATGGTGACCCTGACAAACTAACTTCGTTGGGTGGTCCCGAAGGGAGCTAGATGGCAGTTGTGTCGCCTTAATCACGATGACATTGGTCATCTTGGTGTTGAAAAGACTTTAGATCGTATTAGAGGGACATATTGGTTTCCTCCTATGACAAAATTCATAAAAAAATATGTGAATGCGTGTTTCGAATGTGCATACTCCAAAACAAGGTCGAACAGATCCGAGGGCTTATTGCACCCTATACCCAAGATAGAAAACTCGTTCCATACGCTCCACATTGACCACCAGGGTCCTTTCGTGAAGTCTAAAAAAGGTAACTCTTACTTGTTAGTGGTAGTTGACGCCTTCACTAAATTTGCCTTCATAAAACCGGTAAGAAATACGAAAACTTCGAGTGCTTTAAATGTATTGTTACACATTTTTGACGTTTTTAAACCAAGGGATCGCATAATTAGCGATCACGGTACATGTTTCACCTCTCATGCATTCAAAAGATTCTGTACCGAAAAGGGTATCAAGCATGTGTGTTGAATGCGGTCGCAAGTCCACAGTCAAACGGATAAGTAGAACGGTATAACCGTACTATTCTGAACTCCATGACGGCGTAGAATCTCGGAGACGACGAAAGGGTTTGGGACAACAAGATTGGCAAAATTCAGTGGGGTATAAATAACACCGTACAGAAGACGACAGGGAGAACCCGAGCGGATGTAATGTTTGGTACTCACATGAGTAGTGAAATAAGTTAATAAGTTTATTTTGCCCCATAAAAATATAAACATGTTGAACAGTTTAAATGCAGTTAGAATTAAGCACAAAGAATAAATATGACAACTGCGCCTGAGCTAGGCCGAGCCTGTATTTCAGGTCACAGTTCTCTTCCCAGAGTTATGAGCGGTATTAACAATGGTTGGACATTTCAGTTAATCGCTTTTTATATACAGAAATAATAAAAATGAATTTCCAAAAAGTTAGTTTGATGTGTGTTGTGTGTGTGTGTGTATTGTGAGGTGATTGTGAGTGTTGTGTTGTGTTGTTTTGTGTTGTGGGTGTGTGTGGTGTGTGCATAGACTGGGGTTAAGTTTTTATTTTATCTTAAAGTTTAAAAAAGATCCTCAGTGGTTTGGTAATCGCATGTAAGCAGAAAATCTAATAGTTTGGTTTTGCATTCTTGTTTGTTTAGTGTGTAGATGTTGAGTATGGAATTGAGTTTTTTGTAAAGAAAAGGACCGCAGAAGCAGAAGAACCTATTTGTAAATGTGTGTTTAAATTGAATGGATCCTAGCACTACGACATTGCGACGTCGTTTAAGCAAAATACTCCTGTCTAAAGGTGTGAGAGTGTGTTGTTTAAGGATCGTAGTTAAAATAAAACGTTGGCGGACGGTAGGTAATTTCCAGGTTTGATATAATAGATGTGTAGGGTAATATATAGGTCGAAAGGAGCTAACTTTAAGGATTGCCCGTTGTGCTATTTCTAGCGGAAGAAGAGTGGTTTTTGAAGCTCCACCCCAACATGTAATGCAATAGGTTAGTACCGATTGGCGAAGTGCCTTATAAACTTTTTTTTATTATCACAATGTCGGCTACATGTCGTAAGTTTTTAAAGACATATATGAATTTTCTTAGTCTAGACTGAAGCAATGATACATGTGCGTTATAGTACAACTCAGATTTTCTGATCAGTGAAGGACAATTACAGGTACTACCGTTTATTGGATGAATATCAGCAGAGTGTGATTTTAAGGTTAGTTATGTGGGTGGTTTATTGGGGTTTCTGATGTAGAATGGCATGTACATAGTTTTATCTGTGTTTAAGGTAAGAATATTTTGTTTTAGCCAATCACACACCTTGTCGAAGCCTCCCTGTGCCAGAGTGAAAGTTTTATCCCACGTGTCAGCGGAGAATAGCAAAACCGTATCGTCAGCGTATGATAATATAATGCCCTGGTCCAATTTTAAGCCACAAAGGTCATTTAAATAAATTAAGAAAAGTGTGGGTCCCAGCACTGAACCTTGTGGGACACCAAAAGCGATAGGAAGATCCGTGCTAACGTAAAAATCTACTTTCGTACATTGTTTACGACCGCTCAGGTAATCCTGAAACAATTTGAGCTGCAAACCTCTTATTCCTAGGCATTCCAATTTAGCAAGCAGACGCGGGACCGACACCGTGTCAAACGCCTTGGCAAGGTCTAAGAAGATGCCAAGTGCTTTGTTACCACCATCAAGTTTCCTAATAACATAGTCAGTAAGTTTACGCACTGCATCCTCCGTTGACTTACCAGAGCGGAAACTAAACTGAGTAGAGGAGATTAAACTATTGCTTTCAAGATACCTAACGAGTCTGCTATTAATTATTCTTTCTAATATCTTAGAGAGAGCTGGTAGAATGGCATTAGGCCTGTAGTTACGAACATTGTGTTTATCACCGGATTTGAAAATAGGAACAACATTGGCTTTTTTAAGTACGTCCGGGAAGACACCCTGTCCAAGGTAAACATTGAAAATATGACAAAGTGGCTGAACAATTATATTTTTAATGGCTTTAAGCTGGCTGTTAGATATGTTATCATGACCGACTGCGCTTGTAAGTTTTAGTTCATTAATAAGTGTCAGAATCTCATGGTCATCTGTGTCTAATAATACAAACGAGGCGATTCGTGTGATTTGAAACAGGAACGTCAGTTGGATTTTGAACTATTGTTGTGCTAAGAAGCCCATTGGCCAGAGAACTACCAACATTGGCAAAGTAATCATTTGCCTGGTTCACAGATGTTTCAGGAGAATCACCGAGGAGATCGGAAGACCCTGATTTAGTTTTATTTGTATTTGTTATTGTTTTGATAACTTCCCAAAGCTTTTTATTGTTGTTGCTATTTTTGTCCAATTCAGTTTTGTCGTGTCTTGAGTCTTTTCAACAAATCATTACAATGATTTCTATACCTAGTGTATGTTAGTTTTAGAGTTTCATTATCGGGTGTTGTTTGTGAATCTTTATGGAGGCGATCCCTATTTTTAATACATTTCAGCAATCCCGGTGTGATCCAAGGTCTAATTATTCGTTTTTTACGGGGTATTTTGACAATAATGGTATTTTCATTTACCGCATCTTCTAAAATCTTAATAAGACTGTCCATAGCCTGATTGGGATAACAAATAAATAAGAAATAGATCCACGTTTAAATGAAATTCGTCAAACTACTAGAGACGCAACTCATCTTGTCACTATTCGCGAGCAGGTAATAGATAGGAACGATGAGGAACAGTCTAAACAAAAACTTCGTTATGACAAGAATAGACGTCCGGCTAGTACGTACGCAATAGGAGACTTAGTCAAAATTACGAAAACTTCATTCAGTAATGACGGCAAAAGCAAAAAGCTCAGTCCGGCTTACGTAGGTCCATATCGCGTAGTTGCGTCGCTCGGTAATGATCGATACGAGTTAGCCGCGATTCCCGGATTAAGTACCACCAAGAACAAACGTAAGACGGTAGTAGCCGCTAGTCGAATGTTACCTTGGATTCATGTAGCTGCTTTAGAGCTTTATGAAAGTGGTACTGATGATGACGAAATTGCTAAAGTTTCAAGTGATTAATTATGTAATTCTAGTTTATTTTTCTATAGGGATCCTATTGTTTTTACATGATTTTGGTAAAATGTGGTCGTAAATTATTTAAAAATGCAATATGAGTTGTTTGATCTATAAAGTATGCTCATTAAGATGACATGTATTATTTTTGGGAATTGTTTTGTGTGGTTGAATTAGTCTACTTAGTATTTTGATATGTACCTATTGTATTTAACCTAGAGAACTCCAAAAGTTGGAGCCGCCAGGGGAATTCCAAAAGTTGGGAAATCATAGGGAACTCCAAAAGTTGGAGACGTAAAGGGAATACCAAAAGTTGGAAAAGCATAGGGAACTCCAAAAGTTGGAGCACTCCAAAAGTTTGGGACGTAAGGGGAATTCCAAAAGTTGGAAAAGCATAGGAACTCCAAAAGTTGGAGACGTAAAGGGAATTCCAAAAGTTGGAGACGTAAGGGGAATTCCAGAAGTTGGAAAAGCATAAGGAACTTCAAAAGTTGGAGAACTCCAAAAGTGGGGGAGTTCCAAAAGTGGGAAGAAAAGGCTCCAAAATATGAGATAATCTTTTTTTTTCTTTTTCCTCATTTGATTTATATAAATTTTATTTGTATAATGTAGTTAGCATCTTTATTATGTACTCATTGTTGCTTAAAGCTCAATTATAATGTACTTAGCAGAGTGTTAGGTTTTGTTCTTTACCTGAGAGTGAGTATGAGGACATACACGTTGTAAGGATGGACGAGTGTTAGGTTCCGATGTGAATAATAACTATTTGCTTTATTGCGAATTAATTTAATTTATTTTTGTAATACATTATTATTGCAATCGACTAAATGTGCTCGCAACACCGAAACGGTTGAATTTCATTATCTATGATAAAGCTGTCAGTGTGCCGTAATGGCGGGCGACGGCTTTTAAAACCTTCTTGTTCAAAGAAGATTTTACTCAGTATTTTTTTTAGTTTAGGAACACTGTTGGAGAATAGGTCAAGATCAACACTCTGACACATTGAGTTGTATGCCCTGCTAGCTCTTATTATATATGAGTTTTGTCGATATATGCACCGCACAGAGGGAACATACAGAGGTTGATGATTCCTTAAGATGAAGGATGGAAAATTGGGCTGCGTGCCCAATTTTGCTCATCAGTTCTGAACAGTCGGTTGAACCATTTGCCAAATTAAATAGGAATACCATGTCAGCAATTTTTCTCTGCTCTATTAGTGGAAGAATGTGAAACTTCTTGCAGCGGCTGTAATAACTAGGTAAATAGGTTTTGGATCTAAACTGAATGTACCTTAAGAACTTCTTTTGCATACTTTCGATGCGATTGACGTAACTGTTATAAATGGGATTCCATACTGGTGAGCAGTATTCGAGGTGACTGCGCACAAAAGCACAATAGAGAATTATGAGTGTTTTGATATTTTTAAAATCTGCTGATATCCTCAAGATGAAACCTAGTGCTTTAGAAGCTTTTTTAATAATATTATCGATGTGTGTGTCAAAAAGAAGTTTCGAGTCAAAAGTGACGCCTAAGTCTCTAATCGTATTGACTCTGGCTATTAAAGTGTTGGCTAGTTTGTAATCGTAAAGAATAGGTTTAGGTTTACGAGTGAAGGTACATGTATAACATTTCGAGACGTTTAGATCCAAGCGGTTGGCTATACAATATTCTTGGAATTAGTAGAGTAGGTCTAGGTACTAATGTACTATTGTTTTACTACCAATATGTTTTTAAATAATCTAATTAATTTTCTGTAAACCTGCCTGCCCTGCTATTTGCACATCACAAGAGCTGATGGACACTACTCAAAGTACCAAACTCGTCGCCAGATTTTTGGGCTGACTCAATTTGAATTGTCATCGACACGCTAAGAAGAGAAGAATAATTGCAATGGAATGCCTTGAATAACTCAAAAGTTGATAAAGTAAAGATTTAAGATAGTGTAACGTTGTACGTGGTCGCTAACACATTTGAATCGTAGTTGCAAACAGAAAAATAGATACACAGCTGATGAAGGTACCTACTTTTAACTGGCAATAGTAGAATCACTCGCGCACGGAACTGGTTTGGGGTGAATGATTGCCCTCTCCATACTGCACGCCTAACGTTCACGGATTCCCAACGGCTCGGGGACAAGACGCCACCGCCGGTTGGCGGGGGCACTTCGCACTTCACAGCGGCAGAGTGATCGCGTCTGCGCAATATTTAATTGGACCTCTGCGAACCTCCTTATCGTACTTTCGTGTACTTTGAAGATATTTACAGCAATTACCTAACTATTTTACTTACAAGTTGTACAAATAATTAAATTCAGTGTAACCCCGAACGGGTGAGTGTTGCAAAACTTTAATTAATTCGTTGCATGACTTGCTAAAATTTCGCTGTTTAATAATGCCAAGTTAGGACACCTGTATTGTCCAAGAGTCTCCTCGCGGATCTGGGTGACGCCGGTGCACTCGAGGAGTACATGCGCTCTGCACAGGCGGCTGTCAGTGATAGCTAGGGTGCGGAAGTGTTTGTTCAGTGAGCAGTGTCCAGTGATGGTCCCCGCCACCAGTCGCAGGCTATCGCTGTCCAGGCGCAGAAGGCCCTTGCTCAGCTTTGTATCCAGGGATGGCATAGCCTCCTTGGATTGCCTACACCCTGGTGTCGAGGTCCACCACACGAGTTCGGGTCCGAAGGCTTTTGTGCTGGGTCCCCTTCTGGCGAGTGTCCTTTGATCCATTGTAGTGTCACCGTGTTGCGGTTTAGTACCGTAACTCGTTCTAAGGCATTATGGCATTCTAGTATTAGCCTCGACGTGATCTGGTTTCTCTTTAAAGATTGAAGAACTGGTAACCTCCCTGAATTCTATGGCGTGTGCCGGTTGGATAATGCCTACACACTCAGCTTGACGGACAGAGTTGAGCATTCCCAGGGGTCTGGATATTTTAATGTTAAGGTCGTCAGAGAAGACTCGGACACCTGTCCCATCGTCAGTTTTTGATCCTTGTTGGCTAATTGATGCTAGATCACCACCTCCCACCGTAGATTTAATGTTCGACAGTTGTCAGGATGTTGATGTCAGTAGTACGAATTCCGTCATTTTCTAAAATGCCTAATCCGGGATATTCCGGGGTTCTTCCGTATCGGACAACCAATAACTAGCTGCCACAGCAGGGGCTGTGACTGGACAACCCTGCGTGCTACGCGCTATCCTCGGATTCGAAGATCGATCTACCTACCTGGCTGTCACCAGTCACCGATGTTCTGGGAACTACAGGATAGTGGCCTTCTTAAGGCGGTCTAGAATTGAACACGCGCTCAATGTCACCTCACGACTTACGCCAGTCCTATACTGGGTGAATCTAAAATTTTATATATATGTCGAAGACGGTCATTAGTACGGGCTTAAAATGAATCACAAGTACGCGGTGGTGACATCAAGCGACTTACTTACAACTCTACCCACACCACAGCGTGATTGTTACAGAGCCTTGATGGTGACAACTCGGAGCCAGGACGACAGTCAGTGTCTGATCGCGGCGGAGTTGAGACCTCTTAGAATTGTACCCGATTTATTGTGCTCCGTGTTATTGTGCTAAGTTGTAATCTCAAGCAACTCGTTAGTGTTGCTAGAAACAGTGTATCGCACTCAGTGTCTTTTCATAGCACGAAACCTATCGTCTGCCCACATGATGTAGAAGCCTAGCGGAATAAATCCTGACATCTCCGACTTATCTCTTCTGACATTCATTTACCGGCTGAGCCCTAACCGTTACAATAGTCGATTCGAGGGAGGCTCCGAGTGCATCGTAGCAATGAGGGTGAAGCGGGTGTGGCTGGGCGGACACTCACACTGCACGAGGCTGGAGTGCGGCGGCGTGTTCTCGGCCACGTGCACGACGTAGGGCTGCGAGTGGAAGGCGGGCGCGTGCTCGTTGGCGTCCAGCACGTGCAGGCGCGTCGTCAGCAGCGCGCCCGGCGCCGGGCTGCCGCCGCCCTCCGCTATTATACCTGAACATTACAATATTCCAATTACCCACGTAACCGTTTTGATTATGTAGGTCAAGGTTTTGACGTTTTTCCTCGTCATTTACAGGATCTAATTATTAGAGCATGCAAAAATGACGGCGCGCTTGGCGCAGTGGCTGAGCGATTGACTGCTGCGCTGCGTGTCGCAGGGTCGATTCCGGCACGGAACAAATATTTGTATGGCCTACAGGTAGTTGTTTCCGGTCTGACTGATTGTGTAAGCGAATTTATATGTTTGTAAACGCACCCACGATAGAGGAGAAATTTTAGAGTGGGGCAATGTAATAAGAAAATAAAAAAACTGATATGTTTTTGGGGACTGTGACCGCAAGCTATGACCGCAAGTTCCTTGAAATGTCGCGCTCACCTATGAGATGTTCCGCGGCGGTCTCGCGGTCGAGCTGGCCGGAGAGCACGAGGCGGCCGGCGTCGTCCACGGCGAACAGGTCGCGCGGCCACAGCGCGGGCGCCAGGCGGTAGCGCGGCGCCGGCCCGTCCGCGCGCAGCTGCGCCACCAGCGTGCCGGGCGCCGCGTCCTCGCGCAGGAACAGGTCGGCGGGCGGCGCCTGCACGCGCGGCGCCTCGTCGCCGGCGCCCAGCACGAACACGGACACGGGCGCCTCGCCCGCCAGCCCGCCGCCGTCGCGCGCGCGCACCCACACCTGCACGCTCCGCGACGCTGCGCAGAAACACGGGTGAGCGCCCGCAGCCGACCGAGCGCGACGGTCGGCGGGGAGCGCGATATCTTACCGAATTCCGTGGCGTCCCGTGCGAAAGAGAGCGCGCCGGTGTGCGGGTCCACTGTGAAGAGTCCCGTGGCGTCGGAGTGCACGTCCCCCTCGTACACGGAGTAGGTGAGGCGCGCGTTCTCGCCGGCGTCGGGGTCGTGCGCGGTCAGCGTGAGGAAGGGTAGGCGCGGCGCGCGGTCTGCGCGCACGGCGGCGCGATACTCGCGCAGCGGGAAGGCGGGCGCGTTGTCGTTGAGGTCGGCCACGCGCACGCGCACCACGGTGTGGCGGAGCAGGCCGCCGCCGTCGCTGGCGGTCACCGGCACCTCCCACTCGGCACGCCGCTCGCGGTCTAGCGGCACGCGGCTCGTCAGCGCGCCGCTCGTCGCGTCTATCGCGAACGTCTCCCGCAGACGAGCAGACGGAATCGAATATGACACCGTTCCGTACTCGCCGGCGTCTTCGTCGTATGCCTTCACCTACGAAAGTAAAATATGGAAAAGCTTTTTTAATGGAACATCACAACAATAGTGTCATCAATGTGCACCCGACAGGAGTAAAGTGTCGGTACCGTAGTAAGAAGCAGAGGTGGTGGTTGATTTTCGAGAGCTCTCGCTTCGTGCACGAGATGCGGGAAGTGCGGAGGCGCGCGGTTGGCCGGCGCCAGCGACAGTTTGACGCGGGCGAAGGCGGCATGCGCGCCGTCCGACACCGACACGTTGAGCGAGCGCAGCGCCGCGCCGGGCGCCGGCCAAGCGCGCGAGTTGGCGAGCGTCAGCACGCCGGTGCGCGCGTGCACGGCGAAGGCGCGCTGAGCCGCGCCCTCCAGCGCGTACCGCAGGCGCGACGCGTCGCGCGCGTCCGGGTCCCACGCAGCCACGCGCGCTAGCGCCGTGCCGCGCGCCGTCTCGCCCGACACCAGAGCCGGCACCACGCCCCGCTCCATGCGCGGCGGGCTGTCGTTCACGTCGTCCACTGCGAACGGATACAACTCGAGCTTAGTAACTGTGTGCGAGAGTGGGCCTGCACGACACAACGATCGGCGTCCTCACCGGTGATGAAGAGATGAGCGGTGGTGAGCAGAGGCGGCCGGCCGGCGTCCGTGGCCGTTACCAGCAGATGGTAGTGCGCTCGAGTCTCTCGGTCGAGCGGGGTAGCCACGCGCACTGCGCCCGTTTTGGGTTCTACGATGAAAGCCCCCTCGGCCGCAGATTCTATTTCGCCAAGCGAGTATGTCACTTCACCGTTTTCGCCTGTAAACAAGATGTAATCCGTGAAAAACACTTGGGGCGCGAGCGGATCGGGGTGGGCACGTGGCCGGCGCGCGTCCTACCGGTGTCGTTGTCGGAAGCGTGCACGGTGACGACAAGCTCCCCGACAGCGGCGGCCTCGGACACGGTGGCGCGGTACACGTCGTGCGGGAACTCGGGCGCGCAGTCGTTGACGTCGAGCACGCGCAGCGTGACGGCGGCGTCGGCGTAGGCGCCAGTGACGCCGTCCGTGGCGCGCAGCACCAGCTCGTGCGCGCGCGCCGTCTCGTAGTCCAGCGCCGCGCGCGCCACCAGCACGCCTGCGCATCATATATACACATTAGCACGCTTGGCTCTGCTCGCGCTACACAATTCATTCATGTGCACCCATTAAGAATACGAGTCAAAAAGTCTGAACTGTGTTTTTCAATTCATGCTTTAACTTATATACCAAGCTTCGCACTCGAATGTCCAGATAACCAATAGCTATAGAATAGAATAGAATAGAATAGAATAATTTTTATTTGTGTAAAAACATGGTACAATAAATCATCGTCTTTGGCTATCCGTGACTTATTATTCAAGCTAACAATCAAGGTGTGTGCGATCCATTCAGCAGCGCATACAGTACCTACAACTTTAATTCAACATATTTTTGTGTTTTGCGTGAAACTGTTACTAGCAATTACTTAACAACACGTAAATAGTAGGTATTATGTTTAGAACAATATGAACATGAACGGAGGCGGGCAGCGACAGCGCGCATCACAGGGTCAAGCGAGCCAGGCGGGGGAGCCGGGGGAGCCGGGGGAGGGGAGGGGGGGTACGGGCCACTGTATATACTCACATGGACTATTGCCTCTGTCGGGTGCTGCGGATAAAACCAACATGTTAGTAACGCAGTCAGTACGGCCGCCACCTGCGCGCGTCACAGCGTGCGTTGTGAGGCGCGCTCTATCCGCGGGTGCTCGAATCAGTTCTTACACGAACTTCACTCCTACCTACCTATATTCCGCTTTGTTCTCACATCTATACACTAAGCATTCCTGACTGATCTATTTTATTGGGTGTGGTATGTTGTCTACACGTGTGCTTTCAGGGTTTGTTGCAGAAAATAAAGGTGTGAGTTTACTGAATACTGGCCATTGATCTGTGAATGTTTCAAGTTTATGATGAAAAAGTCATCATCATCATCATTCTCTTGCCCTTATCTCAACTATGGCTTGGGCTCGGCGCAGCACGTCGTCTGTTTCATACTTCTCAGCACCATCAGCAGTCAGCTCCTCTCTAGCCATATCATACTATAAACGGTGTAACAAGACCCTTAACGAAGCCGAAAGGTACTTGTTCTCCCCGTCATTGCGATCATTTTTTTGTTCTAGACCATACCTTCTAGTTACGGAGATATTGGGGGTCAAAGTTCCAACTTTTTCACAGGTTTTTTTTTTAATAAGTACATGTTTTTAACGTAAGATTGTTACTGTAAACACTTCCACGACCCGCTTACTATTCAATCCATTGAGTCTTACCATAAAACATGATTTTTCACCACAAAAAAAAGTTGTTTCCCACCAATAATTTTTGTGTAAAGTTACATAATTTAATGTACTGTGTCTTGTTACACCCTGTAGAAAAAAGTATGTTTTTTAATAATGAACTACCCTTTTCCTCAAAAGCATAATAATGGAGTTATTCATTAAAACGGGCATGATCACTTGGTGCATAACATACTTAGAAGGAGAATTTGTTTGACTGACATAACAGCGCACAGTGCACACTTGACCACACTGGGACTAGGAACATGAAAGCACAAGGCTTCCTTTTATAGTGAAGGCTAATAGCAAATACAACCTTTAGTGGGGTGAAAAAGGGTAAAAAGTTTTTTTGAAACTTAATATACGTATATAACTATTATAAAAGCTTCACGTTCTTAGATTTTCATGGTAATTCAGGGGGTATTTTTGTGTGGAAGAAATTAACGCACTATGAGCACAGACACTATGTTGGGTTCGGCTTCCAGTCTGACTGCCTATCCAAACTCCTCAACTCAGTTACTGGTTACAACGTACCCCGTTGCGTACAAATGTCTTATTCATTCATTGCTCAAAGCTTAATAATGATATTATATTTTATTTATTATGATTGTGGAATTTAATGAATCTTCAGTCATCTCATTTTAAAACATCCCTTTAAAGTGGGTGGGAGTAGACTAGGTATTGTCATTGGTCTTGTCTTGTCACCTTTAAACCCTTCATGCAAATACAAGTACAAACTCATGAACAGTTAGTATTCGTGCGATACCACTCGCGACCTCATCGTCCTCTCCCAAACGACGTGCAGGACGACGAGCGCACACTTCGCGTGAGTCTCACCCGTGTCGAAGTGGATCTCGAAGAGGCCGGCGGCGTCGTCCAGCAGCGTGTAGATGAGCTGGCGGCCGAGCGGCGACGCGGCCTGCAGCGCCGGCGCCAGCGCCTCGCCCGGCGCCGCGTCCTCGCGCGCCGCCAGCGCGTAGTGCGCGCGCGCCCAGGCCGGCGCCGCGCCGCCCGCCCACACGCGCACCGTCACGTCGGCCTCGGCGCCGCACGCCGGCACGCCGCCGTCGAAGGCCGCGATCACCAGCGCGTACAGCTGGTTGTGCGCATCCACGGTCTGCTTGAGCGTTATCTGGCCGCTGCGCCGGTCCACGCGGAACAGCTCGCCGTGGCCGCGCTTCATCTCGTAGCGCACCTCGCCGTTGTCGTTGGCGTCGGCGTCCACGGCGCGCACGCGCAGCACGGGCGCGCCCGGCTCGGCGCCCGCCAGCACGGCGGCGGCGTAGGGCCGCTCGACGAACACGGGGCAGTTGTCGTTGACGTCGGTGACGGAGACGTGCAGGCGCGCGCGAGCCACTCGCGGCTCGGGCGCGGCCGCACTGCGCGCCTCCAGCAGCAGCGTGTAGGAGTCGCGCGCCTCGCGGTCCAGCGCGCGCCCCGTGCTGCGAACCGCGCCCGACGTCGCGCCCACCTGCCGCATCACACCGCGTATCGAGTCAAACAATTATTTTTGAATTTTTTGTATAATATTTATTTAGGTAGCCAACAGCGATACATAAAAATATTTTACAAAATATGCGTGTAACAGTTATTATGGCCAATTATAAGTTTCCCTGTATAACTGGGATATTAGTATAACACATGCGAACGGACTAATGCCAGATATTTCTATAAACAACAAAATAAGATAGCAATATTGGACCCATTCACAGTTACTGTAAATTCGGCCAGAAGGTGCTTAAGCCTCAAATTTTTCAAGTAGCGGTAGGTTATTTGTTTGTTTTTACTATTTTTTTTCTATTATTTTAGTCGTGTTATTGCAAACCAAGTATCTATACGAGTATTCTTCTTGCTTCGATTAAGCGGTGAGTTTTCTGTTTTTGTGCTCACACTATATTTTTTTTATTTTTATTATAAGTCTATACGTGAGGATTTGTAATTGGCTTTCTGGTGACTATGGTTCCCTTTTTGTTTGTTTTTATAAGCTGTAAGTCCTCCATGTACTAAAATAAATAAATAAATAAATATAATATAATACAAAATTAAATACCTAAGGTTAAATATAGAACACAATTTTGAAAAATTTAAAACAAAAATGGTTGAATAATAATAAAAGATAGTAGTAGAAGACTATAGGTTGCTTGTCATTTATCTCCGCTTATAGTTTTCAATGTTTTTTGAATGTCGGTTTATTACAGTTAAATAAATCAACTTCACAGAATTCCGAGTTATAAATTCGAGCAATGCGAGTCAGTACACAGTTCTTAGCATAGTTAGTGGAGTGCCTAGGAACGCGCAACATTGGCGTGTGACGAGTGCGCCATAGAGGAGTGTTAAAAGTTATCTGTGCGACCAACTCCGGGCAATCAAGGCGTCCATTGAGTATGTCATAGAGCAAACACCATGTCCATTACTTTACGCCTTTCTTCGAGTGTTAGCAGACCATAGGTTGGACAGCTATCTTCGTAAAACATTTTCGGTTTACGGAGGCGATAATTAAGATGGTTATTTTTTTTTTTGACTACTTTCTAATAGGTTCTTATAAATTATGTATTGGGGGGACCAGATCTGGCACGCATATTCTAAAATGCTGCGCACATAAGCAAAATATACAGATTTAAGAGCTCCAATATTTTTAAATACTTTACATGACCTAAGAACAAATTCTAGGTTCTTATAAGTTTTTGTGTTAATAAGGTCTATGTGATCTGAGAACATTAATTTACTGTCAAAAATAACTCCTAAATCCCTAACCATCTGAACTTTATTTATGACAATTCTATCAAAATTATAATATTAATATTCTATTAACATATCGTCATGCAAAAGTCGTATCATCCTAACAAATTTTTCAGAGCATCCTATTTTTATTAACAGAGCCCACAGAGCTTGCCGAGGAACACTATCGAATGCCTTTTCAAGATCGACAAAGCAGAGGTATAGGGGTCGACCTTGTTCTTTACTTTTCTCTTGAAGCTGGCGAACAGAGAATATAGCTTCACAGGTCCCTCTGTCAGGACGAAAGCCAAATTGGGTCTCCGGAAGGATTGTTTCTGATAATGGAATAAGACGGTTGAGAAGGATTTTTGCAAATACTTTACCAGGGGTAGACAACAGCGATATTCCACGATAAGAGTTGCAGTCTGAACGGTCGCCTTTGTTCTTATATAAGGCGCTTATTCGAGATACTTTGAAAGTGTCTGGCACCCACTCTTCATTCCACATTGTCACGAAGAGATCCCTGATGACTTCATGCAGTCTCTCACCCCCGAATTTAAGCAGCTCTGTACATGGCAATAGTTCTTCCCAATCTTTTGTACCTTGGACAAATTCCATCTGAAATGCCTTTGAAACATCATGAACATCAGATGGTCGGACCGTATAAGAAATACGAACGTCTTAAGGCAAGCCAAGGTCCTTGGCATAGAGGCCTACTTGATGAGACGTCAGCTAAGGTGGTGTGGACATGTCTCTAGAATGCACGAAGAGAGACTGGCGAAGCGCATCTTCTATTGTGAACTCCAGGAAGGAAAACGGAAACGTGGTGGCCAGTTTTTACGTTTCAAGGATGTCCAGAATAGACACTTCAAAGGTGCGAAATTGACCCCTTAGTCTGGGAAAAGCAGGCACAAAATCGGCCCGAGTGGAGAAGTCATGTGCATCGGCAGGTCGACACCTTTGAAGAGAGAAGAAGGTCGCAACTAGACTTAAAGCGTGATGACCTTAAAGCTAGGCCACCTGCAGCTATAAGCTACAATTTCGTCAATGGTGTTCTGACTTGTCCGCTTTGTGCTCGGAGTTTTTCGGCCAAAGTTGGATATGCTAGCCACTTGAGAGCACATGATAGAGCAGCACACCAAAGCTCCCGACAACCTCCCTAGAAAGCGATCGAATTCAGTCGCTGTGGCCGAAATCGGCTAGATGGCATCATCATCATCATCAAAATTATATGAGTAAACAATCGAGTTCCGCTTACGTGTGTAACTAATACATTGACACTTTACAACGTTCACGGTGATCTTATTTTTTGCGTAATAATTATTTAAGTTATTAAGATCTTCTTGAAGGGCCTTACAATTATCGGGTGATGTTATTTTATAAAATACTTTTTTGTCATCAGCGTACATTGAGTAATCAGAGTGTTTTAAAGAATCAGTGATGTCAAATAGATAAGCGTTGTAAAAAAGAGGTCCCAAATGAGATATTCGTATAGTAGGCTAGTCAACAATTTCAGAAACGTGTTAATTCTTGGTCAAGCTCATAACTAAATGAGCGATGACTCATTCGATTCGGAATGACGTCTAGAAAAATGTATCGAAAGAAAGTATCCATCCCGTAAAAATTGCAATCGTTATTGGCATTTAGTTTTTCGTTATTATCTGAGAAACTATTAATATATAAGGAATTTTGAAAAAAGGTCATATTTCCTTGAAAAAATTCTGACTCTCGGTACTCTATCGCTATTATTTATAATTTTCATTCAACGAAGAAAATAGGGCCCTTCCCAGCCCAGACATGGGCGCACATATTTTTTTTTTTGTTTTCTAACAAATATTTTTTTTAATAAATTATGGTATCATTCACTACACTTGAAAAATTAAATCCCCGCTAGAA
Source organism: Eugnorisma glareosa (assembly GCA_947578425.1). Taxonomy (NCBI): domain Eukaryota; kingdom Metazoa; phylum Arthropoda; class Insecta; order Lepidoptera; family Noctuidae; genus Eugnorisma; species Eugnorisma glareosa. The sequence goes on from OX387970.1 coordinate 105,475, forward strand.
AAAAAAACCTAATTAAAAAAAAAGATAAACTGTTGATATTTAATTATTTTTTTCCAATCTCTGATATATTATCTGCATTGAGCGGGAGCGGAGGGCACTGTCTAAGAGAGCAAATATGATAGTCCGTAGGTTTGCACGTTGTTCAAATCAGGTTTAAATCACACTTTTCAAAGCTTTCTGCATTTCCTTATACACGTGCAGCCATGGGCATCTTACTCACAAGCTACCTACAGTGCCCTTCGTGTCCAATACAACAACGCGTTCAGGGCGGTGATGGGCTGCCCCTCGGGCGTGTTTGCGGAAGCGCGCACCGACTGTTTCCACGCCACCATGCGCAAGCGGAGCGCGTCCTTGGTGCGCAGGGCGCGGGCTAGCTCCAACACTGTCTTGGCGATGGTTGCTCAGCGACTAGATTGCCCCTACGTTGGGCATTGTTGTAGCGGGCATATTGCTGGTGCTTGATTTGTCATGAGCTTTCATGTCTTATGGAGATTGTAATTTTTGCTTGTGACTTATCTTCATTCCATAATTTAATTCATTGTCATATTTAATTTTTATTTATTTTATTTTGCTTTGTGCAATCTGTTAGTACTTATTTATTGCATGATTAGTGTCGTCTGTGAAAGTGATAAAAGTGTATTGTTTTTTTGCTAATATGGGTCAATGACATGAAAGAAATGTTTTTTATTTTTAAATGACTAGGTACATAAAAGTTTAAATAATGTACCTAATAATTACCTTCTTATACCTACATATAGGGCGACTGGTAATTAGTGACCGATACCCAGTCACATGAGTAGGAAATATTGTTCAGTTTTAAACCGATACATGGCGTTGTTAGGTGAGCGGCGATTTCTGAATCGCGGTGTCAAGATTCTCCGTGAGTTGACTAGGCTCGCGGTGATTGTAAAGGAGATCACCCAGATTGGGCTTTTTTCAAAAGCCAACAAAAGTAAACTTATTATTTAGATAGAGCATAACTTATAGATATTTTAGTGTCACACCGAAGTCGTAGTCACCAATTCACCTAATTGGGGCATTTTTTTTGCTAACTGAAATAAACGCAATAATTAAATAGCAAAAACGCAATACTGCATGTATTCTCAATATATTCAATATTTCCCAAAGCTGTAGAAAGTTTCCGTTATAAATATAAACATGATTCCCAAGCCAGGAAAGCCGACAGAGCAAATACACCGAGTAGCTCACACAATACGGCAGACGCTGGAAAGAAAAGAATACTGCTCAGCAGTTTTCCTCGATATCCAGCAGGCTTTCGACCGTGTCTGGCATGAAGGCCTCTTATATACAAGATAAAACCCTGTTGAATGTAATTTTGAACTTTGCGCCTTGCAACACTAGCATACTCTTTGATCGTTTTTTTCCCTCTACTCTGTGGCATCGTAGTGATTGTAACTAATTCTTACTTTAAATAAAGTTAATCTATACTAATATTTAAAGCTGAAGAGTTTGTTTGTTTGTTTGGTTGAACGCGCTAATCTCAGGAACTGCTGGTTCTAATTGAAAAATTCTTTTAATGTTGGATAGCTCATTTATCGAGGAAGGCTATATATCATCACGCTACAGTAAATAGGAGCGGAGTATCAATAAAAACTGTTGCAAAAACGGGGAAAATGTATTAATTTTGAGAGCTTCCTTTGCGTGCGCTGGTTAAACGGTTAAAGTTGCACAAAAACAATGTATGAGGAAATTAGGAAAAACATAAGTAGAATATTTTTGCGATTAATGCAAATATTTCTGAGAAATTAAATTGTTTACTACTTGAATCTGTACTAATATAATAAAGCTGAAGGGTTTGTTTGTTTCGTTGATTGAACGCGCTAATTTCAGGAACTACTGGTATAAATTAGTTTAGTGTTAGATAGCCCATTTATCGAGGAGCGGAGTATCAAAGAAAAATGTTTCAAAAACAGGGATTTATTCCTTTTGAGAGCTTCCGTTGTGCGTGAACGGTTAAAGTTACGCAATTATCATGTATGTCGGAGTTGTCCCTCTTAAAAAGCTCTAAAAAATGTCCGCAATCGCATATGTCTAACTTTTAAGGTTGAGGCACACTCTCTAACCCTCTCTTTCTTTTGTGTACGCACGCACGCAGACGAAGTTGCGCGGGTCAGCTAGTATAATATAAAAACCGACTTCAAAAAATACATAATGGAAAAAAGAAAAACAAAAATAACAAACCAAAACACATAAAAGTGAAAATAACTTTAGCTTCTAATTAAAGTTATTTTTCACTTTTTTGTGTTTTATTTTTTGCAAAAAAGTTTTTATTTATTTTTTCATTTTTAGTTGTTCCCATGTCGCCATGAATTTATTTTACATTATTAACGATACATGTCATGGTAATAGGCCTCACCTTAAAGTTTTCATTACCAGTATTTATCTTTAAATTACGCCGTAAGGTTGCTAATAATCGATTAATATTCACAAAGCGCATGTAACATGCCGTTCCTCTAGACCAACTTTATTACACACTAGCTTGCCACGCCGCGGCTACGCCCGCGTTTAAATACGCGTCTAAATGACAACAACAGTTCTATTCGAAAAGTTTTTATTTATTCTTCCATTTTTAGTTGTTTATGTTGCGCTGAGCCGTGTAAAGACACTAGATGGCATTGCCCTTTGCGATTTAGAGCCAAATAAACTATTGAAGAAACCACATGATGAAAAAGCATTGCTTGAAATTAATGCAACGGTAGATGAAATGTCTTATGCAACTTTATTACACACTAGCTTTCCGCGCCGCGGCTACGCCCGCGTTTAAATACGCGTCTAAATGAAAACAATAGTTATTTTCTTAAAGTCGGTTAAAATGATTAATACTTCTAGTTTCTAGCACTCACTCTATTGTCTCTAGAGAAATCAACTATCGATATCGACAAGTCGCATTATCTATACATTATTCTAGAACAAGAAATCACCTAACTTCTAACCGTTAAAGAGTTGTACCTTCCTTCATCAGCTCAGCGTCATGAGATGATGATGACCATACGCAAATGTCTCAATAGCTTTAGAAATTATTTTTTACTAACATTTATGTCGTGGCTATTGTGTTGTGTATAAAATACTGGTATTCAGCTGCACTCGGTAAGACTGGAAGCCGACCACAAAACAGTTGGGAAAATGATACAGATGATGAACAATATATGTCATGGTAATGGGCTTATCCCCAATAAATGGAAATCTGGGTGTATTTTACACATCTGCGTACCCCCTCAGAGCACACAGGCGTGATGTTACGTCATGATGTTGTATAAACAATAAACATCCAAGCGATTGCAGCAATCACGACAGATTTGCCGTCTATTTTTGAAGAGTTCCAAAGTATATTTACGAAGATCAGTATCAGATCTTCACCAAATTTAAATGGGACCACCTCAGAAGTATAATCTTTCAAATAAAAAAAAGAATTTTGAGAATCGGTCCACAAATGGGGGAGAAATCAGGTAACATACCATACACAAAAAAAATACATACTCATGAACATATATAACCTCCTCCTTTTTTGAAGTCGGTTAATAATAAAATAGTAGTTGTGATTTGCCTCAACCCATCAAACCCCAGTTGCCGAATACTGGCTACATGCTCCTGAAGTCCTATCTGCAACACCGGACATTCCAGGGTAAATGTGTAGGTTCCCTCTCATCCATCTGCCAAATAAAAGCAGGAGTACCTCAGGGTTCGGTGCTGGGTCCTATTTTATACATAATCTACACTGCTGACTTACCCCTTTCAGAAGAAGTAACGACTGCAACCTATGCAGATGACAACGCAGTCCTCTCTAGCCAGAAAAATCTTACTACAGCATCCATAAAATTACAAGAGCATCTGGTTAAAATTGGATCGTAGCTGAAGAAGTGGAGAATAAGAGCTAGCCCTGCAAAATCGGTTCATGTAACATTTGCATTAAAGAGAGGGGACTGTCCACCTGTGACACTTGATGATGCTGCCCTGCCGCAAAAATCAACAGTCAGATACCTGGGTATGCATCTGGACAGAAGGCTCACTTGGCGAGAGCACATAACGGCCAAAAGGGATCAGGCAAACAAAAACTTTTGTGAGTTGTATTGGCTAATAGGTAGACAGTCGTCACTAAGTCTCAAAAATAAGCTTCTCGTTTACAAAAGCATTATAAAACCAGTGTGGACATATGGCATACAACTCTGGGGATCAGCAAGTCACTCAAGCATAGAGATACTCCAACGCTTCCAAAATAAAGTATTGAAAACCCTGAGCAAGCGCCATGGTTTATACGGAACACAGAAATACATGAGTACTTAGAAACTCCAACAGTCAAAGAAGAAATAAAAAAGTCCTGTGAGGCATACAAACAAAGACTTAGACAACACAGAATATATATATATATATATATGTCGGAGACGGTCATTGGTACGGGCTTAAAATGAATCACAAGTACACGGTGGTGACATCACGCAATCTACTTACAAGGCTACCCACACCACAGTGTCACTTGTTACAGAGTCAAGATGGTAAACTATGAGCCAGGACGACAGTCAGTCAGTGTCTGATCGCGCCCGAGTTAAGACTTCTTGGAACTGTACCCGGTTCATTGTGCCCTGTGTTATTTTGCTAAGTAGTAATCTCAAGTAATTCGTTAGTTTTGCTAGAAACAATCTATCGCTCAGTGTCTTTTCATAGCACGAAACCAATCGTCTGCCCACATGATGTAGAAGCCTAGCGGAATAAATCCTGCCACTCCGACATATATATTAAAAAAAACTTATAATGTAATTTTGTTAAATGTTGTAAAAATAATTATTGTTAACAAAAACTTATGCGTTTTAGGGTTCCGTACCCGAATGGCAAAAAACGGAACCCTTATAGATTCGCCATGTCTGTCTGTCTGTCCGTGTACTATGTCACAGCCACTTTGTTGCTATATATATTCTCCGATATGGATACCCCGGTAGTTGTTGTAGGAAGGTAGTTAATTCACACCAAACCACTGTTAGGTTCAATAGTTTAATTACGTTACGATTGTTTAGTTATCTGAGCCGCACTTGATACAATGTTATTATTGATCGACCCGCTCTTGGCTAAGTTTTAGTGACGACTGAATATATGTTAAAATATAATTAATTAAGTACGTTTAGCGTAATTCATTACGTGCGCAGAAACGTACTTTTGCTGTATGGGCATTATTGGCTCGTACACACGTTATTCCGAAACTATTATATTAAGACGAGTTGAAACTTAATAGGTAGGTGTATTTTGTGAACCGCTTTACGATTTTTTACAAAATAACATTGAGGTTCCTAAAACCATTTTTTCTCAAAGTCAATCGTTTGAAAGATAGACTCTTGCAAAGTGGTAAAATTCCCCCACTCTAATTTCTAAAGTAAGAGGATGAAAATTCTGTAAAAATGTAGGATTGTAGACGGAAAATAAAAGTTTCAACCCAAAATGGGTTTGTAATAGATTTTCGTTTTTCAGATATCAGACTTTTTCATCAAACTGCAGCAGTAACTTTGTTTTTCATTAACATACTATGAAAAACAAATTTAGTTTTGCTGTTGAATGTAAAACAATACAACATATGAATGGGCCTTCAAAATATTTTTATTATATTATTTGGTGCTACGGAACCCTTGACCGGTTTTTTTATAGGGACGTGTAGTTAGTATGTCTTTGTTCTACTGATTATTTTAAGTGGTAGGAGAAAAGAACATTGGTATAAAGGGAATCGGTCGATGAGTTTACTGTCGTACGTATTGTGTACTCACCTCAAAACCATCTACGGGGTTTAATATCCGGAATTCGATATGTTCATTGAGCGCTGCACCGAGCACGTTGAGTACGGCTATCGTCGTGGGTTTCGTGGAATTTTCAACAACTGAGCCGTAGTAGTCGGATTTCTGGAAGGCGAGGCCCGAGTTGTCGGCCTCGCGCACGCGCACCTCCACGCGCGCCGTGCTGGAGTACAGCCCGTCGGACGCGCGCACGCGCAGGCGGTAGGCGCCCGCCAGCTCGGCTCGCGCCACGCTCAGCACGCCGCCCGGCGACAGCGCGAAGGCGCCGTCCGCGTCGCCCTCGATGATGTCGTACTTGACGGCGGCGCCGGGCGGCAGGTCGGGGTCGCTGGCCGTCAGCGTGGTCACGGTCACGCCGGCCGACGTCGGCAACAACACCGTGGCTTCGTAGACGGACTGCGCGAACGTCGGCGGACAGTCGTTGACATCGATCACGTCTACGATCACTTTTGCGACACTGCCCGACGGCAGTCTCGGCGTACCCATGTCGATGACCTGCGATGACAAGTGTCGTGTAGCCACGCGATCGACAGCGACCCACGGGTCGTCGTCGTGCGGCGCACTCACCCGGACGCTGAACTCGTGGCGGACGGCGCGCTCGTAGTCGAGCGGCGCTAACAGGTGCAGCGCGCCGGTGGTGGCGTCGACGCGGAACAGCGCGGCGGCGGCGGGCTGCAGGATCTCGTAGGCGCGCTGGCGGTGCGCGGGCCCGTCGGCGTCGTCCGTGCGCAGCACCAGCGGCGCGCCCGGCTCGGCGCCCGCGTCCGCCACCAGCGCGCCGGGCGCCGCCGCCTCGGACGCGCGGCCGCGGTACTGGCGCCGCTGCAGCGCCGGCGCCCACTCGTTGCGGTCCAGCACGTGCACGGACACGCGCGCCACGGCCGTGCCGCCACCCTGATGTATTCAAATATGTATTATACAGTCACTCAGACTTTTTGTCGATTGCAAATTTGCTCGGTTTTAATAAGAATGTCCAGTGACAGTGAAAAGTTTGACGTCGAGCAAAGAGCAAAAGAAAATAGATAATCTTTTGCCGCCAAAATCGCGGAAGATTTACCTAAAACTTACGAAAGTTTTAAGGACTGGAGGAATAAGAAACATATAAATTCTTTCACAGAAAGCGCCTTTTTGGCATATTTTGATGAATTGTCGAAAAAATAATAATTACAAATAATTCGAATTATACATTTAGCTTCAAGAAAAAAACCTTTTGAGATTTTTGACTAAGTAATATTTATTAAATGTTTTTGTACTAAATTGTCAATTTCTCGCGCACTCAAAGGGAAAAGTACACTTTGCACCTCGAGACTAAACGCCAACTTAATATACCCTCGGTTTCAGTGACTCCTCTGGTATATTATTCAGTATTATTTTGGTTTATTATTCTTCGCTTTTTATAGACTAAACAACGTCATGATATACCAGAGGTGGTTCGACTCCCGAGCGTGCGATGTACAAACACAGTAAGGGGGTCAGATATTGTTGGACACAGACTGTAATGTAACAGATTTCACAAAGTAGGTATGTAGTATGATTACTGAATAGGTGTGACATTTTTTTGCAAATGAAATTTACCATGTTGATAGCGGTGACGGTTAAATTGTAAAAGTTCTTAGCCTCGTAGTCGAGGGGCGCGGCAGTGGCGAGCAGCCCGGCGGCCGGGTTGAGGCGGAACAGGCCCTCGCCGCCCTCCAGCGAGAACCACGGCGCGCTGGCGCTGCGCACCTCCAGCGCGGCCAGCGGCGTGCCGGCCGGCTCGTTCTCCAGCACCTCGCACGACAGCTCGGCGGCGGCGAAGCGCGGCGGCGCGTCGTCCGGCTCCACCACCTGCACGTGCAGCGGCAGCGACGCCGCGCGCGCGCCCGGCGGCGGGTTGGCGGCGCGCACGGTCAGCGTGTAGTCGCGCGGGCCCGCGGCCGGCAGCGGCCGCGCCAGGCGCACGTCGCCCAGCGCCGCGTCCACGGCGAACACGCCGCCCGCGTCGCCGCCCGCCAGCGAGTACACGATGCGCGCCGCGTCGCCCGCGTCGGGGTCGGCGGCGCGCAGCGCGGCCACGAGCGCGCCGGCGGGCGCGCCGCGCGACAGGCGCGCCTCGGCCAGGCGCCGCCCCCACGCCGGCGCGTGCTCGTCGCAGTCGTGCACGCGCACAGTCACGCGCGCGTACGCACGCGACGCCTTCGGAGCTTGATCGCGCGCCCACACGGTTAGCTCGTGAACCGCAGCGCTCTCTCTGTGATTAAACAAAAGAAAATGAGTAGAAATCGCGCGTCTCTGGTTATTATCATTGTGTTAGGTTATCTAACGCTGACCTGTCGAGCGGGTGCGCAAGCTCGAGTACTCCGCTGAACTCGTGCAGGCGGAAGAGCCGCGCGGAGGCGGGAGCGCGCGCGGCGTGCACGCCGTACAGCAGGCGCCCCGCGTCCGCGCCCGCCGCGCCCCCCGCGCTCGCCCGCAGCGCCACCAGCGCCTCGCCCACTCGCGTCGCCTCTGAAGTCTCCACGACATATTCCTCTTGTGTGAATGACACTCCGCCTTCGTTTGCGTCATTGATGACTGTTATGTTCACCTGTAAATATGATCGGACGAGTGGGTCACATGACAGTTTTAATGAACACTAGACTAAATAACTCGTGACGCGGTTTCTTACCGGAGCGTACACCACGTGCAAACCATCGGTGACAGAGATATTGAGTGTATATTGTGATTGTCGCTCCCAGAGCAGACGACGCGCCAGAACTAGGCTACCGTCTTCTCTTCCGATGTAAAACTCTTGCCGAGGGTCGCCATCTAAAGGTTTGGATTAAATCATCAATTTTGTTTTGCGTCGTTGTCGCGTTCTGGATGTGTTTTATTCGTTTTATGTAAGTGCGTGTATCTGAGAGATCGTATACCCGATATCGTGTAGTACAGAGCATCACCGTCGGGGTCGGTGGCCTGCAGCACGGCCAGCAGGAAGCCGGGCGCGTCGAGCTCGGCCACCTGCAGCGGCGGCGGCGCGGGGAGCGCGGGCGCGGCGCCCCCCCCCCGCGCCACGCCGCGCACGCTGGCGCGCGACACGCTGCAGCGCGCGCGCGGCCCGCGGTCGCACGCGCGCACCTGCGTAACGCCAAGGTAGCTAGTCTCCATCTTAAGGTGAAAGCGCTAGGGTAGCCCGCGAAATTAAAAAAATCTTACGTTTTTAAAAATTTGCAGGTCAGTGTCAGGTTGTATACATTAAAGTTCCAAGTTTTAGTTGTTTTGTTGTTGTTTGTGTACTACTAGCTTACATACTAAATTTTAGCTTACTAGGACTTCAGGAAGTACCCTAAGAATTTTGATGATCATCAGTGAGTGGAGTCGGTGACGAAAACGGGGTTTTTTAGGAGCTATGCAAGTGAAACTTTTTATAAGTTTAATAAGTCTACTATTGACATCATATCCCAAGAGTTTTGGTTAACTGGTATAGGTAATCCAAACCCAAGTTTTGAGGCTTCAAAAAAAACGACGAAGCGCTTCGAGAAAAGGTAGGTGGTGCCCCTGCGCCTCGCTTAGCTCGTCTTGGCAGGGGCACGGTAGTGCTCCCAGATTCGCGTCTCGATATTTCCATACTAACATTTTTTATTTTTCTTTGAGACGTCTGAACCGATTATGTATGATGCAATTGCAATAGTTAAAGTATAGAAAGCTGCGCTGCACTGTGTATCTTAAATTCTCAAAACACAGTCTAAGAGAAACAATTTACCTACTTCAAGCAGTGAAACCGACGGCACATTGAAACAGATATTTTGACACACTACCCGATGAGGTAATATGCAACTATTAGTACGGTTTATAAACTCTAAAGGGGATGTAATAGGTATAAGTGTATAGCAATTAAACCAATAAAAATGAAATTAGCAAAGTTACAAGCAGAAATGCGAGAGCGGAAATTTCATAGTTATAAACCTATTATGTTGCTACAGAATTATAATTATTAAAATCATCAATACAACCCCTTTAGTTCATTTAATCCCATTCAATAACTATTGAATGAAAAAGTCATTAAATGGGGTTAATTGAACTTAGAGGGTAGGGTTGTATTGGCGGTTTTAATAATTATAATTCTGTAATAACATACGTGTAAGGACGCGAATCATACTTTCATCAACATACAACCTGACACTGACCTTCAAACTGCAAAAAAAAAAACGTAATAAAATTTGAATTTCGCTATTTTGGTGCTTCCACCTTCAGTTATTTGTAAATGTTGGAGTTGAGCAGTTAGCGAGCCTACCGTGACGTCGTAGGAGTCGCCGGGCGCGAGCGCCAGGCGCGGCGCCATGTACAGGCGGCCGCTGGTGGCGTGCACGCGCAGCAGGCCGCGCGCGGCGCCGCGTGCGCGCGCCCAGTAGCGCACGGTGCCGTTGGCGCCCTCGTCCGAGTCGAACGCCACCACCTGCCAGAGGAACGGCACCATGAGCTCGCCACTCGCACTGCGGCTGTGATACCTGGAGCGTGCAGACACATGCAAGTGAAGCCTCACCGTGGCGACGTAGAGGCCCACCGGCGCGGGGTCGTCGTAGAGGTCCCAGGGCACGCGCGCGCCCGAGCCCTCCTCGTCGTCATCGGCCTCCCACTCCGTGCTGCTCTCGTCGGCGGGCGCTGCGTCGTCGCCGGCCGCATCGCCCTGTGGAGAACACCACGCCGATGCACACTAACACTCCACACACAATATTGTTAGAACTCGCCCGGTTAAGACACTTCTCGAACATTTCTCAAGGGTCTCGCTACGGTACAGGACCCTTACCACCCTATGAAGTTAATAATATTACCACTCCACGCGTTACTCATCAAAGTTAAAGCATGCATGAATAACTTTGGCATATAAACTTGGCAGTTATAATAAGTCGAGTGGATGAACGTACCTGTGGCAGGGCGTGCACGTTGGGCTCGTGCGGCGCGTGAGGCGCGGGGGGCGCGGGCACGCGGATGTCGTAGAAGCGCTGCGCGAACACGGGCGCGTGGTCGTTGACGTCCAGCAGACGCACAGCCACTCGCGCCGTGCACGTCAGCTCGCCGTCCGACGCCTGCACCTCGAGCGCGTGGCTGGCGGCCGTCTCGCGGTCCAGCGCGCGACCCGTCGTCACTATCTCACCTTAACAGAAAAAAATATTATGAACACCTGCATTGGATGGCTGCGATCTACTGCGGTGATGAAGCGAGACAGAGATGGTAAAAATACAACAAAGCTTTACAAGTCGAGAAGAAGAAAGTTGATGGTCTGGAGAAAGGCTAAGTCTCATGGACCGAATTTCACACTAATGTCTTTGTACGAAATTTTATGCTCACATCGAAGCGCAGTGAACGAACAAAATAAAGGGTGTAACAAGACCCTTAGCGAAGCCGGCAACCACTTATTCTCCCCGTCATTGCAATCATTTTTTTGTTCTACACCATACCAATATCTCTATACCAATATCTCTCTCGAGATATTGGGGGTCAAAGTTCCAACTTTTTCAGTTTTTTTTTAAATACCTGGTTTTAATGTAAGATTTTTACTTTAAACACCTCCTTGATCCCCGCACTACTCAATCCATCCATCAGCGCAATGTTTTGAGTGCGTTACATTGAGTCCTACCGTAAAACATGATTATTCACCCCAAAAAAATATAAACACACGTAATAAAAAATAACAATAATTTTTGCCTACAGTTAGTTTGATGTACATAATGCTTGGTGACGGCTTCGTGAACGGTTCGTTTACACCCTGTATACAATCTTAAGTCGACGATCAGTAGTCGCACAGCACCGCTTGGGCTAACAACAAAAGACTCATTCGCCGCGAGTCGATCAGTTATTAGTTTAGGGTGTTCTTTCAATAATAATTCTATCAGTCTATAATTTAAATGTACCAAACCCGTTCAGTCTTTCCAAGAACTCGGCATTAAGTATTGGTGTTGTTTAATGCAGAGTTCGAGCCGACACTATTGAGTCAGATATGTCTCCCGGCGTGAGAGCGGCCACCAGAGGGCGAATAAGGTCATCCATGCGATGGACGACCAAATTAAGTTTGCAGGGAGAAGTGGCGAATGATCGGGAGGCGAATCACATCTACCCCTACAGAAGTTTCTACGAGATGACCACGACCGCTCAGCTAAGAATGTCAAGAAGAAGAAGTATGAAAAGCAACAGTATCACACCTTTATCTAATATTCATGATTACATGGGATTACACATTACACAAAGGGCGGTAGGTAATAATATGGGTAAATAATTAAAGCAGTATATTCTGTTACCGGTGTGTTCGTCTATAGAGAAGAGTCCGTCAGGGTTGCCGGCGACGATGGAGTAGGTGATGTTGGAGGGCGCGGCGTCGGCGTCCACGGCGCGCACGCCGGCCACGCGCGTGCCTGCGGCACAGTGCTCGGCCACGGCCGCCGCGTACGCCGCGCGCTCTGGCCACGGCGCCATATCGTTCACGTCCTCCACCTCGATGTACACCTGCACATAACACGAGCTCACCAATCAGTTCAGAATCGCCAGCGTCTGCTCATGACTTCGCTGGCTCTGTTATTAAAGGCTTTCGGTTTTATTGTAATCAAAATTCCCAGACCAAGTAAGACCTCGTAGTACTAATTTTCGTCAGCAATTCACAAACATAATCAACGATAAGTACCTGCACGCAGGCGTGGCGCGGCACGAGGCCGTGGTCCTGCGCGCACAGAGTGAGCCAGTAGTGCGCGGTCGACTCGCGGTCCATCGGCGTTAGCGTGCGGATCACACCTGCGGTCAGACATCAATGTGTTATCGATACATGCGGCGTAAGGAGTGAGCGACGTGTGGCTTCATCTATATCTATACTCCCTAAGTATAGATCTAGATGAAGCCACACGTCGTATTCACGTCATATTATAAAGAAGTAAAGTTTCTGAGGTTGTAGGTTGTAATCTCTGGGTCTACAGAACCGATTTTGAAAATTCTTTCACTACTAGGAAGCCACATTATCCCCGAGTGCCATAGGCTATACGTGGGATAGTTAGTATATTTCCTTTTTTTTAAATAACAAACTCATTATTATAAACTAGCTGTTGCCCGCGGCTTCGCTCGCGTTTTGGTCAGAAATTATAGATCCAGAGATTACCCCCTTTTTTTTTTACGGATGAGAAATCATCAAATAACCCCTCCCGCTCTGGGCTGGGCAGGAGGGAGTGTCAGACTTTTACTGACTAAAACCCATCCATGTTCCTTCCTTTGCCCTTTTTGTTCCAGGGCCGCGGTATCTTTTTCGAACAGTCCCGCAACCCTGGCAGGCATCGGTCCTTACGGACCCTTTCCTGTTTGCTGACTCTCTTTGAGGCGCGCGTGGAAGACGAACGCGCCGTCGACACGGCCTGTCGTCATAAGACGGACGGACGGCGAGCTAGCCCATAGCTCACCGTCCACAGGCCCGCGCCTACGGTGGCCCCCGACGCCCGGTGCATCTCCCGCGGCGGCTGAGACGTGAGGCTCTTTCCCTCTCACGTCCCGCCACCTCCTTCGCTAGCATGACTACTTCGCAGAAGGAGTTGACGGCGTCCCATTCCCTCTCGCTCCGAGGACACGGCGGTGCTCCGCCCAAGCGGAGCAGACCTGCACAGTGTGCTCCACCGTGTCCTCCGGGCGATCCTCAAAGTGGTGACACCCGGGCGTTTCCTCCCGCCCGATTAGGTGCAGGAACCTGCCGAAACAACCATGTCCGGTGAGGACCTGCGTTAGGCGGAAGGTGAGGGCGCCGTGGCGCCCCTCTAGCCACTCCTCAAAGAGGGGACTTACCGCCACTATTGTGGCGTGCCCTGCACGGGGTTGCGACAGTCGCTCTCTCCATGTCGCCATGAGAAGAGATTACCCCCTAACCTCACAAACTTTACCCCTTTATAATATTTGTATAGATTATTGATAAACAGTTTTCTTTCTGTTACTAAGAATATTTTTTTTGAAAAATATTAGCGCTAATATCTGATTTTCTTTGCTTTATTCTGTATATATTCGTTTGTATCACCAAACGTTTCTTTTTTTAATCCTAAAGAAGCTAATCATAGTGTCTACAGCAAAATTGACTTAAAAAGTGCGTACCATCAGATTCCCATTCTTGAAACAGAAAAACCATATACAGCATTTGAAGCAGAAGGTAATTTATACCAATTTCGAAGAATACCTTTCGGGGCTACCAATGGAGTAGCGGTTTTTCAAAGAACTTTCAATAACATAAACGCAAAAGAGCAACTTGAAGGAGTATACGCGTATTTGGATGACATAACAGTCTGTGGAACGACCCAAGCTGACCACTATCAAAAATTGCAGCGTTTTCTTGATATTGCCAAACGGTAACCTTACACTGAATCTTGAAAAGAGAGAATTTTCATTGAAAGAGATAAGTTTTCTAGGATATACTATAAGCAATGGAGTAATTAAACCCGACCCGGATCGCCTACGTCCACTATTAGAGCTGCCTCTGCCTTCAGACTCGGCATCGCTCCGGCGAGCATTGGCATTATTTGCTCACTATTCTAAATATGTGCCAAGATTCTCTCATAAAGTTCAGTCCCTCGTTTCGAAAGGCACATTCAGTAAACGCTTTTAACACTCTAAAGCAAGAAATAGCCAGATCAGTAGTAAACGCGATTGACGACAAAACGACGAAAGTTCAAACTGATAACTGATCAAAAATCGGTCGCATTCATGTTCAATCAGCAGCATGCGTTAAGAATTAAAAATGACAAAATACAACGTTGGCGATTAGAACTTTGTGAATACAATTTTGACGTAGTTTATCGCCCTGGAAAGGAGAATATAGGAGCTGATGCTTTATCAAGAGCCAACGCACCATTAGTAGCCTCTGTGCATAGTTCAGAAAATGCACTCAGAGAACTGCATAAAACCTTGTGTCATCCTGGGGTAACAAGAATGCTTCATTGGGTTCGAAGCAAAAATTTACCTTACTTCACTGAAGAGATAAAACGTATTAATGCGAAACCATAATCGAACAGGTAAATATGATCCATTGGTTGAAAAAGTAGAGACTCTGGAAAGTAATCCTCAGCATTCTCGTGTGCGTTTGAGCAGTGGTAGAGAAGTTGTCGTATCTAATCGACGCTTAGCTCCTGCTGGGATATCTTCTTTAGAACAGGATGAAGCTGATTCCAATGATGACGACGAGTACATCGATGCAGTTGATGGCGATGAGCGTGACACAGAAGGCCAGCGAGATTTCCAGAATGAGATGTTCCAGCCACAGAACATCATGACAGAGACTCTGCGTCGTTCTGAAAGAGTACGACGTCCGCCTGCTCATCTAGCTGACTACGTAGGATAATAAATAAGCCCAGGAGAATAGTAATATAATATCAACTCCTTGGTCAATATTGCACGTCCTATTTAAAGAAGAAACTGAGTTGTCAGGATAGATTGTGGTATTGTATCAATATGTTGAATTTTGTTAAATAAAACCTAAATATTATGGGTATATTCTTTACTACATGTGCGTAGTCTCATGCAGTGCAGCGGGAGCAAACAATCTTGGTCTGTAACAGTATTAGTTAGTTATATATTTTATGCAAATCAATTTGCATTTATGCTGCATATTTTTTAATGTTTTTATACATTATCAAAACAAATTAAAATAGGAAAGTTAAGACTATACAAAAACAAATAATATTATAGGAAAAGGTTGAGTAAAAAGTAAATGTATTTTATTTATTTAGTATTGTTTAATTTTTTTGCTTGCGTATGTATGTGTGTGTGACATCTTATTACTCTTTTATTAAATTTTTAATTAAGCAAGGGATTATCTAACCAAAAATTTAATTATCCTACGTGTTTTTCTCATTTTAAGTGAAAAAAACAACAAGTTATTTATTAATTTCTTTATTATAAGAAGTATAGTTATTGATACATTTTAACCTCCCTTTCGATGCTGGTTGATACGAAGTGCTCTGAATGTCCATAGACCGTGCTTTCCTGGAATCAACGATTTCGGGCAAAATATTTAATGTAAAATGTTTTTAGTTTTGGTTCCATTTTGTTTGCCAGAAGTCGTCGTCTTTTGCAATTCTTTCGACTTTTAGAGTCCCCACAGCAAACAAACATAATAGATTTAAAAAAAATACTTACAGTATCAAAACACAGTCTTAATACAAAATCACGCACGATTCGAAAGCCCAACGTCTGTGTAGAAAGCCCCTAGGGCTTTCTGTCAAAAAACCCGCGTCTGTGTAGAAAGCCCCTAGGGCTTTCTTCTACTCTGCTTTATGTTTTGACACAGACATCGTCTTTTACTATACCTTCTGGTAATATTAGTGGCCAATGTACTATTTAATTACATTTTTAATTCAAAATTTTGACGATCTATTAATGTGGGATGAGTTACATTTTAAACGTACTGAGTAAAAAAAATAGAAGCTAAATAAATAACATTTTTGATGTCCTATAGTATTTTAGAAGTTTACTGATAGAACGCATGTTACAAACTTAGATGCTAAAAAATAACCATCATGCTGAGTTGTATTTAGAGTGGTTTACATAGAAGATAACTAGTGGCTAAGATAGTATTATTTAGATGCTCGTTAATTGTGGCTGACTTAGTAACTTAGAAGGCAACATACATTTTTAGAGGCGAATCATGCTACTAAAAAGAAGCCTGTTTAATTAGCACCCATATATCAATTGTTGCTGCAATTAGCTTTTCAATTCAGTTGGGTGAGGGTTTACGAGTCTGTGCTCGCGTGTAATAGATTTTCCTAATTGTAGGTATTGTTATGGTTATCATAAGTAAGTATTACTTTGAGTAGTTAGATAGTTGATAAAATAGTAATGTTTTGCATAACCAAAACCTCATAACAACTATGTAATTCTCTATTTATATTATTTAATAATTCTTTCATTTCTTCAGTATGACTGTAAAATAAGTAGTTTAAATATTATGGAATAATGTAGCAAAACATATAAAATATTCCAAACGGAACCACCACCAACATGTCGTTGATATTTTGGATGACGGTAGATAGAAACGTCAAAGTTGTTTGTTCACGAGCGACTATAAAAGAGGGTGCTCCAAGTGGCAGAGGCCAACCCCTGACTGGAGGCCTTAAATTCAAGGCATCCACAGGATTAGACCGGTTAAGCAGTAGCCAGCCTCATAGGCTGAACTGCGACATGCCATGAACAAAAAAAAAATGAAAAAAAAATATGGCAGAGGCCATTCTTGTTGGAGACGTCTACCAGAACTGAGCTCTGGCCTAAAAGTAAAAGTTATTCTATTGCTGTTATTCATGTGATAAGATAGGATACTATTTTTCTATTTTTATTATGTTTGATTAATATTGTGTTGGATATAATAATGATCATTAATGATCATGGACCATTATTTACATAAATAGTTCAGTAATATTCAGTACAAATTTAAATTGATGTTATAATTATTACTGATAACTATGTGCTAGAAATGTGTGTTGTAGTATGGCTTATATTGCTTAGTGTTTATCTACACTGATAAACTGCTATTACTTGAGAATGGTCCAGGACAACGGATAATTGTCCTTGCTTAGTACTTTAAAAGATGTTACCGTGGAGTTCCATGTCTATTCTTCTCCACGAAGACCTAGGCTTGCGAATGGACGTAGCTTGATAGGTAATTAACGTTACCCATTAATAATTGACAAGCCTAATTGAATCAAATGAATAGTCTTGTCTTTCTGTGTTTTTTTTCTCAAAAACCCTTTTCCCTACACACCTCTTTAGCGGTACTTTTAGACAGTAAATAACAAGTAACGATCCTGACACTCAAAGATTCATAATTAGTGGATATTATTACATAATACATTTAGTCTCTCATCTATTTGTTATTACATGCGTACCTGCATCGTCGACCGAGAAGTGCGCCATGCCGGAGCCGGCGACGAGGTAGTAGGCGAGGCGCGAGTCGCGGCCGGCGGGGTCGGCGTCCGTGGCGGCGGCCGTGAGCGCCACCGCGCCGCGCGCCGCGTCCTCGCGCACGCCGCCCAGCAGCACCGCGTGGTCGCCGAACACCGGCGCGTGCATGTTCTCGTCCACGTCCACCACCTGAACATATTCAATATTACATATCACTTTAATAATGCAACAATTACGAGTTGAAAGTGTATTGTAGCGAGTGTACCTCTACGATGACCGTCGCTTCCGACCACAGCGCTGGCTGACCGCCATCCGTTGCACGCACTGTCACACCGTATACCTAAAATAAGTTTAATTTGTTTAAAACGTGTGAAATCTTGAGTCAAAGTTCTGATTCCATCTTTAATTTACTCGTTTACTGAAGTTTATAGCTCACTTGTCTCTCCTCAAAGTCTAATAGTTTAGCCGTGCGCAAGGTTCCAGATGTGGCGTCGACGGTGAAGACCACATCGTCGGACGCCTGGTCGGGCAGCGAGTAGGTGACGACGCCGCCCGAGCCCAGGTCCTGGTCGAAAGCCTCAACGACGGCCACCAGCGTGCCCGCGGGCACGTCCTCGCGCACGCGCGCTCCGTACGTGCCGAGCGCGAACTTGGGCGCGTTGTCGTTGACGTCGTCCACGGCTACGCGCACCAGCGCCTCGGCGTGCAGGCCGCCGCCGTCCGTGGCGCGCAGTGTGAGTTCGTAAAGCGCGCGCCGCTCGCGGTCCAGCGCCGCGCACACGCTGAGCACGCCACTGTCGCGCTCCACGCAGAAGTCACCGTCGCCAGCGCCGCTCACGCTGTACATGATGCGTGCGAAGTCGCCCGCGTCGCGGTCAGTTGCGTTGGCGCGGAAAATAGACGTACCATTCAGCGCGTTTTCGGTTACACGAAAGCTCGCAAGGGTCTTTTCAAAGCGTGGTCTGTTATCGTTGACGTCGAGCACGGTGACGGGCAAGAGGCGAGAAACAGAGTGTTGGGGCGTACCCAGATCATACACTGTGATGTTAAGATAATATTCACTCTCTCGTTCGCGATCTAGGTAGCCGATCACCTGAAGCTCGCCCGAGTCAGGATCGATGCGAAATGCGGAGTCAGCGTCGCCTCCGGAGATGCCATACACAAGTAATCCGTTGTAGCCGAGATCGCGATCACGTGCTCGTAGCTTCACTAGAGATGTCCCGAGCGCGACTGACTCGTTCACTTTTACCTCTACGGGAAAATCAAGGAATTCGGGAGCATGTAGGTTCTCTCCATAGCGAGAAGGAGCCAAAGAAAATTCGTCTGAAAGATCTTGTGGTGCGTTGCTGCGCTCGGCGGCCGCCAGCAGCTCGGTGAGGCGGCGCGCGACGCCCGTGTCGCGGCACTCCAGCGCGCCCGCGTCTGCGCCCGCGCCCGCTCCGCCGCTGCTCACCAGGTGCAGAGTCAGCGACGTGGCGTCGGCGAAGTGCGTACCGTCGGTTGCCGTCACGTTCAGAAATCTCGAGTCAGCGCGGACGTCGCTCAGGTCGCAGGAGAGAGTCATGACGCCGGTGCCCGCGTCTAGCGCGAAACAGTTGTCTTCATTACCGCCGATGATTCGGTAAGACACCACGTCTCCAGCGTCGAAGTCGATCGCTGATAGAGTGACGATCTCCGAGCCGATGGCGAGCCGTCGCGGCAGGTAGCCAACGCAGTCGACGCGCTCGAACTGAGGCCGGTTGTCGTTGACGTCTTCGAGCCGCACCACGAGCCGCATCTCGGCCTGCCTGCGATACGGAACTCCCCAGTCACTGGCTCGTATCCGCAGCATGTACTCGCGTCGCATGCTCTCGTAGTCCAGCAGGCGTGTCGTGCGCACAGCGCCTGAGAAGTGATCCACGTCGAATGGGACCGGCTGTAAGTTGGCAATACTGTAGGAGATGTACGCGTTATCTCCAGAATCGGCATCCCGAGCGACCACACGTGCGACCACGGCGCCGCTCGGTCCGTTTTCTTGGACCGTCACCTCGGTCACTTCCCGTTCAAAAATAGGATCGTTGTCGTTCGAGTCGAGTATGGTAATTTTTACTTTTGCAGAAGATTGTTTTCGTGTGCCGGCATTACCCTGATCTATGGCCGACACAGTCAGAATGTAAAGTGCTTTGTTTTCGGCGTCTAGCGGAACTGCAGTATACAATACGCCCGTGTCCGGATTTACATAAAATTCTTCTCCTTCGTTGCCGCCGACGACTTCGATATAAACACGAGCGTTTCGTCCTTCATCACGATCGCTCACTTTGAGTCTGATGACGGGCGTGTTCGGCGGCACGGTCTCTGGGATGCTCGCCTCGTACACCTCGCGACTGAACACGGGCGCGTTGTCGTTGGCGTCGACGAGCGCGACAGGCAGCGTGAGGTAGGAGGCGCGGGGGGGGCGGCCAGCGTCCACGGCGCGCAGAGTGAGGTTGTAGCCGGCGGGCGCCCGCTCGCGGTCCAGCAGCGCGTGCACTAGCACGTCGTACTCTCCCGCCTGCACAGATGCGCGCACGCGGAAGTGCCCGTCGGGGTCACCGTCCACGATTTCGAGGCTAGCGATACGCCCGTGTTCTCCTGCATCTTCATCGCTTACCTCCACGATGGCATAAATTTCTGCAGTGGAGTTTTCCACTAGCTCAGGCATCCGTCGTACGTGGAGCTCCGGAGCATGTAGATTGACCCGTTTGACTCGTACGGCAACAGAAGCACGCGCGGCCGGCGCGTTCTCACCTCGCGCGAGCAAAGAAGCGCGGTCGCGAGCCAGGACCGTGATCTTGTGATAAGTACTCTCGGCCGCCGACAGCGGGCGGGTTATGGTGATGACGCCTGTCGTCGGATGAATGGCGAAGCGGTCAGTGGACTCCGCCAGGCTATAGTAGATCTCGCCGTTGAGGCCGAGGTCGGCATCCTCAGCGGTGACGCGCGCAACGCTAGAGTGCAGCGGTGCGTCCTCCGGCACGACGGCTTCATAGTCGGTGGGGTAGAATAGTGGGCTGAGGTCGTTCTCGTCGGCGACGGACACAGCTAGCACGGCGTCGGCTTCGAGCTGTCGGCCGCCGGGGAGCAGTGCGGTGGCACGCACGTCGAGCCGGTACGTGTCGCGGCGCTCTCGGTTGAGCACATCGGCGTGGCCGGCGCGAGTGCGGATAGACAGAAAGCAGAAGTCGCCAACGGTGCGCTCCTCCGCCTTGAAAAACTTGTCTTTGTCTCCGTGGCGTATGCGGAAGCGCACGCGCGCGTCTTGCGCAGGCAGGCGCACGCCGAGCGGGTCGGCGGCGGGCGGCTGCTGCGCGTACGTGCGCGGTGGGCTGTTCTCGGGGATGCTCAGGTTGTAGAGCGCGGCTGTGAAGCGCAGCTCGGGGGGCGCGGGGGGCGGGCCAGGCCCGCCGCTCACCCGCCACACCAGCCCCCACACCGCTGCCAGCGCCAGCCAGGCGCGCACGCCACGCATAGCGCTACACTCCGCGCTGACAAACTGAAAACAGCAATCGTCAACACTGATAATGAATAATCCTGTCATTTATGAGACTGATAAAGTTGACAGATTTATAATTATTTATGGATTGTTTCAAATAACTGATAACTGATACTGAATAATAATTGTTACCTCATAAAGTGTGTGTGTGCGCGTGAGGAAGTGCGCGGCGCGCGCGCAGTACTGGTCACGCGATCAGTCGTAGCGGCGGGCGCATCCCCAAGGATCTGCAACCAAACACATGCCTTAAAACATTATGTTGGACCCAATGTATACTTGTATCATCACAAACAAAGGATAGGTAGGAATAAGAGAAAACTGACTACCCAAGTACCACATCAGAGCAGTATAACGGCCGACTTACAGCATTTCTGTATCGATTTCGCATGTTGAGCTAGTTCTAGAGCAGCATTATGAAAGTTTACTGTAATGCTTATTTGAGCACAAATTATACAGCTTTAGATCCTAAACAGGTTCACAATAATTGTTTAGTTGCATTACACGCGCATTATATTAGCAATATTGTGGCCAGAGAAGGTATCAATCACGTAAGCATTATTATTGTCAATGAAGTTGCCAATCGCATTAAAGATGCATTATTACGGTCAATGAAGTGACCAATCGCATTACAGAAGCATTATACTAACAATATTTTAGTTAGTGAAGATGTTAATTGCATTACAAAAGCATTAGACTAGCATTAGAATGTAGTAAAAGAATGATTTGAGCTATTTAAATGTTCACAGTTAGAACTTAAATACACCACACATCAATGCAAAAACCCCTCTAATACCGCGGTACAAATGTTATAAGTAATACAATCAACGTTTTAATTTAACTACTTTGTCTAGCAATATATTATGGACGGTGACCGTAAAAACTAAGTGAAAAAATGCTTACTTATCAGAAGAGCAATTTAAAGTTTATTTTATGGATATCTTTGTCATTAATGATAATAATAATTTCTGTATAAAAATTTGGTTACATATCATCTTACTTCATGTCGACTTTCCTCAACCCCACTTCATCTAATACTCCCAGTCCACCTCTTGTTTTCCCTTTTGATACTAACAGAACTTCATCTGACATTTGTCACATGAAGTTCTGTTAGTGAATGTTGATGTTGTGACCGGTTTACTTCGTAACCTGGATCCAGCTACTTCGTAACCTGGATCCAGCTAAAGGTGCCGGCCTTGAAGACATAACATCTAAATTTCTAATTAAATGCGCGCCTTCCATTGCCCTACCTATCTCAATCTAGTTTTCTAAGTCTTTGGCTCAAGGTGTTGTCCCCAAAATATGTAAATCTGCTTTTATTACACCCGTGCATAAGAAGGGGTCTAAAACTGAGATTACTAATTATAGGCCTATATCGAAGCTGTGCATTATAGCTTAAATATTTGAAAGGATTAGTACCAGTTATTTTCTGCCCTTGCTAGCTCGTTGAGCTCCTTTCAGCATGGATTTTTAAAAGGACGGTCTACCACTTCTAACTTGATTTTATTTAACGACTTCATCACAGATGCTATGGATAATGGTAAGCAGGTCGATGTGGTTTACACAGATTATAGCAAGGCGTTTGACCGGATCGACCATGAAACCCTGATAAAGAAGCTAAGCTACATGGGCATCCGTGGGGATCTCTTGAGGTGGTTCTCCTCCTACATTGATAACAGATCACAAGCAGTAGCACTCAATAACTATATGTCTAGTTGGGTAAATGTGCCCAGCGGAGTGCCTCAGGGTTCGTTGCTCGGTCCTTTTTTATTTGTGGTCTATGTGAACGACATCGATCAATGCCTCATATCATCCAAACTATTATGCTTTGCCGATGACTTGAAAATCTTTGCCACTATTTCAACTCTCGAAGATAGCTAGTACTAGCTCTTCAGGCTGACTTGTATCGACTTGAAGTATACTGTCGAGCTAATAAACTTGATCTCAACCCATCCAAGTGTTCGGTGGTCACCTTCACTAGAAAACGTGCAGTCCTAGCCACTACTTATACTTTGGAGGGAGATCCTGCCAAGATGCAGTACTATTCGTGACTTGGGCGTCCATCAAGACAGTAAGTTAGTTTTTGACACACACATTGATGCAATTGTCAAAAAAGCTTCCAAACTGCTTGGGTTTATAATGCGTCTCTCTAAGTCTTTTACAGATGCTAAAACACTAAAAATATTGTATTGCACTTTCGTAAGAGGTCAGCTAGAGTATGCGTCTCAGATATGGAATCCACGTTATCATAAATACATTGACTGCATTGAAAGCATCCAAAGACGTTTCATAAAATATCTTTGCTTTCATCAAAAGATTCCACATCAGTCAAACGGTTATCTTGGACTTTGTAAGAAGTATCATCGGCTACCACTTGTAGATCGACGTAAAATTGCTGACTGTTTGTTCTTGCTCAAAATCCTCAATAACAATATTGATAATCCTGAGTTATTTGTTAAAATTTCATTTTAATGTGCCATGTAAAACATTTCGTTTTAATCCACCCATACGTGTACCTCATACATCTTCGAATTATAAGCAGAACAGTTATATTGTGCGTGCAAGCAGAAGTTTCAATGATATGTGCAAGGAATATGATTTGGACCCATTCACAGTTATTGTAAATTCGGCCAGAAGGTGTTTAAGCCTCAAATTTTTCAAGTAGCGGTAGGTTATTTTGTTTGTTTTTATAATTTTTTTCTATTATTTTAGTCGTGTAATTGCAAACCAAGTATCTGTATTCTTCTGGCTTTGATTAAGCGGTGAGTTTTATGTTTTTGTGCTCACACTATATTTTTTATTATAAGTCTATACGTGAGGATTTGTAATTGGCTTTCTGGTGACTATGGTTCCCTTTTTGTTTGTTTTTATAAGCTGTAAGTCCTCCATGTACTAAAATAAATAAATAAATAAATATTTGTGTTGGGTTTACGAATCATTTCTAAAACAGTGTATTATAAAATTCACGATAAGTTTCTGAGAGATTAGTTCCTGTGTATTACTGTGTAGGTAGGCTAGGTACTAATAATGTACCTACTACGGTTCGGATGTATTTTTTTTTTTTTATATTTGTTACCTCAGAACTCCGTCATTTGTAAACCGATTTGAAAGATTTTTTTTTCACCTGAAAGGATATGCTTCCCGATTGGTCCCATAGAAATTTCATCAAAATCGATTTGGGAATTTGGTTGTGTTCCTCACGTTAATTGTCACATCACGCGACGTCGCGTGCTGGCGCTCTGATGTAATCACGTGACAACGAAGATACCCCAATTTGAGCCAGTATGGCCAGGAGAATGTCGTGATCAACGGCGTTAAAAGCATTGGAAAAGTCTATTAAAACCAAGACCGTTAATCTCGAATTCTCCAGGCCATCTCTTATGTCTTCAGTAACTTTAAGCAGAGCTGTGGCTGTGCTGTGGCCAGGCCGAAAACCAGATTGGAAACTGGACAACAGGTCATTCTTGAATACGTAGGAGGATATTTGATTAAGGGCAACTGCTTCTAGGATCTTGGAAAGGAAAGGGAGAATGGAGATCGGCCTAAAGTGATTAGCTAAACTAGGGTTGGAAATTTTAGGGAGAGGGATGAATTGATGATGTGCGTAATAATTGGAAGTAAGTTCTCGACCATAAAAGATAACATGGTCCGACTGACCCTATCACAGCCCACCGCCTTAGACTTAATTGAGGTGAAATATTTATGGACCTCAACGTTAGTCACGGGGGAGAAAGAAAAAGGGTATATCGCGAGACAATGCTATATTATGATGACATGGAGCTGATCTGATGATGGAGCTGGAAGGTGGCCATACGAACTCTGTAATAAAACGACGCAACGCCGTCGAGTTTGGACTCGTTTGATTTGACTTGACAAGTACCGTAGTCCTAAATGGTAACCAGGATCTGATGATGGAGCTGAAAGGTGGCCATAGGAACTCCATTAAAACGACATAACCTCATCGAGTTTGGGTTCGTATAATTCATCTTGTCGAGTACTTTGTCTCTAGATGGGACCCAGGGTCTGGTGATGGAGCTGGAGGGTAGTCACAGGTAGTCCGTAATAAAATGACACAATCCCATCGAGTTTGGGCACGTATGATTCGTCTTGACGAGTACTTTGGTCCTAAATGTTATCCAGTGTCTGATGATGGAGCTGGACGGTGGCCATAGGAACACCGTTATAAAACGACAAAACCTCATCGAGTTTGGGCTCGTATGATTCGTCTTGACGAGTACTTTAACTAATTTTTTGTTACAATGTAAAAACTAATTCATGACAAGAATTTGTGTGGTATACTACAACTAAAAAGGGTAAAATAAAAAAAACTTTCTGCGAAAACAAAAACGACTTCTAAAAAAAACACTCGCTATGTCTGTCTGTCCGTGTATGCCATAGCCACTTTATTCCGAAACTATTCCTAGTTGAAACTTAGTAGATAGATGTATTCTGTGAACCACTTTATGATTCCTGAGTCGAGGTTCCTAAAACCAGTTTTTCTCAAAATCAATCGTTTGAAGGATACACTTCCAAAGTGGTAAAATGTGTGCCCCCCTCTAATTTCTAAAGTAAGAGGAAAATTCTGAAAAAAATAGGATTGTAGAACGTAAATAAAACTGTCAATCAAAATTGGTTTTAATAAGATTTTGTGTTTAGTTTTTGAGATATGAGACTTTTTTATGAAACTG
The DNA here is from genome assembly GCA_947578425.1 of Eugnorisma glareosa. Lineage (NCBI taxonomy): Eukaryota > Metazoa > Arthropoda > Insecta > Lepidoptera > Noctuidae > Eugnorisma > Eugnorisma glareosa. Next base: position 131,328 of record OX387970.1, read on the forward strand.
CAGCAGTTACTTTGTTTTTCGTTAAAATACTATGAAAAACAAATTTGGTTTTGCTGTTGAATGTAAAACAATACAACATATGAATAATCCTTCAAAATATTTTATTATACAGGGTTAGTTTCCAAAGACTATCCAAATTCTCAGATATGATGCATCACCACATTCTGAGCCCCCCCACATAGAAATTTTTCTTCGGTTATTAAAAAAAAATCTGCTGTTTCCTACAAAAGTGCAATACCTACATGGTCAAAATGTATGAAACAGCTGTTTTTTCCGAACCGAAGAAAAATATCTATGTGGGGGGCTCAGAATGTCGTGCTGCATCATATCTGAGAATTTGGATAGTCTTTGGAAACTAACTCTGTATTATTTGGTGCTATGGAACCCTGTGTGCGAGTGAGTACGACATGCACTTGGCCGGCTTTTTTAAAGAAAAGGACAACCACGCTTCTGGAGTTTTCCCAGAGAATGGGACCAAGTTGAAAAGCTTTCGAAGCTCTCTTCATACAGGGCTTCCTCCCGGTTTCCGGAGCTCAGTCGTTATCCTGTCCTCGCCATTGGCTTTTCCATTCTTAAGCTGTCTGAGAGCCGCCTCGATTTCGTCTTGGCTGACTTCTGGCAGGTCTTCTGTGGAATAGCGGGTTAAGGTGGCTCTGGAATCATAATTTTCGGGATCAGGTCGGGATGCATGCGATGCGCACAACTGGCCGTAGAAGTTTTCGACTTCAGAAAGAATCTCTGGCTTTGAAACGGCGATATCCCCACTAGATTTGATCAACTACATCAAGTGACTCCTCCCAAGTGATTGGACGAACACAATTACGATTACGATTTTACGATTTTTCTCAATCGCTTTTTCTATTGAGCGTGTGTTGGAGCATCGAAGGTCGCGTCGTACCAATTTTCTATTTTTTTTTATTGAGTTCCTGTAGTTCAGACGAAGTGATGGGTCGGTTTTCACGTCGTTCCGTTATACTTCCCGTAAGTTTGGACATCTTGCCCGTAAGTCGCATTTTACAAAAACGCGTCGCGTCCTCCCTGAGGATTTCCACCATTTCGGTCGAGTGCCTGGTCAACGTCATTTGTGGTTTTCACGGCCACGAATCGGTTCTCCAGATCTGACTGGAATGCTTCAGACCCTAACATGGTTTGGAGCATATTTGGACGGAACCTAGACTTCAAACGGGTTCGCTGCAGCTTGCAGTTAATATTCAGTGTGCCACGAACAAGTCTGTGGTCACTACCGGTGTTGAACCTGTTGGTCACCGAGACATCTCTGAATATATGCTTTTTATCCGCTATGATGAAGTCTATCTCATTTTTCGTAATAGTGTTGGGCCTTCGCCACGTCAACTTCCTTTGAGGCTGTTTCTTAAAGAACGAATTCATCACGAAAGGCCCCTCCTTCTCAAGGAAGTAGACAAACATTTGCCCCCTGTCATTTCTGCTGCCAAACCCGTAGGATCATATAACCGATTCACTGCAATTCTGTACTCGCACTTTAGCGTTAAAATCCCCCATGACAACGTTGTAGTGGGCCTTAGTAGTGGAGGGCAAGGCCTTGGAGATGTCTTCGAACATTTCATCCACCACGTCGGCCGAGTGTGCCGAGGTCGGTGCGAAGACCTGAACCACCTTGCGGCTATACTTCTCGGTTAGCTTCACTATGGGGTACGCTACCCTGTTCGAGACACTAGTCACTTCTACCTCTTTGTCACAAAAGGATTTGTGTACCAGAAACCCGACTCCGCCTTGGGATAGCTGGTCTCCCTCTCGAAAATACATCAGGTGGCCCGCTTTAAGGGTTATTGTGTCCGGGAGGAGGACCTCTATTTGGACTACGCTCAACCCAAGAATGCTCTTTCGAGTTCTTCCTCTAGTTGCACCAGGTGTTCGTCGAGCCGTAACACGCGTCCTTTGTGCGTCACCAAGGTTAGTTGGGTTTGGCGGCCATAAGCACCCCCTACGTAACTTTAATTTTTAATTTATTTTATTATTTGTTGTAATAGCTTTCATAATAGGTAATCAACAGGGAAAGAACAATTTTTAGTATTTTTTTCAAAATTTTCGGTAATTTCGGAATTTAGGGGAATGATCAATTTTCGCCTATTTTCTTAAATAACTTCAATACTATTTATTTTAAAATTATAAAAAAATAAGATGCTCACAATAATAATTATTTTTTTTCCGTTTTCCTGCAACTTGAACCAACGTCAACGTCTCAGCCCAACGACTGTCAGATCGGGTGCGGGTCATACAACGCAATCACATGTTGGACGACGCTGCACTTGATAGGCCGCGCTCAGAGGTACTGAGCAACCGTATCGTCTTAACTTCGGCACAAACCGCGGTACAAGCGTCAGCTATTGACGCAATCCCACCGCGGTCCAACCCTGCTGTTTAGAGGAGGATGATAGGGTTGCCACGGTAAGTAGCCAGTGCAACGACCGATTGAGGAGCGCACTGGAGGATGCGTTTCGTGAGTATCGATCCACTCCTACCGAACTTAGGCCCCGATTACCATGGTTAACCATGCATAAGAAAAATAGGGCGTTGGTGTGTGCCCTGGACTCACAACTCAATAATCTTTTCGAGAGTAGCGAGGACCTCGTTGATGCACATTCCATCCTGTACTGTGGGGCTGTTGCGGCATGTCGTTTAGCCCATGACAAATTCACAAATACAGACGCAACTACTCGACCAAAACCAGACGTACCAGCCTGGCAGCCGAGCATGCACGGGTACTCATCGGCAAACTATACTGCTTCAGGGAGGGTAATACACGACCACGTGTGATGCGCTTTGTGAGGCGGGCATTCTCGGGGACTGAAATCAGTCCTCAAGAATTCATGTCCCGTTTTACAGAGCGCATCGACTTCCTGAAGCAGAAAGTTTATGCATGGGCGAACCTTATTCGGCGGTATAAGCGGCGGGTTGTTCGGTACTCGCAGAATCGCAATTTCCAGAGCGATGAGAGGTGGGTATACAGAGCTTGGGAGCGACCCGAGCAAAATATGACAGACGTGCGCCGCCCGGATGATGCCACGACGAGTTCTTTCTGGCGCAGGATCTTGTCGGTGCACGTCTATCATACTGAGGCTGACTGGTTGCGTGATGTCGAGCAAGTGTGTGAACCTATCCCAGAAATGGAATCAATTTTAATAACACTTTTAGATGTAGCCAGAGCAGTTTTTCCGTTACCGAATTGGAAATCACTGGGACCGGACGGACTGCACAATTTCTGGTCACACACTTCCCTGGCATCTCAATTTCTCTGGTGTGAGAAGGTCTGGTGGAGTCTGGGTCTCTACCGCAGTTTTTAACAACTAGCGTTACCCACCTGCTCCATAAATCAGGTATTCCCGCGGAACTCAAGAATTATAGACCGATCACGTATTTGCAGTCCACGGTCTATAAGCTTCTTACATCCATTTTGAAAACGAAAATTAATACACACATTGAAAAAACTCCATCATCATCATCATCCAACTGCATCTCAAAATGTATGTAGGAACGGGTTACGCGGTACTAAGGAGCTACTCCTCATCGACATGGCCATTAGCCAACGTGTTTGTCAGTCCCGCAAGGATCTGTCGATATGTTGGATAGATTATAAGAATGCCTACGACTCGGTTCCACATACATGGCTCATGAGGGTGCTGGAGTTGTACAAGATATATTCAATTCTACGCGCCTTCCTTGAGTCATGTATGGGGCAATAGAGGACGGTCCTTCGATATCCAGGATGTCGACAGATTCAGGGGCTCGATGAGCCTGTATGGATTAAACGGGAAATATTCCAGGGCTACAGTCTGAGTCCACTTTGGTTCTGTCTGGCCCTGAATCCTCTAAGCACATTACTTGAGGATTCAGGTCTAGGCTACCGGTTGAGGAGAGGTGGTCAAGTCATATCTCACCTTCTTTACATGAATGATCTGAAACTCTTTGCCCCCAACAAATTGCGATTGATGGAGCTACTGAAAGTAACTGAAACTTTTAGTAGCGCCGGAATTTGGTGTAGACAAATGTGCAGTCATGTATGTAAAGCGAGGGGAGATTGTCGAATCCGGGGTATTCAGCTCTCGGATTCCATACACCTGAGACCCGATAGCTAAAAGTATTTGGGTATGTCGGAAGCGTTAGGCATTAACGTAACTGAAATGAAGCAATCGTTGAAGGAGCGCTTCTTCGGTAACTTGAAGAAGGTATTAAGTAGCCTTCTTTCAGGCGGAAACAAGGTGCGCCTTCAACGGTTGGTTCATGCCGGTTTTAATGTACTCAGACTGAACTCGATGCTATGGATAGGAGAGTCCGTACACTGCTGACCGCAAACCGGAAGCATCACCCGCGATCATCGGTGATGAGACTGTACAGTGCGGAGGTCGAGGCTTTTTAAACACGAAGACTCTCCACAATAACAGAGAATATTTTTTTTAAACCGAGGTGGATATGCACCAAGACTTGGTCGCAGTGGACAAGGGACTCATCCGTTGTCCATGGCTAAAGAGAACTTACGCAAACATGTAGTGCTTACTACCGATGACTGCAAGGAAGTACCTATTGCAAAGCAAGGAGCTTCACGAGCGCTTCTACCGGGCTCTCCATGGACCCGATGTAGATTTTCTAGTGTCCGTGTCCTGGCTACGTTTTGGTGACCTCTTTGGGGAAACTGAAAGTATTGTCTGTGCGATTATGGACGAAGTTATGTTGACGAACAACTACCGGAAATATATAATTATGAAGGACGGGACGGGATTATTCACCAGCTACTTGCCTTGAAATATAAACTTGTGGAATCTGAGGTACCGTACTACAAGTATGTGCCTGACCCAGTTCTCGAGAAAGACCACGTCACGCTGTACTGGGATCAGTCTATCATCACCGATAGGACTATTGTCGCCAATAAGCCTGACATAGTGGTGATAGACCAATCAGCGCGCCACGTAATGATCACGTAATTGATGTTACCATCCCGCATGACGAGAACCTAGTGATAGCTGAGAATGAAAAACAATTGAAATATCTCGACTTGACACACGAGGTTTTTTTTTTTAGTTATTAATGACATGTTTACAAAAAAAAAACCTTAACTTAGAAACTATGCCCCACAAAACCGTTTTCACGGTTTGTCTGTGGGAACGGAACAAACAGTACTAAAAAATTAGGTTTACTAGTGCGGACAATTTGCACTTATTGGGCTTATAAAGCAAACTAATAGTAAAAGACAGTTCACAAAGTCTTGAGATAGTACAGCTTAAGTAATTTGACAAATTTACCTTTTATATTCTAGCTTCTAATATCAGCAGGCAATCGGTTGAGAAGGTACGGTACTCTTTTATCAAGCGTTCGGTCGCCAAAACAATTCCTTACTCTGGGTACATCAAATTTACCTGCTAATACTATCCTAGTCGCATAGTTATGGGTGACCAGCGAGTGACGCTCCCACTTACTAGTAGTTTTAAAAATCTAATTTGTTGTGCTTCTGATTGTGTTGTGTGTTTGTTGTGTTGTCGACATGTGGAATGTGAACTCGGCTATCATTGTGCCGATTGTCGTGACGGCCAATGGCCTCATAGCCAAGAGCCTCGAAGACCATCTTTCGAGGCTCTCGTTAGGCGTTTGGATCATGGGCCTAATTCAGAAGACAATACTCCTCGATACGGCTCGCATTGTGAGTCCTGTTTCTGGAGCCCGAACCACCGATAGCTTGGACCCCCTCCCGACACCGACGGACCACTACTTTTTATATTTTAAATGTTTTTTTATATTAATTTGTTTAGGAATATTTAAAAATGTAAATCATATGTATATAAATGAATAATGAGAATAATAATAAGAACTGGAGCACTTTTAAGGCAGCCTGAACAAGGTGCTAAACAGTCTTTTGTCAGGCGAAAACAAGGTGCATGCCTTCAACGGTTGGGTCATGCCGGTTTTGATGTATTCTTTCGGCATACTCAAATGGTCTCATACACAACTTGATGCCCTGGATAGGTAGGCCTGGTTTTTTTTGTTGTTTTTTATTGTTATTTTTTTTCACTTTGTATGATGCACGTCCCTGCGACAAATAAATATTTTTTCTTTCTTTCTTCCTTGTAGTTGGAGAGCCCACTGCAAAATTTCGTACCGACTTGATACTGCAATGAAATGCACCATGGTTTCCCATAAAAGTGATGCTAAGTCCGAATTTGATAGTCTTAACTTGCCGAAAGTAAAAAAAAAATAAGTCATCTCCGGTGCGAAAAAAGGGGGTTAGTTTACCCATCTGATACTGAAATAATAGTTATGGCATCATTTAGAAATTTACTGGTAGATACAGAAAAGCGAAATCTGTCAGTATTTCTTTTGCCGGAAGTGCCTGGCAGACGCTCTCAAAGGTGACCATCGGGACCCCTAAATATACCCATCGGAAAATAATTATAGAGCATTTTTCTATAGCTAAATGCTAAGTAATATTTTATTATTAGATTTCTGAATGTGATGTAAATATTTATATTGTCTTCCAATTGTTTTCCAATTTAATTTATTTTAACTGTGGTTCATTACATTAATTGTGTGCTGTGATTTACCTATTTCATTTAATGATTTACTGTGTCGTAATGTATTTTAATGAATTTATTAATTTTGTCTATCATTCTTTGTTCTTAATTGTTTTTGTTTTCTTTTGTATGTTGTATTATGTGATTAATTTTTATTGTGTAATGTGATTTTATTTTCAAATTCAAATATTTTATTTCAGACAAAAATCCATATAGTGTTAGTAGAATAACTTAACCTAATGTTAGTATTAAATTAGAAAACATAAACAACTAATGCACCATAACTGTTCGCTCAATGGTGCACCAGTCTATTTGGGTAAGACGTGTGTCTGAACTCTTACCCACCTTCGTAAAAGGGGAGAGTCCCACCGGTCTGAAAACACATTCAGGATGCCATTGGAGGATGAGCGCAAGCGCGCCATCATGTAAGCGCATCGCTTCCGCATGATCGCTGCGAACCCATCGACACACAATTCCGCGAACATCCCTGAGGCGCTACATCGCCACGATAACCCCAACAGCATCCTGAATGCGTTATTGTACTGCACGCGGAGGTCGCTGTATGCCCGCTGGGTATACTTGGTCCACAGGCTGCACGTGTAAAACGACTGGCAGAAGGCCTTAAAAAGCGTTATCTTAACAGAAACAGAACAGCGTGCAAACCTGCGGGCCAGCATGTTGCAACGGACAGCCAGCGACCTGCGTTCCCTCTCTATGTCTACATTGTCTTTTAAGTCATCAGTGACCCAGTGACCCAAATACTTAAACTTCGAAACCCGACGTAAAGGAGACCCAGAGAGTGAAAGTTCAGGCAGCTGTTTGTAGGTTGAAGTACCCGATTTAAAAACCAACCATTCACTCTTATCGGTATTGTATTTGAGACCATGAGCCACCGCATAACTTTCACAAATTTTAAGAAGCCTTCTCATTGCACCGATAGATGGGCTCAGCAGCACCATGTCATCAGCGTAGCTGATATTGTTCACGCAAACACCGTCCACGTGGCAACCGATTTTGGTGCTACTGAGCCTACCTATCAGTTTGTTTATGTATAGGTTAAAAAGACGGGGGGAGCTCAAACCCCCCTGCCTCACTCCAAAATCCAGCCCATACATATCAGAATAGTATATGAGCCTGCCCACTTAACTGTATTCATTTGACAACTGTACCAATATCTAAACAGTGATATCACACCCGCCGGGACAGTAGTGTCGTGAGTGAGCTTATGCCAGAGCAGGTCATAATTGACCAGGTCGAAAGCCCTTGATAAATCCAAGAAACATGCTATAACAGGAGTCTTTCTGTCTGTATAATATTGGACAGTCTGCTTAAGGCATAAAATTGCACTATCCGTTGACAAGTTCGGCCTAAAACCAAACTGACCATCCTCAAGAACGATATGTTTAGCTATTTACTGATGATATTAGTTTTATATAACTTTTTTTTTTTTTCGGAATTACGTATAATAGTTTTAATAATATATGCGTATAACCACAAATAGTGCATGTGGTGTTAGCCTGTCATTAATTGTTGCACTTATAATATAAATGTAGCTATAACCATTGTTTTTTTTTTATAAATGTACTGTGCAAACAATTATTGGTTAACCAAATAAAAAAATTAAAAAAAATACCCATCTGATACCAGCATGAAACCAATTCCAGTCAGTAGGTATGAACCTTCATTTCAGGAACATATAAGTCTGCCAGGGCTTTTCCTGCCGAAACGCCGTGGCAGACCAGATTAATTATGTAAGCATCGTTTATATTTGTATATTATTTTGTTATTAATCAAATATTTTCATAACTTATTATTATACACAATATATAGGGCGGAATTTTTCAACGCCACCTGGAGGGAAATACTCGATATAGAAAAGATATAGAAAATTTTACTCAAAAGAAACATTCTTTTATGTTTTCGATTAAATAAATCTGCATTCAAAGCTTTTGGAAAACTCGCTTGCCACACTCGGGAATCGAACCGGCTAAATTCCAAAAAAAAAACACCCTTTACTTTAGCATTCGATCGATAGGGTCATCAATTATAAGGATCAAATCTCTCTGACAAACATGATAAATGAAATGAAAGGAAAACCATGAAATCTTAACTTATAAATTCAAGGCTAAGATAAAGCACTTTTCGTCAAAGGTCCATCCGATTAAGTAATCGGATGTGAAATGTTAGTACCTAATTTACAATTGTCTTTGACGTCATTTATTTATTAAAATGACGAATGGTGCTCTGGCCCATAACATCAGAATCACCACCGCCTATGTTAACAACCACTTCAATACCTGTATTGGTACAAACTGCACAATCAGAAGGCCGGCGAGAACACCAGACCCTTTTTTTTTAAAAAAGTTACTTGATATGATGTCCTTAAAATAATAAATCTGTGTATGACATTCATCATCATATAATACACAATCAGACAATAGAAACAGAGATGTTATATGCGGACCCCATTGAAGCCTAAGTCGAGCGTGATCCTCAGGAAAACAGTATTTTCGACGAATTGTAGTTTCTCTTGATTCAATACTATGTCACTATCACTACTTTTGACATTTGGTAGAGCAAATCTTATGCACTTCGTTTTCTCCCATTGAATACTAAATTATTAGCGGTGAACCAATTATAGACCTGCAGTAGGGCGTTATTTACGTCGTCGAGATTTGTGGCACGTCTATTTATCTTAAATATTAAAGAAGTATCGTCAGCAAACAACACCATTTGTGGTTGGTTTTTAAATAAATGGGGTAGATCATTCATATATACCAAAAAGAGAAGAGGACCGTGTACGTTACCCTAGCAGGAAAGTGTCTCCTAGAGTGATATGAGTAGGACGAATTATTAGTGTATGATCTGCTGTGTGTGCACCACATAAAAAATTGGTGCGCTTTGTCGTTTTGGTAAAAAACGGAAAAAACGATTCCTGCTAGGGTAACGCTCTTCCAACAGGAAAATTCGTCATCGTAACTTCATCCATAATTGCACAGACAAAACCTTCGGTTTCTCCGAAGAGGTCCCCGGAACGTAGCCAGGCTACGGACGCTGACAGGTCTACATCGGGCCCGTGCAGGGCCCGGAAAAAGCGTCCGTGAAGCTCCTTACTCTGCCATACCTCCCTGCGGTCGTTAGTGTCAAGCACTACAGGTTTGCGCCAGTTCTCTTTAGCCAAGGAGAGCGGGGTGAGGCCCTTGTCCACCGCGACCACATCTCGATGCATCACCACGTCGGCTTCTAGGAAATATTCCCTGAGACTGCATATCTCGCGATTGTGGAGAGTCTTAGCGTTTAAAAAGCCTCGACCCCACACTTCCGCGGGATATACAGTCTCATAACCGAAGAACGAGGGTGATGCATTCGATATGCCGTCAACAATGTACGGACCTTCCTATCCAGGGTGTCTAGTTCTGTTTGAGTCCATTTCAGTACGCCGAAAGAGTACATCAAAACCGGCATGACCCAACCGTTGAAGGCACGCACCTTATTTCCGCCTGCTAAAAGACTATTCAATACTTTTTTCAGGCGGCCAAAGAAGCGTTCCTTCAACGATTGCTTCATGTCAGCAACATTGATGCCCAGCGCTTCCGACATACCCAAATACTTATAGGTTTCGGTTGCTGAGAGGGATCTAAGATTTATGGAATCCGAGCTGGTATATGAATGTGGAAATGTTGGACTGTCAATGAACACCTCAAAAACTAAATTAATGACAAACGTTGAAAAAATCCCTATCGTAGTCAATGGTACAACGATAGAATATGTTGACGAATACACGTATCTGGATCAAATAATATCTCCAAAAGACCACACAACAAAACAAATTAACAAAAGAATTAATTTGGCTTGGAAAAGATATTGGTCCCTCAAGGAAATACTGAAAAATCCCCATGTACCACTTAAATCTAAGAAGAAAATATTCGATTCGTGTATTCTGCCAAGTATGACATACGGTTGCCAAACCTGGAGTTTAACAGAACACAATATACGCAAACTAGAGACCTGCCAACATAACATGGAAAGAAGCATGCTCAATATTAAACTAAGAAATAAAATAAAACTAGAAACAATTCGTGAAGAAACTGGAGTTACGGATGTGACTTATTCTATTAAAAAACTGAAATGGAGATGGATAGGTCACATGATGAGGAACAAAAAAGATCAATGGGCTAGGGACGTAACCGAGTGGTATCCAAGACATTACAAAAGGAAGAAAGGAAGACAACGTCGTAGGTGGGAGGATGACATCAAAAGAATAGCAGGTAAATTGTTCAACACAGAAACTAGTTCAAACAAAACAAAATGGCTTTCACTCAGTGCAAAACGTTTCAATCAAACACGCTTGCAATCGAGCTTAAAACGACAATAGACTTTGCATAGCATAGACTAAAATACAATATGTCCACCTACAAATTAAGGTAATAAAATACTATTGGCTATAAAACCTGTAGCGTCGACGTCATACGACCAACGCCGCGCTGTGATTGGACGACCCTTGTCGCGCAGCCAACGTAACACCGCTGAAATAATCGCGCGCGCTTGCTTCCGCTTCTTGAATAGGGAATATGCATGTATTTTTTTTTCACTTAAATCATTAATATGCAGTACTATCAACCCAAGAAAATAAGTTAATTTCAACTACTGCTTCTCGCACAAAAAAAATATTAAACTCCTGCAATATTCTACGACAGTTCAAACGTCTATGACTATCGCGGCCATTCATGACAGGACTTTGATGTCACTTACCTCTATCTGCCTTGTTTAAATCTAATTTTTTGCCCTTAGTAGATTAGTTTTACTAAATGTAAGTGCTTTATTTAAGCAAAAATTGCAACAACAGTTTTATAGTAAAATCTTAGTGAAACTTTAAGTACTTTTCAATTAAAAGTGTTTCTTTGACACATGGATTGTGACGTCACTACCGGAATCGATGCGTTTTGTGTTTGCTTTCCGTTTCACCAAAAACACGCTAAATAAAATATTAAATTGTAAAATAAGTGTTGTATTAGAGAATTAAACAAGTGTACCACAATGTTTTTATGGTCCAATACTAATAATACTATTTTTTAAAGAAATAAAAAACGTTTTGTATTTCTTGCATATACCCTATTGAGTAGGCAGTGTTGCCACCCTGCACCACAGCTCCGTCGTTGATTGAATGTTCACCGGTTTGATAACGCTCTTGAATACGCGGGAACTTTGTCTTCAATCGTCTTGTTGTTTTGCCACGAAGAAGCGACAAAATGGCCGATCTTGATTTATGCTGATTGATTCAAATATGGTGGATGCTTGGAACTAGCTTTTTGGTGTTGAGTTGAATGAATGTTTTTCTTGTAGGGCTTGAATTTCAAATTAAAGTTGATTGAAATCTTGAATACTGGAATCGTACTCTTACTCTTGATAGGTCCTTATAATAGCTTCTTGCTTTCTTGAATTGAAGGATACCTATATTTTCGCAGGATGAATAAGCTGGATCGTAGTTGACGCCGAAGGAGTTTCGCGGGCCAACCAAAAGAAATTGCAGCTGTATTCTATAAAATCCTGCTGCATTTTCCGTTATCATAGGCTGAACAGCTGTAGCTAGCACCGAAGGTGTATCGCGGGCCAACCAAATTGCAGCTGTCTTGTGGTTTTGCAGCCTAAATTGCCTCTGCGCGTCGTTTTTAGTGACGTGTTGTTCCTTGCAGTGTGGATGAAAAATCGCACAGAGTGATTGCGCCACGTGCAGTTCACAATGGAGATCGCCTGCGCCTTTGTCCAAGCACTCGTTGCCCGCCTAACGAACATATCGCAGGCTCGAACGAAACCGAGGCAACGGAAGCGAGACTCCGCTTTTTAATGTTGCCAAAACCTAATATTAATCCTATTTTTGTCGGTGTTGCCAACAGCAGGCATTATGTGGAGAAGGAAAACACATGATCGCACTCTGTGGCAAGCTTTAGGAGAGGCCTATGCTGGGAAGCAAGACAGTCTTCGCGAAACTGCTGTCTAATTTTAAAGTTAAATATTTAGGAAATATGTTGTAAGATTGTTGAATAAAGGCTATTATTATTTCCTTTATTCATTAAACTACATATTATTTACATTTTTAAATATTCTAATATAAAACAATATAAAAAACATTTAAAAATATAAAAAATAGGAGTCCGACGGCATCGGGAACAGGGTCCGAGCTACCGATGGTCAGGGCTCTTGAGAGAGGAACCTCCTAACAATACGCGCCGTGTCCAGAAGTACTGCTTTCTGAATCAAGCCCTTGATCCAGCTGCCAAGCGAGAGCCTCCGCAGATGTTGTTCTAGGCTATTGGCTATTAAGCCATTTGCCGACACGATTATCGGCACAATGACTGCTGTACTCACGTCCCACATGTCGACAACCTCACGAGCCAGATCTAGATACTTGAACTGTTTATCTTTTTCTGCTTTCACGAGGTTCTCGTCATGCGCGACCGTTATATCAACAATCATTGCGCGACGCTCCATTCGATCTATCACCACAATATCAGGCTTATTGGCAACAATAGTTCTGTCAGTGACGATAGATCGTTCCCAATACAACGTGATATTACCATTATCGAGAACTGGGTCGGGCGCATACTTATAGTTTGGCACTTCTGATTCCACAAGGCAATTGCTGGTGGATAATCCTGGCGACGAGGTTGTGTCTATGCAGGTATTCTCCGTTAGCCAGACGAGAACACCCGGAAATAATGTGTCGGATTAATTCTCCCGGACGGTGGCATGCCCGACATATGTCAAGCGTTCCATCCTTCACAATGTATTTTCGGTAGTTATTCGTCATCATAACTTCGTCCATTATTGCACAGACAAAACCTTCGGTTTCCCCGAAGAGGTCACCGAAGCGTAGCCAAGATACGGACGCTAAGAAGTCCACATCAGGCCCATGTAGGGCCCGGTAAAAGCGTCCGTGAAGCTCCTTGCTCTGCCATACCTCCTTGCGGTCATTAGTGTCTAATACTCTAGGCTTGCGCCAGTTTTCGTTAGCCAGGGAGAGCGGGGTGAGGCCCTTTTCCACTGAGATCACATCTCTGTGCATCCCCACGTCGACTTCTAGGAAGTATTCCCTGAGACTGCATACCTCACGGTTGTGCAGGGTCTTAGCATTTAAGAAGCCGCGACCCCCGCACTTCCGAGGGAAATACACGTCTCATCACCGAGGACCGTGGGTGATGCATTCGATTTGCGGTCAACAGTGCGCGGATCCTCCTATCCAGGGCATCAAGTTCCGTCTGAGTCCATTTGAGTATGCCGAAAGAATACATCAAAACCAGCATGACCCAACCGTTGAAAGCACGTACCTTGTTTCCGCCAGACAAAAGACTATTTAGTACCTTGTTCAAGCGGCCAAAAAAGCGCTCCCTAATGATAATTCAGACTCTAAGGCTGATTGAAACTGGGACGCCAAGCGAGCGTGCGATCTCTGAAACCATTTGATCCAGAAGTTGTGCAGTCCATCCTGCCCTGGAGATTGCCAGTTTGGCAACAGACGACCGCACGAGCTACATCTTGGGGACCGATGATGATTGCCCCCATTTCTGGTATTGGATCACACGCTTGTTCAACCTCCCGGGTCCAATCGCCCTCAGTGTGATTGACAAGCATCGACCAGATGCTGCGCCAGAATGAACACATGGCGTCATCATCCGGCAGACGCGTGTCAGTCACACCTTGGTCCGGTCGTTCCCAAGCCCTATAGACCCACCTTTCATCGCTTTGGAATGTGCGATTCTGAGTGTATCGCTCCACTCGCCGGTTGTACCGACGAACACGGCTTGCCCATGCACAGATCTTCTGCTTCAGGAAGTCGATACGCTCTGTGACGCGGGCCAAGTAATCTCGAAAACTAATATCAGTTCCCGAGAACGCCCGCCTCACAAAGCGCATCACTCTAGGGCGAGTATTGCCCTCCCTGAAGCAGATTAACTTGCCGATAAGTGCTCTAGCCTCACCGATACGCCGCTCAATCCTGCACTGCCAAGCTGGAACAGCAAATTTTGGTCGTGTGGCTCTGTCGTTGTTGGGAAATTATTATTATTATTATATCGTTTGACACTCTAATGAGGTTGACATGAGAGCGGTGTTGCTAAACATATTTTGTGAAATTTATTGAAAAAATAAGATGGCGGCGTTAGTTCTGATTTTGCCCACGCGACAAGTAAGGTTATGAATTGTGTCATTCCAGCCAAATCCCATAGTATAAAAATATGCTGTAATTAATTTTAATCTTAATTTGACCGAGACCTATCTTTTGGGAGTATTTTTACTTTAACGAATGTACGCGAGGTCTAAGTGTGGTCCCCAGATTATGTGGCTAGCTCGAAAATTGAGAAGTTTTGAAGTTTAAGTTCAGGTTCTAAGTCCACAAGGCGCAGGTAGCAGGGGGTGAGTGCACTGCGTGGAGAAGAGACGTCAGCTTGGAGTTCCACGGGCTCCCCGAGCTCCACGTGCCACCAGTCAGGCCCGATCACCTTTGTGCCGGATCCCGCGCTCATTAATCAATGCAGTCAAGATGAGTGTGAGGTGTATAAGGAACAGTTGTGGTGTGTTTCGTTAGTAGTTGAAGCTTATGTTGTAGAACTCCTCTGGATCAATACAATTCAGTAAAAAACAACATATAATTCATTATAAGTCCATTTCTATAACAATTTTATCAATTTCTGTCGAACTTTCAATCTAATCTTGATGATAAAACGTTAAGCGAACGCTGCGCGGCGAATGGTGCGGCGCCTTGCAAAGATAAAAACGCTACTTTGCTGTTTTTTATTTTTGATAACCACAATTTCAAACCATAATTATATTGCATTCACGTGGTTACATTGCTGGTAAAAATGGATCCAGCACCAATCAAGAATCCTGACCAACAGATTTGAAACAAGTGTGGTTCGAAGCGCCTGGGAAGTACCTATAGTATTTTTTACCATGGGGACATTCTAAATTTACCTACGCCTTGTTCCAACTTAAGCACAGCACAAATACAGAAACGGCACTATCGGCATACTACGCCTACGCAAACTCGTGGCTAAGATATGGAGTGATGTTATGGGGCAACAGCGTAAATGCAAGCGAAGTATTTATTATCCACAAATGTACTATTATTGATCGAAGCCACAAATAATGTGTTAGGATACTGGCTCATATTGACAATACCGAAAGCTGTAAGCCATATTTTGTTTAATTGAAACTCCTAACTTTACCTTCTTTATATAAACATGCCACACATTAAAATAACTACATAAACCTAATAAAATAATCCTAAACCTAATACTTAATAATATCGACAATGATTGTATTTGTATAACAAACTTGCGATCCAGTATACCTACTCACTGGATGCTTGTTTTGTCCAATCTATTATGTTGCCGCGCCCTAACCGGGTTTCATGTTGGAACTTACATATTATGTAACAACTAAATGAATGCAATAAAGAATTTGAGTTTGAGTTCTTTAGATATTATGTAGGGTTTTCCTGAAATACCTGAATATTTCGACCGAACCTAACCTAACCTATGGCGATACTTGTTTCAAATCCGTTGGAGGACCAATAGATTTGAAACAGGTGTCATTCGAAGCGTCTGGTAAATAAAATATTTTTTTAACTATTGCGACTTTCTTCAGATATGTGGGGTTCCTTTACCTGGAATACCTGAATATTTCAACTTAACCTAACCTATAGCGACTCTGTTGGAGGATCAAAAACCAGGTATTTCATGCTAGCCCGGGCCGCTATTCTGACACCTCCAACAGTGAGGTGCGCGTCAGACAGTGGCTGGCGTCGGGCGCATGAAATTTAAGGGCCTCTGTCATTTCGAGTGCCACCCTGAGGCCCAGTTCTCCAGTCCAGTCCAGTTCCAGTCCTTGAAGTTCCTTCCCCGGGTCGTGACGAGGGTGTCGACCACACCGCTCGGTGGGGCGCAAGGCCCAGTCGTAGCCTTTGTTCCACAGGAGCGGACTCAAGACCAACCCCTGCGGAACACCACACGCGGTGGACCTGCGCACGAACTTTGCGTCCCTCGTAGAAACCTAACATACATGACTGTTTTTTTTATTTTATTTGGAAGTCCTCAATTGATGTCTCTGCCCTAGGGACAACGGAGGGGTCTGTCAGACTTGTACTGACTAAAATCAAACCGGTGTTGGCGCATGCGTCGGGGAGCAGCGTCCCTCGTAGAAACCTAACCCAACTAATCTTTTTTTTTTTTCTTTTTTGTGTGGAAAATCCTCGAATGCCCAGGGGCGGGCGGAGGGTTTCTGTCAGACTAAAACTGACTAAAAACCACCTCCGTGTTCTGTTCCCACCACAAGTCCGCCGTCCCTCTGGACCCGTTTAGTGGGGCTGGAAGAGGGCGTGTCCGCCGACGCCCGGCAGAGGACGGGCGGGAGAGTGGTTTCGACCTCCCTCAACCTTTCCGCAACCTCCTGTGAGATGACGGTTTCACAGAAGGAGATCACCGCATCCCACGACTCTGCGCTCGCGACCATCGAGCGAGCGACGGCCGTCAGCGACAGGTCGGTTCCAACTTCTGTTATGAGGGCACGGCGCGGCTACTCCCATGCGGCACACTCTGCCAGCCTATGCCGCGCTCTGTTCTCCAGACAGTGGACGCAATGATGACACCGACACCTGTTTATGCGACACAGGTACTTCCCGAAGCAACAATGCCCCGAGAACACCTGCGTCGCCTGAAACGACAGGGAGCCGTGCCTCCTCTCGAGCCATTCCTCGAGCACTGGTCGGATCGCCTCGATGGTCGCGAGGCCGGCGGTAAGGCGCAAAAGCCTGTCCTACCACTCCGCCACCAGGACCTCACGGAGCTGAGACCGACGAAGATCGATCTCTCACTGTATCGGTTTACCGCCTTGCGTCCGCGCTTCATCGCGCCACCGCACCGGTACAGTGACGCAAGGAGCCTAACTTCTAGGTCCCAGGGTGGCGACCCGGCCAGTGCACAAGCCGCTTCGTAGGAGACTGTACGATAACCCCTGATAGACCTAACGGCCACCGCCCTCTGTGGTTTTCTCAGTATCGCGATGCTGCTAGCCGTCAGGTCAGAGGCCCAAACTGGGGCCACGTACAGGCCTATGGATCGTAAGACCCCTAGGTACAATCTCCTACAGGCGGTGATCGGGGCCCCCAGGTTGGGAAGCAGCGTTGCGCGCGCCCGCCGCGCCCATCAACTTGGGCGTCAGACGCCGACAGTGGGGGCTGAAGTCCCAACGGCTGTCGAGCACCAATCCCACACACTTCATGGTGGACTTGACAACAATTTGAGTCCCCCCGACTACAATATGTGATCCCGGCGGCGGCGTACGCCGGGGGCCGTGAAAGACCATGGCCTCCGACTTGTTGAGGGCCACCTCCAGGCCCAAGTGCCGTATACGGCCCACAACCTGCGAAACCGCAGCTGTCGCCAGCAACGCTGCCTCCCTGTACGAGCTCCATGTAAAATACTGGTATTCAGTTGCATCCGCATCCGGATAGACTGGAAGCCGACCCCGACATATTTGGGAAATGGCGGCAGATGATGACGAAGATGTCATTAAAAACAGAACGGGATTAGCGGTAAGAGTAGAGCTGTGCATGCTCCGCGTGCCTCCAGGCCCTACTCGTAAGCAAAGTGCTTGCTCATAGCGTATAGTATGGTGGCCTACTTGCCGTCCATGAACTGATAACAATCCACTCGTGTTTGTATAATCCTATTAAGTACTATCTGGTTCCGTGATAAGCATTGTCATCGTTCTCACGTCCGTGTCAGCGTCGCGTCGTGTCGTGCAGCTTTATTTTGGTTGAGTAACAAAGCACGGCTATGTCCGCAGAAGGTTGAACTGTTTGTGGATGAATGCAGCTCAACATGTTGTAAGCACAATAATAATATGATTGTATTATGTAGCAAATGTGCTTACTGTGATATAGTGTATTATAATAATTTAACTCTATAATATATATACTGATGCTGGTAGAGACCTATATTGTTGATATAAAAGTGAGCAAAGCGTAAAGGTCCGCCACCATTTATTAACCATTCCAAAGTTTGACGATTTCTAAGTGTTACGTGGTTCTCAAAACCTTTATACACAATGCACATTTATCAAAATAAAGCTGAGTTTGATGGCAAATGTATTCCAGTTTTCGGATTATGAGCAGTAAGCACTTTACAGAATGATCTGGCATTTCGAAATCTGATTAAAGATCAGATATCAGACAACGTCCAAATGTAAAGCACTTATGTGCGTCGCGCGTCGTCTCGAAAATACAATGTCCCCAGTTTACAAGTCGGGTTCCAACTACGATGTCGTAAATGATCATCCTGTGACGATACTGTCAACTTTGTCAAAGGTTTACCTATACTGCACAATGGGTCAGAGTGTCGTCTTAGGGGCACTATGAAAAAAATACTTACTACTTTAGAAAAATTTCGCGTTCAATTTCGAGGTAGCGCTCGCCGGCCGCTGCCGCGGCACCGCCCGCTACGCTCGCTCGGCTCGCGCGTAGTTGGTCACAGTTCTAACCTAACCTAACCTATGGATATATTTGCAGGTACACACCGTTTTGTTTTCTGCACGGCTCATGGTGCCTATAAGCGAATGGTACTAATTTGTAAAAAAAAAAAAAATTCAAAAAAATATCTAAGTCCCGCGCCATAGCTCCCCTAAGGCTACACGCTCCAACCGCACAATGTTATTTATTATTCAACTACAACCAGCGCGGTAATTTTTGTGAGCCTCTTGTTCAACAACATGAGATCTCATGTTCAAGTTGATTGTAAATTATGAAATATACTGATTATGATATAATACTGATTTATGAAAAGCTTTAGCCGAGGTGGACCATCAGCTTTTCTTGAATAAGACTGCAGCCTATGGCATACGTGACAGTTCTGTAAATGATTTCATCTCCAAATTCTCCAGTATTCTCAAGTGTTACTTCTACAATGCCCCAGAGCTTCGTGTAAGACCCAGAAAGTATCTATAGAAAGTAATTTTGAAAACTATATTGATGATATACATGTTTTCAAAGTTAGGTACTGCTTCATGCAGATGTTCTCAAAACAAAACCGACTTCTAAAAAAACACTAAAAAAGTCTAAAATAACTTTACTTTCGGAAGTCGGGTCTTTGTTTGTATCTTTTTTGCCACCGACTTCCGAAAGTAAAGTTATTTTAGACTTTTTTATTGTTTTTTTAGAAGTCGGTTTTGTTGTCGCAGAAAGATTTTTTTATTTTACCCTTTTAACCGACTTTCTTCAAAAAGGAGGAGGTTCTTAATTCGGTTGTTTTTTTTTATGTTTGTTACCTCAGAACTCCGTCATTTGTAAACCGATTTGCAAAATTCTTTTTTCATCTGAAAGGATATGCTTTTCGATTGGTCCCATAGAAATTTCATCAAAATCGGTTTAGGAATTTGGTTGTTTCCCTCACGTTAATTGTCACATCACGCGATGTCGCGTGCTGGCGCTCTGATGTACATCACGCGCCGTCGCGTGATACTTGCTAGTTAAATTTGACACACTTCCCGATTTCTGATTGAGCTGAAATTTTGCATGCATGTGTATATCGCGAGACAATGCAATATTATGATGACATGGACCTGATCTAATGGTGGAGCTGGAAGGTGGCCATACGAACTCTATAATAAAACGACGCAACGCGGGCGAGTTTGGACTCGTTTGATTTGTCTTGACAAGTACTGTAGTCCTAAATGGTAACCAGGATCTGATGATGGAGCTGGAAGGTGGCCATAGGAACTCCGTTACAAAATGACATAACCCCATCGAGTTAGCGCGTGAAAAATTTCAGCTCAATCAGAAATCGGGAAGTGTGTCAAAGGACATTGCTCTGCGCCCATACATTGTTCGCCCTGGAACCAAGAGCATCGGAAAATTATATATTGTATTGTCTATCATTAGTAACTCCTTTAGGATCTTATTTTTATACCGGACTAACTGCAGAATAGATATATTTCAAAATAAGTATCAGATTTTGAGGTTATAATCGAACCATAACAATGAATATTAAGTATAGTTTTTCATAGCTCCGAGTGATTTTTTAAGAAACTGACAACAATATCATAATACATTTAGTTATTTTAAAACCTACCTAGATAATTAGGTACCTATGCAGTTTTTGTCCTAAAGCCTAAGTGTATGTAAGTGCAACGTTTAAATGCATAGAATTAGAATCTTATTTACATAGGTACCTGTATTCTTAGCATTGGTTTTGGAATGAGCTAAAATGTGTGTGTCCAGCCCATGGAACCACCAGCAGAGCCGCAATTTACACATCATACACTTTCCATTGCGTATGCGTATGTAAGTCCGTTTATGAGTGCAGGTTATCTTTCGAACGGTACACAGCTCCGAAAATCACAGCCAGGTAAGTCTTTTTTGAAAGCAATCACAGTCCGTTAAAATAGCCAATACGTAATATTCATTAAAGTCCCGAAAGTCATCAAAACACACCGATAAAATTATACAGTGACAAGTGACCATTTAGTGACGTCAAAAATAGGGGTGGCAAATACGATACGATTTATCGATATTTCCTAAGATTTACTATGGCCTTATGTACAAACTGCATTAAATCAACTTTTGTCATACGATAATATTAATAGCATTACAAGTATGACAATGTCCTACTTCACATAGAATATTATTTATTTATTTATTTACTTAAACTTACACACACTATCTTTACAGGATTACCCCAATACAATAGTGGATTGTAAACACTGTTTTTTTTTTTAAATATAAAATCTTAACCTAAAATACAAAATCAGACCTATCACAGAATATTAACATTTAAATATAACTGACAATATTCAACAAAACTCTTGCGAACTCACTCAGATTGCACGAAAATATATCAATCCTCTCATGCACTTTGTTTAGTACACATATTGTGCGGGTGAGGAGTGTCTTTGACAGTAGGTTAGTTTTGGCAGCCGGCACGGCCAGCAGTGGCGGTCGCAATATAACTCTTCTATACTTGTAATAATACATAATAACATCTGTATCTAGTCTGCAATATGGTTTTTTTTTAAGAAAACATTAATAATGTGTTCAGTAATGATAAGTATTTTTACCCGACTGTGGCGAAGCCCAAAAGGAGGGTTATTTTTATATTAATTGTCGTAAATAATCGTTTAGTTAGAAGTAATCCACACACTTTTCTAAACGATCAATAAAAAACCCTGTATAATGATCATGATGAAGGTTTTGTTCACTTCAGCATTATTCTAACTACCTACTTCAAATTGAGTATGACCTCATTCATAAAGTATACTTAGTAAGTATTTTATATTGTACTTTTAGTGAATAATACTATACGAAATATGATATGGTGATTGAATGTTTTTATTGTAGCTTCTATTTGCACTTTATTCGAAATAAATTCAAAATGTGATTCAGACTTAAAAAATATGCATAATTCATTGAAAATTCAATCGATCGATTGGAATCGATTGGGCATCCCTATTCTTTTTCGATATGACATGACGTTTGGCGAAGATGGCGGCGATTAATGTTATTAGTCGTGTAAACTACTTTATAATGTTCATTTTGGCATGCAGCTAGTCCGTGATACAGAAGTATTTGCAACGAATATAATAATATACACAATTAATTATCGTATTTGTCTGATTTTTCCTTTGCACAGGGCAATTCTGGACATTGTCCTTTAACTAACAAGTATCACGCGACGTCGCGTGATGTACATCAGAGCGCCAGCACGCGACATCGCGTGATGTGACAATTAACGTGAGGAAAACAACCAAATTCCTAAACCGATTTTGATGAAATTTCTATGGGACCAATCGAGAAGCATATCTTTACAGATGAAAAAAGAATTTTTCAAATCGGTTTACAAATGACGGAGTTCTGAGGTAACAAACATAAAAAAATACAACCGAATTGAGAACCTCCTCCTTTTTCAAGAAAGTCGGTTAAAAATTGGCCTATCGCCAAACAAATAGCCTATCGATATCTGCATGATTGCTATTGTGTTGTGGTAAAAGTCAGGTTATTTGATCGGAAAATTGTTAGTCAAACATGAGAAGCCTAGACAAGAGAATATGCACATAAGTGTGTAGTGGGAGTGTGTGATGAGCGCTTAGTAAGTCAGTAGTGAGTGGTGGATGGTGATTGTAATGTGTAGTGCGTAAGTGGAGCGTCGCGGTCGGGCGGAGATGGGTCCGTGACATCATCGGTGAGTCAGACGGCGCGCGCGCTGTGTCGCCGCGGAACTCACACGCGGCCTGATAAGCCGCGCCGTGATCGTGAGCTGTAGATGAAGACGCCGCTCTCGGCTCACACGTCGCGCCGCCAGGTGCTCGGCTTCCTTTGTTTACATCATAATTATGCTAGTTTATAAAACTACCTCACTAGGTACCTACCTAAATAACAAGTACTAATAAGGTAAGTACATATTAATATCATTCAGTTCAGTGGTGATTCGCATAATCTAATGTAAGTATTGTAATAAGTTCAAGACTTGAAATTGTTAGGAGGAAGCTGCGATGATGTCAGCGCGGCTCGCGCAGGTCATCGGCCTAACCTCGATAGTAGTCTTCCGTAACTGCCAATAAAGTACCTCTGTTCTGTTGTTTAGAAAAAAACAAGGCTAAGTTACTTTAAGGCCTTAATTGTATGGCCATCATTGCGTTTATTTTTTCAAAAATCTTGAATGAACCTAGCCTAGCTGCCTAGTGGCTATAAAGCTGCTTATGGTGAGACGGTACGTGTGACCGTCAGACTACCAAGTCATAAGGTCTCAAGTTCGAATCCAAGAACCTCTGATTTTCGGATTCATCTGCGTAATGTAGAATTATCACTTGCTTAGGTGAAGGAAAACATCGTGAGGAAACCAGTATACCTGAGCTCACAGATATTTGTCGGCGTCATGTAAAGCCAAGTCAGAGGCCCATGGGCGGCATAAAACCTCTGACACTAAAGGCACTAATATGGTATTTAATATGCACTAACGTGTGTATTGCAAAGGATATTTTCAAACATTATTATTTTTATGCATATTATCTATGTATACATCTTCTATACCTACATCTATAAAAATAAATAAAATTGAAGTGTCTTTTTGTAATATCAAAATAACAGCTTACTTAATACGGCACCTACTTATAACATTTTTTTTTTATTGTCTTTCTTTCTGACTGTCGGTCTGTCTGCTTGTTTGGTCCGGCTAATCTTCGAAACACCTGGACCGATTTCGACAGGACTTTTACTGGCATATAGTTGATGTTATAAGGTCTAACATAGGCTACGTTTATTTCAGAAAAATAATTAGGGTTCCGTGCAAAAAAATAAACTCATTGAAATTGGTAACAAAATTCCATTCAAAAAGGGAAGTGCCTATAATAATGGGGATTTTTAATAATAAATTCACGCGAACGAAGGTCGCGGGCAACAGCTAGTTTTAACTATAAAGAAATGACGACCATGACTTCGTGTATGCTTAATTTTTACACTGTCCATTTTACTGACTGCACACATCATGTTACTACAATCTGTCAAATTTCTTGAATAGATTTTCAACTTTATCGCTAGAGTATAAGTTCAAGGTTGATTGAGAAAATTTGACAGTTTCGTGTAGCTTTAATGTGCGCCAGCACATGCATAGAAATGACGACCATGCACAGGTCTGTACGTCAAGTTGTCGAAGTGTGCGAGAAGGTCGCATTTGGTTTAGTCAGCTCAGGTATGCGCGATACAATCCCGCGGGCCGACCGACGCGGCGACGGCTTCGGCAAATAAATACGACCGGCTAAGGCGGGGCGAGGCGAGGGAGGAGGGGAGCGGGGCGCAGGATAGCGGGCGCCGGCGGCGGCAGCTGCGCGCACGCACATCGCCGCGCGTGTTTACAAACAGGCGTGCACGTGTGTGTGCGGGCCCCACCAGCGCACCACATACACTGGGCTCGCTTAAAACCTTCAGAATAATGTTGTCGCTCAAATTCTTGGTTGGGTTTTTTAGGGTACAGGGTACAGTATGATTTGAGAGCAGGTACTTAGTTGAAGATTTCGACCGAACAAGTTATACTGTGCAATAAACTTAAAGCTTTGAAATGCACAAAAATTGTTGAGAACAAGAGAAAGCTGTAGCATGAGAAGTAGGTACTTACATACAAAGCTATAGCTTTGTATGTACTTCTCGGTGTGATTGTGTTGTAATGTCAGCAGGTTTTTGTCTCGATCGCAATATTGGCTGCTGTAAGCCCCTGTTCTTAAGCACCAAAACTGGCCAGTTATGAGGAGTGCTTCATATTAAGTACCACTTCCGCTGTTTAAACTGGGCACAGCATGATCATGAAAGATGAGGCTTGTGCCGTGTGATTCATAGTTTCTGCGCCCTTTAGTGTAATGTGCAGCAAGCTATTGTTTCTTATTCAAAACTCTACAGTTTCGGATTCCTGTTAGAAAGAATCTAGTATGGAGTCACCTATGTCGTAAGCAAGGCGGCAGGCTAGAAGGGGGTCGGGGGTCGGGCGGAGCGGCTCGGCCGCTGTCCGCGTTTGTTTATTAACCGGCGGCCGATGAACTTATCATACACCAACGTGTCTCCTCCACACACATGAGAGCGATGCGATAAGTATGCTGCATCTTACGCAACTCTCGCAAGTACGCTGATCGGACCTCTTCCTTCAGGCAGGCATTGTTGGCACAGCAATGCCTTTTCAATTATGTTGGCATAACATGTCAGAGAAGTCACTCTTATCAAACAAGTCAATTCGAATGTTTTGAAGATATAAGTACAGGCTGGAATGTTTCAACCTCACCTGGAGGGAAAGTACTCTAAATATTGGAGATAGCAAATTTTACTTAAAGGAATCTTTTCTTCATTAATAAAAAGAAACAAATCAGCATTAAATTAAAAGATTTTCGAGAATTCGCTTGCCACATTCGGGCATCGAACCGGCTAAAATCCGAAAAAATAACACCTTGTCTGTACTTTTAATCTTCTATGGCAAAATTATTAAGGTCAATCATATTTTTTTTTTTTCATTTCATTTAAAACTTTATATTTCATGGTTTTCCTTTCATTTGATCCATAGGATTGACCATAGACACCCCTATACGCTCTCCAAGAATTCTTGATTACACCCAAAACATAACCACACCAACGGAGAGAAATGACGACACCGTGAGAAAGGCAAAAATACCTTCGAATGTTGACACTACTTGCTCTGAAGACCTGACCTTCTTCGGAGACACTTTACGTACTCAAGAAAATTTTGAAATCTTTAACGATACACAAGCTCAATTAACCATGAACAATTTGAGCGAATTAATAATACTACGTTTAAAAGAAAACAATAAATCCATCATAGAAGAACTGCAAAGTACAATACAAACTGAAATAAAAAGAGCCATTACTGAATTAAGACAGGATTTTGATCTCAAAACAAACAACTTAACAGAACAAAATAACGAAAGAAAACGTGAAATAGAAAATATTAACAATAAATTAGAAGAACTTCGTATTGAAAATGAAAACTTAAATAAACAAATAAAGGGGCTATCGCTACAAGCATCCCGAACATCTAACATTCCTATTAACAACCATAAAAAACTTGTGATCTATGGTCTTGCAGACTACTACAAGGAACCTGAAAGCGAGCTTCATAACCGTCTTATAGAACTATTTCGAGACTTTGTCAACGTGGACCTATCAGGATACATCGAAGACATGTACAGAGTGGGAAGAAAAGGCATAAAAAACCGGCCGCTAGTTATTGAGTTGCTCAGTAAAAGGATGACTAATTATATTATAAATAGCAGCCTGTGCTTTCAAGGAACAGGACTGTTTATATCCGAATTTTTGGACGCAAATGCAAGGAAGGAGAGAGCACAAATGCGGGAAAAACTAATAAAGGCCAGGAAGAAAGGCCTGCATGCAATTATTAGAAATAATGTACTATTTATAGACGGAAAACCAATAAACATCAAAGAGAATAGCTGCGAAGCTCAACACATTCATTCTACCTGCCAGGAAAGGGATATTACAATAGCTGTGAAAGACGCTGATCAACCTTCCCAGATAAACATACTGGATGATACTGAGAACTATACATTTCGGAAACAAAAGCCTACCATTTAAAGTACTATTTCAAAATATTCAAAGTCTTAACAATAAACAACATATACTTGAAGCTTTCATTACCCAAAACTCATCGTATCAAGCAATAGGAATCTCTGAGACCTGGCTCTCACAAGAAAAGCTTGATATTATCAAATTCAGTGGATATCAGTTCGCAGCATCTTACTGTCGCAGCACTCGAACAGGCGGAGGTGTCTGTCTCCTGCTTCAAGATCATATAGACTTCATACAGAGGAACGATATTACAGAGATGTCTATAGAATATGTAATAGAGGTATGTGCTACTGAATTGCCTAAAGAAAATCTATTAATAATAACTATGTACTGGAATAGAAGAGAAGAAGACACTTTCTATCAACAATTAAAACAAATTCTATCATATGTTAATGTTAAATATTCTAAACTAAATATTATCATAGGAGGCGATTTCAATGTTAATATACTTTCTGATAACCTAAAGTCAAACCAATTTTTAAATCTAATGCAGGAATATAAATTAACACAGCACATCAAAAGCCCAACACGCATCACGCCATCCACCACGACATGTTTAGATCTTATATTTACAAACTTTGAACATAAAGATATGTATACAACAGTAGAAGAACTCGGGTTTTCTGATCACAGTAGCACAATTTTACACCTAAACCTACCCCAACAAACAAAACAAATTACGTGGTATACAAAGAAAAGGCGATATGACTATAAAAATATGTTACAATTTAAATCTAAATTACAGGAAATTAACTGGAACGATATAATAAAATCTGAAAATAAAATTAACGAAAATTATGAAGCATTTAACGACACACTAATAAATATTCTAAACCAATGTATGCCACTACAACCAGTTAAACTAAAAACAAAATGTAATAAATACTGGCTCTCTAAAGGTATAAAAAACTCTTGCAAAAACAAACGATTATTGAAGATTCTAATAACTAAAACACAAAATCCCATACTAACAAAGTATTACAAAAAATATGAAAAAACATTAAAGAAGGCTGTAGTGACAGCGAAAAAACAACAGTTTAAAAATAAAATGATAAAATCAAATAACAAAGTAAAAACAATGTGGGGAATCATCAATGAACGAACGAACAAAAAAATAAAAACCGATAAAATTAATATAAGTCTACAAACAAACAAAAATATTACTTCAGAGTCCAAGGAGGTAGCTAACATCTTTAACCATTTCTTTGCTTCTATCGGAGAAACTAACAAGAACACAACTGGCAGCAAGCCGAAAGGTACCCCAGTGACCACTACAACAGAAAATAGTATCTTTCTAAGTCCAGTAGATCCTTATGAAGTAAACTCAATAATAAAAAACTTAAAAAATAAATCGAGCTATGGTGTTGATGAGTTGCCACCTACCTTATTCAGAAAATGCGCAGATGAACTAACTCTGCCATTCTACAAGTTAATTAACCAATCATTTGAAGAAGGTGTTTTTCCTAATCTCTTAAAAAAAGGCCTAATTAAACCAATACATAAGAAAAATGCAAAAACTGACCCAAATAACTACCGTCCCATTGCCCTCTTACCTACAGCATCAAAAATATTTGAAAAAGCCATGTGCAATCGAGTGTACGCATTTTGTGAAAAATATAATATATTTAACGATTGTCAAAATGGTTTTCGTAAAAATCGATCGACAATATTGGCAATTTATAAATACATACAAGAAGCACTTAATATTATTAACAACAAAAAATATGCCATAGGACTACTTCTCGATATGACAAAGGCCTACGATAAAGTACAATTCGACATATTGTTAAACAAGTTACACAGCATAGGGATTCGTGGTAAATGCCATGAATGGTTCACGTCTTATCTTCAAAACAGAGAACAACAAGTAGAAATAGAGTTTTTTAACCACAATACTAACGAAATAAAATTATTCCGGTCCGACAATATACCAATCAATGCCTCAATCCCACAAGGAAGCGTAGTAGGCTGTTTTCTATTCCTCGTATACATCAATGACCTTCCTAATCACATCAATGAACCTTGTGTCCTTTTTGCAGATGATATATCTATTCTTACCTCATGCGAAAACAATATCAACATAAATAATAAATTAAATTCAATACTTAATGCCACAACAAACTGGATGACACAACATAATCTTGAAATTAATTATAATAAGACCAAAATAATGACATTTCACCCCCGACAAAAAGTACCTATAAATATAAACTTTAGCTTCAAAGACTCCAAATTAGAAGTAGTCGACAAATTCACCCTATTAGGCCTAGATATAGACACACATATTAATTGGAAGGCTCATATTCAAAAATTAAGATCGAAGTTGTCTAGGTTTTCTTACGCACTCCGTGAGATCAAAAAAACTACAGACCTCAAAACTGCGCTAATCATGTACTACGCGTATGCCTACGCATGGCTCAAATACGGTGTCATACTATGGGGCAATAGTACAGACGCGCCCACATTACTCACCCTACAGAAAAAGTTAGTAAGAATTTTAGTTAATATTGAAGAGACAGATAGTTGTAAACCACACTTTCAAGAACTCAAAATCCTCACACTACCCTGCCTATATATTTTTGAAATTTGTAAATTTGTACGCAGATATCCGGAATTCTACACTAAAAGAGAAGAACTACAAAGTAATATTAAACTAAGACATAAACATAGACTACACATACCTACATCTCGACTCAAAATACATTCCTCAAGTACCTATGCCATGTCAATAAAATTATATAATAAATTACCTGAAGAAATTAGAAGCATCACAAGATATGGTGGCTTTATGAAAAAGTTAAAACTATTTTTATTAGAAAAAATATACTATAATATAAATGAATACTTAACTGATAACATATAAATGTTAACAATAATTTTAAATATTTACTTTTAATATTATTAAGGGTAAAATGGTTATTAATTTTACACTTTGAAGTCAATATTATTATAATTAATTATGTTACCTGCCTACAGAATATGTGCCATAAACTAATATAATAATTTAATATAAATTGATCTCAATAATTATATATACATATCTACTATAATATAGTGCTCTGTCCAGATTTATAAATAAATATGTACAATAAAATAATACTATTGATCTCAGTTTTATATAATATTGATAATTATAATGATGTTACTTTATGTTACTGCTATTTCTAAAATTGTTATCGTGTAGTTGTACCAAGTATGTTAGTCTGTTATAATTATGTGTTACCCTTCATTTGTAAATAATAAGTAGAAAATAAATGGTTGTTTATTATTAACTACTTAATATTTTATCTTAATATTGTATATTTGCTGTGCCCTAACAGGGTCCATAAATTGTTCTTAGCTCTAAGCCTTTTGTATCACCTTTTATACTTATGGAACGCAAAATAAAATGAATATGAATATGAATATGACCCTATCGATTGATGTCATACAAGTACAGAATGTTATTGATGAATGATATAGATTTTTTTTCAATTTGTACGCCACGATACGCGGCTGAACATGTTAGAACGATACTCTATTTCATTATTAACTTGCATGCAATTTATCATGTACACCATGTTTAAACAAATAAATTTTACTTACTTACTTACTTACTTACTACTTGGAATTCATGTGCGTAGTGTATAATTATCACCTTTGAAGGAAAACATCGTGAGGCAACCAGCATGCCTGAGAAATATTTGTCGACGGCATGTAAAGCTAAGTTAAGCAAAGTAAGTAAGCTAAGCAGTCAGAGGGTTCACTAATGTTTTTAACCAACCAACGTTTCATATACTATTTATTTCACAAACAAGTTATTCCGCAGATCTTTTATTTTATAAACACTAAAGTTTACAAGCGTTCATTTGGCAAACGCTTTGCTTTACTAATGTTTATATTATGTTTACATATTTCTCGTTTATATTTTGATTCTTTTAGCAAAATCACCTTTAACCTTAATCATCATCATCATTCTCCTGCCCTTATCCCAACTTATTTGTGGTCGGCGCAGCATGTTTTGTTCTTCCATACTTCTCTATTACTCGTCATCTCAGCAGTCACCTCCTTTCTAACCATATCATCCCTCACACAGTCCATCCATCGTTTCTTTGGTCTTCCTCTACTCTTATAGCCATCTACATTCATACTCAACATTTTCCTCAATACATTCTCCTCATTCCTCCGCATCACATATCCATACAACGATAGCCGATTACTACACAATTTTTCAGTTACTGGCGCCACTTTCAGACTTCCTCTTATGTACTCATTTCTTATTTTATCCATTTTCGTTACATCACACATCCCTCTTAGCATTCTCAGCTCAGCCACATGCAAATGCCTTTCATTCATCCCTTTTGTGGCCCAACATTCTGATCCAGCGAAGACAGCAGGTCTGACCGTGGTTTTATAAATCTTCCCCTTGAGTTTAAGGGGAAAGCGGGAGTCGCATATTGTTTCTGGTACCTGCCGCCATTTCATCCATTCAGAGTTAATTCTGTGCTTAACACTAAGATCTGTTTCGCCATCGTTTTGCACGAGTGAACCGAGATACCGAAAGTCGGCGCAGATTAGAAGGAGCGCGTCATCTAGCGCTATGGCTGCAGAACTGGAGACCTTTAACCTAAATATAATATAAAATAAATCTTCTGAACCAGTCCCAAAGTAATCATGAGGGTATACGCGTATTAAAATATCTAAAACTTAAAAGTTTAACATGCCTAACTGCTTAAAAGCTTAAATTACTTATTGGTCAATAGTTATAATGTCAAAGTGCAAAATGCCTACGATGACAAATGACGTTGCAGATTGATTTCATGGCCGTGTACGTAGTACTATTTTTTTCGGGTAGTTTTTAGTGTTCAAATTCACCTAAAGTCCAAGGTAAATAATATAAATACTTTGTAATAAGCGTGGTCGCTGTATCTTGCTCCTATTTCTGTTTGCAGGGTTTACAGTAACCTAACACGAACGGGATGGCGGGGGGAGACCCCCGCCATCCCGTTCGTGTTCCCTTTCGAACCTAACCTGACTGAGTCGGGGTGCCCCAAGTCCCTAGCTCGCTTCGCTTGCTCTTGAATCCAAGTGTTTGTTGTTCCATTAATTCAAATTACCGTTGTGCCTATACATATAATGAGTTGATTTTTTAAGAAATTGCGTAATGTGTAATGCAATAAAAAAATTACGAGATGACATGAATATAAAAGGAATTGTTTGTCAAATAATGCGTTATCAAATAAAAGTTTATCGGTGAAATATTTTTTAAGTGAATTATTAGCCAAACTTGTTGTAGTAAAATAATGAAATGACCAACCATGTTTTTGCCATTCGTTGCTTGTCAAATGAAAACTTGTAAAGTAATTTTTGGTGAAAAGGGAGGATACCATTCAGCAGCGTATGCTGTCAGAAAAATCCGTCAAATTACTGATGTAGATACCACGAGGCTAGTCTACTTAGTTATTTTCATAGTATTATGTCATAGCGTATTTTACTATGGGGACGGGCAGCAGATGTCGAGTCTATATTTATTCTGCAGAAAAGAGCCATCAGAGCCATATGATCTACGTAGTTCCGCGATTCTCTTTTTTAGTTTTTAGTTGGTTAACTTAATTACTTCTATTCATCTAAATGTTTGTAGTTAGTTCAGTTAAGCTAACATTTTACCCTTACTTGGGAAGAGACTGGACTTCACGACACAGGGTATCCTAGTGTGGAGTCCAGGGAACGAGTAATAATCTAGCGCTTAAGGATCATTGTCTTCTGTAACTAGCTTTTTATTTACTGTACCTTGTTATGCGAACTGAATAAATTTATTATTATTATTTCCTTTATTCATATTTTTACAAACTAATTACATTTTTAATATTCCTTAGAAAAAACAATATAAAAAACATTTAAAAATATAAAAAATTGTTGCCCGCCGGTATCGGGAACAGGGTCCAAGCTACCGGTGGTCAGGGCTCCAGAGAGAGAAACCTCCTAACAATACGAGCCGTGTCCAGGAGTACTGCTTTCTGAATCAAGCCCTTGATCCAGCTGCCTAACGAGAGCCTCCTCAGGTATTCATCGAGGCTCTTAGCAATTAAGCCATGGGCTGATACGACTATCGGCACAATGATCGCTGAGTCCACATCCCACATGTCGACAACCTCGCGAGCCAAGTCAAGATATTTTATTTGCTTATCTTTCTCGGCTTTCACGAGGTTCTCATCATGCGGGACCGTTATGTCAACAATCATTGCGCGCCGCTCTGATCGATCCACCACCACTATATCAGGCTTATTGGCTAAAATAGTCCTGTCAGTGATGATGGATTGATCCCAGTACAATGTGATATTGCCATTTTCGAGAACTGGGTCGGGCACATACCTATAGTACGGCACTTCCGATTCCACAAGTCCGTATTTTAGAGCAAGTTGCTGATGGATAATCCTGGCTACAAGGTTGTGTCTATGCAAGTACTCTCCGTTAACCAAACGAGAACACCCAGAGATAATGTGACGGATTGATTCACCTGGACGGTGGCATGCCCGACATATGTCAACCATGTCGTCCTTCACAATAAATCTCCGGTAGTTATTCGTCATCATAACTTCATCCATAATTGCACAGACAAAACCTTCGGTTTCTCCGAAGAGGTCCCCGGAACGTAACCAGGCTACGGACGCTGACAGGTCTACATCGGGCCCGTGCAGGGCCCGGAAAAAGCGTCCGTGAAGCTCCTTACTCTGCCATACCTCCCTGCGGTCGTTAGTGTCAAGCACTACAGGTTTGCGCCAGTTCTCTTTAGCCAAGGAGAGCGGGGTGAGGCCTTTGTCCACCACGACCACATCTCGATGCATCCCCACGTCGGCTTCTAGGAAATATGCCCTGAGACTGCATATCTCGCGATTGTGGAGAGTCTTAGCGTTTAAAAAGCCTCGACCCCCACACTTCCGCGGGATATACAGTCTCATAACCGAAGAACGTGGGTGATGCATTCGATATGCCGTCAACAATGTACGGATCTTCCTATCCAGGGCGTCTAGTTCTGTTTGAGTCTATTTCAGTATGCCGAAAGAGTACATCAAAACCGGCATGACCCAACCGTTGAAGGCACGCACCTTATTTCCGCCTGCTAAAAGACTATTAAATACTTTTTTCAGGCGGCCAAAGAAGCGCTCCTTCAACGATTGCTTCATGTCAGCAACATTGATGCCCAGCGCTTCCGACATACCCAAATACTTATAGGTTTCGGTTGCTGAGAGGGATCTAAGATTTATGGAATCCGAGAGCTGGGTTCCCACAGATTCCACAATCTCCCCTCGTTTTACATGCATGGCCGCACATTTGTCCACACCAAATTTTATCCTGATGGCGCTACTGAAAGTTTCAGTTACCTTCAGTAGCTCCATTAGTTGCAAATCGTTGGGGGCAAAGAGTTTCAGGTCATCCATGTAAAGGAGGTGAGATACAACTTGACCACCTCTCCTCAACCGATAGCCTAGACCTGAATCCTCCAGCAGCGTGCTAAGAGGATTCAAGGCTAAGCAGAACCAAAGTGGACTCAAACTATCGCCCTGAAATATACCTCGCTCTATCCTTATCGGTTCGCTATTCCTGTGGATTTGCTGACATCCTGGATAGCGAAGGACTGTCCTCCATTGCCTCATACACGACATCAGGAAGGTGCGCAGAGTTGCATCTACTTTATACAACTCTAACACCCTCATGAGCCATGTATGTGGCACCGAGTCATAGGCCTTCTTATAATCTATCCAACATGTCGACAGATCCCTTCGGGAACGGCGAACCTGTTGACTAATGGCCATATCAATGAGGAGTAGCTCCTTAGTACCGCGGGACCCGTTCCTACATCCATTTTGAGAAGCGGACATGATAGAATTATCATCAATGTGTTTGTTCATTATTATTATTATTCTCTAAGATAACAGTTTTTTTTTTCGGATGGGAAATCATCAAATGACTCCTCCCGCTCTGGGCTGAGCAGGAGGGAATGGCAGACTTTTACTGACTAAAACCCATCCATGTTCCTTCATCGCCCTTTGTGTTCCGGGGCCACGGTATCTCTTTCGAACAGTCCAGCAGCCCCGGCAGGCATCGGCCCTTGCGGACCCCTTCCTGTTTGCTGACATCTCTTTGAGGCGCGCGTGGAACACGAACGCGCCATCATGACAGGACCTTGTCAATACATTAATATGAAAAATCCTGTACGTTAGAAAAAATCTGCATTTATTTAGTAAAAGAGGTGACAGACACCACTATAGTACTAGAAACAGGGACCAACTAGTTCAGCCAGGTTTTAGGCTAGCTAAAGTAGACTCATCTTTCATGGGGTAGGTACTGTTTAAAATGTTACAATAAAATACCTCCCCACATTCTTCAACTGACTGAGACGCAATTTAAATCTTGTATAAAACGCACACTATGTTGGCAAGCATATTATTTTTATTTTATTGAAAGGAACAGCAAACAGTTACATTATAAGGACTTACAACTAATTTAACAAAATAGCAATTTACTATTATAAGTTGGGGGATTACATTGATGATAAAAATACTTGACTAAATGCTTATCCTGCACCACAACCATCGGGGCAAACTAATTGATTTCCAGGTGAAGTTATTGTGGTAGCTGCAGCAGACAATAAAAATTTATTTGCTGTGCATAGATTCAATCTCTTAGAATTATATAATTGCAGCACATGAGTGATAGCACATGTGTGAGTACTATGTACTTTAAAGCTACTATTTATATTTAGTTATATTTCATTGACTCGAATTTGCCCTGGCGGTTGAGAGAATGTCATGCTCACTCAAACGTCTCGCTGAGATGGTGGCGCGTGTGTTCGGATCCCTTCAAAACGGTTGAGTTTAATGGTGCTGATCCATGCGTTATGTTCGTGAACGGGCGCTGTCAGTAGGGACTACTTTTAATTGTTTTGACGCTGTGGAAACTTAACTTTAAGTGGTCAGAAATATGTGCATGCCAATAGGTGCGTCATCTCTTAGCTACTATGGTTTATTTTAATAACTTTATTTTGAATTGTTGATTGATAAATGATGTTTATTATTAGCAAACAGGTTTTTAAAAACATTTTACACGTCTCTTTTTTAAACTAGATGAGGCCGGTGTTTCGTATCTGATTGCTCTGAGAAGAAACAGCCGAAACAAACTCAGAGGTCATAGTCTCTTTTAAAGTCCAGACTTAATCTTGTTCAACTGACATGAGGACTATCCAGATTAGTGACTAAGATGGTCTCTCGAAGAAAGAACCACACAGATTTGAGTGGACCTGTCCAGTCAGTGCAAGCATTTGTCAGTTATCGTGTAGGTCGACTTATAACTCAAGGAGCTCAACGGCACGACGAAAAATACCAAAGAAAGGACATTCGGGTAGGTCGCTTATAGTACTCAAACTGCCAGACAATCGTGGAAAAAAAACAAACAAGAAAATCAAATAAAATTAATAGTATAATACCTTGCAAATAAATGAAATGTGACCATTCACAATATAAATAAAATATTGTAAAATACTTTAAAAAGTAAATATTCATGTCAATTCATGTGAATTGTGACATTAAGTCACAATTCCCAAAAAATAAATAAAAGAAATAGTAAAAAATAAAATAAAAAAATACTTAATTAAGTATTCATGTCATTAAATGTCACAGTGTCACAGGAAGGAATTAATAATAAACAAGCGAAGTCCGAAAGAAAAGTGGCGAATAAATTGCTGATTAAATTATTAAGCGTCTACGTATGTCACTGTGATAGACACCGACGAAATAATTTACAAAGTTTTATCAAATCAAGCTTAAGGCCTGTGAAAGTCTGGAAAAAAAGTCGTCATAATTAAGAGCTTTATTGACTAGATTATTGATGATAATACTGCCGTCATACGGTGAAAGGAGGTAACTAACATTTTTATCAAAAATGAGTTAAAATTGATTCGGATTCAGCAAGAAATTCTCTATCTTTCTGTCTAGCTCATAAAGCTCCAATTCGCTCGTAGCCACAGTTAAATTATCATATAAAATAAGACAAGTAAAGACTATCGACAGTGCTTTAAAACTTCACTTCAGACAAAATTGTCATTTACGCAAAATATACTTTAAAGTAGTTACGGCCATTCACCGTTTGACGGCAGACTATATAATCATGGCTTAGATTTTTTCTTTATGGCTTGAATTCATGACTTTTGGCTCAGCTATACTTTTAATGTTGCCATGGAATATAAATCTTAGACAAGTTACATAAAATGCTTGGATTTACGTATTTCATTAATTTATACTTTGTAAATACATTTCTGCATCAGAATACAATTTATGTTATAATAAAAAATATTGTTGGTGCTAAGAATATAGCGGTTATAATTTTTTAATTCATAAAAATGACACCGTATCAAAATCCCCAACGAAAAAAACATGCGTAATGACATGTACTGTACTGAATTGACCACTGAACTTTTACTAAATCTTTTTTAGTTTATTTAGTAATGAGTATTCTGCTCTAAGGCTGCATTTCAGAAACAATGACTTTGGCTTTTATTTTAGGAGGTTTTAGAGATAGCATTGCTTTGTTGAAAGGATGTGGCCAAAAAACATTCATACCAGAATCATTGTTAAAAGGCGAGCACCAGTTAACTACATCTGAACCAATATCTCAGCACCCGCAGGTTTTCTTGTTGACACTGTGATTAGAGAAGATGAGGAATAAATATTTAAAAAAATACGTTTCTTTTTATTACCATCGTAATAAATCATACTAATTGCTCTTATGATAGTTGACTAAGATTATTAAATAAATAAGTACCTACTTACATCTCATGTGGCCATGTGGGCCATGTGCCAGACCTGTCGGTTGGACTTAATATTCTGAATACGCATTGCGTAGTTTATTTTGTATAAATGCATTTCTATTATTCTTTTTCGATTAGTCTGTTGTTGACAAGAATAAACATAACCTCTAAAACTTCAAACTGGAATATCTTTAATTCCTGACTTCCTATAAAAGTATAACTGAAGACAAAATTGTTCAGGAATTCAAACTCAATATTTTAACATATTTTTCATAGGCAGACGCCAAAAAAAAATGTCAACAAAAATTTGTTTGAGAGTTCGCCACTATCCTTTCGATATTCACAGAGCAAATTTAATTGGAGCAGCTTAATCCCAAGCTTTTTATCTTCCAGATAGTGATTAACGTTATAGAACGCTTTCAGATATAGCTTCCGTTTTATAAACGATTTGCATTTATTTAGGCTAAGTGCTTTAATAGGGCTCAGAAGTTTATTGTAAAAACGTATGTACATTGGCGTCTGACAGACCCCCTATTTTTTTGAATCTCGTTGCAGGAACAACAAATTTGTGTGTGTTCCTCGTATTTATGTTGTGGATATCACTGTATTTTTTAAACAAATTAATATTTTTGTGTGCGTACAAAAGGTTTTCATAAATAAACTGAGAAGGGACAGTATATTAATCTCTAGTTTATTAATCTCTTTAAATTTGTATCTGGGACTTAATTTATAAATTGAACGAATTGCCCTTATTTGCAAAACAAATATTGTCTGAATATCGGCGGCATTGCCCCACAAGAGAATACCGTACGACATCACACTGTGGAAATAACTTGAGTAATAAACTAAACGGTCTGTCACTAAATCAGTTAAATCACGACTTTTTCTAACGGCGTATGCTGCAGAGCAAAGTTTTTTTGACAATTTGTCTATATGGGGGCCCCACTGAAGCTTTGGATTATAACTTTTTACCCTGGATGCTCTTAACTTGCATGTTTTTCTACATCATTCTCACATAATTATTATGTATAATCTCAACATGAATAATGTAACCAAGTTTTTTTTTTAAATATTTTATTCAAAAGAGTGTCCATGGAGTGTCTTGCCTATTCTTCTCCATAGAGATCTACGCTTTGGAATGAGGAACTACAGTACTTTCACAAGTTATTATGCCTTGTGTCTGTGACTGTAGCTTTGCCTTCATTGTTTTTCTGACATTCAAAACTGTCTGATATGGTCTAATTGAAATAAATGGTTTGAGTTTAGTAGATCTCTACCAAATCCCTCCGCTTTTGGCGGTTTTGTGCCACGGCTATAGAGTTTCTTCAGACTACTTTAATGAAGTCGTCTGTCCATACAATCCTTGCGATAGATTTAATCCATGTAAATATTTTCGCAGTTATAAATTGTATTTCATGATTTTACAGCTTTGAAGTAAAGAAAAAATCAAACAACTGTTGTATGTTGCCTGGTGCTTTAGCTGGAAAACATGTTACCGTGGTACTGCGGTTCCGTGTAGTTACGAGTACTTGCGTGACTCGCGATAGGAGCGAGGCATACAGTGTGCTCCAATGAACTGACATTCCCACTATTCCCAGACCCATAACGAGAACAAGTAAATTGACCATCTGTCGTCAAAATCGCCAAATGATCATAATGAAATGATGGCAACTTCACGTGAATGGTATTCAAATATCTCAAGATAAACCCCGAGTCTTGCCAGGGCAATATTATATCATAAAATTATGTATTTATTGGGAATAAAGTTTCTTTAAATAAGTTTTTAAACTGTCATGGTCACTAACTAGTTCGGCGCTGTTGCAAGCACCATGATCACGGATAAACTGAAGTTATTGCGTAGGTAGCTATATTGGGTGTTTATGAGCAGACAAAACTAGAATCGGGATCGAACCACTGGATTGAGTTACATAACCCTCAGGTCATCTCGAGAGAACGCCACTATATTCCTTTACTGGTGAGAGAAGCTATTGAAATTACCAAACATAGGAACATCAACCGGGAGGATGGCTTTCGTTTGTCGAGAGCCTGGAATCCAGTGGTTCAGCTTTGTAAAAACCTAAAAAGTGCCGAAAAATGATCGCGAGCGGACATAGTGAGTTTCGTGAAATCGATTCATGGTGCTTGCAACAGCGCCGAAATATCGGGAACTCAAAATCATCAGTAAACATTGTAAATATATCGTTTCTAGTGATATTCTTTAAACCAAAACCGAAAAAATATAATTTAAGTACCAGAATTTTTAGCTTTTGAACATTATAATGATAATTGTCCATAAGACACGAATTGCTACTTTGCCCTCATATAAATCACATTCGCATGAGACAGAATATAAAATATAGCGAAAATATAACAGGACACCTAATTGTCTCAATTTCGTGTAGTTGTGTGAAAGAGCGCGATCAGTAATGACAGACGACATTCCGTGGAATTAGGTGAGAGGTCAAGTGGCAGTGCGCCGACAGCGGTCCGCGGCCAGTCGGCAGCCGCCGCCGCCGCGACACACTAGCTCCAGCTCCACCGCCTTGTCAGGGACACGTCAATCCAATGATTCGTATTCGCCCGCTGTTCCCCTTTGTATCAACTTAGCTATACGCTCAGTTTGAGTTGAACACGTCCTAATTCCGTGGTCATTCGGAATCACCCTAGTCTTTTCCCTTTAAAGTCGGGATTGGCTTCTCGTGTAACCTGATGCAGTTGAACCTTAGTAATAACGCATGGCACAAGTTAAATATTTTTACAAAACCCCTGTGATTAGTAAATCCAGTTCTTTGCCAGGTGATTAGCTAGTCAAGTTCTTTAAAATTAATTTAAAGCATGCCTAGTGCCTGCTGCAACCTTTTTTTTTTTTTATTTGTTTATTCAAAATCTGTAATTATATAACATATAAAAAATCTGCCAAACTGCAAAACAGTTTGTCGGCAGTTGTTCTCGTTTCACATTAACATTAAAACAAATTTCGATTTTTTTTTATAAAATAATTAAAATAAAAAAGAAAGTGAACTTACAGATTCATACACATACATCCATGGAAAATTATTACTATTGTCCATGGATGCAAAACAAGCTATGGACACAATTAGAGGTAATGTTTTTTAAGTATATTTAATTTTTTAAGCTGGTTGGCTGATTTGGCATGCGATATTAACTGTGGGGGTAGCTCATTTTCTAACGTCGGAACTACATATTTTCTAGTGCGCTTACCAAAGTAGTTCGTGACTTTGGGAACAGCAAGTGTCTTCTTTTTCGATAAACGAGTTGGGTACATATGCCTACGTTCTTCCTTGTAATTTTGATTATTTAATTGTTCAGTCAAGATATTAAGCTTACTTTTGAAATGGACCGGAAGTATTTTACAAATTTTGAATAGCTTTTCATAGTTTCTATTTTTTTTTTTTAGTGTTACTATCTACAAGTAGTTTAAGTAGCCTTATCTGCAAGGTATTGATTTTATTTAAATATGTAGGGAACGTAAGGCCATATGCACCCAACCCATATTCGATAACTGAGTCAGCCAGTGCATAGTATAAAGTATACAATACTTTTCTGTTGACAGCATGTTTAAGAGTCTTTAGTTTACCCAGAATGGATCGAAGCTTATTGCAAACGTTGTTGACATGCAGATTCCAAGTGAATGTGTTATCTATGACTAATCCTAGGTACTTATAAGATGTTACTGTTTCTAAATATGAGCATTGACAATTCAGTTTGTTGTTATGTAGACATTCGTACGAATGACCTTTCACTCCCATTGTCCCAAAATTATTTTTATTTTTATGATACGGCGAGTGAATGAGCATGCACTTAGTTTTACTAATGTTAATTATAATGCCATTATCATGTGCCCACTGAACTACACTGTCAAAATCGTTTTGCATATCTTGCTGTATCCGATCAATATTATTATGGCTATAAACCAGGCAAGTATCGTCAGCATACATAAATGCCTTACATTTTTTTAATACGTTAGACATGCTGTTAACGTGCATAATATATCCTAATGGCCCATATACGGAACCGGTCGGAACTCCGAATTTAATGTCGCCCCGTACACTTTGAGTTCCACTGACACATACTTTAAGCGATCTTTGGTCTAGGTACTCGCTAAACCATGCATTCATGGGGCCCCTAATGCCGCATTCATTCATAGCCTGCAGTAAGCCACCGTGGTCTAATGTATCAAATGCTTTTTTGAAGTCTATAAATATAACCATAACAAGTTTTTTTTTCGTTAAGATGATTATTGACTTCATCTGTGAATTTCTCTAGCGCAGTAGCAGTACTTCTATTGATTCTAAATCCGTGTTGGACCTCATTTAAAATATTATTACCTATTGCTGCAGATCCAGAGTACAAGCGAATATCGTTAAACAATTCGTTTTTAATCATCACCATTATTTTACTTATATGAGGACAAGGCGAGGAATAGCAACTTGTTCACAGTTCAAAGCTAGAGGACGTTGTCCTGACATACCGGCGCGGCCATACCGCGTGAAGGATGCTGGCGACTTAGTTCGCGAGCCCCGAACAAGATGGCGCGCACAGGCTCATTCGTGAATAGTCACTGTTATTGACACAGTTTTTGCAGGTAGGATTTAAGTCACTATAATAACTGTTATATTATTAGCTTACGTGTTTTATAATTATCAGTGTTTAGTCAATTACACATAAATGCATGATGTGTCATTAAATTCGAGAAACACCACATGCTATCTTGTTGATAAGCTCAATTAGTAATTTCAGAAGAGATAGGTATTTGTGGGAGTATTTGTAAAGCTAGCCCTACACAGACACTTCAAGAGCATAAAATGGCAACGTATTAATGTATTACGTTGACTCTTCCTTTTCTCCTGCGAAAACTTGAGATCTGTTGGCCTGTTCTGTACTTAGTGTTAAATCTTCGATCTTTGATTTTGTGAAATCCGGCCAAGTGCGAGTCGGTCTCGCATACTGAGGGTTCCGAAAAAGAAAAACACGTTTCTTGTTTGGTTTCTTTAGTTTATAACTTCACTTTTTTTGTAGGGTTCCGTAACCAACGGGATTGCTAAGCCTCCGCTGTCCGTCCGACCGTCCTTCTGGCTGTTTGTATCTCTTGATTCGTAATAGGAAGATAGTTGAAATTTTTACAGAATGTTTATTTCTGTTGCCGCTATAACAAAAAATAATAAAATATATAAAAATATATACATATATAAAAAAATAAAAATAATATAATAACATAAATAAAATAAATAAAAAAATAAAGAAACCAAACAAGAAACGTGACAACGTTGGTACGGAGTTCATTTTGATGCCACTCCAGTATTTCCAAGTATGTTTTCGTAATGGCTAAGATTTCCTCTTTTACCGAGTTCATCTGAAGTTGGTTGTGTATTTCAGTATAAGTAATGAACCAAGGCCCATTGTATATAGTTCTCAGAATCACATTTTGGAGATATTGGAGTTGCTACAGCTCCCCCATAGCTGAATGCCGTACATCCAGACAGGCTTTAGAACCGTTTTATATATGAGGAGTTTGTTGTCAGTTGATAATTTACTGTTGCTCCCTAATAGCCAGTGTAGGTTTTTGTTGCGCAAGTTGACCTCATCTCTCTTGGTCTTTATGTATGCTGCTTCCACGTGAGTCATATGTATGACATAAAAATCGGTCGAATATTCGGTTGCGTTATTGAGCAATCCTCGTTCAAAGATGCTTTATTGTATTTAAGGTTAGATTTCAGTTGTCGGGGAGAACAAGTGCCTTTCGGCTTCGTAAAGGGTCGTTTACACTCACACTAAAATGACTACTACCACCAACTATCGAGCAGCCCGTACTTTCGTGATGGCTATGTGCTCCCGATACTGAATAACTCATTTTGCACAATTACTTAACACCACGCCTGGTAGTCCCCAAGGGTTAGGCAAAGGTATACACTTTCATTTTACTCAATTCTGGTGCAAAAGAACATCTTAGTAATATTCGGTGTGAAGATTAACAGAAACTGCAGCTCCTCCGAGCAGCTGATGGAAGTCGCGAGCAAGTAGATAACTAGTCAAACGTCACTTGTTACTAATTTGCGCAAATACCTGAATCATTATGGTAATTGTGTAACTTCGTATTTTGGAAGTAAGTCGATCAAAATACTGTCCATTATTAATTTTTTTGCTTGCACTGACTGGATAGGTCCACTCAAATCTGTGTGGTTCTTTCTTCAAGAGACCATCTTAGACACTAGGTAATCTGCATAGCCCTCATGTGATTTAACCAAGATGTCTGGACTTTAAAAGAGACTATGACCTAGTTTAAAAAAATGACGCATAAAAGTGTTTGTAAAAACCTATTTGCTAAACATAATTTATCATTAAATTATGAACAGCATTATCAAGCCAAACAGTGGATTTCAGAAATGACAAAGTTAAACCTATAGCGGGTTTTTATTAGGAAGCCCCTAATGAATAGAACCACAATTAAGAAAATATAGGGTGAGATAAACTCATAAACAGAATTATTCAGGTCAATTTTTATACGAGTTGTGTCGTCTACCGTCTGCAGAAGTTGATGAAACAGTACCGTCTAACGCACACGCCATTCATTGTCAATTAGGTACGAGTACTTGCCGGACTCAATATAACAACAAACATTGCGGAGCTTGCGAACAGCTGCGGACACACTGTTGTGAAACTGTCGCCCCGACACTTTACTGCTGAACACGATGTTTGTTTCGACAAGCATGTGTATTATTATGTGATTATTATAGACCCATTACAACGTAGGTACATTGATCATTGCTCTATGTTTCGTGTCATTTACAATCCGCATATAGAAGAGAATCAGTCTATTGAATAATACGACTCACAAAAATTTGCGATGGAGGTCACAATTCACAAGAAGTGAAGTCAACGCTAATAAAGTATTATCAGCGATTTGAAGAATTTAATGATCAGCAGTGTATATAGATATCTCATATAGCAGTGGTTCTAAATAATATAATGTAGGTACCTATTTGAAATAGGTAGCACAGTTGATTATTAAGAAGTAATCATCAGGTAAACAGAAGCTTGAATATCTCCAAACCAGAACCAAGTCTCAGTATAAATATGGAAACTATGACAAAGTTGTGTGCAGCCCGGTGACCATGTAGGTAGCAACGCTGCTGGGACCACTCACTAGAATCGGGTGCTGTTGAGGAGTTTGTTGCATTTAAATTGTTTGAAATACCTCCCACCTCTCACAATAGGTATTTCTTAAAGATTTAGGAATTAGCTAGTTGAACTTATTACATTTGTCAATCTCCGACGCTTTTCTTAGCTTGTGAATTTCGAATTCGTTAGTGGATTCGGGAACTTTTATTTACCAGAATCGACGGTGTTCGTTTTTCATTCAATGG
Organism: Eugnorisma glareosa; assembly: GCA_947578425.1. Lineage (NCBI taxonomy): Eukaryota > Metazoa > Arthropoda > Insecta > Lepidoptera > Noctuidae > Eugnorisma > Eugnorisma glareosa. The sequence continues at coordinate 176,160 of OX387970.1, forward strand.
AATCTTTGTTGTGTTTTTCTTCCACCTCTACAACTTTTGCTCAGTATGGCCGTGGCAATTTTTTATTGTCAATCATAATATCTTCGTGATAGTTTGTCAATCCTAAGTTTAATTATTTCAGTCTTTAATTTCAACCATTGGATCCAATAAAAATTGGAACAAATGACTACATTAATAATGTGTATCCTGTCATATTTTTACGCTCTCATTGCTGAGCTTCGCCCTGCCTGAGAGTCGCAACCGCTCGCGCTGGTATGTAGGTACCTACATATTATCCAGCAGTCAGTCGCAGTTGAACCCGGAGCAATGTGCCCACTTGACATTGCGTAGTGTTCAGTTATACAACACTCAGATGATTTCTATTGGATCCGTTTTGTGACGGTTATATCTGATTGATATTGTATAATATCAATTTCTAATACCTACTTATATACGCAAATATAATGCATCATTGTGCTCGCCCTGCTCAAATTAAAGTTATTTGTCTACCTTGTTACTTGTCAGAAGTTGACGTCTTGGTCGTAAGGGACGCATCACATGCAACTGTTCCTAACGTTCGAGCGTTCCCTAAACTGATAATAATGTTGGAATTTGTGTTAAGTGTCGCCGCCGCGTTAAAGTTTGTTTTACTTTAATTATTGGTCACAAATACCTACGGTGCGACGCGGCGGTGGCGGCGCGGGTTTGGCCAGACACGAAGGACAGTCATTGCAGAGCGAACAATCATATTATAGGTTCTTAGCCTAACCTTGTGCAGTGATAGCCTAGTGGTGTGACGTCGGACTGCCAAGTCATAGGTCTCGAGTTCGAACCCAAGGCACGCACCACTGATTTATCGTATTGTATCACTGTCACTTGCTCCGGTGAAGGGAAACATCGTGAGGAAACCTGCATGCCTGAGAGATATTTCTTGACGGCATGTAAAGCCAAGTCAGATGTTCATGGGCGGCCTAAAAACTCTGACACCAGGTTTACACACTAACCACACGATACGAGAAAGAAAGCCTACCCTAACGCAAAATAATTGATTTGGGGCCAACTTATTTTATTTGGTTGCACTAAATAATCATTGTGTTGAGCATTTTTACTGTAGCCTAGCCTTACACAATTCAGTTATACTTTTCTGGATGTACTTCTAAGAAAACTTAACATTCTTTAATTACTAATGAAGTGTAATGGTTCATAGGCAAAGAGATTAAATATACCTACTATATGTGTGTTGTGTAGTATAATTTAATGTCTTTGTGCATAGGCATGTTACGAGTGCGAGTGTCAGTTGACAGATACCGTCAACGTTTTCATCATCGATTGAGTAGGTACTTAGTAACGAGATGTTTCCACAGCATTACGTTACACAGTAGGCATTATAAGTAATCCGGGAAGGATTCTAGAGGACCTTGTTCAAGTCCCACGCTCACTTCTCACCTTTAAAAGAGTTTTGTATGAAATCCCAATGTGTGTCGGACAGTATGCACACCGTGCTGGAGTGTCGGGACTCGTTTAGAAAGCACTCAGCCACACAACACTGTAGGCGCTCCGACGCCGGCCTCGCTCACGAGGTGAACCGGCTGCACCACTATACACTGCTCACTAGTTGCACTAAAGATTGCTCACAAGCTGCTTAACAACACTCAGTCACTGATTTGTTTCAAGTTTCACAAGTAATGCTCCGGATGAGTTGCGGCGAGTGTCGCGCGACTGTACGTACAGGTGTGCGGGGGGAGGGTACGGAACGAGCGGCACGTGGGACATGCGAAGTGTGGCGCCGTCGTCGGCTGACTGGCCGGACTGCATCGCCGAGCTGTTGGAAAGACCGGTTGGCGGCCGGAGCTTAGGGCGCGGGGGGCGCGGCGCAGACCCGGTGGCAGGGCGGGGTGGAGGGGGACACAGGCGCTCTTTCCGCTCCGCACGCAGCTTGCCCTATAAACTTGCTGTCTGCCTGCTCTCATATCGTGAGTAGGCTGGCTGACTGGCTCCTCGTGCAGATTTCCAGTTTTGTGAAAGGCAAATTATTCGCATCGCAGAGGTTGCACTTCGATAACTATCATTTTTATTCTGTGTAAGTGTGTACCGCTGCGTGGCGGCTCTGGAACCGTTTCCGGTCGAGTGGCTTGCGGAACCGGCTCTGTTCACTAAACTTAGCTAGATAGGTTTCTTATACTACCTACTCGGTAAGCACCTAAAGGGTTGTGTTCGGCTAGCTGGCACTGCTGGCAGTAGGTGTAGTGTAGCTCCGAGCAGTGGGCGGAGTGTGAATGGCGTGCGCCGGCCGCAGTGTGGGCGACACTCGAAACCTCAATGCTTTGTAAACACGATATTGTAGGTACCTACCTACTTATTGCATCAATAGGAGAAGTGGATAATTACATTTTTGTAATACTGATTTACTTCAAGGAGTAGCATAGCTTCACTATTTTTTTAACCCTAGTAGCTAATCTAGGTCAAATTTACCTACGTTTGGCTTTAATGTAACTTTTGCATACGTTTTCGTATTTACAAATTGCTGTTTTATGAGATTGTGCATGTGCAGTAAGCACCTACTAAGTGTACCTGTGTACCACTGCACACTGCAGAAGACATTGGGAGGGAAACATTCTATCACGATGTGACATCATCAGCCGCCGGGACTCTACTGTGTCTACCTACATACGGTGTGTAATTGTATTCGTGAAATTTCTCTCCGCACTGACCGGAAATTCATTTATGTGCACTCAAGAAAATGAGATATTCTGGACATTTGGATACAAAGGGTATTATTATTGCAGTTAAATATTGTGCTAAGTCCTAGGATATAATCAGGTCCCTTGGACAAAAGTGTCTGTCCCATTATGTGGCGTGTGTAGAGTTACTGTCATCTCGATTCCCAAGCAGGTGGATATGGCGGAGTCCTGTGCCTCGTAGCAGTCCTAGCCTAGGAGAGCACGAGACATGCGTGTTAGTGAGGAGAGCGTGCGGGCGGAGCGGGCGGCGTGCGGGATTCGAGCCTCATGCCCCGGGAATTGGAGCGACGGCGAATAATTATTCGTGACAAGAGCGAGGTAATTACGTCCCGACTCGCGCTACGCCCTTCTTTAAGTTTAGCGTTTCAAAAACCAAAATTATTAACTCAAAACCAGCAGACGGAGCATATCCCATTGCGTCGGGGGGTGAGGCGAGGGGACGTAATTTCCCCGAAATTGGTCACCAACGCACTGGAGGATGTGTTTAAGACGCTAAAATGGCAAGGACGGGGCATTAACATCAACGGCGAGTACATCTCACACTTGAGATTTGCAGATGACATCGTCATATTGGCTGAGTCGGCCTAGTTGATTCTTCAATACTTATTGGTCTCAGGGTGAACTTGGTCAAAACCCAGGTTATGTTCAACGAACACGTCACCCAACCCATGGAGGAAGGAGAGAGGGAACCCGTGGAGGTCCTCTCGAGGTTGTTCGAGAATATGTTTACCTCTTTACCATGAGACAAACTCTGCTATTTGGTAAGAACAACTTTGAGAGGGAGGCCAACAGAAGAATTCATCTGAGCTGGGCAGCATTTGGGAAGCTTCGCCGGGTCTTCTCGTCACATATTCCACAAAGACTAAGGCCATCAGTGCGTCCTGCCTGTTATGACTTACGGAGCCGAAACGTGGACACTCACGGTGCGGCTGGTCCATAAATTTAAGGTCGCTCAGCGAGCTATGGAACGGGGGCTATGCTTGGAGTCTCTCTGAGGGATCGCATTCGGAACGAGAGTTGTCGACATAGCTCACAGAATAAGTAAGCTGAAGTGGCAATGGGCCGGTCATATTAGCCGTAGAACCGATGATCGTTAGGGTAGACATGTTCTTGAGTGGAGACCGCGAATCGGTAAACGTAAGGTGGGACGCCCTCAGGCTCGGTGGAGCGACGATCTTCGCAGGGTGGCTGGTAGCAACTAGATGAGAGCTGCTGAGAATCGAATTGAATGGCTTGCGATTGGGGAGGCCTATATCCAGCAGTGGACTGCAGTAGGCTGAGGATGATGATGAAGATTTGATGTTTATTTATTGAGATATGGGACTTTTTCATCAAACTGCAGCAGCAACTTTGTTTTTCATTAACATACTATGAAAAAAAAATTTAGTTTTGTTGATGAATGTATAACAATACAACAAATGAATGATCAAGTTCAAACAAAAAACCGGCCAAGTGCGAGTCGTACTCACACGCACATAAGGTTCCGTAGCACCAAACAATATAATAAAAATAGCAGCGGCCACCGCCGCGGGCGACGCGGCGGCCAACGCGGCGGCCACTGCTGCTCTTCACGCACCGCACCGCGTGCCGCGTCTACGTAAACAACATTGCCATATGTTTGTGTTTGGGCGTGCGGTCACGCGGGCCGCTACACGCGCCGCCTCTCCGTAAACGGAAAAAACGCTCAACGTGCCGCCCGATGCACCGCGTCTCCGTAAATGAGCACTAACATTGCTGATGATGCGACCGCGTTGGAATGTGCACTGATCGGTGTAGCGACACGAACATATTCATAAAGTATATAAATATGTCAAGAAAAGAAGGAAAAGACTTTCAGAACATGTATCTAGTAGTGTGAGGGACAATGCAAATAGTATACAGTGATAATGTTATAAATACCTCAAGATATTGACTTTAAAGACAATATTTTTATATTTATTTTAGGTTAAAAATGCTTATTTATAGAAATGACATTACGCCTAATAAAATTATTCCAAATGAAATTCTGCCATTCTTATTCTATTCTTATTCTTTATTGCACACAAAATATAAAAGTAGGACACACAAAATTACAATATATAACTTATGTACAACGGCGAGCTTAACCCAAAATTGGGTCAAAATTGGGTGGTTGGGAATTGGGCCATCTACATAGTATGCCAATTGAAATTCTATCAAATAATCGTCGCTCCAAAAAACGTTATGCCAAACGAAATTATGCGAAACATTAACTTAAAAAAAAAACTGCTTGCATGCAACATGCAAGCAAGCATGCATCAAACAAGCATTCAGCATGCCAGCAAGCATGCAGCATGCAAGTAACATGCAGCATGCAAGCTAGCTTGCAGCATGCAAGCCAGCATGCAGCATGCAAGCTAGCTTGCAGCATGCAACATGAAGCAGGCAAGGTTTCTGTGACGGCACTTGCGCTGCGGGGCTCCAGCGGTCCCACGCGAGCTTATCGTCGCAGATGTGTTTTACGCTCACCACCGCAGCTTCGGCTTGTTGGCCGTATTTTGCCAGACAGCCTCAGCCGCAGCGGCGACCGTTAAATCGATCTGCTCCTCAGCTCGCAGGCCGCCTTGCCCTTCCGCGCCTACGCGGGCTTAGATTACACTCCAGGGGTAAGGGAAACTTAACTCCGCTGCCGCGGCAAATTGTCGCTCAGCGGACAGACTTCCGGCGTGATCTCATGGCGACATGAAGAGAGCGACTGTCGCAACCCCGTGCAGGGCACGCCACATAGTGGCGGTAAGTCCCCTCTTTGAAGAGTGGCTAGAGAGGCGCCACGGCGCCCTCAGCTTCCGCCTGACGCAGGTCCTCACACACACGGACATGGTTGTTTCGGGAGGTTCCTGCACCTAATCGGGCGGGAGGAAACGCCCGGGTGTCACCACTGCGAGGATCGACCGGACGACACGGTGGAGCACACTGTGCAGGTCTGCTCCGCTTGGGCGGAGCACCGCCGTGACCTCGTAGCGGCAATCGGCGGCGGCGACCTCTCTCGTCCGGCCCTGGTTCAATCCATGGTCCGGAGCGAGAGGGAATGGGATGCCGTCACCTCCTTCTGCGAAGCAGTCATGCTAGCGAAGGAGGTGGCGGGACGTGAGAGGGAGAGACCCTCACGTCTCAGCCGCCGCGGGAGACGCACCGGGCGTCGGAGGCCACGTGGTGGCCCCCCGCCACCGTAAACGCGGGCCTGTGGACGGTGAGCTATGGGCTAGCTCGCCGTCCGTCCGTTTTATGATGACAGGCCGTGTCAACGGCGCGTTCGTGTTCCACGCGCGCCTCAAAGAGAGTTAGCAAACAGGAAGGGGTCCGTAAGGACCGACGCCTGCCAGGTTTCCGGGACTGTTTGAAAGAGATACCGCGGCCCTGGAACACAAAGGGCAATGGAAGGAACATGGATGGGTTTTAGTCAGTAAAAGTCTGACACTCCCTCCTGCTCAGCCCAGAGCGGGAGGGTTCCCTATCCATTTGCATAAAATTTTAAGACCTAATATAACTTAGCATAATTTTGTTTGGCATGATTATATTTTCGCATAATATAATTACGCATAACAGCTTGCGCATAATTTTTTTAAGCATAAAGTTCTAAAGCATAAATTTTTTAAGCATAATATCCTAAAGCATAAATGTATTTACGCATAATGATATTAAAAACATTTTTTTATAGGTATATCAATGAAATAATTATTAACACCTAGAATATTAGACACTATACACGTTTATACAATATTGCTCTAATGAAATTTGTAGGCACTTGATATTGTAGGAAGAATAAAAAAAAAATCACACAACAATAAAAGGATGCAATTTTCATTTAGGACAAATTATAAACCGCCACGTACAGAAAATGGCCTCCAACGCTTATAATGCTAATGATATATCAGTTGCCGTGGAAATTAAATGTTTATACGCCCTAGCTTTTTTGCCCGAAGAGGATATACCAATTTATTTCGACGATTGGAAAAAAGCCATATCTCCTGAATCAGGTAATATATATCGGAGACTGTCATTGGTACGGGCTTAAAATGAATCACAAGTGCACGCGATCTACTTACAAATCTACCCACACCACAGCGCCACTTGTCACAGAGCCTTGTTGGTCACAAACTCTGAGCGACAGTCAGTGTCTGATCGTGGCCGAGTTAAGACCTCTTGGAACTGTACCCGATTCATTGTGCCCTGTGTTATTTTGCTAAGTTGTAATCTCAAGTAATTCGTTAGTTTTGCTAGAAACAATGTATCGCTCAGTGTCATTTCATAGCATCAAACCCATCGTCTGCCCACATGATGTAGAAGCCTAGCGGAATAACTCCTGCCACTCCGACATATATAACATATTAATATACAGCGTGTAACAGAAAGGGTATAATCATATGGAATACTGTGGTACGGACCATCAAACTGAACAACTTTCTCTATGGGTCCACCATCGAAATCGTCAAAAAATAATCAGCTGTCCTATACAAAAGTTCAATACCTACTCGACCCAAATGTATGGGACAGCCGATTGTTTTTTTACGATTTCGATGGTGGTCCCATAGAGAAAGTTGTTCCGTTTGATGGTCCGTACCACAGTATTCCATATGATTATACCCTTTCTGTTACACGCTGTATAACGTATTGAACAATTTTGTGGGTTTTTTTCGCTGTAGGAAGCATGAAGCAAGCAAGCATACAGCATGCAAGCATACAGCAAGCAAGCAAGCATGCAGCAAACAAGCAAGCATGCAACATACAAGCAAGCATGCAGCATTCAAGCGAGCATGGAACATGCAGCAGGCAGGGTTTCTGTCACGGCTCCGGCGCTGCGGGCCTCCGGCGGCCCCGCGCCTGCTAATCGTCGCAGACGGCATTCGCGCACCACCGCAGCTTCGGCTTGTTGCCCGGCTTCGCCGGCCAGCCTCAGCCGCGGCGACTCGCTCGCAGCTGCCTGCTCCTCAGCCCGCGGCCCGCCTCGCCCCTACGCGCCTACGCGATTTTAAATTACACTCTAGGGGTAGGACAAACAAGACTACGTGGAGTCGGTTTTGCAGCAACTCGGTTCTGTCTAACTTTTGTTGTACAGCATATTAAATTTTTAACCAACAATATTATTTAATTGTTACAGAAACTATAGCAACTTGGTTTGATCAGAATTATGTATGGGGCACTACAAGTTCACCACCACCATTTCCACCCAAAGTCTGGAGTACGTATCTACTAGAAAAGGAAAATATACCTAGGACACAAAATCATGCAGAGGAATGGCACAATAGATTTACCCATTTTGTGGGAAAACACCATCCTGGATTTTATTTTTTGGCAAAAAAGATCGTTCAAGAAATAAAACATCAAACCATTGAAATAGATAAACTGGATGTTGGAACATCACTTATACCAAAAAAAAAAGAAAAAATACACGGACAAAACCAAAAGAATTGAAAAAATTATTAGTAAAAAAGATGAGTATACTTCTAAACTAGCATAATTTACAAGCAATAGCTAAAAATATACACCTAAAATAAATAATTATACATAATTAAGGACCACTGTTTCAATCAGTTAACTTCTATCTGAGGAATAACCGCCATATTTATTTCTCATAATAGAAGTTGGACATATTTTTTTATACAAAAACTGTCAAAACATCTAATATATTCTTCAGATAAAAGTTATCTCGCGATTGAAAAATCGTTTAAGTTACATAATGTTATGTATAATAAATCATTTGCATGAAAATTGTTTTTTTATTTATATTAATTGTATGCCTAAATATTATTATGCTAAAAGTCATTAGGCCTACTAACGTTATGCGAATCAAATTTATGCCAAATGCCATGCTTTTTTCTTATTGGTTTTATCAAGCTATCCTTTTTCTATCCTTTTTACTTGTAGTGAAATGTAAAATAAATGAAAAGTATGTATGCTGCCTCTCGGCGCGGAACACTTTTTTCTGTTGTTTTGTAAGTGTATAACATATCTGTTTATTAGAATATCATTGACATTGACTATGAAATAAGGTTACCAGCATAAGAAAAATCCGTACCTATAATTAAGCTTCCTTTGGTTTTATTTAAAAAACTTTTTGTTCAGAAACCCAAGTTAGACTGACAGTATACTCAAACTATGTATTACATTTTTAAGTAACAAATATTTTACACTTTAGGCCCGGTATGAGTATTTTTTTACACTTTAGGGCACATTTTGTCCTCCTCCATCACCCATCATCGTCAATGTATGAGCTTGTACCTCAGAATGTTTACATAAAACATAGTTCTACTATAACAAAAATAAAAAAGTGCATTTTGGTCAACAGTCATGGACAAAAGTTATGAAGTTTAGTCATTCGATATGTTACGAATATTTTACATTTTAGGCCCGGTATGAGTCTATTGTTCCCTGTTCTTTGTTATTATTATGGCTAAGTTGAGGGTACTTTCAACTTTTCGAGTGAAATCATAAATAAAAATCCTTTTTATTATGAGTTCTTTTCAAAATCTGCTAAAGTTAGGAAGTTTGGAAAATGATCAAGGTACAGTCATTTTCGAGAATTCTTAACTTTTTTTTAGAATTATTTGTAATCATTTTATTTTTGTACACTTTGGGGAAAGTTTTTTCCATCTCCTTTATGTTTACGTTAGTTCAGAAATAGCCCGACGGGAAAGGAATGCATTCCTTTCTATTTGTGAATGACGGATGCTTGTAGACCACGGTTCGAAAAGTATCCTAATGGAAGGTTGTCTTTATACGGGTTCACGATAATATTGTGACAAGTAAAATGCTACCTGAAAATACTATCTCAGAGTTTGCAGATGAAACAATTAAATCAAACCTAGCCATCGCTCGATTGAGTAAATTCTAGCTTTTGCCAGCGGCTTCGCTCGCATAATCATAAATTCTCCCACGGGAACGTTTTAAACATCTAGGTAGCCTACGTCTATGTATGACACTCAGGGATAACGTAGCTTCCCATTAGTGAAAGAATTTTCCGAAGATCAACATCCAAACTTAACCATATTACCTAGTGTAGATGTGGCGTGGCGTGTCTAACAATGGAATTGGAAAAAAGTGGCGCAGAACCGAGAGTCGCGACCGTTGGAAAGTATGAAGAGGTCTTTGCAGCAGAGGGACATACACGTTAGCTATACAAATATTATACTAAAGTCATATCAAAGGTTGCCCTGCATCTGGCAAAAGAATGAGTAAGATTCGGAAAACAAGTAAATAGGAGCGGCTGAACGGAACTCGCGGGAGCGACGCACTCTGATAACACGAAGGACGATCGGTGATTACGTTCCGATTACTAGCGAGTGGCGAGCATACACCGCATGTGCCGAGTGTTCGGCAAACACCGCGGGGCTCGGATCGAGCGCATCGCTAGCATATGGCGACAATTATCGCCGGGCGCCGCCGATAGCGATAACGAAATGATTGCCCCCTAATAAACACAAACCAACGACTTCAAGTAACATAGAGTTCGATGAATGTTTATTGCGTTTTGCGTGGCTTCATTCAAAATATGAGTGTTTTGATAACATTTTGTCGTCATCGTTCTTCGTTTAATCTTAAATGATTTAAGTTTCAGGAAATTACCACGTTCCATTTCTCGAAATGTAGAGTGATTACATATTTTTGTAATTTTTATTCATCTTTCCATCTTTTATGTGGTCTCCGCCGTCCGCGTCCCTGCGGTACCATCGTCACGAACTCCGCTTGTCTAAATCATATTTATTTCTGTAAATTGGTTTTATAAAAAAATATTTTTGAACGTCATAATTATAATGTTATTCTTTAAAACCAGATGAGGTCGGTGTTTCGTACGTAAAACTAACAGCGAAATTACCTCAGAGGTCACAGTCTCTTTTAAAGTCCAGACATAATCTTCGTCAGGTCAAGACAATCATGAGGACCATGCAGATTAGTGTCTGAGATGGTCTGGTGAAGAAAGAACCACATGGTCCTGCGTAGGTTGGACGTGTGTAGCCTATCCGTCTTTACCTAATGTCAGTCAGTTCAGTAAGTCGGCTGGTGGGCCAGTACCCTGCCGTTACGGATATTATTGGTACAGGCAGGGCGTCGCGAAGAACCGAACAACAATAACTTTGCTTATAAATAGCCTTCCTGACCGTTTTCGGTCACGGCGGCCAATCTCAATGCTGATTAATTATCGGCGCGGGAGAAATAGTGCACAAGTGTGTGCGCTGACACAGGTGCACTCTCTGTTCCTTTACTCTCATCCAATGGGACGGTAGTCCGACACGGCCGGAGAGAGATCAAGCGCAGGACCAACAGCTTAATTGCTTTCCGAGGCTCGAAGGTATCAAGCCGCTAACTTCCAAATTCCGGGCAAATTTCTATTGGAAAAACCCAATAGCACTTTTTGCCCGACCCGGGAATCGAATCCAGGACCCCACGCTCAGCAGTCGCGCTTGCGACCACGAGACCAACGGGGCAGTCAACTTTGCTTACAGTTTATATAAGTACACACCTGTATAGAGCTCTACAAGGGTACACGGTAGATTAGTAAAGTATTTCGGTAAGGGCAACAAGAGGGCTAAAACTTGTGTCGACTCGAGCGCGACTATACTTACTCCAGTGACGAGTGTGCCACTCCAGTGGGAGACAGATGAGAACTAATCATTTTAGTTAGAAACAGCTCCAAAACTATAAAGTTGATACGACAAATGGAAGTTTTATAAAATATTAAAGTGCCGATGCCGCCGCGCATCGTCATAAACCGTGCTGTCGTTGTGTCGTGATTGCCGCACGCACGAGGTACATCAACGTGTTGGAGCCAGCAGCTGCACCTCGTGTTGAGATGTCCGCGTCAATGTATGCCCACGTAGTTCAGGCGTTCGAGTCACCCGACACTGACTGACTCTTGCCCTGAAGCCTTACAAGCACACACTCGTACAAGGCACTGATTCACGCTCTACAACAGGAGTTCCCAAACTTATTTTGTCTATTGCCCACTTTGCGAATAAATATTTTTGTAGCGCCCCCAATTTTTCACTTACTTAAAGACCACTATAACTTCAAATTAAATTAATTATTGTGAGCTATATTAGATGAGATTAAACATTCATTTTAAACGAAACTTACTATATCCCGCAAGAGTTACGAGTATCTTGAGATCTGCGCGCAGTAGGTAGTACACAACGGTGCTCAGGTCTCAAGTTAACTCTTACGGGCTACACCTGCCAATGAGAATGATTGTTGAAACGTAACTTTATAGTATTCAGACAAAGTAATTTTTATTCAAAATAAAACAAACATAATCACACAAACTAATGTGAAGATTGAATCTGATGCTGTTTAATAAGTTTGTTGATATCAGGTTCCAATTTACTCAAGAACAGCCGCAAGTCGCCACGTTCGGTAACATGCAAACGATTTCACTTTTTAGTAAGCAGCGTTGCCACAGCACTAAATCTACAAATATGACGATGGGAATGCTATCAAGAATCGTTGTATGATTGACCACAATCCAGGGTACGATTGCGGGATCGGTTTTTGTAGCCAAAATTTTTGGTAGCCAATTTTGAACTTGATTTTTATTTCCTCGTTCGTTATCAATTCTATAAGTACTTCTTCCAGCTGGGGTGATATTGCTGTGTTGACATTTGAAAACGGATCCAACACCCAGTTTGGTATTTCCAAGTTCAAAATGTCCTGGTATCGTTCGGTTAAGTCAATGTGGATGTTATGTGGAATGTTTTCCAAATGTTGGCAGTAGTTGCCTACTTACAAGTCGTCGTTTCTGCAGGATAGGTACCTACTGATAAATTCGGAAAATTGTGGAACTCACGTCTGCCCATATTATTTTTGTGTAGAAGCAGTTTGGCTGCGAAAGCAGCAACGACATTTCTTGTTTTAATTAAATTTAGTTCATCGCCTTGCAGTTGGAAACTCATGTCGTTGAACAATTTTGTATAGGTCTGTCATGAAAGCTATATCATTCTTTGATGTAATGAACTTGTTGAGCAATATTATATCTTTAGTTTCTAAGAACTCTATCACCGAGTCAAACAAGTTGTAAAATCGAGTCAGACCATTGCCTCTTGGTAGCCAACGAACTTCAGTATGAAACAACAAACGGTTGAAATCTTCGTCATTAGTAACACAAAGCTGATGAAATAATCTATCATTCAAAGAGCTGTTACGGATTTTATTGATTGCTTTATTTATTACTTAATGCAGTGATTGAAATAGTCGTTCACTTACATTTCAAATTGTCTATGGACTTAAAGGACATCTGGAATTTTATTTTTAAAGTACGCTGTGAAGCCTTTATGGCACCCTGTCTTAGCTGGAGCGCCATCCGTAGCAACTGTTATATTATTTTTCAAGGGAATATCTTTCTCATCACAAAACTTTTCCAATGTATTGAATATGGTTTCGCCTTTTGTATTGGTCTCTAAATTTGTAGCAATCAATAGTTCTTCACATATTTTCTCATCTTTAATAAACCTCACTTAAGACAGCAACAATTCTTCATTAGTTGGTAAAGTGGACTCATCGAGCTGAATTGAGAATTGACTAGTCTTCAGATGATTGCACAATGATTCTTCAATGTTTTCAGCAATTTCATCAATTCGTCTTTGCACAGAATTATTACTCACAGGAATTTTTCTGATAATATCTGCGGCCGGTTTATGAAGCACAGTAGTTATTACTTCCTGTATTGCTGGCAAAATTAACTCTTCTCCGATGTTGTGTGGTTTGCCTTTTTGAGCAATTAACAAAGAGATATTGTACGAAGCCCGAAGTCCATCGTCATCTTGTTTAGCAGCCGCCGAAAAGAGTTTTGCTAAATTTGGCTGAGTATTGTGCTTCTTCTCTAGGTCTTGAAATTATGCTACGTTCTTTCTACGTCTTTCTTATCTGGATGCATTTTATTCAAATGATTTCGCAGTCTTGAAGGCTTCATTGCTTCATTCGAAAATGTTGTTAGACATAGAAGGCACAAAGGCGACGATGGGTTTGTGGGATTTTCAATGAATCCGAATTTAATATATTCCACACAGTATTGCCGTCTCTTCTTTTTTACTGCCGACATTGTTTTGTTTTGAGAAATACGTAAGTAAGTGTTGAACTTAAGTACTGCTTATCTATTATTCGCGAAACCGCAAATGAAAATAAAATAAATATTACGTTTTTTATATAGGATTGCATAAGCAGCAGTCACCGACAGGAATCAGACAAACATGCATAAACTCATTTATCTCATTCGACGCTTAATCGTAGTCAACAAGTCAGAACAAGTATTCTATGAACCAGCCGATTGATACAGGAATGCACAAATCGGGTTATTTAATAAAAACTTGTTAAACCATGATTGCCCGCGGTCTATTATCTACGAAAATTATCTATCTAGCTAGGAATACTAATAACTATTATTTTAATAGTTAATAGCGAAAGTGTGTCTGTTGCCTTTTTATTTGTTTGTTTGTGTCTACTTTCATTTCGAAACGGAGCGACTGATTGTCATTATTTTTATTTTGTTTATTCAATAAAACAGGACAGATAATTATATGAACTACACGAAGAGAAATATCGAACCGAGTTAATTCGAGCAATCTCTTAATTAATATAAGTTGATGTCGAGACACACAAGTTGTAGTCGAGAGCTCAGTCGGTGTCTAAGAGTCCTACTAGATGAAATTACAAATCACCCCCAAAGCCTCTACACAACGCCCCCATTTTTTTCTGGGTCTCTTACTGCCCCCCTTTAGGCCTGCAGCGCCCACACGCGTTATCGCCCACTTTGGGAAAGGCTGCTCTACAAGATTCGTGGCAGTTGATTCATGATTGTTTCAATCTTCACAAAAACATTAGGGTAGTACTAAAAGTTCCGAAAAACAATGAGCGTACTGAAATTATTATTATGAAATGTACTGCTTTAAATACTAATCTTGCGACAACTGAAAAGACAAAGACAAGCTGACGTAATATTTTTCCTACTGATTAAATTGCGTTTTAACGAATAAAATAAATAAAAACAGGAATAAAATCAACGTCAAGATAAATATCAAAATGTAATAAGGTGTAGTCGACATAGACCCGTTACACGGGGCTCCTATTTCTGTCTGCAGGGCTTAAAGTAACCTAACCTAACCGAACGTGGAGCCCCAAGTCCCGAGCTCGCTTCTCTCGCTCTTGCATCCTAAGTTATAGAGCTTAAGCAAACGTTTATTTTAGCAGAAAATGTTTTCGGAAACTTAGTATTTTTTTGCAAACTTAGTATTTTTTCGCAAATTTAGTATTTTGTCGCAAACTTTGTATTTTTTCAGAAGTTTGATTTTTTTGAAAATTTAGTTTATTATTTCTCGGAAAATTGTAATCTCATGTTTGTTTATGAAATACAACATTTTTTTCCGGTTAGTTTTGTCTATAAATTTTTCGGTAATTCATTTTAACCAGGCTTAGTATTACAGGCAACCACAGATCGTTGAAAGTTTAGTTTTTTTTTCGGAAGCTTTATTATTTCCCAAAACATTATAATACCACGTCTCATGAACGATGGGTTTACGATGTGGGCGCCACCCGATCGCCTTTCGGTGTTCCTATTACATCTACAGAACCGTCGCATTGGCCATTGGTGTTTTCTGAGATTTTTCTTACTTGAACCTACTTTTTAATACAAAGATATTTAGTAACCCTACCAACAGATTCTCCCACAATTTTCTCGCACCTCTGCGATCATTAACTGATCGCTTAAAATATTCAGTAAATGAAACCTGTGGACGTATACCAAGTGAGAGCGGGTGCGCCCGCGCCACAGCGATCCGTCACGTGCCGGCACCGGGTAGCTCGATCATAGCGTTTGACGTGAAACTAGGCCAGTTTCAATTAGTCGCCTATCGACCACACCCTTCCGTGTTGCCGGACAAACAAGTAGGTTGTAGGTAGCTCGACAACTGACAAGTCATGTGTACACTTGTCCAATGCTTAATGCAATCCAAAAGACACGAGAAGAATTTTTATGTAATAAATGCTATTATAATTTGAATGACTATTTAAATGACACTGACATATTAATCGAGTTCAATTATTATTTATATTTTTTAAATTTGTAACTGACATCCCTTTTTGAATTTTAACTATAATTAATAAAAATATTATTATTTATTAATTGCTCAAATGTAACATATTAACATTTGTACGCCCATGTGGTAGAATGTGATGACACGAAACTATGTAAACTCAAGACCATGTAATATACATACCGACCATGTTCTGACAAATAAATGATTTGATTTGATTTTTTGATTTTGATTTACAGCGGCGGTACATCGGTGAGTACATTTATTTTCTTTGGTGTGTACCTCGAAATAATTTTATCGACCGTTAATCCAAACCGGATCGAGCGTTATTTATCTTCTATACCTCCTCTCACTGTGGCCAAGACACCTTTAGCCGTCATCGGTCCTATGAGTCTGTGGGATCGGCAGTGGGAAAATCTTTTCCTGTATACATTGCACGACGTACACAAACCCTATTCCTACCATAATTCCGTCTGTTACCGTAGGTCTCCTTGTAACAGACTTCCCTCACGTAAAACCAACGTAACTTACGTTTGATATGGTTTGTCTGATAGGATAGGGTGTTAGGATAATAAGGGTGCTAGATAGGTACCTAATCACTACACGGCTAGGATAACTACGGTGCTATGTACTTACTGTAGGGCTAGGTTTGTAGTCAGTAGGTACTGAACCAGGCTCAATTGATTCAAACATAGCCACATCGTGCGCACATGGAATAACGGCCGTACTAAGCTGTAAGTCCCGGTGCGTACATTTTGGTTTTTAACGTTCTGATTCGATTGTTTGAATTTCATAATTTTTTATGTGTTTTGTTATTGTGTTGTCATTCTTTGAAAGTTTGTCTACCTACACGTAAGCCTAGTGACGACGGAATTCAAATTGCAGACGTTAAAAAAAAAGCCGTGGAATCTAGCGTTGTATTAAGTGCCACTGATGACAAACAAAAAAAAAAAATGTTACAATCGGTTGATGCTATTAGGTCCGCTGGCTTACGACTTGAAAACCCGAGAAGGCCTCGTATATCAGTTGATGACGTCCCATTCTCAATGGAAGACGAGCTTTTCTACACGCGTTATATCGTCAAAACATTTAAGATGAGCTGCCAGTAAATGAGGATGATTTTACTAACACACAACAAGCCGTTTTCAACGGTTGACTGAGGGTTGCTCTCTGATGGACGGTTGAAGTGACATTGGCTGACATTGGCTGTGGCTGCCGTTTCTGTAACTTTGCTTTGAGAGTGACAGCTGTCACTTAACAAGTAAACATTGAGCTCCGTTAATAATCTTAATATGAAATATTAAATAAAGTTATTTCTTAGTGTATTATCGTAAATATTGAAAAAAAAAAACAATGTAAACAATAAGTGAATGTGTTATCTCACAAAAAATCTCTTTAACCAAAATGTTTGAGTGGCTTAAGCAATGAACAGTGAATCCTGTCAAAACTACATTAATTCTGTGTTTAAGTGATCTAAAATTACATTATCGATCAATAATAATACATGGACACATACATAAGTAAGTGAAACAAAACATTTTTTCCCAATTTTACCAAAACAAAAGTGAAAAAAACGATCTGTCGAAAGTTTGAATTTTTACAATCTACGAATTACGAATTTTTTTACGAACTTTCATTAATTCTATAACACAAGAAACAGATACATAATTTCAATATATGAGTACAAAAGCCAAATGGCCGTTTATGTAGACGTATCGACTGCAGTTTGCTTGGACGCTGGTTCGAATCTCATTGACAATATTGACTTTTTGTAAGTTAATAAATTGTCTTCATCATCACTTCAACGAAATTGCTTGGTTGGCCAGTCAACACAATACCAATAAGATTCGAAAAATGAATTTCTGCGAAAATATAACTATGCGTCGTACGCGAACAAAATCCGACTCAAATACCGTCATCAACCAATCACAAAATGACACTTTCGAAGATACAGTTAACAGTCTACCCGATTTATCAAGTGATGATAATAATGATGCACATCAACAAATAACAAAGTTAAAAGAACAAATAGACAAGCTTGTGTTGGAATTAAACAGTGCTCATCAGGAAATCGAGTCACTGTCTTTGGAGAACAATGACCTTAAACAAATAAATATTGTTTTACAAAGTAAGAACAAACATCTTACTGAAATTACACATAGCCCTATTAAAAAATCACAAAAAGGCAACTCCAACGAAGAAATGTCCGAAAAACAATAAACAAACACAAACAGATCCTTCATTTATATCTAACCGGAAAGACGTAATGATAACACCCAATGCCATACAAAATAAAACAAGCACTGATAAGACAATGCCAGAACAAATCCAACAACTTAAAAGCGAGAGTAAAATATGCATTCTGAGTACTTATAACAAAAATGTCATAGCAAATATTGCCGAAAATACGATACACAAACATTCGGGTAAGACAGAACAACTATTGTGCGATATAGAAACTAAATTAAAAACATTTACAATGAAAGATTTCTGCATAATTCTGTTAGGAGAGGAAGACTTTAAAACTACGTATGACTATCTTCAACTGACCCTCCACATTAGAACGACCTTACAAAAAGTAAACCATACGAACATAATAGTCTGCACGCCGACATATAAGTATAATTACCACAAAAATATGTATAATTGGAGAATAGAACACTTCAATAATTTACTGTACCTTGATATAATGTCTCATCAACATGCGTATTTATTGGACTCGAACAAGAATCTGGCAAATGATTATACTATGTTTACCAAACAAACAGGACTACTAAACAATTTTGGCATGCAGACAATCTTCAAAGACATTGTCGATTTTATCGCTGATCTTAAACAATACGACTTATTGATGATAGACACCGATACAACACCCAATGACGAACATTTAGACACGCAGTTTTTTCTATGATAAATATATAAATATACTACATCAAAACATTGCCGGATTGCTAAATAAATCTGACGCGCTTTCCGTATGCCTAGAAGAACTTATGAAGAAGAGTATTGACATTGATGTAAATTGCATAACCGAGCATTTCATGATGGCTGGTTATGAACAGTATCTGTCAATCTCTAACTACGATCTGGCTTCATGTTTCAGTAGAAAAGACATCAAAATAGGTGGAGCATCTTGATAAAAAAAGGACACCTTTGGAAAGAAATTCCAGAGGTTAGAAACTTAGCAATAAGTAGCACTTTTGAATGTTGTGCTATTGAATTAATCCATACTGACACTATTGTAATCTGCTTATATAGAGTTCCAAATGCAAATAATGTAACTACTTTTTTTGAGCGACTGTATAAATTGTGCCAGTTTATAACAAAGAAATATAAACGAAATATTGTGATATGCGGTGACTTGAACATTGATACTTTGAAGCGAAATAATACAACACTAGATCTAGAATGTATTTTGCTTAACTTCAATTTTAAATTAGTAATTAACCAGCCAACCAGACTATCCAGTAAAACATGCATAGACCACTTTGCGCATAATTTAGGTAAAAAATGCAAATATGACGTATTCGATTTTGCGTTATCTGACCACACCTGTCAAATTCTCAAGTGTCCGGTGAAAAGGATATGTGTTTTAAAACATTGGTATGTTAAACGCCGCGACTACAATCAGGAAAATATGAATAAGTTCAGGGAATGTTTACAAAATGTTTCTTTCTCGGAAATATATGAACTTGACCATCCAAATACAACCTATAATATATTTCTGGAGACATTTACCCTAATGTATAATTTATGTTTTCCATTAAAACGTATAAAATTAACCGTACACAAAAGCCCACAATGAGTATCGCGGGGAATTAAAACGTGCAGTAAAAATAAAAGAACACTTCTGTGGCGTTACCGACTAGAACGCAATGAGCAAAACAAACAAAAGTTCAAAAAATATTCAGCAATATATAAAAAAATAATTAAGTTAACACAAAGAGCTCAGAACAGCTATAAAATCAAATCATCATCTAACAAGTCGAAAGCGACATGGGAAATCATTAATAGAACAAAGATGAATATGCCCAATAAAAACTCAATTGGAAACATTAAAATTGGAAATAAAAAAGTAACACAACCGCACGAGATAGCGGAAGCGTTTAACAACTTTTTTGTCGACAAGATAAAACCAATCAGAAACAGAGGCAAACAAGTGACATCAAATATCTCAACATCAAGTAATTCAATGATTATGGCACCTAGTAATGAAAATGACATCAAAATCATTATTAAATCTTTAAAAAATACCGTTAGTGTAGGTAATGATGGAATTTCCACCAAAGTAATTAAGTACGTCTCAGACTACATAAGTGGACATTTGAGCTATATTCTCAATCTGTGCATAACACACGGTACTTTTCCAACTAGTCTCAAAACAACTGTAGTTTAACCATTATTTAAAAAAAATGACAAAGAATGCATGGACTCTTATAGGCCTGTTGCGCTTGTTCCAATAATATCCAAGATATTTGAAAAATAAATTTACGCTCAGATTTATAAATACCTAGATAAACAAAACATTTTGACAGAGGAACAAAAAGGTTTTCGGAAAGGTAAAAGTATCAATTTAGCCATCTATGATTTTTTAAACAATGTGTATACGAATGTTGACAAAAGAATACCTGTGTGCTCGATATATTGTGACATGACTCAAGCCTTCGACTATGTTGACCATGATATTTTGTTAAGTAAACTAGACGCCTACGGCATTCGAGGTAATGTCTTAAATTTAATAGAATCTTATTTAGAGCACAGGAAACAGTACGTTGAAGTATCTGAAGTAGATTTTAAATCTAAATGTCAACGTATCTACAAATCTAATATTCGAACCCTTACATATGGCGTACCCCAGGGCAGTGTTTTGGGACCACCTCTATTTATAATCTATATAAATGATATGCCGAAAGTTACAAGTCACCCTATGTCACTATTTGCTGATGATAGCACTGTGACCATTAATAGCACAAACGCTGAAACCTATGATGACGAAATAAGTAAGACAATCACCCATAGTGCAATGGTTAGATAACAATAATTTAAAGATAAATATAGAAAATACGAAATTAACGATGTTTAGCCAACGATCAGACACAAATATGAGTATATACTATGATAGCCAACGCATAACACAAGTAAACACATTTAAGTTCCTAGGATTAACAATTGATAATAAATTAGATTGGAAAACACACACGGAGGAGCTAACCAAACGAATTAGTAAGTCTGCTTATGCCCTATACAAACTTACCTCAGTTATGAGTGTGGTTGCTTTAATCACAGCATATCATGGCTTGGTGGGTTCAGTTCTTAGATATGGTGTTATTTTTTGGGGGAATTCAAGCAATAGGGAAATAATCTTTAAAGCACAGAAAAAGTGCATCAGGACAATGTTTGGATTACAGGTTATAGATACGTGCAAGCCATTATTTATTAAATTTAAAATATTGACTGTTCCATGCTTATATATTTTTGAAGTTGCAGTATTTGTAAAGGCCAACCCTAAGTTGTTTAAAAAAATGTCGGAAATTAATAACCGAAGTCGAAGGGATAACAGTAGCTTATGCGTAAGAAGGTCCCACACAGCATTAATGTATAAGAGTGTTTTTTGCATGGCACCAGTCATATTCAACCACTTACCACGGCCAATCAAAGAATTGAATTTAAGCTTATTTAAGAAACGGCTAAAAGCCTTACTGGTGAACAAAGCATATTACAGTATTTCGGAGTTCTTAACAGACAAAAAAATAATGATGGAAACTTGACATGTTACATATGTATTGTTTGTCCTTGTTAATAAATTTGTATTGTAATTGTTGACATTAGTATTGTATATTGACATTAGTATTGTATATTGACATTAGTATTGTATATTGACATTAGTATTGTATATTGACATTAGTATTGTACATTGACATTAGTATTGAGAGACATTGTGTTATTATTGTTTTCAGTCTATGTCTTGAAATTTTATTGACATTTTTATTTTTTTGTATTATTTAGATATTTTTTATTGACATTGATTTGTGTTGTCATTTATTATTAATTAATTTTAGTATGCGATTCTTTATAATTGTTTTATTTTTTTACATTTGTACGCTCTCTGGCATAACATAGCGCACTCTTTATTACCTTGATACCATTATTATTGTACCTGTGTTAAACAAATGAATAAATGACTTATGACTTGCTGTCGGGCGTCTATCTGTCGTAAGCGGAGGATGGCACCTCTGGTCGTTGGTGGGCGCATCCCTCCAAAGCGTTTGCAATTTACAATTTTCATCATGTTTCCTAAACGAATTAATTTGTCGACCTAAATCTTTTTGTGTTATTGTTTTTGAAGGTAGACCTATCGTCGGACGCTATTTTAATTATAGTATCTGCACTAGTTGAAGTTCACATTTTTAAGTTACGTAGTTGTGGATTCGTAATTCGCTGAGGAAATTTTTTTGTTTTTTCCGTCATAAGTCAACTAAAATTATTCGTTAGGTTAATTAGGCGTTATTCAATAACAGTCGCAAGTGGATAGGTGATGAAACGGAGTCTGTTGCGCGCTCGTGGCGCCACATCGCTTACTTGTTTCTTGTTGTGAGTGCAGTGGAAGGAATCCAGTTTATTTTGACATTAATCAAGGCGTTGAAGGGCTTCGCAACTACATGGCTGTGGCCTAGAGATGGGTCGTCGACGTATTTATCGTTAACGAAACTAGACCGTTCACTTTCGTTCATCGACTAGTCGATTAACTAGTCGATGAACGAACGATAGACGACTGGAGTGGGCTGACCTGTTGGTCTGGCGAGGCTGTCGACGGCTCGACGTAGCTGCACCAGTCTAATTGCCGCGTTACTTTTAAATTTAAATTGCACTCGCAAACATTTAAATGCTTTACCACGTGCATGAACTAAGGTCAGTAGGGGCATGTGCGGTATAGATTTTTAAACTTTACTTGTAATTGTTAGTATTTTTATTTGTATGAAACTTAGGCCCGTATTACAGAACATCTACCAAGACTCAAGCTTTACTTAAAAATACTTTCAACCAATCAAATGGCTTGAATCTAGTTTTAAGTAATGCTTGAGTATTGATCTATGTTCTGTAATACGGGACTTAGACAAGTTCAGTAGGTACTACTGGATAGCTTAGTTTCTTAGGTTATTAATGATCGTTCTCTCGAGCAATTTATGCTACGTTTTGTTATGATTTTATGTGTTCGAAGAAAACTAGGCGCCTAGACGCACTTCCCCCCAGGACTGGGGTAGGCGCGGCTAAGCTCACTAAATGGCCTTTCCTTAGTTAATATTAAAATAGAGATCTTTTTTTCGAACAAAAGTTTATGAGCAAAAATAGTTTCTGTAATCAGAAATGTAGTACTATTAAAATAAGGTCTATTATCGCCAAAAAACGAAAACTGGGGTAAGTGCGGTATACATTTGTTTTCAGAGGTGTTGAACATTGGGGTATTGTTATGCCTCTGATAAAAAATGTATACCGCACTTACCCCAGTTTGAGTTTTGGGCTATAATAGTCCTTCTTTTATTTTTCTAAGGAGCATAGCATTCAGTTGAATTGCAATGTTATGATTATTATAAGACATTGGTGAATAGAGTAGAAAATAATAAAAAAAAAAATTTAGAAGCTCTAATATTTTATTAATCATTAATAATAAATCTAATAATACTCTTTCGGCATACTGAAATGGACTCAAACAGAACTAGACGCCCTGGATAGGAAGGTCAGTACATTGTTGACGGCATATCGAATGCATCACCCACGTTCTTCGGTTATGAGACTGTATATCCCGCGGAAGTGTGGGGGTCGAGGCTTTTTAAACGCTAAGACTCTCCACAATCGCGAGATATGCAGTCTCAGGGAATATTTCCTAGAAGCCGACGTGGGGATGCATCGAGATGTGGTCGCGGTGGACAAGGGCCTCACCCCGCTCTCCTTGGCTAAAGAGAACTGGCGCAAACCTGTAGTGCTTGACACTAACGACCGCAGGGAGGTATGGCAGAGTAAGGAGCTTCACGGACGCTTTTTCCGGGCCCTGCACGGGCCCGATGTAGACCTGTCAGCGTCCGTAGCCTGGCTACGTTCCGGGGACCTCTTCGGAGAAACCGAAGGTTTTGTCTGTGCAATTATGGATGAAGTTATGATGACGAATAACTACCAGAGATTTATTGTGAAGGACGGCACGGTTGACATATGTCGGGCATGCCACCGTCCGGGTGAATCAATCCGTCACATTATCTCTGGGTGTTCTCGTTTGGCTAACGGAGAGTACTTGCATAGACACAACCTTGTAGCCAGGATTATCCATCAGCAACTTGCTCTAAAATACAGACTTGTGGAATCGGAAGTGCCGTACTATAGGTATGTGCCCGACCCAGTTCTCGAAAATGGCAATATCACATTGTACTGGGATCAATCCATCATCACTGACAGGACTATTTTAGCCAATAAGCCTGATATAGTGGTAGTGGATCGATCAGAGCGGCGCGCAATGATTGTTGACATAACGGTCCCGCATGATGAGAACCTCGTGAAAGCCGAGAAAGATAAGCAAATAAAATATCTTGACTTGGCTCGCGAGGTTGTCGACATGTGGGATGTGGACTCAGCGATCATTGTGCCGATAGTCGTATCAGCCCATGGCTTAATTGCTAAGAGCCTCGATGAATACCTGAGGAGGCTCTCGTTAGGCAGCTGGATCAAGGGCTTGATTCAGAAAGCAGTACTCCTGGACACGGCTCGTATTGTTAGGAGGTTTCTCTCTCTGGAGCCCTGACCACCGGTAGCTTGGACCCTGTTCCCGATACCGGCGGGCAACAATTTTTTATATTTTTAAATGTTTTTTATATTGTTTTTTCTAAGGAATATTTAAAAATGTAATTAGTTTGTAAAAATATGAATAAAGGAAATCTAATAAAAATTTATTAAAAACAGTACTTTGAAATGTGAGCCCGACATCTTTTAATTTTTTACAGTTTCAACAGCCGCTTCAAGTTTTTCTTTGCTCCATTTAGGCCCATCTTTTTTCGTCTGTATTGGCGGACCATGTAACTGACCTAAAACGAAAAATTTCATTGGTTTTTAAAAGTTTAATTTTTTCTAACATATTAGCAGATGCACCAGGATAAGAATAAAAACCTAATGTAATTAAGAGAACCTAGGATGCAAAAGCAAGCTCAGAAATTCTGGCACCCTGACTCGTATAGTTTAAGGTTTTTTCTACTATTTACGCAGAAATAATAGCCCGACAAAGCACGGCATTGTCAACTTATGTCGAAAACCTATTAATTTCCAGAAAACTTGTTGCTAGAGCAAGCGAATCGAGCTTGGAAATTTTGACACCCCGACTCAGATAGATTAGGTTTGTTTAGAGGTTTGCCGGGTTTTTTCAGGGTATCGAAAAATTCACCCACATTACTTACTACATTATTATAAGTATAATATAAGATCAATAATATGTTGAAAATTCATTAAAACTTTTTTCCTTAAAATGTTGTCAACTTCTGGTATTGGGGAAGTGCGGCACAATGACGCACTTGCTGCACTAGTAGGCGCACTTACCTCACTTCGTTTGTTTTAGGTTCTGGAAATGTAAGCATCGATAAAATTAATTACTTGTGAGATAGAAACAAAATAATTATAGGTAAATGAAGAATAATGTTTAGAGAATGCGAATTACCTGGTTAAAATCACTCAGTAGTGGTTTTTCTGTCGTTTCGTACGCGATTTGCACAGCACTTGCCAACGTGGCAACCACAAAAAAAAGATGGCCAAAACAAAATGACTAATCATAACCTACTTAGCCCAGTTACGATATCTATAATTTAATACCGAAAATAAATTTTGTTTTCGGACAACAGGTTATGGCGCGTTTTTTAAATACTGTATTGGTTTAGGAGATATTGATGTTCACCGCACTTGCCCAGTGGAGGCACTTTCCCCAACTGACCTTATAACATTGCGCGTCAATAAATAAGAATGAAATAAAATAAAGAAAGTTTAGCACAACAAACATCAAAACCACGTGAAACCGTTTTTCTCGCATCGTTCGACGGTTCGTTCGACCGTCGAAAACACGTCGATTTGGCCCATACAATTAATATCAACTTTATGTGACTATATTTAGAGTTCAAATTTGTTTGTCCGACTATGCTATTTCAACTAATCCACGTTGCCAAACGCTATGAACGTCGTTTTGCAGTCTAAATTCACCCGTCTTTTCCATCTACGAATTCAACTAGTTTAGTTGACTGATCGACGTTGAACCGTCGACTCGTTTATTGTAAGTTAACTGTCGAATTAACTAGTTCATCCATTCAACGCCCATCCCTACTGTGGCCTATCCAGGTGTGACATGGGACCGGTTTAGGGAATTGTTCAAGGGTAGAGTCGTGTGAGTCGAAACTTCTACGGCTGCCCTCATTAACCTGAGTAGTGACAGGCGAAAGGAGAGCCGCTATAGATGTGCTCCCTGACACCGGGAGCCAGAGGTGAAGGAGGTTTTAATCGCTATCCCAATTGAGTGTCACGTGTGCGACGGGCTGGGATGCGGCCAAGCGGATTGTGTTACGAGAGGGACCGGCGTCGGGAAGCCGTTGCCTGTGCCTGTGCTGTTGCCGGGTGCTGCAGGCATTGGGCAGTGACAGCTGCAGGCCAGTGGTAGGGTGGTAGCTCACTGGTGTGCTTAAAGTGCGGCGCGCCGCGCCAGGCCATATCGCCAGTCGCTGCATAGCAGGTAGATCCAGCGCTTCCGGTAGAAACGGTCTGTCCTCTGAAATGATAACTTTATTCCAGACAAAAGTTGACTGCCTGTCAAATCCATGAGATAGAAGATAAACAAACAAAAATAGTTTTACTTGATCGAATATATTATAATTTAATGATAAAAAAAACGATTTAAATCCATATTACGCATGTATTTGCAGGGGAAGGTATTTTATGAGCGGAATTGGGTTCAGGACAGGCCACCGTGATGATAAAATAACACTTTATAATTTTTTTTACTTTGTATTTTAGGGGGAAGAAAGCAATGTTTTATTTTGTCGAGGTAGAGAAGTACTTACGTTGTTGAGAAAAATATATAAAATTAAAAATCAGCACATTGCACTACCGTTCTCAGGTTTGCCGTGTATTTTTTTTGCTAGGGCAATTCACCCATAGATAAAGTTATAACACACATGATTTGGAGATCACCTTTTAAGCAAGGAGGTGCTTGTGTTAGGGGGCGTCCATTAAATACGTGAGGCAATTTTGACGATTCTTAACATTAAACAATGTCATTGGGTTTGTGCAATATAGGCACACTTGTGTACTGGGTTGGTGGGGAATAAAACACTACTTGAACTTTTTCTTTCTTCGTTTATTCTTTCTTCTAGTTTTTACAGGAGTATTTCTTCTTTGGAGGGTTAAATTTTCTTCCTTGGAGAGTTTTCTTGAGGAGAGCTCGCCGTCGACTGTGTCGGATGCCTTTTTTTTTTTTTGATAATTGCATCTCGCAGTTCAGCCTACGAGGCTGGCTACTGCTTAACCGGTCTAATCCTGTGGATGCCTAGAATTTAAGGGCGCAAGCTTTTTTTTTTGAAGTTACCACTCGCAGCGCAACAACTCTCGGAGGTTGATGCTGCTTAACCGGACTATCCTGTGGTGGCCAAAAATTACTTTAAGGCCCCCAGCCAGGGCTTACAAACTAAGGATATTCACATTAAATGAACGGTCACTAAGGGCACCCCCTGCGGGGTTCGGGCCTAGGTTTAGTGCGTCATTGAGGGGAGGGCAACTAGAGATTGGCTGGGTCGGATTATTTAAAGGGGAATTTAACGTTACTTGCTCAGCGGCGCGGGCTCGCTCGTCGGGCAAGGGTCGGGTGGTAGTATTACGGGGGGGTCGCGGTGGGCCTAAGGGCGTCAGCCAAAATGGCCCCATTTTTATACAAATTTTGCTAAAGAATTAAGTAATCAGAAACAAAACAAAAAGGCGGGAAAAACTCAAACCAATCAGAGACAGGGTAAAAAAGCGGGAAAACACTGTGCAATTACCCTCAGTACCGCGAAACTTTACCGTAAAGAGGACCGCGTGTCAATATTTGCGTTTTATACTAACTTTTTCTATATTTACATATACAAACTATATGTTTTCGAAATATATGTAGCAAAAACTATCGAAGAAAAATATAAAATTAATAAAAATATAACATTATACAGCGCGTAACAGAAAGGGTATAATCATATGGAATACTGTGGTACGGACCATCAAACTGAACAACTTTCTCTAAGGGACGACCATCGAAATCGTAAAAAAATAATCAGCTATCCTATACATAATTTCAATACCTACTCGACCCAAATGTATGGGACAGCTGATTATTTTTTTACGATTTCGATGGTGGTCCCATAGAGAAAGTTGTATAGTTTGATGGTCCGTACCACAGTATTCCATATGATTATACCCTTTCTGTTACACGCTGTATACTTCACGTTAATTCTACTATGTACACAGAAACGGAACATAGAGAGGTTATTATTCATAATCTAAACTATTAAATCACTGTTTTATAACTGCCCTATCAGTGTCTATGTGTTTTACAATATTTTCACAGGAATTTCTCAGTAGCAGCCACGGAACCTGGGTTGGTGGCCGGTTGATGGCAATAGGCCGCCCTCTGTTACGTGGCATTCAACATAACCGGCGGCATGTGTGTGTACGACTAGGTACACCTCTGCCCAATCCTTCCTACCGAGCCGACGCCGACGGCCTCATCAAAATGTGATAATGTGGGCGATCACTACAAAAGGCGTCCTTTTGGGTGCTGTAATTCTTGGCGGCAGAGGTCCGAAACAATATTGAATGGAGTTGAGTGACGATAATTACGGCTTTAAAAACCGTTTCTTGACGCTATTCAACTTTATTTTCAAAATGTACCATCAAGGCCATGTTGGGCGCTATTTATTCTAATACCGTTCTGTAGACAACAATAAATAACTTATTATTTTCCGCAAGCAAGTGCAAGTTTGGGGCACTGAACAACCCAGATATACCTAATTGACCGTGTGAGAAACATGGATTGCACTATTGAATACCTGTCACTTTTATGGTTTGGCTTGGCATCTGTGTTGATCGTCATTGTAAAAGTTGAAATGGCAAGTTATTTCGAATTAAATCTGAGATGTCACTCATTTCTAGTCTTATAATGAGATGGCATTTGTGATTATGATAGAGTGGTAATAATAAAGATTTTATAAGGGGGCTTTCGAAAATTCAATCTATAGTTTTACAGAAAACGATGGTGAATGTGGGATAAACAAACATGTGTAAAATATTGTCTGGAATTTGGTCTTTAATATGATGTTAAGTGAATACCAGGTTCAACGTACTATAAGATATTTTTTACCACGGAAAAGCGTCACGGACGTACCCAGGGGAAAATACAAAAAAAATATTCGGGCAATAACTTGATGAAACTACTTACCTACCTACGTAAACGAAATTGTAAAAAAAAGAAATACCTAACTTCGTTTGAATTTAATTTAGTTGTCTTTTCTGTTTGTTGTATTATATTATATTATTATTCCCTTTATTTAAGTTTTGTACAAATTATTTACATTTTTAAATATTTCTTATAAAAAAACAATATAAAAACATTTAAAAATATAAAAAATTGTTGCCCGCCGGTATCGGGAACAGGGTCCAAGCTACCGGTGGTCAGGGCTCCAGAGAGAGAAACCTCCTAACAATACGAGCCGTCTCCAGGAGTACTGCTTTCTGTATCAAGCCCTTGATCCAGCTGCCTAACGAGAGCCTCCTCAGGTATTCATCGAGGCTCTTAGCAATTAAGCCATGGGCTAAATAGCAGCTGATTATTTTTTTACGATTTCGATGGTGGTCACATAGAGAAAGTTGTTCAGTTTGATGGTCCGTACCACAGTATTCCATATGATTATACCCTTTCTGTTACACGCTGTATAGGGTGACTGGTAATTAGTGACCGATACTTAAACACATGATTCTACTCATGATAACAAACAACTTTCCCAAAGAAAGTTTTTTTTGAAACTTATTTAATTTTATCACAATAACACAACAGCTGTATGAAATTCCCTCGCGCGCGCTTTTGACCTGTCAACTGGTAGCCGCGTGACGCCGTTATGTCTCATTACTATCGGACCGTACAACTATGGGTAAGCAGAGACCCACGCGGCTCGCAAGCCCGCACCACACAGGCCGGCCGCCACGTGACGTTATCGGTGTACGTAAGCAGTGTAAGTAGGTCCTTACATGTTTAGGTAGCCGCTAAATTAAAAAAAAATATAGAAAGACTGCGTGTTCGACAAGTCTTAAGTATAACAAAGTATTCTTTTAAGATGCAACGTATGTCCGCATAACTACAAAATATCTAGGAACGCGCGCGCCCTACATAAAAAGTCGGCACAATCTATCAGCTGTTAGTCTGACCTCGGGAAGGGGCAAAAATGTACTTATACTAGTAGCGTCTCGCGCTCCCCACCCGCCCGCACCCTTTGCCTCAGTGCAGTAATGACGTAAAAATCTAAAAACAGTCACCCCAGAGAGCGCGTCGCAGGCGCATGTTTTGATTTTCTTGATGCCCATGCGCACTATGCCGTACAATTACACAGCGAGTGAGTACAGTGATATGGTGATGTGTTACTACTCGGAAGGCGGTAATGGCGAAGCGTTAAAATACATACATTTTGATTGCCATGCTTCTGATTCAGACTCAAATATCGTTAACAGACTGCTAGTCCAAAGCCTAGAAAAGTGTGATGGGAAACTTGGAATAACTTGAACAATTCCCGGTGTCGAGAAGTCAGGTGGTAATGTAGCTGTATCTTTGCCGCTTCTAAACATCGTGTAGGTAACAAAACAAACGCAATTTCTGAAGGTAGTTTGTTAATTTGTTTAGAAAGATAATGCATTTATTTATTGTAGCGCGCGCACGTAAAGTGCCAAAATACTAGATAATTTATTATTTATTTTACTCTCCTCACCGTGTCGTAAACAGAGAAGCTTTATGTAGGTACATCACTGTGTACCTAAATGGCCACGGCGGCCGGAGCGTCGCGTCTGCAGCGTAGGCCTACGCTCCGTGGCTCAGTTTTTGATGTTGATGGATATTATTTTTTAATTTAGCGGCTACCTAAACATGTAAGTACCTACTTACACTGCTTACGTACACCGATAACGTCACGTGGCGGCCGGCCTGTGTGGTGCGGGCTTGCGAGCCGCGCGGGTGCTCTGCTTACCCATAGTTGTACGGTCCGATAGTAATGAGACATAACGGCGTCACGCGGCTACCAGTTGATAGGTCAAAAGCACGCGCGAAGGAATTTCATACAGCTGTTGTGTTATTGTGATAAAATTAAATGAGTTTAAAAAAAAAGTTTCTTTGGGAAAGTTGTTTGTTATCATGAGTAGAATCACATGTTTAAGTATCGGTTACTAATTACCAGTCACCCTATATATTATACATATATATTAGATAGATTTGGTGCTACGGAACCTTGTGTGAGTACGACACGCACTTGGCCGGTGTTTTTTTATCTTTGTATTTATTGTACTTATTAGCAAATCAATTGACTAAAATGTTTATTGTCTAAAGATTATTTGGTGTAATAAATCATTTGATTAAAGATCAACTGCCTAAATGACATTATCCTTGGTAATATCTTGTGTACCCATGTTAACAAATAAATAAATGATTGATTGATTGAATATTCTGCCGAGTAATTTGACCAAATGAAAATGTGCGTACTAAAATCATTCCAACTATTGCATTGGTATAAAAAAGGTTGCTATTTTAGCAACATTTTTATACCAATATGTATTCTATATTGTTTGGATACTGAAATTTTGTCAAAATTATTTAGGCAGGACGGCAGGATCCCGGAAAAAAACAAAACATTATGCTAAAAGAAGGGACCACTTAAAGAAGATTATGCCAAATGTGTTATCGGAACCTCTAGATTCTGCCAGATACAGGCCTGGGTTCCTTGGCGGAATCTCGAGGTTTATCAAGCCTTTCTCCAGTACCTAACAGAAAATGATTTTCGACTAATTAAATATGACTGCGCTACCGCGTGTGCACGTCAGTTAATTAGTTCGTCACTTCGCTAGTAATGCGTGAACAAAAGTAATCGACCCGTTCGGTGATTAACTCAATGTTCGGAACGAGGTCCACAGTTAATCAGCAGTAGCTTGTTCAACGTTTGCATCTAATATGAGAGACGTCAACAAAAACTAACACGGCACATTAATTACTAGGGAATTGAATTTGAGACCCGAGGCCGCGAACTATTGGCGGATGCTGGCTTATTTATTAATAAATGTAGGTACAGAATTATGTAATGATTGGTGGAGCCGTCAGAAGCAGGTTCGGCAGTTGCGGGCACCTTCTTCGACACGTGCGCATTATTCCTGCGGACGAGCTCGAAGACGAAGTAATCCCAGAACGAAGGGCGTCAGACTCGACCACCTAGGGACGGGCTTCGACAAAGCACAACGCACAATTGAACTCTGTAAGCGCACGAGGGCTCTTTGTTCTATGTTAAGGGTTTGGTTTCCGCACTTAGTCCCTAAAGTGGACCATTGTACGTGAGCCATGTTGGCCGTAACTCCAACCAACCCACCTCCCTCTAGAAGCAGATCAAACTTCCCGGTCTTCTCAGGACATCCGCAAGGGATCTCGGGGTTTCAAAAGTCTCCTCATCTCAGGATCTGGGTGACGCCGGTGCACCCGAGGAGTACATGCGCTACCTTTTACTCCGCCTCCATGCACGCTCTGCAGAGGGGGCTGGCAGTGTTACCCAGGGTGTGGAAGTGTTTGTTCAGTGAGCAATGCCCAGTGATGGTCCCCGCAACCAGTCGCAGGCTATCTCTCTTCAGGCGCAGAAGGCGCTTGGTCCGTTTCTTGTCCAGGGATGGCATAGCTTCTTTGGATTGCCTGCACCCTGGTGTCGAGGTCCACCATTTTCCCGCTTGTGTTTGAGTGTGATCCTTTAACCAACTCCTTAGCTACTTGAAAGGAATGGGCACAATGGGTTCGGGTCCGAAGGCTTTTGTGCTGGATCCCATTCTGGCGAGTTCATCAGCCGCATCGTTTCCAAGTGATCCGCTGTGTCCTTTTATCCATTGTAGTGTCACCGTGTTGTGGTTTAGTACCTTAACACTTTATAGGGCATTATGGTATTCTAGTATTGGTCTCGACGTGATCTGGTTTCTCTTTAAAGATTGAAGAACTGAGGCACTGTCGGAGAGTATACGAATATGGGTATCCGTAAGTTCCCTGACCTCTATGGCGTATGCCGCTTGGATAATGCCTACGCAGTCAGCTTGATAGACAGAGTTGAGCGTTCCTACCGTTGAGGGGTTTGGATATTTTAATGTTTAGATCGTCGGTCTTTGATCCATCAACGTAGATCCTTAGCTCTTTTGGACCTGAGTAGTCCCGCGTCTCCGCTATGAGCTCTATGTTGTAGTGTTTTTGAAAGCAGTGGGTCTTCAGGATTCTGTCGCTGAGTGATGCCATCATGCTGGCTGCTGCCAGGCTGCTGTTTCATAGCATTATCTTTTATGTGTGTATATTTGATTCTGCAATCCTTAATTAAGGTACTTAATAGGTGCTTAATTAGGTAGGTAGGTAGGTAATACTTGTGGCGGCGATCGGCGTCCGCGACCTCTCGCGTCCTGCCTTGGTTCAATCCATGGTCCGGAGCGAGATGGAATGGGACGCCGTCACCTCCTTCTGCGAAGCAGTCGTGCTAGCGAAGGAGGTGGCCATTGTAGGCGCGGCCCTGTGGACGGCGAGCTATGGGCTAGCTCGCCGTCCGTCCATCTTATGACGACAGGCCATGTCGACGGCGCGTTCGTATTCCACGCGCGCCTCAAAGAGATGCCAGCAAACAGGAAGGGGTCCGGAAGGACCGATGCCTGCCAGGGTTGCGGGACTGTTCGAAAGAGATACCGCGACCCTGGAACATAAGGGGCAAAAGAAGGAACATGGATGGGTTTTAGTCAGTAGGAGTCTGGCACTCCCTCCTGCTCAGCCCAGAGCGGGAGCGGAAGTCTATTCCTAGCCCTATAAACGCGCCGCTGCCGCGGCACCACTCGCTCCGCTCGCTCGGCTCGCGCGTAGTTGGTCACCGTTCTAACATAACCTAACCTATGTATTTGGTTGGAGTGAGCGGAACGTTTCAACGTCAATGATCTTTGAATCTAACTTGTCCGGACCTGAGCTCACTTCGCTCGCTCTTGCATCCTAAGTTTTCCTTGCCACAATGCCTTGTTTATGTTCATGTGGTGTGTGTACAAAACAACAAAAAATTAGGGATAGCATAACGTATACTTTTGCATTTTCGTTGAAATAAAATACCATGAATAAAACACCGAACAAACAATATTCGTTAAAAAATAATTCTACTGTTTTAAACGTATTTTAAATAAAAAATGTGCTTATAAAATTCATTGAATTGTATTTCTGTGAAATATAATATGTTTCATTCAAGTAAATAGTCGTTAAAACAATAATATTCGAAATAAAAATACAAGAACCAAATATTATACGAAACATTTTCGACGAAAAGAAATTCTATGAAATTTCTGTTTGCAAAATAAGGGGCACCTGCCTTTCCACTAATATTATATATAAAAATTTTATTAATTACGAATCATCTTGAGGAAGTGCAGGAAATCACCGCCGACTTATAGTAACATCTAGACTACCTTTACATTTCATACATTTTAACGTATTTAAATGTATTATTTTCCTAGAAACTGTGTTGGTAATAATTATAATACTGTTCCCGGTACCGGTGTGTTACTGTATTTTTATTTTTTACATTAATATTTAAAAATGAAATTCATATGTGTGTTTATCTGATTATACGAAATACTTAATACTATTATCTCATCAAAACTTTCACAGCATATTAAACTATATTAAAATAAGTCGGCGGTGCTTCAGTGCGAGTGATGTTATAGTTCTCCTGGCATGTAGTGTGATCATCATTAATGTGTGTTAAAAATACTTACAATTTATTATAAAACAGTATTACTGAAGAAGCACTTTAAATAAGGCTGTCTACATACATGCTTACACACTACAACTGGATCAGATAATATTTATTTATTTATGTAACATGTTTATTCACTCCGCTCATTGTTTATTATATAATTGTAAAAAGATTTAATCGTATTTTCTAAATATTAAATTGTTGCATTTATAATAAAACATAATAACTTGAGATAACTACTTTTATTTTTTTAATAAATATATTTATTAAAATGGCTTTATTTATTTAAGCTCTTTTCATTAAATAAAACCATTTATTAACAAAAAATATTCTAATTGCTTAACTTACCATTTTAAATCGAAAAAAGAATCAATCACCGGTTCAGAGATTCGAACTCACACGGTAGTGTTCAGAACTATATGGCCTAAGCGTTGGGCTACGAACGCTTTTTAAACTAAGCGCTATTCAATGCGAAATTATGTATTAGTATCATTTAGAAGACGTTAGCGCACTCACTCAACGAATGCGATGTGTGCGTGGCTGTCATTGTGAGCAGTGCAACGTACGTAATTAATCGTTTTAACAGTAACGATATAGTTTTGTAGTGTGCGTGCTGGTTACTTATCTCCTTTGGCCCGTGTACCATAGTCTAAGGTACCTACCTACTTACATCAAACTAAGTAACTTGACGCAAAAATTATTGCTGGGAAACAACTTTTTTTTGGGGTAAAATATGTTTACGTTTTACGGTAGGACTCAATGTAACGCACTCAAAACATTGTGCTGATGAATGGATTGAATAGTACGAAGGTCGTGGAGGTGTTAAAAAGGTGGAGGAGTAAAGTTCTTACATTAAAAACATGTATTTAAAAAAGAGTATGGTCGAGAAAAAAAAAACCGGCCAAGTGCGAGTCGTACTCACACGCACAAAGGGTTCCGTAGCACCAAATAATAAAAATATTTTCAATTCCATTCAATGTCACTCGCTCACTCACTGTTCACTACACAACGATACATAATTTTGTTAGAAGGTACACTTAAAAATAATGTTAATAATCAAATAATCAAAGACAAGACACACCACGCAATAGAATAGAATAGAATAGAATAGAATAAACATTTATTCGCTAATGGACAGCAGCAACACAATAGAGCAGCACATACATATACATATACTAACAAACAGCTTAACAATTAATTAAAACAGCTCAACTGCGCTGAGCATGCCCATAACGAAAGGGTCACCTACTCAGCATATGCTGGGTGTAAAACACTCAGCGCTGGTACTTAAAAGACATACTTACATACATCTAAAACCATCAAAATAATCTATAAAAATTAAATGAATACACTTTTCCATGTCAAATAAAATGTAAAATGTCCACAATCAAATGTAAAAATATAATAAAAGTGAGTTAAATGAACATCTGCCGCCTTCTCCCAACTATGTTGGGGTCGGCTTCCAGTCTAACCGGATGCAGCTGAATACCAGTATTTTAGCAATTGTCTGTCTGACCTAATAAAAATAAGTTAAATAATTGTGCCGATAGTCGGATCAGCCATGACTTATTGCCAAGAGCCTCTACCAATAACTGAGGAGGCTCTCGGTAGGCAGCTGGACCAAGGGCTTGATTCAGAAAGCCGTACTCCTGGACACGGTTCGTATTGTTAGGAGGTTCCTCTCTCTGGAGCCCTGACCACCGATAGCTTGGAACGTATTCCCGGTACCGGTGGGCTACTGTAGTGTGGGTCTCATGCCTATGTCTGTATGTGTAAGTCGCCTAAGTCTATATATTGAATGGTTCGCTAATAAATATGAGTTATTATCATCAATCCGTCTTCTCAATTACGCCTATCCCTACATGACGACCCTGCCTTTGGGCAAGCCGCGCATAATGGTCGTGTCGCGTTACAATTGGCTTCATTTTTAATTGGTGCGGAATAATTCGGAAAAGCAAGATGTCGATCATACCAGACCAAAGAAGAGGTTTTTCTAGCCCAAAACGCAGCCAGTGCTGGAAATAGTGGAAATCTGCAAGAAATTGGGACACATTAGAGCATCCAGACTATTATGATCACAATAATTATCTGCTTCATGGATGCAGTGCTTCTCTACTTGGGATTTAAGGCATATAAAAAATGCCATACTCGTTGGATGCGTCAGGAGATCAAACATCAGGCTTTCAGGGGCATCCGATTGTCCGGACGAGGTCGCAGCCAAAACACTCCGAAAGCAGCAGCGAAGCAGAGAAGCAGCGAGCAGAAAGTGAATGTCAGTGTAGATCTGAACGGTGAAACATGTAGCACTATAGAATATTAAGAACACCTTTGAAAACATACCATGTTTCTGGCAAATAAATAAATAAATAAATAAAATAAATCTGTGAACTAATGAGTGCTTACAAAGTGCGTAATAAGTGTTTGTGTACGTACGTAAAATATTCGGGAAGAAATAAAGGAGAAATGAACTGATATGTTGAGAATGGTTAAGACAAATTCAAAACTATGCAGTGATGTCAAAACGAATAAAATTTACATTATATATATTACTCATTTAAAAAATATGTAAAGAAATAGAGGCAAACATAAAAGAATTAAAAAATGAGGAGTTCATATTAATAAAAATTATATGTTATGTGAAAGAGAAAGTAGTTATAGTAACTCAGAATTTGAAAGTTTAAGTGAAGACAAAGGGAAAATAGTTAAAAGGGCGAAATTTGATCCGACTCTTATAACATGGGATTAACGAGTGGCCACGCGGGTATGAGAAAAGTACTAAATAATAAACTTACTGAATATTTCGAGAAGGATAAAATAATAATAGATAATCAAGTAGGATTCAGAAAAGGGAAATCGGTAAATTCAGCAATTCATCAGTTTTTAGAAAAAATACTTACAGAACTAGATAAAAAAAAAACAAGTTACAGCTCTATACACGGACATGACAAAAGCGTTTGATTATGTTGATCATGAACTTCTTTTGCAAAAACTGGAAATATACGGAGTTCAGGGTAAAGCACTACAAATAATCAAATCATATCTATGTAACCGAATACAGTTCACTGAAATAACACAGTTATGTCCATTTACAAAGAGAGAGATTAAGTATACATCGAGTCCTAGATTTATAAAATATGGTGTACCTCAAGGGTCAATACTGGGACCACTACTGTTTCTCATTTACATAAACGATTTACCTAATGCTATTCAGCAACCTATGGTTTTATTTGCAGATGACAGTACGGTTCTTTTCACAAATAATAAAAACAAAAATCATGAACAAGAAATAAATGATTCCTTATCTAAATTAATAAATTGGCTTCAAATAAATAATTTACAAATTAATCTCACAAAAACACATTACATGAACTTTAAAAATAAAAACGCGGCATCTATTCCTTTAAGTATTGCATACAATAATGAAACAGTAGCTGAAGTAGCAAATACAAAATTTTTAGGAATCCATATAGATTCGAATATGTCATGGAAAACACATGTAAATAGTGTATGTACCAAATTGAATCAATTTTCTTACGCTCTATACATGCTTAAAAAAGTATCCAACCAGACCGCGCTTCTTACTGCTTACCATGCGTATTTGGGATCCACTCTGTCGTATGGGTTACTATATTGGGGAAACTCGACTGATAAAGAAATTGCGTTCAAAGCCCAAAAAAAGTGTATCAGGTCTATATGTGGGTTACGCCAAACGAATTCATGTAAACCACATTTCGTAAATCTCAAGATTTTAACATTCCCTGTTCTATTTATCTACCTGCCCTCAATTTTAGTTAAATCAAACATTACAAGCTATGATACGTTAAAAAGCAGAAGACTTAAACATACCTTAAGAGATAAAACGTCCCACACTAGAGCGTACAGTAATAGTGTTTTCTGTATGAGCACAAAGATTTATAACAAGCTACCTATGGACATTAAGATTATAAATTCAATTATTATTTTTAAAAGAATGCTGAAAATTTTCTTAATTAAAAAGGCCTATTACTCAATAGCAGAATTTCTTGAGGAAAAATAATTTTGTTCAATAAAGTACCTATCACTAAAGTGAATATAATTCAGTAAAATATTTTTAAAAGGATTATGATAATTAATATTAAATGATTACAATACTGTGACATAATTGAATTAATGAATAATGATAATTTTTAAATCAGGTAACTCATGACATGTGTATTTTTATTTAGGTATGACTTTAATAATTTATAATTAATATGATGTAAATGATAAAATTATATAATGTAATTAAAACGATGTCCTATAGAAAATGTAATATTTATAACTTTTTTCTTTTTAATTAATGAATGTAAATAATGCATGTTCAACTGTTACTGTTACAATTATAAGCATATATGCATGATGAAATTGCAATGCCCTAACAGGGCCACTATGTTCTAAGAACTGATATCCTCTGTTAAGAACTTTATTTATGTACACATAGTTAGCAATAAAGAATTTGAATTTGAATATGATTTTGTGAAGAAATGTCATAAATGCCAGACTCAAAAACACAGCACATACAATAAAGAGCCAATGGTACTAACCACACCATGTGAATTATCCAAATATATTATCGCTTGTCCACTTGTTTCTAAAAAATCACACGAGATTGCAAAAGCCTTTGTAGAAAATGTTATTCTAAAGTATGGTGTCTATAGCGACCGATCGAGGAGGAGAGTTTATCAACGCAACAATAAAATAAATAAATAAATAAATATCGTTGGACATTACACACAGAGCCATCTAGGTGCCACACTAAGCAACGAGGCTTGTGTCGTGGACACCAGATAGTTGACAATGACGGAGGTTTGTAAATTACTAGATATAAAAAAGCTTAACTCCACGGCGTACCATCACAAAAGCATAGGTGCGTTGGATAATGCTCATAAACACCTAGGAGCATTCTTGAGAATCCAGACGGATAATCACCCAGAAACATGGAGTACATGGTATTGGCGCTTCTCATCACTTCCGTGCATAGTGCAACAAATCATACCCCATTTGAATTGGTTTATGGGAAAAATGTAATTTGCCTAATAGTTTATTTGAACCACTTTATAATCATGATAGTTACCCGCTTGAGTTGAAATATAGATTACAGGTGTCACAGTCTGAAGCACGAAATAACTTGATACAACAAAAAACTTGCGCAAGCAACAGTATGATACCTATCATTTATAAACCCAACGATCAAATCCTTTTAAAAATAGAAACTGGAAACAAGTTCAGTCCAACTTTTTCTGGACCCTATGTAGTTGTAAAGGACTTAGCACCAATCGTAGAAATAATAAAAAAGGTAAAATAGATATAGTGCATAAGAATAGAACTAAGTTTTATTGCACCTAGTAGATATTTTTTTATTTTTTTTTATTTTGCCTGTTTACCTAGTTCAAATCATTTAGAGTGATTTCATGAATCAATCAATATCTTTATTGTGGATCATAGGCAAGGTACATAATACAGGTCTTAAATAATTGGATTGTGATCAGCTATGTCCCGCCCATTGGGCATACAATAGTTAATTACACACAAATTACATACATTAAGAATACATTACTACATTATTGATAGAAATGATTAAATTATTGAAATGTCACACGGTATAAAATAAAGACAAAAACAAACATATTATGTAAACACAAATTACGAAGGCTGCGGCCGGGATACTTAAAAAAAACCAATTTAGATTCTAAAACTGATTTAATAAAAGCAAAAGAACTTACAATAAATGAAAACTATATCTAGCTAAATCTAAAGTTATGCCTTCCTTCGAAGCCGGAATAGAAGTGCCCGACCTCATGTAGCGGTGGCGCGATGGTGCCGCGGTATTTTGTGCATTCAGCGCATTTGCCTCGTGTCGCTAATTGCGCATTTTACTTGTTTGTTATAATTAATTGAGGCCGTCCTTAGTCAGCGCTTTGGATATACTACGCTTGCGTAACACCTCCGCCTGTAGTTCAGCAACTATTTTAAAACGCTCAGTGAAAATGTTGCTGGTAGGTTTTCTCGTTGCGTATGCGTTTCAGATGTTACAGGAACTGCGTTTTCATGATTTCCTGGTCCTGTGGGTGCAGCGTCGTTTTGGTTCGGTTTTCTGGAAAGGTTTCTTCCAGGAAAATATCTTCTGGTTAACATCGCAATTGTAAGTATGGCTGCGATACACAGTATAACATAAAACGGTATAGTAGTATGATATAGCGTTTCAGTTGTTTCAAACGATGAAATCGGCGACTGAAGAGTTATTCTGTCCTGAATAGTGTGTAGTCTATCCAAGTTAATAGATGTTAAATTTGCATGTAGTAAGCTTATCTCCTGTGTTTCAGTAGTGTAGGGAATGTTCAATACTTTTACAGGTTGGCCTTTTATCTCGTCCTTAGTGTTTATTAAGGTTATTTCGTTTGTGTGTATCGAGCAGTGCAATGGAATAGTGGCAAGGTAGCTTCCCCTCAGTGTGTCGTAATCGTCGCTTCCACATTTCATCTGAACTCTGGTAGATTGAGGGAATGATATAACGTAATGTCTACTATCTAATTCTTCTACAGCCGGTTTTGATAGATGTACGGTCGTTAGTTTACAGGATTTTTGTAATGTCTTGCTTGAAATGAAGGTTTGCACGCAGTCAGCTTGAGTTTGGATATAGTGATTTGTTTTTTGTTCGCAGAGGTACCGATTATTATTTAGCTTCGGGCATTCTGCCTCCATGTACATGAACGTATTCCCATTGGTTGCTATGAAAGGATAAGGAGGTATGAGGACTTGGTTGTTCTTGTTCGGGACTATGGAGAGTTTATAAAGTGTATAGGTATCTTCTGAGACTATGGGAAACCTAAATGCTATTACTATTTTCTTGTCGTCGTAATAATACCCAGCTTTAATGATGTCATAGTACTGACGTAATTCTAACTCTATTACGTGGTGATTACCATAAATTTCCTTAAGCCTGTCTACTACGGTACCCAAGATGTCTATTCCTAACATGCTATGATGAATAGTCATCGCGCGGGTGAACGATAAAATATTCTCTATCCTATATAATTCCGATAACACGTCCTCTATGTTTTCGCTGACGATAGTCAACAGCTGATTGAACTTAGCGACTTGGATCATATTTATGCTACTTTCTGCCTGTTTTATTAATAGACTTAGTGTGGTGTTGATTTTACTCTGGTTTTCGACAATTTTATTTATGATATTAGTGTGAGTTAGCATCCACTCTTTACTGATGCTGATATGCTCGTTAAATTCATCTATAGTCTTCTTTTGGTTATTTCTCAACGTCTTTATGGCATTATTATATCGAACAGCATCCGAGTAATCGAGGTTACCTGTAACGCTTTTTATGACAGATCCTAGGCCGTCTATAAGACCTCTTTTTGAACGTCTAGGCTCTAGGGTACGTAGCTGATCAGTGACTTTACTTAATTTATCCGAAAGGTAGTCTATTTGATACTCGTAGAGAGAATATGTGTTATTCATCATGTGTAATTTAATGTAACGGAATTGAGTTTGAAGGGTGGAAAGAGTATTTTCAATGTCGTCCAGGTTGACATATTGGAGGAAAGTATGATAATGGGTTATTAGTCTGAGCGGTCCAAGTTTAAAGGGTAGTAATCCAATTCCAGAGTCTAAACTTTCAAGTTTTATC
Source organism: Eugnorisma glareosa (assembly GCA_947578425.1). Taxonomy (NCBI): domain Eukaryota; kingdom Metazoa; phylum Arthropoda; class Insecta; order Lepidoptera; family Noctuidae; genus Eugnorisma; species Eugnorisma glareosa. The sequence continues at coordinate 218,611 of OX387970.1, forward strand.
TCCTGGCTCCGTATTGCATATATCGTCAGTAGCAGCGTCATCCTGCAACAATTTAGCAGTCTTAGGTACGCGTTTAAGTCGTGATTTTGCTACGGGGCCGCGTTTCTTTGACGTATAAATGTGGATAGGTAAATCTGCTAAGACTACATCCTGTGTGTATCTGGGGGCTAATTTTTGCCGCGGGGCTGATGGGTTTTTTATGAAGACCTGTTGTTTAGGTTGATACTCCTCCTCCTGCTCGCGGGTCTTATTTCGGTTTTCGATTAAAGAGGTGCGATTACTAAGAGAGGTTTCATTTATGATTTGGTATACTGTTTTCATTTGATCTCTATGGTTTAATATGTATTGTTGCAGTAGGTGGCTACTTAGATCAATGTCCCACGGGTCTCGGCTATCAAAGTGCCCGGTTATTATGTCAAATGGTCTGCATTTAGTGAAACTATGGATTGAGCTGTTATATCCGAGTAAGGCATATGGTATTAGATTGTTTGCGGGTTCTTTTTTATGTTGAATACGTAGGATTCTTATGTGTTCAAGTAACGTGGAGTGGAACCTTTCTATGTTGCCGTTATCGTTAGGACTGTGAGCTAGTGTTTTATGGTGATTAATTTTGTGGAGTCTAGTGAATTCAGCGAACAGCTGATTAGCATACTCGGTACCGTTGTCCGTTATTATAGTTACAGGAAAACCATGGTGAGTGCAAAACTGTAGTAGGCCCTGTAAGATACTAATTGCGGTACCATCTCTCATAAGGTATGCTTGTCCGTATTTTGAAAATACATCAATGAATGTTAGGTATTTCTCATTTTCGACCGTGAAGAGGTCCATATGAATTGTAGGACTAATAAATGACTGGTTTGCTCCGGTATCAATGAGTAGGTTTAGTGGGGGGTCAGATATTTTTATGTAGGGCAACTGTCGTTGCGTTTGCAAGTTAACTTCTATTTTGAGGGTTTTAATGGGGATTTTATCTGAAAATCCTGGTTTGCGATACTAGTCGAGGGTTGGGGGTCCTCACATGCTGTAGAGGGTTGAATCGGTTTTTGCTCGGGCACCATAGCTGGTCCGAAGTCCTGTACGTAATAGTGGTTACCGTCGTCATAGTAAACGTTGTAGTCAGCATGGTCGTAGTCATAAGAGTAGGGTTCCTCCACGAGGTAATAATCGTAGTTATTTTCGCTGCAATCGTTGAAATTCATCTCGCGGGTTTTAAAATAATTTGTCGGAGCCGGATTGCCAAACTTGCCCCAGTCATGAGGTCTACTTGGCATAGGCTTAGCAACAAAATGGCTGACCCCGCTCATTGGCTGAGGTCCCGGGGCTAGGGCACGTGGCTGAACTCTAAATACGTTGCTCTGAGCGTTATAGTTAGGCGGTGCCGCGCGGAACATTTGCTGCGTACGTGTTTGGTTATTAGGTGCGTTGGGCGCACGTGGCGCGCCATGTGGTTGGAACATAGGTTGTCTCCAACTGCTTTGCGGAGCCGGTGGCCGTTGCCAGTTTGAAAACGGTTGGTGACCAAAGGGTTTCGGCATCGACATGGGTAGAAAACCTGTGGGCTGTGTTAGTAATTTGGGCATGGGAGCGGTTGGAAGTGGCCTTTTTACACTCGCACTATCATTACGATTTTGCAAGTACATCACATTTAGTTCCTCTTGGACGAACTCCAGCGCCCTCTCTATGCTTTCAGGACGCATACAACGTATTCGGGAACCTAGAGGTTCCTTAAGGCCACGTACAAACGCTTGCATTGTTAATTTCTTGTATAGTGTACGTTTCGCTTCTATGGTGGTAGTCACTGTTTCATGCAACGATATATAAGTCATAATGGTACTGAATAACGATTGACATTGGTCGTAGTACTCTTGTGGAGTACTATTACCCTGAGCTGATACTAGGAGGTCATTATAGAGGGCTGTTTCGTCCCTCTGGTCGGCAAAGCTATTAATTAGGGTATTTCGTATTCCTGCCCAACTATCTGGGATGCCATTCGAATTAATTCTAGTTGCCGCAACGCCTGTTATTTTATTTAATACCCCGTTCAAAAGGCATAGGTTACCTAACTCACTACCCGGTACATTACTTAAATAAGTACTAACTATCTGGTCGCATAATTTAATAAATCGCGTGAGTACGTTAGGGTTCCCATCGAACTCGGGAACTGGGCGCAGAGCCTTAAAAATTGTGTCCGGATCACTCGACATTTCGCGGTCCTCTAATAGGCTATTAAAACCTAAATCTATGTCTCTACTCGAATCTAGCACTAATTGCCTACTATTCGGTCTACCTGATGTAGACTCGCGAGGTCCTAAATTACGTGGGTGGAAAATTTTGAAGGATTAAGTGACTTGGATACACAGGAAGCAACACAGGGAATAATTCAAGTGTACTCACATAACCTTCATATCGGTCTCTGGGGTCGATATCTGGATCCCGTTCTCTCCCGGCAGCAATCCTTGAGTTCGGATACTCGATGAAGCTTGACAGCAGGTTAGCCGCGATCGCTCACGCGCGGTAGCGATAGTATCGATATAAGATAGACCTAGCTAACCTCGAGTATCCTACCGACTGCGCCAATTACGAAGGCTGCGGCCGGGATACTTAAAAAAAACCAATTTAGATTCTAAAACTGATTTAATAAAAGCAAAAGAACTTACAATAAATGAAAACTATATCTAGCTAAATCTAAAGTTATGCCTTCCTTCGAAGCCGGAATAGAAGTGCCCGACCTCATGTAGCGGTGGCGCGATGGTGCCGCGGTATTTTGTGCATTCAGCGCATTTGCCTCGTGTCGCTAATTGCGCATTTTACTTGTTTGTTATAATTAATTGAGGCCGTCCTTAGTCAGCGCTTTGGATATACTACGCTTGCGTAACACACAGGTAAACATACAAACATAAACACAACACAACATAAACACACCAACAACAACATAAATATATAGGTAAACATAGGGAGACTGTATTGGAGTAGAGATTTGTCTGAAAGGAAGTCTTTTATAGAGTAGTAGTAGCAGCATTTGTTTACTAGCAGATCATGGAGATTTATTTTTTTAATTTTGTTATTTCTGGAATTATTCTAATAGGCCCCGGGATATTATTGAAGATGCGTGACGCTGTTCAAAAGATACTTTCATTCAATAAATGAGTCTTGCTAGCTACTTTGCGCAATTGGTCCTTACGGCGTATTCGAGTGTGGTATTCATATAACTCAATATTATTCTTGACAAATATTGCGGTCTCAAATAATTATATAGATAGTGAGTGAATAAAATTTCTGTAAGATTTTTTATTTTATTATGTGGGAGGTGTAGTGAGGGTGTCATGCCTATGTGTAAGTAGCCTAAGTCTATGTAGTGAATGATTCGCTAATATGAGTTATTATCATCAATCCGTCTACTCAATTACACCTATCCCTACACTACAATTTTTTATATTCTTAAATGTTTTTTATTTTGTTTTTATTCTAAGGAATATTTAAAAATGCATTAAATTTGTATAGAAGTAAAATAAAAAGTTAAATAAAAGTAATAAATATGGTCATTTGAAATTTACATTATAAATTATTTAAAATGTCATTAATAAAAAACACCAAATCAATCAAACAATTTGTTTGATTGATTTGGTGTTTTTGTCACCGGCTTCTGAAGCTAAAGTTATTTTTCACTTTTTTTGTGTTTTGGTTTGTTATTTTTGTTTTTTTTTTATTGTTTTTTTTAAGGTTTAGGTTTTATTTTTTGCAAAAAAGTTTTTATTTATTTTTCCATTTTTAGTTATTTATTTTGCGCTGAATCGCAAAGAGCAATGCCATCTAGTGTCTTTACACGGCTCAGCTCAATATAAATAACTAAATAATTGTTATTTTTTATTATATTATATAGTTATTTATATTGCGCTGAGCCGTGCTAAGACACTAGATTGCACTGCTCTTTGCGATTTAGAGCCAAATAAATTATTGAAGAAACCATATGATGAAAAAGCATTGCGTGAAATAAATATATAATAAATTAAGATTATTGTAAAAAAAATATCTGGGAACACGGTAGATGAAATGTCTTATGCAAATTTATTACACACTAGCTTTCCACGCCGCGGCTACGCCCGCGTTCAAATACGCGTCTAAATGATAAAAACAGTTCTGTTCTTAAAGTCGGTTAAAATGATTAATACCTCTAGTTTCTAGCACTCACTCTGTTGTCTCTAGAGAAATCAACTATCGATATCGACAAATCTATACATTATTCTTGAACAAGAAATCACCTAACTCCTAACCGTTCACTAGCATTTATGTCGTGGCTATTGTGTTGTGTATAAAATACTGGTAATCAGCTGCACCCGGCAAGAAAGGAAGCCGACCACAAAATAGTTGGGAAAATGATGCAGATCATGAACAATACATGTCAAGGTAATGGGCTTATCCCCAATAAATGGAAATCTGGGTGTATCGTACACATCTGCGTACCCCCTCAGAGCATACAGGCGTGATGTTACGTCATGATGTTGTATAAACAATAAACATCCAAGCGATTGCAGCAATCACGACAGATTTGCCGTCTATTTTTGAAGAGTTCCTTAGTATATCTCCGAAGATAGTAATTTAATCAAGAAAAACAAAGTTACTGCTGCAAATCTCATATCTCAAAAAACCGGCCAAGTGCGAGTCGTACACGCATACAGGTTCCGTAGCACCAAATGATATAATAAAAATATTTTGAAGGCTCATACAAATAAAGGGTGTAACCAGACCCTTAACGAAGCCGAAAGTCACTGGTTCTCCTCGTCTTTGCGATCATTTTTTTGTTCTAGACCATACCTTCTTTCTTCTTTTTTTGAAATACGTACTTAAATTTGTTTTTAATGTAAGATTTTTACTTTAAACACCTCCACGACCCCCGTACTATTCAATCCATCCATCAGCACAATGTTTTGAGTGCGTTACATTGAGTCCTACCGTAAAACGTGACATTTCACCCCAAAAAAAAAAGTCGTTTCCCAGCAATAAATAATAATGCTTGGTTCACGGCTTCGTGAAGGGTCTTGTTACACCCTGTATATAAAAATCAGACCATTTCATGCCCATGGAAAGCGTCAGACTTTTTTAATATTACTTCAGAGTAAAATTCTACAAAATATATATAAATATCAGTCATTATAATTTATTTATTACCTTTCTCACCTGGTACCTGCGCAGGTGTCACCGAGCCAACTCCACAAACGTACAGGTATTAAAAAGTACACGAGAGACTACGTAAAACCGAAAGTTCTATGCTTTAGAAAATAAGTTGTGTCTTATCGCTCTGGGATCTTACTCTATTACTAAACTTATTTTCCTAATTTATTGTTTTGTGCATGTGGTGTTTACCTAAGTATATATGTAATTGTTGCTCTGTAACTTAATTTTAAGAATGAATTATGCCGCTGTATCCAGTGTGAACAATTGTTGGTAGACCTAATATAACAAATAAATAAAGTTTTTTTTACGTTCTACAATCCTAAATTTTTTCAGAATTTTCCTCCGCGGCATATTTACCACAAGAAGGCAGACTATATTTCACCGATTGACTTTGAGAAAAAATGGTTTTAGAAACCTCAATGTCATGTCTTAAAAACCTAGCTATAGACACCCCGCACGCATAGGTTTGATGAAAAAAATCTTTTATTAAAATGATTGGTATCTAGGTACATAATAAAAACATTAGGAGGACGTCTTAAAAGTATCTAGAACTACAATAATAATTAATTTACAGTGATCAGTTCATCTGTTCGTTGATCTCGCCTTGTGTTAGAATTGGTCCTTCTGTAACAGCCTCCTCGGTGAAGTGTTTCAGAATCGGAAGCGCGTTAGTTGGGATCGCGCGCGGTCATTCACTCCGCGTATTCTCGTGCGTGCGCTACATCGATGTGTCGTGTTCTCGTGAGTGGCACCGCGTGGTGCAGCGTGATGCTACCACACACTATACTGATGGCCGAATTTCGGTCACCGCGGCGGCCAATTTTAACGGATACTTTAACTTTAACAACATACAAGTACGTACGAAGTAGCGCCGCAGCCCCGATGTGAGTCTCGCTCACATCCGTTCCGCTACTTATTCACCAATTTTACGTGTAGATATATGGGCATGACGTTACTGCTCTGACGGGAGCATCACCCAGCATCACGCATTGTATGCAGCATCGATACGCAAAATATTGAGCAAGCAGCTCCTGTTGCTTACGATCGTAGGAAGGTTTTCTGAAACAAGTAAGACCATGTCAAAAAAGAAAGATAAATTATTACAGGACAAACATTAACATATGAAAAATAAAACAAAGGAAATAAAACTAAAATGCGTAAACGAGACTAACAATTTACAATTTTAATAATTGAGGAGTTCTCGTGACTACTCGTATAAATTGGTTCCGGCTGTCAACTGTAGATCTTTTATAGTCGTTAAGTAGCCAGTGGCCCGAAAGTCTGACAACCAGTCTTACCAAGACGTATCGTATTACTAACTGGGTTGTGGAAGTAAGATAGGTAAGATAGGTAAATTAAAATTTTTCTGCAATGAACAGAAGGGGTTCAGAAGAAATACTAATATTAATATGGCTCTATTTGATTTGCTATCCAGTATAATGACATCTGTAGATAAAGGTGATCCTGTGTGTGCTATACTGACAGATATGACAAAAGCATTTGATTTTGTGGATCATAAGATATTACTACAAAAATTATATGGGTACGGCATTAGAGGAAACATCCTCAAACTCCTGGAATCATATTTGAGTGATAGAATTCAGTGCACAGACATCACTAGAAATTGTCCTATTAGCAAAATGGAAACTAAATATTTAACAGAACCAAGGCACATAAAATATGGCGCACCTCAAGGTAGTGTATTAGGGCCACCACTTTTCTTGATATACATTAATGATCTCCTGAAAACCATAAATCATTAAATGGTATGGTTTGCAGATGACAGCACGGCTATTGTGGAGTACACTAATCCTAAAAATTATGAAAATGACATAAATAATACTCGTGTCATTATAGATTGGCTTAAAAAAAAAAAACTAGTAATTAATTTAAATAAAACAAAAGTTATCCATTTCCACCAACGACGTAAGAATCCACCTGTTAAGATTGCCTATAATAACATATAGTAGAAGAAGTTACAAATGCAAAATTCTTAGGTATAAATACAGGGTGTAACAAGACCCTTAACGAAGCCGTCAACCAAGCATTATGTACATCAAACTAAGTAACTTTACGCAAAAATTATTGCTGGGAAACGACTTTTTTTTTGGGGTGAAGAATCATGTTTTTCGGTAGGACTCAATGTAACGGACTCATAACATTGTGCAGGTGGATGGATTGAATAGTATGGGGGTCGTGGAGGTGTTTAAAGTAAACATTTTACATTAAATAATGTATTAAAAAAAAACTTGTGAAAAAGTTGGAACTTTGACCCCCAATATCTCCGTAACTAGAAGGTTCCCGGGTATGGTCTAGAACAGGGATCCCCAAACTATTTTGGACAAGTGACCCCTTTTCCAAAATGAACTGTTACCTCCCATGGCCAAATTACCTACTTTTAAGATCAACCCCCTTATTCATAATGGTCCGCTAACTTAAAACAGCTGCTACAGTGTGTTATTTTTCATTCTGACTTAGGTCAATAGAAGAAGACAGAGTGAGAATTAGCAATGCTTTAAGTTAGCAGACTATTATGAATAAGGGGGCCTATCTTTAGTTTTTTCCTATTGACACAAAATACCTAGGTACTAAGGTACCAATTGGAAAACTTTGCACTTGGTTAAGTGAGTAAAATTGACTTCATTTTCGTATCAAAATTTAACAAAATAAAAAGACATACAATTCAGTAAATATCAAGTTTAATTTATAACGATTATTACAAATTAGGTACTTAAAGAATTTTAAGTAGGTAGGAAATTATATTTAAAAAAGTATTAATTCGCAAAGAGAAAATAAAACATTCAGTGTGATGGATGAACCTGGTGACTATCTACCAATCTAGCTACATCCGGTTCAATATTGGTGAGTTGCAGCCTTAAATCTCCACGTTCGTTGATTTTCAAACGGTTTCTTTGTTTCGTCAAAATGTTTGTTACCACACTGAAGCTTTTTTCAACTAGGTATGATGATGGAAAAGCGATAAGGTATTTTTCAGCAATGTTCCACAATGTAGGATACTGTGTTTCAATGTTGCGTTGCAACCAGAACTTCTGATAGCCTTGGTTGAACTTCTGCTTAAGCTCTTCGTCTGTGCTGATGGTAATCAACTCTTCTTGCATTATCACATTGGCTTCTTCTATGGCTGTGGTATTGTACGGATTTATTATCCATTGAGGAATTTGTAAATTTAAAAGATCCTCAAACCTCTCCGTAAAATCCTTGTGTAATGCGTCCAAGTGAGTGACATAATAAAATGTCATCATCTTGAAGCGTTTCTGGTAATTTTGACAAATGCAGAAACTGCGAATATTCTTTTCTGCCTAAATTTTGTTTATAAAGGATTAGTTTACCCACGAAAGCCGATATTATTGATTTTGTTTTAATCAAGTTAAGATCGTCACCCTGCAGCTGCAAATTAACTTTGTTGAACATTCCAAAGATATCAGTCAAGTAATAAATATCTGTTTTACAATTGTTCAGATTTTCTTTCAAATTCGGATCTTTTTCTTGTAAAAACTCCAACACAGATTCAAAAACGGCTGAAAATCTTTCTAAGCAAGAGCCTCTTGATAGCCAGCGAACTTCAGTGTGAAGAAGTAATCGAGTAAAGACTTCGTCGTTTTCCTCACATAGCTGAGCAAATAACCGAGAGTTCAAAGAATTGCTTCGAATCTTGTTGATAGCATTTATTACATATTGTAAAGACTTATGCAATCTAGGACTCAGCTTTTTTGCTACTAAATGCTGCCTGTGAATCACGCAGTGAATGACCAGTACATCAGGCAGTTGTCGCTTTAAGTGAGCTATAAAACCACGATGACGACCAACCATAGACGGTGCACCATCAGTCGCAACAGAAACAATGTTCTTCCATGGAATAGCTTTGTCAGTAAAAAAATGTTCCACGGCCTGAAAAATTGATTCTCCTCTGGTATCAGTCTCTAAATATGTAGCAAAAAGCAGTTCTTGGCACATATTTTCATCTTTGATATATCGAACATATCCTAACAACAGAGCTTCATTGCCGGGTAATGTAGACTCGTCCAACTGGAGAGAGAATCTGTTGGTCTGTAAGAACTTGCATAAAATGTTTTCCACATCGCGTCCCATCTCGTCTATGCGTCTCTGAACGGTGTTATTGCTCAAAGGTATTCTCTTTAAAATATCATGTGCGGGTTTGTGCAATACATTGTTAAGGACCTCCGCAATGGCTGGTAAGATAAGCTGCTCTCCAATTGTGTGGGGTTTCCCCGACTTCGCTATTAGTAAAGATATATTATAGGACGCTCGTAAACCATCATCGTCTTTAATAGATGATGACGCAAACATCGATCTTATGGATGGCCTTTTGTCTAGTTTTTCTTTAAGTGCTTGAAAAAATGTCAAGGGCTTACTTTTTTTGTCAGCATGTACTCTCGATAAGTGGTCATCCATTTTTGAAGGCTTCATGGCATCGTTACTGAATACTTTTTCACATATGAGACACATCGGCAAGTGTTGATTTGATGGAGATGCAATAAATCCGAACTTCAAGTAGTCCAAACTGTATTGTCTGCATTTTTTTTTCGTGTCCGCCATCATAAAACTCTCAGTAATCCTGCAAATAAAAAAATAAGAAACTAAGTACCTAAATTAAAAACAATACCTAATAAACTGTTAAATTTACTGGTAAATTTTTACAATTGAAACAACTGAGGCAACTGCAAACTGTTGCAAACAATCTACAGATAGCTCAACTGATCACTATCACACAGTGTGCAGTGGGGCAATGCTGATGCGCTGTGCCGGATAAAAACTGTTTGGTACTTACCCTGTTAATTTTTCATAAACTGCAGATATTGTGTGGTTACGCTATTAACTCGCGTAGGGAGCTCAGCATTTTGTAAATTCTTTTTCAGTCACTTTACTTCACTTAATTTAGCTATGTAATAACTTTGTAATCTCTTGAAATAAATGAGTACTTATATGAGTTATTATCGTTCAAGCTCCAACGAATTTCAAAACGCAAATGAACTTTCAACCTAAGTGCAACCTCGTTAAATAGTAAAATATCAGGAACATGTTTGGACTTGCAACTTGATCATGAATTCGTTCGTGTTAAATCGCGCAAGCGTCAAATAGAGAGCAAGTCAAAACGCGCCTGAAAGACGTACGCTCGAACTCATTATCTTGCACAAACTTGTCCACACTGACTTGCCGAGTTTTTCATCTTGTACGAACTTGAGGCTTTATATTACTACAACAATGCTATTTCCTACATAAATATTAATTATTCTTAGTACACGTAACACAACATAAACAATACAGTACCTACCTACCTATCTTGAAAGTTTTAAATAAGAACTTGTGTTAATTTAATAGGGGTCGATTTTTAGACCTCGTCGACCCCCATAATCAGTTTTCGTTTATGTCGACCCCTAGGAAACCGATATCGACCCCAAGGGGTCGATATCGACCACTTTGGGAATCCCTGGTCTAGAACAAAAAAAATATCGCAATGACGGGGAAAACAAGTGTCTTTTGGCTCCGTTAAGGGTCTTGTTACACCCTTTATAGATAGTAAACTGACCTGGAAACCAAAACAAACAAAGTTAGAAGAAAACTTGTTCTTAATATTGACAATAAGATGGTTTACAGATCTACAAAAAATAGCAGATACTTTTGTTGATATATTTTTGTATAAATCATCACTTAAACAGAAGAAGAAAAATTGAAGAGTCTGTTTTTCCTGAACAACTTAAATTGGCAAACCACCTTTGCCAATTTAAGTTGTCCGCTACACAAAAAGGGTACAAGAAAGGATCCCAAAAACTACCGGCCAATATCCTTATTACCAATTCTATAAAAAAAAAATAGAAAAAATAATCAAAGCTAGGTTAATGGCCCACTTAAATTTAAATAGATTAATTAACTTTAGACAATTTGGATACCAAAAGGGGATAGGCACTTCAGATGCGATAGATAATCTTGTTAATGATATTATTAGTAGCTGGCTTTTTATTGATTTAAGTTCTGTGTTTGACACAGTAGATCACGAGCTACTTCTGGCTAAACTAGAGCATTATGGCATTAGAGGCGTTAAAACTTCTGAAATCTTATTTGAAAAAACCGTAGAATCTACGTAGAAATTAAAGACATTAATGCAAATAATTGTGACGTAAAGAGTGTGAGTGAAGTAATATATAAGTCAAAAATGACAAAAATAAGCGGCGGTGTGCCTCAAGGTTTAATCCTAGGACCAATATTATATATCATTTTTACCAATGATTTACTCAATTTCATGAGTAATACCCAACCCGACGCAGGACTTGTAATGTTTGCAGATGATACGAACGCCATAATCAGGTCGCCAAACTTAAATGACTTGACAGAAAATGTAAATATGTGTTTAAAAAATCTTTCTGTTTGGTTTACAGCAAATAATTTAATAATAAATCCAAATAAAACCCATGTCATGTTGTTTAAAACAACGTCATATAACAACGATAGCATAAATGTCAAGCTCAAAAGGGAAAATATTAGACTGGCAAACGAAGTTAAATTTTTAGGAGTTTATATAGATTCCCTATTTTAATATAATATTATTCTGTGTATATATTTACTATGTACATTATATACAGACTACAAATTGAACTAAAATAGTGCGAAAAAGAAGACTAAAACTAAGTTCCTACATATATACAACGACGACAATAGGACACGTAAGCGTCAAAGTACTCATCCCCATCGATGTCATCCGGAAACGTGCCCAGAAGACTGGCAGCATCGCCACGTTGAATAGCAATGCTAATTCTTTGACCAAAGAAAGAGCCAGCCCTCTGGTCACGCAAAGTGTCAACCAGTCGGCGAGATATTTTCTTAAAAAGGAGACGTGCACTCGGGCCCCTTGACCCGAGCGTTTCGATCCCAAACGGCTCAAAACTATAGTTACCGATAAGGTTACAGTATTTGCGCCACTTGAGGATTTCAGCAGCCGCAGCAGCAGCGCCCGCACAGCTCACCGTGCTTGCAACGTAAGATGGCGCAAGGGTGTCGACACAGGTTGCGTCCCACACCAAAGGCCTACCCACCTTCCAAGGCACCAACGTCATGCCGTCTGGTCTTTTCCCATCGTCACGTACCAAGCCATTTGGTTTTAATACCGCTGGTACGACGGCGCTGGCAAGGGCTCGACGAATAATGTCGTTAATGCTAGCGTGCCGTGCAATGCGACCTGCGCTCCTGTAGCAGGACAGGCCTATTAAATTGGAAAAAAGAGCTCACCGCCATTGATTCCTCAATATCTTCAGCTTGTTACGCGCTAAGAAGCCTTAGGGATGATATTGATATAAAGCAGCTAAAAGCAGTATATATGCATTGGTAGAATCCAGGTTACGATACAGCATTATGTTTTAGGGGAGCATTTACGGGTATAATTGCCAAAGAGCATTCATTCTACAGAAACGTGCATTAAGAACAATTGTCAGAATCCCACAACGAGAGTCATGTAAAGAGTATTTAAAAAGAAAAGTATTTTAACAGTGCCAAGTTTATATGGCACTATTGGTGCCAGGTCATCACCTAAACAAAAAGGAAAATTACTAAATAAAAATAACTATTTACAACTACTATTTAAAAGATTACTGAAATAAAAGATTACAAATAAAATTATTTGTAATCTTTTATTTCAAAATAAAATTATTTGTAATCTTTTATTTCATTTTGTAATCTTTTATATGAGTTGACATTTTATTTGTAATTTTAATTGGTTTTTCTATTCAAATTTGTATGTCAGTAACGACAAAACATAGCAAGAGCTTTAAATATTATAAGATCATTAATGTTTATACCTATGTTTTACTAATAAATAATTCTGATTCTGATTCTGTAGTCGCTCCAAGTAAAATACTGGTATTCAGTCAGCTACATCCGGTTAGACTGGAAGCCGATCTTAACATATTTACGAAAAGGCTAGACAAATTATGACCAGTTTAAAAAAATAATTTAATACTAAAACTAAACTAATTAAAGCTCCTGTACGAGTCCAAAAAATGGGTGTTTATTACGATGGTAAAATGTCGGGATAGTCTCAATATCGTGATAAGATAAGATACGATAAGATATAAATATATTTTGCAAATATGGGTACAAACACGGTGACATAAAAAATATAATTAGCAATAATTAACCAGAAGATATGCAAAAGTACAAATATCCACTGGAGATGCTGAGCCATGTCAGTCGTTGTCCGTTACGTTAATAGTATAGTCATAATACTCAATACTCAATTCTTTATTGCATTCCACAATGTAGGCTTAGGTGGTAAACATTAAAAAAAAAAAGATACAATCGTGGACCCTGTCGGGCACAACAAAAGAAGGATATACTTATTCTAAAAACATTTTTGATCATTCTACACGAGTTTCAAGGATTTATCATTTAAATATTCGTTGACACTGTAGTAACACTTGCTTAGTAGTAGCTTTTTTAATTTGTTCGTCAACAGGTGGAGTTTTTTTTCTTTTCCTATTGATTCGGGTAACATATTGTATATTTTTATTGACATAACCAGAGGGCTTGTTGAATGTATTTTTAAGCGGGATGTTGGTAGGTTGAGTCGTGTTTTGTATCGGAGTGTGTATCTTGTTTGTATGTCTTCTCGTTTAGTGTAAAAAAGAAAAAAAAAGAAAGAAAAATCATTTATTTTGCACCGACTAGAAACGCGCAATAATAAAACATAATAAATAATAAATAAAATAAAAAGCCTTTTATTTCTTGCAGTACAAAAGGATTGATAAGAATTAATAATGCATGCAATCATAAAATCGTATTATACAATTCAATTCACTTTGGTTTTGTTGAAAACATTGAAATTGTTAGTAGTTTATTATGAATTAATTTATTATGAATTACGATTGAAATTAGAAATTGTGAATTAAAATTTGATAAAAAAATATGATTATAATTTATTATTCTAGCAAGAACCCCTCTTAGTAGAAGGTGAAGGCCTCCTCCAGAGATGACCAGCGGTCTCTATCTTTAGCTATTCGCATCCAGCTAGTGCCTGCGATCTGTACAATGTCATCCTCCCAGCGTGCTATAGGTCTTCCTCTTTTTCTTTGGCCTGATGGGCCTGGCCATGACGTCACCCTTGTAGTCCAGCGGTCGTCGTTAAGTCTAGCTATATGTCCAGCCCAACGCCATTTTAGCTTCTGCGAGTAGTTGAGAGCGTCTATAACTTTTGTTTTATTTCTTATACGAGTATGTAGTATCTTTTGTATTTTTCGTATCTTCATGACACTCCTTTCCATGCTCCTTTGGCATGACCTTATTTTGCTTTTTACTCTCCGGGTAAATTTCCATGTCTGGCACGCGTATGTTAGGGAGGGGAGTAGGCAGGTATCCATAACTCTTTTCTTTGTTTTTAGAGGCATATCACTTTTGAGTATTTCTTTAAGACTCCAAAACTTTTTCCACGTGTTTTTCACTCTTCTGTCGACTTCAATTTCATTATTTTGCCTGCCAAAAGAAATCTGTTTTCCCAGGTAAATATAGCTGTTGACATAAGTTAGAGGAGTGTTTTCGACGCATATAGTGGTTTCGATGTGATTTGTCATTATGTTTGTTTTATTTAGGTTTATCTCTAAACCTGCCTTTTTACTTTCTTCGTTAAGTGAATTTATCATTGACTGCAGCTGTTGTGGATTATCTGATAGCAAAACTATGTCGTCTGCAAATCTCAAATGGTTAACATACTTACCATTTATATTTAGGCCGAGTTTGCTCCAGTCTAGTTTGCCAATGATTGACTCTAGCACCGCTATGAAGATGGTGGGAGATAGAGGATCCCCTTGCCTGACTCCTCGCTTTATATGTATAGGTGGTCCCGTGGTTTCCAGTTTTATTCTACTCGTAGAGTTGTCATAAAGGCATTTCAAAACTCGTATTCCATTTCTAACTGCTGAGAGTGCAGAGCTTCCCATATCGCTGAGTGGATTATGGTATCGAAAGCTTTTTGGTAGTCAATGAACACTATGTATAACGGTTTTTGGAATTCTTGATACTTCTCAATAAGCGTTTCTAGTGAATGGATGTGGTCCACAGTGTAACAAATCTACTAGATCCTGTTAAGAATTAAAGGATAAGAGTAGACTTGTACATTTAAAAATTTAATAGAGATATGGATGGTTTTACAAATGAGATAAAAAATACAAGTGTTTACAAAAAAGACGTATCAAACCCGCACTCTGGAAGCAGTTTTTGAGTATATTTACACGATTAAGTAGCACTGTTGAAGCACGATGAAATGTAGAGGTGGAGATGTAGGACGATGTATCAGGTCTGCTCCACAGGAAGGCGGCGTTTGTAAGAACAGGAGTTGAGGTCCTGGTAGATCTTTAGAGATGGATCACCAGCTTTTAGACCCAGGGCAGCTCCGCGAGATGATCAGCAGGGATAGCACAACGACAGTTTTTAATAATAAGATTGGGAGTAGTAGTCCCAGGTGTATCTTTAGATGGATCACCTTCAAGAATCTGTCTTGTCTCCAATTTTAAGAATTCTTCAGTCTCACATTTAAGAAAAACGCTCTCTCGTCTAGTCTAGTCCAGTCTCGACTCTCCACAGTGGTCTCCTTCCATTTTTGAATCTCAGATTTTCTTCTTGCGGCCATAAAATAAAATCATCTGACAAGTGTAGTCGGCCAGGACATAACAGACTTACTTCATAAAACCATGAGTGCGTAAAGAATTTATAAATATAATTTAAAATTAAGTTATTAGTAAACAATCATTATTATCTATAAAATACAATATTACAGCTAAACATTGAAAAATATAATTTAGATTAGATAAACCAAAAAGTATTCATCATAGACTAAGCTAGTAAGAAACTCTATGACAGAAAGAATGTACGTCAGTTTGGCAAATCTGACGTACATGTCACAACATTGAAAATTATGAAAATTGATATTTTATTTCAGCAAATATAATGAAAACGAATCGTATTTAGATCGATTCGCTGAGTATAAATAAACAAATCAATAAAAAAGGATGATAAATGGTATATAGTATGATAATTGTAAGTATAGTATAAAGTGTAAGTATAGCATATACTAC
This sequence comes from Eugnorisma glareosa, assembly GCA_947578425.1. NCBI lineage: Eukaryota > Metazoa > Arthropoda > Insecta > Lepidoptera > Noctuidae > Eugnorisma > Eugnorisma glareosa. The sequence continues at coordinate 234,879 of OX387970.1, forward strand.
AACAGTAGAGAAACCTCTTCTAAAACCTGCCTGCTCAATTGGTTGATGTTTTTCAATGGATTGTCTTATCCTTTTTTCCATAAGAGATGAGAATAGTTTGTATAGTGAGGGCAATAGGCTTATTGGTCTGTAGTTGCTAATGTTGCCTGGGTCACCTTTTTTGTAGAGCAAGATTATGTCCGACTCTGACCACTGTCTGGGAGTGCTTGCCGAATTCAGTACCATGTTAAACAGTCGTGTCAGTGGTGTTATTAGCTCTTTACATCCCAGCTTAATGGCTTCGTTTGTAATCTTGTCACGGCCGGGACTCTTCTCTTCTTTTAGTGAATTTATTCCTCTGATCATTTCCATTTCGTCTATTGCGCTTATCTCTACCTCAGCTATTGGTACTTGTATGTCGACTAGGTTGCTCAATTGGTTTTGTGGACTATATAATTTCTTGTAGAAATCTGTTGCTATTTGTAATATTTCCGACCTGTTATGTGTTGTGTTTGTTGTCCCTTGAAGTCCTTCAATCCATGATTTGTGTGATCGTAGTTCTTTGTACGCTCTCTTGACGCTGCCCGTTACATTTAGGTGTTTTTCAATAGTTTTTATGCGATAGGCCTTATAGTCGTTTTTAATATATTTACTTACAAGTTTGTACAAAGCTTTTAGTTCGTTTTTCATAGATCGTGTCTTTGGCTTGGTTGTTTGTAATATTTGTCTTCGGTGGATCAACTTTTTCGTGTGAGCTGACAGACTACTTCTTTTCTCCGTGTGTGCATGAGGTACATGAGCTTCTTTCAGGCTACTATGTCTATGGCATTTATTATTTTATCGTAGCATTCTTGAACAGTATCGGTATCTTGCCAGTTCTGTAGTAGGTTTTCCGAGTAGCTGTTTAGTGTTTCTCTATATCTTGTTATATCTTCTTCGTTTTTAAGTATATCTTTTGTCAATTTTCCAAAGTGTTTTCGACTTTTTGTATTTGTCTGCAGTAGTAGTGTGGCTCTAACAAGTCTATGATCTGAGGGGTAGGTTACATTTAAAACTTGTATGTTTTGGATACTTCTGTGGTTGTTAGTTAGAATGTAATCTATTTCGTTTTTTGTTGCGCCATCAGGAGATCTCCAAGTCCATCTTTGATAAAACATAACCATAAAAAAATTGAAAAAGAACATCAAAGCAAAAAACAAATAAAATGAAATCTAATATTACCTTCGCAGAGAATACTATTCTACATCTACGATTCTGTCAAAAAGATTCGGAATTCTGTGTTGTGTTGTGTGTTCTGTAAAAGTCTTGGTAATGGTAATATATTTATGGTACACCAACTCATTGGGAATGTGATTGCTATCTCCAGATGTATTACATTTTTGTTTTCTCTGGGTTGTCCTCATCAACTAACAAAGGGCTAGGAAGATTTTTATATGAAGCCTGGCCAACTAACTTCCGCCATTTTTTTTTCAATGTTGCGACCATGCGTGAAACGTATATTAATCGATAGCTGGTATCAATACAAACCAGTTTTGTATGAGACAAAATGTTCTTAAGTGTCATGTTTCCAAGATATAACTTACCAAAGTTGTGCTGAAGATGCCATCAGTAAATGGACTTTAACTTTTGCCTTATACAAAACTTGTGTGTATTTATACTAGCTATCGATCATAGGTGTTATGTGTGGCCGTAACTTTGAAAAACAATGAAGGTAGTCAATGAGTAAACACTTATTTTGTCGTTCCGTCTTTTTTTTTAAGTAGGTAAGTGTTTTACATATAAGCATGCTAGATTCACATCTAGTAGATGTCGATCAGAAATATTGTTAAGTAACTTTTATAATGCTTTTGTGATTGTACATCAGTTTTGTGAATTAAATTATAAAAAAAAAAACAAAATGTACTATTTTTTACACAATAAAATGACCCTTATTTGAAAATAAGTCGAAAAGCATAAAAATAAAGGCTACGTTCGGAAACATAAAATTTAACAGCCCTGCGTTTTGTTATTGCAAGATGTCTACACAACTGTCACCTGAGATGTCGCTGCTTCTGTCGAAAATGACAGAACAACTTAACGTTCAAACAAAAACAATAACAGAGAATATCACTAGAACTATACTGCAGAAGGTTGACGAAAAAATTAAACCTATTATAGAAGAAAATGTAAAACTGAAAAACGAGGTTGAGAAATTAAACAGAAAAATTGAATACCTCGAGATAAATGGAAGGAGGAACAATGTAATAATCCACGGGGTTCCAGAACTGAAAGACGAAAAGCACGAGGATTTGATAACCTTGGTAACTTCTACACTAATAGATATAGAGGTCCAAATTAAAGAAGGTGAAATCGATAGAGTCCAGAGACTGGGTAAAAAAGGGAACGAAGACCGTAAGACAAGACCAATTCTTCTGGCTACCACGACCCTAGGCAAAAAGATCCAGATTCTGAAAAAGAAAAAGAAAATGAAACCTAATACTTATATTACGCATGATTTGCCTAAGGACACATATCTAAAGAACAAAGAAAAAAGGAAAATGGAGAACAATGAGAACGAAAAAAGGAAACGATCCGAAACTCCGAGTCCCAAGAACGGAGATGGTAGCACAAAAAACGACCCAAAAATGCAGAAGCTAGATGCCTTTCAGTACTTACGAGGGAGATCAATCTCATTCTCGGACAAGCCCACAAACAAAAATTAGAGACCGAGCACCACGAACCGGACAACCACAACAACATGAGAAACAGCTAACAACAAAATGTCTCCCAACACGGCTGGTCCCCGCGGGAGAACTAGACCACCACCCTCTAACTAAAAGATGTGAAGTTTTCAACATCGCAACACTAAACACAAGAACTCTCAGGACACCTGAAAGCTTGATGGAATTAAACAAGGCCCTAGAAGATATAAAGTACGACATACTAGGTATAAGCGAAATGAGGAGACTAGGCGAAAAAATCGAAGAATATCCAGATTATATCCTATACCAAAAAGGTGAAACAGCCGGGCAGAGAGGAGTAGGATTTTTGATTAAAATGTACCTAAAACAACATATACAAGAATTTATTGGAATCTCAGACAGATTAGCTGTACTTAACATTAAACTTCCAGGCTATAAGAAACAATGGTCAATTATACAAGTTTATGCTCCAACTGAGCAAGCAGAATTGTCAGTGTTAGAGTCGTTCTATGAAAGGTTGTCACAAGCAATAAAAAACAGCTCAGATAAATTTATTATCCTGATGGGGGATTTTAATGCACAAGTGGGGACTAGAAAACATACTGAAGAATATGTTCTTGGAAAATTTGGTTACGGTAAGAGAAGCTGCAACGGCCAGAAACTTGTTGAATTTCTTATGGAACATAATTTAACTCTACTGAACTCGATGTTCAAGAAAAACAACAAAACCAAATGGACATGGATATCCCCTGATGGTTCATACAAAAATGAAATCGACTACATAATAAGCAACAACCCCAGAGCATTCACAGACACTGCTGTTATAAGCAAGCTGAACTTTAACACAAACCACCGCATGATACGCAGCTCCTTAAGAAAGTGCCCCACTAACACTTCTCGAAAGCACATAAACATTAACCGATTTGACCAACCAAGAAATTTACAAAATACAAATAACAAAAAGTATACAACAAACGAAACAAAAAAAATTACAACAAATGATTCTACTGTGGCACTGCAATATGATAGACTAGAGAAACAAATTCAAAACCATATGATCGCAAACAGGAAAGAAAAAAATAATATTTACCAACTTAGTGACCAAACTTTACAACTGATTAACGATAGAAAAGAACTGATAAAGAACCAAATAAAAAAAGAAAACATAAAATTGATAACAGAAACAAGTAAGAAACTAAAAGCAAGTATCAGAAGGGATCGTAAACTCAAAAGACTGCAAACCCTAGAATATCATATACAAAGAACTGGCGGTGTCAAAAAAGCTCTAAAGGAACTACGGGAAGCAGGAAAAGAATGGATACCAAAACTTAAAAGAAAGTCAAGGATCACTACACAGAGGAAGAACATCAAAGAACTGGCAACAGACTTCTACCGTCATCTTTACGCTAAACAAACACCAATTGCTGCAATAAAAAATCATGCCGAATCAATACTCGACGCCATTCTGGAACCCGTCCCTTCAATCTTACCCGTAGAAGTAGAAAAAGCAATCAGGAGCCAAAAAGCAGGAAAATCTCCAGGACCAGACAAAATCACAAATGAGCTGCTGCAGGGCTCAATGGAAGAACTGGTACCCGTTTTAACTCAAATATTTAACGAGATTCTGAGGAGCGGGGATATTCCTCAGAAATGGGCAAAGTCTCACATAATCTTAATACACAAAAAAGGCGACAAAGAGGACATTGAAAATTATAGACCAATAAGCCTGATTTCGAATGTGTATAAGATATTTGCAAAGATCATACTGGATAGAATAAGCCCAATGCTGGACGAACAACAGCCGGTTGAACAGGCAGGCTTCAGAAAAGGGTTTTCGACAATTGACCATATCTACACGGTCAAACAGGTAATGGAAAAATACAAGGAATATAATAAAATTATATACATTGCCTTCATTGACTACGCAAAGGCTTTCGACAGCTTAAGCCATGAATACATATGGGAAACTCTAAGGCAACAAGGAATACCACCAGCATACATCAATATTATCCAAACCATTTACTCCAATAGTACGGCTAGAATCCAATTGGAATCTCTGGGGAACGAATTCCACGTAGAAAGAGGGGTGAGGCAAGGTGACCCACTATCTCCAAAATTGTTTTCTGCCGTGTTAGAAAACATCTTTCGCAACTTGAACTGGGAAAAGTTTGGTCTGAATATAAATGGGTTGAAAATGAACCATCTCAGATTTGCCGACGACTTAGTGTTATTTGAAGAAATCCCAGAAAACTTGCAAATCATGATACAAAGTCTGAGCGAAGAAAGCGAAAAAATTGGTCTGAAAATAAATTACAGCAAGACAAAGCTAATGACTAACTCTAAAAAGGTGAATATAAAAATAAAAGAGGAAGTTTTGGCCTATGTAGAGGATTACATATACCTTGGTCAAGTCATCTCTACCAAAGATCAAACTAACCAGGAAATTAACATGAGGATTGCAATTGGTTGGAAAAAATACTGGTCCCTCAAGGAGATCATGAAGTCAAAAGACCTAGGCATGACTTTGAAAAGAAAGACCTTCAACTCATGTATACTCCCATGCCTAACTTACGGGTGTGAGACATGGGCACTCACCAAATCGCTCAGAGAAAAGCTTGCCAAGTGTCAAAGAGCGATGGAGAGAAGCATGGTAGGCTCAAAGAGACAGGACAGAATAAGGAACACAGATCTCCGGTCCAAAACAAAACTGACCGATGTTCTAACAAGAATAGACCAACAAAAGTGGAGGTGGACAGGCCACATGATGCGAGACACTAAAGGCAAGTGGAGTAAACTAGTGACAGAATGGTATCCAAGAGACGGTAAAAGAAATCGGGGAAGGCAGCCTACCCGCTGGGAGGAAGAAATAAAGTTGACAGCAGGTCCAAACTGGAGGAGGGTACCTCGCGACAGACGACAATGGAAATTGTTAGAGGAGGCCTATGCCACGAGGCACACCGAAATTCGAGACATTTTGTGATTTTTATTTTACTTAACCATTATTGTAAGTGTAATTGTCTGATTTCGGAATAAAAGGCTTTATTATTTAATGGTTTTTTGTTTATACATTTTGTATGTTTTTTTTTTCATTTCGCTGTAACTATTTTTTTTTCCTTACAATGAAATGATCCTTACACGAAACAAAGTCGAAGGGCTTAAAAAACAAAGGGCTTGGAAGATTTCTGTATGAAGCCTAGCCGGCCTAAAGTTACGGCCTCACATAAAACCTCTAATAATCGATAGCTGGTATATGTTACATATGGAATGGTATTGATGCCAGCTATTGATTGATACAAGTTTTATGTGTGGCTGTAACCTTCAAAAAAAAATAAAAAAATGGCGGATGTCAGGCCGGAGATATAATAAATTCAATTTGGACGAAGAGGCAACAAATCACTATTTTGTTATTAAAATTTACTCAGTATAAAATTGAGTTCAAGCGTCAAGCAGGTCACAATCTGCGCGACGACCACCGCGCCGCGTAGGCTTCCACGTGGCCGCGCGCCCTTGCTAACTTCGTGCAGTTGTGTCTACATGCAACACGTTACGCAACTTGTCACTGCGCGCTCTCGCCGGCCTGTCCGACCATCTTTTGACACATCAATGCATATCAATGATTCAACTGAATATTACAGCAGGACTCATGACTGAACGGTCCGGGCGGAAACAGCCGGCGGCTGAATATCAAACAACACGTCAACATTCGTTAGTTTATTTACATGGAACTCTTTACATTTACACACAAATGAATAGTACATAGATGCATGTCGATTCCGGGATGTCACAATGGTAGTTTTAATATTCTGCGCCACCGCCAGCGCGTTACGACGTTGATAACAATCGGCCGCATGTGGCGACTGGCGGTGATTACAATCAGGTTCAAAGTAATGACGAGGATTGACACTTGGCCCTCGCTCGAGTTTCACCGACCAACGTCTCAGCTTTCCCGAAACGTGTCGAAATCATGTCACAAGGCGACACAATGGGCTCTTCGCTCCGGGCCTATTTACGCGCAGCGAAACGGTGCGGCGCGCGGTGTGGCGTGCGGGCGGACTGTCATTACGGACGGAAACAGTGTAACAACAACCCTCAGACGAGACGAGGGTTGAACGCGAGCGGAACAAAGAACATGACAGTAAACACTGCAAATAATTTACAAAAGGCAAAATACTTTCCAAACACGAGCTCGGCCTTGTATTGTGAGACGTAAGCGATATCTCTAGCACTAATTAGGAGCATTGTTGTAGCTCGTAGGAGCCCGTTAGTGTGCTGCGATGTTTGCGGGTAACTTTCCACAATATAGCGCATCCGTCGGATAAGTACTACGTGCTATTAATTGTATGCACGCGATGAGCGTTTAAGATCAATCTTTGACTTGAACCTCCTCGCTTAGATTGTGTAATTCTATTCGAGGACTGAGACAGTAAATATGTATGTATAGAGGTCAGTATTGTAGGCATACGTGCACCTACAGCCGAAACTGATATTATCACTTAAGTAACGGGCTGCTCGTTCGGGCAGGCACCTAAATGTCAGAGAAGAGTCGTCGCCGTGGCCCACTGACGCCAGCCTACTGACGCAGAGCAACTTCGCGAGACATATTCAGTGAGATGCAACCATTGTGTTCAGCCGTAGGAATTTAAGTCAGAAGCCTGAGCCTGAAACTTATCAACGGTTCGCTGTTATGGAGTGTAAAAGGGCTTTAAGTGTTGGTTGGCGTCTATATCCACAGTCGTGGCTCTCTGCGGTGTGGATAGCTGGCTGCAGTCGTCTATTGAGTCAAGTGACCGCTACTGATAGCTGCGGTTTCTGCACCTCAAAGTCACGGGAGTGGCACGATAATTTGAGATGACTTTGAGTACTGAAATCAGTGCTACTTTTGACTTTGTTTCTCTAATATCGTCACCTAATTGTATGAGCTATCTAGCTAGCGAGTATCACTGAGACGTCACTCAAGTTTCCAGTGATGGTTTTTAAGCTTCAGGTCTTTAATGGTCAAAATATTTGTGTGACTATATATGCGCGTGTCTATTTTGTGTGATGTGTATCCGTACCTACTAAGTTTAAATCAAAGATGTTTTTAATCCTTCCTGTTATCAACAGACCATTACAACTTGGTAGTTAAAATGGTATGTTGATACTATAACTACAACCATTGTATTGATAAGTACGATGTTAGTGGGTATTATTAGTGCAGTCACAAAGCTCGGCGTCGCGTCTGTGAATAGAGGACACGTTGTGACACGGCGGCGCACAATGTATATCACTTGTGTCGCGAGTCGAGTGATCGAGTCACACAGATAGTATAGCATAGCATTCGGCAGAAGGTCTATTATTTTAGAATCAAATATCTATACATTCATCTCTTCTGGATCAACCCGCATTTATCTTCCCAAATGGTCATCGTTCCTGTGCAGCGCGGCGACAATGTAACTCCAGTGAGTCTGGAGCATTACAATATTAATTGACGCTATTCTAGACCAGCCTGGACAGACTGCCCCTAGAACTGGAATAACAAAAATATTCTGTACAACATCTGTCACCTAATAAAAATAAGTCGTCTTCTCAGAAAATTATTTTATAATTCATAACCCTTTTAGGGTTCCGTAGCCGAATGGCAAAAACGGAACCCATATAGATTCGCCAAGTCTGTCTGTCTGTCTGTCCGTGTATGTCACAGCCACTTTACTCCGAAACTATTAGGACTACACAGTTGAAACTTAGTAGGTAAATGTATTCTGTGAACCGCTATAAGGTTTTTATACAAAAATAAAAAAAATATATAAGATTAAGGGGGGTCTCCCCATACATGGAACTGAAACTAAAAAAATTTTTTTTCATCGAACCTATACGTTCGGGGTGTCTATAGATAGGTCTGTAAAAATGACATGAAGGTTTCTAAAACCATTTTCTCTCAAAGTCAATCGTTTGAAAGATAAACACTTCCAAAGTGGTACAATGTGTGTCCCTCTCGCTAATTTCTAAAGTAAGAGAACAATTCTGAAAAAATATAGGATTATAGAACGTAAAAAAAACTTTCAACCAAAATTGGTTTGAATAAGATTTGATTTTTATTTTTTGAGACTTTTTCATTAAACTGCAGCAATAACTTTGTTTTTCATTAACATACTATGAAAAACAAATTTAGTTTGGTTGATGAATGTAAAACAATACAACATATGAACGAATGCCGTCAAAATATTTTTATTATATTGTTTGGTGCTACGGAACCCCATGTGCGTGTGAGTACGACTCGCACTTGGCCGGTTTTTTATATTTTTAATCAGTTCGTAATCAGTTGCATTTGGTACTAAATACCTAATGTATGTATTCAAAGTTTCAAAGTCAACAAAAGAAGTTGTTTTCTCGATTGCCTTATCCCAATTGTAATGTTGTGTGTGAACTTTATGCTTTGTATCTAAATATCAGGTCATTGATGTCTGGATTATTATTTTATGCAGCACTGCAGGCAGACGTTCCGTGTTTAGTATCCTTGTACTCTCCACGCGAGTTATTCCGGCGTGTCCCACGGTCGGGCGCCGACTCCTATTGCCGCTCCGCTGGGATATAAATAGGCCGGCGGAGAGCGTTGACTTGCTTCTCAATCCTTTTGATGTCAAACCGATATCTCAGCTCCCGCTTACCGGTTGGCCGCAGGGACTTCCTCGTTCCGCTGAGAATTATTCACTTAGTTTTTTAATCGTTATTTAAAGGTCGCTTTCTTGAAAGAGACGTACGAGGGCTCTCACAATTATTATGCACGAAAGCCTCTGTTAAAAAGTGGTTTCTATAAGTTCTATGTCCAGAAGGGATTGCCTGTAGTCGAAGGTTGCAGTGCGTATGGATCTAGCTTCATGCAGGTGCAGGTCGTGCGACGGGTGCGAGTCGCCGCACCGGAGACGAGCGTCAAGCCGTCTCCGCGTCGCGCGCCCATCCGCTCCAACGCTTATCGGCTGCCTGCTCATCTGTAACATATCAGATGAATCACGTTTGCTTTCAGAGTCAACATGGTAACATGTAGGTTTAGCAGTTCACAGCATGATACCTTCACGTTTTTGTATAGACAGACATAATAAGCTTGGAAGTATACTGAACCACGCTGGAGTCTGGAATACCTCAAGTTAACCACTACGCGGAACAAACTCCCGGAGCTACCTATGGTAGGGACGGCTGTAGTTACGGTTGTTGTGGGATTGCTGCGCTGGCTTAGTAAACTCAAGGTTGACAAAGCATAGCATGTAAAACATGCGATGACAAATCAATGCCTGATGGATGCTTGGCTGCTCGTTCTCGCTTATAACTTAGTGTCGACGATGCCTTGTACTATTACCTATATATTCTGTGAAGAAGCCAAAAGATGCACAGGTGTGCCGTCTCGCCAGTCGAAGTCCTTCAAGTGTCGCTGTCTCCGGTGTTGCGTGTCGCGTCGCGCTTTCGTGAGTTGTGAGTGTGACCCGCCGCGCGCACTGATCAACACGTGCGCTTGCCCTTTGCGTATTACTTACAAGCGCTACATAGGTACATTCTAAGTATAATTTACAAACAAAGTCTCGCCTGTGTTCCCTGAAGGGCGCGATCTGGGGTTGGACTTTAAACTGACACTTCGGCGTCCTGGGACTCGGCGATCGCACATACGATTACATGACCAAAGAGCCAGAAACAACATACAGGCTGTAACAAGATCCTTAACGAAGCCGTCAACCACGCATTATGTACATCAAACTATGTAACTTTACGCAAAAATTATTGCTTGGAAACGACTTTTTTTTGGGCGTGAATAATCACGTTTTACGGTAGGATTCAATCTGCACTCAAAATACGAGTATTATGCTGATGGATGGATTGAATGGTACGGAGGTCGTAGGTGTTTAAAGTAAAAATCTAACATTAAAGACATGTATATTACAATAACAAAAAATGCTAAAAACAGAATAAAATAAATATTTAAGGGGTCTCCCATACAAAAAACGTGTTTTTGTTTCGGTATTATTGTACCGAACCCTTCGTGCGCGAGTCCGACTCGCACTTGGCCTGTTTTATTGACATGGCTACACACACCGTTGAAAAATCTATGAGGTGTGCTGGTTTCCTCGCGATGTTTTCCTTCTCCGTTTTTAGCAAGTGAAGAAAAAAAAAGTATCAAGAAAAACTATCGTATTTGTTTAGTTATTTTTGCAAGCTTTTATTTACTTTCACCTGTCCCGGTGTCTGTTGGCTAATTGTTCTTTGGGTGAAAAGTTTTTGGTCAAAAAATTCTGTTGGTAAAGCATTTACTGACGTAGAGTTAAGTTGGCGAAACGTTCGTGGGTGAAAAGTGCTTTGGATGAAAAGTTAATTGTTTAAAGATTATGTTGACCAACGGTTCATGAGCCAAACGATTGTTGGTAAAACGTATCAGTTTCAAAAAAACTTGTGAAAAAGTTGGAACTTTGACTCCCAATATCTCCGTAACTTAGAAGGTTCCCAGCTATGGCCAAGAACAAAAAAAATATCGCAATGACGGGGAGAACAAGCTTCTTCGGCTTCGTTAAGGGTCTTTTTACACCCTTTATTTACAAATCTAAATCACTGATGATCGATGAAGTAGGTATGGACATTGGACATTGATTAAAATCTTCTACAAATATATAGTTACACAGTCTCGCATTGTATTAGCAACACTATGGATAGGTATATTGGTTAATACGTGCTTTATCTAGCACAGTGGTCTAGAACTAGACATAGCTACGAGAATCATAATAGTGCGTTCATTGTGTGAAGTGGCGACAACGACGAGATGGGCAGACGACTTTGTTGCTATTGCGGGAATATCCTGGATGAGACTGGTACAAGACCCTGGAGCTTGGCACGAGCAAGGAGAGGCCTATACCCAACAGTGGGTGAAGTCAGGCGGTGGGTGATGATGATGGTGACCACTAGCAACGATCGAGCTCAACGTTGTTCAACATATTCAGGTCTGCTTGTGTAGGAGTATAAAACATCCCGTGAGCTTAGGTGTTTTGCTCGAGGTGATTGACGAAGGTGCACAACAACGATAACAGCATGGAATTAATCCCTGGCAGCAGTAAGTGGGCCACCGCGCCAACGCGCGCCGCCGCCGCGCCAGCATCGCTCTCCGGTGCAGTGTCATGCTGATTGCGTCAGCGGTGGAGCGGTGCGGAGTGGAGCGGCGCGACACACTGGCTAGATGGATGGTCGCAAATGGCTTTTTAATCTGCGAGAGATTGCACCGCATCGCGAAGCAGATGAGCGACGTGCGACGTGATGCCCACAGATCACCCTGCCCCCCGCAACCTCCCACAGCCCCCGACTCTGGGGTCTCAGAGCGGTACACTCTGTTAAGTAGGATTTGCTTACTTCTCGCTGATGGCCGTTCCTCCTTTGTATTTCGTAATTTTTTCACCTTTGCGGGTTTGGGATATTTTCTACTGTCTGATAATTGCGAGTGGCCAAGAATGTACATCATACAGTAAACTGCTCATTACTCTAATTATTTATGTGGCTGTCCGCTTGTCAAGCAAGGTAGGTATAGAACATGTTTCTGTTCCAAAAAGCAATCAATACTTTATTTTGTAATATTTCAATTATTTGTAACACCACATTTAGCAATAAATCGACGACCCAAAACAAAAGCCACTTAACAGTCATCTCTCCCAGAGACCTATCCCGTGACGTCATGTCAGCCACCACGTTGCGAGGTCGTTCCGCCCTCGTCCACGGCTCGGTTACGCCACATCACGCTGCCTTGGTGTTCGTAGTTTTGCTTCTCTTTCAGTGCGTACCTTTGCCCGGCTGCACATAATTTGAAAAGAGATGTAAATCCGTCATACATATTTTTATGTTACGTCGACGTTGTTATTGTAACTCTAGACGTGGCCAGGTCCAACGCTCAGATGGAATAGTTTCACATTAATGTTAGTCAACGATCCTTGCTCATACATTGCAGACAGATTTTATGAGGCACGTTCGATCGCGGAAGTAGTTCAATATGGAGAAATACATTCTGATAGTAACTGCCGAATTATCTGAAGAGGATCATGCTTACCTATAAATCACTATTTAAAATATCATGCTGTCCTCAAACTTGAGTATATTAAGGCGGTTCCTTCAGGCTGCTGTAGGCCATTTTCCCGCTAGATGGCGCTGAAGTCAACATTTTTAGTTTAATTTGTTTTATTTGTAATTGGAACGTTAGTAAGCCGTAGAAGTAGTTCGAGCGCCACGCGGACATTACACTTCATTGAACTTGATCATTACATTGCCTCAAAAACCACCCAATTCGACATATAATCCCAAAATTATATCTGCCAATGAATATAGTATCGTTTACACACCAACACCCACAGACGTGATTGAGTACTAGTTACAAAGACGGACCACTAGATGGTGCGTATTTAAAAACTATTGACTATCTGAAGGATGATTTGGCAATGAATGCATCTGATGATATTTACAGGTTCAATTTTTAAACAGTGTGCAAACTTTGACAAATTAAACTTAAACGAGTTTTATTAAACACTTATTTTTTATTTTGATAAGTCTTAGTATAAATAAATAAGGTTATCGTTAACGAAAAATGTTTACTTTGAAATTGATTTTACGGCCACCTACTCGCGGGCGGAGGCGCTCCACGCTCGTTTGTTTATCATGCACAGGCTTAGGTATTTATGCGGGTAACAATGTACTGATCGCCGATTTTATCTGGTTCCAACTAGACTTTTTTTAAGATTTGGCCGTGATCTGAAGTTATTTGAAGAGTAATTCCAATTTTTCCTTCATAATTTCGTGGGCTTAGGACCATCAAAATGCAGAAAATAAAGCATACTGACCGTGATCAAGCAGCCTTTCAGTGGCTGCTAAAATGGTCCTTTCATTAGGGGCTGCGGGGTTAAGGATACCCATGGGCTCGTATTCGGGGTAAATGATAAATGATGTTTATTTTGCAAATAGGTTTTTAAAAACACTTTTACACGTCTCTTTTTTTAAAACTAGATGGGGCCGGTGTTTCGTACCTGACTACTCTGAGAAGAAACAACCGAAACAAACTCAGAGGTCATAGTCTCTTTTAAAGTCCAGACATAATCTTGGTTAACTCACATGAGGACTATGCAGATTAGTGTCTGAGATGGTCTCTTGAAGAAAGAACCACACAGATTTGAGTGGACCTGTCCAGTCAGTGCAAGCATCTGTCAGTTATCGTGTAGCTCGACTTATAACTCAAGGAGCTCAACGACACGACGAACAATACCAAAGAAAGGACATTTGGGTAGGTCGCTTATAGTACTCAAACTGCCAGACAATCGTGGAAAAAATAAAAAAGGAACAAACAAAAAAAAAAGTCCCACATGGTCCTCACATTCACAATAATCAAATAAAATTAATACACAATACTCTACAAAATAAATGTCATTAAATGTGAACATTAACAATAAAAAATAAAAGTAAAATACTTAACAAAGTAAGTATTCATGTCAAATCATTAAATATAACAATAAGAAAAATATAAAACAAAATAATAAAAAATAATAAAATACTAAAAGTATTCATGTCAAATAAATTAAATGTCACAGTGTATATGAGAAAGGAATCAATAATAAACAAGCGAAGTCCGAAATTTCGCATTCACAGAGTAAATCTAATTGGAGCAGCTTAATCCCAAGCCTTTTTATCTTCGAGATAGTGATTAATGTTATAGTAGGCTTTCAGACACAGCTTCCGTTTTATAAACGATTTGAATTTATTTAGGCTTAGTAATTGAATATGACTCGGAAGTTTATTGTAAAAACGTATACGTTGGCATCTGAACGTACCCCCTATTTTTTTTAGCCTCGTTGCAGGTACAACAAATTTGTGTTTGTTCCTCGTATTTATGTTGCGGATATCACTGTATTTTTAAACAAATTAATATTTTTATGTGCGTACAAAAGGTTTTCATAAATAAATTGAGAGGGGACAGTAAGTATATTAATCTCTTTAAATTTTTCTCTGAGGGTGTATCTAGGACTTAATTTATAAATTGAACGAATTGCCCTTTTTTGCAAAATAAATATTGTCTGAATATCGGCGGCATTGCCCCACAAGAGAATACCGTACGACATCACACTGTGGAAATAACTAAAGTAAACTAAACGGGCTGTCTCTAAATCAGTTAAATCACGAATTTTTCTAACGGCGTATGCTGCAGAGCTAAGTTTTTTTGACAATTTGTCTATATGGGGGCCCCACTGAAGCTTGGCATCCAAAGTTATGCCTGTGTTATCTTCCGGTTTCAACTCTTCATCCTTAATTAGTACACTAGTTTCCACTTGTCTTACATGGGGTATCGTAAACTTAATACATTTAGTTTTTTTCTCATTTAGGAGTAGATTGTTAACATTAAACCAATTAACGACTTTTGCTAGGGCGCTATTAACATCGTCCGTAACTAGCTGCTGACGTTTGAGTTTAAATAAAAGAGAGGTATCGTCTGCAAACAACACTATGTCATGATTATCCTTTATGAGGTAAGGCAAGTCATTTATATAAATAAGAAACAAAAATGGGCCAAGAATTGAGCCCTGGGGTACCCCCATTCTTACTACGGATCCGTGGGATCTTTTCCCGTTAACATCAACTCTCTGAATCCTATCGCTCAAATATGACGCAAGAAGATCCAGAGAGGCGTTCCGGATTCCGTATGCTCTCCGTTGCATACATTCTGCGAACTGCTCGTAAATTTTCACCACATAATAAAATACCTCCTCGAAGAAATCATGACGCAACAGGAATCTAAGTTCGAATTATTAAATAATGCTCTCATTGCTATAAAAAACCAAAACCAGGAAATTCAAAATTCTGTTGAGACTTTATCAGCTACACATGGCGAACTTCTTGCAAAAGTCAATTGTCTAGAGCAGGAAAATACCGAGTACAAGAAACGAGTGATGGAATTGGAACGTGGCTTAAATCATCTGGAATCAAATGTGCGTTCTTCAGCCATAGAAATCCGTAACCTACCCAAGCAGGAAAACGAAAGCAAGCAAGCTTTGGTTGCCACTATTCAGCAGATTGGCTCGACTCTGGGACTTGAACAGGGTATACTCCAGTCCGAGATTCGGGACATATTTCGTTCCAAGTCGGAAGCAATAATTGTGGACTTCACCACTACCATGAGAAAGGAGTCATTGGTGTCTAATTATAAAGCTTTCAACAAAATTAGGCGCGAAAAGAAGCAAGCACAGTTGAACTCTCAGCTCATTAACCTACCGGGCACGCCTTGCACTCTATATATCTCAGAGTATCTAACGTCTAAAGCAAGACGACTTTTCTATCTTGCTCGCTTGAATGTAAAAAACAAAGAGCTCCATGCGGCTTGGACTTCATATGGGAAGATCTATGTCAAGAGAGAAGAGAATGCATCACCAGTCCGTATTGATGACGAATCTGATCTTCAGAAACTGTTCTTGTGACTAGTTTTAGTCATTGACTGTTCCCATTTTTTAATGTTTTTAGCATGTTTTTATTTGCCTTTATTATTAATATTAAGTTTCTATTACAATACTATGTCTTACGGTCCATTCTTACGTTCTGATTGTTATTGCAGAACTACATGTATAAACACTTCAACTATTCACTACACTTACAACTACTCACCAACACTCAACACTCCCGAGCGATATGTAGAGACCTTTGCATCCTGCACTATTCTGATAGTTAAAGCAATCTGTGTTCCGGATATAAGTTTAAATAAAATCATTCTTGTTCCGTCACGTACCACACGTGACTCTTATTATCTTTTTAACTAATCTTCAGCAGCTCTTATGCAAAATATTGAAATAAACTTAGATCTGGACACATTTCGGGTGGCTAAGACTGTCACATGCGACATAGAAGATGCAAAAAAACACATTACTAGTCACAAGCACTCTATCAATATCCTATCACAAAATGTTCGTAGCATCAACCGTAATATGCCAAATTTCGTCACACTTCTTCAAAGATCTAAAATATCTTGGGACATTTTGGTCCTCTCTGAATGCTGGCTTCCATCTGCAAAGTACATCCCTTCCCTCGACAACTATAACTATGTAGCGACCACTTCCAACAAAACCCAAAACGAAGGTGTTGTAATTTATTACAATAAACACCTTCAAGCCACCGTCGAAGAACCTTCAGTTATCGACGCTAACTGTCTACTTTTAAAATTAAATCGAGATGTTTGCATACTAGGAATATATCGCCCACCAAGTCAAACTAACATTTCTAAATTTATTGATTCCCTAAACCTACTTCTCAATAACCTGAAAACCTTTAAAAATATTTTTCTTTGTGGTGACATAAATATTAACATAGTTCCAAATAGTGCTGATAAACGATCCCACGACTACCTAAACTTATTGGCTAGCCATGGTATGCTTCCAGGCCACACACTCCCAACGCATGGATTAACATGTCTAGACCACATGATGCTGAAGACAAATATGGACGTATCTTGTTTTGTATTTGAAACTTCCATTACTGATCACGATAGTGTAGCCATTAGCTGTAAACCCAAATCCCGCCCACATTACATAAACGAAACCTATATCTCAGTCAACTACGAGAGTCTCGATAAAGATATGTTAAACATTAACTTCCAGCCTATATTTGACTGCCAGGACGCAAATATCTCAACCGAGCTTCTTGTTACTTACTTGTCTACAGCAATCAAAAACAATACCAGGATGATTAAAACAAACAAAAAACAATTGATAACAAAACCGTGGATTACTAAAGGGTTACTACGTTGTATGAGAAACCGGGACAACTTGCATAAAAAACTAAAACGGAATCCTGATGACGAGATTATTAAAACCACATACAAACGTTACCGTAACTATTGCAACACCTTACTAAAAAAAGCAAAAAAGAGATACGAGAAACACGAGATTGATAATGCTAAGGGCAACAAAAAACAGCTTTGGGATGTTATAAAAAGAATTAGCGGCACTGATAAAAGAATTGACCATTCGACGGCCCTCTTGACATCAAACAATCCAGATGCTGACATAAACAACGTCAACCGCTTCTTTGCAAACGTAGGTGCAAACTTAGCGAACAAGATCTCCAATGATAAACGACTCCCATCCAATTACTGCGACGATCACTTACCGAACACCCCCCCAAATTCAATGGTCATCCTTCCCACTGACGAGCAAGAGATCTCCACTCTTATCAATAGATTAAAGGATAAATGCGCTGTGGGTATCGACCTCATAAGTGGTAAAATAGTAAAGAGATACGCAAACCTCCTTACCTCTCCCATGACTCACATTTGTAATCTGTCAATCTCTACGTGGGTTTTCCCAGATCCGTTTAAAATAGCTCTTATCAAGCCTATCTACAAGGCTGGGGGAAAAGATTCTGTGAACAACTACCGACCCATTTCCATTCTTCCAGCACTTTCCAAAATCCTGGAGCGCTTAATTAATAAGCGTCTAATCATGTTTCTGGAGACCAACAAACTGCTCTCTCCTTCACAATTCGGCTTCAGAAGCGGTAAGAGTACCAGCGATGCTGTCCATGAGCTGGTTAACTCTATCGTTATCAGTCTGGATGATAGGATGAAATGTTTAACGGTGTTCCTGGACCTTGCAAAGGCGTTTGACACAGTCTCAATCCCACATCTCCTAAATAAGTTGAATCGGCTTGGTGTAAGAGGAACTCCTCTTAAATTGCTGGAGAACTATCTTACTGGAAGGAAACAAAGAGTCAAAATTAATGATAGATTGAGTGACGAGCGGACTGTCACCTTCGGTGTACCACAAGGTAGTATAATCGGACCAACGCTCTTCTTAGTATATATCAATGACCTCTGTCAGCTTCCTCTACTGAAAGGAAAAATCGTCACTTTTGCAGATGATACCGCACTGTTTTTCAGTGGTGGTAGTTGGGATGAGGTCTTTGAAACTGCTCAACTAGGTGTTAACACAGTCAGCGAATGGTTGCAAAACAATTTATTGACACTAAACGTTTCAAAAACTAAATATGTAACTTTTGCTCATAGAGCTAAACTCCTTCCTCCGTCAAGCCTTTCTATTTCGGTGCACACGTGTTGTTCTCCAAATCCCGAGTGTACATGTCCCACCCTCGAAAGGACTGTTAATATAAAGTATCTAGGGATCATTATTGACTGCCATCTTTCTTTTAAATCTCATTTTGATATACTTGTACCAAGGATCCGTAAACTTATCTACATTTTTAAATCACTAAGACACACCGCAGATCGAAAGACCATTAAAATGGTTTACTTTACCTTATGCCAGTCGTTAATTGAGTACTGCATCACAACTTGGGGCGGTGCCGCCAAAACCCATCTTATCGAGGTAGAGAGGGCGCAGCGTGCTATACTTAAGGTTGGTGCTGGTCTCCCTTTTCGTTTTCCAACTATTGAGTTATACAAAGAATGGGACATCCTTACGGTCAGACAAACTTTCATCCTGCTTACTGTAGCTAAAAAGCACTCCCAGCTACAATTTGACTCTAAATTAATAAAAAACCAACGACGGAAGGGAAGAGTCTGCCCGTCATTGCAGTTCAAGTCTTCACTCCCTCAGAAATTTTTTTGCTTCCTTGGACAATTTTTGTACAACAAATTAAATGTCACCCTTGATCTTTATCCTAAAACCACCTCTCTTTGTCACAAAACAGTTAAAACATTTCTTAAAACCCTTGACTATCAAAAAACTGAGAACCTTTTGGCAGTTCTCAAATAGATTTCCTTCTGTCCTCTCTCCCGTGGCTGTTTTACATCTCATACTCGCTCTCGCACACTCCAACATACATTCATATACTTCAACAGACATTCATACACTCCAACATACATTCATACCTGACACTACACTTTCGCATGAACCATTACTTCTTCATTTTTAATTTTGCTTTTTTTACTGTTTCTTATTATTTTTAACTTTAATCTGATTGTCTCTTTGTGATCTTCTTGGTACCATGAATGATGTTCACACAAGACGACTTTAACCTTTTACTATATTATTTTTGCTGTGGGGGGCCCTGGTGACCTGTAACACAGGCTTCTTCGAAGACCTACTTCAGGCACCAGTCTCTTCCAATGGTGGAATATACTAGTAGTACTAGTCAAAAACATTGTTTATTTTTAAGAAAACCAACATTGTGAAGAGAGAATAAATTAAATGAAATGAAAATGAAATGAATGAATGACACCCGCACCATTTCATAAAACTCGCGGTTACTTAAGTCCGACATCGCGACCGGTACGAGTACGACACGGAGCTGCCGGGGAAAGATTGGACGCGACGTCACGACAATGCATGCGATGAGCGAACTCAAACTCAAACTCAAAGCATTTATTTCAATTAGACCATAACAGGCACTTTTGAAAGTCAACAAAAAAAAAAGCTGAGCTACTGACTGTGAAGTCACAAGGCATAATAACTTGAGAAAGTCTGTAGTTGCATATTCCAAAGCGTAGATCTCTATGGAGAAGAATGGGTAAGAAACTCCATGGGCACTCTTTTTAATCAAAATATTGTTACTAAATCTTGGTTACATCAATTCACGGTGAGATTATACATATACGTGAGAACGATGTAGAAAGACGTTCACATTAAGAGCGTCCAGAGTAAAAGATTAAAATAATAAACAATTTCAAAATAAAGTGGTTAAAATAAACCGTGGCAGCTAAGAGATGACCAGTCCCAACTGACAGCGACCGTTCACGAACATGACGCATGGCTCAGCGCCATTCAACTCAACCATATTGAAGGGAACCAAATGACCCGACACACGCGCCACCATCAGCGAGAAATTTCAGTGATCATGCCATTCTCTCAGCCACCAGCATACATTCAAGTCAATGAAAGATAAATAAATGTAAATGGTTGCTTTACAGTACATAGTACTCACACATGTGCTATGTTTATATAATACTAAATTAATTAATATATAATACTAAAAGATGGAATCTATACAAAGCAAGGATATTATTACAATCTTCTACAACTTCTACAATAACTTAACATGGTAATCAATTAGTTTGCTCCTATAGTTGTGGAGCAGGACCAGCATTGAGCCAAGCATTTTTATCATCAATATAGTCCCCCAACTTATAATATGCTTGCCTACATAGTGTGCGTTTTACCCAAGATTTAAATTTCGTCTTATTCAGTTGTAGAATGTGGGGAGGTATTTTATTGTAGCATTTTAAACAGTACCCCACGAAAGATGAGTCTACTTTAGCTAGCCTGAAACCTGGCTGAACTAGTTGGTCCCTATTTCTAGTATTATAGTGGTGTCTATCACCTCTCTTACTAAATAAATGCAGATTTTTCCAAACGTACATGATATTTTCATAGATGTATTGACAAGGTACTGTCATGATGTTCATTTCTTTAAAAAGTTCTCTTAGAGAATCGCGTCTACGTCGCTGTCGGGCCGCGGGCGTCCCCCCCGCCCCTGCCGCCCGGGAAGGGATTTCACCCCCTCTTCTTAACATCGCCGCGTGCGCCGCATGGCGCGCGCCCTTTGATATTATTACAAATAGATAGTAAGAATAAGAATATAATGTAAAATTGTATAATGAATATAATGAGTGGTTAATACAAAAAGTGTACATTTAGGCGCAGTGGTATTATTTTTCATACAATGGTTGTGCTTATAAATAAATTATAACTAAAATATATCCAACAGTTGCAAGTAATGATAGTTCAATTCAGATGTTAGTGTCCATATTTTGCTGATTTAAAGTCGGATAAAAAAACGATACCTATAATAAGCATAGGCTTAGCGTCTTCATACAGGCTCTTCTGCCAGGTATGGATATTTATGCACGCTCTCAAGATGCCAGACTCAGACTGTCGCGCAGCACCCAAACCGCGCATCGACCTAGCGCGCTTAACGCAGTGAATTTCGTTTGAATGACGGCCTTTTATATTGAAATCGACGTACTGTATATTTACGTCCATTCGTAGACCACCTACACAGTCCAAATGAATAAGTTTCTTTTGGCCCTTGCAACCAATTTGAGCCGCCAACTTAGAATCTATAAGGATGCCTGTGGAACCGTCGTCCAGCAAAGCGTACGTATAGGAAAGGAAAGGAAATAATAATAAAATTTATTCAAAAATATAAGCAACAACGTTTACAGTTTGTCTTAAATCTATCACGTCAATTTCACCACGATTTGTGCCTGAACTAGGTATTCCTGTGTTTCAGGCGATTGAAGGTAACTTTAATAATAATTTTAACTTAATAATAATATGACCAATATTTAATTTAGCACAAGTAATAACTTCTCAGTATCTTCCTTAAGGATTTTCTTACAGTTACTGTGATTTAATGAGTAGATGTTTCCTTTTTCATTTAGCCTGTTATAGAGTAGCGGTCCGAGGTACATATAAAACTTGGCTGTGAAAGCATGTTTTGTACTTTTTTGAGGGCAAACTATATCTTTCCATCTTTTTTTTAGTAAATTCAGTGCTGTATGGAAGTGCTGCGTGTTGTTTTAGTACAGTGCTCATAATAAATAACTGTCGAACTGTTAGTACTTCACAGGATTTATACAGGAGGTTAGTGGGGAAAAGGAAAGGGCGGTAAGTAGCCACCTTGAGAATAGCTCTTTGAGCTCTTTCAATGGGCAATAAAAGACTTTTACTCATCCCACCCCATCGTAGCTTTTTGAATACGAATATCAGCTTACGAATTCTATTATTTAGAGCTTCCATATGTTGTTTGAAGGAAAGTGTTTCGTCTATTAAACGACCCAGGTATTTTATTTTGTCAGTCTTCTTAATATTGGGACACTTACACTGGCCATCTGCTGGGTCTGGGCAACAATGAGCATGCAACGCTGTGGGGATATTCGATATATGCTTGCGCATCGTAAACTTAATGTAATTTGTCTTTTCTGCATTTAGAGTTAATGAGTTATTTTGAAGCCATTTATACAATATTAAATCCATGTTGGGCAAGATTGTAGACTTCATTTTCTGAGTGAGCCGAAAAAAGTAAAGCAGTGTCGTCAGCGTAAGTTATGTACATGCTCTAGCTTTAGAATGCAAAGGTCATTTATGTAGATCAAAAACAAAGTGGGTCCCAGAATACTTCCTTGAGGAACACCAAAATAATATGTGCTTTTTTGAACAGCTCTGAGAACATCGCCAATCTTTACGCACTGGGAACGATCTTCTAAATAACTTTTGAATAATTTCAGTTGGGTGCCTCGTACACCCATAATCTCAAGCTTGCGCAACAGAATTGGAATGGAAACTGTGTCAAAAGCTTTGGCAAGGTCCAGGAAAATTCCTATCGTGTTACCGGTTACCCTTGCCAAGTCCTTGCGCTAGATAGTCAGTCAGATGATGTACCGCATCGGCAGTTGAAACTTTAGGCCTTAAACCAAACTGCCGTTCAGACAGAATAGATTTATCTTCCAAATATTTCAACAACCTTTTATTTATTATTTTCTCCAATATTTTTGACATAGAAGGCAGTAAAGAAATAGGTCTATAATTTGTCACTTGCTCTTTACTGCCTGATTTATAGACAGGGACAATAACAGCTTTTTTGAGACACTCTGGAAAAAGACCCGAAGATAAACAAATGCGGAAAATATAAGTCAGTTTTGGTACCAAAGTGTCCTTGAATTTTTTAATAATTTTATTCGATATGTTGTCCCAGCCAACTGCACAGTCTTCTTTCAAAGTCATGATTAAACTTTCTACCTCAGTTTCGTCAGTATCTAGCAGCGCGAAGGATGTTAAAGCAGTGTTAGATGTTATAGGAGTGCTAGTTAGGTTTTGGGATTGACCTAGATTTTTTTCTGCCAGACACTTACCCACATTAACAAAGAAATTATTTGCTATGTTAGCGGATTCCACCGGTGACGAGTATGCTTGTAATAAACTTGAAGATGACTCATATGGTTTTGTGGTATACGTTGCGTCTTTAATATATTTCCAGATCTTTTTACTATTTGTTCCAGCCTTTTCCAATGCCACTTTGTCGTAGTTGCTTTTAACTTTTCTAAGGAGATCATTACAGAAATTTCGATATCTTTTGTATGAACGTTGCAATATTGCATTTTCTGGATTCGATTTAGCTTTCATATGCAGTTTATCCCTATGTTTCATACAACGAATAAGACCTGATGTGATCCATGGTTTTATGTTTTGATTTTTGTTGCTTAACTGTGATATGACTGTGTTTTTCTGAATTGCATTTCGTAAGTTTTCAATTACATACAACATGCAAAACTGCGGGTCAGCGGAATTATAGACTGGATCGAAATAGATGACGCGTAAATCTTCTTCAAGTCTATTTATATCCAGTTTTGACATTTGGCGAGTGTCTTGTTTAGGTAATTTACAATTTAGGGTTAGTAGGGCAGCATTGTGATCGGTAATTGTTGAGTTAACAACAAGTGCAAGTGAAGGGAAATTCGATTTAAGCATAATATGATCCAAACAGGAGCCACTGTGATGTGTAGGAAAGCTGTGTGCTGGGAGCAGGCCATGAAAGGCGCATAGGTTGAGGTAGTCCTGAGCAGTAGCTTCAGCACTTCCGGGAAGAATATTGATATTAATATCTCCTATCACAATCGTGTTTTTGTTGGATGACAGGTTCTGCAAGATCTCATTCAGAGAGTCAGTAAAATTGGTAGTATTTTTAAAAGACGGAGGTCGATATAATGATAATATCGCAAATTCTGAGCCAATTTTAACTAACAATCAATAATTGATCGATACGTCTGTTCACTACGACGGGCAATTATGCAATCCCACTGTATAAACACTACTAGAAGGTCCCGATGCGACCACGCCAATTATTTTCAACAAAGGCCGATCAGAAGGTTCCGCGGCTGACAAGGAGGATGCATGAGCCAAGACTTCGTGATCCGAGTCGTCAGACGATGTCAGACCGCCGCCGGACTCGTCGCACGCCGCGGGCGCGCCACACTGCAGCAGTGCGCTGCACGACATGGTGGCGGCCGCGCTAGAAGTCGATGGTTTGTAGTTCTTGTTGAAATGCTACTACTTTTCTGATGATCAATTTCAGCTTATAAATAGTCATTGAAATAATACTTACACAAAAAACACACTTAACATAGCAACAAATTAACAAAATATACCTAAATATAATAAATAATATACATCAATAAAATATAATAATTAATATAAATTAATGAAACAAATACAAATTAATAAAATAGAATATTGAATACATGTAAATAAAATAATCTTATAACCTCATGACATTAATTAAAATAACTACATAAACCTAATAAAATAATCTTAAACCTAATACCCAATAATAGCCTAATAATATCGACAATGATTGTATTTGTATAACAAACTTGCGATCCAATATACTTACTCACTGGATGCTTGTTTTGTCCAATCTATTATGTTGGCGCGCCCTAACCGGGTTTCATGTTGGAACTTACTTATTATGTAACAACTAAATGTACACATGTGCCCATGTGATCAGTATCAGGACGCGAGCAGTCAATAGCGCCGCCGAACCTACACTGCAAGTTAGCTTCACGCGAAACGAAATCAGCAAACATTTCTATTTTAGATAAGCTACTATCGCACAAATTAGCGTAACCCAACCACCGTGGTCGCAATAGCGGTGGCAGCTTGCTGAAAGTGTCTAAAAAGTGCCTGAAACAGCTCAGGCGAGCGTAAGAGGTCCGGCTGATTTAACAGGCGGATGACTTCCACGCAATTTCGTACACGGCTAGCAAAAATAACGAGGTCTTTGCTACCGTAGCTTACCTTAGGTAGCGCACGTAACACAGGTACTTCATGCATCACGACGAGTTCGAGGCGGCCGTAACGCGCGTCGAGCGTAGCTAGCACCACTCCGGGGCGCGGGCCGCCGCCAGCAGGCCCGCCACTGCTTCGCGCGCCGCTCCGCGCAGGGAGCACGACAGCCTCGATAAATTATCGGTTGCCAATAAACCCTTTTTTTTTTACCGATTGGAAATCATCAAATAACCCCTCCCGCTCTGGGCTGAGCAGGAGGGAGTGTCAGACTTTTACTGACTAAAACCCATCCATGTTCCTTCCTTTGCCCTTTGTTCCAGGGCCGCGGTATCTCTTTCGAACAGTCCCGCAACCCTGGCAAGCGTCGGTCCTTACGGACCCCTTCCTGTTTGCTGACTCTCTTTGAGGCGCGCGTGGAACACGAACGCGCCGTCGACACGGCCTGTCGCCATAAGACGGAGGGACGGTGAGCTAGCCCATAGCTCACCGTCCACAGGCCCGCGCCTACGGTGGCCGGGGGCCACCACGTGGCCCCCGACGCCCGGTGCGTCTCCCGCGGCGGCTGAGACGTGAGGCTCTCTCCCTCTCACGTCCCGCCACCTCCTTCGCTAGCATGACTGATTCGCAGAAGGAGGTGACGGCGTCCCATTCCCTCTCGCTCCGGACCATGGACTGAACCAGGGCCGGACGCGAGAGGTCGCCGCCGCCGATTGCCGCTACGAGGACACGGCGGTGCTCCGCCAAAGCGGAGCAGACCTGCACAGTGTGCTCCACCGTGTCCTCCGGTCGATCCTCGCAGTGGTGACACCCGGGCGTTTCCTCCCGCCCGATTAGGTGCAGGAACCTCCCGAAACAACCATGTCCGGTGAGGACCTGCGCCAGGCGGAAGGTGAGGGCGCCGTGGCGCCTCTCTAGCCACTCCTCAAAGAGGGGACTTACCGCCACTATTGGCACACTTGTGGCGTGCCCTGCACGGGGTTGCGACAGTCGCTCTCTTCATGTCGCCATGAGATCACGCCGGAAGCCTGTCCGCTGAGCGACAATTTGCCGCGGCAGCGGAGTTTCCCCCGGCGTAGTGCCTCCACGCGCCATTCGTGCAGGCGCGCGAGGACTATCGCTTCCAGATCCCATGGCGGCAATCCGGCAAGGAGGCTCGCCGCCTCGCCGGAGATCGTGCGGTACCCCCGGATCAGCCTACGGCTATCACCCTTTGGGGCGCGTTCAGATAATGGGCGGCTCGCCGCCTCAAAGAACGCGCCCACACCGGGGCCCCGTAAAGGGCCATATGGACCGCACGACCCCCGCGTAGAGCCGGCAGGAGGCGTTTGGACCCCCCAGGTTGGGCAAGAGCCGCTTGAAAGCAGCCCCGGCCCGTTCCAGTTTGGGGGCCAAACGTCGGAAATGCTCCACGAAGTTCCACCGGCTGTCGAGGACGAGACCTAGGTACTACAACGTTGGCTCGACGCCGATGGGAACCCTTCCTACCGTGAGCATGGATCCCGCCGATGGCGCATTCCGAGGCCCATGAAAGCACATGGCCTCGGACTTGTGCAATGCCACCTCGAGACCCAATTGCCGGATCCTCTTCACGACTATCGCAACCCCGCGTGTCATCAGCCCTCGTGCGACCTCCCTTGCGCCAGCACCAGCGTGTCGTCAGGGTAGCAAACTACGCTGACGCCGTCAGGGCGTATTTTCATATGCACGTTTTAAAGCTAGTCAATCTACAAGGGACTTGCCATCGAAGGCAGGCAAGTCAGTCTTCGTAGCAGATTGCTTGTTAGCTTTGTTTAGTAAAATTCCAAGCGAGTTTATTAAGTGCATCACTCCTCCATCTTCATTACGATGTTCGTTACGACTTTGCATAGCCGCCACGGCATCATGGCCGAGCGGCGCTCTCATGCCCTGTGTCCCACACTGGGCTGTATCGACGTACCTGAAAGGTGGGTTGACATCAGTTAAAAAATCTCACCGATCGGTATTAGGCACTACATTTTCTACCTAATTTTGAACACTAGCACGACTACGCGTGCCGTGGCTGCCATGGTGGCTGGCGTCCGCCTCTATGGCGGCGAGCTGAGCTTGTAATTGGAGCTCAGCAAGTAAGTAAGTAAAATTTATTTGTTTAAACATGGTGTACATGATAAATTGCATGCAAGTTAATAATGAAATAGAGTATCGTTCTAACATGTTCAGCCGCGTATCGTGGCGTACAAATTGGTAGGAAGAGATGGTGCATAAACCGTGATAATATTCATCAAAATTACAATAGAAATTATGTATGTACTTATTAATTCGTCATTATTAATTATACATTAAGTATCACTACAATTCAGCAAGCACAGTCAGTAGATAAAATTAAATGTCAAGTAGTCATTAAATAAATTAGTCAATGAAAATATGAATTACTATCATTAAAATTTAAATTCTAAATTACAATCATTAAAAAAAAAATACAATAGATTACAATAACATGTCAAAAAAACAACATTGTCATCTCAAAAACTAAGAAAATGGTCATCTTTCATAAACTCTTCTATACTGTAATATGCTCTTTCAGTTAGTAATTTCTTCAATTTATTTTTAAGAGCAGATATTTTTAATGATCTCCATGATTTGGGCAATTTATTAAAAATGGTCGGAGCCATGCAAAAGATGCTCTTACGCATAAGAGTTGTTTTAGCGCCGTGAACACAGAGTTTGAGATTATCGCGTCTATTCCTAGGGACAGTATCAGACAAAAGCTGAAATAAATGTGAATTTGATTTAATAAACATTACTGTGTCCAGGATATACAGGGTGTCCCGTAAATAATGGATCAAACGTAACGGGTAGGTAGCTTACCTCATTTCCAACAACTAATTTGAACAGTAAAAAAAACCGATAAGGTAGCAAAGATATTTTTTTTTTCGATTTTTACTATTTTCTGTACCAGCATTCAGTGTTTTTAATGCTGTTGCTGCAAATGGTATCATATTTAGGTGTGGTGAGGGCAACGTCAATATCTTACGTTCTATAAAATAAGATTTACAGCTGTCCGTTGTTTGCAGTCTAAACATCGATCTAATGCACCTTTTTTGTGCCCGAAACGCTATTTCATTGTCCGTGCTATTCCCCCAAAAGATGACTCCATATCTAAGAATTGATTCGGCTAATCCATAGTACGCAGTAATTAGCGCATCTGTGTTGAGAACCACAGCAAGCCTTTTCAGAGCGTAGGCTGCACTACTCAATTTTTTACTAAGTGCCTCTATTTGAGGTTTCCAATTCAATTTAGAATCTATTATTAGTCCCAGAAATTTTGTTGTGTCTACTTCATTGATATTTATGTTATTGAATTGAATATTAAGATTGATGATTGTTTGTGTACGTTGTCTAAAGTGCATTACGTTAGTCTTTTTTAAATTAATTATTAAATTATTATCATTTGACCAATTTATAATAGATATTAGTGAATTATTAATGTCATGTTCATATATGTTTATGTCATTACAAGCTATTGTTATAGTACAATCGTCAGCAAAAAGTGTCATCGGTTGTTTAGTTACTTTAGGCAAGTCATTTATATAAAGAGTGAACAACGGAGGCCCCAATACACTGCCTTGAGGTACTCCGTACATAACATCGCGTTCCTCTGATCTTGAAATTTGTTCACGTTTACTTTTTTTATTTACTGTTATGATTTCTGTAACTTGTTTACGGTTATGAAGATACGATTTAATTAATTCTAAAACGTTGCCTCTAACACCATAGGCTTCAAGTTTATCTGCCAGGGAATTATAATGGACGCAGTCAAAGGCCTGTGTCATGTCGCAGAATATGGCACAGACTGGGGTTCTCTTATCTACCTTTAGCATTACATTATGTAAAAACTCATAAATAGCCAAATTTATACTTTTATTTTTCCGAAATCCCTTTTGTTCGTTACATAATATATTATATTTTTCTAAATAGATATTCATCTCACCATATATATATTTTTCGAACACCTTAGACATAACTGGTATAAGCGCGATCGGTCTGTAATTTATCATTAATGCGTGATTATCTTTCTTATATAGCGGTTTCACTATAGACTTATTTAATGCATTAGGGAATATACCTGCACTTATGCAAAGATTATTAATGAAACACAAATGAGTACATATTTCAAATGCAACTGCTTTCAATATTTTTGTTGCAATACCATCGTAGCCAACGCTGTTCGTATTTTTTAGCTTCATTATAATATTTAGTATGTCATAGGGCGTAGACGGACCCATAAACATAGACTGCGCTCTGCCAAGAATTAACGATGTTGAGTTTGTACCCGCGTTAATTGTTGGTTGTATTTTATCTATAAAATAATTATTATATGTATTGGCAATGTCCTTTGGGTGAGTGATGTCTTTACTTTCAACTTTGATGCAAGAAATTGAGTTTTTTGGGGCATTGTATTTACTCTTATTAATTATTTGCCACGTAGTCTTAGACTTGTTATAAAGACTTGTGTGTTGTTGTTGGTTTTAATATTGTAATTGTTTTGAGCTTTCTGAGTTAGATTCATAATTCTTTTAAGTAATTTTGAATATCTTTTGAATATTGAAAATATTTCCTAAGCTTCCGTTTGTTTTTACTACACAACTTTATCCCACGTGATACCCAAGTAGGTTTTTTAGTAGTCTTAATGGTAATCATTTTGCTGGGGAAACATAAGTCGTACAATAATTGGAACGTTTCAATAAAACAGTTGTAGGCTGCATTAGGATCGTCCATCTCGTACACATCTGAGAAGGATAGACTACTTAAACAAGTCTTGAATTTATCTATATTTACCTGACTATAGTCTCGTGTACTTTTGCGATAATACTTAAGAACATCCTTTTTTTTAACGGGGCACTTTAACATTTGTGCTGTGTGATCGGATAGCGCGAACTCCAATACTTCTGATCTACAACGGCGCTTGTTAAAATTATGCGCGAAATTATCTAAACATGTTTGGCTCGCAGCCCGAGTAGGTTGTCTAAAAGCAAGTTGTAAATTAAAATTCAAAAGAATACACTCGAATTCGGCTGACAGTTTACTTCTCTTCAAAATGACAATGTTGTAATCACCAGCTAAAACTACATTCTTACATCGTTGTTTGTATAAATATTTTAAAAGAGTTTCTAGTTTATCAAAAAACTCATTGATATTATTTGAGTTAGGTACTCTATAAATACACACAATTATAATGTTAAAGTCCGTCAATTTAACTGCACAACACTCGAATATACTTTGCGAGGACATGTTTGCTACATTGGCCAATCCCTTCCATTGAATACCATGCTTAACAAGTATACATGCACCGCCTCGCTTACTTGTCTGTCTACTATAACAAGCAGCCAAACTATAATTAGGTAGATGTAGCTGATTCTCACAACCAGCCATCATGAAATGTTCTGAAATGCATATTAGATCTACATCAATATCCTGTTCTGAAAGTTCACATAAACAGACTGAGAGAGCGTCACATTTATTAACGAGACCGGCAATGTTCTGATACACACATATTTAGTCAAGAAAAAAAGTGTCCTTATTTTCCAAATTATCATCAGTGGCTATGTCAATTGTATCACTTAAACTATTATTATATTGTATGTCAATTATTAAACATCTAATAAATATTAATCAGTACAGTAAACTAATATTTTAAGTACTTGCTAAGAATATTAATATACATAATATACAGACTTATTAATTAAAATAACCTAAAGTAAATAACCTAGCAACAAACTTAAAAAATGGCGTCAAAAAACTCCTCCTCAACGCTGTCAACTGGTAATGTACCCAAGAGACTGGCGGCGTTGCCACGTTGTATGGCAACGCTAAGCCTTTGGCCAAGGTAAAAGCCAGCCCTTGGGTCACGGGAAGTGTCAACTAAACGTTTAGAAATATCCTTGAAAAGGCTGTGAGCGCTCGGACCCCACGGTCCTAGAGTTTCAACCCCAAACGGCTCGAAAATATAGTTACCAATGAGGGAAATGAAATGGCACCTGTCACCTGGGACAGTCGAGAAAATTTTATTTAAAATCAATAATTTTATTTTTTCACACTAAAGCCCTACTACTGCACTAAATACCTACTGAAATGAATGCCTAATCTCCTGAAGTTTTTTTTAAACTATTTATATCAATAGTATCAGAAAATTGTGAAAATTTTAAAGTTGACGTGCTTTCTATAGCTTTGTGCCCTGTGATTATATGATAGTGCCTGTGTTTGGCCTTTATATTGGATGACCCGAACTTCAGTTCTATAGTGTCGAAGGCCAATTTAAATCCGGATCTGAGTTCGACGCAGAGCCGAGGCGACACCAGGCTCCAATTCACCTGGCCACGGTGACGAGGGCTGCCCCGACATGCGTTCATCGGGTGTGCGGTGTCCCAGGCCCGCAGTGCGTGTGTGCCGCCGCTCCTGACACCATTTAAATTTTTGTCTATTCAGCTTTTTTTTTTCTTTTATTTTTATTTTAGTTTAATAAAGTTATTTTTGTTAGGTTTAATTTTTTAAGAATTAGTTTAATGAGTAGTAGCAGCAGCGTTGTGGTGGGGAATAGTAGTAGTCAACCTTCAACTTCGCTGAACACCCTGGAGAGATGCCCGCTTTGTACCCAGGCACGTTTTTTTAAAGGTAAGCGGGGTCTGAATGTGCATATTGGTAAGGTACATAAACCTCCAAATGCCTCAGACCCTGTTTCAAATCTTCCACCTTCAACTTCGGCTACATCAACTTTCGACCCAATCTGGCAAACCCTTTCCAAATTAAAAAACTCAGTTCCTGTTTTAAAGCGAGTTCCCCGCGGTGCTAGGCCGCTAGTTGCACAAAACCTAGCAGGTTGTGTGCGCCTTGCCGTCCGAGAGAACTCGCTAAGTGCTTGGGAACAGTTGCTTACCTTCCCTTACCGAATACTTCATGTTCAAAAGAATTTGGCCACAAAAAAGACTTTAACAGCTCAAATTAAAGATAATTGTAATATTTCGGCTCAAAATTTTTATTTAAATTTAACGTCCCAGGGATATACCTCTCGAGGAGGTATATCCCATCTGGTTGAATCAAAGTTAGGGGAAGGTGACATTAGCGGTGCAGCCAGGATTCTCTTCAGTAGCGATGTGGTGGCACCGTGTTCTCCAGAAACACTCGCAGCTCTGGAGACCAAACATCCCGCCCCCACGGATGGCCTTTCTTTTCCCGAGCCTCCTGATTCAGACATTCACTCCCTCACCATTACCGGTCGAGAGGTGGTCACAGCTGTTTGCTCCTTTCGGAGCGGCTCCGCAGGCGGCCTCGACGGCCTAAGTCCCCAGCACTTAAAGGACCTAATCTGTTCAGGCGCCGGGGAGGCCGGTGAGATGCTCTTGAAGGAGCTTACAGCTCTGATTAACCTTATGCTCTCCGGCAAGGTGAACGAGGCCGTCATCGACGTCTTGTACGGGGCCAATTTATGTGCCCTGCGTAAGAGGGATGGCGGCATTCGTCCCATTGCCGTGGGTACTACTTACCGTCGTATGGCAGCCAAGATTTGCTGTAAATTTTATGGTGAGGCTGTTTCGGAAAAATTTAAGCCCCTGCAGCTAGGTTACGGCTCCAAAGGGGGCTGTGAGGCTGCCGTACACGCTTTGTCGACCTACCTAAATTCTGGCAAAGGTGAGGTCATCCTGAAGGTTGATATAAAGAATGCCTTTAATTCAGTTAATAGGGACACCTTGTTAACAGAAATTAAAAAAGAATTACCTCAAATTTATAGTTTTCTTTGGCAGTGTTACAGACATCCGTCTAAATTACTGTATCGGGACAACCTTCTGGAATCTGCTGTTGGCTGTCAACAAGGTGACCCGCTCGGGCCAGTGATATTTAGTTTAGCTATTCACCCAATTGTTCAACAACTAAATTCTAAATTTAACGTTTGGTATCTTGATGATGGAACCTTGGGGGGCGACGTAGATACTGTTTTAAATGATTTAATTTACTTAAAAAATAAACTTCATTCCATTGGCCTTGACCTTAACCTTGCAAAATGCGAACTTTATTTAACGGACTATACCAACAGACAACTGACTATTCCTAAATTTAACGCAATAGCCCCTAACATCAAAATTATTGAAAAAAGTTCTCTTCGTCTCCTTGGGTCTCCAATCTTCGAGATTTCCTTTCCCGATTTTATCGAGGAAAAAATTCAAAATTTCAATGACATTTCGGAAAGATTACTCCAAATTAATATGCATTCGGCCATCACCATAATCCGTTATTGCTGTTTCGGCCCAAAATTAACTTATTTTCTACGTGCTTCCCCTTTATGGAAGCACACTCATCTTTTGGACCAAATGGATCAAATTATCAGAAATACTTTATCATCCATTTTAAATGTGGCCTTGGACGATCGAGCTTGGACACAAGCTACTCTTCCCATTCGTATGGGAGGACTCGGCGTCCGCAAAATTTCTAGTATTAGTTTACCGGCTTTTATATCCTCGGTCCACGGCACTGAGAAATTAATGAGGAATATCCTGGCTTCCACACTGATTGATTTTGATGTGCCGTGCTTCTCCGAGGCTATCAATGCCTGGAAACTCGCTTGCCCAAATTCTGAAGAACCCGACCATCCATTTTCCCAGAGAAGGTGGGACGAGCCGCTCTGCAGAGTAGTTCAGAACAATTTACTGAACACGTCTGCTACTACTGCTGAGCGCGCTCGTCTGCTAGCTGTGGGTGAGTGGGAGTCGGGTCTTTGGCTTCACGCACTACCGTCGTCGAACACAGGTACGTTGCTCGACGACACTACTTTCCGCCTCGCTGCTTCTCTACGCCTAGGTGCCGCATTATGTTCTCCTCACCGCTGTCACTGTGGTGAAGTTGTCAACAGCCTCGGACATCACGGCCTGTCATGCAGCCGAAGTGCGGGCCGTTTTGCACGGCACGCGAATTTAAATGACATCATCCGACGAGCTCTTGTCACCGTCGGCGTTCCAGCTATATTAGAACCCAATGGCTTGGCACGCGACGATGGCAAGAGACCGGACGGGATGTCTTTGTTTCCATGGAAGATGGGTAGGCCTTTAGTGTGGGACGCAACATGTGTCGATACTCTTGCGCCATCCCATCTTCCTAGCTCATCGTGCTGTGCTGGGGCTGCCGCTGCGGCTGCAGAGAACCTCAAGCGGCGTAAATATAGTAACCTCATTGGTAATTATTAAACTATATATGTCCTTGAATATTATATACATTCCATGGTTACTTACTAAGCCAGTTTGTTTATTATAAATTTTGTAGCCAAAGGATAGATTTAAATTACTGTCTAACAGATATAAGTGTTCATATGTCAGTACATCTAGATACAATAGCTTGTTGAAAGTTTCTATTCTACTGTTAAATAAATTAGCATAGTATCCATTTTTATACGTCGGCAAACAGATGATCACATTCGTATGATTTATGTTTTGAATAACTTATCTTATACGGAATATAATTTCAAAATAATTATTAGTATTTTTGAAGTCTTCATCACCTAAAAGAATTACACAAAAGTCATTCATGGTGAATTTCACAAGTTTTTCTTTTAAACCTTTCAAGAGATGTTCAGTTTTCCCGTTACGTAATAAATAGTGACAACAGTCAAATTTGTTTGCGAAGGTATTTTGCGCTATAGATAGTATTCTATTCGTATTATTCGTGCTCAGTATGCATAGTTTACTCTTGTGGGCAAAGCTGGCGGCTGGCAGCTGGCTTTCCTTCCGCACACATGGGGTGGTATCTTTTCCAAAAATTTCCTGGGTACTTACATAATTTCTTTTAGAACATTTATCTTGCTTCGGTTGTTCTACATTAATGGGCTTTTCAGGGGTAATAATAAAATATGTTGATCATCATATTTCCTAGACGGGGTATTAGTCTCATTCTGGCCTTTCTTTTTATTTTTCCGCATTGAAGTTGGTGGGGTGCAAGTAGACTCACCATATCCGACCTTTTTATATAATTCTATGATTTTATTACTCTTTTCCAATTCCCATTTTAATTTTATATTTTCTGTGTTTAGATTGTCTATTTCATTATTTGCAATCAATAATTCCTCCTGCACAGATAATAATTTTTCTTGTAATTCACGTACTTCTAAAGTTTCGCATTGGTCAGGTAGACTTTGCATCGTGCTATCAAAGAGTGACGAGTCTGAAGTGTACATAGTCGACACATTATTATGAGAGTTCGTTTTCCGTAGTTTTCTCATTGTTATATTACTAGTGTCTCCACTAGCCATCATTGATATTAAAATAAATAAACAATAAAAATATCAAAATCAAAATATCAGTATGTCAGAATCGAAATTATGCCTAATCGAATCCAACAAAATATTTTTGCAAATGTAATGATGGCCAAAAAGAGAAGTCGGCTGTGGATTCGAACCCGCGGCACTTCGTTCACACTATTTCTGATGTGGGCTCGGCTCGTACTTCACTAACTAAACATTAATGTAATGAAATAGTGTGTCTGTTCTTAATTCTATTAATTTTCAAACATCAAACAGTCGTTAGGTGACTTATGCTGCGGGCCTGTAGACGGAGAGCCATGGGCTAGCTCGCCGTCCGTCCGTCTTATGACGACAGGCCGTGTCGACGGCGCGATCGTGTTCCACGCGCGCCTCAAGGAGAGTCAGCAAACAGGGAGGGGTCCGTAAGGACCGACGCCTGCCAGGGTTGCGGGACTGTTCGAAAGAGATACCGCGGCCCTGGAACACAAAGGGCAAAGGAAGGAACATGGATGGGTTTTAGTCAGTAAAAGTCTGACAGTCCCTCCTGCTCAGCCCAGAGCGGGAGGGGTTATTTGATGATTTCCCACCGGTAAAAAAAAAAAAAAGGTGACTCATGCTGCAAAAATGTTCACACTGTCAAACTGATTTGTTGCACGTTTTTTAGACACAATGTTTTATTAATTTTGAAGCAGATCACGATCCTCTTTTGTTGAGATATTGTTTTGAATGTTTTAAACTGTATTTAGAAGGGTTTGTTGCACTTAATAGGCTTGTTTTGAAGCACTAATTACACGTCACTTTTTGATCACTTTTCAACTTTTCTGGGTATAGTTAGAGTCCAGATAACGATAGGACAGCTAATTCCAAGCGATATTGTCATTTTAACACCACTTTAAAAGTTAAATACTCGGTTATACTATTTTTAAATATTTTTATACACGGAGCCAATGTTTACGTGACGGCAGCGCCATCTCTCACTCTCAGCGACCTGTCACTCTCGCTTTAGAGCTTGGAGCTCCAAATCAGCCATGTGACGAGCGTGCTGCGCCTGTCCCGCCCGCTGACGCGCCACGATGGTGGATGATGGCGGAAGAGCGTGAGGTGGCGGCGCTGGTCGTGCGGGAAGGCGCCGGAGCCGCGGCCTGAGGGGGCAGGTCCGCGCCCTGCTGCGCGGGCCGAGCAGTCTCCCTGGCCGCAACTTGGGTGTCGTCTCCTGCACACAGCGAGTGCGAGGTGGCGGCGCTGGACGTGCGGGAAGGCGCCGGAGCCGCGGCGTGAGGGGGCAGGTCCGCGCTCTGCTGCGCGGGCCGAGCAGTCTCCCTGGCCGCAACTTGGGTGCCGTCTCCTGCACACAGCGAGTGCGAGGTGGCGACGCTGGACGTGCGGGAAGGCGCCGGAGCCGCGGCGTGAGGGGGCAGATCCGCGCTCTGCTGCGCGAGCCGAGCAGTCTCCCCGGCCGCAACTTGACTGCCGTCTCCTGCACACACTTTGTGCACTTTTGCACGTTTCGAACGTGTTTCCATTTTTCCAAGGACCAAATGTTAACTACCGAAATTAAAATGCGCTGGTTCTTGGTAGTAAAACAAAACGTGTATTTTATCAATCAAAAATCATAACTAATATACGAGTATGTCAAAAAAAAGGTGAAATATCAATAAAAAGGTTTAGTGCAGACTTGCACACTGGTGTTGATACAATTTTGATCGTTTGCGATAACAAGGGGTGAACATAGTCAGGGCACGCCACAATAATGGCGATAAGTCCCCTCTTTGAGGAGTGGCTAGAGAGGCACCTCGGCGCCCTCACCTTCCGCCTGACGCAGGTCCTCACCGGACACGGTTGTTTCGTGAGGTTCCTGCACCGAATCGGGCGGGAGGAAACGCCCGGGTGCCTCACCATTGTGAGGATCGACTGGAGGACACGGTGGAGCACACGGTGGAGATCTGCCCCGCGTGGGCGGAGCACCACCGCGTCCTCGTAGCGGCGATCGGCGGCGGCGACCTCACGCGTCCGGCCTTGGTTCAATCCATGGTCCGGAGCGAGACGGAATGGGACCCCGTCACCTCCTTCTGCGAAGCAGTCATGCTAGCGAAGGAGGTGGCGGAACGTGAGAGGGAGAGAACCTCACGTCCCAGCCGCCGCAGGAGACGCACCGGGCGTCAGGGTCCACGTGGTGGCCCCCAGCCACCGTAGGCGCGGGCCTGTGGACGGTGAGCTATGGGCTAGCTCGCCGTCCGCCCGTCTTACGACGACAGGCCGTGTCGACGGCGCGTTCGTGTTCCCCGCGCACCTCAAAGAGAGTCATTAAACAGGAAGGGGTCCGAAAGGACCGATGCCTGCCAGGGTTGCGGGACTGTTCGAAAGAGATACCGCGGCCCTGGAACACAAAGGGCAAAGGAAGGACCATGGATGGGTTTTAGTCAGTAAAAGTCTGACACTCCCTCCTGCTCAGCCTAAAGTGGGAGGGGTTATTTGATGATTTCCCATCGGTAAAAAAATAAAATAAAAGCATTATGATCGATGGCGACGTCACTGCCATCGGTTCAACTTAAAACCCTTCGTATTAATCTTTTTCACGTAATTGAATCAAGGTTAACAGACTTGTTGATAGGAATTTAACAACAAGACAAAAGAGAGAGATTAAGTAACATTATAGAACGTATTATAATTTTATTATTTACATAATGTCAATATTCAAGAAGCGGTCTACTGTTTGCCTCATTCAAGTCCTGGAGGGTGCAGTTAGCTGTGCACGACGGACAGGAGAGAAGATGTGGCCGAGCCTACGTTAGGGCCCCCACACTAACATTGTGTTTGGGATTTCAAGCAAACGATAGAGCTTTCCAGGCTGCTACGTGCTGCTCGGAAAAACCTGAGTTATTGATTTGAGAAAAAGAAAAAGTAGCGCTCAAAGACTCGAAGGATAGAGATCGACTTATAGTCGAGTGGCGTGTGTTTACGTGTGTGTGCGGGAGGGGTTATTTGATGATTTCTCATCCGAAAAAAAACATTAAAAAAATAAAGGGTTCACCCCTTTTTAATTTTATTTTTTTCATTTCATTTTTGTCATAGTGATGAAGCGATACGAAGTACTCAATCGTCAATCATTTTTTGTAAATATTAAAAAAAAATATATATTATAAGTCTATACGTGTGGATTTGTAATTGGCTTTCTGGTGACTATGGTTCCCTTTTTTGTTTGTTTTATAAGCTGTAAGTCCTCCATGTACTAAAATAAATAAAATAAATCATTGTGTTAAGGTATTGGGAACTAAAACTTATGACAATTTGGCTCGCTTATTTCTTTCGACATTTTTAATGAGTTCTTTGTTTTATGTGTTCTGTTATAAGTTTACTAGCTGTTGCCCGCGACTTCGTTCGCGTGGAAATTTCGGATTGTATTTGTGAGACTGCCTCATTAGTCGAGTGGTCGCAAGCATGACTACTAAGCATGAGGTCCTGGGATCGATTCCCGGGTAGGGCAGTGTTAAAAACAAAATGTTTATTTAAATTACTTATATAAAGTTATAACACACATGATTTGGAGATCACCTTTTAAGCAAGGAGGTGCTTGTGTTAGGGGGCGTCCATTAAATATGTGAGTCAATTTTGACGATTCATAACATTAAACAATGTATGCGATTGAAAAAATACTATAAATAATAGTGGTATTCGGTTATTCCATCAGGAATTTCTCAGTAGCAGCCACGGAACCTGGGTTGGTGGCCAGTTGATGGCAATAGGCCGCCCTCTGTTACGTGGCATTCAACATAATCGGCGGCATGTGTGTGTACGACTAGGTACACCTCTGCCCAATCCTTCCTACCGAGCCGACGCCGACGGCCTCATCAAAATGTGATAATGTGGGCGATCACTACAAAAGGCGTCCTTTTGGGTGCTGTAATTCTTGGCGGCAGAGGTCCGAAACAATATTGAATGGAGTTGAGTGACGATAATTACGGCTTTAAAAACCGTTTCTTGACGCTATTCAACTTTATTTTCAAAATGTACCATCAAGGCCATGTTGGGCGCTATTTATTCTAATACCGTTCTGTAGACAACAATAAATAACTTATTATTTTCCGCAAGCAAGTGCAAGTTTGGGGCACTGAACAACCCAGATATACCTAATTGACCGTGTGAGAAACATGGATTGCACTATTGAATACCTGTCACTTTTATGGTTTGGCTTGGCATCTGTGTTGATCGTCATTGTAAAAGTTGAAATGGCAAGTTATTTCGAATTAAATCTGAGATGTCACTCATTTCTAGTCTTATAATGAGATGGCATTTGTGATTATGATAGAGTGGTAATAATAAAGATTTTATAAGGGGGCTTTCGAAAATTCAATCTATAGTTTTACAGAAAACGATGGTGAATGTGGGATAAACAAACATGTGTAAAATATTGTCTGGAATTTGGTATTAAATATGGTGTTAAGTGAATACCAGGTTCAACGTACTA
This sequence comes from Eugnorisma glareosa, assembly GCA_947578425.1. Taxonomy (NCBI): domain Eukaryota; kingdom Metazoa; phylum Arthropoda; class Insecta; order Lepidoptera; family Noctuidae; genus Eugnorisma; species Eugnorisma glareosa. The sequence continues at coordinate 275,025 of OX387970.1, forward strand.
TAAGAATTTTTTACCGCGGAAAAGCGTCACGGACGTACCCAGGGGAAAATACAAAAAAATATTCGAGCAATAACTTGATGAAACTACTTACCTACCTACGTAAACGAAATTGTAAAAAAAAAAGAAATACCTAACTTCGTTTGAATTTAATTTAGTTGTCTTTTCTGTTTGTTGTATTATATCATATTATTATTATTTATATCCTTTATTCATTTAACTAAATATAATTTACATTTTTAAATATTCATTATAAAACAATATAAAAAAAACATTAAAAAATATAAAAATTAGGAGCCCACCGGCATCGGGAACAGGGTCCGAGCTACCGGTGGTCAGGGCTCTTGAGAGAGGAACCTCCTAACAATACGCGCCGTGTCCAGAAGTACTGCTTTCTGAATCAAGCCCTTGATCCAGCTGCCTAGCGAGAGCTTCCTCAGATGTTGTTCTAGGCTATTGGCTATTAAGCCATTTGCCGAAACGACTATCGGCACAATGACTGCTGTACTCACGTCCCACATGTCGACAACCTCACGAGCTAGATCTAGATATTTGAACTGCTTATCTTTCTCTGCTTTCACTCGTCATGCGGGACCGTTATATCAACAATCATTGCGCGACGCTCCAATCGATCTATCACCACAATATCAGGCTTATTGGCAACAATAGTCCTGTCAGTGACGATAGATCGATCCCAATACAACGTGATACTACCATTCTCGAGAACTGGGTCGGGCGCATACTTGGCCATGGCACTTCTGATTCCACAAGGCTGTACTTCAAAGCAAGTTGCTGGTGGATAATCCTGGCGACGAGGTTGTGTCTATGCAAGTACTCTCCGTTAGCCAGACGAGAACACCCAGAAATAATATGTCGGATCGATTCTCCCGGACGGTGGCATGCCCGACATATGTCAACCGTGTTAAAATTATTTATATTGTTATTATTTTGTGTTTGTTGAACACATAGGGTTGCGAAAGTGATTATATTCCATTAAACCGTACCTGTCATAAAATCTTTTCCTACTTGACATGACTTAAATATATTCTATCTACCTACCAATTTTCAGGTACAAAAAGCCAAGGATTTCATATAAACTTGCGAGAGCCCATAATCCAGGCTGAATCAAAATCATTTCTTAGCTAATGTCTCCTTGCTAATGTGCCCTTAGATCTTCTTAATCCAGCGGACGTCGACTAACTATAAACTACCTCCCTGCCAAATTTCATCTTTATCATGGTTTTCAATATTTCGTGATAGATGAGTGAGTGAGTGAGTGACCTTTCGCTTTTATATATTTAGATTACCAATCAAGTGTTTAGGCACTTTCACTTCTTATTAATAAGGTTTCTGGAACGCCACCATCTCCCCTCAACTCCTGATACATTGCCTAACTTATAAACTAACTTTAGCTATAATAATTATAAATATTTTTATTGACACAAAGAAAAAATATACATTTCCATTTGAAACCCTGACTCCTGTGCTAGGTGAGACCTGTGTTACAGGAGTGTGTGTGAGTGTCTTCACACGTTTTTGGTGCTAGTGTTCACATCATTTAGCATCAGAAGTTAAAAAAGAAAAACTAAAATAACCATAAAAAATAATGCATACGTGCTCTTGTGTGGTGTGTGTGTGTGCTTTGTATGCGTAGGTGTGAATGGGTGAGTGTGTTATGTCTATGCGTGTATGTGTGTGTGTGTGTATTTGATGTGTGGTGTGAGTGATCATGGTTGGTGGTTGGACTTTGGTTGTATATTAAGAGACTTGGTTTGCCTAACTAACTATTAATCATCTCCAGTATTGGTCTTTAATTAAATTTTCCGTCTGTTGGTAGTCTAGTGTTTGAAGCCATGAATTTAATTTTATCTTAGTTTTAGATTTTGTTAGTGGGTTGAAGTTGAGGATGTTGTTTATTTTGTTATATAAATAAGTAGATAGGTACAGACGTTGTCGTCGAGCGTTTGCGGTCTTACATTTCACTGTGCTACATACATTACTGACAGTTCTCTTATGTTTGATTGCGTGATTTACCGGTGTCTTTCGTGCTGTTTTAATATGAGATTGAGCAGGTATAGTTGTCTCACTGTAAGTACTTGACAACTTTCATTCAGGGTTCTTGTGGGGAACCGGTACGGATGAAGGTCATGACTTTTAACAAAGATCGTTGGGCTCTCTCGAGGCGTATCATGTAGGTTTTACAAGCACCTCCCCAAGCAGTAATGCAGTAACCTACGATTGACTGTGCCAGTGCCAGATAAACCGCACGGAGAAGCTTAAACTCGGCCACTTGTCGTAATTTTTTGAACGCCCATATAAGTTTCCTAATACGGGAGGAGGTCTGTTCAATGTGGGGACGCCAGCTAAGTGTGTCGTCCAGTATCACTCCTAGGTACTTCATTGTTTTTTGTTGTGTGATTGGAAGACATGTGCATGGAGTACTACAGCTATTAGCGACGTCACAGGAGTGTGCTTTGAGACTTAATACTTTAGGCTTTGTTTTGGCGAAAGTGAATTGCAAAAAAGAGGTTTTCGAGATGTTCAGGGTTAGCAAGTTAGCTTTCAGCCAGTGGATTATTTTACGTAAGCCTGTCTCGGCAGCTTCCCGTGCTGCATCCCAACACTCACCGTGAATGACGATACTTCCTTAATATTTAAGATAAACAGACGTGCCACAAATCTCGACGACGTAAATAACGCCTTAATGCAGGTCCATAATTGGTTCACCGCAAATAATTTAGTATTAAATGGGAAAAAAACGAAGTGCATAAGATTTGCTCTACCGAATGTTAAAAGTAGTGATAGTGACATAGTATTGAATCAAGAGAAACTGCAATTCGTCGAAAATACTGTTTTCCTGGGGATCACGCTCGACTCAAGGCTAAAATGGGGTCCGCATATAACATCTCTTACAGGACGGCTGAGTTCAGCAGCATATGCTGTTAGAAAAATCCGCCAATTTACTGATGCAGATATCGCGAGGCTAGTCTATTTTAGTTATTTTCATAGTATTATGTCATACGGTATTTTACTATGGGGACGGGCTGCAGACATTGAGTTTATATTTATTCTGCAGAAAAGAGCCATCAGAGCCATATATGATCTACGTAGGCGCGATTCTCTAAGGGAACTGTTTAAAGAAATTAACATCATGACAGTACCTTGTCAATAAATCTATGAAAACATCATGTACGTTAGGAAAAATCTGCATTTGTTTAGTATAAGAGGTGACAGACACCACTATAATACTAGAAACAGGGACCAACTAGTACAGCCAGGTTTCAGGCTAGCTAAAGTAGACTCAACTTTCATGGGGTACTGTTTAAAATGTTATAATAAAATACCTCCCCACATTCAACAACTGAATGAGACAAAATTTAAATCTTGTATAAAACGCACACTATGTAGGCAAGCATATTATAAGTTAGGCGATTACATCGATGATAAAAATGCTTAGCTCAATGCTGGTCCTGCTCCACAACCATAGGGGCAAACTAATCAGAAGCTCATGTGAAATTATTGTGGAAGCTGCAGAAGATTGTAAAAATAACTTTGCATTGTATAGATTCAATCTCTTAGTATTATATAACTACATAGTACATGTGTGAGTACTATGTACTGTAAAGCTACCATTTACATTTAGTTATCCTTCATTGACTCGAATGTGCCCTGGTGGCTGAGAGAATGTCAGGCTCACTCAAATGTCTCGCTGATAGTGGCGGGTGTGTTGGGTCGTTTAGTTCCCTTCAATATGGTTGAGCTGAATGGAGCTGATGCATGCGTCATGTTCGTGAACGGGCGCTGTCAGTTGGGACTGGTCATCTCTTAGCTGCCACGGTTTATTTTAATTACTTTGTTTTTAAATTGTTGATAGTTATAATCTTTTACTCTGGACGCTCTTAATGTGCACGTCTTTCTACATCGTTCTCACATATATGTATAATCTCAACATGTATGATGTAACCAAGATCTTGTAACAATATTTTGATTGAAAAGAGTGTCCATGGAGTTTCTTGCCCATTCTTCTCCATAGAGATCTACGCTTTGAAATGGGCAACTACAGTACTTTCACAAGTTATTATGCCTTATGTCTGTGACTGTAGCTTCGCCTTTGTTTTTCTGACTTTCAAAAGTGCCTGCGAAGGTCTAATTGAAATAAACGCTTTGAGTTTGAGTTTGAGTTTTTTGAGTTTGAAATATTAGTACCGTGTCGTCTGCATAGCTGAAGATTTTACCGTTACTAAGAGACAACTGGCATAGGTCATTCACATAGAATAGAAAAAGTCTAGGGGATAGGCAGCTACCTTGAGGGACACGTATTCAACCCTGGCTTCGTTGCTAATCACCCCACCAATCTTTACTTTTTGTGTCCGGTCGTTGAGGAAGTCCGTAAAAATGCCCAGAGCCTTTCCCCGGATTCCAGCATGCTCTAACTTGGTCACAAGCGTTGGAATACAGACGGTGTCAAATGCCTTGGCTAGGTCCAGGAAAACACCTAGACATTTTTGCTCTGCATCGAGTTTCCCAGTCACGTAATCAACGAGTTGATTAACTGCGTCTGCGGTGCTTTTCCTGGGCCTAAAACCAAATTGTGTGTCCGATATAATTTTGTAGTGCTCAAGGTATTTCATTAATCTGCTGTTTAACAATTTTTCTAATATTTTTGACAGTGCTGACAGAACTAAGATAGGTCTATAATTTTTTACCTCGTCTTGGTTTCCACCCTTATGAACAGGTGTGATTAAGGATTTCTTAAAGATACGAGGAAAAACACTTTGTTCAAAGCAGGCTTCAATAAGTTTTGTAATAGGTGGAACTAGTACTTCTTTGCCCAGCTTGAGGAGTTTAGCCGGAATAGAGTCCCATCCTGTGGCACAATCATTTTTTAGGTTGGTAATGACTGACTCTACTTCAGCCTCGTCCGGAGGAAGTAAGACCATAGAGTCTCGCGTTGGGGGTGTTTCAATGACGTATGGGGCTAGTGGGGATTTTTTGTTTTTAATAATATTGCCTGCCAATATCTTACCGATGTTTGAAAAATACTGGTTTATTTGCTCAATGGTATTTGGCGCGTCCGCAATTTCAGAGGCAGGAGTAGAAGTTTGTCAGCTGATTGTTGTTTCCCGGTTTGATTGGTAACTGATTTTATAATATTCCAAGTTTCTTTACTGTCCTTTGCTGACTTTAAAGCGGAACTTTCGTGGGCGTTTCTTAGTTTCCTGAGTAATAGATTACAGTGATTACGGTATCTTACTCACTTACTCCGTTTTTGGGGTCTGCCAGGAATTTTCGGTGGAGGTTATCCCTGTGTCGAACACATCGTAAGAGGCCAGGTGTGATCCAGGGTTTAAGGACTACTTTACGGTTAGGAACCCTCGTTACTGTGGAGTGTTGGGATATCGTGGCCATAAGACTTTCGACAAATCTTGTAGCGGCTTCGTTTGCATCACAATTTTGTGTAATAAAAGTAAAATCTATGGTTTTTAATTGTTCAACAGCGCTTTCATAGTTTACTTTTGTAATTTGTCTAAGATTCTGGTTTTTAGAGGGGGCGCTACCAAGACATAACATTACGGAGGCGTGTTCACTAACTGTGGAGTCTATAACTATAACTGTTGCACAAGTGGTTCTAACCATTATGTGATCGAGGCAGTTATGCAGCCTAGTAGGAAAGACATGTCCCGGTAAGAGGCCCATCTCTGCAGTTAAATTTAGATAGGACGAACTATTTATATCTGTATTATTAGGTTTTATGTCTATATTGATATCTCCTACCAACATTATGTTATTTGCTTTTAATTTACTTAAAATATTTTAAAGAGAGTTGAGGAAGCCATCAATACAATATATTGATGGTGATCTATAGGAAGCTAGAATACAAGTATCGGAATCGATTTTTAACAGAAGAAAGCTAGCCCCTACTGGGTCTGGTTCTTCAACCGTACATTGGAGGTAGCTTTTAACAAATATTACAATACCGTCGTTTTGATTAAGACATTTTTTGCTAGAGTAAGCCACATCATTTTGCATAGTTGGTATGGGTTTGTCAGCATTTAGCCAGCACTCTGTCAAGATTATGATGTCGATTTCAGACGATAGCCTAGCCAATTGAGCCTGAAAACTATCTAAGTTTTTATAGATACTTCGAATGTTTTGAGTTATAATTTTTAGCTATCTTAATGCTCCAAGCTCGTAAAATGGGTACCTACTTTCGTAAAAAAACAATTTGATTAAATTCAGCGACCGCCTTGTTAGAGCCTCCTCGTCCATCGTTAAGTAATTCCTGATTATCTCTGGGAACTCCCATTTGCTACGAGAAAATGGAGTCAAAACACTTAAAGTATTTTGTTATCATGTTGAAGTGGTGACATTTCCACAACCAGAGTCGACTGCCAGGGAGTAGGAACACTCTTATTGTAGGTTAATGTTAGACGTAATGTGATGGGTCATGCTTGGCCATTGGTGTGGTGCCATATTGTTCCTACCATGTACGTACTATACCAACTGTCAATTACTGACGTTTCAAACTGAAACCATACTGATCTTTAAAAGTTTAAGGACAGACATAGCTTAGTCGTTACAGCTTAGTCTTAAGTAATCGTTTCGAATCTGTTTGATGGCGTAAAACGTATTGAAGATTAGTTTTTGCCCGCGGCTTCAATGGCGTTAATTTATAATTTGACCATCAATTTGTACTCTTCTTGTAATAATATATTTCAATCATGATTCGAAAGACACGTGGCGCCATCTGTTATTATAAGAACCTTATTGTTGTTTTCCTCGGGATCAATACTTTTTTTAGGGTTCCGTAGCCAGATGACAAAAAATGGAACCCTTATAGATTCGCCATGTCTGTCTGTCTGTCCGTGTATGTCACAGCCACTTTATTCCGAAACTATTAGGACTACGCAGTTGAAACTTAGAAGGTAAATGTATTCTGTGAACCGCTTTACGATATTCATACAAAAATAAAAACTAACGTGTGTGTATGAGTGTGTGTTGCGTGAGTGGGTGTGTGTGTGTTTTTGTATTTTATAATTATGTACGTCTGTAAGGTATACAGGGTGAGTTTTCCAAGTGGGCGTGGATGGCCAAATCCGAAACTAAAGGAGTCTCTAGCTCGATTTTGATGAAAACTAAAACCAAAATCAATGGGTTCGATTCCTGGCTAAGAATATTGATTTTTCCAAAATTGAATGATGCAGTTTTAGTTTTCGTCAAAATCGGGCATTTCATTCCATTTATTCAATAAAAATTTACATTGTGTTGAATATAATTATACACAATGCAATTTAAATACAACTATTAGAACTATGAATTAATTATTATTAGTTATCATACCAAGAAATTCAAAATATAGTGCCAAACAGTTTCACATAGAATCCAAATATTTTTAAATATTATGGGCTCGAGACTCCGTTGAGTATTTTTCGCTATTCCTCATAGTTTTGGATTTGGCCATCCACGCCCACTTGAAAAATTCATCCTGTTTATATAAAAGCCAAAGAAGCCTGAAAATAAATGGATGCATGTTGCTGTGTGTTTTGATGTTGTTGAATGACTAATCAATTACGATGACATCGGAGAGGCACTTTTAAATAACGACATTGATGCTTATGTGTATGTCGCATCCAGTCACATAAATTAAATCTCAAGTACGCCAGTGTCCACTGGTGCCATCGAGCGATCTATCTACTTACCTGTCTACCCACAACACAGCGTGCTTATACAGAGTCCGGGTGTGTGGACCCGATAAATTGTGTCCCGTGTTATTGTGTTTAGTTGTAATTTTAAGTAATTTGTTGGTTTAGTGTGTTTTCATTGCACGAAACCCATCTGCTGCCCACCTGATGTACAAACCTAACGGAGTAAATCCTGACTTATCTGACATGTAGATATTATAGTCGTCATGAAAGTAGTCATCAACTCGTCCTAGACAGTACGATGTAAGAGTGGATGAATTTTTTGTGGCTTTTACTTCATCATTCCAACGCTTGTGACCAAGTTAGAGCATGCTGGAATCCGGGGAAAGGCTCTGGGCATTTTTACGGACTTCCTCAACGACCGGACACAAAAAGTAAAGATTGGTGGGGTGATTAGCAACGAAGCCAGGGTTGAATACGTGTCCCTCAAGGCAGCTGCCTATCCCCTAGACTTTTTCTATTCTATGTGAATGACCTATGCCAGCTGTCTCTTAGTAACGGTAAAATCTTCAGCTATGCAGACGACACGGTACTAATATTTCAAACTCAAAAAACTCAAACTCAAACTCAAAGCGTTTATTTCAATTAGACCTTCGCAGGCACTTTTGAAAGTCAGAAAAACAAAGGCGAAGCTACAGTCACAGACACAAGGCATAATAACTTGTGAAAGTACTGTAGTTGCCCATTTCAAAGCGAAGATCTCTATGGAGATGAACGGGCAAGACCACTTCATGGACACTCTTTTAAATCAGAATGTTGTTATAAAATCTTGGTTACATCATTCATGTTGAGATGGTATCTACACATGTGAGAACGATGTAGCAAGATTGCCACGTTAAAAGTGCCCATAGAAATAAGTTTATCATTTCGAATCACCAACTTTCGTCATCAACTCGACATCGTATTGTTTGACCGCGATTGTATCATGCAATATTTGGAGCATTGTGTGACGAGTCATGTCTAGAATTATGAGAAACGATAAGAGGGCTATGACTTAGAAGCAAAAGCAGACAGACACTAAAGGTGTCGGTTAATTAAATCCTGGCGCGGTTAAGTAAGTTTGTGAGGCGCAGCATCTGAAAAATGGAACTTTTGAAGCTAATAAAGTGGTGGTTGAGAGCGCTGTAGCGCTTTACAGCACAGTGATAGCGCTCAGCCCCGACGAGACGCCGTCGAGCCTGTCTCTCCAGCGCCGCATACAAATATACAGAAGGCGTACTACAAACAGCGGATGAAACGGTTCAAGGCTCGCAAACTGTATCTGTATGGCTTGCGACTCGAATGATTCACCTCTTAGAAGAGAACCTTCTGCGCGCTCTTATGTTGTGTAGCAAGCAGGCATCGATCGCTACGTTACACTTCAAATCCGGCAAGGATTTGAAGTGTGACTGTTTCAGTAAGAAAATGTGTTTAACACATTTTCTTACTGAAACAGTCTTGCTAACCTAACCCAATATTTCGGGGCTTCCAGGGATTTTGTGCGATAGTTCTTTTTCTAAGTACATTATTTGATTCGAGAAGCCGGCCCTTTAGATACTATCTATGAACGAGTTATTTTAGCTAATGGAAATCTGATCTTAAATTATATCTGTCTTTACAGTATTTCTGGAAATACCAGTCCCGTGCCTCAAGAATGTACGCAAACAATAAAAAGCATACTTTTTTTTTTGTCGCTTAGTTACATTGATAGCCACAAGGTGCCGGGGACAACTTCGCTGATAATTTATAACTTGGACGTCGAACTTGAACGTCTACTCTATTCGTGGTAGTCATATTTGAAATGACACAACACCATCTTTGATGCTGTTACCAAGAATAGTGATGCTCGAATGATGCTGTCTAGACATCAGTCGGATCAAATAATAATAATTCCCACACTTGCCTGGCATCCCAATTCCAGCCATCCTTTGAGTCTGGGTCTCTACCGCAGTTTTTAACAACGGGCGTTATCCACCTGGTCCATCAGTCAGATAGTCCCTCGGAACCTAAGAATTATAGGCCAATCACGTGTCTGTCGACGGTCTATAAGCTACTTACATTCATTTTGAGAGCGAAAATTAATATTCACATTGACAAAAACTCAATCACGTCTGCCTCTCAAAAATGGTTGCAGGAACGGGTACCGCGGTACTAAGGAGCTACTCCTCATCGACATGGCCATTAGCCAACAGTTTCGTCAAAATCAAAATCAAAGCATTTATTTCAAGTAGGCCAGTTACAGGCACTTTTGAACTGTCGAAACAAAGATAACGATGAAATGTAGCTACCGTCCCAGTCACAAGGCACAAAAACTGGGAAAGTACTACTACTAGTACTGTAGTTGCCCATTACCTAGCGTAGATCTCTATGGAGAAGAACGGGCAAGAAACTCCATGGACACTCTTTTAAATCACCATATTGTTACAAAACCTTACGTACATCATTCATATTGAGATGGTACATTATGTGAGAACGATGTAGCAAGATGTGCACGTTAAAAGTGTCCATAGTAAAAAAGACAATTCAAATAATAATAATAATTCAAATAAGCCGTGGCAACTAAGAGATGACCAGTCACAACTGACAGCGCCCGTTCACGAACATGACGCTTGGATCAGCACCATTTAACTCAACCATTTTGAAGGGAACTAAATAATCCGACACTCGCGCCACCACATCAGCGAGACATTGAGTGAGCATGACATACTCTCAACCACCAAGGCACATTCAAGTCGGGAAAGGACTTAGGTTTCCAGTGAACGATAGCTTTTTAGTACATAGTACTCACACAATATGGGCTTTATATAATACTAAAGAGATTGAATCTATACAATGCAAAGTTAGTTGTACAATCTTCAGCAGCTCCAACAATACTATTTAATGTTATCAACTTATGCGTCCTTGTCCTTGTGGAGCAGGACCGGCATTGAGCAAAGCATTTTTGTCTGCGATATAATCGTCCAACTTGTAATATGCTTGCTTACATAGTGTGCGTTTAATGCATGTTTTAAAATTATTGAGTTCGAGAATACTTTGTGGAATTTTATTATAGCATCTCAAACAGTAGGTACCCCATGAAAGATGAATCTACTTTAGCGAGTCTGAAGCCTGGCTGAACTAATTGGTCCCTATTTCTAGTACTGTAATTGTGTCTGTCACCTCTTTTACTAAAAAGATGCAGATTTTTTCTTACGCACATTATGTTTTCGTAGATGTATTGACAATGTACCGTCATGATGTTAATGTCCTTAAACAGTTCCCTTAGAGAATCGCACCTACGAAGATTATATAATTATAGCTCTGACGGCTCTTTTTTTGCAGAATAAATATTGCCTGAACGTCTGCAGCTCGTCCCCATAACAAAATGCCATAAGACATTATAGTGTGAAAGTAACTAAAATAGACCAGTCTAGCGGTATCTACATCTGTAAATTGACGGATTTTTCTAATAGCATATGCTGCTGAACTTAGCCGCCCCGCAAGAGATGTTAAATAAGAACTCCATTGTAGCCTTGAATCAAGCGTAATCCAGGAAAACCGTTTTAGCTACGAATTCAAGTTTCTCTTTATTCAATATTATATCACAATCACTACTTTTAACATTCGGTAAAGCAAATCTAATGCATTTAGTCTTTTTTTTCGTTTAATACTAAATTGTTTGCTGTGAACCAATTTTGAACCTGAAGTAGGGCATTATTCACGTCATCTAGATTTTGGGCCCGTCTATTTATCTTAAAAATTGTAGAAGTGTCATCAGCAAATAACACCATATTTTGAGGTTGGTTTTTCAGTAAATAAGGTAGATCATTTATGTATACTAGAAAGAGGAAAGGACCCAATATTGAGCCTTGCGGAACCCCCATTTTTACTTTTGAACCCCTTGAATTGATACCATTTATTTGAACATATTGATGTCTATCACTCAAATAAGATTTAACCAAACTAAGTGCAAGTTTACCTAGTCCGTAATGCTCAAGTTTCAAAAGTAATGTGTCGTGATTTACGCAATTAAATGCTTTGGAGAGATCACAAAAAAATCCTATGGCGTCTTGGGACTCTTCTCACGCTGTAAATATGTGCTCTAATAAGGTTACACCGGCGTCAGTCGTACAACGTCCCTTGGTGAAACCATACCGTTGCTCGTGTAGGATTTTGTTGGTGTTCAAATGAATAAGCATTAAGATACAGCATTACTTTTTCAAAAACCTTGCCAAAAACTGGCAACATGGAGGACTATAATTATTACTATCTTTACTTTACCCGGATTTGAAGAGTGGTATGACTTTACTGTATTTCATTAAATCAGGAAAAACTCATTGGTCTACACACAAATTAAAAATTAAAGCTAAGTAAGGTGCTATAGTCTCAACTATGGATGTACAAACTTTGATAGACATTCCCCATAGATCTTCGGTCAGTCTGATTTTTATTTGCCGGAAAGCTTTGATAACTATCATAGGGTTTATGTGTTTACATTTAAATTTACCGGGCATACAGACACGTTAGCCCTTAATAAACCAATTGAGACTTCAGGTGAGGAATTTAGAGCTTCCGTAGTTTTTAACGGGATATCGGTAAACAAGTTTACAAATTCTTGTGCTACTTCCAGATTAGAGCTTTTAGGACCACATGCTGTATCTAATGTGTAGCTAGTGTTACGTATTTTCTTTCTTTTTGTCTCGTTATTTATGACTTTCCAAACTGTTTTTATTTTGTATTCTGCTGTTTTGATCTTGTTGCTAATGTGCAGGGCTTTAGCAACCTTGCATGTATTTCTAAATTTTTTTGAATACTAAGCAACATACTTGTTGAAAGTTTCAGTGTTTATAATGGCTAATAATGGCTTAAGGCCATAAAGCTCAAATAGTCTTTCCCAACTTTTTTTGATACCTGTAGTTGCCCAATCACTAAATATAAATTTAGGGCAAATACTTTTTGTCTTCTTTTCAAATGTTTTGTTGAATTCAGTTTGAACTATTGAAAAGAAATTATCATACAATTGATTTATATTAATATCGTCCATATGATGGCTCATAACATTTAACTTGTTCTGTAGGGAAATATTATACCTATTTAATTTGCTAGTAGTTATAGGTCTAAATTTAATCAGAACTTTTTGCAATGGTGTGTTACACCTAAAAGTTACAGTTTGTCCGCTGTGGTCAGACGGGAGACAATTTAATATGGCTTTATCTAAGTAATCACAATCGCAGAAAACATTATCTATACAAGTAGCAGCAGATGCATTTACTCTAGTAGGTTCTATAAAAATATTGGCCAAGTCAAATGATTTAAAAAGATTTAATAACCGACTGCTATTTGAATTTTCTTCTAAAATATTGATATTGAAATACCAAACGTCGTCGGTCCCGCAAGGATCTGTTGACATGTTGGATAGATTATAAGAAGGCCTACGACTCGGTGCCACATACATGGCTCATGAGGGTGCTGGAGTTGTACAAGATAGATGCAACTCTACGCGCTTTCCTTGGGCAATGGAGGACGGTCTTCGTTATCTAGGATGTCGACAGATACAGGGGAACGATGAGCCTGTATGGATTAAACGGGGAATATTCCAGGGTGATAGTCTGAGTCCACTTTGGTTCTGCCAGGCCCTGAATCCTCTAATCACATTGTTTGAGGATTCAGGTCTATGCTACCGGTTGAGGAGAGGTGGTCAGGTCATATCTCACCTTCTTTACATGGATAATCTGAAACTCTTTGCCCCCAACAAATTGCGACAGGTAGAGCTACTGAAAGTAACTGAAACTTTTAGGAGCGCCATCAGGATGGAATTTGGTGTAGACAAATGTGCAGTCATGTATGTAAAGCGAGGGGAGATTATGGAATCCGAGGGAATTCAGCTCTCGGATTCCATACACCTGAGATCCCTCTCCTCATCCGAAAGCTATAAGTATTTGGATATGTCGGAAGCGTTAGGCATTAACGTAACTGACATGAAGCAATCGTTGCGGGAATGCTTCTTTCTTCGGATGGTAAGTCATCAAATAACCCCTCCCACTCTGGGCTGAGCAGGAGGGAGTGTCAGACTTTTACTGACTAAAACCCATCCATGTTCCTGTCTTTGACCTTTGTGTTCCAGAGCCGCGGTATCTCTTTCGAACAGTCCCGCAACCCTTGCAGGCATCGGTACTTTCGGACCCCTTCCTATTTGCTGACTCTCTTTGAGGCGCGCGTAGAACACGAACGCGCCGTCGACACGGCTTGTCGTCAAAAGACGGATAGACGGCGAGTAAGCCCATTAATCACCGTCCACAGGCCCGCGCCTACGGTGGCCGGGAGCCACCACGTGGCCCCCGACGCCGAGGGCGTCTCCCGCGGCGGCTGAGACGTGAGGCTCTCTGCCTCTCACGTCCCGCAACCTTCTTCGCTAGCATGACTACTTCGCAGAAGAAGGTGACGGCGTCCCATTCCCTCTCGCTCCGGACCATGGATTGAACCAGGGCAGGACGCGAGAGATCGCCGCCGCCGATTGCCACTACGAGGACACGGCGGTGCTCCGCCCAAGTGGAGCAGACCTGCACAGTGTGCTCCACCGTGTCCTCCGGTCGATCCTCGCAGTGGTGACACCCGGGCGTTTCCTCCCGCCCGATTAGGTGCAGGAACCTCCCGATACAACCATGTCCGGTGAGGTCAGGCGGAAGGTGAGGGCGCCGAGGCGCCTCTCTAGCCACTCCTCAAAGAGGGGACTTATCGCCACTATTGTGGCATGCCCTTTCTTTGGACGCCTGAAGAAGGTATTAAATAGCCTTCTTTCAGGCAGGAACAAGATACTCGCCTTCAACGGTTGGGTCATGACAGTTTTAATGTACTCTTTCGGCATACTCAAATGGACTCAGACCGAACTCGATGGTTTGGATGGAAGAGTCCGTACACTGCAGACCACATCACCCACGATCATCGGTGATAAGACTGTACATCCCGCAGGGGTGTGGGGGTCTAGACTTTTTATACGCTAAGACTGACCACCGGTAACCTGGACTTTGTTCCTGATGCCGATGGGCCAAATATTTTTGATAATTTTAAAAATTTATAGAATAAGAAAAATGATAATTATAGGAATTAATAATAATAATAGAGCTTGATTCAGAAAGCAGTACTTCTGGACTGGAGACGGTTCCTGGAGCCTTGACCACCGGCAGCCTGGACCTTGTTCCTAATGCCGATGGGTCATCTATTTTTTATATTTTTAAATGTTTTTCATATCAGTTTTTTTTTTTTAAGAAATGCTTAAAAATATATGCATACAATTTTCGTAAGTGGATAAATTGTAAGCAGCTTATTTGCGATATTATACAGGCGTGGCCCTTGGAAAAAGAAGAAATATCGACTGAAACTCGTTCTAGCCGGCCCAGCTTGGCAGGCTTGCTTGATGAAAACGCCTTCTTGTTAAGATTGGATTAAAACTACTATAGTTCAGGGAGGCATGTTATCGTAGTACAGCTGCGAGGACATATAATTGTCTAACTGTTAGAACTTCAGATTGTTGATACAGGTCTGTCGTAGGAAAAAGGCGCAATTTGAATTGGTTGATTTTTAGGATGAGTCTTTGAGCTCTTTCTACTTCAAGGAGGTGTGTTTTGGCCGCCGCCGCCGGTCCGCCCCATGAAGAGATGCAGTAGATGAGGACAGACTGACATAACGCAAGTTACACAGTTCGCTTGACTTGAGAGTCCGCTACGTGCCGAGGATATTTAAAGACCTAAGTAAGCTAACGGATTCTCTTGGAGACATTACTAATATGTTCGTTGAAGTTTAAGTTGTCAACTATTATTACACTCAGGTATTTAACAGATTTAGATTTATTAATATGTTATGTTTATGTTATGTTACTTAAGGCTATTTGTTGAGGACAAGAATGTGCGATTATTCTGTGTGATGGGATGAGAGTGTTCCTTAAGAGTGGCCAACCCGTCATACTTTTACAAACGCTCGTACGTGATTATGCCGTTGTTACACATTTATCTTTGAATTTTTTAAACTAATAGGTATTTTGTGCACTATATCTAGGTTTCTATCGATGCAAAAATAAAAATAAAGTAGAAACAAGTTCAGTATAAGCCTCCAAAAAAAAATCATCGCACCATCGATTCGGTTTTGATTGTTCCGCAGGTCTAATGCCTCTAACTCTTGATTAAAATGCATGCCTAATTGAGATGATACTTTGTTTGCCATCATCAAGCACATGTTTCAATTGATATTAACGCCTCGTTGTTTTCTTCACTGACCGGTAAATTTGGTTTTCCTGTTTTATTCATCTTTGTACTTGACCCATACTTTTCTTTTAATGTGAAGACTGTTGAAATAATTACAGAAAACACTGTTCGTATTTGATGAGCTTGTGAAGAATCAGCAGCATCATTGAGAGTTTGATTCCAATGAGCGTCAATTTCTAACATTTGCAAACGTTGACATGCTTCTCTGTAAGTGCCACAAAATTCACCATCAACAATTCGAAAATGTTGGAATGAAGTTGGTCCTCGAACATTGACTAACGGTTGAACATACTTCAATTGATTGTTGTTGCAGCGGCCACCTTTATTGCCACGGCACAAAGTTCAAGTTGAAGTGGGCGCACGACATGCGCACCTCCACGTCCATCACACTCTCACATGCCACTCCAACGACAACAGATTACGATTCAATTTTGCAATTAAAACTAGAGCAGGGAACAAAGTCGCCCGTCGCGCTGCGGAGGATAGAAGGTTCATTCTACATTATGGGGACATTCACACACACGTACAATGTCCACATCTATTACTGTTAGCCTGCGTCAACCCACTGCTGGGCGAAGGCTGCTCCAGGACTAATGTGGACTGTTGGTCGTTGGATATCTTAATCGATTGCCAAAATTTTAATTTCTGGCTGGTTGAAAAGGCTAGTTTAATCAATAAGTATCCGAAGCGCGAGCTAAGCTTGTCAGCGCATGAGAGCTGACGAGCTGAGTTCGCGCTTCGGATACCTATTGAGTAAATTAGGGCTATGTCTATGTCGTACGTATATGTCTTCGGATATCCAGGCTAAGCTTCACCACAGGCGAGCCAAGAACATTACGACCAAAAAAGCTTCTACAAGACAACGCGAACAAATATATATTCGCGTTGTCTTGTAGAAGCTTTTTTGGTCGGGGACTACCTGACGGACAGGTACGTCATCTACCCTGGTTGCAGCGGAGAGTGGAACCGGCGAGAGATGTCGTGCGGTGTTCCACAGGGATCGGTTCTGGGGCCGCCCTTGTGGAACATCGGTTACGACTGGGTGCTGCGCGCCGACCTCCCTGACGGCGTCAGCGTAGTTTGCTACGCTGACGACACGCTGGTGCTGGCGCAAGGGAGGTCGCACGAGGCGGCGGCCGAGCTGATGACTCGCGGGGTTGCGATAGTCGCGGAGAGGATCCGGCAATTGGGTCTCGAGGTGGCATTGCACAAGTCCGAGGCCATGTGCTTTCATGGGCCTCGGAATGCGCCACCGTCGGGATCCATGCTGACGGTAGGAGGGGTTTCCATCGGCGTCGAGCCGACGTTGAAGTACTTAGGTCTCGTCCTCGACAGCCGGTGGAACTTCGTGGAGCATTTCCGACGTTTGGCCCCCAAACTGGAACGGGCCGGGGCTGCCTTCAGGCGGCTCTTGCCCAACCTGGGGGGTCCAAACGCCTCCTGCCGGAGGCTCTACGCGGGGGTCGTGCGGTCCATGGCCCTTTACGGGGCCCCGGTGTGGGCGCGTTCTTTGAGGCGGCGAGCCGCCCATTATCTGAACGCGCCCCAAAGGGTGGTAGCCGTAAGGCTAATCCGGGGGTACCGCACGATCTCCGGCGAGGCGGCGAGCCTCCTTGCCGGATTGCCGCCATGGGATCTGGAGGCGATAGTCCTCGCGCGCCTGCACGAGTGGCGCGTGGAGGCACTACGCCGGGGGAAACACACTGTGCAGGTCTGCTCCACTTGGGCGGAGCAACGCCGTGTCCTCGTAGCGGCGATCGGCGGCGGCGACCTCTCGCGTCCGGCCCTGGTTCAATCCATGGTCCGGAGCGAGACGGAATGGGACGCCGTCACCTCCTTCTGCGAAGCAGTCATGCTAGCGAAGGAGGTGGCGGGACGTGAGAGGGAGAGAACCTCACGTCCCAGCCGCCGCGGGAGACGCACCGGGCGTCGGGGGCCACGTGGTGGCCCCCGGCCACCGTAGACGCGGGCCTGTGGACGGTGAGCTATGGGCTAGCTCGCCGTCCGTCCGTCTTATGACGACAGGCCGTGTCGACGGCGCGTTCGTGTTCCACGCGCGCCTCAAAGAGAGTCAGCAAACAGGAAGGGGTCCGTAAGGGCCGACGCCTGCCAGGGTTGCGGGACTGTTCGAAAGAGATACCGCGGCCCTGGAACACAAAGGGCAAAGGAAGGAACATGGATGGGTTTTAGTCAGTACAAGTCTGACACTCCCTCCTGCTCAGCCCAGAGCGGGAGGGGTCATTTGATGATTTCCCATCGATAAAAAAAAAAAAAAAACAAATATATATTTATTTATTCGTTTAGGATCTCAAACAAAAGATGTACACAAACATAATTATTAAATAAAAAATTTACGAGAAAAGTATCACGTAGGTGTACTCCTTCACTTACACCAGACCACAGCATGCATGATAAAATGTTAAATAAACTAACAAACTTGCAGTACTAATTAAAACATATAGGCAGCTCATGAAAGTTCTATGACAGGAACTGGGTCGTGGTCACCATTTTGTACCAGGTCCTTGCCAACACTGGGAGTACTAGGACTGCAGCTGCGCTCTTGCATTTGCTTGCACATCGAGCTCGTGGGGCCTCGCGGCAATTTGGCACCACTGTCGGTGCGAGTAGTTACAGTTCCACCGATAACTTCTTTTTAATCTCCCGTAACGTAACTTGAACAATGTTGTAAGGTCGTCGCGGCGCCATTCACTCGTTTTCGGCTTGTCAAGATGTTATGAACTGAAGTGATACATTTTACGTCGCGGCACGAACATAAACTTTTTATGATATAATCGCTGCAAAGAGGCTTCATTTTCAAGGTAAACGAGCCGTGAACGCTCTTACTTTTAAATGGCTTACCTACAACCTGATGAGATATAGCTCGGTTGGTATCTTTACGCCTGTAAGTTCACTCCGTCTCATACCTTAGTGTTGATAATACGTTAAACCGCACTGCATTGACTACTATTATTAATATCTGACTATTCTATCGGGACTCATCTAATGTTTGCGCTAATTCTGATAAAGTTCATGCTGTGTAACTGCAATTAGCGTGTAATATGCTTGTCGTGTGAGAGTTGCAGGAGGTGCGGAAGGGCGAGGGAGGGGCTGCATAGTGTATTGAAGTTAATGCCGGTTCATTTGGCAGGCGCCGCGCGGCGTTGCTGTGACCGCGGGCACATCGTGCGACACAGCCGCAGAAGGACATCTGTGACGTAATGGACACAAACACTATACGTACGCACGGGCCAATGAAGCTATGAAAACCAAATTAAGCTGACCTCTCATCGTACCGGAAGTTCATACAAAGCGAAGTCAGGTTATACTGGTTTCTATACAGCTTGATGTCCCGCCTTGTGTACACGTTACGTGGTAGATTGTTATTGGTTTTGAGTGTTGACACACCAACAACAATCTCTATAAAGGGTGTAACAAGACCCTTAACGAAGCCGGCAGGCACTTGTTCTCCCCGTCACTAGGATCATTTTTTTGTTCTAGAGCTAGACCATTCCTGGGAACCTTCTAGTTACGGAGATATTGGGGGTCAAACTTCCAACTTTTTCACAAGTTTTTTTCTATAAGTACACATGTTTGTAATGTAAGATTTTTACTTTAAACACCTCCACGACCCCCGTACTATTCAATCCATTCATCAGCACAATGTTTTGAGTGCGTTACACGGACTCCTAAAAACGTAAAACGTGATTTTTCGCCCCAAAAGAAAAAGTAGTTTCGTTTTTGCGTAAAGTTACTTAGTTTGATGTACAGAATGCTTGGTTGATGGCTTCAT
The DNA here is from genome assembly GCA_947578425.1 of Eugnorisma glareosa. Lineage (NCBI taxonomy): Eukaryota > Metazoa > Arthropoda > Insecta > Lepidoptera > Noctuidae > Eugnorisma > Eugnorisma glareosa. The sequence continues at coordinate 294,731 of OX387970.1, forward strand.
TAGGGGTCTTGTTACACCCTGTATAGTAAGTGTGTGTAGTAGGACTGGGATATTTTATGGGCATTTCTTTTCTCACAATCATGGTAATTATTCCTGACTAGTGACCCGCCCCGGCTTCTCACGTGTGCAATGTTGTACATATTACCTTCCTCTTGAATCACTCTATCAATTAAAAAAAACCGCATCAAAATCTGTTGCGTACTTTTAAAAATCTAAGCATACATAGGGACAGACAGCGGGAAGTGGTTTTGTTTTATTCAGTGTGTGTCGTGCAAAGTTGACCTTCTGACTGATCTGAGCAGTGGCTGGATGTATGGCCCGCCCGCTGCCAAACGGCGGCGACATCTTAACAAAACATTGTGATAATGATATTCGTGTTACAGATGGCCACCTACTGTCTGTACTGTGGCGGTCGGCGGCGCGTTCACTGTTGGTGCGACTGTTTGAACGATCCCTACTTTAATTATTATTGGTCCGACTGTACTGCTGGGCGCGTTTGTCTGGCTTCGCTACCGTAGGCACAAAGTTGTTAAATAGAAATAGCTTGGTTCAGGACCTATCCGCCGCTAGACGCGGCATACGAATATTTACATTATTTACACTTGAAAACACTAAAATATTAGCACATAAATGAAATATCTTAATTTTAACTTTTTACCTTTTCTTTGTACGTACACTCTAATAAAACAAAACAACAAAACTAAATGTGCAAACTCTATAATCTAATACATAAAATATAAAACACAACATTAACATTAACCCTGGATATAATAAAAAAAAAAACATAAAAAAGTGTACTTATAACAATATCCAGTATCTACCAATGTCTGGATTAGAATGTAACTCGTTTAAAATAAAATAGGTAACTCGTTTTCATTCAATACTTCCGTGCGCATAGTAAACGTGCGTATGCATTGCAGTGTGAGGCCCATATACCCTTGTATGTACAACAGCGTGGAATGTTCCGTGATTGTTTTGTTTTGCCGTTTATTAAGTTCGTTAGTGCTAGTCGACGCGCTGGCGCCGGCTCGCGGCGTGCGGCGGCGTGGTAGTAGTCAGCCCCAATACATCACTATCCTACCTCGCATGGGTACACACGGCTACACATCAAGCTATACATTTCCAGTTTATGTTGATCTCGCATTGTATAGGATTTCCGTACAATGCGAGGTCAGCTTATACTGGAAATGGATAGCTTGATGTGTATTGTGTTGCCGTGTGTACATATTAGTTGCTCTGATAACTTTCATATAATACACGACGTTTTTTATACGCAAATTACATGTAATGCATTATCTGGTTGTCTCAGTCTGTTGCTCCCAAAACAAGTCCGAAGTTAGTCTTGACTAGTACAAAACTAGTCGTGACTAGTCTGAAACTAGTCGTAAAAAGGCAAATAATACAAATCACGGATTGGACCCCTTGCTGCTACTCCCAACTTTGGCGCAGTGTCCAGACATGGGAATCTAAAAATGTAATTATGTTTGTGTGATTGTTACCACAATAGACGTGGGCATGATGGATAGCATGCGAACCTCATTTATAGGACATATTATAATCTTACATTCTCCAATCAACGTCATAGAAATCGAAGAAGATCGTCGTTCACTTATTTATGATGATATCTATCGTTTCGTCGCGTATGGTCAAATCTACCTATCGTACTTTCTGTAAAAGGCAATCAAATTGATTGAACTATTATTGTTGCTGCTCCTAAGCGATTGGCAAATAAGCCACTGTACTCGATTAATTTTATTGAATACCTATTCGGTCAGATCATAAAATTAAATGCACATTTTGTTTCTTTTATATATTTCTTACGTTAATTACATTTCAATCTAAAATTATATAAACAAGCTTTTAACAGGTGTGACGTCATTTTTTTTACGTATTCCACTCAGAAAATCCATTTAACTGATACCCTAATCATGGGGGTGCATAAAAATAACAAGTCCACCATCTTTGAAGCGCAGGCCACACCACCAGCTAGCGAGCGAGCGAGCAAGCGAGCTGGCGGGCAAAGCGAGGCAATGGAAACTATACAAACTACGCAAAGATACGGCGAGCTAAACTACGTGGGTTCACACCGAAAACTGCGGGCGAGTGAGGGGGGCGGGCGGGAGAGCGAGGGGAGCGTTCCGTATAACGCGCAGGCCACATAGCCAGCTGGCGGGCGGGTGAGCGACGCGAACGACGCCCTTTTCATAGGTACATTTGTATCACTGACGTAGCTTAGCTTGGTAGTTCGCGGTGTGAACTAAAGTATGATAACAGGTGAAACGATGCCCGCCCGGGTCGCTGGCTTGCTCGCTAGCTGGCGGTGTGGCCTGCGCTTGAAATTCCGCTATATTGGATTTAGGAAGACGTCACTTAGCTAACGCCATGGATTGTCATCCAAACTAAACGCGAATGCAAAATATCAGCTCAATCGGTTAGAGATAAAAGTTTTAAAATTCAGTTGCAAGATTCGAAGTAAACAAAAAACATAACCAAAGTAGTTATTTACTTTGAATTAACCGAACATGGTATTATTGTTGTATGTATTATGTAGACTGAATGACTTAAATACTTTCTATGACAAATTGGAAAATATTCTCCATCTAGTATGCATTGAACGTGATAAAAAGATTATCTTTTGTGGGGACATTACGTAAATACATTAAAAAGAAATAAACAGATTTTGAATATATTCTTTTAAACTTTAATTTATTTTAAATACACATTTTCATTAATTATTAATATAATGTTCTTATTTTACAACGAATGATGTATGTCACAACGTCAGCAGTTGCTCCAGGTGTCTGCGCTGTATAACGCCACCGTCAGTTCGCACTTCATAGTGCAGCTTGCCAAGACGACGTATTATCGTGCCGAACTCCCATCTTTGTCTCTGGTCGGAGTAGGCTCTGGCCTGCACCCGATCACCTACGGAATAAGCTCTGACGAGAGGCTGATCTGATCTGAACGCTGTCGGGGCAATTGTGTCTCTGAACATCACGTGCAGCTTTGTTCTAACGTCCTGACTGAACATCAGTCCATAGGGAGTATGTCCATTCTGGTTTGGTGTTCGTCTGAGTCGAGTTTTTAGCACAAGGAGCTTATGGCAGATAGCAGGAGAGGGGCAACCTTACGGGGTTGCCCATCACCCCCTCCATTGCACGTAGTGCTTTCTTAATAGTTTGCACGAAACGTTCATTCTGACCGTTAGTTGCTGGGTGGTACGGAGCTGACGTCAAATGTGTTACTCCACAGTTGGTAAGGTAGGTTTTAAATTCTTGGGATACAAACTGGCGTGCGTTGTCTGATACCAGTGTGTATGGTGTGCCAAATTTGCAAAATAACTCTTTAAACGTAGCAATGCACCATGCACTCGTTGTGGTCTTTGTGGGGAAAACTTCAACCCACTTTGTGAATGCATCTACGACTATTTTAGAAGTTGGTGTCCTAGAACAGGTCCTGCAAAATCTATATGAATTCGTTGCCAAGGGCCGCTAGGTTGTTCCCAGTGGTGTAGAGGAGCTTTTGGTGACTCATTCTGTTCTAATTGGCACGCTCTACAAGATTTTACCTTGTTCTCAATGTGCTAGCAATTTCATTTTAAGTATACCGATATGTCCTGCATGTAGTTCATCAAGAACACGATGACCAAATTAAGATAGGCTTGGGTAATCTAAAGTACAGAAGTATTTGCCTCCGTTCATTTCCGCAAATATATCCTCAATTATAGGAATTGGGTATTGTACATCTCTGATGACTTTGTTAAGGGTGACCTTGTAGTCTGCAAATAGTCGAATGCTCCCATTTGGTTTCACAATCGGTACTATTGGTGTGCCCCAATCTGATTGGTCTACTTTGGTAAGCACCCCTTCTGCACTCAGTCGTTCAATTTCTTTATTGACTTTGTCCTTTAAAACGTAAAGGTAAACGTCGTGTTTTTATAAATATTGGTCGTATATTTTCTTTGAGATTTATATGTGCTTCGTAGTTGGGTATTTTTTCTAGGTCTGATCGAAAAAACTGTGTTGTCGGATTGTTCTGAAGTTCGTACAACTCTTAAATCTGCGATTTTCATATTAATTTCTTTAATCCAGCTTCTGCCAAATATTGGGTCAACGTTTTGATTGATTATGTAAAGCTTCCCGTTGAAAGTCTGGTTTTTATACGTCCCTTTGATGTATGTTACTCCAGCAGTCTCGATAATTTCACCCTAGGTAGGTTCTCAATTTCGTATCAGTTTTGAAAAATTTATTTGGTATTTGTAGGCTTTTGAATTGTTTGAGTGACATTGTTGACAAGGTTGCTCCCGTGTCGAATTCCATGCGTACTTGTTTGTTCTCAGTTTTTACTGTGATCATAATATTTGTCCTTTATTTCACTTTTGATTAAATTGATATCTCCAACACTGTAAAAACTCGTGTTACTTATAGTGTCATCTAGTTGATTGGTTTTTAGGTTCCGTTGCAAACAAACTCGTGCCAGATGTCCAATTTTCTTGCATTTCAGGCAGGTAGATTTGATTGCCCGCAATCATTAGATCGGAGGTCGTCTTTACCGCATCGGAAGCATTTTCCTTTTAAATCTCTTATAGTTAACGGAGATGATGATGAAGAAGTAAACTTTATATTCTGTCGTGTGGATGATGGTCGTGATTCGTTATCTCTAATTGTCGATTTTGTAATCTTGTTTACTGTTTCCAAATGTTTGCGCATGTCTGCGGATATTTTCTGGTTTTCTGATTTTCCCATTTCCATGGATGTAGCAATCTGAACCAGTTTAGTAAAAGGTGGTGTATCTCTTTCTTGAAGAATTTTCGTTCGTATTTCACTGTCTTTTAATCCACGAATAAATTGTAGGACTAGGAAACTTTCTGAGGTAGACTTTTGACAGTTATGGCACTTGAATTCGCAGTTCAAGGAATTTTCTTTAATTCTGAGGCGTATGTTGCTACCGTTTCATCACCACGTTGTGTGTGCATAATAAATCTGTGTTGTAACGCCCATATACTAGGCTTAGGATCTATGTAGTCGTCTATAATCTGTGTGAGTTCTATAAAGTTCATATCAATTGGATCCTCCGGAGAGCATAAATCATGTAACTTCTCATATAATTCGGGTGATAATGCAGCAAGGAAGGTGTACACTTTTATTTTAGGATCTTCGATTTTTATGAGCAAGAAAAATACAGTAAGTCGTTTAGTAAAATTTGCCAAGGTCTCTTTTTCTTGAAAAGGCTGGTAATTCATTTTTGACCCTCGTTCTTGTTGTGTATTCGTACTCACGTGTGATGCCGGTGTTTGCAATGATGTGATTCGTCGATTTTCTCTGTTTTGTAATATGAGAAGTTTCGTCTTTATGATGACACATTTCTCTTCAAAATCGTACCTGGTTTCTACCTCTTGGTCTAGTTGTTCGTCTGGTGTTTATAATTCTATTTCATGTTGAATTTCTTGTAATTTCTGTAATTTTTCTTGAAGCGATTGTAGTCTTGACTCGGTTTCTTCGTATAGTAGAGTTTCTTGGGTGTTTATGTAGTTTTCAAGTTTTGTGATTAAATATCGCAATGACGTGCGGGTTCTCTTTATTTTTTTATATCATTAGTCGACATTTTATTGCCAATTTATTAAATACAAATTTAGTTAATTAAATACAAAATTAGTTATTAATGTAATGTTCTTATTTTACAATGAATGATGTATGTCACACCGTCAAACAGACAGGTGAGGATTCTAGGTGGCCAGTATATAACAATTTACAATTGCAATTCTGTCAACCCACTAGAATAAGTCCTGGGACATGTTTATATAATTTCGCGAATTTGGACTGTCAGACCACACCGCACAGGTTTTAGGATGCCCTGTTAAAAAAAAACATGTGCTATTAAGTTATGGCGCAGACGAAGGAACTATTGCCATGAATATTTGGTAAAATTAAAAAATTGTATAAAACGTCTCTCATTCTCAGACATTTACAATACTTCGGACCCTAATGAGGCTTAGGTCTATTTTTTGGATCTATTTAAATGTTTTAACGATCTCTGTTTTCCTTACGAAACTATTACTAAGTCATTAACTAAAAAATGTAAGTGGATCTCAAAGAGAACAAAAAAATGCAGTAAAAGGAAACGTGTGCTTCTGTGGTAATATAGAACTAAGCCCACTCACAAGAACAAAACTGCTTTCAAATCATATTCAGGTAGACAAAAAATATAATATATCTTATCAAAAATCCCAAAATGGTTATTTTAACAAATCATCACAAAATAAATCTAAAGCGACATGGACCCTATTACTGACATAAAAACTGACACAAAGATCGAAACTAATCCTACTGAAATAGCAAACTCCTCCAACGAATACTTTATTTATTTATTTATTAAACTTTATGCACATAATGTAAAAAACACTGTACAAAGGCGGACTTAAGTCCGCCTTTGTACAGTGTTTAAGTGTGTGTGTGCGCCATTTAAGGCATTAATGCCTTGGGCATTTTCTACCAGTCTACCTTAGGGTGATGCAGAGACATAACATAGTAGGTGCAATGATGCAGAAAAATTCCAAGCTTATAATATAAAGCTTTATATAGTATAATAATAAATACATACATACAAACAAAATATACAAAGTAAAGAGAGATAAAAATACATGGATGGAGAAATACAACAAATTAACTGTGGGACGAGTCTGCCAACTACTTACGTAAGTGTTCGCGAGCTTTAACCTTGAATGTAAACCGACTGGTGGCCGTCCTGATATTCTGAGGGAGCGCATTCCATAGGAAAACCGCCTGGACAAGAAAAGAGGATTTGAGAAAACCAGAGCGGTGAGAAGGACATCGTAGAAGACGATTATTGGAGGAACGAAGATTCTTGCTGTGAGCAGAGCATAAATATTGAAAGTGAGAAGTTAGATAGGAAGGAGAACAGCGTTTGTCGAGAAGAGAAAACAAGGTTGTCAAAGCCCTTAGCGCTCTGCGCTGTCTGATGGGTAACCATTTTAAGAGCGACCGATGTTCGGACACGTGATCATACTTACGAAGATTAAATACAAATCGAATGCAGTTATTCAGAAGTCGGTCAAGTTTATTGAGGAGATCTGCATTCAGGTCATAGTCACACACATCACCATGGTAAATTATAGGGAAGATAAGGGACTGAACCAGCATTACCTTTATGTGTGATGGAAGAATATTCTTCAATCTATAAAGCGACCGCAATGTCCCAGTGACTTTTTTGCTCACACTCGCAACCTGCTCACGCCAGTCCAGGCAAGTATCAACGTACAAACCCAGATCCTTGACCTCAGAGCTACACGGAATGACTGTGCCATCAAAGGTAACTAGCAGTACCGCTAAACCATTCAGCCTTCGTAAGCTATGGGTGCTCCCTATAATAATCGCCTGACACTTGGCTGGGTTAACCGCAACCCCGAAGCGACTAGACCAATTTTTCAGCATTGCTAAATTCCGGTTTAATTCCTCAATCGCATTGGATAAGTTATCAACACCTGCCCGACTGTAGAGCTGTAAGTCATCAGCGTAAAGATGATACGCACGCTGAAGCTGGGTAGTTATAAGATCTATAAAAATAGAGAACAAAAGTGGAGATAATATACCGCCTTGAAGGACGCCAGCATCAAGATCATACTAGCTGGAAGAAGACTCCCCAGCAAGAACTGACTGCTGACGCTCCTGAAGATAGGAGGAAAACCAATCCAGAACCCCGGGAGAGACCATTCGATAGGAGAGGATGGATAGAAGGACTTCGTGACTGACGGTATTGAAAGCATTAGAAAAATCTATCAACACTAAAACGGAAACTTTAGTGTCTTCCATTCCCCGCCTTATATCGTCAGTCACCTTAAGGAAAGCTGAGACGGTATTGTGGCCGGGCCTAAACCCGGATTGCAATGGACTAATGAGGGAGTTTTGGTGCAAGCACTTTAGATAAAAAGGGAACGATGGAAATTGGTCGAAAGTGACTGGGAAGAGTGGGATTAGGAATTTTAGGTAGTAGTCGAACATGGGCTTTCCGCCATAGCGAAGGGAATTCACCGGAGTAAAGGGAGAAGTTAACGACATGGGAGATTGCAGGAAGGAGCTGGTCAAGAGCCGTGACGATCATGTGGCGACTGATGTTATTGTAGCCCACGGCTTTGGATTTAATGGAGAGGATAATCTTCTTGATCTCTCCCGGATCGACTGGGGTGAAGGCAAAGGGGGTAATATTGGGTCGCGTCAGACCAGCAAGGTAGTTGTTAAGTAGGTACGTAGGGACACAAGTGATACCACTGACAGCTATAAGCACACTGTTTAATTAGAAGGTTAGAGCAAGGCAGGGACGCAGCCCACGCACACATACATAATGTTGACACATACATATATAACATTTCCTCCCCTTATTTGACGAAAATACAAGATTATTAAATAAATACCAAAGTTACAGAAAAGGTTTGTAATCTACCCTGGGTATGTTTCTCAACAGTCTGTCTGGATTCCTTGAAACCGGATCAGACACTGTATCTGCGCCTGCAGATGCTGGCGATTGCCAGCTTGCCTCATCAGTTTCCGCCCCAGTGGGAGTCTGAACCTGAGGGTTGGAAGTTGATGGCTCGCTATGACAGTTGTTGAAGTCGTCAAAGTCGTAATGGTGTTGCGGCTGTTGTGAAGCATTACCCTTGTCACCTTTGTATAATATAATTTGGTTCTTATGCTTTTTAACATCACATGACGAGCTCAAATCCTGAATGAGGTATAGCACTTTACCCAGCCTCTTTTTAATAATACCTCTGCACCAGTGGAACTTAACATTATTAAAAACTTTGTGTACATAATCTCATCCCCTGATTTAAACACTTGTTTATTATTTCGTCCACATGATTTAATTTGCGAACACTGTTGACGATAAACATTATCAATGGGAGTTGTGAGAGTGTGGGCGTTTTTGGATTGATTAAATCCAAGCGTGACCTCAACTTGTGGCCAAACACCAGCTCAGCTGGTGAGAACCCTGTGACAGAATGAACAGAATTCCGATAGTCAAAAAGGTGTCTTAATATTTTTAACTTGCAATCACTTTTATTGCGCGAAGAGATAACACGATTAAATGCCTTTTTTCACAATCTTAACGAAACTTTCCGCTTGCCCGTTACTTTCTGGATTATAAGCTGGTGACGTCAAATGGTCAATGCCGTTTCTTGAACAAAAGTTCTTAAATTCGAATGATGTAAACGCGGTCCCATTGTCACTTTCTATTGTATGTGGTAATCCGTACTTGGACAAAAATCGTACAGCTTTTCTATGACATTTGTAGAAGTTGTAGACATAGTAACATCGTACAACTCCACCCATTTGGTGTGCGCGTCTACAACCACGAAAAACATCTGGTTATTTAACGGACCTAGGAAATCTATGTGTATCCTATGGAATGGCACTGGCAGGTACCGCCACGGAGAAATCGGCGTTCGCGGCGGGGACGGACGCAACTGTTGACAGATGTCACACGAGTTAATCATTGTCTCCAACGCCGCGTCAACCCCAGGGAACCAAAATCGTGATCTAGCTTCAGCTTTGGTTTTCACAATGCCTAAATCGGAATTATGTAACTCGTGTATATGTTTTGAGCGCAACGGTTCCGGATTAACCACCTTATGTCCTCTCATAAGACAACCATTTTCATTTGATAATTGTGTCCTACACAAATAATAGGCCCTGATACATAAATCCGACAATAATTGTTTAGGCCAACCTTGATCAATGTAATTAATTACTTTTGCTAAAGTGATATCTTTCGCAGTTTCTTTGCGCAATTCGTCCAGTGTCACTGGCATACTCCCTTCAACCACAAAGTTAACATATGTAGCCCGGTCTATAGGCGTCGCGGCTATAGCCGCGTGAGCGCCGCTGTCCCCGCGCTCCTCTGCCTGTTCCCGCTCGTGACGCAAACTCGCTCGTGACAAATAATCCGCGTTATTATCGGCACTCCGAACGAACTCCATCGAGTAATTTAAACGCGCTTAAAAACATAGCATATCTCTGTATCCTGTTAGCCGATACCTCTGGTATGCCCCTTATATGGACCAAAAATAAAAATCAAGGGTTTGTGGTCGGTACGTAGTATAAACGGTTCGGACCTGACGTATAAATATTGATGAAAACGCTTTATTCCAAATATAATCGCTGTGGCTTCTTTCTGTATAAATTGCGAGTATCGTTTAATAGATCATACAAAGGACTAAGTATGCTTGATGCCCGAGGAACAAAATCCCGATAGTAGTAAACAAGTCCTAAAAATGATTGCAAGGTGTTGACATTAGTAGGAACGGGAGCGTCTACAATAGCCTTTACTTTAGACGGATCTTTCTTTAGTCCGTCCTTGTTGATGACATACCCTTTTTTTTTTTTTTACCGGTGGCAATTCATCAAATAACCCCTCCCAGGAGGGAGTGTCACGGTTTCCATTGCGCGCTGGAAAATAGACGGTGCGCTCGAGAAGCCGAATACAAGACGTGTGCAGTTGAACAACCCCCGGAGAGTGTTAATACAGGTTATGTTTTGTGACTCATCATCGAGTAAAAATTGATTGTAGGCCATGGATAAATCAATTTTCGAAAACTGCTGGCCACCGAATTCGTGAACCGTCGGCAATGGATATTGTTCTATTACTAACTGTTTGTTAATGGTCACAGAATAATCCGCACATAATCTGACCGAACCATCACGTTTGAGTACGGAAACAATAGGTGATGCATAGTCCGAATGTTTAACCGGTTTTATCACTCCTAGGTTTTGTAATCGTTCTAATTCCTTATCGACTTTGTCGCGCAAAGCAAACGCAATGGGACGCGCTTTAAAAAATACCGGCTTTGCATGATTATTTAATTTTAATTTTATTTTATAGTTTTTGTAAGCGCCCAGCTGGTCTGAAAATACTTCCGGGAACCGTATTTGCAACCGCTCAATAATACTTTGACCGTCGGTAAGAAAATTAACTCGAGTTAATTTTAATTTAAATGTTGATATAAAATCGCGGCCTAGTAGCGGTGGCCCGCCGTGACGTATAACAAATACATCAAGTGTGTGTGTGCGTTGCATATATGTTACTGCTAAACGCACATAACCTACACACTGCATCTTGTTTCCCGTGTAACTATAAAATCCTTTGTGAGACGTATGTAATGGTATACTCGCAAACAACTTTTTATAGGTACTCTCAGATATGACTGTCACAGCTGATCCACTATCTATTTGAAATTCTAAGTTCTGGCCATTAATTGTGACTGTTTCTGTCATGGGTTCCCCCCGAGCTGAACTAATGTTGTAAAGCGGCTTACCATCGTCGTCCTCGCTCACATCCCCCGTTAACACGTAGTTTATTTTATTACACATTCTACGCAAATGACCTACTGTGTTGCACTTTTTACACTTATACTTTGCAAACCGACATTGCGACGACGTATGATTAGCACGACCGCACACCGAACTCTCTTTCTCGGCACTATTAATCGGGTTGGCACTTTTTTGTTCTTTCGCGATCTTGAACACTTGTACTTGATCTGTTGATGAAGAAACAGTAGCGGCAGCGCCCGCGCGTGCGCATCTTATGCTCTCTGCTAGCTCCACGGCCTTCGCCAAGGATAAAGTGTCCAAGTCCCGTGCAAACAGTTTCTCCCGTTCTGGACCCGCTACCATCCCCATCACAAATCGATCACGCAACGCTTCCTCAACATTAATGAATCCGCAATGAACCGTCAGTCCACGTAATCTTGCTGCCCATAGCGTATATGTCTCGCCCGGCTGCTGCGTAGCTGCGTAAAAGTTGTACCGCTCGCTGAACCCGCAACGTTTTGGAGTGAAATGGTTATCCAGTAACGCAACAAGATCCTCAATGGCACCTCTTGTACGTCTTTGGGCGCTAGGTCTGCTGCCAACTTGTAGCTGTACTATCATTGAGTGCGCTGAGTAGTATGGCTCGCCTCCTGATTCCCGCCGCATCATTTTTCGCATCGATGTTATTTGCGATGAACCACTGCGTAACCCGACCTTTGTATGTCTTCCAATCATTGACATTATGATCGAAAGTCGATAAAATCCCACAAAATGACTGAGCCATTTTTTAACAAAAGATTTATTTTTACGATTGTGGGTAAACTCGTCGCCACTGTTAAGTAGGTACGTAGGGACACAAGTGATACCACTGACAGCTATAAGCACACTGTTTAATTAGAAGGTTAGAGCAAGGCAGGGACGCAGCCCACGCACACATACATAATGATGACACATACATATATAACATTTCCTATTATTTATATATTATATTAACCAAATTTATATTCATTAAATTTATATTAACCAATTGTCACTGTTGACTACTGTTATATATGTATACTAGCTGACCCGCGCAACTTCGTCTGCGTGCGTGCGTACATAAAAGAAAGAGAGGTTAGAGATAGTGTGCGTCAACCTTAAAAGTTAGACATATGGCCATTGCGGATATTTTTTTAGAGCTTTTTAAGAGGGACAATTCCGACATACATGATAATTGCGTAACTTTAACCGTTCACACACAACGGAAGCTCTCAAAAGGAGTAAATCCCTATAATATACTATTACCGATGGATAATCATCAAATGACCCCTCCCACTCTGGACGGAGCGGAAGGGAGTGTCAGACTTGTACTGACTAAAATCCATCCACGTTTCTTCTGTTGCCCTTTGCGTTCCAGGGCCGCGGTATCTCTTTCGAACAGTCCCGCAACCCTGGCAGGCCTCGCTCCTCTTGGATCCCTTCCCGTTTGCTGACATCTCTTTGAGGCGCGTGTGGAACACGAAAACGCCGTCACCACGGCCTGTCGTCTTAAGACGGACGGATGGTGAGCTAGCCCATTACTCACCGTCCACAGGCCCGCGACCCTCGACAGCCTTACGTCTTCATCTTTAGACACTCGATGACAATCATACACCAGCTAGAACGAAAATTCTCATCAAAGTTCTTGAAATGAGCCGAGACACGATAAAACTGCTGTAAACTGTTGCGGACCTCTTGCAACTGCCTTCCGTCTCCATCGTCAGACTTTTGATGATAGACATACTTCAGCAAGGCCTAAAGTTCTCATCAAGGTGCATGAAATGAGCCCAAACACGTTATTGTTGCTGCAAACTCTTGAGGACCTCTTGCAAGTGCCTTCCGTCTCCATCGTCAGACCTTCGATGACGTCATACTCCAGCTAGATCTAAAGTTCTCATCAAGGTGCAGGAAAAGAGCCCAAACATGATTTCTCAATTTAAAAAACAAAAGATCATGCATATCGGACTTCTCAGTAAAAAGTTATGCGTGGTCAGGTCATACATGAAATAAAAAAATATAGACGCGTCGAATTGAGAATCTCCTCTTTTTGTTTCGTTGGTTAATAAACCAAGCTTCAGACATTTGACACGGGCGAGGGTCATTCTTTCACGGAAAACTTAACACCGCGACTCAGAAAATGGAGTGAAATTAATAGCGCCATCTATCGAGCACGAAATTAAACCGTTAAAATATAATGCATGTAAAGCGATCGAACACACACTCTACAGGGTTATAGCGTCATGTAGACTAATCTCGAGTACTTTTTGCTATTAGAACTTTTTTGTTAAGCTGGTCAACCGATTTAAAAGTTATCTTGTGAGCACATTTTTATTAATTAGTACCATTTTGGTGCAATAGATGTCGTTGCATGTATCTTACACGATGATGGTAAGTTCTTCTTGAACACTTTAAATTCATAAATCTTTTGATAGAGAGCACTGATTATAATGAGACAAAAACTAAAACCTTCTCCTCAGTTCCCCACAATATTTGTGCATTGAATCTAATCACATTGGTTTTCCCAACAACATGAACGCCCGCCTCGCAGCGCGCGCGGTTCATTATTTTGATGCGGAGTTATTTTAAAACTGTGATATCTCCTAAGACATTCATCTAAATTGAATGGTGTAAAGGACAATTTTGGTCACAATTGAGTGCTAAAGATGACTAACATATTTATTTTGATAAGGATTAATACTATGTCGGTAAAAATACCTTTGCAAATAAAGCACTATTTTTGACCAAATTTTAAAATCATAAAAATGGTTATTGTTAGTCAACCTTAAAAGATAGGCATGTGCTGTCGCGGACTTTTTTTTAGACATTTTTAAGGGGAATAATTCCCTCATATATTATTTTTGTGCAACTTTAACCGGTTAACCAGCGCACGCAACGGAAGCTCTCAAAGATAATAAATTTTCCCCGTTTTTGCAACATTTTTCATTGATGATCAGCTCCTATTGATTGTAGCGTGATGATATATATAGCCTATAGCCTTCCTCGATATATAAGCTATCCAACACTAAAAGAATTTTTCAATTCGAACCAGTAGTTCCTCAGATTAGCGCGTTCAAACAAACAAACTCTTCAGCTTTATAATATTAGTATAGATATAACAGTAGTCAACGGTTTGACTTTGGTTGGACTATCAAGAGTAGGAATAGTGGCAAAATGGCGATTTAGATCGTCCAAACCAAATGTATTAGGAATGTCTGAATGCCACGATCTGCCGATACCTAGTGTTCCAAGGAACTTCCAAATATCAGCAGGAGAAGAAAAAGTTATATTATCAATTACACGACGAACGATTTCGAGCAGTTTTGAAGACGGTCCAATTATCCTCCGAACGATCCTTTTTAATGCGCGGTCCCTTCGTCGCATTGCCATCTGAACTCCCCGATCCATCCATGGCGCTGGCGGGCGCTTCAACTTGATTTTCCTGATGGGAGCGTGGGTGTCATACAGCTTGACTACAGCTGAATTAAAAACATTAACTTTGTCATCAGCTGAGGTGGCTTCTTCCAGGGGTGTCTGAATTTTGATATTCCGATACTTCAAATGGATAAAATATCCATTAGTGGACAAGAATTTTGAAGTTCAAATTTTGTTTGTAGATAGTACACATAAATAGAAAGCTTTTTTAATTTTCAATAAGCGGACGCCCACGACGACCGTGTCGCGGCAGTATCATTTAAGGGCGGCGGGGACAGAAGTCAAAGAGTGTTATTTAATATGCGAGCGAAGCGAGCGTGCTTTATGGAGTCGTAGCATGGTATAATAATATACCCCCTTTCCACGTAATTTAAAAAAAAAAAGAAAAACAAAAAAAAGCGGGAAAGCATTTATTTTGGGCTACACCCATAGTGTTAGTAACAATGCTCTTAAATACTAGTGTTAGCAGACTAGGGGGTGCTAGTGTGGAGTATTATAAGTGTAAGTATAGAAATATAATAAGAATAAGTACAGGATTCAACTCGGTAAGTAATAATAGGTACGGAATTTCTGTGACGGAATACGCTTTTTAGGTGAATAAAAACTGTTTTGAGGTTAGATTACATTAATCGGTTTTGGTGCATTACCTTTTCATGGGAGTGATACCAGGAGGCAAGGGAGACCCCCCTGTCCTCCCCCTCCAAGCCCCATCGCCCCGCCTGCGGCATCATACTAAATTTTTACCAAAAAATATGTCACTTTTAAAAAGTTCATAAAAAAAAAAATATGTATCTCCGACGACTTTCCCTTCCCTCGGAGGGTTCCTATGACCTCCTTCCTCCCTCCCACCAAACCCCAACCTCCTACCTAAAAGTAAAGATATAAGTGTCCTTCCAATAATAGTTTAGTATAACCATAACTAACGCGTCTTGTTTTTCAGGCTATCACCAGAAGTTTGAACCTTGGGTTACTTCACCAGCAGCGGACTCAATTCTTCGAATGATGTGATCTTGTTTTTACTTCCATCAGGGGCTTTAATAACAATGAAACAGTCCTGAGTCCAACACGACCGCATAGTGAAGTGAAGCCGCGCCTTCCCGAAGATGGATTGTCGGGTCTTTGTCAAGAACTCCTTGACGGAGATAGAAGTACCCTTCAGCCCAGTTTTGGCTCTCCAGACCGCAGACCTGTCATCATAGTTCGAAAACTTGACAAGAATGGGCCTGTGGTGATCTTTATTGGCTACGCCAAGTCTGTGGCAGACCTATAAGGAGGAAGCAGTGACAGTTTTAAGAGCTTCTTATTTATCACCTCTAAGATGACCTCGCTGCTGACCTCCTCGTCAACCTCTGCTAAACGCTGGAAGATCAGCGCCTTTCTTCGATGCCGGGACTCCAACCTGTGCAGCACACTCGCTGATCTGTCTTTTAAGTAAATTTAGCATGCTGAAGATCAGCTCCCTGAAGGAGCGAAACTCTTCAGCCTTGCCACGGTATCCTTGGCTGGTCCAGCACACTGAATTTGCGCTTCCAGTTCATTCATCTTCAGGATAAAGTTATCTTCTAGGCTCTTCTGTGCAGATATGATGTTGTCGAGTTGAGACATTGTAGATTGTGATAAACTTGTGTCCAGTGACAGTGAAAACAGTGATAATGTCAAATGATGAGCTGGGAGGTGGTGTAAAATTAGGGCTTGAGTCACATATATCTGCTGCAAACGTGATTACTCGTTGTGTAGAGCTTATAAACTGATAATTTATGAAAATAAAGTGAAAAAACTGTGAATTTCTATTTTAAATATAAAATCAATATTGGAGACACGTCTGTATTTTTGTACACCTACCCGCGAAAAACCTAAACTTTATTAACCAAGTATCTAATTCAAATCATAGCATAACACAAGAAATCCACATTCTTCAAATACTTTCTCTTTCTACTCTTTATGAAACCAACTTTGCCGCATGACATCATGAATCATAATTATAATCATACGACGAGATTGTGTTACTCCGTGCGGCGGGGTTATGCTTCTGTCACGAGCTGGTCTACTCATGAATAGACGGAATCCGACGGAATTGTCGAATGGTCGGTAAAATTTTCGAGCTCGCTTTGCCCGCTCTGACATTCTGCGTTCTTTTCAGTTTTTCTTTATAAACTGTCACAATTTCTGAAAGCCTATCAAATTCGACTTGGGTGCTAAATTTGACGAGCTTTTCTTAATTGATAGGTTTAAATTATTCCGTGCATGAATGGACATCGACAAACCAAAACCTAATATATCCGTGGAATACAAGCTCTTTTCGGGAAGCTGAAGCTGCACCCCCCGGAAATAAACCTGTGGGCTCCCATGACCGTTTTGTATAGGTAAATCCAGAGATGCTGATCTAATTTCGTTTTTCAAAAGTTGTTCCTAGTAGTTTAACAGGATAAACTTTCCATTATGGGCCGTTGATTTAGAAGTTCATATTTTTTTTTGTAGATAGTACTCATAAATAGAAAGCTTTTTACAAATTATTAAGTTACAGATGTTCACAGTTTAGGAGATATATTTTTATAAAGTTCCCATACAAATTGGAAAATAGCACGCCATTCGTAAATTTTTAGGTTGGATTAATTGTCATGATAGACGTCAAAGTTGACATTTCACGTTCCGTTGACGGTAGAGGTGTATTTTATTCAATTTTATGTCACGTTGTACTTAAATATAATATTATATTTACGTATTAAATTTGGTGTGTAATAAATGTGCACAATAGTTGTTGTATTATGCAATTACATTAACTTTTTTACACAAAAATAACGAATTTTTGTTTACAATATGTGGAACGAAACGTGAAGCGACGCCATTTTGTTTTAGAGAAATGGTGGAAGCCGTAAATTAAAGTAACTATAAAAGTTATACTTTGGTGTTTTACTGAGTACAAGAGCGAGCGAATCGAGCTCCGGACTTGGGACACCCCGACTCGGTTTTTTTATAAACCATTCAGAAGTAGGAGCCCCGCCTAGCTCCGTCGACCTGGCTGAAGCCCCGACTGCGCCACGTCTAGTTCGTTCGTTATGTTAGTGGCGCCTCAAAATGACATTAAAAATTAAAAAAACTGCATCTCTGGCAAAAGGGTGAAGTGGGGGGCAACTCCACAACTCTCACGACCTCCCCCACACAGGCCACCCCCCCATTCAGACGACTCGATTCTTAACCTTACCCGCGCCATTCTAACCTAAAAACGTCAACCATGGATATCTCCATAACCATGGGGCTCCGAGAGGTGGGGATGGTACAGGGGGTAGCCCACTACCCCCCCCTTCTCCTCCCCCCCTCACCACCCCATAAATCAACGTTCCATAATGGATATTTTTACCACGATTTCAATAATGTATTGATTTTGTTTGTAGATTATGCTTACGAATTCGACCGTTGAAAGTTTTCAGTCAGGATTCCACAATAAGGTTATCAGATAAATTATATTATAAGCAAGACTCAAGGTCAGAGGTGTGGAACAATAAAGGAAATTTCCATTTGCTCGTAAGCACTGTAACCCCTCATATGTGTGCCGACTGCCGACATAAGTAAGTAGCTGTCAGTAATTAATCTTCGCCCTCGCACAAAGTGTTCTGCGGGGCGCGAACTCTTCTAAATGGCAACTATCAGTGTTCGGATGACCCTCGTTACCGGCGCGGCAGTGTGGTGCAAGTAGTGGGTGGTGTAAAGGTTACGTGGCGCTTGCGGCGACTGAGCTTGTAGTTACGTAGCCGGTCATGACAACCGGCATAAATCGATAAACACACCACCTTATTCAATCTTGTGATTTTATTTCGATGAAATTTAAATGAGTATAGGTACTTAAAAGCACTTTTTTGTATTTGTCATGACAATCTTCGGAATTTATTACTTTAGTTCATGAAATCAAATTTTTTTTTCCTCAAAACAAATCTTAATAATAATATAAATGCGAAAGTTTGTGAGGATGGATGTATGGATGTTTGTTACTCTTCTACGCAAAAACTGTGACCGGATTTGGATGAGGCACACAGCTAGCTTATAACCTGGATTAACATATAGGATACTTTTTATCCCGGTAGGATAATCCCATGGAACAATTATCAAACACAACGCGGACGAAGCCACGCATAAGCAACTATCTTTTAAATCGTAAAAATCTTAAATCACAAACCAGAAAAAAAACACGAAAATATGGCCAACACAGTGCACGAGATGGCGAGCTAAACATTAGCTCTGATGAAAAGCGTGGCGAAAGCGTGGCGTGGCTTCAACGGGGTTGTGCGGCGGGGCGGGGGAGTGTGTCGAACATAATTAGGGTCGCGCGCGCTCGCCGCAAGCCGGCCGTTACCGACAATAGCTGTTTACTTGCGCGCCCCTTTGTTCCTTTTGAATGCACCGCCCGATACTCTGATACTCTCTGCCCGACCTGCTGTTACATCTACCTACAGCCTCACTACTGAACGAACAGTTGATGGGACTCGACATTATTATCTTAGTGGACTTAAATAATATTAGTAGGTACAGCCGCCAGTACATCAAGCTAATTGACAGTTTTAGCGATAAAGTTAAAAATTGACAGATTGTAGAAGCTTGATGTGCTGGCGTCGTACGTAGAATTCTTTGTAAAGGCTTGCCCAGAAAATTGCCGGAGCATTGTTGCTGCCCGGGAGCGTTGTTGAATGTTCAGGTTTGAACTATTGTAGGTGGAGGTGTTTTTTTTTGGTTTAGTTTTGTCTCTATTATTGCTGATTACCATTGGCGGTGGTAGTCAATTTCTTCCAGGTGCTCCAACGGGTAAGTCACCAACGTAACAAAAAGTGATTAAGGAAATAATAGAATGCCGAACCTCCCTAATGCTTTCCGTCTGAGCTCAACTGTTGAGCACAATGGCGTCTTGATAGCAGTTGGAGTAGTTTGCAGTGATACACCTCCACGGCCGAATGGACTTCTTCCGACTTCGTAATAAGGCTTCGGCTTGCTTAGCCTTCCGCGGTTTCTTACAATGCGGAAGTTTTGATGGTATGTACTTGAAGTAATCAGATTTAAATTACTTGCACTCTGTTTGTCTCTTACTCAAATGACGCGATTGATCTAAAGATTAATAAAGTTGTGGTGTTTAATTTGGATTAAATTAGAATCATAAACCTGCGAATTTCTTATTTATATGCATTACGCCCTTGATCTACGAGAATTAGGTAGGTACCTACAATTCATTACTTCTCTTATCCGTAAAGATAAACAAAAGTAAGTATTTTGGACAATGTGACCTTTTAATCAAAATCACCACAAACAGCCAATAATTTGCTCGAATTGAATCAATTTCTTCGATTGAATCAATAATGTAAATGACACAGCTATTACGAGCGAATGAGGACGGTCTTGAACTGATTGCTTGGTGCGGACCTAGTTAGTGCTCACACGGCATCATATGAGCAGAAGAACAACCCGACACTAACATAATTATGATAACTGAAAACGTATGCCTACACAAGGGCTAGACCGAATCTATACAGTGACACTAAACAATCGCAGCTACAAATATTGTATTTTCTATATCACCCTCTTTTTACAGCCGGCCTTTTGCCCCAAATCCTAAGGTGAACTTCTGCGAACTAATTCCGGCTGCGCGACCGGACCGGGCGACACCCGGCGCCGGCCGTGCCATGTCCCAACCACCCTGCCAGCTGAACGGCGCACGCCCTCCGCCGGGGTCAAGGTCACACGCCCCTATTTTTGGACGATCTCGTTTGCAAATCTCACTTATATTTTATTGAAAATGCGAGCAAAAATAGCGTCTTCTAGTTATAGCACTGACTGAATGTATGATACCCGCCAAACATTGTGGTAACAATAACCTAGCTCGACGAAATACTCTTTCATAACATCCTATTACTGTTAACACTGAAAACGGGTTATCCATGTTGCTATTTGTTGTGAGTTCCCATACAGAACAGAACAGACAGAACGCCACTATCTATCTAGACCGGTAGAGAAGCTGTTGAGATTACCAAATATAGCAATTAGCGCTTCAACTGGGAGGATCGTTTCAGCTGTCGAGAGCCTGGAATCCAGTGGTTCAACTGTGTAAAAACCGAAAATGTGCCGAGCGGAAACAGTGAGTTTCGTGTGTTGGGAACAGACTCGAGTTGTGAGTGACAGTGGTAGCGGTACCGAGCAAAAAAAAAACGAACAAGAAAGAGGGTAGACCGATTTGTCTGCTCATAAACACGCGTCTGCAATAGCTTCAGTTTATCCTTGCTTGCAACAGCGCCGAAATATCGGGAACACAACAAATAATGGTAATAATGAAAAACAAACATGGTAAATATCCCGTTTTGTCCAGTGTTAATGATAATGTTAGTGAATACGTCAGTTTTAAAACTTCTGCCCGAAACAAGTTAGTACATACATCACGCATATATTTTATTCGTGGCACGATATTGATGTTTTCTGTTATCTTCATAGTCCACGTTTAGGGCTGTATAAAGCTAAAAACTTTTACCCTAATGCCGCAACACACATCCGAAGGATTTTGAAAGAAATTGCTGATAACTTGTTTCAAACTTTGGAAAATTTGACTGCTCTATTAACGCATTTAGGTAATATTTTTGAACTGTCAATATTAAAGGCATTTCCATCAAGGTTGGTTAGTGATTGGCTAAATTCAATCAGCCTAATGAGTAGATTTCCGCAACAATGCGAGTCATCAGCCCCAGTGCTATCCGCTTACGACCCCGGTTGTAAATTCACTCCAACCGTCCTCCGATCATAGCTCACGTTCACCATTCATGTTTATTATTATTACTCAGAAGAAACAACGACCACGGATTACAAACATTCTATGAAGACTTTTAATGACTACACAAGATACAAATGAATAACTACTATGAAACAGGATGAAACAAATAATTTTGTTGGTGCGTAAATCCCAACAGTGAAAATGTTATGTACTTGTTATTCTTGTTATGTAGACTTGTAAGGTATGTTATGTTATGTAAATGAGTAGACGAGTGATTCCCTTGATGGATTTATTGCTACTGAATTATAATGTTACGATTATATACTAAGTTACAGAAATGCACACCTAAACAATATCGATATGCATAAAATGAGTATGACGTACAAACTACCAAAAGGTCAATGTACAGCGTAGCTCGTACATATTGCCCACTCACAAAATGTAACAGTTTATAAAAAATGTAAAATGTTATGTTAAAATATAAAATGTAAAAAGGGGATAAAATCTAAAAATAAGTTATATAATCCAAGCCTTATACAATTACATGACAACGCGCAATAGGCGAAGTTGCCTTGTTGAGTGTGTATGCACTTGATAAGTGCGTTACGCTGTTATCATCGGTGACGTCAGATGTCGCGTTGTCTACGATGCTTGCAGTCGACCTCCTTCGTGGCGCTGGATTCGGAACAGTCAGTGCTGTAGGTATCTGTTGTCTCCTGCAATGTTTCCGAAGTCGGTAATATGCATATATTGCGCCTGCTATCGCTGCAGCTGCTGCCAATACGTATATGACAACGTATTGGTGGACATCGTGATATGTTGCCCGATCTGATATTATTCCATCTGCTGTCGCGGCTTTCATCTGTTCTATTTGTTTTCCCAGATCTCGCAGTAATGAGCTCTGCTCCCTTACCGTCTCATTTTTGGGTTCTTGTTTTAAAACCGGTACAGATATGTTGATGATCCGATTGATTGGAGGAATTTCCATCGTGGCTTCTTCGACCTGGGCACGAATGGTATCCGTAAACTGCCTTTGGGAATGAACAGTGAACGTTTCACTGTAGATAGTGCAGTCGCTTCCGAGTGTCATTACCCCTGCGTTGGTAAGTACTTTTGTTGAAACTTGATTTCCGCATATAACGCGTATTTTGCACGCGTTGCAGCAAAAGTATAGGTAGCTATTTATGTTGTTAAGTTCCACCAAAGTGTCTCGACAGTTCTCTTGTTTTGTTTTGCAGTCAGGCGAGTCTTTGCTTCTCACGCAGAGGCTCTCGTTGGATTTCATGTGGTATACTGGTGTCCTCAAGGGGCACAACAGAGTTGTACTTGCGTGATCAATGCATCGATGTAGGTCGGTTATTGTCATCGGGAGGTAAGAATCCTTTTGTATGTTGATGGCTAATAGTTCCGCTATAGGTAGTAGGGTAACCATTTCGCCGCCGTTCCTTTTTGGGACGGGTATGATGTGGTAAACTTCGTAATTTTCTCTGCTGATTAACGGCACCCGTATCTCAATGATAAGATATCTTTCTGACATCCTTGCTTTCACTTGTAGAAGATGATACAGGCGGAAAAAATCTTCTTGAATGTTCCTGATGGGAAGTGCCACATCCTTTGACAGCTGGCCTGATATGACGTTCAATTCATCTCGTAACTGTTCTGGCGCAATGAGGTGTAAGTTCATCTTGCCATTGTAAATGTTAGTAACGGTGTCCAACAGTATCTCTTGAACGTTTCTAAGATGCTCTATAAAGCTGTTTGCCGCGATTGCTGACATCACAAATTCGATTGATAATTCTTGCGTCTCAAACTTTTGCTGAAGGTTGCTTGTTAGTTTGTCCAGGCTGAGCAGATGTTGATTGAATAATTTGTATTGTTTTTCTATTGTTTCTTCCGATCTTCTAAGTATGTTGTATTCAGCTTCTATAATAGTTGTCTGATTTTTCAACAATAGAGCTAGATGTTTCTCATTTTCATGGATGAGTTCAATGTCTCGTTGATATTGTTCGGCGAATTGGTCATCCAATACTCCAAACAGGGAACGTGCGATTGACCCGACACCGTTGATAAAGCCGCGTTTGCTTCTTATATTCACTCGACCTTGCGGATTCAGCAATAAGCGGTTGTAGTGTTCGAGTTCAGCGAGCGCGTGACGTAATTGTAATGCAATGATGTTACATTGGGTCTTCTGATTTAATGTTGAACATATGTTTTCGAGATGTTCATTGAATTTAGTGAATACTGCTGTACCATGCCAATAGGGTTTGACGTCGTAATAGGCAACTATCTTCCACTCGTCGCGAATCAATTTCATGTCGGTTGTTTTATCGAAATATAGGCCTTGTTGCAATTCGATAAAGTTTGTTGTGTTTATTGTCGCGGTTGCTGGATTCATTAGGTATAGCAGGGTCATCACTAATCCGATGAAGTTGATTTTGCTTGTTCTTGCAGTTTGTTGACATTTTGTTGTTTTCTCGTTTGTTGCTTGATTTTTGTGTTCTTTTTGTTTAGAATTTTTCTCGCTGTCTATTGGTAAAATAGATAGCTTTGTTATGGGTCTCTTTATGAGGCCGTTTCTTGTTTTCAGGGTTACGACACGAACATATCCGTCATCTCCCGGATGAAGGTCTGTTATTCGACCCATCAACCATTTTCCTGCGGGCCGCTGGTCGTCATTAATAACAACCAAGTCACCAACTTTTAGGTTGCTCTGCGGTTTTTGCCACTTTGTTCTTGCTAACAGTTGGCACAGGTACTCATTTTTCCATTTCTTCCAAATTTCTGAGTACATTTTTCTGGTCAGCTCCCATCTTGTTCGGGCGTCTTCTCTTGTTTCGATGACGGTCAACCCTGACCTTCCTGTTAGAAAGTGTGCTGGCGTTAGACAGTCGAGATCTTCTACATTTTCACTCAGCGCACACAGAGGTCTAGAGTTGAGACAAGCTTCTAGTTTTGTTAAGATGGTGGTGAACTCCTCGAATGTTAACTTTTGCTCACCCACCACTCTTTTCAAATGGTGTTTCAAGCTTCTCACGGCTCGTTCCCACAATCCACCCGCCGATGGCCACGCCGGGGCGTTGAAATGCCACTGTATGGCCATCTCGGTGACGTTTTTCTGTAATTCTTCGTTCCTGTAGCTGTTTTCTATTTCCCCGTATTGTTCCATCATCAGTCGATTAGCGCCGACAAAGTTCGTGCCATTATCGCTGTATAAATGGCGGGGGGCTCCTCTCCTTGCTGCCATTCTATTTAGGGCTGCCAAAAATGCCGTGCTGGTAAGATCAGACACTAATTCAATGTGTACTGCCTTTGTTACCATGCAAATAAAGATGGCTATGTAACCTTTTGTTGTTTTAGCCCCTCTGCCTTTGTTCATCTTGACATCGACAAATCCCGTGTAGTCCACTCCTGTATGGTAGAATGGCGGGGCAGGGTTTATTCTTGCGCTCGGTAGTTCACCCATGATTTGTTGTTGTTTAGTCGGACTTATTTTGCGGCACGTTACGCATCTTCTGACTTGCATCTTTGTTGCTCGCACTCCACCGATGATCCAGTATTTTTGACGAAGGTGCGATAAAGTAAGTCGCGGTCCTCCATGAAATGTCATTTGATGGGCTTGATCGATGAGTAAATGCGTGAGATGGCTGTCGTAGGGAATGATCATTGGATGTTTCATTTCTTCCGTTACTGTTGCGTTGTTCAATCTTCCCCCAACTCTTAGCAAGCCTTCTTGATCAATGTAAGGATTGAGAGGTAGTAACTTGCTATTCGATGCCACTCTGCCGTGTTTACGTAAATGACTCATGTCTGTTTCAAATACCGTTTGTTGGGATGTTTCGAGTCCAACGTTCCAAGTTTTAAGTTCAATGCTCTTTGTATCCATGCGACTATTCGTATGACATGGTTAATTGAGCTATGTTTTTGTAATAATTGTGTAATAATGTTGATTGTTTCTGTGTTAACTTGGGCAGCATTGACTTGTTTCTTTGCCGCTGTTTTTACATCTTGATCTGATGTATAGATCCTTTTGCCTTGGGTTTTCATTTCAAACGATGATAGCCACATAGGACCTTGCCACCATAGTTTGTTTTCTTTCAGTTGACCGGCGTACTGGCCTCGGCTTGCGGCGTCAGCAGGATTTTCGATTGACTTGACGTAATCCCAACACGAGCGCGGTATTACGGAGTTAATTTTTTGGACTCGATTCTCTACGTATGTTTTCCATCGTGATGGGTCACCTTGTATCCAACCCAGGACTACCATAGAGTCAGTCCAGCCATAGACTCGTATATCATGTTGATGTAAGGACTCCTTAATCTTCTGCATTAATTTGGATAATAGATGTGCTCCATTTAGTTCCAGCCTAGGCAATGTTGTTACCTTTCTGTGTGGCACAATTTTAGATTTTGCAGCGACAAGTGTGACGATTGTTGACGGGTGAACTCGTGCGTAAATCACACACGCATAGGCATCCAGGGAGGCGTCACTGAAGCCATGTAGTTCTATTGCTTGTTTCCCATCACATCTTAGCCATCTTGGTACTTCACACAAGTTTATCGCCACTATATCTGCTTGTACCTTGCACCATTCCTTGTGTATGCTGTCCAACACTTCGTCATCCCATTGTAATTTGACCTCCCACAGTTTTTGGAATAGTAATTTTAATTTTGTGGATACGGGAGCCAGCCAGCCAAGTGGGTCAAACAGTTTTGATATTTCAGCTAATAAGCTGCGTTTTGTATGTTTTTTGTTGACGCTTGAAATCGAACATTGGAATGTGAATTTGTCCTCTGTCGGATTCCAGCATAATCCCAATGTTTTTGATGTTTGATCCGTTTTGAAATTGAAAACAGTGTTTTCATTGTTGTGTTGTATTGTAGCGTTTTCCAAGAGTGCAGGTTCGTTTGATGACCATTTTCTGAGGTTAAACCCACCGCTCTTAAGTAATAGTTTTAGGTCCGAAATTAGCTCTTGTGCTTTTTCAAGGGTATGGGATCCGTGAACGAGATCATCGACGTAAAATGACTCCTCCACTACCTTTGAAGCTTCCGGAAAATGTTGACGCTCGTCCTCTGCCAATCTTCGTAATGTCATTATGGCCAAGAACGGCGCTGCCTTGGTGCCATATGTTACTGTAGCGAGTTGAAAGGAACGTAGAGGTTGTTCCGGCGATTCTCGCCATACAATCTGTTGTAGGTTTTGGTCACAGTGGGCCACCAAGATTTGTCTGTACATCTTTTCAATATCAGCAGTGTAGGCGTATTTATATTGCCTCCACTGTATCAATGTTGTTTGTAAATCTTGCTGTAAGTTTGGACCTTTGTACATAAGGTCGTTCAAACTCCATCCTGTAGATGTTTTAGCGGATGCATTAAACACCACCCTGTACTTGGTTGTTGTTGACTCGGCGCGTTCGACGCCGTGGTGCGGCAAGTAGCAGTCGAGTGTCTTGTTACATGTTGATTGTTTCATATGACCTAAGTCAATGTACTCTGCTATAAATTCTTTATAGGCTTTTGCTAATTCTTGTTGTTTTCCCAATCTTCGTTCTAATGTTTTGAATTGCGCAATTGCAATCTGTCTGGAAGAGCCCAGTTTGTGCTCCCAGTCATGTTTCATTGGTAGTCTCACTTCGTATCTCCCATTTTCCAAACGTTGTGTTGTTTTAGCGTAGTACTCAATGCATTTCTGGTCTTCCTCCGAAAAATGGGCCTGTTCCTTTATATCTTCGGAATCCCAAAACTGTACCATGTCCTCCAGATTGTTCAATACTACGTTGCAATGAAATGTTCGGACGTGTCCGCATAGTAACCATCCTAGTTGAGTTTGTTGTGCGATAGGCTGATTGACGTCATCGCTTTTGATAATTCCTCCTAGCATGATCTGGGAGTAAATGTCTGCTCCAAATAGCAGGTCTACTGGACGGCTGCTATTGAAATCCGGATCCGCCAAGCTGATATTTTGTATCTGAGGCCATGATGGTTTAAGGAAAGTTTTGTTTGGTAGATTCTTGATTAAGTTTTTCATAATGTATACGGTTTTCGTGAACGTATAGTCGTTGAAGGCAGAACTGCATGAAATTGTTATCATACCCTTGCAATTGCTCTCCTTTTCCCCAATTCCGGAGACAACTCCTTTGCATTTCTGGCGTTTGTTCCCTAGAAGTTGAGCAGCGTGTTCTGTTATCAATGATATCTGAGACCCTTGATCGACAAGAGCTCGCATGTTGTACTGAGTTCCATCAGCTCCCTCTACCTTAACAATGGCAGTTGCTAATAGAATCTCCGAAGCTTCATTATCTTGAGAGACGTGAGATGAGGAATTGGTTGGTTCATTGTTTTTAGCAGCGGCTTCGTGCATTAACGTGTTGTGTTTAGCTTTGCACTTGCGACATCGGTTGGTTGATGTACATTTTTTGCCTTTGTGGCTGTACAGACAATTAATGCATACTTGCAATTTGTTTATTGTGTTAAGTTTTTCGTCATTCGACATTTCTAAAAACTTTGCACAAAAATAGAGGCCATGCTCCTCGTTGCAGAGTGGACAAATAAATGTTGACGCATGGTAGGATTTCGTAACCTTGTTGTTTCTAACCGCTTGATTCATGTTATGATTGTTGTGTTTCTTGATATGGGCTGCTTCTTGGTGGTGATTTGTTCCAGAACTTGATTTCTGACAGCTGTCTTGTTTACGCTGCGACGATTCCATCGAAGTGAACTTCGCTTCTAGGTAGTCTAGAAACTCCTTTAATGTAGGTAATTCTCGCGAGTTCTTCAGTGATTCAATGTAATCAGAATATGTCCCAGCGTCCAGCTTTTGCGTCAAAATATGTACTAGTAGCGGATCCCAAGTTTTGACATCCACTCCTAAATTCTTGATGGCGTGCACACATTCGATAGTGACGTCATGTATTTTCTTAATTGGTGCTAATGATTGTTGTTGCATGGTTGGCAGGTTGAAGAGCATGTTGATGTGCGATGTAAATATAAGTTTTTTATTGTTATAGCGGTTGTTGAGAATGTCCCAACACACTAGATAGTTGTCCGAGCTTATCTGTAGGTGTTGTATCAGCCGTTCAGCTTCTCCTTGCACCTTGCTTTTCAAAAATTGCATTTTCTGCGCATTTGACAAGGATGAGTTGTTATGGATTGCTTCCACGAAAAGGTCTCTGAATGGTATCCACTGATTAAATTTGCCGTGAAAGACCGGTATTTCTAATTTTGGTGTTGTTTTTTCTCGATAAGCTCCGGACCACATCTTTGTATTTAACGCCTTCTTCAGATCAAGATATTGGGTTTCAAATCTTGTATAACGATCTTCATATATATTGTTCTTGTCCCCGTTGAGTTCGCACTCTATCTCCCAATGAAGACTGTCAATAGCCGACCAACGCGCTTGTAATGTTTGCAACGCATCTTGAAATTCCCATTTTTCAGAGATAAATTCCGTTTGAGTATTGGCGACTGCTCTCATGAAGGCCTTGAAGTTGGCCGATTGTTTGCGTAATAAATCGTCCAGCTTACTATTGGACCCTGTATCCCTCTTGTTAGGGCTTTGTTGTTGACGAGGAGGCGGTTGATCCCTGTTGTTGTTACCGTTGTTCTCATTTGAGTTACCGGTTTCTTCTCCCTCCTCGCTCTCATGTTGTTCTGTTTTGCTCGATGTACCTGCTGTCTCTTGTTGAGAGGTAGCTCCGAGCGGTGGCGGTTGCACCGAGGGTGCAACGGACCGTTTGTGCGCCGACACTTGCTCATGTTGCAAGAGGATTAACTCCTTGACTTCTTTATAACACTGCAACGCTGTGTTATATAAATTACTTGTAAAATAAAGATGACTAACACCCACTTCTGTAGAAAGACGGTCATGGTTGAACTGGAAATCGCTCCATAAGTTTTCCAGCATCTGCAAACGCCGTTTGAAGTAGTCCGAGTTCTTCCTGTCCCAGCCATCCTTTTTGATGTTGATGCCGACTTTCTTGATGTTCTCGAAAAGTTCACGCTGATTCTCGTAAGTATTTCCTGATGACGTCATGTTGTCAAACTTCTCGATGAATTCACGACGAACTCTTGTTCTGGTTTTGAGTAGTAGGTTGTTGCTCCACACTCCTGGTTCTTTGTATTGCGTAACCTTTCCCTTTTACGATATGCGCCTTCTCAATTGGTAACTGGGGCGACTCGCTTGTGAGAGACCAGTCCAACCGATTCGCGACCGTAAAAGATGTTGATCACACACCACAAAATTGCTCGAAGGACCAAATGTTGGTGCGTAAATCCCAACAGTGAAAATGTTATGTACTTGTTATTCTTGTTATGTAGACTTGTAAGGTATGTTATGTTATGTAAATGAGTAGACGAGTGATTCCCTTGATGGA
The DNA here is from genome assembly GCA_947578425.1 of Eugnorisma glareosa. Classification (NCBI taxonomy): domain Eukaryota; kingdom Metazoa; phylum Arthropoda; class Insecta; order Lepidoptera; family Noctuidae; genus Eugnorisma; species Eugnorisma glareosa. The sequence goes on from OX387970.1 coordinate 324,612, forward strand.
TTTATTGCTACTGAATTATAATGTTACGATTATATACTAAGTTACAGAAATGCACACCTAAACAATATCGATATGCATAAAATGAGTATGACGTACAAACTACCAAAAGGTCAATGTACAGCGTAGCTCGTACAAATTTATTTAAGTGAAATCAAATAATTTTGATTATATCTGAATGATAAGAATGGGAGTAATATTGTGCCATACACACAATAAGTTGTATACCAAATTTCCTTTGAGCCCAGGTGTTCCTCAATTCCGAATAACACAAAAGAGGCCAGAAGACGGCCCCGGCCCGATCCCTAACTCCTACATAAAAGATTCATGTTTGTGCGACAGCGCGAATTGAACTGGCGCGCGGTGGGCGTGCAAATAACACGCGGATCATTCGAGAACAACTGTCCGGTCACTCAAGTTGTATGCCGAGTCAGATCCAACTAAAGGAACCGTTTGTTGACGACAGCAATGTTTGCAAAGGCTGATAATCTCTCCCTCTGATCAATAAGATTATTGCAAATATATTCCAGCGTATGCACCCATCTGTGCGCCGAACGGCGCGCGATTGTTCCCCTGACCTTGCCCGCGTCGCCCGAGGGGAGAGCGACTGCCTCCTGTCCAATACTTCCCTCAACACGAATAAGGAACCCCAAGCTAAAACACTCCAAATTACAACTTCCAAATTGTCGTGCATATTTAAACAGGCCCGTTGTTGCCGTCTTTGGAAATTACTGTCAAGTTTATATTTTTTAACTTCCTATAACAGTTTGTAGTAGACTTTTTGGGGCAACAGCCGAGTTCCGAGTTACGAAAGCATTACAAGTGCCGCAGTGGGACACAATCTCGAGATAATCATGGAGAGTTCAGAAGGCTAACCCCATACAATGAAGTCCTTTATATCGTAGTGACTAGCTATTCTGTGATTTCTTGTTTCGTGGTTCAATGTCTGTGGCACAGTTTCCAAGTGAAGCCGCTCAAAAATACTGCTTCGCAACAACGATAACAGACTTTCAATCATAAACAGAGGAATGATTACAAACCGATAAAGATACTTGACGTCTATCGCTCGGCAACGGATCAATTACATACGTATGGAGCTGCGAGTGACGCTGAGCGGGGACCTTCCGGAACGTTCGGGAATTCATTTAAATTCATGGAGATGTTATCAAAGCAATTAGCAGAAGGCGGCTTGGCGGTGGCTGCGTTATTTTGTACTCGTTTAATGGAATAATGCTGTAAAAATAAACTGCAATAATGTTATCCTTAATTTCACGTGACGTTGCCTATTTCATTCTCCAAAAGAAATTAATCCGTATTATAGTTGACTTAGAACAAACTGACAGTTGTAAACCCTTCTTCATAAAACATAAAATACTCACCTTACCATCCATCTATATCCTCGAAATATGCGAATTTGTTAGAAAACACACGTACTTTTTTATAACCCGCGGTGATAAATATAGCGACCGATCTGTCAGATACAGAAATATGTTAATGTTACCTTCTTCGCGCATGAAACTACACTCAAACAGTCCCCACGTAATGTCTATAAAAATATTTAATAAACTACCAGATGCAATAAAAAATGAGACTAGTGATACAGCTTTTATAAAGAAACTCAAACAATTATTGATTAAAAAAGCATACTACAAATTAAATGAATACGTAGCTGACAAACAATTATATTTAACACAAACAGACACCATACTTTGTTAGTCGTCTAGAACTTACCTTCTTAAACAAAACATAAATAAATAATATTTTATAGTTGTAAGTTTTAATAATGTATGTTAATTTTATAAATGTATGATTATTTGATAAATGTATTATAATTTAATAAATGGATAATAATTTAATAATTAGATGATGATTTTATAAATGTATGATAATTTTAATAACGTATAATAATTTTAATAATGTGTAATTTTAATTTTATAAATGTAGGTATGACAATTTTAATTTCTAGTGTATTTTGTTAATTGATTGATTGTTGATAAATTGATATAATTATTTATAATAATATTATTGAATTGTTACCATTACTGAGATGAAGAGGGCTATCCTCTCTCCTAATGTTGCTGTGCCCGACAGGGTCCATATTGATATCTTATTTGATAACACCATCTTTGTAATACATATGGAATGCAATAAATAATTGAGAATTGAGAATTGAACAAGAGTCAACTTTTATAATAATTGTCGGGGCTCGAGCGCCACCTAAGTCTATAACGACCAACTTCAACATCCTTATTACATTGTATTTCCATCGGAGTCTCTTAAATCCGATAATAATACCGATTATGTTTGTGTAATTATATAAACAGCTAACAGCAGTTAAAAATCCACACTTAGGATTGGATTCTATATAACGTAAACGATCTCTCGGATATTACGTGGGACTCTCCGCGAGATCATCAGTTACACCAAGACGTTGGTGGCCTTTGAATGGCCAATGCACCAGCCGTATACAAAATACGCGGTTTGGTCGTGGAGTTGCAGATACCAGCACGACATAAAATACAACGTAAATATACTCAACTAACATACTTTATATACCGTCGCTATTAGGGCGCAGGGTGGTGTAGGGCTTCTCCGCCGCCCCGAACGAGCTAGGGTTAATAGGGCACACTGCTGAGGCTTTAGTTGCACGGCGTTGAGTAAGCCTTCACGTGCTATCACACTGTTGTGGCGCTGTAGTTGCTAGTGCTCGGTGCAATGCATCGCCGACGACGTAGCGTTTCGCGGTTTCAGATTAGCGTATTTACGGCGCATATAAACTTGATTTTGGAAGCGCGTGTACGCGCGTTTTCTCGCGGCTTTTGTTTCACGTGTTGATGCTCTTATAAGCTCATATAAAGCGTAAGTCACACCGCCATCGCCAGCTCGCTCGCCCGCTCACTAGCCGGTGTGGCTTACCCCACGCGAACTCGCCGGTATAAGCGCGTGAGCGCGCGTTCGAGTTTTCCTAATTTTGTTTCTGTCCTGTGTATTTATAATATTTGTTATGCGTTGTGTGATTATTGTTAATTTATTTTTTGTATGCACGTCATGTTCCTGCGACAAATAAATATTATTTCTTTCTTTCTTCATTTCATATAATTTCTAAATGGTTAGTAGGTGGCCGTTTGCATTGTTTCTCTTTGTTTTGTCTGTAGTTTCGCTTTCAAGAAACGGTAATTTTTCACCATATAGCTGTTGCGCTAACAAATTGCATTCAGATCGAATCTCAACAGATATAAATGATCTCTGAACAAATCTACAATTCAGATCACACGAGAACTGGAGAGTCAACTAATGAGTTATTTGCCAAGTCATGAAATATTTACAATTGTACGGAGCATACTGCTTCTTTTGTATGTAACATGACACATACCTGCAGTACCTACATCCTCATTTCGCCAGTTATGTCTGCGCTCCACAGGGTGCGAGCCTATTGCCATCAACCGGGCACATTCCCAGAATCCGAGCTGGTAGTAAAAAAATCCTGCCAGAATCACTAATACCTAAAACATAGCCCGACCTGGAAATCGAAACCATGACCTCACGCTCAGCAAACTACGCACTGAGCCAACGTATTGTGTGTAGAGTCTAATACGGCTTTGGGTAGGTGTTTACGATGAACAATTGCGTGCACTTTTATGTTGTCAACAAACACCTATGCATACGTGCATACGGAGCGCTATAAAAATAACCGGTAGCTTCTCACATTAAGTGGCTGTTCGGCTGCGTCCTGAGTGGACCATAAATGTAAAGTAATAACTTGCGCACATAAGTAGTAAGTGCCGCATTATGTCTTGAAGCGGTAGCGGTGCTATAAACAGCGAATATTGGCTTTTCATAGAGAACACCAAGGCCGAGGGCGCGACATAATGATCAGCGTCGCCGAATGTTCCGCGCTTTGGCAGATCTTCATACCGCAGATATAATGCAGAAGGACCATATCTCGGTAGCTGCGGGTTTCATTCAGAAACCGGCCGACTACGCATTAGCAAGCAAGTTGGTGCGGAAACATCTTTTCATTTTAAACTTACCAACCATGACTATACAACACAAAACATACAACCAGCATGTGACTTATAAATCACATTCTAACTTTCCTGAGACGATAGTGATTGTGTGGAATACGGGAAACATTAATTTATCAAGGAAATTATGATTATGACCGACGAATTCTAAGAAACATAGTCGGTGACTTATATGTATAAAGTAATTATTTTCCATGTTGAGTGTTTTTTTTGGAAATAGGTCGCACAAATCCTTGTCAAGTATCAATTTTAATTTGTAACTGGAAAATATTAGCACATCATCCACAGACAAAGAAGGAAAAATGCATATTATAAAGGATAACTCATAAAATCACATCTGCAGACCTGCCTGAAAGAGGACTTTTGGCCGAAAGGTGTCGTATATCGACGTTTCCGAGGACGGTTACACGACACCACGACGCGAAACACGACGCCGACAACGTTTCGTGTATAGGCATAGTTTTAAGGTTTTTAATATGTATTACTATATTATTGTTTAAGATTATTCTGTGTATTTTATCTATGGGCCTTAGTAGCCTGATAATAAAATGATTATTATTATTATAAAATACCTACCTTTTTTTGTTTTCTGTGAGAAACCTTCAAAAGGCGGCCGGTCTTAGGGGATAAGACCGGTGAGTGAGGGATTTTTGCCGCACTAAAACCACCCCGGTGGTCACCATCCGCACATGAGAGGAGGCACCGTTTCCTCTTAAAAGACCTCTCCGGAGCCTAAGAACCTACCTAGGTACCTAGGACCACCGCGCAAGCTTCCTTTACCAAATAAAAAATAATCACTTAGATCGAATCAGTAATCACCGAGAAATCGGTGTAAAATCATGAAAAAAAAAAGATGCTGGTGGAATAAATAACCTCCTCCTTGAGGACCAGTGGTCCTCATGCCTTTAAAGAATCTACGTAAACAGGTAACAGTTTGTAAGTTTAAATGTAAGGCCAGGGAGTAATCTTCGAAACTACTGATGCGAATCCGAAAATTCTTTTACCAATGGGATCCAATCCCCGAGTGGCATAAGCTAGGATAATTTCCGGCTATACGGAAAGCGAAGCCGCGGGCAAAAGCTAGTCATAGACATAGTAACAAAATTTCTGAAAAACTGTAACAACAAAGTACAGTTATAAATTACTAGTTAGACGAAGGTTCAATAGTTATCTACTGAGCCACTGCAGGTAGACGCACGCGGGGTACAATAGTAGTGTGAGTAACTTGTGCACCTTTGCTACACGACGGCGGTTGCCTCCGAAGTGCGCCGAACAGTGACAAATACGAGTTCCTCTGTAGGAGTTAGTTCCGCATCATCCGACGTAGGAGTAGAAGGAGTAATATAAAGCAACCCTGCGTAACGCACATACGAAACCCTCATTACTATGTGTGAACCGTACTGGTTCAACACTCAGATACAGGGACTTTCAATATATAAAACACTCTTTAATAGCTTTGAAGATCAGCTTTATTATTTATAGTTACAGCAGTATAGTAATACAGTTTGATTTAGCGATACAATGCAAGTGACAAGCACCGATGTCGAAGTACGAATGACCGACTGACCGAGCATGATGGGCATATCCCTCAAATGCTCGCCGACTGTTATTTTTATCCCCGCCATTTTACTTGGTTATGATTGGTCGTTGATAACTGTCAAAGTCTCGTCCAATCACATGAAGTAAATGCAACTACTGAAATGATTGTAATTAGTCAACAAACATAAATAATCATAGGCATAGTTTAAATATTTAAAACATATGCTCCTAAGATGTACGCGAACTGCGCTATTCGTGCACGTGAGGTTCGGATGAGCTCTAACAGACTGGTCAGTTTGTTCCGCCACTTCTTCTCCCCAGCTAATAAATACCCTCGGAAGGAATGCCTGATTATCAGCTAAATTTGAGTTAAAGACTTTTGATTAAATTGTCATGCTCTTCACAAACAATTCACAAATGTCAACTGGTCTTCTGTCGCATGGAATGGCCACGACCTCTAAGTGATTTGGGAATGTACTCAAACACTTTCCTGACTGTTTAAAAAACTTTGTTGAATGTCGAGTTACTTCTGCAGCTACGAGTACCTACAGAGCGACCACGTGCGCCGGGCCGCGGCGCGCCGTTGCGTCGTGTCGGCAACAATGTGACGCGGCATTGTTCCAATCAGCTTCTGTGCTAGAGTAGCATCCGTCTTAATGAGCTCATTACCTTCGTTAAGAGGCTGCTTAGTACATGTCAAAGGTTATAATACGTAAACCTAGGCTGGGGAAGTGGGGAGATTTTTTTCAGAATTTCTGGGATAGTTCCGAAAAATCTAGGTTAGGTGCTCATTTTCTAATCATTCTTAGCCTAAAGTTACCTTCTTATTAGCTGAGGTTCTGTGATATGTTGGATTAATTTACGTATAGCGAGATTGACCATGTACTAGGTGCCTCAGATGATAATATTCAACCCGTAAACACACGCCACTCGACTATAAGTCGATCTCTATCCTTCGAGCCTTTGAGCGCTACTTTTTCTTTTTCTCAAATCGATAACTCAGGTTTTTCCGAGCAGCACGTAGCGGCCTGGAAAGCTCTATCGTTTGCTTGAAATCCCAAACACAATGTTAGTGTGGGGGCCCTAACGTAGGCTCGGCCACATCTTCTCTCCTGTCCGTCGTGCACAGCTAACTGCACCCTCCAGGACTTGAATGAGGCAAACAATAGACCGCTTCTTGAATATTGACATTATGTAAATAATAAAACTATATTACGTTCTATAATGTTACTTAATCTCTCTCTTCTGTCTTGTTGTTAAATTCCTATCAACAAGTCTGTTAACCTTGATTCAATTACGTGAAAAAGAAGAATACGAAGGGTTTTAAGTTGAACCGATACTGTGGTACGGACCATCAAACTGAACAACTTTCTCTATGGGACCATCATCGAAATCGTAAAAAAATAATCAGCTGTCCCATACATTTGGGTCGAGTAGGTATTGAAATTTTGTATAGGACAGCTGATTATTTTTTTACGATTTCGATGGTGGTCCCATAGAGAAAGTTGTTCAGTTTGATGGTCCGTACCACAGTATTCCATATGATTATACCCTTTCTGTTACATGTTGTATATGTATACGTATGTATGTTGGTATGTATGTGGGGCGACAAGCAAAATTTAGGCACACTCTACAGGTCGCAATTATGCACCGATTGCTTGCAAACTTGGCCAAAAATCGAAAGGGTCAAAACTTAGTTTAAGTTCGTGAATGGGCGGCGGGGGGGGGGCGGCAGGGGAGTGGTTTTTATAAAATCAGTTTCTTGTTCTACCATTCCAAGTAAGAATACGGACAACTTTTAAATTTAAACTTTTTTGATGTAACCCCTAACATGGGGCGGGGGTTGAAAATTTCCAAAATTTTTGGAAAACAAAATTATATCTCCGAAACGGTAAACAATTTTACCATTGCAAATATTTTTTTTTTAGCAAATGGTTTATTCTACAGTTTTTAATTTCAAGTTTAGCGAGAAAACCCATAGTTTATGAAATAAAAAAATTATAACTGAAAAATTGAGGGCGTTTCCATCAGTGGCGTGCAGTGCTCCCGAAGGCGGGCAGGCCAAGCAAAAAAAAAAAAACTCGCAACATCACAGCGTCGCTCTACTTAGGATGACCCTCAAATGAGAGACAACGCCATCTAGCTTAAATATAAGGAATTTCAATGGTATTCTGTCAATACAAGAACGAAGGATGTCGCTTCGTTACAAAAAAACCTAAAAAGTAAAACAGAGGGCGCTGTAAACAAAAAAAAATAGTTTAGTTTTCGTTCCGTACCCAATTTTGAGCGTCTGACCGGAATATTTGAAAAAAAAACATTGAAAATAAGCCTGTAAAAACCAAAGTTATAAATACAAGAACTCACCACATTAATCAAGGTTCAAATCACGATTTTCTGACAATGCAAACAGAAGAAAGATTCATTTGAAATACCGAGTACGAGATGAATTTTGGGTTAATTCTCGTAATTCGGGTATCTACACATTTTCCTTTAGACACAACTTGAATCTTAACATCAAACAATCGTGAATACTTATTGTTTTTAACTTCTGACAAACACATTATCAGCGCAAACTTCACAACAGAACACCATTTTTAAGTAAATAAACAAATACAACAAATAATATTTACACTACTGTACGTTTCAAAACGAATTACAACCGTCAGATATTATAATAATCAAAACATTCAAGATCACGAAATAAATTTTGCTTGTCACATGAAACAAATATGGCTTCTAAGAAAAATACAATTGTTATTTTGTCAATGAAAAAAACACTACCAAATATAATTGCATCACCGCATACCGTTTTAGCCGGATAATACTTTGTGGGGCAGCCAATCAGTGGCCAGCTAGCCAGCTACACTCGCAGGAGTTTACGCCCCTATTTACTATGTGTGCCGGTCGTATTTCCGTGTATATACACGAAAATACTTATCAGTGTGCTTAAATTTATCAATGGAAATTAGGCCGGCTGGGGCCTTGCCTAGACGGCCGGGAGCGAGCCAGTTACGTCATACGGCCGCGACAAGTTGCTTTAAGTATTATAACAGGCGTTTTATTTTTTTATTTTTGATTAATATAGTTATAATAAATGCATTTGTTGCGTTGTTGGTAGGAATGGTAGGGTAGGCTAGGCCTAATTGCCTCTATGGACGGCACGCCCCTGGTTTCCATGGGAGGCTTTTAATTTTTTTATGATCCAAGGGTTTGAAAAAAATAAGGGTGGAACTTTCTTCAAAATTTACCTCCTCCTGCGGCTTGCCGAAGGGATTTTTTTAATTCAAAAACATTACGTAATAGAATCACAATTTAAAAAAATGGCTCACCTTACAACATGGAACAAAAACAAGCTAGCTAGATACTAACACTTGCGTAGATCAGAGCGCTACGAGCCTACGACACGCGTGCTACGAATATTTAAAAAAAATTCTAATGTATCAAATTAGTAACTTGTAACTAATTCCGATGGACTTAAAATACAAAACCAAGCACTTTCGTGAATTGTAGTCGTGAAGTTTAGTCTGTCAAGTAGTTTAGTTGTTCTCAAGAACAAGCTGTGCAGTCAGCTTGATTCAACTTGTGTGTTTGCTGTAGCGATCAAGCTCATCCATGAATCGCACTGCGTAAAAACTGCTTACTTATTTATGACGGCGACTGTTATGCGAATAAGAAGTAGGGCCAAGGGCGACCGGCTGTCGGCGGCGGCAACCTCTCGCGTCCGACCCGGGTTCAATCCATGGTCCGGTGCGAGAGGGAATGGGACGCCAGCGAAGGAGGTGGTGGTATGTGAGAGGGAGTGAGCCTCACGTCCCAGCCGCCGCGAGAGACGTCATGGGCGTCGGGGGTCACGTGGTGGCTCCCGGCCACCGTAGGCGCGGGCCTGTGAACGGTGAGTAATGGGCTAGCTCGCCGGCGCGTTCGTGTTCCACGCGCGCCTCAAACAGATGTCAGCAAACGGGAAGGGGTCCGAAAGGACCCATGCCTGCCAGGGCTGCGAGACTGTTCGAAAGAGTTACCGCGGCCTTGGAACACAAAGGGCAAAAGAAGGAACATGGATGGATTTTAGTGAGTACAAGTCTGACACTTCCTTTCGCTCCGCCCAGAGTGGGAAGGGACATTTGATGAGTTACCATCCGAAAAAAAAACAATAGGGCGACCGGCTGATTGCAGGTAAACCTTTGGTTTAGACGTCTCGCGGTAACAAATACCTCGTTACATTCTTCTTGAACTTTTATCTCACCTTTGACCGATAATGTTTTGTTCTATTTGTGACACACTTATTTTTCAATGTGATTAAAAAATCATGACCGTAAGCCATCAAAGGTCACAATTGATACTGTTAAATGTCACATTGGGTGCCATCTGCGACGTTCTCAACTAAAAGCAATAAGGGATCTTTAAAACTTGTGGAACAATGACCCCGCAATTATTTACAGATGAACAAAGTCTGGAAGCATCCCCAACTCAGACGATGTTCACAAAGTTTTAGACTTTCTCCACAAAATCCAGCTGTGGCGGCAAAAACACGAATATTGAATAAAGCAACCGTATTTCCTAAGTTTATAGGATGACTTACTAAACAGTTGAAACTGAGCGTTTTAGACAAGGCGTCAGAATGAAGACAATCTCACTCTTGTAAGCGAGAGCGCTGCAATAGCGGAAGGACTACTTATTACTTAATTATGAAGTTTTTTATGACTTTTGTGCATATTCCATTACTACCTACACTGTTTGTATATCTAAGAGACATATTAATTATTTTGTTTATTTATTACATTTGCTTAAGCCATTAACACTAAATTAAGTAATCCTTTTACTCGGTCTTCCCACAGAACCACAAACATTCTAACATTATCGTCTTCCATTCATCAGCAAACAAGTCCAATCCAGTGTTGGTCTCCACGAGCGCGTTGAACATCGTAAGCATATGTACCTACCCGGTCTAAGGGAGGTGGTTCGAGCTACAGTGCGACAAAATGGGACATTAAACAATTTATGCATTCTAGAGCAATTATAATTATTTGGAACAAAGAATTGACACAGCTCCGCATATAAATCCGAGGCGTCGGTATAACCATGTATTATTTTATACGCTGTTGTTATTTGGTCAACAGCAGGCGCTAGGCGGGGCTCCTACTTCTGAATGGATTATAAAAAAACCGAGTCGGGGTGCCCCAAGTCCGGAGCTCGCATCGCTCGCTCTTGTACTCAGTAAAACACCAAAGTATTAACTTTTATAGTTACTTTAATTTATGGCTTCCACCATTTCTCTAAAACAAAATGGCGTCGCTTCACGTTTCGTTCCACATAGTGTAAACAAAAATTCGTTATTTTTGTGTAAAAAAGTTAATGTAATTGCATAATACAACAATTATTGTGCACATTTATTACACACCAAATTTAATACGTAAATATAATATTATATTTAAGTAAAACGTGACATAAAATACACCTCTACCGTCAACGGAACGTGAAATGTCAACTTTGACGTCTACCATGACAATTAATCCAACCTAAAAATTTACAAATGGCGTGCTATTTTCCAATTTGTATGGGAACTTTAAAATTATATATCTCGTAAACTGTGAACATCTGTAACTTAATAATGTGTAAAAAGCTTTCTATTTATGAGTACTATCTACAAAAAAAATATGAACTTCTAAATCAACGGTCCATAATGGAAAGTTTATCCCTCAGATCTGCTACACCTTAGAGCAGTGAAAAAATCAACAACTTGTAAGTCAACACGATCAAAAGATATGACCGTTTATGTCTCCTAGTTGACCTAGAATCATGAAAATTGGCAGGAAGCAATGTCTTACAGCACAGGTAAACAAAAAATTGAAAACCGTAAATATGTAGATAATTAAAATTATGTTTCCCAGGTATTTTTTTGTGGCACGAAACTCAGTGGGCCGAACGAAGAATAAATCAACAAAATACCTACAAGTTTACGGAACCCTATGAACGAAGGTGAGCTTTATAATTATTATCAAGTTCCCATCTCCAAGACGTCCTGCAAATCAAACCACGCAACAAGTGGTTATGACGAACTCACAGATAACTTATTAATGACGGCGGTGAATGGTCCTCGACACTCCATGTCTCTCCGTGAAACTTTCGCGCGGCATTAAGACGCAATAACATTCATTCAAATGTTAACGACCCATTCGAAACATGTTAACGAACTTTTGATTACAAAATTATTCGATTGTTTAACAAACATGCAACTCTATATGAAGCTAAACATTGCATACTTGAAAAAAAAATTAAGTAAAGTTACGCAATAAGAGTTTGGAACAAAACAGTCAACTGCGTAGTTTCTGCGACTAAAATCCGACGTCTGAACAGGCTCTATCTTTAAATCTGACACGTTTTGCTGTTCCAAGCACAGAGAGGTGCGTTAGTGTTCGATTGTCCGACTCTCTGCCGCGTCAGGGATAACGCTTTAAACGATACATTCTATTGAAAAGGAATATAATCTTGCTGAAACGCGCAAGATGTGAGTGTGAGGCGGAACGAAGTGAAAACGTGAGGCGCGCGGCGATACGGGTCAGTATGCCACCGAGCCGGGCCAGGTCGCTATCGTTACGGGCGATCACGGTTTCAGTGAAATTTGAGATAACGTTGCACCTTTTCAAAAACAACTCAAGTTAAATTCGCCCCAACACGTACCTACACTCGGCGCATGTCACGTTAAACTTTGGGTCCGGTGCGCTCCGCTCGTCCAATTTACCGGGGCCACTCCTCGACAAAGGAAAAAGTGAATTCTACAGCTTCCGTCTGCTGCATTACAATGATCGTTTGCAGAACTTTGTACAAAGTTGTCGTTCGGCGTTAGGAGCATCACACGATTGCTCGTTATTTGCAACTGTTTGCAGGATCACGCAGGCACTGACGTCCTGCCACACATCTTGTTCTGTAAAGTTTGTGTTTGTGTGTCTTAAGACTGTTTGATTTGGACGTTCCCGGAGGCCAGCGGATAGATCTATGGCTAGATTATACTTTATTGTACAACAAAACTGATTGGTGGAACTATTTCTATAATACTACATAATAAGCGTGGATGTTGATGTTACACCGCAGTGCGCGGCTCCCTTTACTCGGAGACGTTCGATTTGTGAACAATGCATGCGCGACTCCAGCTTCACGCTAGAGTGTAGCTGATCTGAATACCTTTGCGATTTTTCAGTTTACGTTTAAATAAACGGAGTACCTGTACTAAAGCCACGGCACGGTAATTTCATTAAAAATCCACACGAGTGGGTAGTACAGTAGTACGGCGGGCTACGTGGAGGCAGGTGGTGATCACCCGTCACCACTTCACTGGAGAGATTATACGGATACATAGTAGCATCATAATACAACAGCGCACTGTGTCGACTTTTACCAGAACACATGACTAAGTAACGTGTGTTAATACTTGACGCCGAGTAAGCACGCATTCGTTACATGTATTGACGCGCGTGAATAAATAAACGCTCTCCTCGGCGTGGCAGTGCACGGTGGTGGCGGTGGCGTGGCGTGGAGGAATTAATGAAACAAATGTGTTAACGAAGTAGGCGCGACTGTACCATCGTTCAGATTAAATGAATATTTTATTTCTGTATTTTCATCACAAACTGTTTCGTAATTTGTATCGGGAGTTACTTCAAACAAGTTCCTACGAAGGAGGTCGTTTACGTTGATTTTATTAGAGCTTTCTGGCGCAGCGCTTATCTTTAGTCGCCATCTCCCAGTCTTTCGAGATGTGCGCGGAACGAGCGCAATGTTTGCATAATTTCACAACGGTAAAATGGTGCTCACTCATATTACGAAATAATTGTAAAAATTACAACACAACAAAACATCCCCCTAAATACAATTTTATTCCTCATGACGTAATCTGAAACATCTTTCATTCTTTTCACGTTGAATGGCGTATAAAAAAGAAATTCATTTTGTGCGGGCGGGGAATTAATAATTCTAAGCCGAACAACAATACTGGAAAGAAATGAGAACGCGAGAACGCGTGGTGCGCGCAGGTGAGGCGCGGGGTGAGGAGGTGAGGGGGAGCACGGTACGTGTACCGAGAGTGGAGGGAGGGGGGTACAGCCTACTCCTATCGCGCACAACTCAAAAGTCGTTGAATTAACTGTAAATCTTTAATAAAAACTTGTGAAACTCTGCTTGTTAGTGTGAAATTGAATTTAAAATGGTCCGCGAGCGCACCGCTGCGCCGCCGCGCCGCCGCCGCCCGTACTGCCCGCTCCGTCCCGTAAAAAGTTCAAAGATAGCGGCCAGGGCCGGCGAGTGGCGGGCCAGGTGTGGGGGCTTCCTTTGAATTATTTAGTCTTTGGCGTATGTAAGAGATTACTGCTAATTCAGTAAGTTGGAAAGGGTTCACAGCGAGCTTACTTATCTAAAGTTTGCAAACATCATTTGACGCGGTGCGGTGTGCCGGCGATGACGGAAACCAATTTATATTACTCATAGAGAAGGTGGACACCTTTTAGGACACGTGGCCGTGCTAGGTGCAGGACCACTACTGAGAAAATCCTTATAGAAAAACCTCACAACACGACTTTTGCATCGAACCACGCTTGCGTTGATTTCAATAACAAGATAATTCTTAGAAGAAAATTTATGAAGAAATATTAATGTTAATATTAAAACTACTTACTTACTTAAAACTTACGTGAAGTAGTATGGTTATTTTATACCGCGACTAAAAATATTAAAACACGTACTTATACAATGTGCTATGCTCTGCTATGCTATGCTATGCCTTAATACAATATCAGCTTAATGCTACAAGGAGTACTACTGATGCACTTTGGATAATGCCCATAGTAAGGCTTCCGCCACTGTCGGACACTATTTAGATGTATCGATAGGATAATTATAAGGTACAAACATTATTGATGGCCAGCTGCAATTATAAACAACTCCAAGAATCGAATACCTATGTTATGACCTGGAATAGTAGTACTATTACGTGTGTACGGTTTACGTACATACGTCAGGCTGCAAACGCAGCAAGCTGCTTTTCTCTTTCGTATTTTTAAAAATATTTTTAAAACAATGTTTAATATCATTTTAAGTTAGTTGACAAATTACATACGCGAGCACCGCGGATTAGCATCCAACCTACTCTTACTTTGTTGTGATCGGTATTCTAATAAACGTGCCAAATACTGCGGGACCTTACAACGTGCAACAATGGCAATATTACGTTTAAACCAAAAAAGGAGTTGCATTTTGGTTCGACTAGCGTGTGACCAAACTTTTATTAATTTTGAACTAATTTTTTAGGGTTCTGCTGCCAAATGGCAAAAAAACGGAATTATAGATTCATCCTGTCCGTCTGTCCGTCCATATGCACGATCACAGCCACTATACTCCGAGACTGTTGGCTCCACACAGTTCTTCTTGTTTGTTTATTTTCTTCTGTAGTCTGTGTCATTATTGTAGAGCTGTCTAGCTCTACAAAAATGACATCGAGGTTCCTTCAACGCTTTTTTTTATAAGTCAATGGATGATGAGATATTCGCTTCTGAAACAATAAAAAAAATTGAGTCCCGGGGTCTAATTTATAAAGTAACATAAGGAAAATTCTGGAAAAATTTAGGTTTGTAGACCGTCAAAAGAACTTTCAACGAAAATTGGTTTGACTATGATGTGAAGTTTCGTGTTTCAGATTCTTTTGCACATCTTTTAGACTCTTTTTTGCACATCTACGTAGTGGTGGAATGAAGATTTTCAAAGGAGTCTAAAAGAAAAGGTTGCGTTCAAAGAATGGCGGGGTGTAGCGAACTCGAAGGACAGTTTAAAAGATGAAAAGAAAAATAATTGTAAAGACTGGAAGAGAAAGACAAAAAACGCGGTAGCAGTTTCCAGGGCTAGGAGCAGGAGAAGTTGTATGACGCACTGCACAGTCTTAGAGGCCAGACGGAGCTCTACCGGATAACAAGAGCCAGAGAAAGGAAAACAAGAGACATACTTAATATTAAATGTAAATAATATGGCGCTGGTAAGGTTCTGGCCAAAGATGATGAAATGAATTTAATGAGGGATGGAAGGTTTATTTTTAAAAGTTAATGAATGCAACGGGGCGCTCATAGAGGTGCAAGTAAATATGGGTTTGGTGAGAAAAAATTGCATGGATGAAGTAAAGAAGGCAGTTCAAAGCATGAAAAAGTGAAAAACTATGGGCCCCGACAAAATACCAGTAGAAGTATGTAAGTACTTAAAAGAAGACGGATGTATGTGACTGGATTTTCATGCCCTCGTAGGGTGCGGGATGTCGCGACTGGAGGGGCTCCTAAGCGCATGCTTGGAGAGAGGCCAGTTCCCGCTTCGTTGGAAGACGGGGAAGCTGGTTCTCATACGGAAGCCGGGGCGCCCTGCGGACTCTCCGTCCGCATACCGGCCCATCGTGTTGCTCGACGAGGTGGCCAAACTCTTTGAAAGAGTCATTGCCAACCGCCTCGCCGGGCACCTGGTGGAGATGGGGCCGGATCTTGCGGAACACCAGTTTGGTTTCCGCAGGGGGCGCTCGACGGTGGACGCCATCATCCGCGTGAGAGCCCTCACGACGGGGGATGCGGTGTCCCGGGGTGGGGTGGTCTTGGCGGTGTCTCTCGACATCGCCAACGCCTTCAACTCCATGCCCTGGAGCTGCATCAGGGAGGCACTCCGGTATCACCGGGTGCCGACCTACCTTCGTCGTGTGGTCGGGGACTACCTGTCGGACAGGTTTGTCATTTACCCTGGTCACAGCGGAGAATGGAACCGGCGAGAGATGTCGTGCGGTGTTCCACGGGGATCGGTTCTAGGGCCGCCCTTGTGGAACATCGGGTACGACTGGGTGCTGCGCGCCGACCTCCCTGACGGCGTCAGCGTAGTTTGCTACGCAGACGACACGCTGGGGCTGGCACAAGGGAGGTCGCACGAGGCGGCGGCCGAGCTAATGACACGCGGGGTTGCGATGGTCGTGGAGAGGATCCGGCAATTGGGTCTCGAGGTGGCATTGCACAAGTCCGAGGCCATGTGCTTCCATGGGCCTCGGAATGCGCCACCGTCGGGATCCATGCTCACGGTAGGAGGGGTTCCCATCGGCGTCGAGCCAACGTTGAAGTACCTGGGTCTCGTCCTCGACAGCCGGTGGAACTGCGTGGAGCACTTCCGACGTTTGGCCCCCAAACTGGAACGGGCCGGGGCTGCCTTCAAGCGGCTCTTGCCCAACCTGGGGGGTCCAAACGCCTCCTGCCGGAGGCTCTACGCGGGGGTCGTGCGGTCCATGGCCCTTTACGGGGCTCCGGTGTGGGCGCGTTCCTTGAGGCGGCGAGCCGCCCACTACCTGAACGCCCCCCAAAAGGTGGTAGCCGTAAGGCTGGTCCGGGGATACCGCATGATCTCCGGCGAGGCGGCGAGCCTCCTTGCCGGATTGCCACCATGGGATCTGGAGGCGATAGTCCTCGCGCGCCTACACGAATGGCGCGTGGAGGCACTACGCCGGGGGGTAACTCCGCTGCCGCGGCAAATTGTCGCTCAGCGGACAGACCTCCGGCGCGATCTCATGGCGACATGGAAAGAGCGACTGTCGCAACCCCGTGCAGGGCACGCCACAATAGTGGCGATAAGTCCCCTCTTTGAGGAGTGGCTAGAGAGGCGCCACGGCGCCCTCACCTTCCGCCTGACGCAGGTTCTCACCGGACACGGTTGTTTCGGAAGGTTCCTGCCCCGAATCGGGCGGGAGGAAACGCCCGGGTGCTACCATTGTGAGGATCGACCGGAGGACACGGTGGAGCACACTGTGGAGATCTGCCCCGCGTGGGTGGAGCACCGCCGTGTCCTCGTAGCGGCGATCGGCGGCGGCGACCTCTCGCTTCCGGCCTTGGTTCAATCCATGGTCCGGAGCGAGACGGAATGGGACGCCGTCACCTCCTTCTGCGAAGCAGTCATGCTAGCGAAGGAGGTGGCGGAACGTGAGAGGGAGAGAACCTCACGTCCCAGCCGCCGCGGGAGACGCACCGGGCGTCGAGGGCCACGTGGTGGCCCCCGGCCACCGTAGGCGCGGGCCTGTGGACGGTGAGCTATGGGCTAGCTCGCCGTCCGTCCGTCTTATGACGACAGGCCGTGTCGACGGCGCGTTCGTGTTCCACGCGCGCCTTAAGGAGAGTCAGCAAACAGGGAGGGGTCCGTAAGGACCGACGCCTGCCAGGGTTGCGGGACTGTTCGAAAGAGATACTGCGGCCCTGGAACACAAAGGGCAAAGAAAGGAACATGGATGGGTTTTAGTCAGTAAAAGTCTGACACTCCCTCCTGCTCAGCCCAGAGCGGGAGGGGTTATTTGATGATTTCCCATCGGTAAAAAAAAAAAGGGTGCGGGATGTGCAATAATCAAGAAATAAAAAAATAATGAAAAATCAAAATCGCCCGCTCTGATCCCGTGACAGGGGTGTGCATCCATGTTCCTTCGTTTGCCCTTTGTGTTCCAGGGCCGTGCTATCTCTTTCGAACAGTCCTGCAACCCTGGCAGGCATCGGTCCTTTCGGACCCCTTCCCGTTTCCTGACATCTCTCTGAGGTGTGCGTGGAACACGAACGCGCCGTCGACACGGCCTGTCGTCATAAGACGGACGGACGGCAAGTTAGCCCATAGCTCACCATCTACAGGCCCGCGCCTACGGTGGCGCCCACGACGCCCGGTGCGTGTCCCGCGGCGGCTGGGACGTGAGGTTCTCTACCTCTCACGTTCCGCCGCCTCCTCCGCTATCATGACTGCTTCGCAGATGGAGGTGACGGCGTCCCATTCCGAGCGGTGTTCAACCTTCTGTGAGATTTTCATGCAATTTTTTTTAGATTAAATTTAAGTTACGTAATCGCAAATAATGTTTCTTTTCGATTTTAATAAATATCATTTTAAAACTTTGAATGATTACAAACGTTGCATCTGCGTTTATAGGTAGTTTCTTTGAGAGTTAGCTTTCTGTGAACCACCCAGTAACTCTATTAATTACATATTCCTATTCCTTCATTTGCTATATTGGGTTAAATTAAATTAGCTAGCGATACTCCGCAGACGTGATGGATATCGATATCTAAACATAATAAACTCAAAAAATGGATTTGATGACATTTAGTTGGGTTAACGACCACAAGTAGTGCAGTTATTATAAATACAACATCGATTTACATCATGCCCTTGCCAAACTTCACGCGAACGTGTTCATACTGAGATGAGCTCGCACGTTAAACTTCCCGGTTTATAAACACGATGTATAAATAAAAATGTTGCAAAAAAAAAAAAAATTACTTTCGGAAGACGGTGCCTTTTGCTTGTTTCATAGACATTTTGCATGTTTGCAGGGTTTAAAGAAATCTAACACGAAGGGGATGGCGGGACCGTAGTCTAGGTAATCTAATTGAAAAATGCTAAGCATTATTTATTCCAAATGTCAAGTCTGTAGCGTTAGAAGTTACTGAAATAATGTAGCTGTGACAGATAAACGGGCAGACAAAGTCGCACAATAATAAGTATCGGTTTTTATCTATTAATATACCGAAAAATAAAGCCTCGATTTTGAACTCTTTTGCGTGGCCTAAAATTTAACAATAATTATTTTTAGAAAATATTTAAATTCGTGCCTATGGTTTTTCACCCCTGAAATAGGATCCACCACGTGGGTTCTCGGCATCTAGAAAGAAGTCAAAAATTTATTGAAAATTAAAATGCTTGTAATTTGAAACCACGGCATATTCTTACTACTCTTGTTAAAATATACTTCTTTTTTTATTTTTCCATTATTTGATGCTGTATTCGCTAAGAAAAACCTATATTTAAAATGAGCCCACCAGGTGGATTCCCGGCACTTCAGTGCCGGGAATCCACCATCCATTCTTTAACACATTCATGTGTTAAAGAATAAAGGTGATGTGCAAGTCTACAACAACTACCGGGGAATAAAGCTCATGCCACATAGTATGAAAGTATGGGAGAAAGTGATAGAGAAAAGAATAACAGAGGAGAGTGAGATCATCCAAAACCATTTGGGTTATGCCAGGTCGAAGAACAATGGACGCCACTTTTGCACTCCTCCAATTGTGCGAGAAGTTGCACATTGTTGTTCATTGATCTGGAGAAAACGTATGATAGGGTACCTCGGGATGTGTTGTGGTGGGCCTTGAAAGAGAAAGGTATACCTGGGAAATATGTAGAGTTAATTCGTGCTACATGTACAGTCAATCTTGTACCTGCCTCCGGTCAGCTGCTGGCAACACCAACGAGTTCAGTGTGGCTGTAGGCTTGGATCAAGGGTCATCTTTAAGTCGTTACCTTTTCTTGTTGATTATTGACGCTCTGACGTCTCATACAGGAAAAAGCACCCAGGAGCATGTTGTTTGCCGATGGCATTGACCTTGTCGGTGAAAATGGAACTGAGATCCAGAGCAGATTAGAGAAATGGCAACAGAACCTGGAGAATGTTGGCCTGAAAATCAACGGAAGTAATACTCAATACATTTACTATGATTTCGGCAGTCTCTCTAGTTCTAGAGCCGTAGCGCTAGATGCCGCGCTCCTCCAAGCCTGCTCCGACTTTCTGTATCTCGGTTCACTCGAGCAAAGAGATGGCGAAATAGATCGGAGTGTTAAGCATAGAATTAACACTGGATGAATGAAAAGGCGGCAGGTCACGAGAACAATATGCGACTCTGACATCTCCCAACCCTTTAAAGATCGGGGAAGAAGAGAGGGAATATTTAAAATGTCGTTCGGTGTAATTATTTGCTACTGAAAATTATCCATTGATTTTAACATACTTATCGGTAACTCCGATTATTGCTGACGTGAATAAGTGGACAACTCGATATATCATTTTTTTTCGCATCGGTAAATCATTTGACATCTCTATTAATGCTGAAACTATAGGGAATTTCATAGATTTCATGTTACCATCTAAAACACGACATAAAATTACCTATTATACCAACCACACTTCTACGTTTGTGTTATTATCCGAGTTACAGTCACCTTAGAAAGAGCTCAAACCTTCTTTCTTCTTTCCGTCCCGTAAAACTGCCATTTTAGGATTAACAAGTTATTCACGCCAGGCACGGAATTAGGGTATTCTGTAACTCTAAATAAGCTAAACATTTTCAAGGTTCAGGTACTTTTAGCAAACTAACCTTAAAACTCTCATCTGCACATCTGCCTAGCCTTTTCCCAACTCTTTGGGGTTAGCTTCCAGTCCTACCGGATGCAGATTAATACCAGTGTTTTACGTGAAGCAACTGCCTATATGACCTCCACAATCCAGTCAGCACTTAGTAATACGGTAAGTACCACTGGCTAAGACTGGCAAAGGGCAAAGGTCTACAAATGGCAGCCGAGACCAACGGCTTAGCGTGCTTTCTTAGCGTGCTTTGGAAAGCGCAGCTTTACCTTGAAAATCGGCGAACTTGTGTGTTATGTGCAACTGTTATTACTTAGCCACGAGCTCCTCTCTAAGAGTCTCATCGTATCGAATCGTCCTGTACAAACCACCGCGTAACAGAATCTTGTTTGTCAAATATTTGTATACTGAAAAGTAACAAAGGTTTCAAAGAATATTTTGATGTTTCAGGTGTTATTGTATCACTGTGTTCAAAGTTCAAAGCGAGAGATATTGAAGGTCAGGGCTAATGGTGCCGGTCTCGGCTCGGCTTGACGAGGAGGTAGATCAGGCTAACGTAAGGGCGATAGTAAGAGAAGATCCACTTCATAAAAGTTACAAAAAAAATCTTTTTCCATATATTATCCATAAGTTTTTCTCAAAAAGAAAACATAGGTAATTTCTCCTAAATGGGTGTCAGTTAATCTGCTATTGTATTGCTTTTTTCAGAAGGAAATGATTTGTTTCAGCATTGCATCACTAAGATGAAAGTAAAGTGTATGGCTGAGGCTGTTCACTGTTCCTATCACTGGTGCTGTCATCTAAAACTGTCAAGTCACAAATGTGTGTCAACACCTTAGTTATTACATACCATGCAACGTTTCTTAATGTTGACTTAGGTAAGCCTTCTGCCCGATCTATTTATTTGTATTTTGTAACCGTGATACTCGAGAGGGCTGGCCAGACAGCCCTCCGTCGAAGGCCGAAAGCCTATACGGCACTAAGAACACCGCAAATTACCTCTCATGGGAATACGAGTGTAGTACCAATCTACCCGTAGTTGTCTTTATTTTGAGGAATTTGGTAGCATTAAAGCTATAATCTCTATGTTTCACTTTCAAACTACTTTTATTTTATTATCGTTTTTAACAAACGAATTGTAATGGGTAAGTCGTAATACTAGTACTGTAATGTAAACTAGCAACGCTTGCAACTACTTACTAGTTGGTAATACAACAATACCACATTATGTTACTTTTAAGAGTTATCTTTGTTTAGCAATTGCCGCCGTCACGGTTCTTGAGATCGCTATTTCAATGGGCTTACAAAATAAAATTGTCCTTTAGTATTCTGGATCATTCCCACTAGTTCTACTACACAGTTCTACGGTAGGACTACTCGTAATGGGTTTTTTTTCCCCACTAGTCCTACGATTCAAGGCGGCACAAAATAGTAGAACTAGTGGGAACAAAAAGTCCCACTTCTCACTCAATTCAACGAAATAGTAATAAAACTTTCACTCTTTCTAGCTTATATTTTTGTGAGGAGTCTTTTAATTCTATCTGGATACGGTCGTGGGATTTAGATCAAATCTTTTCTACCCAACTGCCAAGGAAGCGTTATGTTTTTCGCACGTATCTTGTGTTTTTTTTTGTAACTTTCTTTATTACCTCTTATGTTCCAATGGATTTCGACGATTAAGGTATCATTAGATGTGTCTTAAAAAGCCAAAT
The DNA here is from genome assembly GCA_947578425.1 of Eugnorisma glareosa. NCBI lineage: Eukaryota > Metazoa > Arthropoda > Insecta > Lepidoptera > Noctuidae > Eugnorisma > Eugnorisma glareosa. The sequence goes on from OX387970.1 coordinate 347,045, forward strand.
ATCCTTAGATAAGTGTTTAAAAATAACAAAATGGCGGATTTTTAGCGATAAATTGTAAGTCGTTAATTTTTTTTTTCAACCTATCGAGTAGAATATCAAAATAAAGGAAATTAAAAGGAGATTACAAATATATATGTCGGAGATTGACATCTCCGACATATATATTTGTAATCTCCATAGCGATCTTCTAGCATAGCGGAGTAAATCCTGACGGATTTACTCCGCTATGCTACATCATGTGGGCAGATGATGGGTTTCGTGCTATGAAAACACACTGAGCGATACACTGTTTCTAGCAAAACTTACGAATTACTTGGGATTACAACTTAACACATTATCACGGGGCACAATGAATCGGGTATAGTTCCAAGAGGTCTCAACTCCGCCGCAATCAGACACTGACTGTCTTCCTGGCATCAAGTTGTCAACATTAGGGCTCTGTAGAAAGCACGCTGTGGTGTGAGTAGACTTGTAAGTAGGTCGCGTGATGTTACCACTGCGTACTTGCGATTCCTTTTAGCCCGTACCAATGACCGTCTCCGACATAAAAGGTCCCATTAAAATAGATGGACAAATTTTAACACAGCGTTCAGTACGTATAACCATTGATATCCAAGCAAAAAAAAAACACTGATTAAAGTGATTTTATTTACTGAAATTTCAAGTTTCTGTTGACGAGCACTATGTTTAACCGACTTCTAAAAAAGGAGAAGTTTATGTATTCCACCAGAATCTTATTTTTCATGTATGTATATACATAAGAAACTGATTTCTCGGTGATTACTGGTCCGACTTACGTATTTTTTTTTCTTTTGGTCGAAGAAGCTTGCAGGGTGGTCTCATATAAATTGTATTAACTTGACTTGGGTAGTTAATGAGTTATCTTCTATAATACGTATTTTTTCTTCTTCGTCTATGTTAATGACATGATGGTATAACTTGTCGTTAAATACCAAAGGACGTCAAAGAGCTAACTAATAATTTATTTTTTATAAAGTTAAAACAATGACTGCGGAAAAAATGTTTTTATTCAATTAATGAAATAAAAAACGGAGCGTCACCGTCCACGTAACATCAGCTCCATTATTTAAAATCTTTCATAAATCCATAAACAATATTTAAGTGATAAATCAAAGTGAATTTGGCATGGGACTTGACGTATTTATTCTCGGCACTGATTTAAAGAGGCAGTTGTAAATAGCGGTTATGGTAAGTTAAAAATTATAAATGGCACGTTTAATAACTAGTTCAGCAGTTAAAACTAAGCAGTAAAGTAAACAAAAATGAGTAATAAAAAATAATGAAATGGATCAGTGAATATATAATTGAGCAGGAAAATAATCAAATGGGCGGTAAAATTATTGAACGAGCGGTTACGTGTGGGCAGTAGTAAATCGGAATTTGTCGGTAAGAAATCTCATTCTAAGCAATTCTATAAACAATGAGGTGGTAAAGTAGTTTTCGAGATATAGCGGTGTGACGGACGGACAGACGGACGAAGTCGCACCATAAGGGTTCCTTTTTACCTTTTTGGTACGGAACCCTAAAAACAGTACTTAAATAGTAATGAAAAATTAAATTACTTTTGCTTTGACTGAAGGAATTAAATGTTACTGCGACCTATTTCGACGTAGCGCTCGCCGGCCGCTGCCGCGGCACCGCTCGCTTCGCTCGCTCGGCTCGCGCATATTTGGTCACCGTTCTAACCTAACCTAACCTATTTGATCGGAGTGAGCGGAACGTTTCAACGTCAATCTTCTTCGAACCTAACCTGTTTGGAGTCCTGAGCTCACTTCGCTCGCTCTGGCATCCTAAGTTTTCCTTGCCACAATGCCTGACTATGTTGATGTGGTGTGTGTACAAAACAACAAAAATTTATGGATAGCATAATGTCTACTTTTACATTTTCGTTGAAAAAATACCATGGAAAAAACACCGAACAAACAGTATTCGTTCACAAATAATTCTACTGCTTGTTAAGTTTGATAACCCTGTGATTGGTCGCTTCCACCACCCGCGCTAATAAGCTCCGCCCAACTAACGAACATTTACCTCTCTTTTCAATGAATTTGAGTTCGAGTGTCACCGCTCGCTATGATCTGCCGAACTATTTATCGAACCGCTCATTCCATCATGTTTACCGCTCATTCAGTTATTGGACTGCTCAATTATTTTTAGAATTGTCATTGTATGATAAAATAACCGACTAATTGATTTTTTATTACTGTTCATGTTTTACTGTCGCAATAATTAATCAACCGCCATTAAATTAAATAACTGCTCAATATGTTTTTCAATTGATCATAATAACATCTCGAATATTTAAATGACAGCTCGAAAAATTCGTTCCCTTTATTCTCACATCTCTATTTCCAAAAAAAAAACATTGTATTTATCAACGCAGTCCACGTTGAAATGTCAAAAATTCGTGCGTTGGTGCCAATGGTCATGAAATATTTCTGCCAGGAAAAATTACGAAGAGTGCAACCTGAAATCCATTGAGCGTTTGGGGAGCTATTGTGCGGCTTTAAAAAAAACAAAATTGAGACACCGAAGACACAACGCGACGCCCGTCTCCCGGCAACAGTTGCCGGGGCTGCGAAAGATGCCAGCGTGTTCGGCGCGGCGGCGGCGCACGTTGGGCCGAAAATCGGCTTTCATAGACTTAGTGATTTTAATTTGTATGCGCCGGATTTAATGCCGGATATCTCTTCTATTAGGTATTACTATATAAAAAATGTCACCTGTGTTAATTCTGCTCAAAAACGAAGGAATTATTATTTTTTTACGAAATATTTGTGTGAAGCTAGTGTGGTGTGTCACGTACATCACGTTTAGATCTTAGTTTAAGTTAAGGTAGATAAGCTATGTCCATAGTTATATTATGATATATGTCACGCACGGACTAGGTATATATTACACTAATAAAGGGAGTCGGGGGTCTTCAGTCTCCAGTTGACTCATGGACAAGTACACGACATGGTATTTACTTAACCCCTCCTTCCCTCCACATCGCATGGCGACCCTGCCAGTCGACTGGACGGCGTTATAGTTGCCCGACCGGGATCTCATCGGAGTCACTTCAGTCGGCTTCAGTCAGTTTCTCGACAGTTGGTTAGTCACAGGCCATGGGGACCACGTCATCCAAGGAAGAGGTTATTATAGCCCAGACAGCAGCGGGTGGTTCAAATACCGCGACAGTAACACAAGAGCAGATATCCACCATCAGCGCGATGCTGTTGTTTATCGCCGTGTGTTTGGCGGTTGTCATCATTGGCGTGGCAGTCCGGCTGTACAGGAGGTGTCATCAGAATTGGATCGAAGAGAAGATCAATCAGCGTGAGGTGCAGCGAGCTGTGCAGATGGCCTGACCGGGAGCTGGCGGAGCGACAAGAGGAGTAAGTGATGTGATTTGAACTTAAGTGTAGTGGCGAGTATTTTCGGTCATCTATCAGTTAGAGGCATTAATTTTGAATGGAAGTGGAGTTAACGTCACTGTTTGTACAGCTTAAGTTATTGAGGGAATCAATTGTCAAGTTAGGTCCCAGTAGGCGGAAAGGCAAAAATTTTGATGGAAAGATAAGCGAGGTAAAAGCCCTGTATTGTAAATTTAAGTGTGTAGTTTCTAAGTGTAGCAAATTTTCGGAGGAATTAGCACAGCTAGTGAGTAAAATAGAAAATTTGTATGTAGACACTTTTAAGTTTGAAAACGGTACCGGAACCGATACAGAGATGGCGTTGGAAAGGTTTTCATTGAAAACGGCGGTTAGCTTACTCCCGAAAATGAATGGGGATGAGCAGGTAACCCAAGATTTGATTGATGCCATAGATTTATACAGCTCTATGTTAGAAGCGGCTGATAGTGCTCATTTAATTAGATTCGTGCTAACTACACGACTTACCCAGGGGGCTAAGATGCGATTGTCCTCTACTTATACGACTGTAGACAGTCTTTTAACGGACATGAAGAAGCATTTGTTGACGGTTAAGTCAGACGTTGCAGTGCAAGCCAAATTTGCTCGCGCTAGGCAAAATGATAGGTCGGTCACGGATTTCGGGGCAGAGATAGAGAAGTTAATGGTGGATTTGACTATTTCTCAAGCCGGGGAAAATTCGGAAGCTTATAAAATTTTGCGGCCTTTAAATGAGAAGTATGCGGTTAAAAAGTTTGCTGACGGACTTCGTAATCAGCGTCTTGGTACAATTATTACGGCACGGAACTTGACTTGTTTGAAAGATGCTATCAGGGTAGCGGAAGACGAAAATTGTGCTTCGTCGGGTCAAGTCATGACGTTCCAGCGGTGGTCCGCGGGTGGTAGTTTTTCTACGGGAAATAGGGGTCGTGGAAATAACTATAGGCGGCACGCTGTAGGTAATGGATACGCGCAGCAAAAAACAGCTGTTGGGCGTACGTACCGAAATGGAAACGTAAGGTATAGTAGTGGAATGCGCGGTCATAGCAATAGTACTCATCGTGGACGGCAGACTCAGCAAGGTCGACAGCGCGTAGCGTGTCTAGAGCACGTGCGGGGCGATGCTGACTCAAGTGCAGTGTCAATGTCACGAAGTAGCGAAGGCAGACAATTGAATGAAACGCAGTTTTTTCGAGGCTAAGCATATTTTAGCTTGCAATAGTGTTAACTGGGTGAATTTTCTAGCAAATAATGTGGATTCGGAATGGTTAGTCGATACGGGTGCGTCGATATCGGCAATAAAAAGTAATTTCTTGAGGAATAATGCTTTGTGCTGTAAAGTAGTTAAGGAAGAATTAGTGATTAATGGTGTAGGGGGTAGTTTACGGGCTATAGGTTATGTATATTTGACGTTGGAATACGAACAATGTTCGTTCGTGCATAAGTTTTATATATTCAATGATTTGCCATGTAGGTCAGTTGGCATATTAGGCCAGGATTTCTTGCAGGCGTATAGTGGTATTATAGACTTTTCGGGGAACAGGTTATCTCTAAAGAACCGTGAGCAGCAGACGGTTTCGATGCCACTTAAATCCTATAATTATTCTTTAACTATTTCTCCGCGTTGTGAAATGGTTAAGTATTTGCCCGTTAATAGAGCAGAAGATTGTGTAGTGTTTAGGAAAGAGTTGCGAGAAGGGGTTTTCTTAGCAAATGTAGTAGCTAGACCTAAGAATGGGATGATGCCCATTAGGATTTTAAACACAACCACGGAGGAAGTTGTGTGTAGTATGTCCGATGTAGAAGTCTATCCGTTAAGTGATTTTAATTGTTGTAGTTTTGCGGAAACAGAAGTAAGTGTTGAACGTGTTAAGAAAATATTTTCTTTGCTTAATCTTGATTATTTGAATGCCGAGGAACGGTTGTCAGTTGAGCAAATATGTGCAAAATATCCAGATATTTTTTATATTCCGGGAGATAAATTGGATGTCACGAATGTATATGCGCAGTCAATACGTTTGAAAGATAATGTTACTCCAGTTTACAGGAAACAGTATAGAATACCTTATGTACAGAAAAAGGAGGTTGATAGGCAAGTGCAGGAGATGCTGGGTAGTAATATTATTGAGGAGGCGGTTAGTGAGTGGTCTAGTCCTGTTTTGGTTGTACCCAAGAAGGCAAATCGTGATGGGGAGAAAAAATGGCGTGTAGTAATAGACTACAGGCAGTTAAATGAAAAGATACAGGATGATAAATTCCCTTTGCCAAATATTAATGAAATCTTGGATTCATTGTCGGGTGCAGTTTACTTTAGCCACTGTGATCTATCACAATCATATTATCAGTGTGCTTTAGATGAAAGTAGTAGGAAATACACAGCTTTCACGACAGATAAAGGGCAATATCAGATGTATAGATTACCAATGGGGTTAAAGATAAGTCCAAGTTCTTTTAGCAGGTTAATGACTGTAGCCATGTCAGGGTTAAATTATGACAAGTGTTTGATATATTTGGATGATTTAATTATTTTCGGGCGGAATTTGGATGAGCACAACCGAAACCTTATGTCAGTGTTTTCTCGCCTGAGAAAGGTCAATCTTAAACTGAATCCATCCAAATGCGGATTTATGAAAAAACAAATACTTTATTTAGGACACGTAATTTCAGCGGAAGGTATTTCACCAGATCCTGAAAAGGTAGAAGCCATAAAGAAATATCCGCGTCCATCAGCAGTTGATGAAGTAAAGCGGTTTGTGGCGTTTGCAAATTATTATAGGAAATTTATACCAAATTTTGCTAGTATAGTGATACCTATGAATAAGCTATGTAAGAGGGATGTAGTGTTTAGTTGGACCGATGAATGTGAGAGGTCGTTTTTGTTGCTTAAGGAAGCGTTAATGAATCCACCAGTGTTGGATTATCCAAATTTTTCTGAAGACAACACGTTTATATTGCAAACCGATAGTTCGGGTTATGCGGTAGGAAGTGTTTTGTGTAATGGGAACGGTAAACCCGTTGCATACGCTAGTAGGTCTTTGGGGAAAAGTGAGTTAAATTATCCTATTATAGAGAAGGAGTTATTGGCTATAGTATGGTCAGTTAAATATTTTAGACCGTATTTGTATGGACGGAGGTTCGTTGTAAAAACGGATCACCGGCCACTATTATACTTGTTTAACATGACAGATCCATCAAGTAGGTTAACTAAGTTTCGTTTATGTTTAGAAGAGTATGACTTTGAGGTCGAGTATATTAAGGGGAAAGAAAATGTATTAGCTGATGCACTTTCTAGGATAGTAATTTCAAGTGAAGATTTGAAAACCATGCGTGAAAAAACTATATCCGTAATGACGAGAGCGCAGTACAAACAGTTGGAAGAACCAAATGTTTGTGATACGGACCCTGTGGTATCTAGGACTGATCACCCTAGGATCGTGGAAGTTCTTAAAAAACAAGGAAATGACATTGAGATATGTTTGAATGAGTGGGAGAAGATGTTACGTAACACTAATGGTGAAAAAATATTTTCAAAGTCGCGCAATTTAATGTATGTGCCAGAAAACTCGAGTATTTACGTAAACTATGAATCTTTATCGGCATCATCGCGAGACGAGTTGTCGAGAGACATAGTCACTTTTTGTATTGAAAAGGGCATAAAAGAAGTTATTATTTTGAAAAATCGTTATAACGTTAAGTTTATTACAAAAATGGCCAAATATTTGAAGGAAAATAGTAATTCGATATGTGGAGATTTTAGAATATGTGTAGTGAAGGGTGTGCGGAAAATAGAAGGGGCAGATGAGAAGAGAATTGTTTTAAATGATTTTCATATTTTACCTACGAGTGGTCATTCAGGAATACGCAGGATGGTGAATAATATAAAGAAATATTATTATTGGCCGTCAATTGAGAAAGATGTAGCGGAGTACGTTGGTAAATGTGATAAGTGTAAAAAACAAAAGTTTTCCAAACATACTAAAGAACCAATGACAGTTACTACCACTGCATCTTCATCTTTTGAAAAGATTTATTTAGATATAGTGGGGCCACTTGATAGGGACGAAAATGGTAATGTTTACATATTAACTCTTCAATGTGAACTTACGAAGTTTGTGGAGGCTTATCCACTAAAAAATAAATCCGCAAATGAGGTAGCAAAAGCGTTGGCAGAAAATTTTGTGTTGAGATATGGGATACCGGGAACAATTGCTACGGATAGGGGTTCTGAGTTCATTTCGAAAGTAATGGTAGAGCTATGTAATGTCTTGGGCATCAATAAAATCTTATCAACGTCATATCATCATGAAAGTATAGGGTCTTTGGAAAACGTTCATAAAACTTTAGGTGCTTATTTAAGGATACAAACAGATAATAATCCATCATCGTGGAGTTCTTGGATTCCATATTGGTGTTTTTCTTATAACACAACAGTTAATACTGTGACTAAGTATACGCCTTATGAATTAGTTTATGGTAAAATTTGTAGGTTACCAAGTAGTCTTCAAGGTGAAAGTGTTGAACCTTTGTATAATTTTGATGATTATCCTTTAGAATTTAAATACAGGTTACAAAGGGCTCAAAATGATGCAAAAGAAAATTTGGTATCAAGTAAGTTATCAAGGAAACATTGTTATGATAAGAATCTTAATTCTATAACTTATAAGGAAGGTGACTTGATTTTGATAAAAAACGAAGTGGGCAATAAGTTGGAGTGTATTTATAATGGACCATTTGTAGTTGTAAAGGACGAGTCACCAAATGTAATAGTTAAATATAAAAATAAGATAGATGTAATACATAAAAATAGGACAAAGTTATACTGTAAGACTTAGAATGTAAGTTTAAAAATGTAAAGAGATGAGGGAAAAAAAAAAAAAAACAATGTAACTAAGTTTTTTTTTTACTTTAGGAAGGGTGATGTGGTGTGTCACGTACATCACGTTTAGATCTTAGTTTAAGTTAAGGTAGATAAGCTATGTCCATAGTTATATTATGATATATGTCACGCACGGACTAGGTATATATTACACTAATAAAGGGAGTCGGGGGTCTTCAGTCTCCAGTTGACTCATGGACAAGTACACGACATGGTATTTACTTAACCCCTCCTTTTTTTTTTTTTTTTTTTTTTTACCGATGGGAAATCATCAAATAACCCCTCCCGCTCTGGGCTGAGCAGGAGGGAGTGTCAGACTTCTACTGACTAAAACCCATCCATGTTCCTTCCTTTGCCCTTTATGTTCCAGGGCCGCGGTATCTCTTTCGAACAGTCCCGCAACCCTGGCAGGCGTCGGCCCTTACGGACCCCTTCCTGTTTGCTGACTCTCTTTGAGGCGCGCGTGGAACACGAACGCGCCGTCGACACGGCCTGTCGTCATAAGACGGACGGACGGCGAGCTAGCCCATAGCTCACCGTCCACAGGCCCGCGTCTACGGTGGCCGGGAGCCACCACGTGGCCCCCGACGCCCGGTGCGTCTCCCGCGGCGGCTGGGACGTGAGGTTCTCTCCCTCTCACGTCCCGCCACCTCCTTCGCTAGCATGACTGCTTCGCAGAAGGAGGTGACGGCGTCCCATTCCGTCTCGCTCCGGACCATGGATTGAACCAGGGCCGGACGCGAGAGGTCGCCGCCGCCGATCGCCGCTACGAGGACACGGCGTTGCTCCGCCCAAGCGGAGCAGACCTGCACAGTGTGCTCCACCGTGTCCTCCGGTCGATCCTCGCAGTGGTGACACCCGGGCGTTTCCTCCCGCCCGATTAGGTGCAGGAACCTCCCGAAACAACCATGTCCGGTGAGGACCTGCGTCAGGCGGAAGGTGAGGGCGCCGTGGCGCCTCTCCAGCCACTCCTCAAAGAGGGGACTTACCGCCATTATAGTGGCGTGCCCTGCACGGGGTTGCGACAGTCGCTCTCTCCATGTCGCCATGAGATCACGCCGGAAGTCTGTCCGCTGAGCGACAATTTGCCGCGGCAGCGGAGTTTCCCCCCGGCGTAGTGCCTCCACGCGCCACTCGTGCAGGCGCGCGAGGACTATCGCCTCCAGATCCCATGGCGGCAATCCGGCAAGGAGGCTCGCCGCCTCGCCGGAGATCGTGCGGTACCCCCGGATTAGCCTTACGGCTACCACCCTTTGGGGCGCGTTCAGATAATGCGCGGCTCGCCGCCTCAAAGAACGCGCCCACACCGGGGCCCCGTAAAGGGCCATGGACCGCACGACCCCCGCGTAGAGCCTCCGGCAGGAGGCGTTTGGACCCCCCAGGTTGGGCAAGAGCCGCTTGAAGGCAGCCCCGGCCCGTTCCAGTTTGGGGGCCAAACGTCGGAAATGCTCCACGAAGTTCCACCGGCTGTCGAGGACGAGACCTAGGTACTTCAACGTCGGCTCGACGCCGATGGGAACCCCTCCCACCGTGAGCATGGATCCCGACGGTGGCGCATTCCGAGGCCCATGAAAGCACATGGCCTCGGACTTGTGCAATGCCACCTCGAGACCCAATTGCCGGATCCTCTCCGCGACTATCGCAACCCCGCGAGTCATCAGCTCGGCCGCCGCCTCGTGCGACCTCCCTTGCGCCAGCACCAGCGTGTCGTCAGCGTAGCAAACTACGCTGACGCCGTCAGGGAGGTCGGCGCGCAGCACCCAGTCGTAACCGATGTTCCACAAGGGCGGCCCCAGAACCGATCCCTGTGGAACACCGCACGACATCTCTCGCCGGTTCCACTCTCCGCTGCAACCAGGGTAGATGACGTACCTGTCCGTCAGGTAGTCCCCGACCACACGACGAAGGTAGGTCGGCACCCGGTGATACCGGAGTGCCTCCCTAATGCAGCTCCAGGGCATGGAGTTGAAGGCGTTGGCGATGTCGAGAGACACCGCCAAGACCACCCCACCCCGGGACACCGCATCCCCCGTCGTGAGGGCTCTCACGCGCATGATGGCGTCCACCGTCGAGCGCCCCCTGCGGAAACCAAACTGGTGTTCCGCAAGATCCGGCCCAATCCCCGCCAGGTGCCCGGCGAGGCGGTTGGCAATTACTCTTTCGAAGAGTTTGCCCACCTCGTCGAGCAACACAATGGGCCGGAATGCGGACGGAGAGTCCGCAGGGCGCCCCGGCTTCCGGATGAGGACCAGCTTCCCCGTCTTCCAACGAAGCGGGAATTGGCCTCTCTCCAAGCATGCGCTTAGGAGCCCCTCCAGTCGGGGCCCGAGAGCCTGCAAGGCCAGGACCCAGGCTTTGCCAGGTAAGCCGTCGGGTCCTGGGGCGGCAGTTTTGGCCTTAAGCCTGCCTACCGCCACTCTCAGGTCTACCCCAGTCACCTCTGGAATGTCGTCATCGTCCTCAGTGTGGTCCGCTTCCGGCACCGCAAGTGGCGGAGCCATGGGCGGGGGAGGATGTTCCCCTCGCGAAGGGAACAGAGCGCTCACCACGTCCTCCACGAGCTCAGGCCGGAGACTCTGCGTCAGCGGAGGGGCCCTGGTGCGGAGTTTATCCCGCACCATCTTATACGGGCGCCCCCACGGATCTCTGTCGAGAGTCTCCAGCATCTCCTCGCGGGCCACATCTTTGGCCCGCAGGACAGCCTCCTGGAGGGCGGTCTTCGCCGCTCTGTATCCCTCATACAGCTCCGCCTCAATGGCTGCCGCATTCGGAGGGCGAATGCGGAGCCTGCGATGCCTGGCGTACAGGTGTCGCGCGGCGACGCACGCCTCGCGCAGAGACGTCAGCTCTCGCGACCACCAGTACACCTGACGCCGGGCGCTTTCTGACCGAACCCGGGGCATTGCCACGTCACATATATCGGACATGGCCTCCTGGAACCAACCCGCCTCATTGTTCACGTCGGCAGGCCTGACCGGTGATGTCACCCAGGCCTGCACAATCGAGGCTTCCAGGAGGAGCTCCCGGTCCAGCTGCTTCAGCGCCCATCGCGGACCACTCGGGGTCTGTAGGACCGGCGCGCTTGGGGTCTGGGCGGAGACGTCAAACCGGATATACCGGTGGTCGGAATAGGTCTCCACCCCCTCCATGACGCGCCAGTCAACGACACGCGGTGACAGAGCGGGGCTAGCGAACGTGATGTCCACCACCGACTCGCCCCGCATCCGCACACACGTTGGGACAGAACCCCTATTAAGGACGACCAGGCCTGCCTCCAGAGCCCAGTCTTCCACCATCCTGCCCCGCACGTCTGTGCAACGAGAACCCCAAGCCAAATTCTTGGCATTGAAGTCCCCGAGCACAAGCACGGGGAGGGAATGGCTTCCGATGACGACACTCAACTCCCTGAGGGAGTTGTGGAACTCGGCGAGAGTATGGCTCGGGGAGAAGTAGACACCCGCTACAACGATCTCCCCGAACCGTGCTGCTACGCACCCCTGACCCTTCCTGACACTTTCATGGGTCGGGGTACCGGCGGCGGCCGACGAAATTATGGCCACTGAGCCACTAAGGTCCTCCACCCAGTCGTCCCTGGGCGGGACAAAGTAGGGCTCAGCGACCACGGCGACATTAATCGACCACTGCGCCATGCTCTGGAGCAACAGATCCTGAGCGCAGGCGCAGTGGTTGATGTTCGCCTGAAGGAGCCGTAATGGGGCCGTTATTGACACTCCATTACGGTCTCCTCTCGGGCCCCCTGTGAGGGCCCTGCTGCGGAAGGAGCAGCGACGGCGGTGGTGGCGGCAGCGGCGGCGACAGTGGCGGCGGCTGAGGCGGTGGCGACGGTGGCGGTGGCGGCGGGGGGCCTTCCCTTGCCTCTGGAGGCCTTGGTGGGTGGGACGCAGGCCTTGCTCCCAGCCCGGTGATCGGCCGGCTTGCCAGCCGCCGCACATGCAGCGCAGTGCGGCGTCCCGCAGCAAGTCGCGGACACGTGACCGGGCTGACTGCAGCGGAAACAGAGGCCGCTGCGATCAACCTCCGAGGCGCATCGCACTGACACGTGGTGCCCCACGTGGCAGCGATAGCACCTCAGAGGTCTGGGCTCCAGCAGCTTCACCTGCGCTGAAACCCAGCCCACCAGTAGCCTTCGGCCCTCCACGATGGTCTTTGCCGCCGTCACAGGGCAGCTAACCATAGCGGTTCGCATACCCGACGGGTCCGGACGAAGGGCGCCTGCCCTGACCTGCTCCGCAGAGCACCCTCCAGACCTGGCGACGGCGGCCACCACCTCCTCCTCGGTCACCGAGTCGTCCAGGCCCAGGATGCGCAGGTCTGCGCATCTAACGGGCCTGGACACTCGGGCCTCGTCCGCGTTTAGGGACGCCCTGAGCTTCTCAGCCAGAGCATCAGCGGACGAGCCACTGGCTTCACCGGGGATCTCCAACATTCTAGCCCCCGTTGCGGTGACTCGAAGTCGGAGGCCCCCGGTGATTCCGAGCTCCCCGAGGTTAACCGCCTCTTTAGCCTGCGCCAGCAAGTCGCGGTAGGACACGCCCCGCTTCTCCGCATCCGGCTGTAGTGTTATCACTACAGCGGCGGTCTTCGGGGCGCGGAGCCTAGCCGCGACCTTTCGCGCCCTGTGCTGGCGCTGCCGCTCCTGATTGCGGGCCTTTTTGCGGGCCTTTCGCCCCCTCTGTTTCTCCCCGACCACCTGCCATCCGGCTTCGGCCGAGGGAGGTATAGGGAGCTGGGGGGGCGGCGGCGGCGGCGGCTGACGTGCCGCAGGCGCTGGCCCACTCGCCGCTGGCACTGGCGCCGGCACAGTACCCGCCTGTGCAGCCGCCTTGCCCTTCTTTTTGCCCCCCTTTTTAGTCGGCGCCGGTTTCGCCGGAGCCGGCTTTTCGGGGGGGGGGCACCACAGCCCTGCCGGAGGGCCGACCGGACGGCCTCGGTCCGGGCGCGGCAGCCGCAGCAGCCGCGTACGATACTGCACCCGGGCCCAGGCTCGCAGCCACCCTGCCCGCACCCAGGGAGGGGCGCAAAACAATTCCCTCCAGGACGGAGAACCGCGCCTGGAAGGAAGCCAGCTCCTGCCGAACCAGGTTCAGGACCTGGTTCTCCACCGGCACCGGTTGGCTTTGCCGCTGCTGCTGCTGCTGCTTGCCCGCCTTTTGAGCCGCCACGCGGGTGCTAGGCTCGCGCAGACTGGCCAGGTCTGCTTGGAGCTTCGCATTCTCCTGTTGGAGACGCTCCGTGGCGGCCGTCAGGCGGGCTACCTCCTCCCGCAGTTTAGCCAGTTCATCTCCCCCTGATGAAGGGGGAGGAGGCCCAGCAAAGTTGGCCTCTGCTGCCGCCATGATAGAGGCAGAAGCCGCGGGTATGGCCCTGAGTTTTGATGAAGTCTTCATCTTCAGGGCCACTCCCCTTATCGCGGCCTCTACCTCCTTCGCGAACCTGGCCTTACGCTCCACCTCGGAGCTGCCAGGTGCGCCTGCCTCGTCGGCAGTAGGGGGGGCAGTATTGCCCGGGGGGCGCCCCTCCTCGGCAAGCTTTGCCGACCCATCTGACCTCCCAGAGGGAGCAAGCCCCTTACCCTTGCCCCGGATCCCGCCACGCTTGTTGGTGGGGATCTTTCGGGCCGAGGCCTCCTCCTCTCCAGATGAGGACCCCCGGTCGCCATCCCGCCGGGACCGCTTGCGGAAGAACTTATTGTTCTCCACAGCAGTCCCAGCCTCCACGCGCCGGGAGCTCTCTGAGCCTCCCGCGCTCACATCGCTGGATGCTACGTCGGACTCCGACCCCGCATCCCTCCTCTCCTCTTCGTTGCCGTTTCCGGCGGTGTTGGTTTTTTGAATTAGCTTATCCATTTTGAACCCACGAGAATGGGGGAAATAAAAGTCCATCTGGGCAGAGACCCCTGTACCCAGATAAGCAGATTTTGATATTTATTACTCGCCAGGGGGCCTGCAGTTACCCTGGCGAGGGTGAGCACTAGCGACTGATTTGTTCCATGGGAACACCCGTCAGCCATACATCCCCTCGCGGTGCGCCGCCACTTGGGATTCGGGGTAACTTTTTATAGAGGTTTTCTACCTCGCGGTCCGGGCGGTTAAGCCAAGACCCTCGGTCCCTATCGAAGTCGCGAGACGTGATCCACGGCACTTCGATGGTGGGATTACGATATCGACGGTGACAGAGGAGGACGCATCCTTCTCTGTCTGCTCGGAGGCAGGGTAAGTGCACACCGAGCCCGCCCTTACTCCTCTGCTATGCCCTCTGCTTTTCAGAGGGTCACGCAGAGGAACGCACCTTTGGTCCAGAATGGACCCCACCCATGTCAGAATAATTAGCCGCGGCAGTAACACTCCCCGAGGGATAAGAGAAAATTCTCATTTCCTCTTATTCCCCGGGGAAGGATACCGCCGCGCCCAGGGTGCACCGGCCCAGCAGCTGCTCTTCCCTGCAGACGTATCTAGAGGGATCAGCAGCCGCCAAGCACACGTGGAGGACTTCTGACATCGCACCCCACTTAACCCCTCCTTCCCTCCACATCGCACTAGTATGAAAAATCGAATTATCTCATAAACGGAAAAAAAAAAAAAATAATAATGTCGATCACTGTCATCATTAGTTGATGAATCACCGTGTTACTATTACTGCACTCTGTGGGGATAAAAGCCTTAATTTCATTATCCGATTGTCTTTTGAGATCAATGACAACTACTTCGCTTTCCTTTACAAAAGTAAACTGAACTGGAAACATTACAAAGCTGAGCATGGTTTTGGGTTCGTCCATAAAGTATTATCTCTATCTGTTAGAGAAGACTAAATCATTGTAATTACTATCACTTGTTTTCAGACTCATTTCAAGATTAAATTATTTGTTATTTTGGTTGAATGCAAAGTTTTAAAACTCATTTTGTGTTGATAAATATCCAGCTTCAACACACATCTAAGTGGGGGTTTACTATAAACCTCTGCCTACTCCATTGGGGATATAGGGGTGATGCTATTTTATGTTACGTGTTGTTAAAAGTCTGTATTTCTCAACTATAACACTAAAAGGAACCGTTTCATATGCAAAAATAAATATTTTGACGATTTTTTTTTTCAAAAATCCCAAAAGTGTAGTGAAGTGTTCACAATCAGTGGTGTAGACAGGGCTACCTCGCCCACGTTTCTACGTTCAGTGCACTTACAAGACCGCGATGATTAAAACATGCGTATTTTAGATTAGTCATTTTAATTAGTTTTATAGCATTTGTATCATTAGCTATTTAATCATCAATTTACTATTCTGTATCATTTTACTAGTTAACTTGTTTCTTAGTTTAATTATCTGCCAATCAATCTTGTCTTTGTCTCATTTGGGCGGGCAGGATGTACGGAACCGCACATTACTTTGCCGATTCACGCGCCATGCATTCTGTGCGCTCAGCATTTTTGTACCTATCTTTAAATAATTTGTATAAGTGCATTAATTCAATAAATCAGTGTTCAACGGCCATTCGCGGTGGTCGGTTTTATTTCATCATTAACCCCACAGAATCGCCCCGGCATTACCATTAAGTGTAGGGATCCCCTACAACCCCCGTATTATTTTTCAGCGAATCGGCGACCAAAAAATCATAAATGATTAGTACTATAACCACCTGTAAGGATATTACGGTTTTCTTTTCCGTTTATGAGATAATTCGATTTTTCATACTAGTTTCATACAAATTTTTCGTAAAAAAATTATAATTCCTTCATTTTTGAGCAGAATTAACTTGGGTGTCATTTTGTATATAGTTATAACCAAATTACTAATATAAGCGATATCCGGCACAAAACTTGCAAATTAAAATCCCTAAGTCTATGAAAGCCCATTTTCAGCCCACCGCTACAGCTGGCGCTGAACATAAAATATTTTCAGTGTATATAGAAAAAATACACTGAAAGAAAAAACATGCATATTTCACATAAAAAAATGACAAATTGCACTGACATAATTATTACACATGTATACATAGGATGCCTTCACTGCTCTCAGGCTCGTTTTTTTAAAGGCGAACGAGGGCTTAAGATACACTAAGGCAAGGTCCACAAAGCTCATAGTGAACCTTTGCGCCCCCCAGCCCCCCCCCATCCCCGACATCAACACTTTTGAACCAACATTGTGGAAAACATTGTCCAAATTCAAAAATTCCACCCCTGTCCTAAAAAGAGTTCCCCGGTGCGCGAGACACTCTGTTGCACTGAGTTTAGCGCACTGTGTGGCCCGTATTTAAGATTCTAAATCACTTTTTTTTAATAAACAGAAAGGCATTTGTGATCATGTGGAATCCAAGTTAAGTGACGGTGAAATTAGGGTGGCAGCCAGAATACTGTTCAGCAGTGATGTGGTGGCGCCTTATTCTCCAGCGACTCTTTCAGCTCTGGAGAGTAAACATCCATCGCCTGCGGATGGTCTCACCTTCCCCGACCCGCCCGTCCACCCGACCCCCTCGTTCAGGATTCACCTTTTTTCCAAATTACAGCCCCGCAGTTGATCGCAGCCGTGAGATCTTTTCGGAGTGGTTCTGCCAGCGGCCTCGACGGCCTGTCTCTACAGCATTTGAAACATTTGTTGAGTTCAGGCGCCGGGGAAGCTGGTGAGTCGTTCTTGAAGGAGCTTGCGGTTCTGATCAACTTAATGCGCTCTGGCGAACGTTGCCGTCGTCGATGTCTTGTATGGGGCTAACCTGTTTGCCCAGCGCAAGAAGGACAGCGGCATTCGTCTCATTGCCGTCGGTTGCACCTACAGGCGTATGGCAGCCAAAATATGTTACGAGTTGTATAGTGAATCGTTTGCAAGTATGTTACAGCCTGGGGGCTGTGAGGCTGCCGTACATGCCTTATCGTTTTTAGGGTTCCGTAGCCAAATGGGAAAAAACGGAACCCTTATAGATTCGCCAAGTCTGTCTGTCTGTCTGTCCTTGTATGTCACAGCCACTTTACTCCGAAACTATTAAGACTACACAGTTGAAACTTAGTAGGTAGATGTATT
This sequence comes from Eugnorisma glareosa, assembly GCA_947578425.1. Taxonomy (NCBI): domain Eukaryota; kingdom Metazoa; phylum Arthropoda; class Insecta; order Lepidoptera; family Noctuidae; genus Eugnorisma; species Eugnorisma glareosa. The sequence goes on from OX387970.1 coordinate 364,362, forward strand.
CTGTGAACCGCTATAAGGTTTTTATACAAAAATTTTAAAAAAAATAAGATTAAGGGAGTCTTCCTATACATGGAACTGACACTAAAAAATATTTTTTTCTTCAAACCTATACGTGCGCGGTGTTTATAGATAGGTCTTTAAAAATGACATTGAGGTTCCTCAAATCATTTTCTCTCAAAATCAATCGTTTGAAAGATAAACACTTCCAAAGTGGTAAAATGTGTCCCCCCCCCTCTAATTTCTAAAGTGAGAGGAGAAAAATTCTGAAAAAAAAAAATAGGATTATAGAACGTAAAAAAAACTTTCAACCAAAATTGGTTTGAATAAGATTTAATGTTTATTTTTTGAGATCTGGGACTTTTTCATCAAACTGTAGCAAAACTTTATTTTTCATTAACATACTCGTACTATGAAAAACAAATTTAGTTTTGTTGATGAATGTAAAACAATACAACATATGAACGAATGCCTTCAAAATATTTTTATTATATTGTTTGGTGCTACGGAACCCTAGGTGCGTGTGAGTACGACTCGCACTTGGCTGGTTTTTAAACTCAAAGAAAGATGAGTTCATCCTCAAGGTTGACGTTAAAAAGGCTTTTAACTCCGTGAACAGGGACACTTTGTTGGCTGAAGTCAAAAAAGTATTACCCTAAATTTATGGTTTTCTGTGGCAATGTTGAGAAGAGGCCTTTGCCCAGCAGTGGGACAGTGATAGGCTGGTATTATTATTATTTGTTTTTATACTTTTACGTATCTTGGCTTTATTGCCGGATTTATAGAAAAGCACGGGCCGAAGCCAAGTACTACCCCGGGAAGTGGTGATATGATGAGATGATGATATGATTGAATTTTGCGATGATGAGTCTCTGAGTCTGTTAAACTGTGTGTGTGCGGTGACTCGATGTTGTGTGTTTGTGGTGATGACTACAGATTAATTTTCACTTAGCAAAAATTTTCTGACTATCCTGCATGTATTCAGTATTGCAGCTTTCTGAAGATTTTGGTATGTGTATGGTGGTAAGTCCAGTGTTTTGAAAGATTGGTGAAGTTGTTTAGGAATAACTCCTGTTGTTGATAACACTATAGGGACTATGGCGACATGGCTAAGGCACCACATTCGGCTGATTTCTATTTTGAGATCTGTATATTTTGAAAGTTTTTCTGCTATTGTGTTTTGAAGATTGTGGGTGTTTGGTACGGCGATGTCTATGATTTGTGCGGTTTTGTTACGTTTGTCTAATAACGTGATCTCTGGTCTATTGTAGTGTATTGTTTAATCTGTGAAAACTCCTCGATCGAAGTACAATTTATGGGTGGCGTTATCAAGAACAACTTTGGGGTGGTATTTATGATAGACATCAGCGAGTACAAATAAATGGTGTCAATTCAATGGGTTTAAAAGCAAGTACCCATACTTGCTTTTAAACCACCACAAGGTTCGGGTAGTATATTGGGTCCTTTCCTCTTTTTGGTATATATTAATGATCTACCCCATTTATTTAAAAACCAACCACAAAATATGGTGTTACTTTCCACGTTACTTGCCAATATCACTTTCTCTCTGTCTAATAAATAAATAAAATCTCTTCCGTAATTTTGCGCCCCTAGTACCATACTGTTTAGTAGCCTAGCAGGCGGTGATTTTGTCGGCGCGAACTGACGAAATCAAACAAGCGGCCGCGCGCCGCGCCGCCGAGTGTACACACAATATCCTAACCCCTACAAAATAAAAGTCTAACGGGGTAAGGTCTGGGGTTGTAAGGGCCGTTGTTGTCCACTGCTGAACATGGCCTATGTTCAGCAGTGCAAACACAACGAAAACAATAACAACAATTAGAACTTATGCGCGTATCACACGGATGGAAACGATGTGCACCACACGCGGAGAAGTCGGTGACTGACGAGCAAATAAATCATTAGGTAACAATACTGTAAAATAAAGCTCCTATTCCTTGCTATGCTGGTAATAGGGTAGCTGTCCCAATTAGTGTCCATCACTATAAAAAAAAATGTTTTAAAAATAAGAGTTAACTACGTAAATCAAATTCAAAGTTGAAAAATCATTTATTTCAATCCATTACAGATCATTAATGTTGTACATTCAATCATAATTATGTAGTACTTTTGTTATACGTGAGAGTCTGAACCCCCCCAGACCTTTAATTTCAAAATAACAAATAATATGCTTTGATCAAAATATTAACTTACCTAAGTTATTTTGAAATCTGATTAGAAGTTTAATTTACCAGGAGTAATTCAAACTACAGGACTGCAATTGGTACGTCTACCCTAAAACCTAACCTGGTTACATACATACACAACGATGATTGACTATGTGTGTGTAGCGACGAAATCAGGGTTCTGTGAGCAAACGATTTTCAATTCGGCAATAACACTTCTTGTTACTCATGCGGTCCTGGTACTTTTATTAATTTCTTTCTTAGTTAGATACTGTTTTGAGACATTTTTTAATGACTTCATTTGGATTATGATAAAGACTAAACGTGCTCAAACCAATAAAACTCATGTACACACGGCTACACATCAAGCTATACATTTCCAGTTTATGCTGATCTCGCATTTTATAGGATTTCTGTACAATGCGAGGTCAGCTTATACTAGAAATGTATAGCTTGATGTGTAGCTTTGTGTACAACTCACTCAAACAGCAACTTTCGACAGAGCGTGAACGTTAGTCCTACAGACAGACTTGTTGTTAATAGTTTTCGTAACCTTATTTTTTAAATGATGAACGGAACCCACTGTGATTTTATTTCTACTAGGAGATGCATAAGTTGCATAAAGATGATGTTTTGAATTTGTTCAGTTGGACAAATTATGTTACTAAATCCTTTTTTAATGGCAAACAATAATGTTGTTTTTTAATAAATTGATTCAATAGTAAGGTGAATCAAATCTCCTGGATCGTATGTGTAATAAGGCGTATAATTTAGTTATTTGAGTTCTTTGACCAAAGTATTGTGCTGACAATAATAAAAAACGAATAGGTAGGTTTATCTATACAGGGTTAGTTTCCAAAGACCAGCCAAATTCTCAGATATGATGCAGTTCGACATTCTGAGCCGAGCCGAGCCACATAAAAATTTTTCATCGGTTATTAAAAAAAAAAAACAGCTGTTCCATACATTTTGACCGTGTAGGTATTAACAATAAACAATATTTATTTGTTCAAGACTTAAACTTATTTACAGTTATTGTACCTTAATTAGACTAACTTAGTGGCAAGATACAAGACAAGTGCAACTGGGCTTAAACTAGGAGGACTCCTGTGCTATAAGCACCAGTTACTTCCGTCACCAACATGTTCAAGCTGCTATTACAAGTGTGGTGCGGTGCAAATGTAAGTATAACAATATTATTAATTTGTTTATTACTATCGTGCGTGTGTGTAAGAATATATTGTGTGAGTGAGCGTCAGAGTGTGGTGTGGGTGTGTATGTGTGTGCGAGTATGCGGGGGTGTGTATATGTGTGTGTGTGTTATTGTGTTTGCGTATATGGGGCGTTAAATGGCTTTTATTTTACATTTTTTAATAAATTTTCAGTCAGTATTGCACTTTTGTAGGAAACAGCTGTTTTTTTTTTAATAACCGAAGAAAAAATTCTATGTGGGGGGACTCAGAATGATGTACTGCATTATATCTGAGAATTTGGCTGGTCTTTGGAAACTAACCCTGTATATTTCAAACAAGATCACGGTATTCGATCGGTGAATCAATAAAAAAATGAAAGCAAAACATCGTTCATCCATATGGCCACCAAAATAAAAGGATAACCTTCGGAAATTTACAGGAATATTGTTATTAAATTAGGTATTTACTGTGTTGTAGGTATGATGGTAAGATGGGTGGTGGGTGGAATGTTATCTAAATAATAATGATCTACCAGTCTTACCAAGGGGTATCGTATTACCCAGTTCTAACTGGGTTCAGACTTAACTGAGGTCAGATAGGCAGTCGCTCTATGTAAAATACTGGTATTCAGCTGCATCCGGTTAGACTGGAAGCCGACCCTAACATAGTTGGGAAAAGGCTAGGCAGATGATGATGATGAATAATTATCTACAAAGTAATCTTCTACAAAAGAAAAACTACGTAAAAACAAACAAGTGTGTAAATGATACGACCGTGACAATGCAAGCAGGTATCAATATTTCATTAAATTTAGATACATAGACAAATTAATTGTAGCTTGTACACAGACATAATCTAAGTTTAGGAAGAGTCAGTAAAATTATTATGCAAACAAAAAATAAACATGCGGAACCTTTTATTCAGAATTACCAGGAGTAAGAGGTTTATTCTTATTTACAAATAGTTCGCTGACACCGATCAGCTGACTTGTTGCTAGTGATGTGTTTATTTCAATTTGAAAAGTTCGGTATCTGGTATCAATGAATTAAAAAATATCATAACTTCCGAACATGTAGAGATGGGATAAAAAAACCTTTGCCATATCGTTTGTTGTGAATTTGTTATCATCCAAAGAAGTCGTACCTTTGGTATGTATATACCCTTTCCGTTACAGGCTGTATATGGGAAGTACAATGGGCAATGTTACTAGGAGAACTTAGGATGCAAGATCGAGGGAAGCGAGCTCTGGACTTGGGACACACCGGTTCGAACAGGCTAGTTTCAAAGGCATCCCCTTTGAAACTAGCCTGTTCGAACCGGTGTGTCTAAAGAGGGACCGAAGCGAGCGAAGTAAGACCCCGCCATCCTCTTCGTGTTAGGTTTCTTTGAACCCCGCAGACAGAAATAGGAGTCCCGCATAGCGGGGCTCAGTCGACTACGCCATCGACTACGCTTTTAGGTGGCTATAAAGTTTTTTGAGGTTAGGTTCCAATAATTGTTTTTTCTCAACAACGGTGCATTGTCTTTTCATGGGAGCGGTGCCAGGTGAGAACGGGCTTCCATTTCGCTCCTCCCAATCAATCAAAAATTTAGGAGGGTTTGGCAAGAGGAGGGCTCTTGCCAAACCCTCCTAAATTTTTATTCAAAGTAACAAGAATAATTTGTCCAAGTTTAAAACTCAACGAACACAAATAACCTCAAAATCAAACTAAATACGATCCTTTTCATACCGTTGTTTGTGTATGATATGAACGAAACGAACTTTTTGAAAATTAAACTGCTGTTAAAAACATCCCTTTTAATTTCCCTTTCTTGAGAAAAATGGGGTACTAGACCCCATTTTTCTCAAGAAAGGGAAATTAAAAAAAAACAAAGTTGCACGAATTTTAAAGAGCATTATCTGCACTTAGCGGGAACTTTCCCAACTAGGTACGTTTAAGTTCAGCTTTGGTCTTAGTGGAGCACTTCTCACTACTTATATCTTTAACAAATTCTTTTTGACTCTAGCCTAATTAGTTTCAATGAATTGACACGGAGTATTGTAGAGATCCTGACTATCGAGAACGACAAAAATGAAGTGGTAACAGAACTCGAACAAATCTCTGAAACGTGGAAGAGCTACTGTCAGTCATTATTCCTGGACCCGCAGTCGCAACAGTTTGAAAGTACAGACCCAGAAATAGAGAATTTGGAACCAGACATCCTTCTGTCCGAAGTACGAGCTGCCATAAAACACCTGAAAAGCAAAAAAGCAACTGGTAAAGATGCAATTCCTATAGAGACAATTAAAGCTTTAGGAGAACGTGGCGACCAGATGTTTCATCTTATCTGCAACAAGGTATGGGAGACAGGAGTTTGGCCTTCGGAGTGGACACATACCGTATTCACACCCCTGCACAAGAAAGGTTCAAGAAGAAATGTAACAACTACCGCCTCATTGCTCTGATATCACACGCTAGCAAAATAATGTTACCTCAACGTAACGTTGTTGTCTCAACGAGCGATTGAAAACCTACCTGTCTAAGGAGATCGCTCCGGAACAAGCTGGTTTTGTAAAAGGGAGGGGCACTCGAGAACAAATTCTCATCGTACGCCAGATAATCGAGAAGTCAAGAGAATTCAATAAGCCTATATTCCTTTGCTTTGTTGATTTCTCCAAAGCATTCGACTCGGTGAAATGGCCGGTATTGTGGAAGACTTTGCTAGACATGGGCACACCAAAACATCTTGTACACCTTTTGAGACGTCTATATGAAGAGGGCAGAGCCTCAGTTCGCACAGATGATGTCCTATCCAGTGACTTCCATCGTTGTGCCGGAGTACGCCAGGGGTGCATTATATCACCGCTCTTATTCAATGCGTATACAGAGCTAATAATGCGTATCACTTTGGAAGACTGGACGGATGGTGTAACAATTGGTGGATACAAGATTGCCAACTTGCGTTACGCAGATGACACCACCTTATTTGCAACCAGTTCGCAACACTTGGAAGAGCTACTGTCAAAGATGGAACGAGTGAACCATGAGTTTGGACTAAAAATTAATCGCAGCAAGACCCAGGTGATGATTGTTGACCGTGCTAGGAATAATTCACCTGAAGTGACCCAAATCGCGAATTGCAACGTGGTCCATTCTTATATTTATATTGGGGCTCTAATTTCAAACAATGGCGGCGGTGCATCGATGAGATCAAACGACGTATGGGCATCACAAGAACAGCGATGGACAAGATGCGGAAAATATAGAAGAATAGAAACATAACTAAAGCTACGAAGACCAGGCTCGTGAGGACGCTTATATTCCCCATATTTCTTTAAGAACGAAACGTGGACCTTGCGAGATATGGAAAGGAAGAAAATAGATGCTCTGGAAATGCGGTGCTGGAGAAGAATGCTTGGGGTTTCGTGGACCAAGTTTCGCACGAACGTCTCGATACTTCAAGAACTCACTATCACTATCAGGCAGCGTCTGTTTTCGATAGTACAATCTCGCATCCTGACATTTTTCGGACATGTTTTCCGGCGTGACAATCAGTCCATACAACGCTTTGTCGTCCAAGGAAAAGTAGAAGGCACTAGACAGCGCGGAAAGTCACCCACGCGTTGGGCTGATCAGATCAAGTCTGCCATTGGAGGTTCAGTTAACGAATGCAGCAGGATGACCTCTAGTAGGCAGCGGTGGCGAAATATCGTGAAATGTATCACATCTGCCCCTTCCAATACTGCTACGAGTACTTAACGATCACGACCGCTCTGTCAAGAGCGTACCGGATAAGAAGAAGAGATTGTAGAGATAAAGTTATTTTATTACATAAATTAATGAGATTCTTAAACTTTTACCTTAGTCATAGTTTATAAGTCTTCTCATTTCACAGAGTCCTAATTTTAATGATCTTGCTTACATAATCAGAACGCAAAACCGGTGCCCATCGTGGGACATAAGACTGGCGCCCAATGTGGGACTTAACTTGACTTGGCGCCCTCGCGACTGATTTGCATCCGCCAAGCGAGGCTAAACTTCCCGAGCTGTGCTGAGTCCTGCCGACGATGCCCGAGTCTTCCGCTGCTGTTCATGCTCAAACTCATTCTTAATGTTAATGCGCCAGCATCACTGTTTTAAATGATTAATTTGTGTTGCACAAATTTGTATATCACGACCATCTTCCGCAATTATTCTGTTTGGACTACAAACTGTTGCACTGGTTTAAAATAGACCTACGCCATAAATTATTAGTTAATGCTAATATTAGTTAATTAGTTAATGCTATATTGTAAAGAGGTATTTTCTTTTAAAATCAGTATGTTAGAAAGTACAGCAATTATTGCTCTAAGATACTTAAAACTACTACCTACACATCGAATGTTAAAACACATATCAACGCTCTTCTGTCACCCTCCGATCCAGAGCGCTTCGTTAATGAAGTGAACTCGTATTTTGCTAACATTGGAGCATTAGCGGAAAACGTTCCACACGTCTCCACAATCATGATTACTTCCACTCCAGAAACCGATGATATCCCACTGTTTCATAACAGTTTTGTCATGCTTGGAACAGACGAGTCGGAATTAGATATTTTAATCAGGAAGTTGAGGGGCGATTGTGCGGTGGGTTCTGATGGTGTGATGGGTACGTTACTCAAGAAATTTAAAAATCTTCTCATTCCCCCATCCGACTCCTTTATGTAATTTTGCTTTTACCTTCGGCTTCTTTCCAAATGCGCTTAAGTGCGCTAGTAGTAGTACATCCTGTGCACAAGGGCGGGGTGGGGACAGAAATCGATCAAATAATTACAGACCCATATCAATTTTGCCTACACTTTCAAAATTATTTGTGAGGCTTATGAAAAAGAGATAATTAGTTAGTACCTCGAGCACAATCATCTTCTTTCCTCTTCTCAATAAGGTTTCCGATCCGGAATTTCTACAAATAAGGCCGTGCAAGACCTAATTACTGACTTCTTCTCCAATCTGGATGAAAAGGAGAAGGTAATTGGTATTTTCCTGGATCTGGCAAAAGCCTTCAATACGATATATGACCCTCTAAAACTCGAAAGAATCGTCAATAGAGGCATTCAACTTGCTCTTTGAGAGTTACCTCACGGATAGACGACAATGCGTCAGGATCGGTGATTGGACAAGTGACGGGCTCCCTATATCATCAGGAGCTCCCAAGGCAGTATTATCTTTTTCTTTTATTTAAATGAGCTCTGCTGGTTAACGCTTCCCCATGCGTTGTAACGATACCATTTCCTAGGAGAGGGAAACTGTGAGGTCACAATAAGGTACTCACCTATCTATTTTGGAGGAGAGCACGGGTTAAAAAGAAAGAAGGGAAAACAGTAACAGAATTTAATAAACAAGACACAAACCTATCTTAAGGGCCTAACTAAGTGGAGCTGGAGCTAACTAAACCGAAAGTAGGATGAAATGGAGAAAAGCGGCCCTCTCGGCTATAGTAGTGGCCGAGGGACGTCAGGCTTCAGTCTTTCCTCAGTAGAAGTGGTCGAGCGACATCAGGCTTTGTCTTCCATCCCTCTGGCTGTAGAAGTGGGTGGAGGGACGTCAGAGGAGGCAGGGGTCGTCAGTCTTCCTCTCGAAGGGCTGGAGGACGTTAGTCCTCCTATAGCCCGGGCAACAGATGTAAGAAGATGCCACAGGTATGCGCTGTGCGCTGTTATTTTTCTATTACGACATCGTTTTATTTTGAAGAACGGTAAAAGGGAGGTTGATTTTTAAACCTCAGAGGAGGAGCACTTCCTCTTAACACTCTTAAGACTTGTGATACGTTTCAGCTCTAGACGAAGACTGCCGCTTCACAGCCCCGGCTCCCGTCATCTCCAGATAATTGACATTTTACAAATTTTGAATTAAGAAATTTCTAGAACATACAGTAGAAAGAAAAGATAACGAGGTCGATATGAATTACCTATACAACCTAAAACTAGCTCCAGCAGTGAATTAAAAATAAAAACCTAGGATTTGCTTTACCGAATGTTAAAAGTAGTGATTGTGATATAATATTGTATAAAGAGAAACTAGAATTCGTAGATAAAACGGTTTTTCTGGGGATTATGTTTGATTCAAGGCTACAATGGAGTTCTCATTTAACATCTCTTGCGGGGCGGCTAAGTTCAGCAGCATATACTATTAGAAAAATCCGTCAATATATATACCGCTAGACTGGTCTATTTTAGTTACTTTCATAGTATAATGTCTTATGGCATTTTGTTATGGGGACGGGCTACAGATATTCAGTCTATATTTATTCTGCAAAAAAGAGCCATCAGAGCCATATATAATCTTCGTAGGTGCGATTCTCTAAGGGAACTTTTCAAGGACATTAACATCATGACGGTACATTATCAATACATCTATGAAAACATAATGTACGTAAGAAAAAATCTGCATCTTTTTAGTAAAAGAGGTGACAGACACAATTACAGTACTAGAAATAGGGACCAATTAGTTTAGCCGGGCTTCAGACTTGCTAAAGTAGACTCATCTTACATGGGGTACTATTTGAGATGCTATAATAAAATTTCACAAAGTATACTTGAAGTTAATGAGACGAAATTTAAAACATGCATTAAACGCACACTTTGTAAGGAAGCATATTACAAGTTGGACGATTATATCGCTGATAAAAATGCTTGGCTCGATGCCGGTCCTGCTTCACATTGCAAGGACAGGGACGCACAAATTGATAACACTAAATAATAGTATTGTTGGAGCTGCTGAAGATTGTAAAACTATCTTTGCATTGTATAGATTCAATCTCTTTACTATTATATAAAGCCCATATTGTGTGAGACTATGTACTAGAAACCTACCATTCACTGGAAATCTACGTCCTTTCTTGACTTGAATGTGCCCTGGCGGTTGAGAGTATGTCATGCTCACTCAAATGTCTCGCTGATGGTGGCGCGTGTGTCGGATCATTTAGATCCCTTCAAAATGGTTGAGTTGAATGGTGCTGATCCATGCGTTATGTTCGTGAACGGGCGTTGTCAGTGTGACTGGTCATCTCTTAGTTGCCACGGCTTATTTGAATTAATTATTTTTAGTTTTTGAATTGTCTTTTTTGTTTTTACTCTGGACACTTTTAATGTGCACATCTTGCTACATCGTTCTCACATATTGTACCATCTCATCGGTTTTTTAACTATATGCTGATTTAAAAGAGTGTTCATGGAGTTTCTTGCCCGTTCTTCTCCATAGAAATCTACGCTAGTGAATGGGCAACTCCAGTACTTTCACAGTTTTTATGCCTTGTGACTGGGACTGTAGCTACATTTAATTGTTATCTTTGTTTCGACAATTCAAAAGTGCCTGTAACTGGCCTACTTGAAATAAATGCTTTGATTTTGACTGACTGTTAGTCATTATTCGTTATTTTTTACAAAGTCGGTTTTTTTTTTTGTTTTTTGATTTTTTTATTTTATTTTACACTTTTAGTTACGATTATAATAGGATGGATAATTTCGCATTTTTTGTTACGTTTGTTACAAATTCCGTAAACGGTCTAATTCTTAGGAATTTTCATCGTGTGGATGATTTATTTAAATTAAAATATGGTCATGATATACCATTTTAAAATCCTCATGATGTGCTCTTTAATTTGATACCAATATTGCAATATCCATTTTTTTTACTTTAGTCTATTGCGACTCACAGTCGCCATGTTGTTTTTTTTTTCGCGTCACCTATCTAAGAACACTTGGGTTACCAAGACAAATCTAACGATAAGTTATTTAAATAAATCCGTGCAGCAGTATGGAAGATATGAGGTAATAAAGAATATTTCATGCATACATACTAAAAAGATACGCGCGAAAAACATTACCCTTCCTTGGCAGTTGGGTAAAAAATCTTAGAACTTGTCCACCACTGTCGTGATAGCCCAGAGGTCTCTTATTATTTTTTATTTTTTTTGGATGGGAAATCATCAAATAATAGTAGATCAGCGCAGAGCGGGAGGAGTCCCGCTCTCATGCACGATGTTGTGGGTTCAAATCCGGGCAAGTACCAATGTGACTTTTCCAATTCATATGTACTTTCTAAGTTTATCTTGGAAATCACAGACATCGGTGAAGGAAAAACATCGTGAGGAAACCTGGACTTATAAAAGTCTGAAATTGCCAACCCATCTTGAGCAAGCGTGGTGATCAATGCTCTTCCCTTTCTGTTGAGAAGAGGCCTTTGCCCAGCAGTGGGACAGTAATAGGCTAGTATTATTATTTTCTTTACATATTTTGAACATTTTTAAATATTTCTTAAAAAAAAAAACTATTACAATTAAAAAACATTTAAAAATTACGAGCCGTATCGAGGAGTACTGCCTTCTGAATCAAGCCCTTAATCCAACCGCCTAAGGAGAGCCTCGACAGATGGTCGTCGAGGCTCTTGGCCATAGGGCCATTGGCCGTCACGACAATCGGCACAATGATAGCCGAGTTCACATTCCACATGTCGACAACCTCGAGTGCCAAGTCGAGATATTTCATTTGTTTCTCTTTCTCAGCTTTCACGAGGTTCTCGTCATGTGGGATGGTAACATCGATTATCAGTAGGCGGCGCGCTGATCGGTCTATCACCACTATGTCAGGCTTATTGGCGACAATAGTCCTGTCAGTGATGATAGACCGATCGCAGTACAGCGTGACATGGTTTTTCTCGAGAACTGGTTCGGGCACATATTTGTAGTGCGGTACCTCAGATTCCACAAGTTTATATTTCAAGGCAACTTGCTGGTTAATAATCCTGGCTACTTGGTTGTGCCTGTGCAAGTACTCGCCGTTAGCCAGACGAGAACAACCAGAAATTATATGTCTGATGGACTCACCCGGACGGTGGCATGCCCGACACACGTCAACCGTCCCGTCCTTCATAATATGTTTCCGGTAGTTGTTCGTCAACATAACTTCGTCCATAATCGCACAGACAAAACCTTCAGTTTCCCCAAAGAGGTCACCGAAACATAGCCAGGATACGGATGCTAGAAAAGCTACATCGGGCCCATGAAGAGCCCGGTAGAAGCGCCCGTGAAGCTCCTTGCCTTGCCATACTTCCTTGCGGTCATCGGTAGTAAGTACTACAGGTTCGCGCCTGTTCTCTTTAGCCATGGACAGCGGGGTGAGTCCCTTGTCCACTGCGATCACATCTTGGCGCATACCCACTTCGGCTATTAAAAAATATTCTCTGAGACTGCATACCTCGCGGTTGTGGAAGTTCTTCGCGTTTAAAGGCGCTATTTTATATATATAAATAGTTTAACACGGGAATCTCATAGTTCCCTCCGCTTTATTATTGATCATGTTATTAAAAACTTGAGAGCCCTTAATTCATTAGACTTGCCAACTGATCATTGGGATATATTATTCATTTATTTCGTTACCATTCAATTGGATTCCACTACATTAAGAAAGTGGGAAGACTATAATTTATAAAACTTTTACGTGACCGAGCAGACGTACTTGAAACGATGCAAGTTACTAAAAATGAGAAACCTGATTCTAATAATAAAGCCAATCCTAAAACAATAAAGGCCTGTGCTACTTCAGCTGGTCGCAAACCTTCTAAAGATCCTGCTTGTCCGTCCTGCTTGTACGTCATGAAGTTCATCGGATAACAGAGTGCCTTAAATTCCAACAAATGAGTCCAAATAATAAATTGAGTGAAGTCTTAAAGTTACACCTTTGCTAAAATTGTTTACGTAGGGGTCATAAGCAATGTCGCCTCGGCACCTGTCAAATCTGTAAACAAAAACATAATATTATACTGCTATAAAGTCCGACGTGGGACCACGTCTGTTTAAACGTCACTACACCTTTACTTTTTACCTATTACGAGTATTATACCTACTAGAAGATTAAATTAGTAATTGTATGCTGAAAAACCTAGTTTAAATGAAGAACCCGACCTGCCCATAATATCAGCTCAGAACCTAATGCAATTCCATGAGACGACTGAGTAAACTTGATCTCCTAGCAGCAAGGTCTATGTCCAATATTGAGATAAGTTAACCATCTCGTTATCTAAGCACACATTACGTACCTCTATGTACCTACTTGTAATCATTTGGGATTAACAATGAAATCACGCGATGATTGTGTCTCGTCTCGCCTCGACCCTTAGGGGTGCCACGCTATTAATAGACGAGACGCTACACCTAGGGCTGTCAAGCCTCTAAATATTTCGTTGCCTACTACAGTATTGCCTTGCACACGTTAAAGAGACGTAAATAAAGACGCATTTCATGTTTTTGAAAGTTTATCCAATAGGTACTTCATATTTATTCACACAGATTTTTTTTTGCAAATAACGAAGAATCAGTATGTAAGCTAGAATATGACATAATTATTATGTTAGTATCTTTATTTACCCCCTCATTTAACCTAGCACGGCAAAATTAAGTTATTTCTGTTATATTATTGACAAATTAACTATTTGTTTAAATACATAAAATAAACGTACGACCTGTAAGTTTTTGGAACAGTGAATGTTTCAAATTTTACATTTCACAGAGTAGACTTATAACCCTATTCCTCTTATTCCACTTATTGACAAGCTACAACGTCTTTTCGTATCACTGCTGTATGGATCTATATTTCGATACCTTTGAGCCTCATTTTCGGAGACGCGGCGCGTCGGGCGGCGCGTTGTGCGGCGGCGCGTCGTGTGGCGCGTTGAGCGTTTTTTCCGTTTACGGAGAGGCGGCGCGTGCAGCGGCCCGCGTTACTACACGCCCAAACACAAACATATGGCAATGTACGATGTTGTTTACGGAGACGCGGCGCGTGGCGCGGTTCGTGAGGAGCAGCGGTGGCCGCCGCGTCGCCCGCCACGTTGCCCGCCGCGTCCCCCGCAGCGGTGCACGCGGCGGTACACGCGCTTATAGTCCGGGAGGTAGCGTTGCAAATGAAAAAGTCATAGTAAGCCGGCTGAAATTGACATACATAGTGACTAATAAGAGAACCGACCGTCAACTGCTCAAGTAGGTGCGTTTGGGTGTGGGAGGTTACAGATGATTCAGATTCTATCTAACGTAGATGGATATTAGATTCCTACATGCACAAATGATAATAAGTGTAATACATTTCTATATTGTTACTAATAAGATACTTAGTAGGTACTATGACGACTATTATTGCACAATGATTATTATAACGATGACAGATTCTATTATAATTGCTGTGATTTAACATTTTTGATACAATATTAATTCTTTTATTTTTTAATGCTGAGTTCTGGACTGTACTGCAGTTGTTATGAGTAGGCGTAGCACTAAATGAATCAAGCAAATGACCTGATCGGTAAAAATCAATTTAATTAGGGCAGCTTATAATGAGAAATTATTGATGAGAAATGACACAATCGTCACTTACACCACATATTGGACAAAAGATTTGTAGCTTGCATCGTTTGTTAGATACTAGAATAGAAAGAGATTGTAACTTACGTCATGAATTTTTAATTGATAGTGTATGAATTGCTATTACACCTTTAACTGTTTGTGCAGGAGCTTTTTTTTTTGGCGTAACCGACTGCAATATTTAATTTTTAGGGTGTAGTGAAGTAGTGTGAAGTCTATTTTTTATTTGTTAGATTTAGTTAAGATATTATTCTATCATGTTCTTTATCTCAAAACTCTAACAACTTTTACATTTTTTTATAGCTATAACCACAAAAAAGTTATGTCGGAAAACTGTTTAGTTTTTTGGCTCTCCTGTAAAGTCATGTTTTGGTGGATACGCCCTTTGAGCCTAAAGGTATCGATTTATTAGCAACACTGTGTACCCGTACAAACAGGTCTGAGTTAACGTTACAGTGGCAGTATATACACTATACGATAACTTTCAATGAAATATTATATTTCACATAAAACTACGTAGGCACATAAGAAACGTCGGAACCGTTTTCAGGTGGGTGTGATATAACTTAAAGGCTATCACAGCAAGTTGAGGGCTGTGTCTTGTACTGTAAAAGTGTCTACTTGTTAGCTATACCATCACTAGGTGACAAGTCTGCAGCACACTGCATACTGCACGGTGTAGGACAGCCTGCTCGGCTTATGTAGCAACACTATAACAACGGTGGAAATGTCCAATGTAAGAGACATTGAATTGAAATGTCTTACGACATTTTTAGAGGAATTTCAGTGGCTTTATTGCCACCGACTTCCGAAACTAAAGTTACTTTTCAGATTTTTTTGTGTTTTTTTGAAAGTCGGTTATTTTTTTCGAAACACATTTTATTTTTTAAATTTTACCCTTTTTAGTTGAGATATCCTACACAAATTCTTGTCATATATAAATTTTACTTTGTAACGAGAATTTATTGTGATATTATGTATTATCATCAAGCCATCAACATGCTGCTGTACCCGACAGGGTCCATAATTGTGCCTAGTATATTTATTTCCCTACCAACTATAAAGGGTGTAACCAGACCCTTCACGAACCCGAAAGGCACTTGTTCTCCCCGTCATTGCGATATTTTTTTTGTTCTAGACCATACCTGGGAACCTTCTAGAAACGGAGATATTGGGGGTCAAAATTCCAACTTTTTCACAAATACATGTTTTTATTGGAAGATTTTTCTTCTTTCTCCTCTCATCTTTAAACACCTCCACGACACCCGTACTATTCAATGCATTCTTCAGCACTATGTTTTGAGTGCGTTACTTTGATTCCTACCGTAAAACGTGATTTTTCACCCCAAAAAAAAAAACAAGTCGTTTCCCAGCAATAATTTTTGCGTAAAGTACTTAGTTTGATGTACAAAATGCTTGGTTGACTGCTTCGTGAAGGGTTTTGTTACACCCTGTATACATTATGCAATAAAGAATTGAGAACATAGACGAATAATACAATACGTATTTTTTTTAGTACATGGATTACTTACAGCTAATAAAAACAAACAAAAAAGGAAACCATAGTCACCAGAAAGCCAATTACAAACTAAAACTAATAACTAAACGATTATTGTAAAAGATAACTCATAAAATACCTGAGTAAAAATACAATTTCTCAGGAACCATGTTTTTTTACCTTATGAAAAAGAATCACGAAAATCGTAACAGTAATCATGGAGAAAGTGCAGTATATAGAGTGAATTTTCCAAGTGGGTGTGAATGGCTAAATCTGAAACTATGAGGAATAGCGAAAAATGCTCAAAGTAGTCTCGAGCCCGAACTCTTCGTAGTTATAAGGCCTCAATAAAATAATAAAAAATGTAGCCAGTTGAAATTCAACTTACAAATGAGTTGGCGCCAATAGTGGTTTTAATTTTTTTTTCCGTTACGAATACTAGTACTCAGACTACCTACTACTAACTGTATGCAGACTGTTAAGTATTTTTATCAAAAATTAACTCCTTCCTTTGGTTTGTCATTACTCATCATTTCCCAGAATTTGATTCTTAATGGCGACGCTATCGAATGGTGTATGCAGTATGTGTTTCAGGAGTACTGATTTTTCAAAAATCCAATGATGCAGTTTTAGTTTTCATCAAAATCGGGCTCGAGACTCCTTTGAGCATTTTTCGATATTCCTCACAGTATCGGATTTGGCCACCCCCGCCCACTTGAAAAAATCGCTCTGTATACATGAAGAAGTCGGTTAAAAACTAAATGTCATCGCACTCGATATTAATGAAAAATTGATCGGCATAAATATAATTATGTATATTGTGTGTATTGTCACCAGTCGTCAATCAGCCATTCATTATGAAGTAGCACTGTGTCCGATATGCGGCGTCTGTCTTGTATCTACATAACTATAAACTAATATACATAAGGAGTGTCGCAGCAAGTAAACAATAACAATGAGCCCATTAATGTAGATAATGAGTTGGTGAGATAATGAATGATTTATGTTTATCTGAGCCCTCGCCCGCGCCGGGGCGCCGCCTCATATACCTACACACTTATTGATTGTTATGTGGACAAGCATAGGAATAGATAATAATAAATTCAAATAAAAATATCAAGAAAGATAGGCAAAGGTCAACACTAATCAAGTTTTAAAATTACAGCTTTATAGTACAGTCTGTATAATAATACAGACTGCACTATAAAGCTCTTCTTATAAAATATAATATTTACTTTTCAAAATGATCATTCTACTTACGATCGTTTCTATCATTATGTTACTCGGTCATTGATTGCCGTAGACAAGTAGCGGTCTACGCGATACTCGTAACGACGACGTGGTCTACAATGTACGACGTCGTAGCACAGTAGCTGCTAAAGATACAAGTTGATAGGAAATGGCGTGTGATTTGGGACGCTCGCGGTGACAGGCCAGTCTATTCCCCCGACATCCAATTACGGCATGTAAGTGATTGTTATTGTCGCGGCAGTATACATTGCGCCGTCAATACTCGCGTCACGGCTATTGAGCACAATTGTATCGTTAACTGTTATTTATTTATGCAAACGTCATCGCTTTGCAGTGCTGCAGCGCTTCGACATTCCTGTTGCACTGTGACATCGTAATTGCAGCGATAAACCGTTGAAGCTTATGTTGTAGTTAAATAAATTGCGGCTCGATAGTGATAGTTGTTCGCACGTGGTATGAAATGTGACTAAGAATAGGTAAATCGAATGAATATATACTTATTGTAATAACTAAGTATCATTGTAGTTCATACTGTGATGGAATCAAACACTGAAGTATTCCAAAATAATATGTTTAATCCATTAAACAATAATCACCAATATCTAAGTAGAGTAATACAACAAATACGGATTCACAAGGTATGTTTACTATTCAACGCCTCAAGATAGACTGCCTCTGTCCAAAATGTCAGCCACAAGCTGAACGTTCCCCACTCTAACAGTAGGTCAACACTCATCGTGCTAACCGACCAATCAGAGCAAAGTACACAGTACGTATGCTCAATTGATTGAATAAAATACATTAACGCTTAATATTAACAGGAAGTAAATGTTTTAATTTAAATAATAATGATTTAGTAATTATAAAATATAATCAAACTTAAAAACCTATAATAAACTAAAATAATAACTAAAATGGATGTATTAAATTCGTGCACCCACTAGCGCCATCTGTGGCTTGTGGAAAGAAGTATAATTATTTAAAATACTTTAAAAAAATCATTACAATACTAGGTTAATTTGTGCTATGGCAAATGATCATTAAGTATAGTATAATGATCGACACCACTTTCGTAGACCGCTATGTGTGCTACGACAATCAATGACCGAGTAACTTAATGATAGAAACGATCGTAAGTAGAATGACCATTTTGAAAAGTAAATATTATATTTTATAAGAAAAACTTTATAGTACAGTCTGTGTATAATAGCAAAACTGTAATTTTAAATCTTGATCAGTGTTGACCTTTGCCTATCTTTATTGATGTTTTGATTTTAATAGTTTATTATTATCTATTTATATTGTGACGGAAAGGGTTATCGTGGTGGAGGTCTAAGAATAAAAACCCGCGAACCTCGTCAACATAAAAATATATTAATATAAAAAAGGGGTTAGGTAAGTCTATGACCACAAATTCCCTTCCCCAAGTTCACTCGCGAGTCGCACGGTACTCTCCTGGCTCAGCCCGGTGTGACGAAGACCGTAGCGGTGTGCCACGCTGCAAACGTCAGGAGGAGTGACGGTCGGCAGATGTTCGCGCCGACCCGTAGTTTCTCGGCGCGACCACGCAAGCAAATATGTAACCGACGCGGAGCGTGCGGAAACTCGGACCGCCGGAACTTGAGTCGATATACCAGCCGGTACGTAGGCCGGAAACGTCAGCCGGAAAACAAAAAATCTTGTATTAAAAACTAGAATAAAATAACATTACAAGAAGAAACAAGTTTGATGCATGAGTTAGTAACGCTGTAAGGAAACTTGCATGTTAATTAGCAGTTGTTTAATCTGGCACCTGATTGGAGGCCTTGTTATTATTAATATGTACAGGGATTTACTTTTGTGCATCCTCCAAACCAACTT
Organism: Eugnorisma glareosa; assembly: GCA_947578425.1. Lineage (NCBI taxonomy): Eukaryota > Metazoa > Arthropoda > Insecta > Lepidoptera > Noctuidae > Eugnorisma > Eugnorisma glareosa. Next base: position 383,719 of record OX387970.1, read on the forward strand.
ACTTGGTAGCCCATTCTTATTCGGGAACAAAAACCAATTGAGTTTTCAGGCGGTTTAAAGGGATTCACTTTAGACAATAATATTGTTGAAGTCTATTTCCTGACTAATCCTTTTTGATTTCGATCAAAAGAGAGAGTCTATGACAAAGCTTTTAAAGTTAAATGTATTTCATGGGGCGATATTTGTGCGGGTAGCGTAGTGTCATTAAACTTTTTTCGCTTATATTGCGGAGACCCCGTGAGGGCACTTGTTTGGATAGGTGGTGCCTATGCACCACCTATGCGGTTACTAGGTGCGATACCTGTTCCATTAATATCACCAATTATTTCCACTATGTAAATTGTAAATAGGAATTGTCGTATACATCGGTCTGACGTATGAAAGTACCTGTCTCAAGTAATCGAGCCCATTCCTGGAAGATCCTGATACTATACCTAAACATTTAAAGTGGAGCAATAAAACCAGATAGCGTTAAATGATATCTGAGTTAAACGTCAGCAATGAAGACTCGATCTCGGTGGGTCGTTATCAAAGTTTTTCGTTAAGTTTAGACTCAGTGGAGGGGTCTGCGGGCTCCGGGTGTCGGAACCGCCGTGGATTTATGGCGACGACGATTTATTGGCTTCGAGTCGACACCCGTCCTCAAGTTATGACGGCAACTCCAATAATTACGCCACACTAGAATCCGCCCGAAGGCCCGGAGCCCGGGGCGCCGCAAAAGAGGAGTTGGGAACTTGTTCCATTATACAGATTGGACTTAAATTATAGCAAAGACAGACAAGTGTTTTACAGGTATTTATTATTTATTTATTAAACTACTTCTACTTATTTTTTATAGGTTTATATATACGGCGTGGATGGCACACCGACGCGACAACGATTACCACGTGTTCAGTACATCATTCTGAGATTAATTTTTCATAGGTTTAAAAAAATAACCGGCCAAGTGCGAGTCGTACTCACACGCACACAGGGTTCCGTAGCACCAAACAATATAATAAAAAAATTTTGAAGGCATTCGTTCCTATGTTGTATTGTTTTACATTCATCAGCAAAACTAAATTTGTTTTTCATATTAGGTTAATGAAAAACAAAGTTGCTGCAGTTTGATGAAAAAGTCCCATATCTCAAAAAATAAACATCAAATCTTATCCAAACTAATTTTGGTTGAAAGTTTTTTTTACGTTCTATAATCCTATTTTTTTTCAGAATTTTTCTCGTCTTACTTTAGAAATTAGAGGGGAGGACACACACACACATTTTAGCACTTTGGAAGTGTTTATCTTGGGTAAGGAATAGATGATATAACAATAAAATCTCTAATATTAACAACATATATCAACGGAACCTATAATTTTATTTAATATAGCTATTAGTTAATATAATGAACGATTGATATAATTTTAAAATAACTAATTTTTGTAAGCATATCATACATTAAAAATAACATCGTTTGACATAACACATTAAATATAAAATCGTTTGACGTACCACTCAAAAGATATAAAACTTATTTGGTCTAATATGATGAAAACGCCTACTTACATAACATAACTAGTAACTGATTACCACCTGCGCTAAGATAGGTCGACGGAGCCCCGCTTCGCGAAATGAGTTTATACGTTATGTATGAGACGCACCCGTTTATCTTTCAAACGATTGACTTTGAGAGAAAATGGTTTTAGAAAACTCAATGTAATTTTTAAAGACCTATCTATAGACACTACGCACGTATAGGTTTGATGAAAAAATATTTTTTAGTTTCATTTCCATGTATGGGGAGACCCCCCTTAATCTATTTTATTTTTATTTTTGTATAAAAACCTTATAGCGGTTCACAGAATACATTTACGTACTAAGTTTCAACTGTGTAGTCCCAATAATTTCGGAGTAAAGTGGCTGTGACATACACGCACAGACAGACAGACAGACAGACAGACTTGGCGAACCTGTAAGGGTTCCGTTTTTTGCCATTCGGCTACGGAACCCTAAAAACAGCTGTTGCATGCATTTTTACCGTGTAGGCATTGCACTTTTAAGATCACTCTCTTGTCCGCCTGTCTGTCCGTGTTTCACCACCGAGGTGTCAAATCAAAGCCCATATCTTTTTACCGTGTTGGCTCAGGGTCAACACGGTAAAAAGATGGCTTTGATTTTCGCGAAAACTTGTATGTTTACCCTAATTTTCAACTTTTTTATTTTTCCGAATTTTCCCTTTACGTGTGCTATAAGACCTTGCTTTTAACCAAAATTGACAATTCTAGGAAGTCTCTTAGAGGTTTTGGGTCGAAAACTTATTATGGTAAATACCTAGTTCCCGTTGACCTAGAATCACGAAATTTGGCAAAAACCAAGGCCTTACAGCACAAATTCGTCGACGTTTTTAGCGTCGCCCGGTAGAATTTTGTTAGCTTTTATTTTATTTTTTCATTTTGTAACATATTTCTCAGTTTCAATATTATTTCTTAAAAAAAAACAAATTTAAATTTATTATTACAAATCTTTTTAAAAACAAACTTTTACAAAAGAGCACTGAAAAAAGGAAACTAAACCTTGGAGTAAATGAAAGCGAAATAGAATAGTTTTCGTAAGTGTTTTTTCTTTCTTTATTGGTTTATAGAGGGTTTGATCAGTATGACCATGCCTTGCCACCCTCATAGCATTCTAGTACCTAAGTTTACAATTTTGTATATTTTTTTCGCAGTCTTGGACAAAGGGGGCAGCCAAAATACTACTATACATATATGCCGACATCAATAAATTTAAAACAGTTTTCTCCGAAAAAGTTACTCCTCTCAACCTCGTCCGGACACATTCCGCTAAAATATGGGGTATCCTCACACTCAGAATAATTGGGCGAATCACTCTTTCGCGTTAAAAAGGCAGAGCTATTCAACGGGACATGTCCCGAACGCAGTCTGAAAGCAGTAAGTCTGTTGGTTGCATATCTGTACCACGGTGTGTGTGTTGTCTGCGTGTAAGGAAGGCGGGAAGGCTGTGTTGAATAGTTCTATATCAAATTCCCTTACATAGCGACCTCTCATGAAAGTATTCTTTCCATAATTTTACCCATCTGTCTCGAACTCGATACACTCTTTTGCTAAACGATCTACGGGATGGTACCCATTGAAGAACAATTATTTTGTCTCGTCCGAAACGAACCTACCGATGGTATCCAAAATGTCATAGGCTGTCGGTGCACCTTGAAAATTCGAGGTGCACCGAGCCAGGTGTTGCAGAGAACTCTTAGAATTGTGGAATATCGATGCAAATCCAAAGACAGTTCATGCGAGACTGATTTATTATTCGTGTACCCACATCACAATATATTACATTTCCTCCCTCACAAGAAATAGAAACTCAATTAAGTTACAAGTTTGATTTCTATTTTTACTTATCCGAACTAAAAAATAAAAGTGTTACAATAAAAAGTTTAATACCTTCAAAATGCCTAAACATAATACCTACCTACCTCTTGGCTTTTTTTTTTTTCTTTTTGATTTGTTTCTACAGAATAATTATATTTATGCAGTTTACGATCATTTAGACTTAATCATAAAGTTAAATTATGAAAGAAAAGAAAAAAAAAACATGAGTTTTTACTTATAAATAATTATTAAACAAGTTCCACAACACATTACCAACACGGCTTTTATACCCACTACACACTGGATTAGAATGCATGGATTAGTCAATATTTATAATGTTTTTGTTTCTAAGTCTATTATTGACCCAATCCCCGGAAGTGGAGGGTTCAGCCGCGTTATCGCTTTGAGTCTCATGTATGACGGGCGTGTCTTTTGGAGTCTGAAGTGATGACGTCACCGGTGAATTAGGTGCAGACTCCCATGTTTCCTTTTCAGTGTTTACTGTTTGATTATCAGTGTCTGTGATAATAGGATTAGAGAACCGTGTGTGTCTTTGAAATGGCATAATTTGATCAATATGTTTTCGGTGTTCCCCCTGATCAGATTTTACCTTATATGTCACTGCTCCGGTGCGCTCAGAGACCTCTCCTTCCACCCACTTGGGATTGTTTCTGGAGTAATCTCGAAACAGCACTCTGTCTCCAAGCTGGACCTCTCTGTCTGTACCTTGAGCATTCTCTACCTGCTTGGTCTGCGCCACCTCGACCGCATCCGCAGTGTTTCTGCGTAGCAAGTCCAAGCGCATGCGCAGCCTCCGTCCCAGCAGCGCTACGGCTGGCTCGCGTTGTGTGCTTGTGTGTGTACTGTTTCTATACACTATAAGAAAATTGTTTATGGCTCGCTCGATATTCTCACCTTCTGATGCTGCTTTTTTTATTACTTTCTTGACAGTTTTGACGGCGTTCTCGGCGGCGCCGTTGCTCGATGGATGGTAAGGGGCTATTAGAATGTGTTTAATTCCGTTGCGGGTTAAAAATAATTCAAATTCCTGGGATCGAAATGGCGGGCCCCCGTCACTCACCAAGCACTTTGGCAGTCCAAATCGGCTGAAGCATTCTCTTAGTCTGTTTGTTACTAAATTAGCCGATGTACCGGTCCCCATCAGAAAAACTTCGATCCACTTTGAGTGCGAGTCTAGTATCAAAAAGTAATATTTACCTTGGTACTGTAGAAAATCTATATGAAGTCTCGTCCAAGGTTCCGAAGGCCATACGTACGGTACGGGAGTGTGTCGCGGCGGTGCGTCCAACTGCGCCCGGCAGGCGGCGCAGGAGGCGCCGCGCGCCTCGATGTCGGCGTCCAGACGCGGCCACCACACGTAGCTGCGCGCGATGCTCTTCATGCGCACGACGCCCACGTGCCCCGCGTGCACTTCCTCTAAGATCTGCGCCCGCAGTTGCTCTGGCACCACTATCCTGTATCCCCAAACTATACACCCGTGATCTATATGTAGATTTTCACGTCGATGAAAATATGCCTTCTCTTCTGAATCGCCTATGAGAGGCCATCCACTCATTATGTAACCGTACACTTTACATAAAATTTTATCTTTTGTCGTCGCCTGTGCTACGTCTTTGTGACTAAGCGGGAAACTGTCCTCAACAAAATGTAGATATGTCGCGTCGTCTGGGTCCTCCACCTTGGTTTTTGGTAAAGGTAATCGTGATAACCCGTCTGCATTGCTATTCATTTGTGATTTTACAAACACGATGTTAAAATCATAAGCCGCCAGGCGCACAGCGTATCTCTGTAGGCGGCTGGCTGCAGTTTGCGGTATACCCTTTTTAGGCCCGAATATATAGCTTAATGCTTTATGATCGCTCCGTAATGTGAAATGCCTACCGAAGAGATATTGATGGTGCCTCGTGACTCCGTATACAATGGCCAACGCCTCCTTGTCTACCTGGCTGTAGCGACGCTCGGCGTCGTTGAGTGTGCGCGAGGCGCAGCACACGAGTCGCTCGCCGCCGTCGGGGTGGCGCTGCGCCAGCACGGCCCCCAGGCCGTACGCGCTGCTGTCCACGGCCAGCACCAGAGGCAGCGCCGGTGAGTAGTGAGCTAGCACCGGGTCACTCGTCAATCTCACCTTGATGTCCTCAAAAGCGGCATTACAGTTCTCCGACCACGACCATTTTACACCCTTTTTTAAAAGAGCGTGAAGTGGATGTAAAATCATGCTGAGATTTGGTATAAAACGTGCATAGTAATTAATGAAACCCAATAAAGCTCTTAACTGTGACACATTTTCGGGGATGGGCATTTTCGTTATGGCATTTACTTTTGATGTATCTGTATGAAGGCCGTGTTTGTTTATTCTGTAACCCAGGTAACAAACCTCATCTTTTAAAAACTCACATTTAGTAAACTTTATTGTTAATCCGGCATCTCTTAATCTAGTGAGTGTCGCCCTTAAGTTTGCCACGTGATGAGATTTATTCCTGCCACTCACACAAATGTCATCAATAAAAGCTACCACATATTCTAGACCATTTAAAGTATCGAATACAATTTTTTGAAATTTTTCAGGTAGGCACTTAAGTCCGAAAGGGGCCCTGCGATATACAAATGTCCCTACATGCGTAGTAATCGCTGTTAGCGGTTGCGAGCTGTCGGACAATTCTAGTTGCATAAATGCGTTTTTTAAATCTAACTTACTGTATTGCTCCCCACCGCTTAACGTTGCAAATAACTCTTCAATTTTCGGTAATGGAAAATGAAAATCTTTTAATAACTTATTCACGGTCACTTTATAATCACCGCATAAACGAATAGAACCGTCCGGCTTAATAATTGGCACAATAGGAGTTCCATAATCGGATCTGTCTACCTTGTAAATTATACCTTCGTCTTGTAAGCGTTTAAGTTCATTTTCCACTAGCACGCGCAGCGCTAGTGGGAGGGAACGAGACTTGCGAAATACCGGCGTGTTATCAGTCAAGTACAGTGATAACTTATGTTTATAAGTACCAATTGTTTCTGTAAATACTTCTGGGAATTCTTGTTTCAATTCTAAAACAACAGGATCAACATTTTCTTTTAAATGAAATAAATTTAATGATTTTAGTTTAAGTTCGCGCATCCAGGTGCGTCCTATAAGCGGTGGTCCGCCGTGCTCGATAATAAACAATGGCAATATGGCATCCTCTGCACCTGCACACCTAACTTGCACCGAGACCCGGCCTAACGGTATTATTGCGTCACCTGTATATGATTGTAATTTTATGTTATCTTTTTCAATCGGTAATTTAGAAAGATGTTGATCATAGAATAATTTAGATACCGCCGATATCTTGCTGCCAGTGTCGATTTCAAATAGCACAGTTTGATTCTCAACAATGAGTTCACAATAATATGGACCGTCTTTTACATTTTGAACTGACCGACCTTTAATAGTATACAGTCCTTCGAACTCCTCACCCCCTGACTCCGACGAATCTGTTTCCATGAAGTTTTGATATTTAGAACCAGACTTGCCCGCACTCACATCATTTTTATCACATACGGACCCCAAATGGCCCTTCACTTTGCACTTGTCACACACATACGACTTGTATCGGCACCTGTGCGGCGCATGACCGTCCCGGCCACAGCGCCAGCACCCTTTACGTCGCGGAGCCACGACGACACGACCGGCGGCGCTAGACTGCTTGTCCACGCTCACCCGGTGCACCCGCTCGCCCGCGTCTGCCTGGAGTCCCGCCGGCCCGGCTGCTGCCCACGGCGCGGCTGGCGAGTGCGCCACGGCCTTAGCCGCGTGCTGCTCGGCCGCCTCCAGCGCCAGCGCCAGCCCCACTGCCTTCTTGTAATCGAGAGTGGTCTCCGCAAACAAGCGAGACCGTATCTCTTCGCTACGAAGACCCGACACGAATTGATCTCGAATGTTCACTTCTAACTGGTTCTCAAAATTGCAATAAGTAGCCAAGTGTTTCAGATTTTGTAAAAACACTTTGATATTTTCGCCTTCACCTTGCCGCCGCTGACGAAACACGTGGCGCTCTGCTATTTCTGATCTTCTGGGTTCCAGATGATTTTTCACTTGCTCAACTAACGTGGTGAAAGTTTTATGCTCCGGATGGTCTGGAGCACACAGATCACACATCAATCGGTAGGTCGGCGCTCCAACATGCGTCACCAGCGTGGCCACGCGTAGGTTATCTTTTATGTCGTTTAACAAAATAAATTGTTCCACTAAACGCACATATGCTGGCCAGTTTTCACCTCCATCCAGATCAAATACGTGTATTTTTCCGATCGGCATCTTGATATTTTACTGATTTTTTTTATAATTACTCGTCGCCACTGTGGAATATCGATGCAAATCCAAAGACAGTTCATGCGAGACTGATTTATTATTCGTGTACCCACATCACAATATATTACAAGAATATGTCAGTATTCAATAATTTCCTGGTTCGAGTGACTCAATGTAAGAAATAGCTTCTGAGATTGCTAGTAATTCAACATACATTATTGAAACTTTGGCACATGATCTAAACTTTATAGAAGCCGTCGTTTGCGGACCAAAAACAGCCCATCCCGATTCGTTACCTTCCTTTGACCCATCACTATAAACTGAGTAAAAATGTAAATAATTGAAATTTATATACTGCTCACAAACTAGATTTACAGCAATCTTTCTTGTCGAGCTCAAGTGAATGAGGTTAGTCGTAAGGTGCACTTTTCTTTCCATTCGCTTAAATCCTTACAAAGCTTCTTGCCTTTTAAGACTAAAATATACTTAGCTCTAACTCTGATTCAGCCGATCATTGATTACGCTGATGCCTGCTATTTGGATGCCACTGAGGAGCTGTTGAATAAGCTGGAGCGTTTGCAAAATCTTTGCATTCGTTTTGTGTTTGGTCTGAGGAAATATGACCATGTTTCTCAATTCCGCTAGGAACTCAAATGGCTCCCTATTCGTCTTTGCAGGACCACTTGGATATTATGTCTCCTCTACAACATCCTTTATAACCTTTCACATCCTAGCTACCTGCGCGATCGTTTTTCGTTTACCCGCCCTTCTGTTGCTCTGTGTAGATCCCACCTCAGGCATCATCTTAATTTCCCATAAAACCGAATTCTGTTCTAATTCCTTCTCTGTCCACGCAGTACGTTTGTGGAACTCTCTTCCGCCTAACATTAGAGATTCTAAAACTAAATTTGTCTTCAAAAAGCAAGTCAAAGTACACTATCTCTCCTCTATACTGTAATATTCTGAATATTATTCATGTTATAGGTATATATTTATTTTGTATATTATGTGTATATATTTGTGTGTATGTTTATATTACAGTGAAACCTTGATAACTGGGACACTAAGGGACCTGCAAATTTGTCTCACTTAAAGAGGTATTCCACTTACTCAGTGTCTCAGATATCCAGGTCACAGATATTATAATACTTCGTCCAGGTATAAATAAATATCTGTCTCATTTACAGAGGGTTCCATTAATTGAGAGAGAGATTATTTCAGATCTAGAGATGCGATTTATTATATAAAATAATGTTTTATGTAAATATTATACATGAGTTGTATTCTTTAATAGTAATAAAAAAACATTACATATTAAACAAACCTAATCAAGCACGTTTTTTAAAAACAGTGTTTTTCAATGTTATTTTTATCAAATATGTTTTGGTGTCCAATTGATATTTCAAAATAACTGTGCAAAGGCATTTTCAAATAAATATCCGGATGATAGCTAAATAAAACTAAAACTGAAGGTCATTCAGGCACAAAATTAGCCAAGTGCAAAATTTGCGGGTAGATTAGGAATTGGTAAACAAAACGAAAAATATGCAATATAGTGCTCGCACTATATTGCATATTTTTCGTTAGATATAGAAGTGATAAATTAATGTTATCTCAGTTACAGAGGTAAAACACAGTCGCTGTCTCAATTATAGAGGTAACTATGACGATAAAATCGAAAGAACGAATCCCAGATATAGAGGTTTGCTTTGTCCCACTAACAGAGGTAATTTAGTGCTAAAGTGTCGGGACCTCAGCAAGAGTTCCAGCTATGGAGGTTTCTCACTTATCCAGGTCCCACTTAACCAAGTTTCACTTTATATAGGTATATTTTTTCTAAAGTTTTAATTGAAATTTTCCTGTTCTGTCTTTTCTACACACTGTGTCTACATTTCTAATCAAACTTCCCTCTCGCAGGTCTGCTGGAAGAAATTTCTTATGAAATAAGCAGTACCTTTGTGCTCTTCTATCTTAATGTAATGTCCTAGTAATTATTTTGTGTGTACATAAATAAATAAATAGATGTATGTTGCTACATCTATACTGATGTTTCGGTTTGTCTTGACCTCTATATATGGTTTTACTACATTGGATAGGTCCACACTGCTGACCCACGTGTTCAAAGAAATGTATCTTATTGCTGCGATGAAAGTATCGGATAGTCAATAAGAAACTCATAACACCATCTGTATTAGTGGTTTTTTTTACGTCTTCAATATAAAGTTTGACATGACTCGGCAAGACTGTTTATCAAGGGAAATACTTTGCTACCCCCCGGAACGAATTCACCTCCAACCAATATTTGCCGGCTAAGAAGTATCTGCGTACATGTGGTGAAGCTCACACTCCATCGCGTATTGTAGCAGTCCTCACAAACCAAAAAAAAGCTTGTCGCGTTTAGTTTTTTTTTTTTTTAACTTTTCTATTTAAATTTTTAGTTTTGTCGTAATCGTTTCTGATAACGCATTATTATCTCAACACCGTTTTCGTATTCGTGCTATTAACCTTTGAGGAGTTTGCTCGTGAGAAGACAATCCAGGCTGTAGGATTTTTTTTTCACAGAGTTCACATTCCACTTTTCGACCAACGCATGTGCCTAGCCGAAATATTTTATTTGCTTCTCTTTTGCAACTTTCACGAGGCTCTCGTGATGCGGGATGGTAACATCTACTGTCATTACGCGGCGCGCTGATTGGTTTATCACCACTATACCAGGCTTATTGGTGACAATAGTCCTGTCAGTAAAGATAGGCCAGTCCCAATACAGCGTGACACTAGAGAACTGGGTCAGGCACCTTGTAATACGGTACCTCAGATTCCATAAATTTATATTTCAAAGCAAGTTGCTGGTGAATAATTCTGGCCACTTGGTTGAGCCTGTGCAAGTACTCGCCGTTAGCCAGACGAGAACCACTGGATAAGATTTATTTATTATTTCAGGTTGAAATGACAGACTTTAAATAGCTGAATACCAAATGCTTATTATATTTTACAGACTTGGTCGAAACCTTTCATTTAAGACTAGGTTTGGTATCCGAAAATTGTATTCGAAATTAAAATATTTATGGATGTAAATGAGATCGGGCCGAAACAATCGTTTCTGAAACGGTTACAAAAAGTAATTCCGATGTGAAAGTAGAAACGAGAGCATGCATCTCTTGTTATAATCAGAAGCTACCAAAAGCATTTTCATGTTTAATACACTGGCATTATGCTGTATGTTTATTCGTAATTCAGCTGACAAGGAAGAGAGCTCCCTCCGATTTGAGTATGACGTAGCTTAGTAGCGTGTACATAGTATTAAATTTGTGCCGCCCCTGGAGCCTTTCCAGCAATGTCGCCGGTTCCAGGCCGGGTTGTGCACGGACCCGGAACAACCGGCGAGTTTGACCGTTCCGACTTGCGGTGATACGTCCCATGAAATTATACGTCCTCGTAACCCGCATACCTGGTTTTCGGATCTGGAAACCGAGTTTATTCGCGCTATGAACTTGAAACGGTCCGTCCATTTGGAAAGGACCTAGAAAGGTATAATTTAAGTAAAGGAATAATACTACAAGATCGATTTGAGCGATGAGAATTATTTTTCTTTATTCCACAGAAGAGGTACTTGAGATGAGCCCTTCTCCCCAGTTTTGGCATCGCAAAAGGCGCAACGTCCAAGGTCAAGTAGAACACGTGTACTATATATGTTCAAGCGCAGTCTGCGTCCTCCCCCTCCACCCCCTGGACCCCAGGAGAGACGGGGGCGCGCCCCGCTCTCCGCCCGATACTTAACCCCGACCGGACTGAATATTTTAATGATGCCGTGATGCCCAAGCAGCCGACCCTATACCAAATTATAACATTTCACGTCAACGCCCTTATTCCAAAGGATAATCGATGAAAACAACTTAGTGTAAGTATATTTTCATTTGACTTTTTATTGTAATTAAAGAACTCAATATTCCCCTGAGGAGCATTAGTACATTGCCTGCAGAAAAACGATGAATTATAGGACCACAGTTATGCACCTAAGAAACAATTTAGGAAACTAGTATTAATTCATTTAATTAGTATTTCGTGACTTTGACTCACGTCGTCGGAAGGAGTACTTAAGTTGTTTTTAAGTTTGTTAGCGTTTTTCATTAATTACTAGAACATTATAGAACGAACTAGGCAATTGTGAATTGATAAATCTCCAGTTATTTTTTCTTCAAAGTGTCCTAGATTCAAAACCTTATTACATTTTGGAGTGGTGTCATAACATGGACAGTGTTGAAATATTTGTATTTCAAAGGATTACACGTTAAATCGCGGAGGAGCGGAGGAGCTCGTGGCAAAATAATAACAGCTGCAGCTGCAGCTGCCATTGGTCCCGGCTGTCACTTGTAGATCTTTGGCAGTCGTTACAGGTAGTCAATGGCCCAAAAACTCTGATAACCAGTCTTACGAAGGGGTATAGTATTACCCAATACTAACTGGGTTGTGGAGGTCAGATAGGCAGTCGCTCCATGTAAAATACTGGTATTCAGCTGCATCCGTTTAGACTGGAAGCCGACCCCAACATAGTTGGGAGAAGGCTAGGCAGGTGATGACACGTTAAAAAGCGTTTTGGAATTCATTACCATCTTTTCTTCTTCAATCGGACCCTCTTTACTGAGGATCGTGGTCACTTCTCCGAGGTTCACTTGACTCCGGTCCAAAGTTCCCATCACCACCTGCTAAAATTAGCTTGAGGACATAGCCTCTTTTACTTGTTCGGACCATCGTGTTGGCGACCGGCCTCGTGCTTTCTTGCCTTCGGTAGTGCCAACAATGACCAGCTTTTCAAGGCTGCTATCTCCCCTTCGCATTATGTGGCCGAAATAGGTTAAAATACACTGTAAGCAAACTGTAGACAAACGGGTCTTGATATCGAGTAGGGAAAAGTTTGTGCGTTTGGCTGTCCATGCAATTCGGAGCATCCGCCTCCAACACCACATTTCGAATGCGTCTATCCTCTGTCTTTATCTTGCTCGGATTGTCCACGTCTCAATTTCATAGAGGAAAATCGCGAAAACTAGTGCTCTGACCAAGCGGACCTTCGTTTTATAGCTAACTAGCTGTGCCCACGGCTTCGTCCGTGTGTACTTGGATCTTTCTCAGCCTGTTATTATAAAAGGCAACATGACTTTGTCTGTTTGTTAGTATGACAATTTACACCATTGTTTTGGTGTTCATTGATTGGGCAGGTTATAGACTTGATTCATTCTCAAAGCATTTATTTCAAATAGACCCGTAACAAAGTGCTGGTAACTTGCCTGTTATTTGCATCGCGGTGCAAGTAACAGGCTGAGAAAGATCTAAGCCCACGCGGACGAAGTCGCGGGCACAGCTAGTATCTAATAGTATGGGAATTGATGAAATTACCAAGCCTTTTGATGCCGATTGATGGTAGTAGGCTCATCCCTTATTACATGGGACTTAAACATTATTGGCATAATTTGGATGTACTATTTATGTGGATGAATACGGAGACGCGGGGCGTGAAGCGGCGCGGTTTTTTAGAAATCGATCTTTAGTTCGATTCAAATCGAACATACATTCAAGTTCTATTTTGGCGTAGCGGCGGGCACTGCCATATTTCGTATTTGCGCGTGTGCCACCGCGTGCACCGACGCGGGCACCGCCGCGGGCACCGCCGCGTTGAATGCCGCGTCCGATGCGGCGGTATCATCTACCATAAATGTATTTGGCTACATAGATACGTTTTTGTTTGTAAATACATACTTATTATACATAATAAGTTATGATTCTGATAAAGCAGCCATTTTAGGAACCCAGGTCTGATGTTTCACAGAGTTCTGTTCGAGATCAGCACAGACGTTGTTGATGTATTGGTCATAGTCTTTTTTCGTTGGTCGTATAACCTTCTGTTCTCCTGTATGGTTAGACCTTTTTCCTTCAAACGTCTACGAAGAATTAGGTCAGCTGTTTTCGTAGATTTAAAAGGTTTCATGGTAGGTTTTAGCAGCATGTTTTCTTTGGATAATAATTTTCTGCAAAGCTTTTCGTCATCCTATGGAACAGTTGGGTACTTTGTGTTCAATTTCTTTTCTGAAGGCTTGCAGGTCAACATGGCGCATATTCAGTGTGTGTTCTTGCTTGTGGAGTATTCTTAGCCGAAGTCGGATTGTTGTAACAGAGCCACAGTCCGCCCCGGCTATGTCGTGGTGTTCATGACAGACGATTTCCATAGATTCTGGATAAGGTTATATTATTCTATCTGGTTTCTAAAACGGTCGCCAGGAGAAATCCAAGTGTACAATCGCCGTATATGTAGTTTAAAACAGGTGTTCGTCACAGTTACGATTTTCCTCACTACAAAACTGAAGCATACGTTCGCCTCTTTCGTTTCTGTTGCCGATTCATACTTCCCGACTACGACCCGTCGAAGATGTTCGTCGCTGTCCGTTTGACCTGATTTTGGCTTTAAAATCACCTATAACTACTTCTTTGAGAGATTTTGCCAAGGCGCTGTAAAAGTTTTCGATTTCATCCTCGCTAGATTGAGCGGCAGACCTGTAAGATGTTCAATTTACAGGGAGTTGTGTTTTTTTTAATGGCAATTATTCGGTCGTTAATCGGCTTATAACCGCTGACATATTTGTCTATGCTAAGAGGTACCATGAAGGCAACACCATTAGAGCTTTCATTTTCCGGTCTTGAAAAGTAGATTTTATTGCAATTTTTCAGCAATTCTTGCCGGAGTGGTGGAGCAATTTAGTTAAACTTCAATCCTTGAATTCCGTGTAAGCGCACCTTTATGTTGTTTTGCATTAGTTACAGTTAGAGCATATTCTTGGAACGACTAATTTCCATGAATCAATGAGCTCAGTTACTAAGTCCTCGACGTACCGAGACCTAATAATAAGTGCCTACTTATGTAGACAAGTCAAGGATCCGATGTCCTAAGAATGTCCTCAAATTTGATCATATCCTGTTATACAGTTATTTTTATTCCAACTACTAGTCATGTGCTAGTCTTGAATTAGAATCAGTAGGACCCCTTTGCTCTTTAGTTTATTGATCCATACTTCCATTCTGATATTATGAAATCAAAAATAACAGTGTCTGCCTGTCGAGCCGCCCGCGGGCCCCTCTGTCTGTCCGTTTGTATGCCCTGAAACGGCTGAACGGATTTCTTCGAAATGGTGCATTGGCACACAGTAGAATTTGACCTACATTAGAACCAGGGTTCGAAGTGATAATTATCATTGATCGATGTCATGACAATTATACTCGGCTATAAAAAAGGGTCGCAAACACCGTCTTTAAGAAAACCAACGCAGTTTTAGTAGTATTTGTGTGTCTTTTGTTTGTTTGTACTATTTCACTAATAAGACCAGAGTGATAGCTATGAAATATAATAATATTAGATAGTTAATGGACAAATAGCGAAGAGCCTCGACCTACACCTCAGGAGGCTCTCCCATTACGCGGCTGGGTCAAGGGCTTGATTCAGAAAGCAGTGCTCCTAGACACGGCACACATAGAGAGGCGGTTCCTTTCTGGAGCCCTGACCACCGGCAGCCTGGACCTTGTTCATGATGCCAATTTTTTTTTATTTTTAAAAACCTTTCCCACAGATTACCAGCCATAAAATAGTGTTTGAATATTAAATCTTAAGTTAATGATAAAAAATTATTTTAAGTTAATTAATTAACTTTGGTAGACACAGTAAACAAAAATAAAGGGAAAATAAAAAAATAAAATAGATATGGAAGAAATGGCGAAAAATAAAAACCGTGTTTGGACTGAATGTAAGTGCGTTAAAAAAAGTGTTCAAGTTGTGAATCACCTTGGATAATTATTCGATAGTTATCATAATAATTATCAAAAAAAATAAATATCTTGATAATTTCGAACCTTGGTTGAAACACAGGATAGGTTTCTATGGGAACATTTCCGACCTCCACGCGGGCAAAGTCGTCGTGAAAACTAGTAGTGTATGAATGCGTGTTGAATGGTTGAGCAAACTTGCCGTAGCACTAGACTGGCACGCCGAACAAGCCGATCACGAGCGAGGCGCGCCGTTAACATACTAGTCGTGACCGAGACTCGTTATATGTGCCTGCTTTGCATAAACGGACAGGAACTAATACACAGCCATTAAGGACTATATTCAAGTTATCTAAGTTTTAGAATAGCTATAATAGTCGGCAACGAGCATCATCGTGGATCGAGTATGGTTTCAAAGTCGACTCATAGTCGTAGTCGAAGTTTTCTTGTACTTCGTGTCAAAAGGGCTTCACAGACAAATGTTATGTATTTTAATAGCTGTCGACAAATGCTTAACGTGGCTACTGAATATGTGTGGAAATCTCACCCTCCCATCTTTTCTTTAATACCTCTGTATTATGGCTATATGTGAGTCACTAGACCAGCTCGTCAGTGCTAGTTACCGCATAGTTCTCCAGTGAACGTGCGAGGGGCCGGTGGGCAAGGTCGCAGTTAATGCGGCAGTAATGAGGAGACACCTCGCGCCACAACTAACTTCATCCTGTATTCAAACTAGTCGATCATTCCTGTGTGGGTGTGTTTGTAATTTCCATTAGGAACAGCTTGCTTTTGGATTTTGTGCCCCGTTAATGAAAATCGCCCACCCTCTGCGTTAATTGGAGTCACATATCTTGTGAAATGTGGGTGTACAATAACCCTCAGTCGTATTGCTTCGGGGAACATAGCGCATAATGCTAATACATTTATGTTATAACTAGGGATGCCTCGATACACACTTCAGCCGATACGATACCGATACGGACAGTTAAGATTCAAAGAAAGCTATAAAAGCTGTGGCTTTAGAAACAGACAAAATTACTCATACTGTTAATAATATTTATTTAGAAATGATAACATAATTGGTAGCAGACAAAACGTAATAATTCACAGTTAAGAGATTTTTATTCAGGAAACACAACATTCTTAAATTATTCGGTAAAAGCCGATTTCGTCAGTCTGTTTGGACAAGAGGTCTTTCAGATGCTACAGAACTCATTTGGAAAGTGAAATATTTCTTTGCTTCTAATACAGAAAGTATCGGTGTATCAGCAAATTTAATATTGCCGATTCCGATATAGTTACTTATCCGTAAAGCCGAATTTAGCAATTATTATGAGCTAGTGAAACACATTACTTTATAAACTTTTAAAAATATTAATCTTGTTCAAAATACTAGATTAAATAACTTATTCTTTATATTATTATAGCTTTTTAAGGTTAATAATTTTAAGCGTGTAAAAATTAACACGGAACAGTAGAAAAGTTGATGAACAAGACGCATCTAAGCGGTTAGCTGATCGTCGTGTCTTGTAATCACATTATATCTGAACTTCAGCGACGCTCCATTACCGGGTCACGGGTTCAAGGCCAAGCTCACTCCTCGAAATAAATTCGCGGCAAACAGTCGGCCGCGCTTCAGTCGCAGTTCCAACTTGAACCTTTTAGTAAACGCGTGTATTTGAACGACTCCCATTAGCCAGGATGAATACTCATCTGCTTTGTACATGTTTGTACTCTCTTTATTGTTGGTTCAACGTTCAGATGATGACAAATATGCTGCCGACACGCCGACACGTTGTAATAGTCAAGAGTTTTCCTGGATATTTGGAGAGGAGCTATTATGTAACGTGTTACATCGTCGTCGTTACAGCGTTACAGTCTTCGGCGCTTTGCAACAAAATGGTGTCACCTGTACCACTTAAATATGCGCGGCCCATTAACGTGTAGTCGCTTACGTGAGCAACTACACGTTGGTTGTAAAATGTGTCGTCTGTTACCTGCCTAAATATGCACACTAAATAATGGCTCAACAAGATTGGCCAGGTAACATTAATTTTCTTACGAGATGATGAGTATTAGAAACGGAAAAAACATGTGGCGCTGGGCCTAAATATTTTTTGGCAGGAGAACGATGATGGTGTAGCAACTGTTAATCTTGGTTTGAAGCTTAAACATTCTGCGCCAGAGACTTCTTTTGTAGATGACTAAGCGCTTAGACACTTGAATGCTCGTCCCATAAAAGTTCTGATTAGCAATCATAATAATCAAATCAGCGGTGAGTGCACTGTAAATGCCTATTCGTATGACAGTGTCAGCGCATCGGTGCCCACTGGTTGGAAGCAGGTGTAAGACGTGCTGTCTGTCGCTGACTTTATGTATGAGCGCCACTTAGCTCGTCCCGCGGTATTTATGTACTAGACGCTTCAATTAACTATGATAGTCCCCAGTGGATGTTGTATAACTTAGAGCTCATTTACGGACACGCGGCGCGTCGAGCGGCGCGGCCCCTCTTTAAATTCAAACATATGGAAATGTATGAGAGCGTTTACGGAGGAGCGATTTGACACGCGTTTGCTTGAAATGCAGCGTTGCCCGCGGCGGCGAACGCGGCGGTGCCTGCGGCGGCGCACGGTGGGCTGAAAATCGCGTTTCATAGACATAGAGACTTGAATTTTCAAGGGTCTTTTTTTGGCTAGAAATGGATTCTGCTGATCATTATTATACTATAAAATTTCGTATGAGGCAATTGCGTGTACAAATAAAGGAGTTATGATTTTTTTAAGAAAAATTTGTATGGGACTGACATGAAAAATGAGTTTATCTCTGGAATCATAAAGTTGGCCATTATATCCTTACACACAGATATAGTACTATTTATTTGTATTTTTTTGCCATACATATTTTTTTTTAAATCCTCAAATTAAAAAAAAAAAATTTATGTTGTTGATTCAGTTTAATGCCTAAATGCTTTACATATGAGTATGCGATTTACACTACAAACCAAAACAGTCTAAGAAATCACAAAAAAAAAACGTTTTACTAAATTGAAATGGTAATTATGAATTAACTTTTTATGTAATCTCCTCTAATGATCAAGTCCTCATCATTATCATCATTAGCTAACTACCTCATTCAGGTAATCACCTCATATGTCTAAATACTCATGTACCTAATGAATTAATTAGTTAAAAGGAAACACACTAAAAAGAATTAAGTTTAATTTAATTATTAATTAGTGCAGGATCACCTTAATTAGAGAAATTAGGTAAATGTCATACCCTCATTAGTCGATAACAATAAATAGTCAAAAATCAGGTTCGTAATTTTAGTCCAATCTGAGTATTTCTACTGCTACCATCTGATAGCACCGTGCGTCTCAGTGATTATGAATAATGGCAAACATAATTACAAACTTGGATTTGTTTGTTATTCTGAGGGACCAGGATACTTCTTCCTTCGATCATGAAATATTGTTCTATTCAGTTGTTATTCGACTGGGTTCTAGCCTTTCTGATGAAGACAGTGTTACCCTGAAGGAGTTTTGCCGAAGGTTCACACGGGCAGTTCAAAAGAGATGGATACGATCCCACCGCAAAAGTGAAATTTTTAGACGTGATTACAGTAACTGGCTTCAGACAAATATTGACTGGCCAAGCTGCGTGCAAGCCGATTTGCTCATTCAAGAACCAATAAGTGAACATATTTGTGCTGAACCTGTACCATCAACCTCAAAGATGACATCGACTTCAACTGTGACAAAAAGATCTCGAAAGCCGTTTGAAGATTTAGGTAACAAACAGAAGAAGAGACGATCTGACGAATATAAAGGCAAAGAACCTATTGAATTAGCATATTCAGCTACAGCACTTCTTAAACAAGATGGTCGTGAGGATATTGCATCTGTTATTGAATATAATTATGCTCAAAAATCCAGAAGCAGCGGCAAAAATTAAGTAAATGATTAAGAAACCAGTTCCTTCACTATTATTTTCAATAAGTTTTGTTTATATTTAATTATCATAAATGACTAATAAGAGAACCGACAGTCAGCTGCTCAAGTAGCGGTGGATTTGGGTATGGGAGTGTACAGTCTTACACTGTACACGTTTTGCTGACGCGGTGCGCTGCACCAGACGTGCCTCATTCTTGTTACTATATAACCACATTCATTACATTTAATGAGTGAGTGCAATTACTGCAACGCGGTGACTAACATTAGAGAAAGGAATCGTCAACAGTTCTACTTGTAATTTATACGTAATAAATCTGGTGTGAACCAAGTGATCTTTTCTCTACGCACTTCAACCTAACAAAAAGTTGTAAAAATATAATATCTACGAAAAAATTTTCAGCCGACGTACTATGAATTATTTTTTTTTTTTTACCGGACCCGGACTAACAGCGCGTGTGCCGCCGCGATCACCGCGCCGCGGGCGTCGCCGTGGGTGTCGTGGCGGGCACCGCGGCGAGCGACGCTGTGGCCAACGCGGCGGCTACCGCGGCGGCCACCGCTGCTCCTCACGAAACGCGCCACGCGCCGCGTCTCCGTAAACAACATCGTTCATAACGTGGGCCGTTACGTCCTGGCCACAGCTACTGGCGGCGCGGTGCGGCGGGCGGCGCGGCGTGCGTCGCGACTTGCGGTGGTAAGCCACAGCTCGACTAGCTGCGACCGCGGCGGCGTCAGCGGTGGACGTATTTAGAGAACGGCTAACTATTAAAATGACCCTATCAAAAGTGGCACGGTATTTAAATTGTTGTTTTATTTCGTCCCACAATTTTATATAACATGTTTTGATATCCATATTACTGGGGGCCTAAAATGCCCACTTTATCAGAATCATAATACGCATCACGTTAAAAATTTAAAACTCTTAAAATGGAGTTTGTGGTCATAACCATAACCATTTTAAGAATTTAAAATTTTTAACGTGATTCATATTATGATTCTGATAAAGCTTCCATTATAGGCCCCCTGATCTACTCAGTATTTCACTAATAAATTGTTCAGTATCCATTATTTATATAAGCTCAACTTCCGATAAAAAGAAAATTATTTGTTTCCATCGTGCGATGTTGAATACGTCCACCGATGCCGCCGCGCGCGCCGCTCTGAGCTGTGGCTTCCTCGATACTCGCTAGTACATTTGTTTCAATCGCACACCGCGCAGCCCGTCTCCGCCGCGTGCCGCGCGGCTCTCACCGCGCCGCAGGTCGCGCCGCAATTCGAGCCGCCGGTAGCTGTGGCTTACTTCATACATTGTCTACTATTTGTTTTCGCCGCTCAACGCTTGCCGCGCCGCACGCCGCGCCGCAATCCGCGCCGCGCTTGGCAGTGGCCAGAAGGTTACACGCCGCCCCGCCTCTCCGTAAATGAGCACTTTATCGTTACTTTACCTACGCATCGCACGTCACTTGTTTAGGTAAGTTATCCGATGTCCATATTTAGAAACTTATTTTTGTTCTACAGAAATATTATTTTTCTGCAAAATGTTGACCAATATTGCGACTAATATGGCAATCCAATATGGAAAAAAAAAGATAATTGGAAATTACTGTTTCTATGGAAAATCTAAAATCGGTCTAATGTAGCTGTAACAGTTTTTCGAAAATGTTCTTTACAAACTATTACACCTATGTATCCTGCTTAAGCGTATGAAGTTTCAAGACGTTAACGCTTTTAAGATTCTGTCGTTAGACTTTCTCTTCAGATAGCAAGTCACGTAAACAATTCCACATGCTAAACATTTTACAATTTTAACGTCGGTGTCGCGTGTACAGTGCACGATGTTTCTCGCGATATATCTCGGGATAGTGGTGCAGTACTCAGCAGACGGCGAGCACCTGTTCCCGCCGCGCTAAGTGAACTATGAAAGTATAATGCCGCGCAAGAATAGCCGCCTGCACACTAGCACACTTGGGATGTCACACTTACATTGTGTAGACTGGGTAACACGTGGGGTGTCGCACTTACATTGTATGGTTTTACTCTACTTTTATATCGTGTAGAGGAAGATTTTTCAGTGTTAGCACTTACCTGATTTGATGCACCAGTTAAGGATACTACAAGTTGTAACAGTTGAATGAGAGATGTTAATATGAATAGTTTATATCGGTAGTTATTTCAATACGAGTGTGAATGGCTGGAATCAGAAAAAAAAACAAAGAATTGTATTGCGTGAAAGATGATGATTATAGCAAAACAGGTAATGACGGTCTAGCTAGATGGGTAGTTCTCAAAAAAGTGGCACCGCTCGAATAGAGAAAATGTACCAATTACTGAGGTTTTTTTATAAAAATCCAATCTGTGTATTTCTCTTATGTTGAATGGTTATATTGGAATACAAATTTCACATAAATAGACAAAACACAGCTATTCAAAAAAACTACGTTACGGGTTAAAGAGATATCGTACACGATATCTCTTTAACCTGTAACGTAGTTTTTTTTAACCTGTAGGTTAATGAGAAAAGTTTTGAGGTTAAAGAGACACAGGTTAATGAAAAAAATCCTATAGTAGCAATAGTTCGGTGGTTAGTCCGGTTGACCGAACTACTAAAACTTTCTGATGGTTCGGTTCTAACAAAGCACCGAACTACTGAAACTTAAATAGGTACCCCTTTAGTTCGGCAAATAAACTAGGCATATAATACAGCGTGTAACAGAAAGGGTATAATCATATGGAATACTGTGGTACGGACCATCAAACTGAACAACTTTATCTATGGGACCACCATCGAAATCGTAAAAAAATAATCAGCTGTCCCATACATTTGGGTCGAGTAGGTATTGAAATTTTGTATAGGACAGCTGATTATTTTTTTACGATTTCGATGGTGGCCCCATAGATAAAGTTGTTCAGTTTGATGGTCCGTACCACAGTATTCCATATGATTATACCCTTTCTGTTACATGCTGTATAAACAAACTATATCTTAAATTCACATTAAAAAATAATGCAGAAATTTCTAATTATTTAGAAACACTGATCAATTATCAAGAGTCTCTAGACAACCATGAAGGCGACACAGTCCAGATGTATTACAACAAAATAACAGCCGCTATTGAAAACAGTTTGAAAACGGCTCTACCACCTAGTAATACAAACTGCAGCGCTATATCTGAACGCACAAGAAGATACGTAGAAATGACCTACAAAAGACAAAGCCTAAATCAAGAGTAATCAAAAATGAATTAAGTGCCCTCTACAAACTTATAAGTAAGTATATACGACAAGGCTACAAAGACCATCGAAGACAAACCATAGAAAGACACCTCGACACATCAGGGAGCCTAAAAAGAGCATACAACGCACTAAGATCTCACAAAACATGGATTGAGGGTCTTAGCGAATCCGATAGAGTCACACACAATAGAAAAAACATACTCCACATAGCCACTAACTTTTACAAAACTTTATATGAGGCCCCAGAAATAGATAACGAAAACACTCTTCATCTGCAAAATGAAACTAACACCACAGAAATACATCCAATAGAACAATCTGAAATTATAAGAGAAATTAAGCGCCTAAAATCAGGAAAAAGTCCGGGTCCAGACAGAATAACTAATGAAGCAATAAAATAAGCTTACACAATCCTAGCCACACCGCTGATGAATCTCTTCAACAAAATACTAGACACCTCTACTACACCTCAGCAGTGGTCAGAGTCAGACATTATATTATTTTATATAAAGGGCGATCCCAATGATATAAATAACTATAGACCCATCAGCCTTCTGCCGTCGTTATATAAACTTTTCTCGTCAACTATAAAAAACAGAATTAGCGCTACACTCGACTCATATCAGCCAATTGAACAAGCAGGCTTTCGCAAAGGATACTCTACAGTGGATCACATCCATTCGGTGGAACTACTTATTGAGAAATACCAGGAATTCCAGCGACCGCTCTACATAGGGTTTATTGAGAAAGAAAAACAAATAAAACAAAAGGAAAATCTGAGCACTGAAGTAAACATAGAAATACACAACAATAAAGAAAAATTCTCAGAAAAATCGAAGACTTTTTTAGAAAACACAAGTCTAGAGTCTACACCAAATATCATACCTGATACCAATTTTGATGAAGCCTCTTCAGATGAAGATCAAGAAGCTTATGTTGACGCACCTGAAACAATGACTAGAGAAAGGCCGAAAAGAGATTTAAAACAGCCTACTTGGATGAAGGATTATGATATAGGAGGAATTTCAGAAGAATGTCAGTTTTCATCAGAAATCGCTTACTCGTTTGAAGATAATGATCAAACTGAAGACTGGAGTGACGCTATCCGATCTGAAATTAGATAACACATTAAAAATGGTACGTGGAAAATCGTAAAGAAAGAGAAAGTTATGAAAATCATAGACTACAAGATGATCTTAAAAAGGAAAGTGAGCCCAGAAAACAAAGTAACAAACAAAGCACGACTAGTGGCTAAAGCGCAGGCCACTCCACCAGCTGGCGGGCGGGCGAACGACGCGTCGTTTCACCTCTTTTCATACTTTCGTTCACACCGCGAACTATCGAAAGATACGAACAAAGTATGAAAAGGGTGTCGTTCGCGTCGCCTGCCCGCCCGCCAGCTAGCGGTGTGGCCTGCGGTTTAAGGTTTCACGCAGCGTCCGGGTGTTGATTATAACGAAACTTATGCACCCATTGCAAAATTAAGTTCTATAAGAACTATATTTGGTGTTGCTGTTGAAGAAGGCCTGCATTTGGTCCAAATGGATGTAGTCAGAGCATACTTAAACGGAAATATTGAAGAAAGAATTTATATGAAATTGCCTAATTACATAGAGAGATATGTAAGAGAGATACTAGTTGCTGAGTTTGAGTCTGATGATCTAACTGTCTACAATAAAGCAAAAGAGGTTTTAACAGATTTAAAAAGCATAGAAGGAGAAAAAGTCTTTTTATTATTAAAGTCCTTAGGACTTAAGCAGGCAGGGAGACAATGGTATATCAAATTGGACACAGAATTATAAAATATTGGCTTTCAGGCAACAAAAGCAGAGCCCTGTGTATACACATACACAGAAGGAGGTGCCATTATTGGAATATATGTCGATGATATATTACTTGCCTGTCATGTCAAAAGAAGATGAAAGAAATAAAAGAAATGCTAAGTCAAAAGTTTGAAATGAAAGATCTGGGAAAACCTACGTATCTATGAGCATTGTTCAATGAAATGAATATAAAACAAGACAAGATACTAATATTGAATGATAATCAACCAGCAATAAAGCTGTGTCAAAATCCAATAGTATCTTCGGAGTCGAAGCATAAAGACCTCAAAATGCATTGTATCAGCGATTGCATTAAAGAAGGAGTCGTGGAAGTCCAATATGAACCTACAGAAGATATGGAGGCGGATCTATTGACGAAAGTTAAGTTAAGACGACGTTTAAGAATCAGTATAGGTATACATTAGGAGTGAGAAGGAGTGTTGAATCGAATAAAATAGATTATGTAGCATATCCCTAATGTTGTATGTGAGCAACCCTATGGTTGCCATGGTGTGTTGATTCTCTATATACACGAACTATGTAAAAAAGGGAATGTCGCATTAGTATTCTAATATACAAGTGAAGTGTGTACGTTATTTTCTCATCTTCCCTGCTCGCCGCTCCCAACTCCAACAAATGAAAATAGGAAATTATGAAACACTTACTTTTGATAATGTAACGTAGCCTTTGCAACGTATATTTTCAGTCTTATAGTGTTTGCAACGCCAGTAGCTGCTTTTTGTGGTGTATACAGAATTTCTATAAAACTGGTACCCAGAAAAGAGTACTCTGCCTCGTCCTCGCTTAATTATTTTAAAATCACTTTTATCGTTCATTTTGTTACAATGTCAATACAATTTTACTTAGAATTATTAAATATAATGTAATTATCGACTTGAAAATATCATAAACATGCATAGGACTCAACAAGGAAAAACAACTACTTACTCAAGCAAATAGACATTGCCATTATTGATTGATACAATGGAAACTTAAAAGAAAACGTAAAGTGTAAATTTATGTATGGTCAGTCTTTTCCGAACGCCATCGGACAACAAATATTGTGGAAGTTTGGATTTTCAAAATTAATGGGCTAATTAAAACAAATCCAACCTTGCTACAAATTTTACACATTTTGAAGGATAATATTACTCTTGCAAAGGACAATGTCCAGAATTGCCCTGTGCAAAGGAAAAATCAGACAAATACGATAATTAATTGTGTATATTATTATATTCGTTGCAAATACTTCTGTATCACGGACTAGCTGCATGCCAAAATGAACATTATAAAGTAGTTTACACGACTAATAACATTAATCGCCGCCATCTTCGCCAAACGTCATGTCATATCGAAAAAGAATAGGGATGCCCAATCGATTCCAATCGATCGATTGCATTTTCAATGAATTATGCATATTTTTTAAGTCTGAATCACATTTTGCATTTATTTCGAATAAAGTGCAAATAGAAGCTACAATAAAAACATTCAATCACCATATCATATTTCGTATAGTATTATTCACTAAAAGTACAATATAAAATACTTACTAAGTATACTTTATGAATGAGGTCATACTCAATTTTAAGTAGGTAGTTAGAATAATGCTGAAGTGAACAAAACCTTCATCATGATCATTATACAGGGTTTTTTATTGATCGTTTAGAAAAGTGTGTGGATTACTTCTAACTAAACAATTATTTACGACAATTAATATAAAATAACCCTCCTTTTGGGCTTCGCCACAGTCGGGTAAAAATACTTATCATTACTGAACACATTATTAATGTTTTCTTAAAAAAAACCATATTGCAGACTAGATACAGATGGTATTATGTAGTATTACAAGTATAGAAGAGTTATATTATATGTAAAGTAGGACATTGTCATACTCGTAATGCTATTAATATTATCGTATGACAAAAGTTGATTTAATGCAGTTTGTTTGTAACATAAGGCCATAGTAAATCTTAGGAAATATCGATAAATCGTATCGTATTCGCCACCCCTATTTTTGTCGTCACTAAATGGTCACTTGTCACTGTATAATTTTATCGGTGTGTTTTGGTGACTTTCGGGACTTTAATGAATATTACGTATTGGCTATATTAACGGACTGTGATTGCTTTAAAAAAAGACTTAACTGGCTGTGATTTTCGGAGCTGTGTACCGTTCTAAAGATAACCTGCACTCATAAACAGACTTACATACGCATACGCAATGGAAAGTGTACGTTGTGTAAATTACGGCTCTGCTGGTGGTTCCATGTGCTGGTTACACACAAACATTTTAGTGCATTCCAAAACCAATGCTAAGAATACAGGTACCTATGTAAATAAGATTCTAATTCTATGCATTTAAACATTGCACTTACATACACTTAGGCTTTAGGACAAAACCTGCATAGGTACCTAATTATCTAGGTAGGTACTAAAAATAGCTAAATGTATATGATATTGTTGTCAGTTTCTTAAAAATCACTCGGAGCTATGAAAAACTATACTTAATATTCATTGTTATGGTTCGATTATAACCTCAAAATCTGATACTTGTTTTGAAATATATCTATTCTGCAGTTAGTCCGCTATAAAAATAAGATCCTAAAGGAGTTTACTAATGATCGACAATACAATATATAATTTTCCGATGCTCTTGGTTCCAGGGCGAACAATGTATGGGCGCAGAGCAATGTCCTTTCAAAGTCGACCAGTACAAAACATTTGGAAAGAAGACATTGCCAAAAAGAAGCAAGAAGTATGTTGAAAGAGATGATTTTATTACAGAAGCACAATTACGATTAACTCTTGGGGAAATTTCTACAGAGATATTCTTATACAAAGTCGCTCTTTTTACGTGTTAAAAATAAAATTAAGATATAGTTTTTTTTAGATTATATGCCTAGTTTATTTGCCGAACTAAAGGTACCTATTTAAGTTTCAGTAAGTAGTTCGGTGCTTTGTTAGAACCGAGCTATCGCAACTGAAAGTTTCTGTAGTTCGGTCAACCGGACTAACAACCGAACTATTGCTACTAGAGAAAAAAAAAATGGTTTTGATGTGATAACAACTAAACGGTGACGTTTTTGCAGTTTATACTTATAAAATAATAAATAGACAGTAAATTACATAATCTAACGTTTATACTCGCAAAGTAGTTATAAACCACAAATAAAAATATTAAAGTCAGATTATGGAAAACATACCTGTTAGCAGTGGCGGACCTATCATACAAGCCGAAAAGCCCGGCTTGCATTACAATCAAACTCAACAAATAAAAATAAAAAACCATTCTTTAGGTTTCTTTAGGGGTCTCGGCCGATGCTAACGCTTTCTCTTTCACACCCGCTGGCTTGCATCTGGCTTCTGACCTCCCACTTTCTCCTAGCAAATTTTTAATCGGTATAAATCGGGTCGGTACTTATTTGGAGATATTGTATTGAATTTTATTGTGGTAATTGGGCTTTGCCTCCCTTTCAATGAAAGGGAGCGGGCATGCCACTGCCTGTTAGGTATAACAAACTCAGATTGAAGCGATTCGACGTATTTCTAAATAAAATAGCGCAATTTTCTACAATTCTTTCCTTGGCACAGGTTAGTCCGATACTGCATCTAGACATTTTGCCCGGGGCTGGGATGTTGAGTATGTATTAGTGTTTGTGTGATGCGCTAGTGTGCAAGGGCAGGTTATGGAGAAAATCACACGGTTGAGTATAAATAACTCGCAAATTATGTTTATTACGAACGTACCGTGCAAAAAAAGTTAAATTTATTAATGTACAGACTAGTATTTTAATAATTTTGAACCCATACTGTAATTTTTTTTTATGTTTATTCTAGTGAGTCTTTGGGTTTGGACATGGCAGGATAGTGAGAAACAGATGTTAAAATTTTATTTTGTTGTAAGAATATCACATCGGTTTTTTTTATAATACTCAGCCTCTCTGTGGAAGTCTCTTTAAGTACTTACAATTATATTGTGTAGATTTTTTTTTTTAAGAGCATTTATAAAATCACATTTAAAACTGCCTGACAGGTTACAGAGCCACTTTTTTTGGAACAACCTAGATAGCAGATGGAAGTAGAAGACATGTCAAGTTGTACGGAGCCCATTAACAACACAAGAGAGGGTGGTGAGTGTGGTGGCCGGAGGTATGATTGAGAGAAAGAAAAGTTGTTAATATCTATATCAAAATCTATACTCATTCCTTTAAGACGACGTACCACATCCATTTAATGCATGAATTGGTTGTATTATTCAAGACAAACGTGAGGAATATTATTTGCCGTGTAAACTGAGAGTACTGAGACAGATGTATTGTAGATGTACTTTAATGAGTTTCGTAATGAAGTGTCGGAGACTGTCGGAGACGAGTCGCGTCGCTTGTGGGTCAAGGTTGCGGATATGTAGGCCGGAGGAGCTCCGGGATCTATGCACCAGTTAGCGGGATTATTTATCATACTCTGTTTTAGTGTACATTGTTGAAAATATGATTATAAAAGAACAAGAGATATGTGTTATTGGGCCATAACTACATTACCAAAAAATACAATTGGGGAAACTGATGTTATTGGAAGAAAATTTTGATTGCGTGAGTTTATTTCGTAGTTTTCTTGATTTATATCATGAATAACTATGGGATGAGTAACAATGATAGAAGACGAAGTCTAATTTTTGTATTGTAGATAAATAAGCTTTCTAAATAGAAAACCAATTAATATATCTATATAACTGTCTTTAATTTATTCTTAGATATTCGTATCTTAGTATCGTTCAATAATTTGAAGCTAATGTAAATCGAGTGTCGCACTTCGGAAGCCATCGCTCCGAAGGGACACATCATTAACACAAAATGGCCGCCGCCCGACAGGAGGAAGTAAATGCAAACAGGTTTATATTTACTGCCTCCGTAGACCAGAGAGGTGGATCAGCTATTATAGGAATGTTTAGTGGGCACGGCCATATCTGCAAACACATTAAGTGTAATAACAGTATCAGTAATTTAGAAGTGTAATTACTAAAACCAGAAGTCTAAGGCCTGTGCTCAAGTATTGTAAACCCTATTTCTTTTTCTGATGTTAACTAAGCACAATGCATACAGCTCGCCGATTTCCGCCAAACTTAACAGATGTTTTGGCGAACTTGGGCTACACTTAATTATGTTCGGTGTATTGATTTATGTTCGAAGTTCAATTAAGTACAGATTAAGAATAGAGGTGTTCTATGCACGAGTTTTATTTTATTTTATGCAAACCATGTATGATCTCATATGCTATACTGTATACCTATCATGTTTTACGCAAGTAAATTATCTTATCTTACACCTACACATAAACTGTCACTTACGGGATATCTTACGTGATTGGTTCCGTCTTTCGTATCTTCAGTTTATGTGTTATCTTATCTTATTTATTACGGGACAATTAACAGCTGTAATGTTCACATAAAACAATGATATAGGTTCTGAAGTACATAGTGTTAACACTACAATATCGCAGGCGGCCCACTACATTATCCACATGTTAACACAATTGAGATTAGGGAAACGTTCCACTAGATTAGCAGATTAGTTTCATCGTTATCGAGTTTATTGCTATTCACCATTATTAAGAACCATTTGGTAACAGCATCAAGACCTTATAAATAAAATATGCATCTCTTTCATGAAATTATGATGTTCAAAGACTACAAACAATTAATGAAGGTAGTGCTATCCCATGAAATCTCAGTGCGTATCTATAACGAAATCTGTCAAAGTGATTTACAACCAGAGAGATTAGCATTATCGTCTCGACTCATCTGGGAGAGACCTTTGAAAATTACTCGGTGTGAAATTACTTCACATTTAGTTTAGAACTGGTCAGCTTTTTGATACTTTCAAACACCCTTAAACCAGGTGACTATAAGAAATTTGTGTTAATTTACTTTGCCTTTGGCCAGCAGTGGGACAGTATAGGCTGAACAAAGAAAAGTTAGTATCTTACCCTGTGCATGAGCTAGGGTCTACTCCCTTGCACTGGCGCCGGTGCCTTCCTTCATGTCTTATATTTCACACCAGTCATCAGCTTACCGAATGTGAATCCTGTAGCCCACAATATAAAGTCTCCTCGGAGGCATCTCATTTGTCTCTCATAATGATGTTGTTAAGTAGATACTTTATCATCACCTACTTATACCTGTTATAAAACGTCTTTTAAGCTAGGAAAATTGTTATTTATCGTTCAGTTCGAACGTCAGACTTGTGATGACTAAAACCCATCCATGTTCCTTCTTGTGCCCTTTGTGTTCCGGGGTCGCGGTATCTCGTTCGAAAAGTCCCGCAGCCCTGTGTTACCCTCTAATGTATATAACATTATCGTAGGCTTTCTGTCATTCCGTAAATTATATTTTTGTAATTAGGAATGTATAATTGTGTCTGTTTGTTTGTTCTTGACTGCTTAACCTCTGAGTGGCGTTTACACATGAATCATGATCATAGTTGAAACACGATGCAGAGGATATCCTAAATAAATATTGTAGTTGTACCGGTTCTGTTCTTCTTATTGTTGTCAATCGCTCTCTCGCTGTTGGGACTCCGTTACAACTCGTCTATAGTTTTTCTCCATCTGTTAGGATCACTGGCCAGGCAGAGTGCGGTGCTGACAGGTGTGTCAAGTTGTTCAGAGATTTGTTAAAACAGACAATATTCTGTTAAATACAGCGTAATAGGGCTCCCTGGGTGCCACATGAGATCAACTCCGTGGGGAGGAAGTAATAACGAACAATATTGTTTAGCGATATAATTAGTATTGTTTCTGTGACAGCTGTGCACTAACAAAGCCTATCACAAAGTCGTGTCGTGTTCACGTGAGGGTTGACTCGTCGCACAACACAATGGGGAAACTCGACTACCCACACGGTAGTACTTTAAAACTCCGTCAAAGTTTAATTAAATACTCTGTTGAACAGACGAGACGCGGAGAATAACAAACGAATCAGAGCCATGCTGTGGTGTGTATGACAATGTGTGCGGTTACCTTCTCTATGTTCGTGACGTATATTAAATGTTTGAGGCTGCTTATGGCGGTTGTAATATTGTATACTTGCTGGGGTTGTTTGTGGCAACTAAAATAGTTTACATATGAATATAAACTTTTGTTTTTTGAATAATAAACGAATACGTTTGCGATCTTATGACGTTCACGCAGCTGCAGCGCTACCTCACCTTTCAAATGTTATCATTCCGATGTGAAAAGCCTTGAACTTGAATAGCACCAAGAGATTTTCTAGCGAGGCTAGTTTCTCGCTTTAAGTTTCTCAAATGTTACAAAATACAACAAAAGTATACAAATAAATGTAGGATCCATCTGCTTTTCTTTGCACCCTGATTCCCGCCTTGGTTCCCGGAACCTAGGCGGATATTCAAAATTGCTCGCTCCTCGCAAAGTCCAGAAAAGTTAAGATGACATTCAGTAAACGTGGCGCCGATCTTTAAGAGCTGTGAAATTTGAAGAAGTTCAACTACTTAATAAAAACTATGATGATGCTGATGACTCAAAGTGTTTTAAGGGTTCTTAAACACCACTATTGGTCATCATTATACATGGTACTCATATGGTCGGCAGTCGGTACAATTAAGAATTAATTTCTTTCTTCTATTCTCCGTGTTCATCTGACCCTTTATCATTTACGCCGTTTTCTTGAATAAAACTAACTTTAGGTAAGAAAGCTAGGAAAACAATGACTGAATCACGGCTAAACTTCAGAGCACGCGGTTGTGTGGACTTGTTCACAATTGTATGGTAAGCAAAGATCGGTTCTACACGTGACGCGATGTCATATGACACCTTGAGCAATCTCGGTTATTACGGGTATTATACTGAGCACAGCAGAGTCACGCGCGGAACATGTATAATGCAATAATGTGAGTATTAGTGGCGCTCGGGGGCGGTTCCGTGCGACTTCGTGCGGCTTCGTGCGGACCGCTACGATGCGGTACGGGCTGCGCCGCGGCGCGATTTGCATGCCAAAGCTCGCCTTACCTCACCGCTAACGCGATTATGCTAAGAAACAACGCATTGTACGTGGGAGCTATTAAATTGGAACTTGACTATTATAATATCCTTATTCCGATATACACACACAATAGTATGCAATTACAGACAAAAAATACCTACTCGAAAGGTGGAACGAAGTTTATAGTGGTCGGATTTTCATGGGACTTTTTTTATTGAGTTCATAGAGGAGTGGAGAAGAAAGTTGAAAACAGTTTCGCCACTCGCAACTTCTTTTTTTATTTCCTTTGGAATAATTTTTTTCGTTAACTGTCTTCTCCACTCCACTAGGAACTCAATAAAAAAGTCCCGTGACAATCCGATCACTATAAACTTCGTTCCACCTTGTTGTCTAATTGCACTCGACTATTTACTTGTTTCGGAATGTTCTCTAGTAGCTTTTTGTTGGGCAATATCACTTCGAGCAAGTTTTCATTTACTCCAATAAACCCTAGACTTGACTCGAGTACCAGGTATCACACTTATTAATTTAATAATATTATTTTCTTGAAGGCGGTTTGAATACCACTTGAGTGTCAAAGGTATCAAAGTGCTACAAGGAGTGTACTCAAGAGCGCGTTGAGAAGGCGTCGGAGCCAGACTGATTAATGACGAGGCTATCGATTTGAAGTATCGAGCTATCAACACCAAATTTTATTTCAAAATGAAATTAAGAATTCGTTCAGACGAGTGTGCCAGTATTGTGCACTACAGCGCTGCTTAGGACAGACGAGCTGAAAAAAAGGTTTTGGTAATTAAATAAAATGGCATCGATGCAAACGATATGTCATTTATATTGAACTCATTCATAATGAGGATGCGAATAGCACAGTCTACTGAAACATCTCATCGACCAAAGAGATACTGCAAAGAATATCTTCTGCAAACTGAACAGAATTCGCGATTAAATCGTAATTAAGATTTATATATATTATTATATCTATTCATTCAGCGGTCTTTTCATACGTTCAATCGCGAGGTTCCTCCAAGTAATCACGGCTCAGAGCCGGCGCGGTGCATTCAAGCCGAGATATTGAAGCTCAATGAAATGACGGAATCTAAAGAAAGATCTCTTAAGTCTAAGGAGACATGTCTTTGAGCTCTTTTGTCGAAGATGTCGCTACAATGGCGGCTTTCTCTTCTATCGCGATGCTTAAGCACAATGAGAGCAGGGGGCCTAAAATGGCTGCTTTATCAGAATCATAATACGAATCACGATAAAAATTAAAACTCTTATAATGGACTTTGTGGTGATAATCAGAAAGACCATTTTAAGAATTTTAAAAATTTCAACGTGATTCATATTATGATTCTGATAAAGCTTCCATTTTAGGCCCCCAGATCTTAGAACGGATTGTTCCGCGAATATACAATTTATAGATGAATTGTAATCTAGGCCAAATTTATCGATTTGCGAGGTTAGGAAGCCGAGCCCTGCATAGTTGAGAGCGGATGATGTTGAAACGTTGATCTGTAAGCAGGGTCACGTTTCAGAAACACCTGGTTTCGGAGTACTTATTCAAGGTGCATATCACATACCTATTCCAAGCAGTTAAGATTTGTAAGAAATTGTGATGCAACTGCAGTTTATTATTAAAGATGTGGTACGTTTATTATAAACTCCTTTATTCAAAGATAGAACATCACCTTTTCAAAAAAACAACAACAATATCAAAACAAATTGAAATGGTCTAATTTAGTAACAAGATAATCTTGTGACTTGCTCCCTCAAGTAGTAAAATGTCTGGCAGTGAGCCATTAAACCTCAGTTTAACTACTAAATATTTGCACCGGAGCGCTCCACATAAAGTTACGCACTGTGATCCTCATATCGTCGCATGAACACATCAGAACTGTATCAAACGCTAAACCAACAGCAATAATACCATACGTTCACTCATTTAGAATTACCGACAAGGCAGTAATGTGCTAAATAGCTTTCAAACAACATCATAACTGACTCCTAGCCGGGGTATAGTAGTCCTTATGAGTATGTGTGTAAGGTCGCGTGTGGTGGCGAGGGGTGATCCTTCAAGTATAGCTCGTAAAGTGGGAGCGCGTTAGGCACAACGACGCCACTTCGTGTTGCTTGTTCTGTAACGATGGTATCTATATACTTCTGACCTTATTGCCGCTGTAACATCTTTGGGTAACTAAACTGAGCTTTGATGAAATCTCATAGCTGATTGCAAAACCAAAATCAGTCTTTCCTTTCTTCTTTATGCTGCAGCGTATGAACGACTTAGCCGTTTTGAGTGTTCTGGCGGAGATTTTGTAGCATCAGTAATCATAGATAAGTTATAACTTAGTTTCCCTACGGTCGATAACAATTACAGGAGCTGAAATAACCAATGAGCCGCCAATGGGCCGCCTCAATTTAGATTGTCATCGACACGATAAGAAGAACAACATAGTACATTGCAAGCACAACTAACTGTGCAGAAAATACTAAGGGTTAGATTTAGGATAGGTAGGTACATTTGATTTCACAAGTTAAACTGCATTTGTAAAAGTGTAGGGTTAAAAATGTATAAAGTCTGGCATATAATATAAAAATACAATTCAGAAATTCAGACACGATGTAAAAATCGTTATTGAATAAATGAATTGAATTGAGTATTTATTTTAACAAAAATTTCAAATAATTCTAACATTCTTTACTTTACATAAAATCTGACAAAAGTATTGCACAATTATCGTGTTTTTAAGTAATTGGAAAAAGTAAATGATAAACGATTAGCTTAGATTGAATAGGTTTTTACAAACACTTTTACACGTCTTTTTTTTAAACTAGATGCCTGCATTCCGTCATCCATGCATTTCCGTTGTTTTCGTACGTAGGCTTCTTATAGTGATCTTTTGAATAAGTATAAACTACATAATCTTAAAGCCAGATGTATTATTTTGTAGACGATGTTTTTATATGATTTATGTAATAATATGTGTGATTGCATGAACACCACTAATAAGATTAGTTACGTAGTACCTAGAACAACTATAAGCCGTGGGGTGCGCGCACGACCCCTATTTGCCGTATCTTCTAGTCGTACGTACGCGGGCTTACAAGCACCCCTACGTCGTCTATACAATAATCTGTTCGAAAATATTGACATCTGTGCAATAGGGAAATTTATAGACCTTGTTCGTAAAACCATTTCGGATTGAGTGGTATTTTTTTTTTCAACTCTTAAACTAGATTACTATCATTTCATGTATTTTTTGTTCTTTTAAATTTATATGCCTGCTTGTTAAACATTAACACATTATTTAATTTTGTTGTTCGCATTTAATTGTTAGCGCAAGTCGCATTTGTTTTTATAACTAATTGTTTTTATAATATGTGGAAAATGTGGTTGGTTGGTTGGCATTTACTCACACCCTAGATATAATTTTCTGTAATACTGTAATGTGTAACCGTTTGTTTTCACAAATAAATAAAATAAAAAAAAAAGATGGGACCGGTGTTTCGTACCTGACTACACTGAGAAGAAACAGCCGAAACAAACTCAGAAACTCACTCACATGAGTACTATGCAGATTAGTGTCTGAGATGGTCTCTTGAAGAAAGAACCACTCAGATTTGAGTGGACCTGTCCAGTCAGTGCAAGCATTTGTCAGTTATCGTGTAGCTCGACTTATAAACTCTAGCAGCTCAACAACACGACGAACAATACCAAAGAAAGGATATTTGGGTAGGTCGCTTATAGTACTCAAACTGACAGACAATCGTGGGAAAAAAAACAATAAAAAAAAATGTACCCACATGGTCCTCACATTCACAATAATCAAATAAAATAAGTAGTGGGCAGGCAGAGTGATTTTCATTCTTTTCAACTTTACATTTCAAATGTTCCTTGAAAGTATTTTGACTCTGTTAACCGTTGCGTTGTACTTGTACCGCTCACGCCTTTTGTTGGTGTAAGTATTCATCGGCAACGCACGACTCGGAACACTTCGGGCTGGCGATGGCGCACTCTGCCGGCGCGGCGGCCGTAATAGACGGCTCGCGTGCCAATCAATCAGCCGTGGATCCAACACTGTCGAGAGTCGACTGTCGATGTCGGTACACCTATGCGCTACATTACTGTATACAGAGTAAGGTACACCTCAAACTCACAGTGTATCATGTCGATATTGTAGGAATTTGGAGTTTACAAACTGTCAATTTGTTAATGTTTCAAAAGGTGTTCAGTAAACAATCGTTAGGGCTATGAATTTTACAGTATGAACGAAATGGTCGAGCTTAATCCGCAGGATGTAGACAAAGTGACTCTCAATCAAAAAACGATGTTTGAAAAGTAAAAAAATGTATCGGATTGGCATAAGCTACCGCAGAGCCCATGACAATCCTGTTGAAAGTCATTGTTGTAAGACAAACCTGGCTCTCTGGGTCTTCTTTCTTCTGGCATTTTCGACAGAAATTAAGATGATGATGAAATAACGAACGATGGCCGCAACTTAAGGCGATAGTCTTGTCGTGCAAAACTAAAAATTTCACAGCAAAAACAAAAACATATCTTGCGTGCGGCGACCTTCCCCTTTGACTTATTTGAGATGATGCTAAAGCTAAGAATCTGCGAAAGAGATCCGGGTGAAGTATATGGGGATCCGCTGGATGCGAGATGCACGGGACCACCAAACAACACAGGACACAACGTCCAAGTCAAGGTCAATGTCTGTCTGTTCTGTCTGTGTGTTTTGTTTGTGTGTGTTTTTCAATGTGGCGACACACAATGTGGAGGCCTATGTCCAGCAGTGGACGTCTTTCAGCTGAAATGATGATGATAATGCTAGAGCTGCTCTATCTACATATTAACCGACTTAAAAAAATGAGGTTAAGTATCAAATCGACGCTTATATAAGTTCTCATTCAAATAGATGGACAAATTTTAACACAGAAAAACACTGATTAAAGTGATTTTATTTTGACCTAAAAATAATAAATTGCCGGTACTCTAGAATAAACACATCAATTATGGGTCGTAAGTAGGTACCCAGTCAGTTCTGTTATTCATTCGCGGGGCGGCGGAGCGCGAGTACAAGTACCTACCAAAAGTCTAACACATAAAAAAATGCTGTGAACATAAAAAAAATGCTACGCAGCAAAAGTGATTCTGCTGTGGAGTTTTCCCTCTCCAGGCAAACACACACACACAAGACTGAGCCCGTGACACTTTGTTTTTCCATCTCATGCGTACATACATATATATATATCTGTAATTTAAGTAAGTACTTACACAACAAACGCCTAAACTATGTTTTAACCTATCTATGTATACATAGGTGGAAATTATGTGGAAGGCAAAATCATTAATCATTTAAGTGTATTAGTATATCGTGACGACCGTTTGCCTAACTACTGCTCGACAGGCACGCTACGTTTACAGGCTGTTTCATTAGAATACGACGCTTAACACGATGCCCCAACAGCAGGTAAATTAAACGTAAACTATCAGCACCGAGCACGGCAGGTGTTCACGGTGCTATTCATGTAGGACGGATAATTCTGGGTGCTATTGGGTGTCAGATCACTCCGGGTGGTATTGAATGTTGGATCATTGAAGGCAGGTAAATCGTTGTGGATCACTCGATACGTTCTATAGTCATGCCGCCACGGTACTTGAGGTCCACGTCGATTGGGCACACGATCAATATAAGCTTGTGTTGGAGCAAGATGAAGACGGATTATCATTAAACCTGATTCAAAAAATATAATCATTTCAGCCGACATACGTCCACTGCTGCAGATGTCCCAAGATGCCCAAGTGTCGCCACATTGACACCTATATAATAGTATACCTCAACAATAAAGTGTCAGAACTAAGTAGCATCAGTATCCTACATATCAAATTTGACTAATCTAAAGTGTGGCTTTAAAAAGCGTAAACGAGACACGAAGGTAATGTGTCATCATTAATCGTCTAGATGAGTTTTATCTGATAAGTCATAACTTCGTGTTTACTATGGCGTTATCTAATCTTTAAATTCAGAAGCCAAAAAGCCAGGCCGAAACGTTTACCTATAGCTCAATTTTAGAAAGTTAATACAAACAGTATAATAAAAAAACCACATTTATTTCAGGTTTTCCCACAATCAAAGGTTACGAAACACGAAATAAATACAAATCACAATATAAAAATAAATACAATCTGTGGCTCGAATGTCAAAGTGACGAAACATTTTTTCTGCTATTCAAAAATTTATATATAATTATTTTTCAACAAATTTAATTTAAATAAATATGTTTTGGACAGTCAGAACACAAAACAGAAAAAAACGAAAATGGAATAATACAATTTGGATCAAGTACCTACGAAGTACGAACATAAATAAAAATGCAGAAAATATGAAATAAATGCCTAAAGTGAAATACCCAGGAATGCTGGCTAGAAGCCGGGCAAAACAACAGGCACACCCATCTCCGGGCTCGTCGCTCAGCTCCGCCTCGCAGCCGCCGGGACGCGCCACATCCGTGAGCCGTTAGTCGTGAGCTCGAGCGTCGAGTTTTTCTCTCCGCCGTCGACACCACCACGTCCACCATGACGCTGAGGAAGAGGACGGCCACCAGCGGGCTTGGGACCTCGAACGACAGAGCTACACGACCAAAATTAGCTGTTCCAGCTTGGCAGTGCAGGATTGATTGTTTTTTATATAATTTTTGAAAATGAAAATAATATATAAAGAAAATAAATAAAGGAAATACAATGTCGTCAAATCAGAAATACAATGGCAAGAAAATCAACTCAATGTTAATGTCAAACAAAATAATAATAAAAAATAAAAATTGGGAATAAATAATATAAAAAAAAAAATATATATATAATAATTGGGAATTAATAATATAAAATACAAATAAAAATTTAAGTTATGGGAAAAATTTGGACCAAATATAATAACAAATTAATAAAACAGTAAATATCAAATCGGTCGTTAGCATGCCCTGGCTATATGCGTAACTGCAACACTTCCTAATATAAGGACAGTCCAATCGTCCAGCGATCATCGCCAGGACAGCATCGGAGCTGGCCCGCATCCTGCGCGCCAAGGGCGCGCACCGCTTGCGCATTAATCATCATCATATCAGCCCGGAGTCACCCATTGCTGGGTATAGGCCTCCCCTTTTTTCTGCCAAACTTCCCAGTTCTGTGCGTCCCTTATCCAGGTGTTTCCCGTGACTTTGACGAAATGACGATGTCGTCGACCCAACGAGCGGCCCTGGTTTCTGTGGCCTAACCTTGGCCGCCACTCGGTCAAAGCTTTGCTCCATCGGCCATCTCCACGTCTAGCCAGATGTCCTGCCCAGGCCTATTTGAGGCGCACCGCCCGATCCCCGACGTCGTAGACTTTCGTCCGACGGCGGATTTCGGGGTTACGCTCTCGATCTAAGAGGGTTATGCCTAGCATGGGTCACTCCATGGCCCTTTGTGCCACTTGTACCCGGTGGACGTCTCCTTTGTGAGCGTCCATGTCTCGGCGCTATAGGTTATTGTTGGCAGGACACATTGGTTGATAAGGCGGATTTTTAGGTACTGTCTTGGACCGAATCTTTTTGGACCGAAAAATATGTTCCAGTTTACCAAATGCCGCCCATCTGAGTTGTACTTTCCTAGAGATCTCCTTGTTGGAATGCTCCTTGTCAAAAGATAGAACATTTCCCAGATAAACATAATGATCAACCATTTCCAGACGCTCGTTACCAACCATAACAGCTGAGAGTGCTGAGACAGAGTCGTCCGGAATGCCTGACATCACCTTCGTCTTGGACATGTTATTCTTAAGCCAACTTGTAGGGAAGCATCGAAAAGTTGTTTCAGCATGCATTGAAGGTCTTCCAGGGATTCGGCGAACAACACGAGGTCATCCACAAACCGAAGGTGTGACAAGTAGACACCATTAATGTTTACACCACTTTGGTCCCATTTCAGTGTCTTCATCTCGTCTTCCAGAACAGCAGTGAAAAGTTTAGGTGAAATGGTATCTCCTTGTTACAGTCCCCTTTTGATCGAAATCGGTGCGGTGAGTTCATGCAGTCTGACCTGCATTGTTACTACATCGTACAACTCCCTGAGTACATAAGAGATTTAAAACACGGCCCAATGCTCGACACTGTCGAATGCCTTCTCATAATCGTCAAAAGCTAAACACACAGTAGCCGATTGTATTCTGCACTCTTCTCCATCATCTGCTTCACGGTA
The DNA here is from genome assembly GCA_947578425.1 of Eugnorisma glareosa. Taxonomy (NCBI): domain Eukaryota; kingdom Metazoa; phylum Arthropoda; class Insecta; order Lepidoptera; family Noctuidae; genus Eugnorisma; species Eugnorisma glareosa. The sequence continues at coordinate 424,436 of OX387970.1, forward strand.
TGAAAGTGGTCAATCGTGGAGAAGCCACTTCGGAAACCGGCTTGTTCTCGATCGGTGCGCGCTTCCGCAAACATGCCCGAGGCAATGCTGAAGCGGGGCAGCCCCAATATCGCCCTGAATGCGTTGTTGTACTGGACTCGGAGGGCACAGTAACTCGCATGAGTATAGCTAGCCCACATGCTGAACGTGTACAAAGATAATGCTGGTTCTATTACCACAAAAAAAAAACTTAAAATAGTTTGCGTTGTAGGTAAGTTTACTCGGCATGAAATACCGACAAAATGCGTTGTTTCCAAAACGGAAAGTAGAGGTTTCAGGTAGTACGAGGACTTTAGAAGCGTTAACTAAATTGTCCTCAGCTTGAATTGTTTCTCTCTATAGATCTTACCACAATATTTTCTAGCAAATCTTGTTTCTGTATTTATTGATGGACAAGATAGATATTTAATAAAAAGGAATGGTATATGTGTGCATAGATATTACGATATCGGAGATAAGGAGACGTTTACCTCTACGATATTTATGACGGTGCGAGGAACTTCCGGGGCGGGACCGTATCTAAAAGTCTATAATAATATTTTATAAAAACATAAAAGTCACGCCTGGATGTAAGTACAGATGTTAGATGTCACGGATCACCTAATATTGGAACTTACAGAAGTTGGTTCTGTTTTTAGCAACACATAATCGTCCGTCATCATCTTCCTGCCCTTATCCCATTCTCCTTGAGGTCGGCGCAACACAATAAATGATCGTCGTCTCGTTGCTGAATAATAACAGCCGCACGGGTTTATCTTGAGGTTAAACAGTACTTGCCAAGGTCGGTTCATGGATGGATCCATAACATACCAGTCTCCTCCGTGCCCCGGAAAGCACGTCATTCCGTGGGTCCCGGCTGTCGTTTGAAGATCTTTGACAGTTGTTACAGGTAGTCAGTGGACCGAAAGTCTGACAACCAGTCTTACCCAGGCTTGGGTGGTCTAGATCAGATAAGCAGCAGTCCTGCATGTAAAATACTGTTATTCAGCTGCATACGGTTAGACTGAAATCCGACCCCAACGTAGTTGGGAAAAGGCTTAGCAAATGATGATAAATTAATTATTCATAGGATCGTGAGCTTACGATACAATGAACATCTTGTTCACACTCCAATAACTACTACTAAAATATAGAGGTCGACGCACTTACACAGAATTTCTTATATTGCATACCAACAATATGAATGAATCACGTTCACTCACTCTCTATTTACTCGTATACTATTTTCAGTTCTTACGAACTGTAAATTGTAATGTGGTGATGAATTTAAAGTACTCGTAGAGAGTGTATTGAATGATTCATGAGATTCGATAGCACGAGACGCGAGACATGAGGCATGAGATATGAAGAGCGGCACGAGTTTAATACAATGTACTTTATTAACATTGATACGAGATTGAAACAAGACAGACTCGACGGGAGATGGAAGCTGCCGCTCAATTACTGCAAATAAGAATTTTGTTTGCTTTGATTTAGCTTCGGGGTGAGCGTGAGATCATGTTTAGTTAGAGACCTAACTTGTTAATATTTGTGTGAAAATAGGATTGGTGGTTGGTTAGTCACATTACAATCTTGAGGAGTTCATCTTTTTCATGTATACGAATGGGTGATACACATTAGAAGAAACGTAATTATCTTCAATTAATTCCACCAGTTACAGAAGAGTAGGTTTGATCCAAAACGTCTGGTGACATGTTGTATACGAGTATAACAACCGTTGATTTGATAATAATAATATTACTCTATCGAGCCGCGTACGTTTAGTTGTAGGGCAGGGAAGAACTCTCAGAGGTCAACTTTGTTTGTCCCAAACGTATAGAAATTAGAGCGGTTCTGGATTACCTATAACCGACAGATCAAGTTAATCTGCGAATCGACCTCGACCAATTTGGATACAACGTAGACAACGTGACTAGACGACAGACTAGGAAACGGCAAAGGGTGGCAAAGGGTTTGAGAAATACTATTTTTTGGTTTGTTTGCCAATCTTTACATCTTAGTACTAATTATAACGGTGATCTGACAGTATTTATCGAAACAATGTCGAAGCAAAAAAAACTGCATTATTCTAAACTTCTCCATATTTCTAAAGTTCAACTAGTCTCTAGCTAGATGATCCTCGCATCAACCTGCTCGAAGGTGTGAGTGCACAAACTTGGAGGAAGCTGACGAGCTGGCAGCGAGGTGCCGTAATATGCAGTAAAAATATGCGAAACATAAGCAAATCGCGTCGTTTGGCATCGCTGCACATTTCAGGAGCGTGCAAAAAGGTGGCGCTAGCGAGTAGCAACTGACAGCTTGTGTATATAAATGTTGGGTAGTGAGAGCTGGTAACAGAAGCATAGAAAGGAGTTCAAGCAAGCAGGAGTAGAACAACGGTTCGGCAAGCTTATGGACTACTTACAAACAAAATTCAGATGCAAATAAACACACTAGTACAATAACTTTTGATAGTAGCTCCATGGCGCCAAAGAGTACATTTTCTGTCCCAACCTACAAAGCCGCAGATAAGCCCAACTTCGTACCACTTTACTGCACACAAACCATGTAGTTGTTTATCACTCAACAAACACCGTATGTTGACATTACACAAGTGCGTTCAAATTAAATAGAATTAAGAAGTAGTCCAGGTCATTGATACTCTGTCCCCGGTAAGTTTTACCGATAGATTAGCGCTTGTCCAAACATGGCGTCTTATCGAAACGACACTGTTTGCACTTCGTTACGATGACATAATAAAATTATTGACATTGGATAAGGAATTCCTTTAGTCAATATACGCAGTTATCGGTCAACTAGATTGCCGAAATAACATGGGCTTCAGCTCTTGTCAATCATGGATTGGGATCTACTAAAATTATATTGAAGAGCAAAAAAAAATTAGTCTCCGGTTGATGGTCTTGCATGTTTACAGAGCCTTCAGATGCAGTGACGATCCTCAAATACATCTGGCGCCAATGAGCTCTGCCTCTATCCTAGCAAACTGACTCACCTTTTTATCGGAATGTCAACATGAGCTTTGCTCATATTTTGGTTAACGGAAAGTTTATTTACTAGAAGGCCACTTGTAAGTATCTAATAAAGAAGATTGAATAGAGGTTTGTCACATCTCATTGTATACCAACATTACTTGAGCTAAGTTAGTAGAAAGACGGGCGACAAAACCACTAAGTGATTTTCATTATAAGTTTGTAGTTTTGTCTGTAGTCGGGAACGGAAAGGCTAAAATAAATTCTAGTTTATATGCCTTATGACGGATCCGCTGTAGTCTGCAACTTGAGCCAACAACGTGTATCAGTGAACACTGTCTAGTACGAGCCAAGTGCGCTGTAGCTTCGAAGAATACCGCAAAGCTCCCTACATCACATGATCACACCTATGATACTGTTACGGACTAGCTAAACTTGCAAAGAATACAGACTTCGCAGCCTCGATCTGTACTCCCGACAACTTTATACTGTGACTGTAGCTAGCGCACGCACACTTAGACAACACAATTATTATTATTTATTAATATATTTTTCTCTTTATTCATCTTTATACATATGATTCACATTTTTAAATATTCTTAGAGAAATTAATACAAAAAAAAAAAAATTTAAAAATATAAAAAATAGTAGTCCGCCGGTGTCGGGAGCAGGGTCCAAGCTACCGGTGGTTAGGGCTGCAGAGACAGGAACCTCCTCACAATGCGAGCCGTATCAAGGAGTACTGCCTTCTGAATCAGGCCCTTGATCCAACCGCCTAAGGAGAGCCTCGAAAGATGGTCGTCGAGGCTCTTGGCCATAAGGCCATTGGCCGTCACGACAATCGGCACAATGATAGCCGAGTTTACATTCCACATGACAACAACCTCGTGTGCCAAGTCGAGATATTTTATTTGTTTCTCCTTCTCAGCTTTCACGAGGTTCTCGTCATGCGGGATGGTAACATTAATATTATTAATTATGATGTATGTAATGTATCAAACACAATTTAAATTGTTCCTGAAAAATAAATAATAATAACACATGTTTACATGGAGTTTAGCGGGGACATGCTCATGACGTCATCGTCAGTCAGTGCATTTTGAGAATCGCTCAGGTTATGTGGCTAGTTTATCCACACCATCTAATCGTTGTCACGTAGGTACTGGCGCAGACGACTACGGGCTTAAGTTGGGTAATCTCAACTTCAATAAGATATTTTTCTTCATCACGTATTGGTGGCAATCTTACTTTTATTGCTCTGAATTTGGCCCCTTCAGTAGTGTATATCAGTTCCTGTAACGCACAGACAACAGGACATGTAGGACATAATATAATACATAAAAAGATATTGGGAATGTTATTGTGCACTTTGATTTTTAAAGTTTTATTTTCAATGTAAATAATGCTCGGCATGAACATTATTTTCTTCAACAGTTATTTGGGTACACATCGTTAGCCGCAGCAGATGAGTAACGTTTGCGCTTCATGCACAACAGTATCAAATCTCCGAGTTGTTATGGTCTGTGAGAAAAACAGTGCATTCACATTAGTGAACAGAAATTCACTTAAAAACATGGTCTCAACTAAGCACAAAATAACGACCTCTGATTTAAAAAAAAAAGTATATTTTTGGGACTTTAAATTAATCCATGGGTTCGATCATCCGCATCATCCTACCGGCCAAGTCAGGGGCCCAAGGATGGCATAAAAACTCTAACACCAGGTTAGGTTAAAAAGGCGCGGAATGCTTTCCTCACCACATATCTCTATTGGCCGTCATGTTAGCAGTCACACCCTCTGTAGCCATATAGCTTCCACACAATCCATCCATCGCTACTTTGGTCGTCTCCAAAACTAAACCATCCATCATGTAAGTTATTAAACCTTTCCCATATTTTTCAAATCCTGGATGTGTTGAGTCGGCTTGTAGAATATAGGTGTATAGAGTATTGCATATTGAGTGAGGTTGTGCCGGGTTTGGAGTAGTGCTCCTGTTATGTTCAGCCAGCTGATTAGATCACATGTTTACGAACACGTACGCATTCCAACGTGTGTATACATCGTTCCAAAACGCACGTGCTATGCGCCCGGTACGCCGCGAGCGGGCGCGGGGCGTCGACCCGCCTGGTGGGTCGGTCTAATTCCGTGGCATTTGAGCTGTTTGAGCTGCAACAGTTATGAATGACACCGCTCGTAAATTTCTGCGCTTTATGACGTCACATGAGCTTTGATCTTGACGGATTGCTGCGCACGCGGTATGATGTATGGACGTAAATCAATCGGTGATATTGTGTTTTGTATGAAGTAGCGTGTTGTTTCAATGAAAGTTGTAAATTGTAGAGGAAACTGAACCCGCGCCCTCATGAGTCGTCATATCCATGAATGTCCAGTTCTGAACAAGGAAGATCTTCTTACCTTATACGAAATAAAACATTTTTGTTTTTATTTTTATTTTGGAGAGAAACTATTTCCTTTCCCCTAGCCGACTCCTGTAACCATGGCTTGTTCCACTACACACTACTCTGCAGGAAACCACACGGTCAAGTAGGCCATAAATTGTCAACACATAAAACAGCCGTGGTCCCTTGATGGTAGTGAATTAGACTTATTTCCTGTAACTTGGCTCCTAGCCCCGCCTTCCGAGAACGAAATAAATCGGTCACGATAATTATAGGAAACAATAAATATTCCGTGCCGAAGAACGAGAACGAGTGCCACCTCACTGTAGTGTTTGACTTGAGAATTGGCCACAAACGTCAACGGAACCAAAACACATGTGAGTAATACACAGAAACCTTTTGTTTAACTTCTACACAACTCTGACTAAACTGTAAATAAATTAGAGTACTCAATACTCAATACGTTTAATGCATTCCGCAATGTGAACTTAGGTGGCAGGTACATAAAGACATACATTCGTTTTGGAGCATTGTGGGCCCTGTCGGGCATAACAACATAAAAATCAGGAGAAGGGCTGTTATAGATATTTGTTAACAATTTTAATATAATCTACTCTTTCGTTTTGTGAGAGTCCTCGGGGGAAGCCCTAATAAATAAATTTAAAAAGACCCTATTTATAGTGTAACGGATAAATGCAGTAGGGAAACCAGCACACTCAGAAAATACAAACACAGACCGCCGTCATTCCGATCCCGCCGCCGTGGACCGTCGCGACGTCCTGTTTCAAACCCCCCCGACCCTTGCATGAGCCAGCCCGCGATGCTGAGCCAGTAGCAATAAAACAGCCCCTAAATCAGATCCAGCCTGTCCCCTTGCTGCCCTCCCCAGCGACGCTCTAAGCTGAGGCTCGTACCCCACAGGGGGTGCCCTTAGCGAGTGGTCGCTTAGCTTATAAGTTCATTTTGCCCCTGGCTGGAGGCCTTAAATTCTAGGCGTCCACAGAGATAGACCGGTTAAGCAGTAGCCAGCCTCAGAGGCTGAACTGCGAGAGGCCACATCATAAAAAAAAAGGTTTTTTTCTGAAACACTATAAATAGGTTATAGTTTAACATGTGCATTTACTAAATGGTTGTGTAGTTACGACGGGACAAAGTCCGTGCGTCAACGTCGACTACGACGAGCTCTCTTGGAGACAGCTAGCCGATGAATGTTGTCACAGCAGGATATATAGCGAAGGGGGAAGCCTACCAGAATTGACAACCTTTTTTTTTTTTTTTTTGCCGATGGGAAATCATCAAATAACCCCTCCCGCTCTGGGCTGAGCAGGAGGGAGTGTCAGACTTCTACTGACTAAAACCCATCCATGTTCCTTCCTTTGCCCTTTGTGTTCCAGGGCCGCGGTATCTCTTTCGAACAGTCCCGCAACCCTGGCAGGCGTCGGCCCTTACGGACCCCTTCCTGTTTGCTGACTCTCTTTGAGGCGCGCGTGGAACACGAACGCGCCGTCGACACGGCCTGTCGTCATAAGACGGACGGACGGCGAGCTAGCCCATAGCTCACCGTCCACAGGCCCGCGTCTACGGTGGCCGGGGGCCACCACGTGGCCCCCGACGCCCGGTGCGTCTCCCGCGGCGGCTGGGACGTGAGGTTCTCTCCCTCTCACGTCCCGCCACCTCCTTCGCTAGCATGACTGCTTCGCAGAAGGAGGTGACGGCGTCCCATTCCGTCTCGCTCCGGACCATGGATTGAACCAGGGCCGGACGCGACAGGTCGCCGCCGCCGATCGCCGCTACGAGGACACGGCGTTGCTCCGCCCAAGCGGAGCAGACCTGCACAGTGTGCTCCACCGTGTCCTCCGGTCGATCCTCGCAGTGGTGACACCCGGGCGTTTCCTCCCGCCCGATTAGGTGCAGGAACCTCCCGAAACAACCATGTCCGGTGAGGACCTGCGTCAGGCGGAAGGTGAGGGCGCCGTGGCGCCTCTCCAGCCACTCCTCAAAGAGGGGACTTACCGCCATTATAGTGGCGTGCCCTGCACGGGGTTGCGACAGTCGCTCTCTCCATGTCGCCATGAGAGAATTGACACCCTAAGATGTAAAACGTAAGGTGTAAGTTTGGAACGCTCGCATTTCATTTTGGTCTCTATTAATGAATCTTCTGGTACTTTCAGTTGGTAGCGTTTTGTCAGATGCCTCCGCCGGCGCAGCACCGATATAATTTGTAAACAAAAGCTAACGATACATCACTGCAGAACAACTTTAAACTTAAAGGACATTAAAAGAATATTAGTTTTAAGGAGCGCGAGCGGTCCGCGTGCATCCCTTACCCTCAAGCCGCCACAGCGCCGCATGCAATCTGTTCTCGTTGCAGCTGTAATTTACTCGCCGTCCGCAAATCGACACGTTTCAGATCTGTAAAAACTTAGCAAATGAAACATTACAAACACGCATATTACGTAATATATTGAGCAAGTACGAATTTAAAATAACGGCTCGTATGAAAGACGTAAGAACGTCTGGTTGTTAGTAAGTCGCGTGTGTTCCATCAGTCGCGTGCAATGAAACGACGCCTTAAATCGAGCGTTTGCAAAACTTTATTAATATTAGCTAAATATGGAGCGCGGTGTGTACGTATACGTACAATTTATGGAGACAGACGGGCTAAGTTTCTAGACTAATGCCGAGCTCGGTAAAAACAAACCTTGTTTAAATTTTATAACAACAGAATATAACTTTTAATCTGTTTTGTGGGACGCTTAAAAGTTTTGTGTCGGTAATCCGGTCGGCTGTGTGTTATTTGTGACACGGAGCGGTAACGGCTTAAGAGAACATGTCCCGACTGCCTGAGAGGCGCCTCCTCCACACCGTGCCCCAAGCTCCGCTCCGCGCTTCTGGCTCCTCCACCAAACTGTGACCTAGTTACGAGGGCTCCAGAATTTTGTCTGGCGTGAAACATTGCTTTATGATAGCATCTTCTGAAACTACTTACAGCTAAAGCTCGGCTTATAAAGGCGAGGACTGATTGATGAGGTACTGATGTTCTTGCATCACTAGACAGGTGATTCGGTATGGTGAGAGCGTCTGTCCTGGCGACAACGTGCTTGCGATACTTGAGCTTAGATAGCTCTGAAACTAGATGTCAGCATCGCTAATAATTTGTGCTACTTGCCAGTATCGGATAATTGACTAAAGTTAAACCAACAACAAAATCCTCTGTAAAAGTTTTCCATGTTCATAATAATACGAAATGTTTTCCACAAAAAGTAGTTCATATTCGAGCTCAACAATAATATCTTCGTAGTTGTTCTCCGAATTTACCCGAAAGTGCGCAAGTCTGGTCTCATTATAAGTTGTTCAAGTTAAAGGTCCGTCACAATAAGCATGCTTACCCACTGTCACGTTCGGAACACACGTCGCGAGAACCATAATGTTCGCTCAAATAAAACTTGGTTCGGAGGCACGCCGCTCGCCCGTCGCCCAGCGGGCGGTCATGACAAATAAAACGAAACAACTAGTATAATTGCTCGAAATAAAAGGTAATGTAAGTATTATTATCCATTCTGCTTTCGGAGAATTCTGCCAAAAGCAACTTATGTTTATTTAGATACTTTTCGGAACACTGAAAGTATCAGTTTTAGATAATGAGATTGAATAAATATTCTAGAAGACAGTACTTAGCAAGTATTCGAACTAGTAAACTAGACTTCACAGCAAGAATGTTCGAAGCAAAATCATACGTAGTAACCGTATAGCCACGCGCCACATCCGGACGCGCAAAATGCGCAAATACTTCTAGTTGTAGACATAATATCCGGCGATGTTAACCGTTCGATTAATTGCAAGCTCTCGAAGTATGGTGTATGTTCTCCCCGTCATTGCGTTATTTTTTTGTTCTAGACCACACTTGGGAACCATCTACATAACCCCCAATATCTCCGTGACTAGAAGGTTCCTAGGTATGGTCTAGAATAATAAAACAATGACGGAGAAACCAAGCGCCTTTCGGCTTCGTTAAGGGTACTTTTACACCTAATAAAAATGACACTCTGCTTGTAAATCCTAGGAGCTGAGAGAATGTCATGCTCACTCAAATTTCTCGCTGATGGTGGCGCGTGTGTCGGGTCATTTGGTTCCCTTCAATATGGTTGAGTTGAATGGCGCCGAGCCATGCGTCATGTTCGTGAACGGGCGCTGTCAGTTGGGAGTGGTCATCTCTTAGCTGCCACGGTTTATTTTAATTACTTTATTTTGAAAGTGTTGATTATTTTAATCTTTTACTCTGGGCGCTCTTAATGTGCACGTCTTTCTACATCGTTCTCACATATATGTATAATCTCAACGTGAATGATGTAACCAAGATTTAGTAACAATATTTTGATTCAAAAGAGTGTCCATGGAGTTTCTTGCTCATTCTTCTCCATAGAGATCTACGCTTTGGAATGTGCAACTACAGTACTTTCTCAAGTTATTATGCCTTGTGACTGTGACTGTAGCTTAGCTTTTTTTTTGTTTGTCTTTCAAAAGTGCCTGTAATGGTCTAATTGAAATAAATGCTTTGAGTTTGCTTTGAGTTTGAGTTTGAGTAAGCGTTGGTCATTTTCAAGGACAAACTCTTAGTTCCGTAAATAATTTAAACTTATAAGACACTTTTACGTTTACCTAGGTGTTTTTTTTACTATGCCGAAGTTTTGCACACAAACAACCACAAGTCAAACAATCTGCAAAATAAACCTATCAAAATAAAACTTCAACTTATCCGTTCTAGTTATATTTTAAACTGATGCCGGATCAGCGATAAGTAATGTGTATACACTCATACACTCGGAATTTCGTCAGCGACCGCCAATATTAGCGCCAGGCGAATGTGATCGCGTTATATCGAGCAAACAAGTTCACTTGTTTGTTTGACAAAACTGTGGGGTATAAAAACAGTGTGCCCAGCGTTAGAGCCATACAAACACAGAGACATACACAAGCACACACGGATCTTTTTTTATGTAGGACTATTAATGTAAAGGCCGCTATGCACTGCGGTGTGACACGAAGATTTAGTATTGTAATTCCTTAACATCTTCTAAGGTTCGAGAAATAATTAAATTGCGCTCGTTGAAATGTAAAACAAAAAGTTATGTGGGAGTCTATTCTTAGCTGAAAATTTCAGGTAACATTATACAGGTTAAAAATAAGTACAAAGGAGAAAAAAGCTGTTCTCAAAGTATGTGTGAAGTGAAAGAAAAGTACAAAGTTGAAAGAATTCCCGACAACGTGGAGGTACTGAAACTTTGCAAAGGGAATATCTTAGCATTTATTATATTATGTTCTTTATTTGCGTAGCTCTCGTACTCTTACGTGTCATGGGATTTTTCTTTTGGAATTTCAATCACTGAATTATTTCTGCCTTTGAAAATGTTTTTGCTGTATCAATAATAAGGGCAATAGATGTGGATATTCGTCATCTGTTCCAGAACTAAACGTGGGGTTTTTTCTCTCCTGCTTCAATGCGCGTTTCACTTATGCACAGAAATCGCTACGATGTAGTGCTCGTAAGCCCTAACAATAACAATCTAAGCTAAATTCAGTATAATTTAAAATAAATAGAGGTTGATTTAGTGTGTATATTTACACGGCGCGCGTGCGGCGGGCGGCCGGCCGGTGTGTACCGCGCCTATTTGTGGCCGCAGTCTACGTGCACCTACTTGCGGACAGCTAAGGTCACTGCACATCGGCGGATAACGCCGCCTGCAATATCCGCACGGACCACACACAATTAAAATGACTACTAAGTACTACTACAAAAACAACTAGCTCTTTGGGTTAGTGCTACTGCTGAGTATGAGGCCGGGTCCAAGTGGGCCAAGTATTATTTTTTCTTCATATTTGTTTCAGCAACAGCTCAGAGTCGGCGGACAGAGTACCCGGTTAGTGACAATCGAGTACATACCAATGCCGGTACTTTTTTGTACTTTTGGGAGAATACAGGCGTGATGTTTTGTTATAAAATAATAAATGACGATTTTTAAGTGCCTGCTGATCGAATCCAAGCATAAATAAATTGATTCCATACATAATTTAACTCGTTCACATCAAAGGTACGAGGTAATAAATGAGCTCTATTCCTGAAACCGTGTTACCGCTGCGGGTCATTGACCGATTACACGCACACTTGTGTGGCTTCACGAAACTTGTGACGTCGCCGTCGACAAGTAACGTCGGTGGAACACGTCTTTCACGACTAAACACGGTCGGGGACAGGCAGAGGATTCTACTGACACTCGTAATCTGACTTGCTATAATATATCTAAATCGTTCAAAGATTGAACATAGCGTAACGTAGCGCTCAATCATATTGGACTTGTTACATTTTGGACACGATCACACTACCCATTAACGCTTCTACGTTTCGCGAGGAAAGTGCTTTGCTTTTTAGGGTGAATTTTCAGCCAAACAAATAAACGACATTAATTGATTAGTTTACGGAACAGGAAAATCAGCATCAAAGCAGAAAACATAGGTAGCTATGTTTTCTGCTTTGATGCTGATTTTAGTGATGCTGATGTAGGTAGGTAGAGACCTGCCTGCTAAGTTTTGTGATGATAAGTGTTCATCATTGATGCAAGTTTATTATACTTTTTGAGGGGCCATTTATCAGGCATTGGGCAGATGAGCGCTCGGACGTCCATGTCGCCAATTATAATAATTGTTTATTTATTGTGTTTTGTTTTGTATGCCTCAATGGCGGGACATAGCAGACTTACGTGTTTAGTTTAGTTTAGTTTTTTTATTAATAATTATCAACAATTACAGGTCAGTTTTATATAAAAGAAAAAGTAAAAACACAAGTCATTAAACATTAAAAATAGCATCAAATACAAAATCAAAAAAAAATTACAATAAATTAAAATAAATTTAAAAATAATAATTAAGGACACGTGACCAACAGAACCCCGTGGCCTGTATCTAACACAGCATCTTATGAACCTATGATCCACAATAAATTATTTGAATATGTTACTAGTTTACTAACAAGAGGTTAAGATGGTACTAACACTTTATGGATCTATATATGGTCTGAATTAAATAAATTATTTCAAAAAAAGAAAATAATCATTAGCACTTTAAGAGTAAGTGCTAGTTCTCTGAAGCTTGCTGTATTTCATTTTTCTAGTTTATATCTGGTTAGTGTGATACATGTGTTTATAAAAACCCGAGGGAAGGCCTTGGCTTACTCGAATTTGTTCATTAATCCCCTTCAACAAATGAGTCGAAACATGTTCGTAATAAACGTGTCTGTTACCTTGTAAGGGTTCCGTAGCCGAATGGCAAAAAACGGAACCATTATATGTAGATTCGTCTGGTCTGTTTGTCTGTCCATCCGTATGTCACAGCCACATTAATCTGAAACTATTAGGGCAACACACACAGTTAAAACTTGATTGGTAAATGTATAATAGATTTACGATCTTCATAAAAAATAATAAGGGGGGGGGGGGCTCTCCATACATGGAAATGAAACTAAACTTTTTTTTTTCATCATACCTATACGTGCGGGGTTTCTATAGATAGGTCTATCAAAATGAAATTGAGGTTCCTAAAACCAGTTTTCTCAAAATCAATCGTTTGAAAGACAGACACTTTCAAATTGGTAAAATGTGTCTGTGTGTGCGTCCCTCACAATTTCTAAAGTAAGAGGAGGAAAATTCTGAAAAAATGTAGGACTGTAGAACGTAAAAAAAATACTTAAATATGATTTGATTTTTACTTTTTGAGATACGGGGTTTTTTTTTCAAACTAAAGCAGTAATTTTGTTTTTCATTAACATACTATGAAAAACAAATTTAGTTTTGCTGTTGAATGTAATACAATACCACATATTATGAATGAGCCTTCAAAATATTTTTATTATATTGTTATATTGTTATATTATAGTGTTGATGCTACGGAACCAACGGAACGGAAAAGGCTAGGCAGATGATGATGGTGCTACGGAACCCTGTGTGCGTGTGAGTGCGACTGCACTTACGAGTACTCACTGTACGAGTATGAACAGGATTATATCACATTATCGACTTCTGTGCAAATTATTGGTTTCCCGGTAAACAGAATGCCTCCAGATGTAGGTAGTCCCTCGGGTAGCTTCTTTCTGTTACACCAGCCCCCGTATTCACAACGCTTCGATTCGATTCCGATTCGGAAAGTCGTAATGTCTATCTTGTTTTGGCATTACGAAAGCGAGCGAGATAGACATACGACTTTCCGAATCGGAATCGAATCGAAGCGTTGTGAATACGGGGGCTGGTGACCATACAGTGGCGATATTAAAATAATTGTCAAATTCGCATGTCTTCTAGGAAGTTACAATATTGTTTCTTAGATGAAAGCATTACATAAATAAAACACGCATAAATTACGAAAGTATGGTGATAGAAAAACAGAACATGATTCTTGGAGAAATAACAACGATTACTTATAATGTTAGTTGTTCATCCCACAACTGGGCAAAGGCGTCTCTCCATTACTCCCGTCGATCCAGGGTTAGTGTGGACCACTAAGTCGTTGTTTTGTCCAGTTTGTCCCGCCATCTTTTACGAGAACCAGTGATTAGTTTTATTTATATCTACCTTGCTCCAAGAGGACACACATCTGTTTCATGATGTGTCACTATACTGGGTGTCATGAAACTAATGAATGAAATGTCGTGACGTCCACCGACTTCGACGGCATAACGTTATAAGAACACTCTTTTAATTATAAACTTGTTGTTAGTAACAAACAACTTTGTGTAACTGTTTAACATCGGTATGCAAGAGGAGCACTAATAGTGTAGTGAATGGTAAACATTGAGAGCCGCTGTATTTTAGCGTATATAGCGCTAATTACGTAGACTGCAGACGGTGGATCGAAAAAAAAAACCAAAGATATTTTAAAACTAATTTAATTTAAAAGAAATGACTACAACTAACATGGTGAGACCTATTCGATGTTAGATTATGGAATGACCGAAAATATACTTAGAAATAACCTATGGTGAATTTCGCTGCGTCGGCGGCTCATGCCTCGGCGGATGTCGAGTTGTCGACGCTGCAGTTTTCGTGCGGCTGGCGTAACCTCGCAGGAATGTGCGAGGCCGGCGATATTCATTACACGCTGGTGGAGGCACGGCCTGTATTGTTAACATTGCTAACTTTGTTATAAATAACAGTTCAATGCAATAATTGAACTACTATCAAATTTACTACATGCATTATGTTATTTAGGCTATGTCATGAAGTATTTCATGCGACTATATTTCATGCAATCCTGTGGTACTGTGGCAGCTAATCTGTATGACCGGTTGCTTACCTTTATGCAGCCACATCGGAATATTACACGTGTGCCGTTTGACCGGAAGTTATACGAGTGTTACACTCTACACATCCTGAGTGAGGCATTCATACGCCGTTGAATCGTAAACAAAAAACCTTTTCCTCCATTCATCGACTTTCTATGGAACGCAGCCGTCCCCGATTAACTCCTCACACCACATAAGAGAGCAGTGATAACGGATAAATAGATAAGTTTCAAACCGAAACATAAAGCAAAGTTTGTTCATCAATCTCGACAATATTGCCTGAAGATGTTCCCGCTCGATGCGTTCAGTTAATACAGTTTTTAGCGGCGCTCAATATCGCCGGCATGTGTGTCAATGTCGTGGCAAGTATGGTAATATTCCCAAACTTTGCCAATAAAGGGGAGCCCGCGGGGGTGAAGCGCGGCTGGGGAGTGCGGGGGCGCGGCGGGGGCCCGCTCCCCCGGGAGCGTGTGTTTGTCCACCGGCTTACTGCGCCAGAGGAAGGACGCTGGAGACTGAGACGCGGAATAAAGACCGGCTTTCTTTGAGAAAAGATGTTAATTAAGTCCGTATCAAAACAGCCGCGTTTGGAGATTTATCATTTATAAATCTGTAACACAATTATGTCATTTCATTTTCAGTGGCCAAAATTTGAAAGAGTACGATTGAAATAAACCATTTTACGGTTTTATATCACCAAAAACTGTTGGTGTAATGGGCATGTGTATCCCGTATCGTATCTTCAATGGAGCGTGTCTTGGCTAGCGATATCTACCGGTTCCAACAAAAGTTTAAATATAAAAGTTACAGATCTCTCATCGGAATAAAACTATTTCCGACTGCCACATATTCCTATTACGTATAGACTGTACAGTTCAATATTTGGCGATAGGAGCGAGCAGCAAGCAGTGCGAGCGCAATATTTTATTGTTATGCTCATGTCTATGTTTGTACACACTGTCATTTTACCGAATTTAGATTGTTCAAGGTCATCGCTTGGCGGGATTTTGACAGGTCGCGCTTCGGGAGATCCAACGTTTATTTGATACAATTTGAGTTTGTACCAAATCCTATAGTATACAGATCAAATTTATGTGTAGATATTCAAAATATCTGAAATGTTTACACATTTCGGCTGAGTTGAGTGGGTAGTACGATGAATTGATGGAGTTAGAAGATTCGAAGCAGAAACCGATATAAAACCAGAATAACCTACGTCAGTACCGAGTAGCTTGCAATAGTGAGTAGTAAAGGTTGAAAAGCTTTTTGTAACAATAGCGCGACACATATTGAATGTTATAACACGTGACAAAAGAACAGCGGCTGAATAGTTACGGTAAAGTACACACATCAAAAGTGTCTAGGGATCAACATATATTTTTGCAATAACTTTTCTCCTGATTGATATTAATTAAAATTTTCTTTAAGGATTCATCAAATAAAGTGTTTTCGTTTGTCACAGTAACGATAAACCAAGTCACCTTTGCATTAATAAAGAAATTTGCCATTTTCCTAATAAAGGGATTTTTGACATTTGAACCACTAACACAAAAGTTCGAAAAAAAGACTGAAATAACAGTTTTCTTTAAAACTTTATTGGGTAACTTAAACAATTAATAATCCGTGTTTCTACCGCGAACACTAACAACACAAGAACATCGGTTTGGCATACTCAAAATGAGTTCATCCAAATCACGCTGTGGAATGGCCGCCCATGTTCGTTGCAACAACAAAAAAAGGTCTTCTTGCGACTGGATACCCTCCATATTCGGCAGAGCTCTTCTCTGTAGCATATCCCATGCATGCTCAATCGGATTCAAGTCTGGCGACTGAGCAGGCCAGGGCAGGACATTGATGTTAGCTGCGGCGAGAGTCTGTCTTACAACTCTTGTGGTGTGCGGTCGTGCATTATCATGCATTAACTGAAATAAGGGACCGATTTGCACTTGTAGAGGAACGATGACGTCTGATACAATCGTCTCAGCATAAATTTGAGCGTTGAGGTTGCCTCTGATCCAAATCAACTCAGTTCTTCCGCCGATCCAAATACCCGCCCATACCATGATGGTTCCACCACTATAAGGATGGACTTCCTGGCAGGATTTTAATCGCTGTTGGCGTCCAGGGGTTCTCCAGTGTCGTATACGTCTTGTATCCGGTCTCATACCAAAACGAGACTCATCAGAAAAGCACACGAAACGCCATTGTTCTTCTGGCCAATTTCTGTGTTCAAGAGCCCATTGATATCGTATCCTACGATTGTGCATTGCTATAGGTGGTACCCGTAGCGGTCTTCGGGAATGAAGGTTCACTTCATGCAAGCGGTTTCTGACTGTTTGGTCGCTAATTAAGTTCCCTGAAGAGTGATGAAGCCTCACGGCTAACATCATGGCGGTTATTGTTGGAGCTCTTCGAGTTAAGATTTGAATGTATCGGTCTTGTCTCCGTGTGGTGCAGCGATACCGTCCTCCATGGCGCTCAGCCACGGTACCAGTGCTTCGGTCCAAAGTCGACTGATAACACTCTGACTTGTATTCAGAGCTAAAGCCACAGTACGTTGCCGGGAACCAGCTTCTATCATTCCTACGGCTCTGAGCATTTCTTCCCTGCTTAAATGACGTCGCCGCTCCATAATAACGTTGGTTTTAATCAGTAGTAGGGAAACAGTAGCACTAATAATGTCTTCAATGCGTTGTATGTTTTTATAGGGAAAATATTGACAGCTGATTTTCATCTTTTACTCGAATTTGATTCACAGTTCCTGATTCAAATTATGAAATGCACCAAAAAGGATCCATATAAATTTATAAAATCATAAATTTATTACAAAGCCACATCTCAATCTCAAGAAATCCACATAAAAATGCTTAATCCCTAGACACTTTTGATGTGTGTAGTTGAGGCAATTTCTCGAGAGGTGACACAAAAGAGTACTTACGAAAATGTTCAGTGATAGGACGGAAAAAAACCTAAATGTACTCTGCTACGATTACCTAAATGTGTTAAATACAGAAAGTTTATGTATCGTAAACGAATTCTAGAAGCAAAAGGTTAGTTTTCAAAAGTTTTACAACTGTAATCACGTCTAGGTGATGGCTGAATTAGGAAGAAACTTTCCAATGACAACGTAACTCCTTACATTAATGGAGCAGGTGATAACATTATTACCTACCTGTCTGGATAATCTCGAAATAGAAATACTACTGGACCGTCAGAAATATAACATTAACGAAAAAAAAGACAAAGGAGGTGTTTTTTCCCCCATACAATTGTGGCCAAACAATGTACCTTAACAATAAAGGTACTAATTTATAGGAAAAAAATCGCAGATTCTGAAAAAAATATATTGGATTTATTAATGCATTTGTACCACCTGAAATTGTCGATCAAAGATGCTAAAACTTGCAACCCAAGAAATTTAATCTGGCAATCTCGTAATTCATTTCTCCGATTGAATTTAGTTTTGTATTAAAGATAGGTTAATTTTCCCGGCACACTTTCTTGTGAAACATTATGGGATCAAGAATTTAAAAAATACATTTATTTCACATTTCAGATTATTTTTTGCGTTTGGTTAGCTACTGGCCAAAAGACAGTGCTCCAGGGCCGATAATTTACTATCTTATTCATTTTGTTGTTGTTGGTTACAATATTGTCATTCAGATTATTTTAGCCCTTGTCAGACGATCGATCGATCGACCGATCTCGAAAGAGTTATAGTAGTAGTAATATTTTGACAGATGGAATAGTTTGACAGCCGCCAGCGCTGTTAAGAACGTTTCTTTGAACGCAGTTATGATTCGAGGTAGTGTTTTTTCATATTCTTTTATTTTTTAATCTATCGAATATTGAAGGATTTAAAATACTGCTAATAACACAATGTATTGGAAATAATTTAAATAGTAATTTGTACCTCGGTACATGTTTGGGCCGAAAAAAAAACACCTCCTTTAAAAGTTTCTTCTAACTTCATTTATGAATTATTGATACGAATAGGTATTAGACTTAAGAAAGTTGAATATATTTGCACCGTAGCGGCTTAAAGAATAAGAACAACAATTTCAAGATATAAGGGTGAATGTATAAATAAACTACTCAAAATTCGTCACAGACATGCATTATAAACAGTGTATCCACGCTGTTTATACTGCATGTCTGTGACGAATTTAATTTTAATTTAGAATAGCGTTACTCCAATTTACAACCCGAAGCTGATGCAATAAGAAAAGTTCAACTTTTGTCAGAATTTCACTTTCAGATTCAATTTTCCTTTATCATCATTTCAGCCGAAAGACGTCCACTGCTGGACATAAGCCTCCCCCTAGTGTCGCCTCACTGACCGGTCCCGTGCGACTCGCATCTAACGGATCCCCGCAACCTTCACTAGGTCATCGGTCCAGGTGGACCGATGTCACTAGGTAGTGAGAGGCCTTCCAACGCAACGTCTTCCGGTTCGCGGTCGCCACTCCAGAACTTTTCGGCCCCATCGGCAATCCGTTCTGCGAGCAATGTGCCCTGCCCACTGCCACTCTCCTGCGGATGTCTTCATTTCTGATTCGATCACGCAAGGAAACTCCGAGCATAGCCCTCTCCATTGCCCTTTGGGTGACTTTAAGCCTTCGAATGAGGCCCATTGTGAGCGACCACGTTTCGGTCCCGTATGTAATCACTGGCAACACACACTGGTCATAGACTTTCGTCTTGATACACTGCGGTAAGTTGGACGAGAAGATACCGCGCAGCTTCCCGAACGCTGCCCAGCCGAGTCAGATTCGACGGTTGACTTCTTTCTCGAAGTTAGACCTACTAAGCTGGACCGTTTGTCCCAGGTAGACATAATCGTCTACAACTTCGAGTATAGAGTCTCCGATCTTGATAGGAGTGGGTGTTAAATGGGCATTCAACATAACCTTGGTTTTGTCCATGTTCATTTTAAGACCCACTCTTTCGGAGGCTCTAGTAAGGTCATCGAGCATCGGAGGTCCTCCATGGTCTCAGCTATGACCTCTATATCGTCGGCAAACCGAAGGTGAGTGATGTACTCGCCATTAACGTTGATGCTTAGCCCTCTCCAGTCCAGAACCTTGAAGACATCCTCCAGTGCAGTGGTGAACAGTTTCGGAGATATGACGTCTCCCTGTCTCACACCTCGCTGCAAAAGGATAGGTTCCGAGGTCTGGTCCTGAAGTCGGACTGACATGGTGGCGTTTTTGTACAAACACTTCAACACCTCGATGTACCGATAGTCGATTTGGCCCCGTTGGAGAGACTGCAGTACAGCCCAAGTCTCGATCGAATCGTAGGCTTTCTCGTTGTCCACAAACGCTAAACAGAGAGGCAGGTTATACTCTTCGGTTTTCTGTATAACCTGCCGCAGCGTATGTATGTGATCTACGGTGCTGAAGCCTTTTTGGAATCCGGCTTGTTCGGGAGGCTGAAAATCGTCAAACCTGCGCGCGAGACAATTCGTGATGTCTCTTGAAAACAACTTGTAGACATGGCTTAGAAGTGAGATGGGCCTGGGAAGAACTATCTTCAGCCGGGCATTGTCGCCCTTCTTGAAGAAGGGTACCACCACACCCCTGCACCATGCCTGTGGCGTTTTCCCCTCGAGTATGACGGAATCAAACAGCTTCTGAAGGGCCTTAAGTACAGGTTTTCCCCCCGCCTTCAGGAGTTCGGCCGTAATTTCATCATCACCCGGTGCCTTGTTGTTTTTAAGTTGTTTCAGAGCCATCCTAATCTCGTACAGGCTGACGTCCGGGATGTCTTCGGCATAATGTCGGGTCAGTCTAGCTGTTGGGTCGTTTGCTAGATCTACAACGGGTTTACTGGTCGACGTGTACAACTGCCCATAAAAACTCTCGATCTCCCTCAGAAGCTCCGGTTTGGCGGATACGATCTTGCCATCGTCGGTCTTCGGTTTCGTGAGCTGGCTCTGCCCAATAGCCAGATCTCTGGCAAATACCTTGGAGCCTTTATTCCGCTCAATTGCGTCTTTAATACGCTCGGTATTAAAGCGGCGGAGGTCGCTCTTTAAGGATTTAGAGATCCGTCTATTGAGCTGCTGGTATTTCCACGCCTCATCTGAAGACGGCAGGATCATCTCACGCCGCTCCTTCATGAGCTTAAGAGTATGATCAGAGAGCTTTTTGTTCTTATCTGCACGACGTGTCTTGAAGAAGTTAGACCCAGTCGTATGGACAGTTTCCACGAACCCATCGTTGTATTCGTCCACTGAGCTTCCTAGGCACTCGAAACGATTCTGGAGTTCAAGCTGAAAGCTCTCGGGGTTTTGGATCTGGATCTGTGCTGGACTGAGCGTAGACTTCATCAGTCGAGACCTTTCAAGCTTGATATTGATGTTCAATGTTCCTCTTACCATGCGGTGATCGCTCCCGGTTTTCACCGAATTGATCACAGAGACATCATTGAACATTTGCTTCTTGGTTGACATGATGAAGTCAATCTCATTTTTAGTTGCACCATCGGGGCTCTACCAGGTCCACTTCCTGTGCTCACGCTTTCTGAAGAAGGAGTTCATCATAAAGAGGCCCTCCTTCTCCATAAAACTAGCCAGTTGGCGACCCCGGTGATTCCGACGTCCAACCCCAAATTGCCCCACCTGCAGCAGTCTCGTCCCGTCTCGTTTGCCCAGTTTCGCATTGAAGTCCCCCATGACAACGGTGAAGTGAGTTTTGAAACCATGCATGGCTTTAGAGATATCTAGAGATCGGGAAGTAGACATGTATAACCTTCAGCGAATAACCTTGAGGATATTTTGAGTATAAGGTACGCCATCCTGTTTGACACACTCTCGATCTTCACCACGTTATTCACCAGGAACTTGTGGACGATAAACCCAATACCACCCTGGGACTGCCGGTCACCCTCTCGGAAATAGAGCAGGTTGCTGGATTTCAGGATTATCGTGTCCTCCCCCTCTCTTCGGACTTCAGATAATCCCACAACACTCCATCGCAGGCTACTCAATTCCTCTTCGAGCTCCGTTATCTTCTCGTCGGTCCGGAGTGTACGCGTGTTGTATGTTGCCAGGTCAAGTCGTCGGTATAGGCAGCAGGATCCCTTCCGGAGATTCTTCGCACCCCTTGCCACGTCGTCACCTCGACCGCTACCATAGTCGAGGGTAGACGGGCTGCCGGGTACTAGGGGCCATCTTCATTTTCCTTTATAATGAAATGGAATTATTCAGTAGTTGAATGTGGAACGGAATTATGATTTCAATGTTCACATTGTCCACCCGGCGGAGAAAGACGATCTCGGCCGAGTTAGAGCGAGCAATAAATTTGTGAAAATGATGACAAACTTAGTTAGTGGATATTTTGGAGTAAAGTGTTTGTGTGCCGAGAAGAAACACAGATGGTGTCAGCTGCTCGCGTCGCGGACAAACTTTACACTGATGACAGAGATATTGCATTCCCGAATTTTGCAATTTCGTTGTTGTTCGTTAGTTTACTCAATAAAACGATACGTATTTTGAAAACTACTTAGTTCCGTTAGTTAGTAAGGTCGAATTATGGAATAGTACTTGTCTGTTAGATTAATTTTAGTGTCCTACTATTCGAGTACCCAAAACTGAAAGTGTGGTGTTGTCTTAGATTAACTAACTCATAGAGGATTAAAACTTCTCACGGTAAATATATTATCATGCAATAGTGCTACTAACATTAAACGATTTTTACTGAACTTTATAATGTCCACCACAGTTGGAAATCGAACTAGGTTGATTCGAACGAAAACGTATGCAGTTTCGTGCATCCCAAATACTTGTATATTATAAAGGGTGTAACAAGACCCTTAACGAAGCTGAAAGCCACTTATTCACCCCATCATTGCGATATTTTTTTTGTTCTAGACCATACCTGGAAACCTTCTAGTTACGGAGATATTGGGGGTCAAACTTCCAACTTTTTCACAAGTTTTTTATTAAATAGGTACATGTTTTTAGTGTAAAATTTTTACTTTAAACACCTCCACGACCCCCGTACAATTCAATGCATCCATCAGTACAATGTTTTGAGTGCGTGACATTGAATCCTACCGTAAAACGTGATTTTTCACCCTAAACAAAAAAGTCATTTCCCAGCAATAATTTTTGCGTGAAGTTACTTAGTTTGATGTACAGAATGCTTGGTTGACGGGTTCGTGAAGGGTCTTGTTATACCCTGTATTAATGTAGGTGACCTGCATAATATTATAAATAAAGAAATCGGTCGTGATAATATCCATAGACACGAACAGCCAATGTGTTCAGTGACCAATACGACATAATTATTTAAAAACACGTGAACATTTCGACGGTTCATTGAGACATTTTGAAAGTTTAACGGGAAAGAATTTTTAATTATAATATTTTAGCCCAAACGAATTCCAGAGTTGGTCGCATTACTGTACTGTTGTTTGTCGCACGCTTATCTGCCACGGGAGATGATGAAAACTATTGTCGTCCCGATTGTAAAAAACAGGACTAGTGACATATCAGATAAAGGGAACTATAGGCCAATCTCTTTAGCCACAATTGTAGCTAAAGTATTTGACTCTCTGTTGAATAAAGTTTTGAAAAACTACATAAAATTGCATGATGCTCAACATGGTTTTAGAGAGGGCCTATCTACTGAAACTGCAGTTCTATGTCTGAAAAAGACTGTCAGTTATTATACAGGCAATCAAACTCCTGTTTTTGCATGTTTCTTAGATATGTCAAAAGCATTTGACATGGTGTCTTATGACAAGTTGTGGTCTAAGCTCTGTGGCGCGAATGTACCTGGTGAGGTGATAAAAATTTTCAAATATTGGTACTCCCATCAACTAAATTGTGTAAGGTGGGCAAATGTACTTTCGGATGAGTACGTGATGGAATGTGGAGTTAGGCAGGGTGGGTTAACCTCCCCTACTTTGTTTAATTTATACATAAATGACCTCATTGTCGAGCTCAGCAGTTTACATGCTGGATGCTATGTCGATGGGGTTGCTTTTAATAATATTAGCTACGCTGATGACATGGCGTTGCTGAGCCCGTCAATGGCAGGTCTCAGGAAGTTAATAAGAGTCTGTGAAAGTTACGCTGAGGGACACGGTTTGAGGTACAATTCGGTCAAGAGTGAGTTGCTGATCTTTAAGGCGGCTAACAAGGTCACAGAGAGCTACCCAACTGTCTCGTTGAGTGGTTGTGTCTTGAACCGTGTTCGTCAGTTTAAATATCTAGGGCATATTGTTACGGAGGATTTGAAGGACAATCTAGATGTGGACCGGGAGCGCAGAGCATTGTCGGTGAGATGTAATATGCTGATCCGAAGGTTCTCACGCTGCACGGGTTCAGTTAAAATAACTCTTTTCCAAGCATACTGTCAAGTATTTTACACCTGTAGCCTCTGGACTAGCTTTACACAAAAGGCCGTTAATGCTCTTCGCGTCCAGTACAACAATGCATTCAGGATGCTGTTGGGGCTGCCACGTTTCTGTAGTGCCTCTGGGATGTTCGCGGACGCCCAGACTGACAGCTTCGCTGCGATCAGACGCAAGCGAGCAGCGTCCTTGTTGCGTAGGGTGCGTGCCAGTACCAACAGTCACCTGAGTGTAATTGCCAACAAACTGGATTGTCCTATTATCTGGTATCTAAGTCAGCTACATGCTCCTGTAAATATAGTTAATGTCTACTAACATAGTTGTTAAGTTTTAATGTTACTAATATCGTTGTATTTGTGCTGTACGCTAACATAGTTTTTAAGTGAATATGTACTAACGTAAATTTATGGAGTTTATTCTGAAATAAAGAGATTATTATTATTACTACTTTACGGTTCATCCACATAAAAATAATATTTGTAGACTTTTCAGCAGTTTAAAATTGAGTTTTATGTAGAGTTGAAGTGCTTAGCGCGAGCGTTGTAAAGGAGTGCAAGTGGTGAGATGGTGGAGCGACACGTCCAAATGTCTTCACTGGCAAGTGTTATCATTTTTAGAGTAAATATAAAATGTTAAGGACCCTTTCAGTTATTTTATGAAGTTAAGTTAGAGTGCAAAGTTGCCAACATAATATATTCTTTTTAGTGTCTGTCTTTGATCTGAAGTTAAGAGTTTGTGGTAGTAACAACCTGCGCAAACACTTTTACGTCTATGTTACCCGGCTCGTTTCATGCGGCAAATTCATTGTTTACTTTAAATTACGATTAGACTTCCCATTTACTTCCCATGGGTGTCGTGAGAGGCTACTACGGTTTTATATATTGAGATCACCAAGCTTGCTGAGCATGGTGTTATTATGGCAATATCCTCTAAAGATAGTTCGTTATCGGGCGGTCTATGTGAGAGGTTAATGTTCAGCAGTTAGGAATGATTGATATTATCTTGAAAGGAGAACTTTTTGGGTTCCAGTACTCTTTAACATATCAGGGCCCTCATGGTATCTCGATACAAGAGCGATCTCGACAAATAATTGTGAGATGACGTTTTTTTCTGCCATCGGAAGTGTGATTGAATCATCGTCAGCGAGGGAAGGACGGAACGATTCGTAATCGTGAAGTGATTCGGGAGCGATCGTCTAATTGTTCGATTACTTGCAACCGTCGTAGAGACCTGTTGCCGCCTCCTCACGTTTATCGTTCATACTTCCGCTGTTTTTATTAACTCTTATTCCAACATATTTTTCCTCCAACGCATCTCAAAAGCAGACAGGGATATATTTTGGAATTCCATTCATTGCTGCCGCGGCCCTGAAGTTTTCTGTTGCTACAAATCTGTTTTATGAAGAAACTGATAAATTGTTTATTGAATCAAGGAAATGTACCTATAGGTAGACTTGTTGATTAAAGCAACGGGCTTTTCTTGATTGTGCGAACTGACTACAAGTGAGTAACATGTTGGTTGAATACGTTGGTGAATGTGCATCAGTGTTATATGACTTGTTCAATCGCGTTGGGTCGTAAACGTGAATGCATGCCATGTGAATATTGTAATACTGCGAGATGATTGCTGCGCTCCACAGCACGTGATTGTGTGTTACACGTGCACAGTTTGTGGAACTGATTGAGTAATGAAATTGGAGATATAGGTACAACCTACGTTTAATAGCAAGATGGCATTGCAATTGCTTGATTATATGAAATATCTATAAATTACGTGGCATCCTGTCATAATTACCATAATACAGATAACTTAGATGAATCTTTACACATGCCACAAAATCCGTTTTTAAATGTAGGCATAAGACCCAGCACGCGTCCCTGTCATTCCTCTTTTAAGTAAAGCCGAATACAGCTGAAAAATTCCCCGTAGGTCATTAGTAATGTGTAAAGAGTCCTTTGCTGTAAGTATTGTATAATTGCTCGTATTTTTACCGCGAGCATCCCGATGCGCGAACTTTTATTACACAATGCTGATTATAATTTATGAGCCGTAGGTTACGTCGCGCCGGCAATTAGGCTGCGTCACGCTGAGAGAGCGGACTACTTGCCAGACACTTTTGTTGGTATTTCTGGTGGTATAGTATTGGTTAAATAGAAAATGGTGTGTGATGACATGTTTTGTACCGCGGGGAACGAGTATGAAACAAATTGTATGTATTATATCATATCATTAGCATGAGACTCGCACAGAAAAAGGAAGCATAAGTAAGAGGAAGCTAATATTCAGCAGTGAGTAGAAGCAGGCTGATACATCATTATGATTGTGTTGTTCCGAAAAATAGTTTAAAGCTTCATAACAGTATACAGGGTGAATTTCCCAAGTGGGCGTGGATGGCCAAATCCGAAGAAAAGATTCCCGATTTTGATGAAAACTAAAACTGCATAATTAGATTTTTGAATCAGAATCAGATCTTTAATTGCTTTGAATGTAGGTACAGGTATAAGATGTTGTACATAAATTAAGAGATCGGCTACAGTCTACCTTACGACGTGTAAATTAAAAATCTATAGTCCTAGCCAGGAATCGAATCGGAAATTAGAGAAAAAAAAACCCAAACTGTAACTGTATTACACCATTCGATAGTGTCGCTAAGGATCAGATTCTGGGAAGTAATGACATACAATACTGGGAAGTGATGACAGACGGCAAACTTAAGAGAACCAGCCAAGTGCGAGTCGGACTCACGCACAAAGCGTTCCGTACGATTATCTTAAAAAATATATCTTAATTGGCGTCAACTATGTATGTATGGGGACAGCCTTTAATTTCCAACTTTTTTATTTTTTGGAATTTTTCCTTTATTTCTGCTTCTTTCTGCTTTATTTTTGCCAAATTTCATGATTCTAGGTCAAAGGGAAGTGCCCTAGTGCTATAGGTTTTGATTCCCTTGTGAAATCGCATAATTTGCGATATAAACAGTCATATCTTTTGATCGGATCGGATTGGTTGGCTTACAAGTTTGAGTTTTTCAGCTCCATGGGGTAGCAGACCTGAGTATTTGGTATTAATTTCAGCTTGATACCGTCACGCATTCCTGAGAAAAAGGGTCTTGACAGACAGACAGACGATCAACAAAGTGATCCTATAAGGGTTCCGTTTTGCCGATTGAGGTATGGAACCCTAAAAATCTTAAATATGTTGTTTTTGTATTTTTAATGAATGTCCTTGATTGATGACACACGCAGTGCAGTCAATCTTCACATCTTAAGTTCTAATTACAATTTTATTGACTCGTCGAGACTAAAGGCCACAGTAAAAGAAAAAAAATCGTAAACAATTGTAATTAGAACTTACAAGTGAGTTGGGGCTAATAAGGATTTTGTTCGACGTTTCGTTGATTACCTACTAACTGTTTGCGTACTGTTATATTTTTATCAAAATGAACTCTTTCCTTTATTCAAATTCCAATTCTTTATTGTGAACTAAGTGTACAATCTTTTGAAGATGTTAACAATAGGTAGGTTCTTGGAACTTAATTGCCTGTTAAGGCATTGCAATTTATATGGTTTTATAAAAATAAAATATACATACTTAATATTACAGCTAAACAGTTCACAATTACAATTATAATAATTATCATTATTCATACATTTTATATTATTTCATACTATTCTTTTATTATATATCTCATTTAAATATTAAGTATCACAATCATTTTGATATTAAATAACTATTTTTCTTCAAAGAATTCCTTTACAGTGGAGTATGCTTTTTTAATCAGGAAGTCTTTTAGCTTTCTTTTAAAAAATCTCTATCTTATTTTATATTTATATGCCCATACAAAAAACACTATTGCTATATAATGCAGTGTGGGAAGCTTTATTGCATTATATATAGTATTTTTAAGTCTACGGCTTTTTAATGTGTCTTACCTGTTGATGTTTGATTTAACTAAAATTGAGGCCTCAAAGATATATAGAGCAGGCAGGGTTAGTATCTTGAGGTTTATGAAATGAGTTTTACATGAATCTGTTGGGTGTATCCCACATATTGATCTAATACACTTTTTTGTGCCTTGAAGGCAATTTCTTTATCAGTCGAGTATCCGCAATATAAGTAACCCATAAGATAAAGTGGATCCCACATAAGCATGATAAGCACTAAGTAGTGTGGTTTGGTTAGATACTTTTTTGAGCATATATAGGGGCATAAGAGAATTGGTGCAATTTGCTACATACATTATTTACATGTGTTTTCCATGAGATATTAGAATCTATAAGATACCTAGAAATTTAGTACTTGTAACCTCAGATACAGTTGCATTATTGTACTCAATAGATAATTCAATTGATTTTGCGTTTTTATTCTTGAAATTCATGTAAAGAGTTTTAGTAAGATTTGTTTTTAGATTATTTATTGTTAGCCAGTGTATTAATTTCGATAAGGAATCATTTATGTCAAGTTCAAGATTTTTATTTTTGTTATTTGTGAAAATCGCCGTACTGCCATCTGCCATATGGTGTTGAATAGCATTAGGTAATTTATATAAATGAGAAATAGAGGTGGTCCTAGTATCGACCTATGAGGTACACCATATTTTATACATCTTGGGCTCGATGTATATTTAATGTCAGTTTTTGTGAATGGACATTGTTGTGTTATTTCAGTGAACTGTACTCTATTACTGAAATAGGATTTGATTATTTATAGTGCTTTACCTCTAACTCCGTATATTTCTAGACTACGCAGTAGTATTCGATTTGGTCGACATAATCAAAAGCCATTGTCATGTCCATGTATAAGGCTGTAACCTGTTTTTTTTTATCTAGTTCTGTCATATTTTTTTGATAAAACTGATGCATTGCTGTATTAAACATCTTCCGGGTTTCCTTTTTTTGAAAATTGCTGTAACTATAGTAGTTTTCAAAAATGTCGGGAAAATTCCTTTTTCAAGACACTGATTTATTATGTAGGTGATGATTGGAGCAATTTCATACACTACACGTTTTATTATTTTTGTGGACATTCCATCCCAGCCTGTACTGTACTGTTAGTGTTTTTTAATGTCATGATTATTTTGACAACATCGTAAGGGGCAATTGGTGTTAGGAAATAGGAGTTTGGTTTGCTATATGCATAGATATATAAAACAAGGTGATATGCCCGTTAGACGAAAATGTATCGGTACCGTCTGTCTTCTGTTAGCCCCTACCACGCGGCAACTACTACACATGCAGTTCAGTAAAAGCAATAGATACGCAGTCGCGTACACACTCGCATTGCTTAAAACAGAATGTACTACACAATTATAAACCTTATCCCATCAAACACAGCGTGTATTTACCATGCACCGTACAACTTACTCACACAAAAATATCGGTCGCTATCGTTGTGCTGTGCAAAAGCAATTTAATTTAATACCTACGCTAGTGATTGACTAAATCTGAAAGTTATCGAATCTTCATGTGTTCGAAAAATTGGTCTGAGCAACAAATTAAATATGTAAATCAATGAATGTTGTTGTACTGACATATTGAAATCGATTCCTACTATAATTGTGTTACGCAATTACTACGCGGGTAATAGATTTTTGTTATAAAAAACCCTAGTTAGTATTTTTTTTAATGAATAAAAACAAACCCATGCATAACAAATAAATAGCATGAGTATGTTGACTTATTTTAAGGAAAAGTCACATTTATATTATCTGAACCATGCCGATTACTATAAGGCATTCTAAGCTTTAATGGAAGTAAAATAAAAATAAAAAACATAAAAAGTAAGGAAATAGCACGAGGATAAGGCATAATATACTATGATAATTCAAAGCCAAAAACACTCCACCGATTATTAAACTGAAATTTAATTACCTTACTTTACGAAATTTGGTTACGCATTTCTCTACTACGCTGTAAAATAATCAAAATACGTAAAAAACATTATTCGACTTCGATCTTCCAACCGGATTAAAACGGTTGATAAATTGAAAAACAAACTATAATAGTAATATTTCTTTCGTCAATCGACTCACAATCGATAGCCTATGTTAGTGGATCTGCACAAGCACATCACTTACTCGTTGCAAGAAGCAGCGACTGTACTACGCGATGCATCCGATTAAAAAGTATCGTTTTGTTATTTTTACATTGCTTGTCCAGTCACTTAGCGATAAACTTTGGTAATGGTTAAGGAACAATGTATTTGTTGCAAAAATAGTACAGTCGCTGTGATATTTGAAAACAAAAATAACGTAGTAAGAGCTAGAAATATTTTACGATTTATTGTTTTTCATGGTTTTAACCTTTCGTATGCCGAGTATATAGACACAATTTAAAACCTATTGTGTCTCGCGTAGATCTACGTTCCGGCACACGAAGGGTTCAAGACAAATATAGTGAAATACTTGTAGAAAGTGATTATATGATTTACAAAGTTTTGCTTTATGCTTCGGTTTTTACAAGAAACCACTGAACAACACGGCATTCTTATAAATTGTCACGATCGCGGTCGTAAGCACACTAGTTCGCGGAGACGGCCATTTGCCTATGACATGCTTAACATGGGCCCGACGTGGCACCGACACGTCCCCTTGCCACATCTCCTGTTTTTCATATTTCTATGGTTATATGTTAGAAAATCAGCATAGTTTATTGTATTATTCGTACTACCCGTCCTTCTGATGCACCTTGCAGGTCGCATCTTAAGAACCTCCTTAAATCCCCTCCACACTCTACCGACTTCTACTCTTATTCCTTCACCGTGCATGCCGTGCGGTTGTGGAATTCACTTCCGCCTGATATTAGGGACTGCCAAACTGTTACAGTTTTCAAGAGAAGAGTGAAAGAACATTATCTTTCCATTTCGTCATAGTTGCATAAATTAGTATGTATTATTAGTTATTTTATAGTATTTTTATGTGTTTGTATTTATAAGTATGTTAGTATATTCTTATATGGTATGAGGAGGTATTATATTTAAATAGGTCTGCTTTATGTTTTGTATTCCATTTTCTTTTCTTCTTTTACACACTGTGTCTACATCTCTTTTTTAAATTCTCCTTTCGCAGGTATGCTGGAAGAGATTTCTTTAGAAATAAGCATCACCTTTGTACTATTTTCTGTTCCTTTTTCTTTTCGGTATTTAGTGTGTACATAAATTGTTAAATAAATAAATAAATAAATAAATAAATATTCTTGGAAAATTCACCCTGTATATTTAAAAAAAAAATGGACAGTCCGTTCGAATGTTTGTAAGTACATTTGTTTTTTAACATGATCATTTTTATGTTGCAAACAATAATTGAGTTTTTCATTTACATAACAACCTCCTAGCCGTAACAATACCGGTACCACCGGTGCACAAACAGGCACGAATCGAGTGTTTGTTCATTATAAGCTGCTCGCCGCCACCGACGGTGTACTGCCAAATATAAAAAGTTACAATAAATTTATTTAAACACAGGGTATTGCTACCAGGGCTTGAAATACCGTTAAAAATATGGTATCGTTACAGCCTTTAATAAATAATAAATAAATAAATAAATAAATATCGCTGGACATTACACACAGCGCCATCTAGGTGCCACACTAAGCAACGAGGCTTGTGTCGTGGACACCAGATAGTTGATACTACTACATAGATACTTTTTTGTTTGTAAATACATACTTATTATACATATAAACATCCATGACTCGGAAACAAATGTCCATGCTCATCACACAAACATTTGCCCCTACCGGGATTCGAACCCGGGACCCTAAGAACGTAAGGCAGCCTCACAACCGCTGCGCCATTCGGGTCGTCAATTCGATGCAGATATCGTTACCAAATAAATAACGTTATAATATTTAACGTTATATCTGGCACATTTTATCGTTAAATACACGTAACGTTAAAATCTACGCTATCGAAAATTTTATCGTTAAGAGTTAATTTTGTTACCGTCGCTCTCGTCCAATCGCAAAAGAATGTTAAAGTACATCGACGCTAAGACTGTGCCGTACGACTATTTGCGTGTTTTATATTCTCTTTGCTATTCTGAGTTGTGCTTGTTCTTGTGTTGGTTTTCCACCCGTATCGTGCAGTCGTAAAAAAGTGAATCTAAGCCTTTTCTTTAGCCTCAAAATGTGTAAGTTCAACAAAATTATCATTGAATATTTTCTGAAGCAAATTTTCCATGTTAGTTGGTACGTATTACTGTATTCCGTTTTATTTCAGTAAAGCGAAGCTATTCATGTGTGACTTATGTGAAAATGAAAGACAAAAAATATATATTTCGGACTTCAAAGCGATACATTAATATTATTTATAATTAATGTGTAAGGTGTGTGTTAAGGTTTTATTATTTTTTATTCTCGTTTATTCATTGTTACACATATTCTTTATATTTTCACTTTAAAAAAATAAACATATAAGAATATAAAAAATAGGTTTCCGCCGGTGTCGGGAGCAGGGTTAGTTTTATTATTATTATAAAGTTTTATTAAAATAAAATCTTGAATTAATGTACATATATTTTCTAAGTAATCATTACGGTTATAAATACAATAAATGCACCGCTTATAAGGATGGTTCGGAGTTACTCACCAGCCCTATTTAAAAATCAGCTTTTAAATTAACAGTTTTAATCAGTAGCTCGAAAGCTACTTATTAAAAATGTTATTACTACGTATAAATAGAAGATCGTCAATGACATCGTTGTTCATTGAATCTGTAATTAGATACCACGAACTTGAGTGAAGAAAAAGGGGGGAGATAAAGATAAAAAGAGGGAGATTCGGAGATAAAGGAGGATAATGGTCATTTTTCATCAAATTTATTGAATACCTTTAAAACCTTTTATTTTAAAATTATGAAAAGAAATTTCGAAACCCTCATAATTATGTTGTTCTCCTATGTTCCCTGTGTTCTCCTGTGTTCCGTTTTTTCATATAAAGGTACGGTTTTTTCAACTGTACCTTTATATGAAAAAACGGAACACAGGATCACTCGGTTGTCTGTATGTCCGTCTGTCACAGCCGATTTTGTTTTTTCTTATGTTTGTTACCTCGTAACTCCGTCATTTATGAACAGATTTGAAAAAAACTTTTTTTATCTGAAGGGACATACTTCCCAATTGGTCCCATAGAAATTTCAACAAAATCAGTTCAGTAATTTGTTTTTATCCTTGAATTTGTATATTTTTCTTATTGGGCAATGTAGATGACATGATGCCATGCCATGCCATGATGCCTTAATAACTGCTCGTTACAATGTAAATAAAAAACTTTCTACGAAACAAAACCGACTTCCAAAAAGACACAAAAAAAGTCTAAAATAACTTTACTTTTGGAAGTCGGAGGCAAAAAGTCAATGAAACAGACAAAGTCCCCGACTTTCGACTTGTTTAGTGCCAGTGTGTAAAAAAATTTAAAGGTAAGTTTTAACTTAATCAAACTCAAACTTAAAGCATTTATTTCAATTAGACCATTACAGGCACTTTTGAATGACAAACAAAAAAAAGCTAAGTTACAGTCACAGTCACAAGGCAAAATAACTTGAGAAAGTACTGTAGTTACACATTCCAAGAGCGTAGATCTCTATGGAGAAGAATGGGCAAGAAACTCCATGGGCACTCTTTTTAATCAAAATATTGTTACAAAATCTTGGTTACATCATTCACGTTGAGATTATACATATATGTGAGAACGATGTAGAAAGACGTGCACATTAAGAGCGTCCAGAGTAAAAGATTAAAATAATCAACACTTTCAAAATAAAGTAATTAAATTAAACCGTGGCAGCTAAGAGATGACCAGTCCCAACTGATAGCGCCCGTTCACGAACATGAAGCATGGCTCAGCGCCATTCAACTCAACCATATTGAAGGGAACCAAATGACCCGACACACGCGCCACCATCACCGAGAAATTTGAGTGACCATGACATTCTCTCAGCCACCAGGCTATATTCAAGTCAATGAAAGATAAATAAATGTAAATGGTTGCTTTACAGTACATAGTACTCACACATGTGCTATGCACTTGGCGTCGCCTTCATTCTACCGTTAATAGTGTTTCTCTGCGTTATAATTACAAATCTCGTAGACTAATTTATCATGTGCTATGCAATTATATAATACTAAGAGATGGAATCTATACAAAGCAAGGATATCATTACAATCTTCTGCAGCTTCCACAATAACTTAACATGGTAATCAATTAGTTTGCTCGTTTGGTTGTGGAGCAGGACCAGCATTGAGCCAAGCATTTTTATCATCAATATAGTCCTCCAACTTATAATATGCTTGCCTACATAGTGTGCGTTTTATACAAGATTTAAATTTCGTCTCATTCAGTTGTAGAATGTGGGGAGGTATTTTATTATAATATTTTAAACAGTACCCCATGAAAGATGAGTCTACTTTAGCTAGCCTGAAACCTGGCTGAACTAGTTGATCCCTATTTCTAGTATTATAGTGGTGTCTGTCACCTCTCTTACTAAATAAATGCAGATTTTTCTAAACGTACATGATGTTTTCATAGATGTATTGACAAGGTACTGTCATGATGTTAATTTCTTTAAACAGTTATCTTAGAGAATCGCGCCTACGTAGATCATTTATGGCTCTGATGGCTCTTTTCTGCAGAATAAATATAGTCTCAATGTCTGCAGCCCGTCCCCATAGTAAAATACCGTATGACATAATAACTATGAAAATAACTAACATAGACTAGCCTCGCGGTATCTACATCAGTAAACTGACGGATTTTTCTAACAGCATATGCTGCTGAACTCAGCCGTCCTGCAAGAGATGTTAAATGAGGACCCCATTGTAGCCTTGTATCGAGCGTGATTCCCAAGAAAACAGTTTTATCGACAAATTCTAGTTTCTCTTGATTCAATATTATGTCACAATCACTACTTTTGATATTTGGCAGAGAAAATTTTATGCACTTAGTTTTTTTCCCATTTAGTACTAAGTTATTAGCGGTAAACCAATTATGGACCTGCAGTAGGGCGTTATTGACGTCGTCAAGATTTGTGGCACGTCTGTTTATCCTAAATATTAAAGAAGTGTCGTCAGCAAACAACACCATTTGTAGTAGGTTGTTAAATAAGTGGGATAGATCATTAATGTACACTAAAAAGAGAAAAGGACCCAATATCAAACCTTGTGGTACACCCATTTACTTTTAAACCCATTGAATTGACACCATTTACTTGTACTTGCTGCTGTCTATCATTCAAATACGATTTTACTAAACTGAGCGCAAGTTTACCTAAACCGTAATGCTCAAGTTTCAAGAGCAGGGTTTCGTGATTTATGCAATCAAATGCCTTCGAAAGGTCACAGAAGATTCCTATGGCATCTTGTGCCTCTTCCCACGCAGTAAATATGTGTTTTATTAAACAACCCACCCGCCGGCGTCAGTTGTACAACGTCCCTTGGTGAAACCATACTGTTGCTCGTGTAAGATTTTATTGGCGTTAAAATGGTTTAGCATTTGATTGAACATTATCTTTTCAAACACCTTGCTGAAAACCGGCAACACAGATACGGGCCTATAGTTATTGGTGTCTTTACTATCCCCGGATTTAAAAAGCGGAAAAAAGCGGTTTTTTACCTTACTGTATTTCATTAGATCCGGGAAGACCCCTTGATCCACGCACAAATTAAATATTGAGGCTAAATACGGTGCTATGGTCTCAATAATTGAGGTACAAGCTTTGATAGACATACACCATAGATCTTCGGTTAATTTGATCTTGATTATAAAGCTTTTATGACTGCTATGGGGTTTATATGCTGAAATTTATATTTTAAATTCATTCGGACAGGCTTGAACGTTCGCTATCTATACCTATGTAGATCAGTGCCGATTTTCTGCTATATTATCGACTGCATGCGATGGAAACAATACCTACCTACAAACTGGCCTCTTCTTTTTATAAAAAGCCCCGCGCTAAGCCAGTTCAAGGTCAAATGTTATTACCATGCGGTTGACGGTAACTATAAAGATGTAACGCAAGATTTCGTGCGACTGTTGCCATCGGTCGGCTATCTACAAAATATACCTACCTAACTTACATCTTAGGGTCAAACATATTTAGGTGCACACATTACGTCATAAAACTACGATGTTCAGGGTCAAACCTGGTTAAATAATATTTTCTAGCTAGGTCGGCCTTTTCGATCACCATGTGCATGATAGACAGCCCCGCTACCTCGTACCAATACTTGTGTTTCGGCCCTTAGACTGAATTTGCGTCCCGCTCAGTCGGTATCTACCCAGTGTGTAAGTAGCGTGTGCTATAGTATATTTCACCAGCTTGGCAAATTGGCACTTACCTATATTTTACGTGTGCATGTACACGCCAACACGCTACTATTCTTTGTCTGCTCAATGTAACGTAAAATTATGGTGTGCTTGCATTTGGGTTGCATTTTGGTTGTTTTGCATTGTGCTGGTGCAGGTGTACAGTTTGAACAACAAAATACAGCCGAATTGAGCTCCTATTTTTTCTACACTCTGGCACTAAACACGTTGAAGTGTTGCCTTTTTTTTTTTTTTCAAAATATCTGTATACGACATTTCTTTTCTTTCGCCCCATCTTAAACTTTCCGTAATAATTAAAGTCTTAATAATTCGCGAACGTGTTCTGTTAGCGCGTGCGACTGCTGCGAGAGTTGAGAAGACGACAAAAGAAATGGCAACAGCGCTGGGAGCGCGCGCCCCACGCGGTGCCTTGTAGTAAACGGCAACGTCCCATAAAATAACCAAAATATACCGTTAATTTTTTACCACTATTTTTACAATAACATTAAAAATACCGTTAATTTTTAACACAATTTATAACGTTATTATTTCGTTATGTTACTAAGTAACGCTACCAAATCGTACCGATATGCCAGGTACCTCTATGGAAATACCGTTACTTAACGTTACTTTTAATGTGAATTGGTAACGTTTTCAAGCCCTGATTGCTACACAGGCTTATGTTTCACCCGGTTAGTAAAAAGTAGGTTTGATATAAGTAACGGCTCGTTTCTGTACCAGCATGATGATGCAACCCCACAAGTCATGGATATATAGCAGCAGAGGCTTTGTAGAGAAATAAAATTAACAATAGAATATTATTGTGTTATAACCAAACTAAATTATGAATCG
Source organism: Eugnorisma glareosa (assembly GCA_947578425.1). Taxonomy (NCBI): domain Eukaryota; kingdom Metazoa; phylum Arthropoda; class Insecta; order Lepidoptera; family Noctuidae; genus Eugnorisma; species Eugnorisma glareosa. The sequence continues at coordinate 461,688 of OX387970.1, forward strand.
CTGGGCGAATACTTTGACTAAAGCTCTTGTATATGTAGACGTTGTTGTCCAGCAGCTTTTATTTATTAATGGGTCATGGTTTATGTATTTAGTTAATGGATAACAAACGGTCAACCGTTTGACCGTTGAATAGTATAATTACTAAACTATCATATTGCAGAGTAGTCTCGCCGATTGATATCATATCATCGGGTATTTTCATCGTAGAGGGCAGATAGGCAATCAGTAAATGTAAACACTGATGCATCCGGTTAGACTGGAAGCCAACCCCAATAAAACTAGGTAAGGGCAGACGGGCAGACGGTGTTGACGGCAGTTAAGATTTTTTATCAATTTACTACGCAGACCGATTAAACAAAACGATACAACCTCAAAATATTTATTTATACTTCTTAGTCAGCAAGGGTTAACTACCAGTATATAAATGTAAGCAGGGCGATGCAACTATCAATCTCTGGAATCCCCAACAACTGTTCGTTAATGAACAAAAGCTACGGGTAACTTATAATCGATACACAATATCAATATTAGCGTGGACAAGATAATGCCGGGTATAATAATATCTTGGCTGTCTCGCCACCCGGGGGAATGCGCTAAAAGCAAAGTTAGTCCACGCTATGCTACCCACTAACATACAGAAAGAAAACTGAAAATTGTAAGAAAAGTAAAAGGTAGAAACAAAATAAAACGATTATTTATTAATAAAAAGATTATTGTACAATATCCCGAGTCATGCTCAACTTCTATTGACAAAAGATTGGCAATATCAGTGAGTTGTTACCAAATAGCAAAAGAAAAAGGTGCTTGAATGTCTATCTGTGCTTAAATCAGCCGCAAATCTTCAGACTTGCGGTATAATTTACTTCAGTAGATTATTACACCTGTTTCAATCTGATAGTTCATTGTTTGGTGCACGTCTCAAAGTTGATTTTCTGAAGTCTCTAGATTGTGGTAGTACCGCGCCACGAGCCGGTCGGTTTCGATATACACTGCAGAAACTTGCGAACTTTTTAATGGATTGTATCCTTTTTTTTTCTTCAGCGCTGACGATGCAAATAATGAACCGAAGTTCTGCTGTCGTTACTTATGTACTTCTAAATTAGGTTCCATAATGTTTAAAGGAACTTTCGAAATCCATATCAATATGGGTTTGGTGTTAGTTGGTGATTTATATTATGGAAGCAGACTGACCGGAAAAGTTTCCAACTTCCCAAAGGCAAGTAAATTTACATCAATGAGCTTGTTAAAGTGCGCATGTAATTTTGAACATAAGTTACACAGCGTATCCATATGTTAAACTAACGTTCTTAGAAGTCGTCTTAAGGATCACGTAGAGAAAACTCCTAATTTGGCTGTCTTGCAAAAGTAATACGGACATTGAGGCAGAGATCGCGTAACTCACTTAATACGACAGTCACATACAAGAACAAAACATTACAAACAAGAAAATAAACTAGAAACAAAACACTGCTATCTCACATACGTCGAATTACCTGACGACTGACGACGGTACACGCTCAACTGGATAAAGTCGAAAATTCCTGGAGCATCTCCGTTAGCGGTCAGTGTCCGAAAATTCCAAGACAATTCAGGAATCTCAGACTTCTGGACGACGAAACTGAGTCCCTTGAGCAAGCACAGTCGGGAAATAATTTCGTTTGAAGACTGTGGTTAAGATACTAAGTGAAAATTAGGAGTAGTTTCACTCTCAACGCCCGATTTTATACTGAATGCATGGAATACAGTCTGATATTTCCAATAAAAAGCATCCTATAAACTCCTAGGTAGGTATGTCAGGGGGCAGATAAGCGCTCAGCAATCTGCATAGATAAAGTGCGGTCCTAGATGGCTGCTTACAAATGATTCTGAAACAATATTTTGAGACTCTCAAACAACTACAGTTAAAGTTCTTTGATTCAAGTGTGATGTACAGATCTTCTGCCATGTCTACGGGTATATTCTAGTAATGGATCGGTAAGTGAAATACATTGTGAGTATATAGGCAAGCGGTTAGGACAGGCCGTACCTATTGTTCGCAAACTTCATAGTTAAGAGGCATGTTATTGATTCGTCGCGTACAGGCTTAGCTCTGAAATATATGACAGGCTCAGTCGTGGAAACCGATGAAGATTTACTACGAGCCCGAGGAATATCTTGTTCTAAATCTTAATCGGTTTCTAGAGTACGCTTAAAATCAATTACTTCGTGTCAACTACAACCCGTACATTTTGACATTATTATTCCTGTGTATTGAGAGCTAGTAAGGTTTTCACTACGGGTGAACTGATTGAGTAACGATTTATAACACAAACGACAAAGTATAGCAATATTAGCGTAACATTTGTCGTACTTTATGACTTGAATGAAAGTTGTAGGTATACTAATGAAGTTATTGGGGCTGTCGCGTTATTGGCAAAGATTTGTTAAGAAATTCCTAGTAATAGTGAATTATTATTGGGACTGGGCCGTGGATGGCAGTATTTTGTATTCAGTCTTGTAAACAATCACTGCAAAGATAGAAATATAAAAGTCAACTTTAACATTAACGTAAGTCTTACAAAGACCGCGTGTCGTCAAATATCGCGTAGCATTTCGTCTAGGTCTCCAAAAGTTTCGCATTTGTTCTTCCGAGCAATGTTGAGAGATTGCTTTCGTGATCCGAATACTGTACGATACATTGCTACAATTATTAGATATTAAGCTTAAACAGCGATTTCCCAAATGATGAGAGTTATACGTCGCGGCAATATTGCGTCATGAGATTATATTAGAATTAAGATGTGATTTTCAAGACTTGCTTACAATCCTACGGGTCTCATTTGATGGGGTATTTGAGATTGTGTGGTGTGGTACCTAAGAGTGAACTGCTTGAGGGGTCGCCGCTATCCAGAGGTAATAGACAAGTGGCAATCGCTTTCTAAGCATTTCATATTTGTACGACTTCCAAAAGAATTGATATTAGCTTTTTTGTAACTAATACCAGTCGAATACATTTTTGAGTTCTCCAACACGTAATCCCACTGATAGAATGTCACTTTGCTTTTTTTTAACTAGTAGGTATATGTAGACTCGTCTTCGCAATATTGTTCTCATTAAGACCTACCACAAAATTACTTTTTATTTCAAATACTTACTTCCTGTTGGTCTAGTGATTGTTAAGCGTGAGCTGAACTCGAGCTCCGCTTTCGACTCCAGGTTCCGACAAAATGTTATTGGGGTTTTCCACCAGAAATGTTTCAGTACCACCCACGGTACGGTACGGGGTCTGGATTTATGCTCAGATACTGGAAATAGGCTCGCCCCCTATTACATGTAACTTAAGCATAACTGACGAAATTTCGGTATCTACTACCCACCCCTGCCCTCCCTCCCCTGCCTCTCTTCCCTTAGGAGCTTGCAAGCGTGATGCTATGTTTATGTATTTATAAGAAACATGATGAAAGCAAACAGAGAAAGCCACAATAATTCCCACAAGTAAAACATATTCCACAGCGCATACTTTCAATAACATACCCTCGTGAGTAAAGAGCTCGCATTTTTCAGCGCTCCCCGCCTGCGCCGCTGCAGCGCTACTCAGCGCTCTGTGCTTGACAATGAGAGTCACAGGTGAGATATGTATTGTAATTGTTGTTTTTGTGACAACTGCAGGCTCTAGGGGGCCGCATGCGCTCGCGGACAAAGAATATGGGGTCAGTACGAAAAACTAAAATTACTCTTATAGACTAGCGCCATGAATAAAACTGTATGTTGTAGATAAGTAACAGTTAATAAACGCCAAAACAACAACAAATTTTGGAAACATAAAAAAAACAGAAATAAATTGTTGTCAAAATTACATTAATAAAATAGCTAAAATTTTACGAAACATAATGGATGATTCTTACACGAATTCCATACCTTCCAAGCTCGTCTCAAGCGTGTTCAATTGGATTCAGTTCGATTTGGCGTTGCCATGCATGAATTTTAAATTTTCACCCATAAGAAAAATGGGCTGACATTCTCATTAAGAATTTATTCCACATATCTTGCCCTAGTTAGCGTACCATTTTCTATCAGCACTAACTTCGTGCAACTCTCTGAAGAGAGTCTAGTCCAGACCATTGATCCACCGCCGAACGGCACTTTTTCTTCAAAACAAGCAGGAAGGAAACGGCTCCCTGGCCGTCGGTAGACTCTTAACTGCCCATCATGTGCATACACCATAAATCTGGATACTTCAGAAAATATGACTCTCGCCCATTCTTCGTGGGCAGAAATGGGCAGACCATTGTGCGTGTTCGCGGGCGTAACGTAATCTTGCAGGTAGCATGTTCCCTTTCTTTTTTTATGTGGGGTGCTTCAAAGAGCCGCCGCCTTACACTCCGCTTACGTCGTCCCTCCGGGTCTCCCGAAGTTGATTAATTTGTTACTTCAACTGCCATAAGGTGCCGATTTCGGAACATGGTCGTAACATTAAATCGACCCTCTCGAGTCGTAGTATATCTCGGTCTGCCGGTTCCTGGCCTTCTTATGTTCTGCCTAGTTTCACGGAAACGTCGGACGACTCGCTGCACTGTAGAAAGTGACAAATGCTTATTGTTCTTGCTGTACATCGCTGACTTCTTCTAACATAATGAGGAAACGTGTATATTTTTTGCTTTTTCGCTAACACCTGTAAAATATACACGTTAAATACATGATAGTAATTCAATAGTGATAGTAAAAGACGACAATGAACTCCTTATATCGTTTTATCTTTCTCAGGTCAATCAATCGCGCTCATTCCCCAGGCAGTATTTCATTCTGATGTGCTAAGTATCGCCCAATAAAGTATTTCCGAGCAATCCACCACCAGTTCCACACGTGCCACCTGGTTCACAGCGTACAATTAACGAAATCTTGCTGCCCTTGCTGGTGACCGCGTGGGTCACCGTGCGCTGCTCGTAAACGGTTCGCATTCATTTGTCAACTCGTGGAGCGGGGCGCGGGGTACGGGGAGTGAGGCCGCTCGTCAGACAAATGATCTGAATTAGCGACCCTATACCGCCAACAACATATGAGTAACTGATGAATGAATGCGTGAGTTTTAGCGATAGTGGTAGTACTCTCGGTGGAAAAATTCTGTTGTGAACTACGAAATTAAAAAATGTAAATAAAACCAATGATATACAGAACCTCAGTCTTTCCCAAAAGATGAATATTTTAATTCGTAATTCCCGTACGTCTAAATCCACTAGACAAATTATTCCTTTGATTAATAGAAGCATGCATCTGGGACGGAGTAAACTAAGTTTGGTGAGTAACCGAGACAGTGATGGTTTCAAATTCGGATATTAATATTATACAGTTTCATTGATATCTATTGAATAGTGACGATACTGTTGTTCAAGATTATACCAATACAGTGGTATAACTTGATTTCCAATAGCTATTGTATTAGCAAGGTTGCGCTGTATGTTCGTGTATTATTGCAAGTAATCGAGCGAGTGCTATATGCCTGACTGCCTGGCGCACAATGCTGAGTAAACTGTAATTGAATGGTTGTTGTCGGTGCGTGAATATACCACTGAGCTGTCTTCATTACTGACCTGAACACTGATGGACCTGAAGCACAGGCTTCTTCGGACGGTATGCATGTCGTACACTATGTAGGATTGTACAAGCCCAGGACCATAACCCAACATAGGTGAAAACTCAAGTAGTTTTATACAATTAGTGTCTAATTGTTTGTTTTCCCTAATAAATGAAATAATAAAATACTCGTAGTTAATTAAAAAACATTTTTAAAAACAAGCTTTCATAAAAATGCACTGAAAAGAAGAAAATAAAACCTTGGAGTGAATGAAACCGAAAAACAATAGTTTTCATAAAACTTTGTCAAATGAAGAGAAAGGCAAAAAAAAATATACGCGACAAGCTTTTATGAAAAATATTTTTTGAAAGCTTGATGTGTCAGGCCAGCTTCGTGTTACCCAGGTTACCCAGGTTACTGTTATTGTGTATTTATGAAGATGGCGAAACGGCAAATTTAAGGTGGGACGCCCTCAAGCTAGGTGGAGCACCGATGTCCGCAGGGTGGCTGGTAGCACCTGGATGAGCCGAGGGTCGAGTTAAGTGGTGTTAAGTCCAGCAGTGGACTGCTGTAGGCTGATGATGAACGGTAATTACTTGTAGCACTGCTTCCCGTGCTTACCGTTGCTGGGCCCGAGTGGGCCTCTCCGCCTCTCACAGACAGAAGGCCTGCCAGAAGGCCACAGCAGTGATGAGAGAGCTGCGGCAGGTTGTGTGAAGGTACTGCGTACTACTCCAGAGTGCGTGACCACTGACCAGAGGTATGAACGTGGACGAAGCAAAAGGAGTTTATATGGATCGTAGCAGGTGGCGGTTTGTGGCTTCAGATTACTGTAATGGTAGAAAGTCGTTAGTTTATGTATGTTTACTTACGTATTCGCTGATGCTGCGGTGAGTAGAACAAAGAAAATTCTTAAAAAGCTAATATTTGCTTTCCAAAAAACCTTTTGTTTCTCCACATCCAGATAAAAAGGCACATAGAATTACTTTGTTGTATGTACCAAGTGCCGCCGCGGGACGATTATTTGGGGCCTTGTTATTCCGGATAAAAACCAGGGACAAACCGCAAAAAAGGCTAAAAGTTAAATACATGGGATGGCTGAGCAAATAACGTATGTACGAGTAGGTAGATATACCAGAAGAAGGCACAAGGACAATACGTAATGCTAATAATTGTGGCTCAACTTAGGACACGCCGCACTAAACTGAAACACGACTCTGAAGTCAGAAACGAGTTCAGCTCATCTTTTTATACTGTCATACAGGTAGTGAATTCCTAATTCCAAATTGACCACTAATTTAAGGAATTAAAAATGTATTTATTATAGAGGTTAAATGGGGGACGGAAGTTTATATGGAAGTCTACCATTTTTTCTAAATCATTATTATTATTTATGAATTATTTTTGGGAAATCTCTTCAGGCACACTGCTTTCCTTCAAATATTTCTCCCCGCACAGTCTCACACCAGCCCTGAAATTTAAATAACTTTATGGCAGGAAAAAATCATACATAATCTTCACTGCACTACGAAAACCTTTCCAAGCTGATTACTCGCTCTATTCTTCATAGTCCGTAAATAGACTGTAGGCTTCGCTTTATTTTTAAAGTGCCTACATGCAGGTCGGATAATATGATATAAAATGTCGGTTTAGCATGACATGGTAGGCTAGATACTTTGACGAATATTCACAGTTCATTCAGGGTTCCATTGTGTAACAAAACACCTACACTGCTCCAGGACCGGTGTTTAGACTGCAGTCGGTTCACAAGTTCAGTAACATCAACATGTAGTTGTAAGAACTGTGCTGTTTGCTAAGCGTGTATCAGATATTACAGTTACTAAGTCAACCAAGGCCTGCGGCGGTGAGCAACTGGCTACCTAAGTATCTAAGCGTTCTGTTATGATTAAGTTTACATTAACATTTAACAACAACCACAACGTATGAAGATTTTAACAAGTTTGTATGTTTAGCTCTTACTTTTCATCATTCCAACAGGTACTTTCTCTCTGATGATCATAATGATAGAACCTATTTGAATTGTTGACGATCACAGGTTCACTCGCCGTCACCGCTCCTTCTACCCCGAGGTTGGCCTATCTTACTAAACATAACAGTAAAGTTTACTTATAAGGTCAACACCTTAGGGCACGCCACTATAATGGCGGTAAGTCCCCTCTTTGAGAAGTGGCTGGAGAGGCGCCACGGCGCCCTCACCTTCCGCCTGACGCAGGTCCTCACCGGACATGGTTGTTTCGGGAGGTTCCTGAGTTCCACCACTGCGAGGATCGACCGGAGGACACGGTGGAGCACACTGTGCAGGTCTGCTCCGCTTGGGCGGAGCAACGCCGTGTCCTCGTAGCGGCGATTGGCGGCGGCGACCTCTCGCGTCCGGCCCTGGTTCAATCCATGGTCCAGAGCGAGACGGAATGGGACGCCGTCACCTCCTTCTGCGAAGCAGTCATGCTAGCGAAGGAGGTGGCGGGACGTGAGAGGGAGAGAACCTCACGTCCCAGCCGCCGCGGGAGACGCACCGGGCGTCGGGGGCCACGTGGTGGCCCCCGGCCACCGTAGACGCGGGCCTGTGTCCGTCCGTCTTATGACGACAGGCCGTGTCAAGGGCGCGTTCGTGTTCCACGCGTGCCTCAAAGAGAGTCAGCAAACAGGAAGGGGTCCGTAAGGGCCGACGCCTGCCAGGGTTGCGGGACTGTTCGAAAGAGATACCGCGGCCCTGGAACACAAAGGGCAAAGGAAGGAACATGGATGGGTTTTAGTCAGTAGAAGTCTGACACTCTTCTTTGATGAATTCTCATCGATAAAAAAAAAATAAAAAAAAAAGGTCAACACCTTCCTAATATATTCCGTAAAACACCAACATTCGTTTTTACTTCATATTTCGGGATTACCCGGTAAAGTAAAGTAATGCGGGATTCTATAGCGTTGCTAAGCTTTTATGTGGCAAAGAAAGCGCGTAATAACAGTTTGCAACAAGAGCCGTAATTCCTTCCGCTTTAAATATATTTGCTCAGGTGTAAGACGGAACAATAGCCTGGCGAGGGAAGCAGGGCTGTCGTGTAGCTTCCTTTAATCATACACAATTTCGTGTTGTACCGGCAACAATATATCTACCTGCATACACATTGCAGTTAAAATGTTCACCTAGTCCCAGCAAAACAACGTTGAGTTCGGCTTCCAGCCTAACCGCATGCTTTGAACACCTAACAGTAGTAGTACCTACAGACGCCAGCACATCAAGCTATTACAATCTGTTAAAAACTGTAGCGCATTCTTATTCTACATTCATGAATTGCTCTGAAAAAGTTAGCCATCGGCCAGCGTGTGTTTTGCGACCTTTGGAACTTCAACAGTGGACGATTATGACCTACAATGTAGTAGAGCATTAATCTTATGTACACATGATCGTACTTTAGTTTTTAAATACTAGTTTACTTAGCTCCGAACTATGTAAAACTACAATCATAGTTTCAGTGATTTTCTTTATTCACAAAAATGTTTAGGGAAAATAGTAAAACTTTTCCAGACATTCTCGACGACAATCAAAAAATAGTTTTAAAAGTGTTCTCCGAGAATTTAAATAAGTAAAGTAGTAAAAGAAAAAACAATATACTGGCAGGAAGCCGCGTCGTATGTGTTGGTGTACCGTTGCACCCCACTCACACACCCACACCCCGCGCTGTTCGTGTTAGGGCGCAGGGTTACCCTGCACCTGTTGAACTTTAAGTATGTTATTTTTATTTATAATTATGTTCCGGTGCTGTTGTCTTCTGTGTTACACTTTTGCTGCAACATTAATATACCATAACAAGGATAATGACATATATTTTATGAGAGTGCGGCATGAGTTGTTAAAAGTAACTCAACAATTTATGACCCTCATTTTTGTACCCTCGAAGAGTGAAAATGATGAAGAACCTTCACGGTTTATTGTCAGGGAACGATTCGCCTAGCAATCATGACACAAGTCCCAGCCCGCGTGATGGATCATCAAAAGAAATCTTTATTGTCCCGATAATCGACTGCCACCAAATCTACAGGGGGTCGAGCGGCGGCCTCGTGGCTCCTCAGCAGCGCCTGCCAGCAGGACGCGCGGCCCGCGGCGATCATGGCGCTTGCCTGCACCACCGCCACCGAGGCAGTCGAAACATCGCACGCCACGCGTCGTTGTACTGCACTCGCATATCGCTCAGAGCAGCCTGGTGTAGTCTATCCACAACTCGACTGTAAAGACACTTGTATTGGCCACGCTTTAGTCTCAGCAGTGCGAATATAATAGGCTGATTATGTCAAGCTATGCTACTTTCACGAACACCTACAGATGGAAAGAATGCATTTCGTAATAGCCACTATTTCAATACAAAGTCACCAAGCATGACATACTTAAAATGATGTGTGCTCAAACAAGGACAATAGATTAAAAATAGCGGTTAAATACAAATATGTTAATGATTTAATGAAACGCCTCCTACACATCGCTCGAGGTTGCCGCGCAATATGGTTCAGCTTTCCTTTCATTACGAGTACTCTCTATCATGAACAACTGTAAACATGCTTAGTATTTAAATTAATTCTTTTGAAGGCCGTAGACGTAAATGTACATTTATACGATGAATTAATGTTATTCGCTCATTATTCATTAAACGCTATTTAAAACGTAACAGTTTGAAGGTCGGCGGCGTTTTAATTAGGTGTATGAATAATTAATCTTCTGAGAAATAATCAAATTACCGTTAAAAAAATAAACAATGTTAGCTCACAAATGAGCTATTAAATATCAATTTAATATTTTAATATCAATTAAGATTATTATTTGACAACAAGTAGTTGTTCATAAAAACGAAATTATGTTTGCCTTCCCATGAATAAAGTTAATAAATGAAAAAGAAACGGCAGAGATAACGTTCGGTACCTTTCTCCGTTTCCGAGTTTCCATGATTTAATACGTTTGAACTGATTCAAATACGAAACCAACGAAAACGGCATACGGATTTTTTCTAGGAATATCTCACTCCGGAGTCTGGATTTGTGACCGGTTGATGGCAGTAGGCTTGCCTGTTACGGGAGAAATGTAGCTGTACTGCTGGTACTTACACCTCTGCCTAACCCTTCGTAATGCTATTTTATGTTCTGAACAAAAAAAAAAAAAGAAATTTAGTGACTAAGCGCAAACCTTAGGTTCGGCCGGTTGTCTCAGTGGAGTCGGAAGCGCGTTGTTCAGTGCCGCGGCCGCACGTACGTACCGCGTCCGTCCTGCGTCGATAACGCGTTCTTTGCTCCAATAGCACTGCAAACAATCGCTCGCGCTGTAAAAACCTAGGCCTAATTTTTCAATAATAAAATAACAGCTATTTTCCAAAAGCGTCTCATTTGAATACTGACACTGGACACTCCATTGAAAATTCGAAGCGGGTCAGTATTTCATTTCCCAATTTTATTAGTTTTAATTAACGATAAAATTAATATTTGTTAGAGTATTACTAACATTGACCTTTGGTATTGTTTGTATTGTTTCCTGTGTTTGAATTGTTCATTTTGCTTCCTTATAAAACAAAAGGTATTTATAAAACTATAGCAGCAATAGATAACTTTAAATTATCTAACCGCTAATCTACGAATGAACAACTTTGATTTAAAGCTTGGAGCATGGATTTTACGGGCACTGTTTGCATCACTATCTGAGATATTTTGTGTTTCCATCAAGTATGTTTCTTAATGGATTATTTAACAAAAGCGACGTGTTGGTTCTCATCAACTTTATTAGACTTTGCATTTAAGACGATATCACACAATATTAAGTCTTGTGTGCAATATCATAGAATCTGTCCACAAACTATTCATCTGCCGTCCGTCTTCATAACATTAAGCACAGCTAGCTGACATAACTATCAATTAAAACAATTAGGCAAACAAAATGCGACAATTTCACTGTGATTACTCAACTTTAGCTAACTATACTGAACTACGCACGGCTGCAAGTTGGCTAAATACTTGAAGCCGCAATTTGGTGGCAAAGTGGCTCATCGCAGTCACTGCGTCCTTCTATGCGCTGTTGTACCTCACTTATTGACTCACTGTTTTAGAAAGTTTTGGGTCAATCAAAATGCTGAAGGGTGACCAACTGACAATACGTATAATATTGCCATTACTCGTTCAAGTTTCGTCTATTCTGTAGCTTACACTTCGTAGATGCAGCATCACAACGCACCATAGCCTTATAAGCTAACGTAGGTACTGATAATATAATCCTTTATAAAAAAAATTAGCTGTGTACATTGTGCATTATAGTAATAAATAAATAAATAAACTTTTTTGCAAAATATAAAACCGACTTCAAAAACAAAAAAACGCGGTAAAATAACTTTAGCCTCAGAAGCTTTTATTTTTCCTTTTTTAGTTGCAATATTCTACACAAATATTTGCTATACATTTATTTTATATTGTTAAAAACACATTTCATGGTCAGAATCAGAATTTTTATTTGTTACCATAGGTAGTTACAGCGTGTGTGAGATGTTACATTTTCATATGTGCTCTATGTTTTGCCATTTGGCGTACAAATATTATATATTAAATATTATCATCAATTTAAAATAAATTCAGTTGATTACATGCAACGAATACCATTATCAATTAAAATTATAAAAAACAAGAATTTCAAAGCAAGTCGATCAATAAATATTCTCAGAATTTCAGCAATAAAATTTAAGAAATAAATATCAAAAATGATAAATGTCAGAGAACAAAAATAAAATAATAATTGTAGAAGATAATGTCAATTACATTTTTTTTTAATTAATACAGGAATGTCAACGCAATTAATAAATCAATAAACTATTCCTAAAATGTCAAATAAAATCTTACAATAAAATCTAAGGAAGTACATGAATGTTAAATGTGAATAAAAGGTCTATAGAATAATGTCAACTGATTGCAATGTCAATTAGGTAAATGCCAAATAAATACAGGAATGTCAAAACAGATATGATGACCTAATACAGATTATCTGAAGGAGGGATTATATAACTGTCATCCAAATAGTCCTTTAGCAAATATTAACATTTATTGATTAAAACTTTTAGAAGTACACTTTTAAATTTGTCCAGATTTAATGATTTTAATATGTCAGGCAGCTTGTTAAATATCTTTGTGGCCATACAGAAAGTGCTTTTATTCATTAAGGCTGTTCTGCCATGTGTGATTTCGAGCTGGAACTTATTTTTGTCACGTAGTTTTCTATAGTAACTTTTGAAAGCTACTTTGTACTGCGAGAGGTGTGTTTTGACAAATATATTAGTTTTGTAGATGTACAATGATGGTAATAGGCTTATCCCCAATAAAATGTAACTTATATCGTTATCATACCTAACTGTCGAAATCTGGGTGTACTGTACACATCTGCGTACTCCCTCAGAGCATACAGCAGGCGTTATCTTAGGTTCTAATATTGTGTAAAAAAAAAAAAAAAAAACCAAGCGATTGCAGCAATCACGGCAGATTTTCTGTCCATTAATGAACCGTTCCATTGTATATCTCTGAAGATCAGCATCAGATCCGGACTTATACCTTCCATCATCAGCTCAACAACATGAGATAATGATTATCAGGTACAAATATCGTTAGAAAGTACCAAAATGAAAAACATTGTAAAATTTCAGGGTGCCCTCGATTTCCCTGGGATCCCATCATCAGATTCTAACTTTGTGACAGCGGGACCACCTCAGTAGTATAGGCTTTCGAATAAAAAATAATTTTGACAATCGGTCCACAATTAGCGGAGAAATCGGTGAACATACGGGACACACAGTCAAACGTAGAACCTCCTCATTTTGTTTGAAGTCGGTTAAAATATTGTCAAAAGAGTTTTGGTGAAACATTTGTGAACCGCTAACAATACAGTTCATGGTAATAGGCTTATGCCCAATAAAATAGAACAAAACATACCTAACTGTCGAAAAGTTGTACAGTACACATCTGCGTACCCCCTAGAGCATACAAGCGTGATATTATGTTATGATGTTGTATAAACAATAAACATCCAAGCGATTGCAGCAATCACGACAGATTTGCCGTCTATTTTTGAAGAGTTCCATAGTATATCTTCGAAGATCAGCATCAGATCTTCACCAAAACACAATAATAGTATTCGAATAATAATATTCTACCAAACAAAAAAAGAATCATCGAAATCGATTCACAATTATTGGCGAAGATAACGCTGAACAAACACAAAAAAAAATAAAAAATCAGATGACTTGACCTCCTCCTTTTGGAAGTCAGTTAAAAAGTAGGCTTGTTTGTTAGCAAATTGACGTCGGATTCTAAACACCTTTGTTGAAAGTCTGTCAGCTCAGGAAGTGAGGTAATTACCCTTAGTAACGTGTCGCGGCGCAAACCGCTCGTAATTGTCGCGTTCGTGAAAAGTGGCGCAATGTTCTGTTAACTAACGAGTTAGGACACTCACTTGTTTCCTGATGTTAATGACATGCTGCGAATTTGTATAAGAAAGAACGCCACGCAATAGACAGGCGCCAGTGTGCACTTCCTACGTGGACAACAATGATTGTAATAACGTACTACATTTTAGTTAGAAATACTCATCATCTGCCGGGTCGACTTCCATTCCAACTGGATGCAGCTGAATACCAGTATTTTACATAGAGCGACTGCTTATCTGACCTAAACAACCGAGTTAGCACTGGGTAATACGATACCCCTTGGTAAGACTGTTTGCAGACTTTCGGGCCACTGACTACCTGTAACGACTGTCAAAGATGTAAATGCTGTCATTTGTACATCTTTGACAGTCGTCGGCACCTAACGGGGGGGCTTAACGTGCTTTCCGAGGCACGGAGGAAACTCGGTATGTAATGAGTGGTCACCTATCCACAGACCAACCTAGGCAAGCGCGGCTTAACCTGAAGATTGATCCGAGCGGCTGTTATTATCTGGCCACGAGCTTCTCCTTAGCTCCTTAGTTAGAAATACTATGACGGCTATTGCAGGTAGCTATAACCGGTATACTAAGAACAAGTTGTACGAGTACAGTGTAACTGGACTGGCAGGTAAACTTTGAATTTTGTAGAACCCAAGACATTCAGCATTCTGGGACCACAGACTTGAAATAGAGGAGAGAAATAAAAGTTAGTATTTAGCCTTCTAGACATTTTTACCCCTCGCCTATAATAAATGTGGAGAGCACCACAGTCAGAGTACTCAGAGTGGAATGTGTATAGTTTCATGAAGTTTTCGAGTTGGTTGGCAAGCGCCGACGGTGTTGTATAAACCGCCCGCTGACACACAACACTTTGTCATCGTTACGAGGAGCCTGATTTATTTCTGCTCACAACCTAGCGCACTTAATGTATTTCAAATTTCGCGTTTATTTTTTCTAGCAAAGTTAGCAATGATTTGCAAACGTTTGATTGCAGTAACCGGATGTTTGCGGCTGAAAAGTCATTTTCACTATTTTCCGGAGACGAATAATTATCATCTTCATCATCATTTCAGCCGAAAGATGTCCACTGCTGGGCATAGGCCTCCCCCAAGTGTCACCACACTGACCGGTTCCGTGCGACTCGCATCCAGCGGATCCCCGCAACCTTCACCAGGTCATCGGTCCACCTAGTGGGAGGCCTTCCAACACAACGTCTTCCGGTTCGCAGAACTTTTCAGCCCCATCGGCCATCTGTTCTGCGAGCAATGTGCCCTGCCCACTGCCACTTCAGTTTGGCAATTCTTCGGGCTACGTCGGTAACCTTGGTTCTCTTGCGGATGTCTTCAATTCTGATTCGATCACGCAAGGAAACTCCGAGCATAGCCCTCTCCATTGCCCTTTGGGTGACTTTGAGCCTTCGAATGAGGCCATTGTGAGCGACCACGTTTCGGTCACTGGCAACATACACTAGTCATAGACTTTCGTCTTGAGACACTGCGGTAAGTTAGACGAGAAGATACCGCGTAGCTTCCTGAACACTGCCCAGCCTAGTCGGATTCGACGGTTGACCTCTTGCTCGAAGTTAGACCTACCTAGCTGGACCGTTGATCCCAGGTAGACATAATCGTCTACAACTTCGAGTATAGAGTCTCCGATCTTGATAGGAGTGGGTGTTACATGGGCATTCAACATAACCTTGGTTTGGTCCATGTTAATTTTAAGAGGCTCGGAGGCTCTAGTGAGGTCATCGAGCATTGTACGGAGGTCCTCCATGGTCTCAGCCATGACCACTATATCATCGGCAAACTGAAGGTGAGTGATGTACTTGCCATTAACGTTGACGCCTAGCCCTCTCCAGTCCAGAACCTTGAAGACATCCTCCAGTGCAGCGGTGAACAGTTTCGGAGATATGACGTCTCCCTGTCTCACCCCTCGCACGAATAATATAAACGTTTAAATGCCAATCCATGGTAATCTGGATAATAAATATATTGTTTAGCTGATTGATATCATTCTCAGCCTGAGTTCAACCACTGTTGGGTACAGGCCTCTTTGTTTTGTCAAATTATCCAGGTTTTACCCCTAATCCTACGGATATACCGTAGGATATACCAAAAAGGTACTACTGCTAAAGATCTGAACTTTTATATAAAAAAACTTTAAGTCGGTAGTCAATTTGGTAATCAAGCTGTGTCCCCGACTGTACGATAATTCTCATACCAATCAGCTCTAAGTCCTGTGCCTGCTCACGCATTCGGCATCAAACTTCTAGCAAAGGTTCCAGCACACCGGTATAGCTGTAGCTAATGAATCTCAGTACAATTGCAAGCCGATCTAATTACCAGCGGAGAGAACGACCCGTACCGCCGCAACTTTGTGCTTCTGCTCCAGTTTTGTTTGAAGTGCCTCTCACCTGGAGGTTACCTAGAATCAGTCGTGTTGTGCGGTTGTGAGGTAGTTAGCGACCACACAAAGCAAATACGCAATACAACAATGCTTTTGGCACAATATCTTTTCTAAATAAAATCGGCCTTTAGCATACATGCGTCTCCGTAAATGAGCACTAAGTGTGACTTAGCTGCGACGTGTAAATCTTGTGACAAACAAATCCAGTGCACCTGTGTATACCGGTGCAGCGGTGCTAGCGTTCATAGCGAAATGTTGTAAGTAATGCTGTACCGCTGTATAGCGCTGTAGAGCGCTGCTCGCGGAACGCATTGTGTAAACTATGCTGCAATCATGACATTAGCTACGTAGGTCAGCCGATCCAGTGGAGCGACATACGGGTTAGGAGGATGGGAAGCTTTTAATAAAAAATAGAGTTAATACTATATTTCAGCCGTAGTTAGAAACCAGAAAGTGTGACCACCATCTTGGCGAGGGTATCGTGTTACCCAGTAACTGGGATAAGAGAGTCAGATCGACGGTCACTTCATGGAAAATCTGGTATTGAGCTTCATCCGGAACTGGAAACCGAACCCATCCATGTTGGGCTCGGTTTCCAGTTCCGGATGAAGCAGGGAAGGGAAAAGCATGAGAAGGCAGGCAGATAAATGGATAATCAAAGCAAGAACTATGTATATATCATTTTCGCGATACTTTTAACGTTTGTTGTTAAGTAAAAGTTAAACCTAAACTCCTATTTATCTATTGTTGAGAGACTCCCAGTAGTCGAAGCTATTTTATTATCCCACTTTATGCGCTCATCTGAAAACATTTAACCCATAAAAAACCATGACATAACCTCAGCTCCAACCAGTTTATAAATGTATTTATTTATTTATTTAGGCAAAACAAACAATTGTACAATATATGTTACAGTACATACTACGACAAAAAGGTAGGCTAATGTACAATCCACGACGTTTCCACATATTACTTATGTAAAAATAAATTGTTACACAGTATTTTATACTACAATAAAAAAAAATAAAAAAAAAAGCGTAAAAAATAGGCGTACCCTCGCCCATTTATAAAACTGTATCAGAATATGCAACCCCGTAAGTAACATTGGTTCGTCCCGATGGTTCCCGTAGATGATATATGATACCATAATAGCTTTGTTCACCCTGAGCTAGTGCGGAGGGGGGGTAGCGGAATGCGCGTCTGACGTATGACGGACATTTGTTTACCTACCTGAACGACAATTGAGAAGAGATTATAGGTACACAAAACTGATGTGCCACAGGCCTTGTGGCCTGTAGAAGCAGTTCATCATCTGGTTAGCTTATTGCCTTTGTTTGGGTCTGCTGCCACGACAATGCAGTTGTATATGAATCCCAGTATTTAAAGAATCATTCGCTGACAATAAATACGTTTCAGTGACCTTCGTGGAATCATTTCCATTTCTAAATAATGTGTTCGTGGAAGTGTACCGATCAGTTAGAGTGTGTTTATTGTTTCATTCAGGATCAGTCGTGTGTAGCTGTGTCAGAACTCTTTGATCTTCGCTGCAATGTAGGTGTTTTGATTTATGCTCGGTTTTGTTTAAATGTCTGAATGATGGTTTGTTTCTCAAAGTGGATTTAGGTGCAAAAATACTCATAATTTCATAATTTCGTAACGTAATAAAAATCCTACGAACAAAAATCCCTAAAACATGAAAGAAAAGTGAACTTTACAACTGATTGGATGGATGGCGGATGATGATATGTACGTCAGGTTTCGGTTCAGGTTTTATTCATATTTCGTAGCCTGCATCATCAACGACCGGGTACGTCAGCGCCATAACTCATCGCTATCAAGTTTTCCGGGTGATCCGTCAATGTGTCTCCGGAGATGCACCTCGTACTTAGCCAGCGTCGGGGGTGCAAATAGTGGGTGGAGGAGGCGATCTTGTGCCAGGTGACTCCGCTCACAATATCGAGCCGCGACCGCTCGCGATTTTGTTGCTATTGCGCTATTTACGTAAACACAAGCTGCTTGCTGGAACAAAGGTCGGATTTTATATTACGTTTTAGTTTTTCTCTGTCTTGTAATAATCGTTTGGTGTTATTATATTATGCTAAGAACAAAATTGTATTATACTAATGTTTTCTAGCGGGAAGTTTTGTTTGTTTCTGTTTATAGGTGAAGATACAATCAAGGAGTAGTAATTTTTTATACGTAGATTTTCTATATAGAAATTCAAAACTGTGTAATACAAACCTGAAACTTTTATAGATAAACCGTCAAAATTTACACATGCACAAGGAAGAACGAACAACTATTTACTTACATGTGAATTCTGGGAACATAGTCGTTTGATTGTCTTACACAATGGAGACTCAATAGCAT
This sequence comes from Eugnorisma glareosa, assembly GCA_947578425.1. Lineage (NCBI taxonomy): Eukaryota > Metazoa > Arthropoda > Insecta > Lepidoptera > Noctuidae > Eugnorisma > Eugnorisma glareosa. The sequence continues at coordinate 480,467 of OX387970.1, forward strand.
GCTAATGCCGCGAATCCTCGTGTTGTAATGCCCAGCGCCTGCGACACAACGGCGACACGCGTCACTGTTGTGCCACACCTCCGCCAAGGAATACATTAGTAGGGTGTCGCCTGACGTACAGAGGGTACATTTTAATGAACAGTTAAAAGCTTCTTGGTGTTTGGCTAATTGCCAGCAAGAAGTAGCTACTTTAACCCAGTTTTGGTTGACAGACAGTGAGATACCAATAGGTACCATTAAACCCGAAAAGATAAGGGAAAAGGAAAGCCCGCACAGTAAGTACTAGCACGTCAGTTTCTACAAAAATAATTTCGACGATGAACTGAAAGTACACTTTACAAATGTTGATCAAACAGTCCGTTGTCATTCGCAACCAACAAATCAACAATACGTGGAACTTCAACAACTGAAGACTTGGTTCAGTTCAATTATTTGTCGAGTTACATCTACAATGTGTTCTCGACGAAATAATTGAACGAGCGGTAACAATGTGCATCATTGTGAGCCTGCCCCCCTCCCCCCGGCGGCGGCGGGGCCCGGCTCTCGACTGCGTGCGGAGTCGGACCTCTTGTCGATGGAGCAGGACAAGTGTTGCGCCACACAGTTGCTGTTTCTATTGTGGCTGAATCGTTTTGTTTGTTTCATTAATGGAAAACTTCTCTTTCAGGTCTTGTTTGGTGAAAACTTTGGAAGTTTTAAGAATATTTGTATTTAACAGAAACATCAATGAAGTGGTATTTTCGGCAAAGGAGAATATTTCACACAGACGACAATGTTAATGTGGACGTCAGAATCAACAGAAATGGGAAAAGTGGGGTCATGCTAGCCTAGGCTAGAATGATCTCAAAAGTGATCTTTACGCCAAAAAATCGGCCAAGTGCAACTCGTCCGTAGCACCAAACAATATAATAAAAATATGTTGAAGGCTCATTCATATGTTGTATTGTTTTACATTCAAAAGCAAAATTAAATTTGTTTTTTTTTTTTATAATACGTTAATGAAAAACAAAGTTACTGCTGCAGTTTGATGAAAAAGTCCCATATCTCAAAAACTAAACATCAAAATAATCTTATTCAAACCAATTTTGGTTGAAAGTTTTATTTACGTTCTGCAATCCTAATTTTTTTCAGAATTTTCTTCCCCTTACTTTAGAAAGCAGAGAGGGTGGGGGCACATTTTACCACTTTGGAAATGTCTATCTTTCAGACGATTGTCTTTGAGAAAAAATGGTTTGACGAACCTATGACCCCCCCACTCTGGGCGGAGGGCGGCAGGGAGTGTCAGACTGTTACTGACTAAAACACGTCCATGTTCCTTCATCGCCCTTTGTGTTCCAGGGATCTCAATGTCATTTTTAAACACCTATCTATAAACACGCACGCACGCACGTATAGGTTTAACTGTGTAGTCCTAATAGTTTCGGAATGAAGTGGCTGTGACATCATACACGGTCAGACATTGTAGTATATGCTATACTTACACTTAATACTATACTAAAATTGTCATACCATATACCATTTTTCATGCTTTTTCATTGATTTGTTTGTTTATACTCAGCGAATCGATCTAAATACGATTCGCTTTCATAGTATTTGCTAAAATAAAATATTGATTTTCATAATTTTCAATGTTGTGACATGTACGTCAGATTTGCCAAACTGACGTACATTCTTTCTGTCATAGAGTTTCTTACTAGCTTAGTCTATGATGAATACTTTTTGGTTTATCTAATCTAAATTATATTTTTCAATGTTTAGCTGAAATATTGTATTTTATAGATAATAATGATTGTTTACTAATAACTTAATTTTAAATTATATTTATAAATTCTTTACGCACTCATGGTTGTATGAAGTCAGTCTGCTTTGTCCTGGTCGACTACACTTGTCAGATGAGATGATTATATGGCCGCAAGAAGAAAATCTGAGATTCAAAAATGGACGGAGACTACTGTGGAAACGCCAGGACGAGGCAGTCGAGACTAGACGAGACGAGAGATCTTTTCTTAAATGTGAGACTGAAGAATTTCTTAAAATTGGAGACAAGACAGATTCTTGAAGCTGATCCATCTAAAAATACACCTGGGACTACTACTCCCAATCTTATATTAAAAACTGTCGTTGTGCCATCCCTGCTGTTCATCTCGCGGAGCTTCCCTGGGTCTAAAAGCTGGTGATCCAACTCAAAGATCCACCAGGACCTCAACTCCTGTTCTTCACAACGCCGCCTTCCTGTGGAACAGACCTGATAGAACGTGCATCGTCCTACATCTCCACCTCTACGTTTCATCGTGCTTCACCAACAGTGCTAATAATAATCGTGTGTATATACTCAGAAACTGCTTCCAGAGTGCGGGTTTGATAGGTCTTTTTTATAACACTTGTATTTTTTATTTCATTTGTAAAACCATCCATATCTCTATTAAATTTTTAAATGCACAAGTCTACTTTTATTCATTAATTTTTAATAGGATCAAGTAGATTTGTTACAACATACAGACAGATGGCGAATCTAAAAGGGTTCCGTATCGAAGTTTACATTTAATACATATCAAAGCACATCCTTCATTGTAGTTGTCTCACTTTGTATCGACACATTACCGACGGGTCAAGTACAACACATACTGCTCAGCGATCCAACGGAGAGCAACAACAAAACAATCGACATCGTGCTAACAATGTACTGGGCGTCTGTTGTGTTGAGCAGCATCCGGTTTGTGCTGACGGTACGGAGTTCTCGAAACAAACTGCGACCTGCGGAACACTTGGAAAGAATGAACGACTGGACGTCTGAAGTGTTAGGCGAGAGGATTGTTACTTCATCGCTTCATGCGATGTGACTTTGTTACAATGAACGATGTAAAAGACGGCAGTTCTTCCCAAGCTTGAGGAAATTACCGTCCGTTTTGTCGTGATTCTCGTTAATTCTTGCTTAGACTATTGGCATCGGACAAGAGTCACAAAAGCGCAAGTCATACTCGATAAAAACGTATGCAAGAACTATTTTTTAACTGTCAATTCAACGGTGACCGACTCCAGAATCGTGTGCTGGTACAGTTTGCGTGTCAAGGTTCTTTAGAGTCTGTACAGGTACATACATAACCTCACATCTCTTCCGGTAGGCAGGAACTACAGCACACCTGCTGCGATATTCCTTTTACTTCATGTGGTTATCAGGTTCTTATCGGAAACCGTTAGAATGGTAATATTTATCCATCTAGTGTCAGGTTTGAGTCTAAAATAAACTAAAATGGTTTAAATTATGTTTGTCAGTCTGCTACTTTAACGCAAATAATATAATTACAGAAGTTCTATTGAGGAATGGCACATCTAAGGAATGATGGACAATGTCTCGAAATAATAGAATCTGGAAAACCTTTCCAAAGGATGGTCTGTTGCAAAGTAAGAAACACTTTACAACAGACCGTCTTTTGGAAAGGTTTCCGACTGACCATTGATATACACCATCATCTGCCTAGCCTTTCTCAATGGTCGTCTTCCAGTCTTACTGGAGGCAGCTACAGCATTTTACAAGTGGTGCCTAGTAACTACCTGACCGTTATCCATAACCCAGTTACTGGTTACTGGACTCTTGGCTAGGTTGGTTGTGGGCTTCAGCCACGCACAACTGTCAAGATCTACAAATGACAGTCGGGAGTTCGGCACCAGCGGTTTAGCGTGCTTTCCGAGGCACGGAGGGGTCTGTATATGGATGGGAACCTATCCACAGATACACCTTAACAAGCATAGCTTTAACCTTCGATCGACCCGTGCGGGTGTAATAATTTAACCACGAGAACCCCAAGTCAAACTCTGATGGTAAATGTAATTGGCATAATTGACATCTCGATTCAATATTTTTCGCTGCTCATAAGTGAGTGTACTCTCCTTTCTTTCTGCGTGCCAGTACTCGTCGGCAATATTGTACATTGTTAGGGCGAGTCCACAAGCGCGAGTTTGCGGCGCCACTCGATGACTCACGTGCGCCCGTACGCCCCCGCGCCCTCTGCCCGCGGACCGTACTTCATGGAAATTGGAAAAAAATATACTTTGTATTGTAAAGTAGATAGCGATGATTGTGTTACAACTTGTGTATCCGAATTGTCAATGTACTTAGAAAAATACCGAATTTAAAATTCTTCTTTTGATGTCTGAAATACAATGCTGTATTCCCTTGGGTTTCAGAAGAACCGACAAAGCAATCTTATCAAGAAGATTCACTATTTTATATTTCAATACGAGCCGTGTCCAGGAGTACCGCTTTCTGAATCAAGCCCATGATCCAGCTGCCTAACGAGAGCCTCCTCAGGTATTGATCGAGGCTCTTATCATTTAAGCCATGGGATGATACTACTATCGGCACAATGGTCGCTGAGTTCACATTCAAAATCAAAATCAAAATCAAAGCATTTATTTCAAGTAGGCCAGTTACAGGCACTTTTGAACTGTCGAAACAAAGATAACAATGAAATGTAGCTACAGTCCCAGTTACAAGGCATAAAAACTGTGAAAGTACTGTAGTTGCCCATTCCCTAGCGTAGATCTCTATGGAGAAGAACGGGCAAGAAACTCCATGGACACTCTTTTAAATCAGCATATTGTTTCAAAACCTTGTTACATCATTCATATTGAGATGGTACATTATGTGAGAACGATGTAGCAAGATGTGCACGTTAAAAGTGTCCATAGTAAACACAAAAAAGACAATTAAAAAAAAATTAAAATAATTAATTCAAATAAGCCGTGGCAACTAAGAGATGACCAGTCACAACTGACAGCGCCCGTTCACGAACATGACGCATGGATCAGCACCATTCAACTCAACCATTTTGAAGGGAACTAAATGATCCGACACACGCGCCACCATCGGCGAGACATTGAGTGACCATGACATACTCTCAACCGCCAGGGCACATTCAAGTCGGGAAAGGACGTAGGTTTCCAGTGAACGATAGCTCTTTAGTACATAGCACTCACACAATACCCTAGTAGCAATTACCGTTGGCTTTCATATGCCAACAGTTGGGAATGTATTGGCAGACGGTTAGTTATTCCGCCAACCTAAACTTAAAATAGGCCCATTGTCGTAAACATGCACTATTTGCCCAACAGATAGCCAACGGCGGGCCTGCTGCTTCTGTTCCTACTGTTGGGAGATTTTAGTAGGGATTTAAGTTATTTTAACAACATCGGTCCAACTTAAAAACCCTTCAATGGCCCTGTTACAGCCACTCCTACCTACGGGTTGATAGCGGCCTAGCGGGGTGCGCGGGGGGCGGGCGGCGGCGGCACTGTCGCCCGACCCGCCCGCCATTTTGTTATTCATTCGTTGTTTGTTGTTGTGCACCTGCAGTTGCGGAGTACCTATTTGTTTTTTTCGCGATCGCAAGATAACATTAATGTATAAAGTTGTGGAATTTTTCGACAATGATGGATGCGGTGGGGAACTCGGTGTGGTACGTAAAGAGTGGATGACGCCGAAGAAGACTCACTGCATGTGGCCTCCGTTTAAAACCACAAATAAATTTAACAAATGCCTTGCCAGTAACGAGTCTCCCAATAAGCTAACGTGGACATTATGTCCAATAAAACGTTTATTCTATGAAACGGGTAAGTACCTAAGTTTTTCTTGTGGTAGTTTAATTAGTTATGTACCTAAAACCCGTGCGAATAAACTTGAGACCTGGGATTATGATGCTATAGGAAATACAACAGATCTGTTCCAACAACAATATACTATTTTGTTCATATTAAATAATCTCTGCAAATCTCTAAAATTTCATATAAAAATAGGTACTACGACGAATCATTAACCAAACTTTAATTGAATTTAATCCTCGGCCCGGTCTCAAGTTAATTCGCACTTAACCAGCTTGCGTGAAGTTCACATTCTAGCGCCGAGAAGTCGTGAGACAATCAGTGAACTGCTAATTATGTACCTAACTTTAAAGCTATAAAGCAAGGAAAATTGAATCTTGAAATAAATATGAGCGTCATTACTCATTAGAAAACTTATACCTAGGTAGGTACTTACCTGACTAAAACGCTCAATAAGTCAATTTTATTTTTAGATAACCTCTTAAAGGCGCGCCAGAAGTGTAAAATGGCAGAAAGTGATTCAGAACTGACTACTGATGTAGAAGAAGGTAGTAGAAAAAGAAAGAAGAAGAAAATTGTTTTTGATAGTGATGGTGAGACCGATGGAGAAAAGGAAAATGAAAAGTATGTAAAAATAAGTTATCCGAAACCACCTCACAGATCACTGGCTAGTAATGGTAAGTACCTAATACTTACTTAAATAAAATGTTGTGTGAAGTGTGAAGATTAATATTGTATTATCTTCACACAACATTTTATTACATACATACTAAAGTTATTGAGAAAATATTAATACAGTTGGGACCACGCCAAGCTTGACACTATAAACTTTGGACCGGCCCTGTAATGTATGGCATGTAGTACAAATCAGTGATCAACTTAAACTTGTAGGTAGTGTCTTGACGTGCTCCCAACTGTACCTATGTACCTAGCTATTTATTTAGCGCTGATCTACCTATTTAGTCGACCAAAAAAAAAACTAGATGAAAAAATAAAATCAGCATTTCAACATCTCTTAAACAAATAGGCATGTGTAAGTATGGTACCTACAGTGTAATTTTGTTTCAATAATTTTATAAGTGACCCTGTTGATGTTAATATTTTGTTCTATTTATGTAGGTACCTACCTATTTTTGTAAATAATTAAATAACTATTTAATCTTCTTACCTACAGTGCCTTGGATGGCAAAGGCAAGTACAAAACTGTATTGGTAATGCATCTGTTACTATCATAATAATAAGATACCTAACTAGGAAAGCTAATTATGAAAGATTAAGTTTGGATGTCTGGATGGATGTTTTTTACTCAATCACACCCAACAAGCTCATAACCCATTGATCACATTACACCAGAATAGCTGAATGGATATGGATGAAATTTGGCACAGAGAAAGATTATAGTCTAAATAGCACATAGGCAATTTTTTATCCCGGAAAAATGCACAGTTCCCGTGGGATAAAAGAATAGTAGTCCAAAGCAAAGGCAAAGCTGTGGGTGTTCACTAGTAATATTAGGTATTTCTCATAAATTTTATGTGTAAATAATATCATAATAATTATCCCAAAAAAGTGGGAACTAGAGATTTAGGTATGAGGATCGCACAATTCAAAATTTGATTGTGGTGCATGTTTCATTGTGATTTTATCTTTGTTTCTTCTATAGATTCTTCCTCAAGATATGACTATGTAAGCAAACCCAATAAAAAATTAACTCAACACTTTAATGTTGATGGTAAGCTTTTTTTTCTCTATTTTGACAGAATTAACTTCCACCGTTTTACAATTTAATCTAAGTAGTTCTATATGATTGCTTGTTTTTAGATTCTCCAATGCCAAATAGCCCACACAGTGTGGACACACAGCAAGACAGTAAGTGTACCATGTAATATTAAAATTAGGTATTTCTCATAAATTTTATATGTAAGTAAACTAGCTTTCTGCCCACGACTTTGTTCGTGTAAAATTCGGTTGTCCGCAATGACCACTTTAAATGACCTCCTCATTGTATAAAATTTAGTACTATGGATAGGTCCAGCTGTAGCTCTGTTTCTACCTACCCGAATGAGACCAAACTCCCTTGCAAGTGCACACCAAGGGCCTTCTACCACTGCAACTATGAATGGGTGGCAGTGGGTGGTCATGGAGAAAACGCTGGAGACAATAACAAACACTTTCCTATATATTGATAATATATTGATTTAGCACGAAAAAGTGAAATAAAAATTTAGGAGCATACAATTTAAAATTTCATTAAGGTGCATGTTTCATTGCGATTTTATCTTTTTGTTTATTTTATAGATTCTGCCTCAAGATACGAGTATATTCCCAATAAAAAATTAAGTCTGCAAGATTTTAATGTTGATGGTAAGCTTTTTTCTATCTTTTGACAGGATTACTAAACGCGTCATTCATTGTCGTTGAAATGTCAGTGCAGGTACATTGAGTGACAGTTATGTAATATTCTGTAATTTTGGTTTGATAAATATGTGAACGTGTATTTTATTTAAGTAAGTAAGTGAACGTTTACTAACATAGGTATTATATTAAAATGCTACTTTGTAGCTAATAATCCCAAAACTATTTTATGAGCCAACAAGATATTCGTCGGAAGATTTCATCTGTCAAAATTGAATGAACAATTGAAAATATGAATTTGACTCTTTTACAATGAAATATGGTCTTGGAAACATTAGTAGCAACCTAAGAAATAGTGATAATTCATTATTTCATGTTTTCGAGGCATAAATATTCATATCTAAATAGATTTCAAGTATTTTCAATTCAAGGTTTCCAGCGCAGGATTGGCATTGAAGTGTCAATGCCCAATGCCCAATGCCCAATGCCAAATGCCAAGATCCAGTGGGATCAGGCCGTTTACGTTCAGTCCAGTAGACAGTCTTACTGTGTTGAGGTACATTACGCGGCGACCACTGACACGCGTTGCGTTTACACGGATCCAGTGCCCCTGGCACATGGTGTACGGGGGAGGACACTGGATTGAAAAATAGGAACGTAGTCTATTCCAATCCAGCGCTGGATGCTGGACGCTGTACTGGACCAAGTGCTGCAGCCTTGAGAGTTATTATAAGTGGAGCGATAGGCATTTTTGTGATTTAATCCTTGTTTTATTTATAGATTCTTCCTCAAGATATGAGTATGTAAGCAAACCCAATAAAAAATCAACTCTGCAAGGTTTTCATGTTGATGGTAAGCTTTTTTCTCTTTTGACAGAATTAAGTTCCACCATTTTACAATTCAATATAGGCAGTTCTAAGTTATTGCTTGTTTTTAGATTCTCCAATGCCAAATAGCCCCCCCTGCAGTGTGAACACACAGCGATACAGTAAGTGTCAAACTCATTTTGATGATAAAATTATGAAGTCAATTTTATTATTCTTATCATATTACTGTCTTAATTACAGGTCCAGTATTATCAACACATTCAACACCAAGCCAGCCACTAATACTGACAGAAATCAATTCTTCTCTATGTAAATATGATTACTTTTCAAGTACATAATAATGACTAGCTTATGCTTGCAACTTCCTCTCTACTAGTTAAAGTGGACAGCCAATAGTATAAACACACTAAAACTCAGAGCTCACATAAAAAAAATAAAAAAATATATTAACAAAGATTTAATGTTTCAGCTAAAATTGCAAACTACCTAGGGGAAATCACGTCTGCAATAAAGGAATTACAACTGTCCCAAGGGGAAGTTTTATCAAGATTATCAACCACATCTGCTGCTATACCAGAGCGTTTACCAGAGAATGTATCTTTACCATTAAAATCAGGAACAGATATAATCAGTTTGGAAGTTTGGCTGGAGAACGAAGAAAACAAAGAGCTTTTGGTACTTATTTATTTGCAACTCAAAATTTGTATATAATTTATCGTTAAGTACTGGCAAATTTGTTGCTTACTGGCATACTTACTATAGTGGGTTGTTTTGTGTTTGTTGCAGATAAACTACTTGACCTACATTGGTGGGAACAAAACTGGTCCTATCACAAGAAGAATCCTTGAACGAATATTTGACAAAAACTTAGCTACAAAGTGTAACTGGACAGGAAAAAATAATAAAATTGCTTTAAAAGATTTACAGCTGATTAAAGTAATTATAGGTAAGTTAAGCCTTAATTATGTTTTTTCTAAGAGAGTGATAAGATAAAAAATTAAGTACCTAACTGTAACTATCATACACACTCATAGCCTAGGAAGATCCTGTATTGTGGGTGCCATGGACACACAAAGAGATATGCAAACTCAATATCTGCTCTAATCGGGAATGAACCCGGGTCCTTCAATAACATTTGGATGATTTAAATAAACTGCACACTGGTAGAGTGATCAGGTTACTGTGCGAGTGGTCACAGGTTCGATTCCTGCATTAATATTTGTAAAGACTAATTACTTATTACTTATTTTTGTATTGAAGTGTATTTTTGTATATTTTAGGTGCAGTACGTAAAAACAAGGCTGCAGAGAAAGAAACTGATCATGGAATAACTGAAATTATAGTTAGTTGGTTTAGATTCGCCAAGGACAGGGATGGAGGACGTGAGAGTCGTAGAGCAAGAAGCAATTAATTTTTCTAGTTACTCTGGTGTGTCAGAGAGAACAAAATCCCGCCATCGAAGTGCTATTAAAAATAGTCTTACACGTGAGTTACAAGTTGAGGTTGAACGTATTTCGAATAACTATTTTAGTTTGAGTCCACCCTTAGTTTTGTATAATGTTAATAATGATAGTCCTAGTGAGATTGAAAGTAATTTGGAAAATAATAATGCACCGCTTATATCTCATAACAATAATACAGAAACGAATTTTGCTACATCTCTCATTTCGTGGTCTCATGACCACAATATTTCGCACTCAGCTTTAGATGCTTTGTTAAAAATACTAAAACCTTATCATGCATCATTGCCTAAAGATTCACGGACATTGTTACACACGCCAAAGCAAATTAATGTTAGAGAATGTGATGCCGGCTCTTTCATATATTTCGGACTTTTACCTAATATACTAGAAAGAGCTTCTACTGGGTTAATTGACAATCAAAACTACCCTATAATTGATTTAAAAAAATTAGAAATTAATAGTGATTTATTGACTGTAACTGTTAATGTGGATGGCTTACCCGTACATTCTAGTACAAATTATTCTTTTTGGCCCATTTTATGTATTCTAGATCAGTGTATTAACAAAAAGCCTTTCATTGTCGGGCTTTTCTATGGTGAATCAAAACCAAATAATGTTAATAATTATTTACGACCCTTCGTTGACGAGTGTTTTGAGTTAGAAACAAATGGTATAACCATTCAAGGAAAAAAGTATGCATTTAGATTGAGTTGCATTGTAGCTGATGCACCTGCACGTGCATTTATAAAATCCATTAAATCACACAATTCTCTACATGGTTGTGAAAAATGCACCCAGGAAGGAGTGTACATTGGTAGAACCACATGGCAATACTCACGAAACTTAAATCTTAGAACTGATCTTGACTTTAATAATGTGCACTATGAAGATCACCAGATTGCAAAATCTATTCTTACAGAACTGGAAGTCGGTTTAGTGACACAAGTACCCTTAGACTATATGCACTTAGTGTGTTTAGGTGTAGTAAAAAAATTAATACGTGTTTGGATTGAAAATGGACCAAAAAAGTGTAAGCTTAATTTTTTAAAAGTGACTACAATATCACAAAGGCTATTAGAAATTAAAAAACATTATCCAGCTGAATTTTCTAGACGACCAAGACCTATACAATTATTTAAACATTGGAAGGCTACGGAGTTCCGATCTTTTGTTTTATACCTCGGCCCTGTAGTTTTACTGAACATCTTGTCTAAAAATTTGTATGAACATTTTCTAGCATTACATTGTGCAATATATATTTTATGTAGTGATTTTTTTTCAGTAAGCGAATGGCGCACGTACGCCAATGACTTATTGCATTGTTTTGTCCGTAATGTTCCAACCCTGTATAGTAAAGAACTTCTGGTATATAACTTTCATAATCTTTTACATTTAACAGCAGATACTGAAAAATTTGGTAATCTAGATAACTTCTCTGCTTTTCCCTTTGAAAATTTCATGAGTAAAATTAAACAAATGGTTCGATCTCACAGTCACCCTTTAGAACAGGTTGCAAAAAGGATGGGTGAATTTAAATGTTCAAGTAAATATTCACAAAAGAAAACAGTGATAGTTAGAAAAAAAAGAATTGTAAAAGTAATTTTAGATAATAAATGTATCTTAAGTGTCAATTCTTGCTTTAATACTAAAGAAGGTGATATTGTGGTCATAAAATCTATCAAAGAATTTCCTGAAAGAGGGTCTTACAAATTGGAATGTGATAATTTTTTGGATAAGGTTGATTTTTATACAGTACCAGTAAGAAGTAGTCTGATAGGCATATATAAAGTTAGTCGTACAGAAAAAAAAAATATTTCTTCATCAACATTAAATAAGAAGTGTTTGTTGCTACCAAATTTTATTGAAAATGATACTTTTATTTGCATTCCATTTGTAAGTATGACACTTAGTCATTAAAATGTTAACGTACTTACTTTATAGATATTTTTAGTTCTGTTTTTTGTTATTATAGAGAAGTTATTTTTAAGTTTTGTTTTTTTGTTATTCCAAAGAAGTTATTTTTAAGTTTTGTTTCTTCTTCAGCCGTGGTGTAAAATTTGAACTGTACACAAATATACTTATTCAATTACTTAACATAATTTGTATTTCATTTAATTTCAGCTAATTAACTGACAGAAAGTAGGTCAATGCAGACGACACAACGTCCTCTCATGTACTCATCACTTCAAAGTGCAAAAGAGAGACAATACTGTATCGGTGACGTTTGTATGTCGTCGTCTGGGTTGGCCTCGAAATTTTTCAGCCTCAAATATATACTATTCCTAATTGCATATAAGGCCTCGGGGCAAGGGGCTCATTTATTTCAGGCTCCGTCTATACGTATAGGTCGATCGATGCAAAAATCCAATAGGAGTGCCAATCCAGAGGTACAAGCCTTTTTGATAAATGTTTTTTCGCAGGTTTAAACAATATCTTAATCACAATCACATAAGATTCCATTTTACGCTAATTTATTACGTACAATACCAGTCTATGGCATCAGGCAGGGAAAGCTATAACTTTTAAAAATCCTGAGCCTCTAGGCTGGGGCAGCTGCCTCCTCTTGGCGACGCCCAAGACAATATATATATAATACTCAACTAGAATAATTAGTTTTAAACTAGTTCAAGCTTGGCTAATGACGTACCTATTTGGTCCAGTTCAGGGGGGGGCAATTGCACCCATTGCCTCCCCCCCCTAACTGTATCCGCGCCTGCGCCGGCCGCATGCACGTCTCTGCAGATGTACCTTATCTGCTTGAAAATAAGGTTGGTTTTTCAAAACACATCGCTAAAACCAACTTTATTTTGAAGCCACTATGGTTCATGTACAGCGACGGCCGATACGGCCGCGGTACGAGACGCGTCGCTCTGAAACCAGCCATAGAACCAACCAACATACAACCGCTTGCCTACATGTAATATGTATCGTTGGGCCTACCCATAACACGTTGTTTTTGGGCCTTCGTAGGGCAATGCACGTTGGCCCCATCGCAAGTTGGGCCTTCGTAGGCAAATCCACGTAGGCCATCAGTGTTTGGCCCAACCCGCAAACTGCCCGCCAATTGTATGCATTTGCCAACTAACCAGAGGTATGTGGCCCAACTAAATGCCAACAAAAAATGCTACTAGGGTATGGGCTTTATATAATACTAAAGATATTGAATCTATACAATGCAAAGATAGTTGTACAATCTTCAGCAGCTCCAACAATACTATTTAATGTTATCAATTTATGCGTCCCTGTCCTTGTGGAGCAGGACCGGCATTGAGCCAAGCATTTTTGTCAGCGATATAATCGTCCAACTTGTAATATGCTTGCTTACATAGTGTGCGTTTAATGCATGTTTTAAATTTCGTCTCATTGAGTTCAAGAATACTTTGTGGAATTTTATTATAGCATCTCAAACAGTACCCCATGAAAGATGAATCTACTTTAGCGAGTCTGAAGCCCGGCTGAACTAATTCGTCTCCATTTCTAGTAAAAAGAAAAGAAAGAAAGAAAGAAAATATATTTATTTGTCGCAGGGACATGACGTGCATCATACAAAATGATAAAAACACAAAAAAAAATAACAATAAACATACAAAGCATTAAAAAAAAAAGACGTTCGTAGCTTGCACGTCGTGACTGCGACAAACAGGTTACCACTCAGCATGATGCTGTGCTATGGGGGGCCCACAGCACAGCGCTGGTTTTCAGTGGTCACCCGTGAAAAAACGTACGGAAGCCAAAACAGCATAAATAAATAAATTTTACATGAATAACAAAATAAAATAAACAGTACTTGGGTTATAATAATAAAACAGCTACCTAGAAATATAATAAACACTACAAAAAATATACATGTGTGCAGGCTAAACAAAATGCATAAATACAGAATGAAGGCGCGTTTTTTTGTCTCGCTCCCACCACGCGCGCGCGCTGCCGATGCCGACTTCCTCATACTACGCGTACGCATTTCTCCTCTGTGCCTGTTAGCGTGATGACGTGAAAAAAGTCAGTGCAGGCGCCGCGCGCCACGCCAACCGCCAGCGGCGGCGGCGACGCAGTGTCGCACCAGACTTGTGTGCTCACGGGACGCGACTCGCGTGGTTAGTAACTAGGGCGTTTCCGATGGCTACCTTGCTTTGTGCCTACTTGTATCTAGTCGAAGCTTAATAACAAGTAACGTGTTTTCTTGGCCGTTAAATAAACGTTATGCCGTCTCGAGTCGCTTGGATAGATATGCCTTGCCGATAGATGATAAACCTTATGTGAGTATTTATTTATAATATATTTGCTGTTCATACTTTTGTTTTTCTAAAAGGAGTTTTTTCAAGTGTAATTTAAAATTTTCTTTTGTTTTTAGGGATCTTATGGGAGGTGGCAGATCATTCCAGCAACGAGTGGCGGCATGCTTGAAACATCCCCTGAAGGCTGTGGTCTTATGACGAGGCATCGAGAGTGGATTGGCCGTGGAACGAGCAGAGTAGCTGTAGTGTTCGTGCCTCCAGCTAATTTTTCTGAAAAGATATTCTGGTTTGTGTGTTTTTATGATACCGAACATCAAAACTGCTAAGTGCAGTTTCCGCCGTGCAGCCATTTTTAAGATGTTGTGCTCGTTTAGGTACGGTGTGATGTGATGCCTCCGGGGTATACTGAAGCAGTAACGAGCACAAGCATTTTGTACTCTCTGTATTAAACGTTCAGTACGTGAAAGAAGACATGGCCCGTAAACAGTGTCGCAATAATTTAGTTTGGATAGTACTAAGCTATCCATCAATCTCTTCCTCATTGCGACACTAAGGAAGTCCCTCACTCTGTACAGAACCTTTAGTCTATAAAAACAGTTTTTCACTACGCCATTTATATGCTCTTCAAAACGTAGTTCTGGATCAGTAATTAGCCCCAGGTTACAAACGATTTCTACCTTTTGTATACTTTCGCCCATAATTTTAACATCAGGTTTAGCAGAAAGAATTGTTTTAATTTGATTTCTGCTCCCCATAACCATGAACTTAGATTTTTGAGGGTTCAGTACAAGAGAATTGTCCTTAGACCACATAGCAATTCTATCAAGCTCCTCATTAAGGGTACGTACGGCGGCTGCAGTGTTAAGGGCGTTAAATGAAACATACAGCTGGGTGTCATCCGCGTATACATGATACTTGCAGTTCTTTATGCATGTTGTTATGTCAGCACTATAAAGTATATAGAGAAGCGGACCAAGCAGGGATCCCTGAGGAACTCCCCTTGTTATTGTTTGTGGGTAGGAAGATAACGTGGAACCGTCTTTCTTACGCAATTCAACCCGTTGTGACCTGCCGGTCAGGTAGCTTTCAAACCAATCCGTCGCCCGCCTATCAAAACCGTAATACGATAGTTTGGACAGTAATAGAGGAATATTTATTGAGTCGAACGCACGCGAGTAGTCTAGCAGTACCAGGATAGATCCCTCGCCACGGTCCCGAGCTTCCAAGATGTTACCTAACACATCTGCCAAGGCAGTTGCGGTTCCGCGCCCCTTTCTAAAACCCGACTGCAGTTCAGGCAGCATACCATGCGCTTCCAGAAAATCGGTGACCTGTAAATACACCACCCTCTCCAACACCTTGGATAAACATGGCAATATGCTTATGGGGCGAAGATCTTTGTAGCTTTGCGGGTTATTATTTTTTGGAAGAGGCCGAACAATTGCATTTCGCCACAAAACAGGAAATACATTTGAGGTTATGGATCTGTTTATAATCTCTGTGATTGTAGTTAATGATTGCGGAAGTGTGAGAGTTAACATGTCTCTCGATATACCGTCAATCCCTTGCGCGTTTGTGGATATATTTTTTATTATATTTAGAACTGTTTTCGGGTCTGTTGGCATTATGTTGAAATTAGCGGGCCCGAAACGGCAGTACAGTAACTGTGACTGTGACTTAGTACTGTAACTGTGTCTGTCACCTCTTTTACTAAAAAGATGCAGATTTTTTCTTACGTACATTATGTTTTCGTAGATGTATTGACAATGTACCGTCATGATGTTAATGTCCTTAAACAGTTCCCTTAGAGAATCGCACCTACGAAGATTATATAAAGCTCTGATGGCTCTTTTTTGCAGAATAAATATTGACTGAATGTCTGCAGCTCGTCCCCATAACAAAATGCCATAAGACATTATACTATGAAAGTAACTAAAATAGACCAGTCTAGCGGTATCAACATCTGTAAATTGACGCATTCCACATGTCGACAACGCAAGCCAAGTCATCTTGACTTGGCTCGCGAGGTTGTTTTTATTTGCTTATCTTTCTCGGCTTTCAAGAGGTTCTCACCATGCGGTTCGGTTATGTCTGCAATCATTGATCCCAGTACAATGTGATATTGCCATTTTCGAGAACTAGGTCAGGCATATAACTATAGTACGGCACTTCCGATTCCACAAGGTTGTATTTTAGATCAAGTTGCTGATGGATAATCCTGGCTATAAGGTTGTGTCTATGCAAGTACTCTCAGTTAGCTAGACGAGAACATCCGGAGATAATGTGACAGATTGATTCGCATGGACGGTGGCATGCCCGATATTATGTCAACCGTGCCGTCTTTCACAATAAATCTGAGGTAGTTATTCGTCATCATAACTTCATCCATAATCGCACGAAGAGGTCCCCGGAGCGTAGCCAGGCTACGGACGCTGATAAGTCTACATCGGGCCCATGCAGGGCCCAGAAAAAGCGTCCGTGAAGCTCGTTACTCTGCCATACTTCCCTGCGGTCGTCAGTGTCAGGCACTACAGGTTCTCTTTAGCCAAGGAGAGCGGGGTGAGGCCTTTGTTCACCGCGACCACATTTCGATGCATCCCCACGTCGGCTTCTAAGAAATATTCTCTGAGACTGCATATCTCACATATCTCGCGATTGTGGAGAGTCTTAGTGTTTATAAAGCCTCGACCCCCACACCTCCGCGGGACATACACTCTCATAACCGAAGAACGAGGGTGATGCATTCGATATGCCGTCAACAATGTACGGACCATCCTATCCAGGGCGTCTGGTTGAGTCTATTTGAGTATGCCGAAAGAGTACAACAAAACCGGCATGATCCAACCGTTGAAGGCACGCACCTTATTGCCACCTGCTAAAAGACTAGTAAATACTTTTTTCAATACACTTTCTCGAAAACTGGTTCTAATCGCACTACGATTAGGTTCAACATGCAATGTATTTCACACGCGTGCGATTTTTAATATTTTTCCGCACACGTGCGGAAATAAAAATTTGCACAGACAAGTCTAAAGGGTTCAATGACTATATCTATAGTCGGCGGTGATTGTTTTTTTTTAATCCCGGCAAAGAGTTATGCGTCTTTACGGATTAAGTATTTTTCGAGTATTTAAATTGTGTTTATAAATAGAATATCATAGATAAAAATGATTATTTAAAACAAATATTTATTTTTATGAACAAATTAACGTCTTAATGTATTCCAAATTTAAAAAAAAAAATGAATTTTCTTTTTTTTCATAGTTGGCTGTATACAGCATCATTCCTTTGCATCTTCTTCAACCTGGCGAAAGCATTAAATCATAGTTTCCTAATAATTCCTGACAAAAACACTTTCCGTTCTAATATTTTATTTCTTCGAAAGTGTATTGAAAAACGTCGTTTGATTCGCGTGGGGATTTGTTATTGCAGTTCTCGGCTCCATAACACCCTCGCTTGCAGCTCGGGTGTTAATTCCGCGCTCGAATGCAATAACAAAGTTTCCCCCCTTATATCAAAATGTACTATTTCAGGCGGCCAAAGAAGCGCTCCTTCAACTTTTGCTTCATGTGAGCAACATTGATGCCCAGCGCTTACGACGTACCCAAATACTTACTTGTGATTTAATTGTTATGAGGTGGGGATGATATAAACAAGTTAACGGTGAGGAGTTGATGAACTTGTTCAGGAAAAAAAACAAGTTCTTCCCTAAAACCGATTCATGGAATCCATTAGTAGTCGATGTTAACGCGACGGATCCTTTTATGTTATATTTCCTTATCGAGTGTGGGTGTTCCACGAGGAACTACTTATCTACCAATTTGACACTTATTGTGCGATCAAGGACACCGACACAACCAGCTTCAACCTTCACAAACTAGAGCACCTAACTACCTACCCAATTCTTTTGTGATTCCTTTAGTAGCCTTCCTATTATCCTTTACCAAATTGGAAATAAATAAACCGTATTGTTATACACAATAGTTTGCTACAGTCCGTACATAGTAGGAACAAATCGACTCGGTAATAAAGGTCCGGCCGGAGTAAACGAAATGTTAGATTGGCATCGAACAAGAACGAGTAAAGTGTATCGAGCACTCCGTACCGTACGCCACGGCCACGCGCACTCGCCTCTCCGCCCGCCGCGCGCCAGCGCCGCCGCCGCCGCCTGTGTGTACTATACTTTGTAGCAGAACTACAAGTATTGTACTGCTATTTTGTGCGTAGTTTGAATTACACCAGGAATTTGTATGTGTTCATTTGACTAGACTAGGAAAACGAACTGCTTAAAGTCTGAACAAAATAAAAGTTCATTTTGTTCTTCCACAATGCGAAAATCATTTCCTAAAGTTTGGTCATTCGATACAATAACCGCGGAATACAACAGACATAGCTCCAGCAGAAATACAATTTGGTTCCACAATCGCTTGTAACACAATACTGAGATCGCAAGAAAGCATCTTTATTTTAAAATTAGCAAAGTTTTGATAACCTTATCGAGTTTCTGGATAAGCCCTCACTGCTGTTTGTGGTACTTAAATACAAAAGTTAAGGAATCCGTAATGTTCTTCTATAATTCAAACTTAATTTAGTAGGAAACTCTCTGGGTCGCAGTTATCAGAAACAAACGACAAATGGCAGCCTTGTTTTCCGAAAGTAGGAAGGTTATGAAAATGTGCTCTGGAAAAGAGGAAAACGTTCTATCCGCTTTAATAATTTACATGATCAGTGACTGTAGTTCGAATCCTTCGTAGCGCTTTTAATAAGCTCTGTTTTTATCGAAATCTTTATAAACTGTTAGAAAGCCACCCAGTGTCTCATCTGATGTCAAATAATTATTCATAATTTATGTAATATTTTAATTTTGTAAACAACTATGTAATATTCATTTTTTTTTATTTGTGCGTAATAAAGAGTCACTTTTCATTCAGTCGCGGTTTATTATTATTTATTTATTGGCTGGTACATCAACAGCAATATTATCAAAATAAGATAAACTTGCCCTTCACTGCATTCATTCATCACTTGGCGTTAACACAATAATTTTGATACAAAATAACAATAAAAATATACAATTACTTAGAATACCTACAAAAGTGACCGTTTCTATGGAATAATTGATTGGTATAGTCACGATGGTTAACATTGTCGGTGTGAGATTTGGTAGAAATACTCTTTGATAAAAAAATATATAGTTAATTCTCAGGTCTGAATTTAATTCGCTACAGCATGACTGGGCGAATACGTCGACGGCAATTAATCGCGCCTCGATTAACACGAACACTCACGAACGCTGGGGATCCCGTTCAAATTATTTAATGGCAGTTTTAATCAGAAATACTTCAATCAGTTGATCGTAATTACATAATTTCATAGTGCATTGTTTTAACTATAAAATTGTTGCAAAGGGTTTAAGTATTCGAATACTTCCTACATTCAGTTTTTGGTAAACATCTAATCTAATTCTCGTATTAATACGAAATTGTAATTACGATCAAATAATTGAAGTATTTGGATTTTCCGTTTGAATAATAATTGTTTTGTTATCACTTTTTGTACAAACCTGTTGGTTTGTGAGTTTTGTGTTAGGTTTAAGAACAATGTCGATAACAAATTCGGGGCTTTGCAGATTTTCAGCAGGTCAAGGTAATAAAATAATACAAAATACCACAAAGATTTAAGTATCCTGCACGTGAAGCAACATGAAGAAGACGTAGGCTAGTGCAGCACCAGTCCAAGTGTTAAAAAGACACCGTTTGCTATTGTGCTCAGATGTGTCGCATATTTTTCCTATTTTTGATATTTTGTCTCTATTCTTGTCCTTATATTAAATACTTATACAGGGTGTAAACTGACCATTCACGAAGCCGTCAAGCATTCTGTACATCTTACTAACGTAACTTTACGCAAACATTATTGCTGGGAAACGACTTTTTTTGGGGGTGTAAAATCACTTTGGTAAAACTCAATGTTACGCACTCAAAAACATTGTGCTGATGGGTGCATTGAATAGTACGGGGGTCGTGGAGGTATTTAAAGTAATAGTCCGGGAGGTAGCGTTGCGTAAGCCGGCTGAAGTTGACATCGTTAGATGATCTTATATGACTAATAAGTGAACCGACTGTCAGCTGCCCAAGTAGCGGTAGCCCAAGTAGTGAGTGTCCCCCACACCCACCGCTACTTGAGCACCTGTTACGGAAGTGGTAAAAAAAAACAAGTAATAGTACGCTGGCTGAAACTTTTTCATGGATAGTTCACATCACACAGAACTGAAAAAAAAATCGTCATCTGCATGGTGGAGGGGAAACTATGCGTCAGCTGCTCGACTGAACTTTAAAAAAAAGTTTCTAGTTGTAAAAAAAAAATCGGTTTGGGGAATGAAATTTAACCAGGTGATTGTTTAAATTATCGAAAGTACGAAAACAACAATCAGCATCGTGGCTAGCTGTGGAAAGACCGCCAGCTGACGCAGTAAAGATTTAAAATATTGGACCATTGCTATTACGCTGTTTCCTTTTAAACACATATTTCGAGATAGATTCTGGAGCTGCTTGAGCCCATAACACGACCTTCGGGCTACCTAAGCCTCTCCCACTAAAATTTCATAGCAACATCAGCGTGTGCTTGTCTTTTTCTCGTTCACCAGTATTCGGTGACGTGTGTGAACCGACTTGTTTTGTGGTGTTGTGTTGTCGTGTGTGGTTTGGTTTTCAGCCGGATTCGAAGAAAATTCGATGTTTATATTTTCAACTTCAGCACATGTCTGAAGGGTGCGCGTCTCCTTTCGAGCTAAGAAAATCTGTTATTGTTTAAAATTTCCTCTTTTCTTTGCAGTATGTTGAGTGGTGCTTGTTAAATGGTTAGCCATATTTATAATCTGGTTTTATTTGTGTGATACTGGTTCTTGGTGGTTTGATTAAGTAGTTACATAACTAGCTTTCCGTTCATAGTAGACGTTGACAAAAATGTTGTTTAAAACGGTTATCGGTGAGTGATTTAAAAAAAAATGGTATAAGACATGTACGGTCACGCAAAATCACACGACCGAAAATCAGGACCAAAATGGTCAACTGGTCGGGGCTTATTCATATTGTAGTCAGTGCCGTAACTAGGGCGGTGCCAGCGGTGCCCAGGCACAGGGCGCAGACCCTGGAGGGGCGCAGAAATGACCAGACCAGTATCTAGTTTTGTTTATTGTTTCATGCATGGTAGTTAGTAGGTACATTTTGTTTTATTGCGAATATGGTGTAGACGCGCCCTCTGTACTATCTATATCTATATGGCATTTTTCAAGCGATCTTGAAACAACAACACTTGTAAAGGTGGTTTTATATTTGTCTGATGTGTCGTGACGTGACGCGTCAGAACGGTATCGGTTTCATACATTTAGTACTAGCTGGTGCCCGCGACTTCGTCTGCGCAGGATTAGTATTTCGAACAATATGTTTATAAATTGTAGCCTATGTGTTATTCTGATGTATAAGCTATATTATTGTAAAGTTTCATTAAAATCCATTCAGTAGTTTTTGCGTGAAAGAGTAACAAACATCCATCCATCCATCCATACAAACTTTCGCGTTTATAATATTAGTAGGATGGTAACGTTCACACTAGTGCGTAACGTGTTGTGTTGTGATGGCTTATGTATGGAACCGATACAGTTCTGACGCGTCACGTCACGACACATCAGACAAATATAAATCCACCTTGCCTTGCTCGCAATATTACATACACAAACAAAAGTACCTATACCGTAACTATGAGACAATTTCTGTCTATATTCATTTGGAGGGCGCCACTTCTAACTTAGAAGTTCTAAGCAAATCTGTCAATCTAGCTGAGGAGATGTACATATAGTTCACGTTACGCTGTCATTGCTGTCAGCCACATTCATTGGTCCTCCCTTTATCTTTGATTTTATTCATTAACTACGTGCGGCGTTACTGACGCACTAGTGTGCGAGAGATAGATAGAAAATTCATCGTTCGACAAGAGTGAAAAGGATGACTTACAAAACTAAACGATTCACAAACGTTCCATTCTGCCGCGCCGTCCCACCCAATGTTCGGGGATTCCCCGATACATCGAGAATCTTTTCATCGAGAATTTTGGGCCGAAATAGAAACTTTGAAGAGTCAAGTTGAAGCGACTACATTATTTGATAAATGTGAATGTCAGTCAAGTATGGGTCTTCTCAAAGCTATAGTGGAACTGGATTTAAAGGAAATGTTTCCCAATGTAGTAGTCGCTATAAAGATATTTTTAACGATGCCAGTGACTGTAGCTTCCTGCGAGAGATCATTCAGTAAGCTCAAATTAATAAAGACGTACCTGCGCTCGACGATGGGCCAAGAAAGATTGTCTGGCCTAGCGATTTTGTCGATTGAACGCGACATAGCACGGCTCCTGTCGTATGACAATGTAATCAAGGACTTCGCAATGAGAAAAGCGCGGAAAGTAAATCTTTGAGTAGGTAGCTGTCCTTTTCTTGTGATTACGGTTTACCTTAGCCTTGGGTCTTTACTATCGAGTACTTTGTGTCATTTCTGTATTTGAGCAAATATTTTTGAATAAACAATTTTTATCTTAAAGAAATCTACTAAGAAATCTACCTTCGTAAACAAAAAATAGATAGATTTATTTTTATGCACATTTGTCCACTTTATTGTCAGAGCCTGATTAGAGCATTTTTCAAGGGCGCAGTTTTGAAAGCTCGCACCGGGCGCATAAAAGGCTAGTTACGGCACTGATTGTAGTATTTGATAAGTACTAATAATAAAAAAAAAATATAAAGCCTTTTATTTCTAATAAATTAATTTGACGTACTTTTAAACATTAGGTACATAATCATAATTAAATCTTTAACTTATCCTAGTTAGTAGTGTTCGTTTTTATAAAATGTTGGACGTGTAGCCCCATTATGGGTAAAGGCCTCCTCCATCTTTTTCCACGTCTCACGGTCCTTGGCAAAATTTAGCCAGTTAGAGCCAGCGGTCTGCGCTATATCGCCAGCCCATCTTTTAAAGGGTCTCCTCCAAAGTTAAGTACTAGTACTAGCTAGCTTTCAATTATTGTGTTCTTGTGAGAAAACTTATTTACAGAAGAGATATTAACAAATTCATGAAGAATTTTCTTCTTTAATACATGATAATATTAATGTCAGAATTATAAATATTGCTCTGTTAACATCATAACGTTTCATATGAAACTTAATGAATTAAAAACAACGTAATATCGTATAATATAGATCTTGCTACCATTTTTTTTTTTTTGTACAGAGAAGCTGAGGTTAAGTTAAAATAGAATATTGAATTATACTGCTACAGTAGGTACCCACTATATTATAAAAATACTGGTTTTCAGCTGCATCCAGTCCAGAAAAGCTGCAGATCGAAAAAACATGGAAAGAGGGAACACTTTCCGTTTTTCTCGATCTGCTTCTTTTGTTGGTAAACCATCACCCCCACGATAAACACATGAAAAACAGTGACAAGAGGAAACAGGAGTGAGTGTTTCATTAAACAACCGGCAGCTCATTTGCGATGCCGATCGAGCGGGATTAGTTGCGATTACGGCGCGGCGCGGCGCGGCCTCAATCGCATGCGGCCGGGCAAGTTCGTGCGATATCGTACCTCGTTCATTACGGGGTATTGCAGAAGGACAACTTACGTACATAAGACGGGTACTATAATAAATAGAACGTTCGTAAGATACATTCCTGAAGGGTTAGGCAGCCGTGTTCCTTAAAGGCATGCTCGTTTTTCAGTAATTATAAGTCCAATAAAATTGACAGTCACCGTGTAAACCACACGGTGAATGTCAATGAAATTGTAGGTACGCGAAACAAACAATTATGTCGAGTTAAAATGCATAAGGCATAATACGTACCTATAAAGGGTGCAAAAAAATCCTTAACGAAGCCGAAAGGCACTTGTTCTCCTCGTCATTGCGATTTTTTTGTTCTATACCATATCTGGGAAAGTTCTAGTTACGGAGATATTGGGGGTCAAAGTTCCAACATTATCACAAGTTTTTTTTTTAACAATTGGGTTTAATGTAAGATTTTTACTTTAAACACCTCCACGATCGCCAAGTTTTTTTAGTGCGTTACATTGAGTCCTACCGTAAAACGTGATTTTTCACCTCAAAAAAAAAAAGTCATTTCCCAGCAAAAATTTTGCGTAAAGTTTGATGTAAAAAATGCTTGGTTGACGGCTTCGTGAAGGGTCCTGTAACACCCTGTTTGTATGCCGTCTGACGTATATTTTCTGAACACATTTTTATCTAATTCAAACTACCTTAGCTCTGTGATGATTAATGTATAAAGCTTTATGTTCAATATTCGAAATAGTACCGAGATATAACACGCAATGGGGAGCAAATAGTCTACAAAGCGATACTACGTCTCGGCTTCACTTTCTTCTCGGCAAAGGAAACCTGATATCTGTAAGTTTGTTCCTTATAACACCACTCTCAAGTGGGTCTTCTACCCCTGGCTACATGTTGACCCCTGCCCCGCGCACCGCGTGTTACCGTTCGCTCGCGTATTCGCTTCCTGCCGCGGAGTAGTTTTTAACACACTTCCGCAGCAATACGAAACCTATTTACTGTTAATGTACGTGTTTTCATTCCAAGTGGGGTACCGGGTTATTATGTTATCGCAGGGGTAGGCAGCGACCTGCCGGGGCTGCGGGACTGTTCGAAAGAGATACCGTGGCCCCGGAACACAAAGGGCGATGAAGGAACACGGATGGGTTTTAGTCAGTAAACGTCTGACACTCCCTCCTGCTCAGCCCAGACCGGAGGGGTTATTTTGATGATGTACCATAGGCAAAAAAAAAAACAAAAAAAGGGCTCATGTTTTTAATGATTGTCGTAGTATTCATTACGTGGCTGCTTATGGGCTTCATAATTATGGGCCGTTATTCTTTACATTAACAAACTTAAAGCTAGATAAGAAAATTCTTTTCATGAATCCCAGCTTAGTTTTTGCGTGACGTAAAGTTACTATTATTTTCTGTGGCGGGAATTTCACTTTTATTCTCTGTCGTTTCGTTGCATCAACTACTGCTAATTAAGTTAAATATTTAGAGCTTGCTAACAATCTTTCTGTCCACTTGATTTGTCGTTATAGCCCAGTTGGTCACACAGATATCCGACACAAAAATGTCCCGCCACAGAATGGGCTATCTTTCTGTAAACATAGCCGTCGCGTCGGAGCTGTAACAAACGTTGGCTCCATAATTCTTGGAATGCATTCCGAGCTGAATGATTTAGATGTTGCTACGTTTAGTTTTTGTTTGGTATTTCCGCTTTGGGGACACGCGTGGCCGCGTGCATTGCAGTTCGGTCAAGCGAGACATAGTAGTTATTCATACTTTGGACATAAGCAATTTGAAGACCTAATATGCAAAGTTTTGAAGGAGATCAAGATTTAAATAAGACGCAGTTTCACAAGCGATGGAGCAGATCGTGTCCTCCGTGTTCCGTTGTTTTCTTGATACAAACAACTGATGAACAAACAGATGATGGCCACTACTGAAAAAAACAAACAACTAACTCGAAGCAAAATTGACGTTGTGAAGAACTAGATGGGTTGAGCGAAAGATGATAAGAATGGAAAGAGGATTGAGAAGGACCTGTTCAAGAAGAAGACATGCCGCGCCTACCTTAGGATACCCTAAGGTATCCTGGGATAAGGGCAGAAGACCGATGATGATTGACACGCAGAAAATAAGAAAGAGATCAGAAAGTACTTGAATAGCCAAGAGTCGCAGTTGCTAACAGGATGCCTACCACGAGCTCTTAACGCGATCCATTTTAGGACCTAAACTGAACTGTTCTCCTAATTCGTACCATGACGACAGTTTATCGATTCAGTTTAGGCCATGCCATCTGAAAGCGATTTTCCTAAACAGAGTCGCAAGTTTTGGTTTCATTCATTCAATTTTGTACTTGTTTGGTACCATGACGTCCATAGAGCAGCTCAACTGAAACGCTCAACTGTCAAAATAAGCGATTCAATAAAAGTTACTATTTCTCTAACCTAAACTGAAACGTTTGGTGAATTATTGACGAAAATAAAGTTTTTTAGTGCTAACATAGTGGAATTTTACAAAAACCAGTGTAAGTGTACTTTAATCTTTCTTCTAAAGTCTAAAATACCTATTTTACATGCATTTTTAACCGCATTTGTTTTTCTTTAACAGATCTCTGATGAACTACTTTTGTTTGATTTTTTTGAGGAAGATTCTGCCTCACACCATGCCCAAAAACGTAAGAGGCAACAGTTACGCGGCCAATTGGACCCCTTCAATAACTTTGAGGATGCCGAATTCGTTAGGCGCTACAGGCTATCCAAAGAATTAGTGCTCGATTTGTGCGCCTAGTTGGGCCCGATGTTCAAAGAGTCTGTCAAGTCAACGGATTTATCCTTAGAGAACAAGGTAGATAAATATCTACTTTGATTAGGAATTATTTTAACAATAGTTGCCGCATTAACGTGGAATCTTAAAAACAACTGTTGAGTGTCTTTTTTACTTTAAGTAATGATACCGAGTTAAAAACAATTATAACATTACTTGCTTCTGAGCGTGTCTGACACTAAATTGTGAGCGAAACAAAGTTATTCGATCATAATAGCGTTATCTCTTTTTCACCAAAAACGTTTGAAACGCGGTTCAGCCACAAATTGCGATCTTTCATTCACTGTTAGCGATCCAAGTGCCGCTGAGCGAATTGGATGTCATGGTACGATTTGAAGCGATATAGTTTAGGAATCTAAACTGAAATGTCTTGCTTTTGAATAGTTTTTAATTAGATCATGGTAGGCCTCCAGTATTACTTCTGAGACGTTTACAGTCACAAGAAGATCAATGAATGCCGTCAAGCGAAATATTTTGGAATCCTACTGTCCAACTGCGCTATCTATTGAATTGTAAGTACCCCCCCCCCTCTCACCGGCCACATATCACCGGGTCCCGATCCCAACGTGACCCGCCTCGGTGCTCATCCTACTTGAGAGCCACAATTTAGCTTCGTTTAGTACTTAATTGCTTAGGAGTTTTTAATATGAATATTTATATTTACAGCATTGATGAATAACTATAACTACTGTCATGATTTGTGTATTTAATAACTTAAAGCATGTTAAGGCAATGCAATAAATAACGTTTTATTTACTTACATATCCAACAACTGCAATCAACTTCAAATCAAACCAAACTCAAAGTGCCTAATCAATCACAACTACATAATATGATATAAAAGAATTTCAAAACTTGATGCCGAGATCTTGATGTTACACAGCACGTACTTTGTCTGATTGCTATTTATAGATCAGGCGTTAGAGAGACGATAGAGTGACGTTTATAGACCACAAGCCTGATGTAGAGCTCATTTACGGAAACGCGCCGCGTTGCGCGGCGCGTTGAGCAGCGCGGCCCGCTTTAAATTCAAACATATGGAAATGTATGAGAGCGTTTACAGAGAAGCGATTTTACGCGCGTTTGCTTGTACTGCATGCAGCGCCCGCTGGGTCGCCCGCGGCGGCGAACGCGGCGGTGCCCTCGGCGGCGCCCGCTGCGTCGCCCGCTACGGTGCCCGCGGCGGTGCCCGCGGCGGCGCCCGCTGCGTCACCCGCGGCGGCGCCCGCTGCGGCGCCCGTGGCGGCACACGCGCTTATAGTCCGGGAGGTACCGTTGCAAATGAAAAAGTCATAGTAAGCCGGCTGAAATTGACAGAGATAGTCGATCTTATATGACGAATAAGAGAACCGACCGTCAGCTGCTCAAGTAGCGGTGGGTTTGGGTGTGGGAGGTTACGGAAG
This sequence comes from Eugnorisma glareosa, assembly GCA_947578425.1. Lineage (NCBI taxonomy): Eukaryota > Metazoa > Arthropoda > Insecta > Lepidoptera > Noctuidae > Eugnorisma > Eugnorisma glareosa. Next base: position 508,773 of record OX387970.1, read on the forward strand.
TTGTAAAAATATAATATCTATGAAAAAAGTTTCAGCCGGCGTACTATGGCTTAATTTTTTATTTTTTTTGTGCACCGCGGCGTACCGCGGTGGGCACCGCGGCGGGTGACGCGGCGGACGACGCGGCGGTCAACGCGGCGGGCACGGCGGCGGCCGACGCGGCGGCCAACGCGGCGGCCAGCGATGCTCTTCACGCACCGCACCACGCGCCGCGTCTCCGTAAACAACATCGTACATTGCCATATGTTTGTGTTTGGGCGTGCGGTAACGCGGGCCGCTGCACGCGCCGCCTCTCCGTAAACGGAAAAATGCTCAACGCGCCGCACGACGCGCCGCGCAATGCGCCGCCCGACGCGCCGCGTCTTCGTAAATGAGCACGTACTCCTAACAATCTTTATAATAGTTTCACCCCACTATCAAACTGTCTCGCGATCCGATATCCATTCAGCCCGTGACAGTGTAACACACACGTCATGACGTCACAGTGATCCAAGCTTCGTCCACATCATAATAGGAACTATGTTCTATGTTAAGGGTTTGGTTTCCGCACTTAGTCCCTAAATTGGACCATTGTACGTGAGCCATGGTGGCCGTTACTCCAACCAGCCCACCTCCCTCCAGAAGCAGATCAAACTTCCCGGTCTTCTCAGGACATCCTCAAGGGATCTCGGTGTTCCAAGAGTCTCCTCACGGATCTGGGTGACGCCGGTGCACTCGAGGAGTACATGCGCTACAGTTTCTTCCGCCTCCATGCACGCTCTGCACAGGGGGCTATCAGTGATACCTAGGGTGTGGAAGTGTTTGTTCAGTGAGCAATGTCCAGTGATGGTCCCCGCCACCAGTCGCAGGCTATCTCTGTCCAGGCGCAGAAGGCGCTTGGTTAGCTTCGTGTCCAGGGATGGCATAGCTTCCTTGGATTGCCTGCACCCTGGTGACAAGGTCCACCATTTTCCCGCTTGCGTTTGAGTGTGATCCTTTAACCAACTCCTTAGCTGCTTGAAGGGAATGGGCACAATGGGTTCGGGTCCGAAGGCTTTTGTGCTGGATCCCCTTCTGGCAAGTTCATCAGCCGCATCGTTTCCAAGTGATTCGCTGTGTCCTTTGATCCATTGTAGTGTCACAGTGTTGTGGTTTAGTACCGTAACACGTTCTAGGGCATTATGGCATTCTAGTATTAGTCTCGACGTTATCTGGTTTCTCTTTAAGGATTGAAGGACTGAGGCACTGTCGGAGAGTATACGAATATGGGTATTCGTAACTTCCCTGACCTCTATGGCGTGTGCCGCTTGGATAATGCCAACACACTCAGCTTGATAGACAGAGTTGAGCATTCCCAGGGGTTTGGATATTTTAATATTTAGGTCGTTGGAGAAGACTCCGACACCTGTCCCGTCTTCGGTCTTTGATCCATCAGTGTAGATCCTTAGCTCTTTTGGACCTGAGTAGTCACGCGTCTCCGCTGTGAGTTCTATGCTGTAGTGTTTTTGAAAGCAGTGGGTCTTCAGGGTTCTGTCGCAGGGTGATGCCATCATTAATAGGAACTATTTAATAGAAAATTATGATAATGATGAGCCACCGAATAAATAATGAGCCACCGAACTAGCAGTTAGCCAGTAGATTAAACTTGCAACCGAAGCTTGCAACTATTATCGGAATTAAACTTTTTTTCAAGGGGTGTGCTGTTGAAGTTTGCTTGTATTATTTTATTTTGTTGTAGGGCTAAATGGAACTTAAAATTAAGGTAAATACCTAATAGTTAAACAAAGTAGTTGCATAAGAAGTATACAACACAATGCTACTGATGTCATGAACACATTTCATCATCTGAGTCTCTCGTCTTAAGCTAGCGTTTTCAGCGGATGCAGCTGACCGTTATTCTACATGGAGATACTGTCTACTCGACCTCCACAACCTAACTATTGGGTAAGATTTTAATCGCTATAAATGGTCTTACGAATTGATCGTAACAACAAGACCAGTTATCAAAATCATTTGTTCATTATTTCTATATTTACTCTTTTAAAAGTAACCCATTCCAGGTGCTCACTATCTCCGTACCCGTCGCCCCGAGCCAACCGGGCCGGGTGTTGCGACTGACGGGTAACTGCACACGATTTACATCACAATAGGAACTGTCTCACGGATAATTACCGGATAACCGGCTCGACGGAACTACCAGCCATTTGTCAAATGATTTAGTAGATAATTTACATTGTTCTTTTGAAAATAAAGCTAGCTTTCTTTATACCTCTTTTTTTTCTTCTCTTTCTTTTGAAACCTCTTCAATGGGATAAGGCTCATCAGTGATGACAATCTTCAATCAAGTTTATGAAGTGCTAACAATGACTTCCCTTGTCTTAAAATACTCGTGCTGAAAACGTTAGGCATCTATTTCACTATTTTAAACAAAGGATTATTTTATCGTAATTATAATATAATATTTCTTTACTGTAATCAAATCCAAGTAATTTGGTAGTTCTGAGGGATCAGCTCCCAATAAACTGTTTTATCGGATAATCGTATAATCTGTATTAATAATAATCCCTTAACAACGTTGGGGCAATAACCGGATTAAAGCACTTCGATCACGAGAAGCGTTGAGGTAAATATACGTAAATAATCAGATATATTGTATTAGGTATTGTAACTTGACTACCTCAAGAACCGCGATGTACATACAGGAACAGGATGAATTATGGCGTTTATTCCATCATATTTGTTGAGTTATTCCGGTCGGATCCCCTGATCTGATCATCTGCTGGCCCAGTCGCAGCCCGCAGCCCGGAGTATGAATTTAATGCAATCAACTAGTGTCCAACCGAAGGTCGATTTCTGACCGATGCTGAAGCCGATTAATCAGTTATCGCAACAACCTTCGACCGAAGCCGCAGTTGACTGCGGCTTCTCACTAGCTTATGGTCTATTAACTCTAAGAAATCCAGTTCAAGATTGGTTAAAACTGAATAATAGAATGATTGGGTGTATCCCGTTTCTGGTGTTAATGATAATGTTAGTGACCATGACAGTTTACAAACTTAGATTGGGTGGTAGGGTGGTGTGGACTAAGTAAACCTCTGTTAAACATTTCGGGAAAAACAAGCATTATATTATATTGTTCTGTTAGTAAAGGGATATTATGTTATGAATATGAAGGTTTTTCACAACTTTTTAAGTTTAAAGAATATCTGCTGATGCTGCAGTTTTAAATGACTCTTGATTTTGTTTTAGTAAATAATGTAATAGTCTATTTCACGGCTATATACTAATATAGCCGTGAAATAGACGAAGAAAGTTATAATAAAGATAGGAAAATACGCAGAACTTTACTAAAACAAAATCAAGAGTCATTTAAAACTGCAGCATCTAGCAGATATTCTTTAAACTTAAAAAGCTGTTGAATAATGATCATATTCTTAACATAATATCCCTGTACTAAATAGCCGTGAAATAGACGAAGAAAGTTATAAAAAGATAGGAAAATACGCACAACTTTACTAAAACAAAATCAAGAGTCATTTAAAACTGCAGCATCTAGCAAATATTCTTTAAACTTAAAAAGCTGTTGAATTACGTTCATATTCTTAACATAATATCCCTGTACTAACAGAACAATATAATATACTAGTGTATAGTAAACAACACAACAAATGATCGAACATGACGCAGTAAATTAACTAGCTTACCTTTCGTTCTCTATACAAACAAAACTATCGAGTCCGCTTTGTTCGGCGCTCCTATTTATATCCAATTCCATGTAAATTAATATTGAGTTCCAATCCATTTATATGGGCGTATTAATGTGCTAGCTATACGGGTGAAAGCACTAACTCAATGGATCGTAACATGTTGGAAAAATATTAATTTGGCTACGTTGTATTCACACCTTTTCGAAGGTATGATGTGAAGCTTTATTGACATACTAGCTTTTGCCAGCAGCTTATCTGCTGTGAAAAGCTGTGAAAAGGTTATACAACTTATATCAGAAAGTTCTGGTCATATTTAAGAGTGTGGTACCATCAAATTGAACAAGTTTCACCGTCGGACCAACATCGTAAAATTTGTCAGCTGTCTCATACATTTGGGTCGAGTAGTATATATTAGTAGTATCTTGTATGGAAAACAATTTGGTGACCAATCGGAACAGTGACGAGTCGGGCATAAGCCATACCTACACTACTGCATTTCTCATTTCATTTCTTATTTGCCTTTCATTAACATCTGTTGAAAGAAAAGTCTTTTGAGAACCATAAACTAGACCTAATGTGTCACATATTACGGTCGTAAGTCTATTTATTTTTAGTCATGTTCTTGACACAAACATTTCTCGGCGGCTTAGTCCCGACTTGAGTGACATATCTCCAACGAAATCAGTTAATTGCACAGAACAACAACTATGTCTAACTAAGCACAACCACGCCTTCCACGTTATGACACGATGATTAAAAATAGTTTCAAACAAACAAGGGCTTGTACACTCTATTATGAAGAGTCTTTGTAATGAATTTTGGACTCTATAGTGCTGCGAGACAAAGTGGAATATCCCTTGTGGGATGTTTTAGGAAACGGTAGCAATTTAACAGTGACATCACGCACATCGAATAGTGCCTTAACAGCAGTTTAATGAACAATCTTCCTCGTGTAATACAGTCTCGTTCTTGTTTCTTCAAGAAGCTGCTAGTTATAAATTATAATATACTGTTCCGAGAATTTCAAAAATGGCTCATAAAATCTTCATCAGAGGATGTTGTTTGCATTGCGTTGTTTGTTTCAGCGTTATTATCAACAATCCCGTGCTCCACTGAGTACACTAATATCTCTCAGCATTGTAATATGTTGGCAGTTCAAGGTCTGTTTATTTTAATATCTTAATCTTCATAATACGTCTATAGACGTACCTATGTTTGTTCATTTTCATTGAGTAAATATTCAATCACTTTCTTGTCTTACATTTCTATTATATTTATTCGAAGTAATTGAAAATTTTCAAAATGTGTCATTTTGTCAACGTACCTACCTACAATATTTTATTTATATCTTCTAAGTTCTATATGTCTGGTTTATATTAATGGTTTATGAAAGAACACTTTTCTAGGAATACCGTTCCTAATTATTGATGTTTGATCGTTCTAGAACAAAATGACATTACATCCATCATTTTAATTAGATTTCTTGATTTAAACACGGTTGATTATTCATTAGCAATCATCGCAATATAAGAGATTCACCATTCTCATAATGTTATTCTTCAATCTCCATCATAATTGAATAGGCATGGAAGTTAATTTTATACAGTACGTAGGTATGTACCTACAAAGACGCATCCAGTCAATTTAACAATTTAATTTACCTATCGCACGCAGGATCCCATTTCCATGAAATTAAGGTTCAGTGAACTGCAATAATTCGACCTCCACGAAGCCGTTAGTACTACTAGCACTTTGACTTTATTGATTATTGAAATAGTTTTCGTAGCATTAACCAGTTTTCTAATCTCATTGTAAAGTTACTAAGTTCGTCATCAGCAGTCGGTGCGGCACGGCGATGACCTCATAAGCAATGTATTGTTTAATGTTAGTTAATATTTATAATAATATATTATTATAATATATTATTTAATATTAATAGAAAAATTACTCTCTGATAGTTTTTCAAAGATCATCAATTCAGTCAGTGTATCAAAAAGGAACATAATTAATGGTATCGACAACCTACTTAAGTTTATTTTTTATCGTTTTGTTAGTGACTAACCTGGTGTTAGAGTTTTTATGCCGCCCATGGGCCTCTGACTTGGCTTTAGATGCCGTCGAGAAATATGTATCAGGCTTAAGTTAAGATTAGGCAAACTATGTGCATTGCCTTATTCTGACAATTTACTTGATAAAGAAAATATGATTATATTTGTAGCCTGAATAACTTGATGCATTTTTGACCGTGACCGTCTATTGTTTTTTGATACTAACAATTTTGTAAGAGATTTTGTTTTCATTCAGGAATATAACTATGTTTCTTCCCAAAAAAAGTATACATTTATTAGCTACATTGTTAGGTTTAATATACACGCAGTTAATGATAATTTAACTGAGAGTAGGTTAAGTGATGAAACAGTATTATCTAGTATCCGTTAATAGTTAGTCCGATAGTAGATTTTTTAAACTATTACCCTCTTATTAATAAATACGGAATAAAGTTACACCAGGAATAACAAAGGAATAACCATACATTTTCAAAGGTTTAAACTTGGAATAACTTTAGTCTGTGTTTATTAATAGGAGGGTTAGAGAAGACGAATAGTAATATTTTACTTTATCACCAGAATATAAATCGTTTCTCCGGCAAAATTTTAGACGTGGAAATGTTAGCAGATAATTACCACAGGGATACTTGTATATAATGTTTTAGTGAAACTTAGTCCAAATCAATAGGATGTTGTTTGATATAAATAAGTAGGTGGTGGTACTCTGATAATTTGTAATACTCGTAGCTTTCTCAGATTTATGGAAAGGATCCCCAAGCAGCAAAAGGTTCTATAACCAAGGCGTTTTATCACAAAAGAGTGATATTAGTAGACCTATAACGGTAACCATTATGACTGCTTGTACTATAAAGGTTTTTAACAGAGCGTTTTGGTGCTATAAGATTAAAGAGCATTTAAGTTCTATAATTTAGCTCTTAGAACGTTTACAGGACCAAACAAAAGAATCTTTAAAGTGTAACACTATTGTATTGTATTGTATAGCGGGCTGGTGTCCGCAACTCCACGTCTAAGCGCGTATTTTGCGTGCGGGTGGGAAATTTATTCAATCCACCCTGGCTCCCCGAGAAAGCCCAGCAGGGCCTTGATGTTGCTGACGATCTCGCGGAGCGTACCTGGGTTACCGAAGTACTTTGCCCTGTATGTTGCAACCACCGGGCAGTGCAGAAGCACGTGGACTGCTGTCTCGTCTTCCCCCATGCAGGCTCGGCACAGGGGGTTGTCTGTGACTCCTAATGAAAAAGAGTGGTTTATTAAAAGAGCCGTGTCCAGTCATGGCGGCTGTAACTGTGCGCAGCTGTAGTTTGGTCAGCCGAAGCGCTCGTTTGGTGAAGCGGCCGTCGATAGTAGGAAGTGCTTCCTTGGCCTGCCTGCACTCGCCATGGTCCAGCCACAGCTTGTGGTGTTGTTCTAAATAGTACCATAGCAACTCCTGGTGCAGTTGCTAAATAACTTAAATTCTAAATAGCTCTACAAGTGAGTTTGTGTTACTGCTACGAGACTAAAGCGTAACATAAAAGCACTAAAATTGTTAATTATTGAACTAATTAGATCTATACTAGCTTTTCAGTATCAATAATATCACTAGTATTTCGTAAATGGTGGCACACTGTCTACTGTCACTCAAAATATAGCACATGGTTCTGTACAAAATATTTGTTTTGTACCACAACTATGCTGTAATAATAATTTCCTTTTTCTCAAGCCAGTAATAAGGATAAAGAATATGAGAGTGAGAGCACCTCTGTTCAAATTTCCCTAACATCGGAATGTTCAGAAGAGGAGAGCAATAAAGACATAAGAAGATGGTGCGTCACTTATAATATACCTCACCAAGCAATTAAAATTTTGATAGAAATAATAAACAAGCGCATTCCTTACGAGTAATCAAAAGATCCAAGGAACATTTTTAGCTACGCATTCGTGGTGATTTCGTGACTGAATTGGACAAGAAACTGGAAAATACCTGAAGTTGGATATTTTCTATTTATTTATTTAACAATTTATGTACACAATAAATACAGAAAAGAAGAAAGGAACAAAAAATAGTACAAAGGTAATGCTTATTTCTAAAGAAATCGCTTCCAGCATACCTGCGAAAGGAGAATCTAAAAGAAAGAGATGTAGACACAGTATGTAAAAGAAGAAAAGAAAATGGAATACAAAACATAAAGCAAAACTATTTCAATCGAATACTTATACCATTTATGAATATACTAACATACTTATAAATACAAAGACAATACATATAACAATACGTATAAATACAATAAAAGAATGAATAATACATACCTACTTATTCATGTGACGAAATGGAAAGATAATGTTCTTTCACTCTTCTTTTGAAAACTGCAAGTTTGGCAGTCCCTAATGACTATGACTGTCTATTATAATCCTAACAAAAAAAAACAATGTGTATGTTAAAACTGAGAATTAAAATTATTAATCTTTTAGTTTTCGTGAGGAATTTTCAAAATAACAATTTTTAGCTTAAGATTAAAAAACGTTTTCTAGGTAGGGACGTATTTACCATATCCCAAATCATGCCCCAGTGTGCATTTAATGCAACTACATACTAAGAAATTTATTTTGACTACACTATTTTATATTTGGACAACGAAACCCTAATTCGTTTTCGGTGAAAATATGGCTGCTGTTTTCTGCCATGATACTCGTAGCACATTAGCAGCACGGCTGGAGCCAATGTGTACTGTAGCAGCCATAGTCGGGACAATTCCTTTTTTCATTAATTTAAATGTCATCAAGACACTTAAATTATAAGGACGCATTGTCAAATTTGAAATCAGCATAATGATTTTATCGATACAATTTTGTTCGCAAGTACAAACTATCGCAGAGTTACGGTCCATGAATGTTTTGTAGTGTCCTTTTTATTACAATGGCAAATGGCATAAAGTATAACTTACCGATATAGTTATTTTGTTTTCTTGGGGAACGCTCACAACGTGTGCTAAAAAAAATCACTGGAATCGGTTACGGTGCAAAATAGCACTCTAAACATGTTTCGATTATTTTAGTACTAAAAAGCGTTTCTCGACACTTTTACATTTCAACTATAGAGCTGATTTATCACCGTGAGAGCCTTTATGTAATGTTTATAGAATAAATCAGTGAAAAAACTAGGGCCTTTTTGAGGTTCTGTAAACGTTTACAACACCATTATAGTACTAATCATGAATACTAATTAGCACGTTCTAAAACGTTCTCAGGACTTTTATAGTACCAAATTTTACTACTTGGGAAGGATATCACTGCTTACTACGATATGTGCGGTATGTGCGGTAGCATGTGCGGAGGTTGAAGGGCATGCAAATTGTCGCGTTACATTCATAGTTTTTGAGTTAATTCGCTTGAACTTGATCATTAAAGTGAGTAGATAATACTTTCGAGCTCCACCTGCTGTCAAAGTCACTCGTAGACGGTAATCAATCATTCACATAGTTACTCAGACCTGACGCTACTGACGTCATACATCGTACTTTGGGAACGAAAGTGTCGTTTGTTTACCATGTTTTGTTGTACTCTTGTATGGCTTGGCAGGTTATGTTTTCAATATCGATTCGATTAATTGGATATTGAAAACATAAGTTCGTTACCTTGATCGACCTTTACGCACCTGTCCCGCTGCCGGCCGGTGAGGAGACGACCAGTGTTCGACTGTACACTCACTCAAGAAACGTGCAAACTATTAGATTGTAGGACATATTGTACGTAGTACCTACCTACCTAGAAAATTATAGAACTAGCTATTGCCTGCGGCTTCGCGTTAATTTAGAATTAGACAATCAATTCGGGTTGTACTCTGCTTGTAATAATATAATTCAACCATGATTCGAAAGTCACGTGGCGCCATCTATTATTAGAACTTTATTGTTGTTTTCCTCGGGAACAGAACTTTTATCGGGATGAAAGGTACCCTATGTCCGTTTCTGTACACCTGACAAGGTAAATGCAAAATTTCAGGATGATCGGTTAAGTGGTTTAGGCGAGAAAAGGTAACAAACAAACAAACTCCCTTTCGCATTTATAATATTAGTTAGGTAGTTAGGATGTGCCTACATTATAGATGAATAAGTAAATTAATAGTTGTAATCCCTGACTTCTTCACCACCGCGGCACCGTGCACCGCCACGGGACGCCGCGCGCGCCGCCCGCAAGTCGTGTCGGCGAGAACTGTCAAACAAACTACTCATTTTTTAGTCGCCAGCTCTGCTCGCTTTTCGCTAATCGCCGGCGGTAAGGCGGTCAACATCATTTCTTTGAATACGTACAAAAAACACATTTCACTCCTGTGTCACGTTTTTCATAAGCCTCCATCTACATCCGAATATAAGCATCTATCAAGATCTTATACTCGTAGTAGGTTCCTCAAACGCGCCGCATTACAACTCAATCAAGTAAAACCTCCTTCCCTCTCGGTCTACGTCACGTCGGGGCGTCTCAACGAGTCTGATTGAATTACGTCATGATTCACTAATACCGCACTGATTGATCGCCGATAATTAATTGCGGCTCGTCGGGGCACCAGCCCGGGTTGGAGCCGTGGGGAGTATTAGTGCTGTAGGGCTGCTAATAAGTTCAACATGGTCATTGTAGCTTAAACACTAGGTGTACTATGTACACCTTTGCCAAGCCCTAGAAGGATTATAGAGCACTGTTATGTATACTTAGAATAGAACACTGTTTTTCCCCAAATATTTAAAACTAGCTTTTGCCCGCTCGCGCGCGACTTCGCTCGCGTTAATTTATAATTTGAAAATCTATTCGGGTTGTACTCTACTTGTAATGATATAATTTAATCATAATTCGAAAGACGTGTGGCGCCATCTATTATGATAAGCACGTTATTGTTGTTTTCCTCGGGAACAGTACTTTTTTCGGGATGAAAGGTACCCTGTGTCCGTATCTGTACAGCCGACAACGTAAATGCAAAATTACAGGATGATCGGTTTAGTGGTTTAGGCGTGAAAAGGTAACAAACAAACTCACTTTCGCATTTATATGAATAGTTAGGGAGTTAGGTTAGGATAGTAAGGATTAGGAAGTTAGGATTAGGATAACACAAGATAAAATGTAGGTAAAGATGTAAAGGTTATTTCTTAACTCAGTCAGGTCACTATTCAATATATATAATACTCTGTAGCTCAATATCATATAATCAACAAATTGTCCACATTTGAAATCTAACAAATGGCTATAAAACACGGCTGGCGGGCACTTTGTCCCCGGTTACTCGTGCCTGTATCCGTACGAAATGGTAATACATACCGTATTTGGTCCCATTACACCGTCTGAAAGTGTTCTGGTCCCAGACTGTCCCAGACCGCGACCCTTCTGGTTCGTGTATTATTTTTCTATTAAACTTAGTGTTTGTAGAACATTGGCACGTAGGCCGCCATAGTTGGCCTATTGTTTCCAACTGCTCCATATCTGCGGGACGCTCCGAATTCCAACGGATTTAGAAACGAAACGAAAACTTGTAACAGCTGCTTATCTTGCCGTTCAATTCCGAAGAGGGTTTTTACACAGAGAGGATATTGACAGAAGGTCTACATGTGAGGAAGTCTGCAAAGCCTATTCAATCATTATGTTCCCGCCCTTGTCCCATATTACTTGGGGTCGGCGCAACATGTTTTCTTCGACTCTTGGTGTCAGCCGATACGCTATCATTCACCCCCTAATGTTATGGAACAAAACTTTGGATTATCATTTCCAAACCCCTCGCAATCTGTATTCCACAAGTATGTTTACGTCCGTCGTTACCGTTACGTTCATAGTTACCACTAGTATACGTCATGTAAATGCCTTATCCTAAGATTACAGGACTGGAATTTCTGCTTATTCACACTTGCCACTTCTAAATTCGGGTCGGAATGGTTCTCAAAAAGTTGTTACTATTTAGGGCACTATCTCAATCTTTAAACCAAAGACGTGTTTGGTTGGAGGCCGGAAAGATCTCGTTATAGCCACTCGGGTTTTGCTTAGACGATGAAGAGTGTTCGCTTGAGGGATAGACACATCGAGAAGGGTTTTATGTCTCGTCCCAAACGATTTGGAAGTGCAAAATGTTTTACAAGCAAGTTCTGAAATCTCTTTGATGTATCTGTATCAAAACTAAATATCTCTCGCCGAAGACCAATTTTGAACTTTGTGACAGATTTTAAATATTTCACGAAAAGCCGATTTAGTTAACCCGAATTTAAATGGCATAACTAGGGTTGATAAAACTGAACTGTACTCCGATTTCATAGACGGAAATAAGCTATGTGATACGTAGATAGAAATCTGCTTGAAGGTAAACTGGGAATGTCAACACCCGAGAAAAGGTTTGGATGATTGTGACAAATGGAGTGGAAATACACATGTCGTGTTATACCTTTGTCAAAAATAAGCTCCACTCACACATCGGTACCAGACCGGTTGAGTATGTGTAGTGGAGTAAGTAGAGCAGTATAAACACAGTGCTATAAACACTGCAGTGCCTGTTTTAACAATGCTCGTGATCGCTGCCTACTTTAGTAGTGGTCTAGCAATAGCAGTCTGCGAGGGACGGTGACGACGGTGTATCACAGACCTTTGATTAATTGAACGTAATGCTACTAACTCCGACAGCGCACGTTGCGGCTTACCGCACCTAATTATCGACATTCAATTAACTTTTGCGTGATCCAATCAGCTGATTCAATCACATGATTTAATTAGATATTCCCAGTCGAATACAAAGATGAATTCCGCCGAAGATCGAATTGAAAGTACCTGCTAAAACTTGAATTACTTTCCTTAAAGTTTATCAGGTTGACGAAGCCGTAGACTGGCTTTTAACAGGCATATAATTAGGTATCATGATTAGATTACGAAGTTATTTCAGACAAGTGCCGTTTAACAAAGTCAGTCGGGTTTCACGAGAGTGGAGTAATGTTGCTTTTTCATTCGCGAATGAACACGAGAGTTTGAATAACTTGTGAATGGGGTATTTTTGGATGTAGCGCTCCAGTTTCTAATCCACTCGGGAGATTAAAAGAAAATCTATGTATGTCTGCGGGCTTCCACCCGAGATTTTTATTCGTTGCGAGTTAGGAGTGCTATAAAAATAGTCTAAATGGCTCGGAGGCGCGGGCGGTGTTGCCAGCCTTCTGGGGACCTTGACCTGAAGAAACGGGGTGCTGGTAACACGGATAAAAATAAATGGAGAAGGCTTATTATATCCAGCTTCTAATAACCATGATATGAAAAATAATGGCGACGATTTAGTTACAACGGGACTATTGTCGCGGCAAATAGTTGAAGTTTGGTAAATTGTGTTCTTTCTGTAATTTATATATTCTTAAATTAAATCGAGGTTTCCACCACCGAGGAGAACATTTGAGTCAACACGTTTTGTAAATAGTTATTATTGGAGCCTTATAGTTTGTCAAAAGTTTTGAAGCTTTATGTATGGCTTTATTTTTCTAATTTCAAAACTCACAGAAAATCATCATCAGAAAATCTTCTCAGAAAACTTAAAAAAAAAAAAACAAATTTTTGTAATGTACACGTTCAACTAAAACAAAATTCTCGAAACCACGTACACAAAGCAAATGTTAATACATTAATAACTCATATGTACGAGTATATGGTGGGCGGTGTAATACGTGCATGTAAAATTAGACGCTTTGACAGCGCGTCGCGTGGAGTACGTGAGCATTGTTGCTGACCGCGCCGCAGCCCGCATGGACCATGAAATGAGATGGGAAGCTACCAAGCGGAGTCCAGTCATGGAATATCGTGAAGGGAATAGCTACCTAAAGCTACGAGTATTTAGAAAAAAACTTGAAGGAAAGCAAAAAAGAAGAAGAAAAGCAAACGTATTTATTGGACTCGCACAGGACACAAGACAAACAAATATCTAAATAATATTTGTTCTGTAGTGTGTTTGAGATTGTTTTGGTTTTCGTTTGTATTTTTTCTGTATTTTTGCCAGTTCCGTGAGTTTGTTTCAAAGTAGCGAGCTGGTTTTTTTGTTCTAAGGCTGGTTTTTTGTTAGAGAGTGAGGCATTATCGTTACGTGCGACTTCAAATGACGCCATTTTCGTCTGCGTAATTTATAAAAAAAACTCTTCTGAGACCTACTTGTCTGGTTAACGAACATAACTAAGTTATTGTAAAAGGTAACTCTTAAATTTTAATTTTCTCTGAAGTTAAAATATAAATAATTCTTTACATTTCAAGCAAAATAAATTCAAAGACGCGTATCTCTCATAACGACATAAAATACGAATATCTGCGAAAAATCCGGAGCTTTCAATAACGTGAAGAGGTGCTCCAATCACAAAAGTTAAATTGACGACGAACGACAATAGCGATAAGAACATTCGACCTGCTGCAAGCACAATACAATCATAAGATTGATAATCACACATCGTGGACGTAGACAGAAGACCCAATCAGTATCAAGAATTACACACTTTGGTGTGACTTATAAGTGACGAAACAAATGTACCGACGACGTCAAGTGTACACAAAGTAGTCATTGGCGCTTTTACGTTTCTGACTGCGTAATATTTTTACCAGCAACTGTATTCGTTTACCCGAGATATCGAGGTTTACGTTTGGCTAATATTTATTAAAGATATGTTTATAAAAATGAGGCTAAAATCAATTAAGGAATTGAATTCAACGCAGGATCTATGAGAAAACCATATTCTATATTACTCCCGTGTTATTAAGTGTGGCTTTTCTGATTTTGATGCTATCATTATTTTATTATCAGTACAAATCCTTAAGAGCAATCAGAATCGCAAATAAGTACGTTCTTCATTACATCCCGCTATCCCGAGCGAATCACGAAGTACGACATAATGAAGACTTAAAACAGCGAGGATTAATGTCTGTCGCGCTCAGCTGTCCATTGAGATGTTTCCCGCTATTATTTAGATTGCTACACACATATAGGCAGACAACGTGCGGAATCCGGGGCGAAACATTTCGGTGCAGAGTGTATTAGCTAACCAACTGAAGCAGGACTTATTGAAATGCCTTTCAGTTCGGTAAAAGGATTCTATTTTGAATAACTTTAAAAGAACCTAAAATATGAACAGCTGTCTTCATGTATTTGGTTTTGAGAAGGAAACTAGTTACCGAAGTCATCTTAGGCATTCGTGTAAGAAGGGGAGATACACCTGTGTGCGATACCCCATGTCCTGTAGTAAGAAGCAAAACGTCAATTTAGTCATAACCTTCTGGCCACAGCCAAGCGCGGTGCGGATTGCGGCGCGGCGTGCGGCGCGGCAAGCGGTGATCGACGAAAACAAATGGTAGACAATGTATGAAGTAAGCCACAGCTACCGGCGGCGCGAATTGCGGCGCGACTTGCGGCGCGGTGAGCGCCGCGCGGCACACGGCGGCGACGGGCTGCGCGGTGTGCGATTGAAACAAATGTACTAGCGAGTATCGAGGAGGCCACAGCTCAGAGCGGCGCGCGCGGCGGCAGCGGTGGACGTATTCAACATCGCACGATCGAAACAAATAATTTTGTTTTTATCGGGCGTTGAGCTTATATAAATAATGGATACTGAACAATTTATTAGTGAAATACTGAGTAGATCAGGGTGCCTAAAATGGAAGCTTTATCAGAATCATAATATGAATCACGTTAAAAATTTGAAATTCTGAAAATGGTCTTTATGGTTATGACCACAAAGTCCATTTTAAGAGTTTTAAATTTTTAACTTGATTCGTATTATGATTCTGATAAAGTAGTCATTTTAGGCCCCAGTAATCTGGATATCAAAACATGTTGTAAAAAATTGTGGGACGAAACAAAACAACAATTTAAATACCGTGCCACTTTTGATAGGGCC
Organism: Eugnorisma glareosa; assembly: GCA_947578425.1. NCBI lineage: Eukaryota > Metazoa > Arthropoda > Insecta > Lepidoptera > Noctuidae > Eugnorisma > Eugnorisma glareosa. The sequence continues at coordinate 524,385 of OX387970.1, forward strand.
ATTTTATAGTTAGCCGTTCTCTAAATACGTCCACCGCTGACGCCGCCGCGGTCGCAGCTAGTCGAGCTGTGGCTTACCACCGCAAGCCGCGCCGCCCGCCGCGCCGCCCGCCGCACCGCGCACCGCGCCGCCAGTAGCTGTGGCCAGGACGTAAGGCATACTTTCGTGTCATTGTGTCACTTAGAGATAGAGAATTGCGACATCTTGACGCCATGTGACTGACGCTCGCGATAATTTGTCGGCAAGAGAAAGACGATATAAAACATAAACATACCAATAATCTTAATCCTGTCTGTAGTTTCCCAGCGTGCGAAAAACATCGAGTTTTCTTGCTATGACTACCTACGTAAAAGGAGCTCTCATCAGAAAAAAAAACATTCTTGATAGTATAATCGTTATCTTTTACAAAGAACGTGTGAAAAATGCACGGCAGTATGTCGTGCCGAGTTTATTTAAATAAACAAATAAATATTTAGATTGCAAGTTTAGGCGGTAGGGAACCACGCCCGTCGCGCTACGCTCGCTTATATCTCTTAAATGCATTTTGTTGCCACAAGACTCTTGCGAAGAAGCTAAGATATTGTCTTCTACGAAATAAATACGTTAAAGGAGATTTTGTGAGGGTTTCCGTACATGGATTTGCAATGTTATTTTGGGGAGAAATTATTGTTATTTGATTCAAAAGTTGATTTTACTAGTTTTTATGGATAAGAAAAATGTATACATGAGGCCTTGCCCAGCAGTGGGACAGTAATAGGCTGGTATTATTATTATTAATTCCTTTATTTAAATCTTTACTAACAATTATATTTTTAAATATTCTTTAGAAAAAACAATAAAAAAAAACATTAAAAATTATAAAAAAATTGTAGCCCACCTGTATCGGGAACAGGGTCCAGCTACCGGCGGTCAGGGCTCCAGAGAGAGGAACCTCCTAACAATAATTGCCGTGTCCAGGAGTAACGCTTTTTGAATCAAGCCCATGATCCAGCTACCTAGCGAGAGCCTCCTCAGGTATGCATCGAGGCTCTTGGCAATGAAGCCATGGGGTGCTAAGACTAGCAGCACAATGATCGCTGAGTCCACGTCCCACATGTCGACAACCTCGCGAGCCAATCTTGACTTGACTTGATTTGCTTATCTTTCTCAGCTTTCACGAGGTTCTCATCATGCGGGACCGTTATGTCAACAATCGTTGCGCGCCACTCTGATCAGTCCACCACCCCTATATCAGGCATATTAGCTAAAATAGTCCTGTCAGTGATGATGGATTGATCCCAGTACAATGTGATATTGCCATTTTCGAGAACTGGGTCGGGCACATACCTACAGTACGGCACTTCCCATTTCACAAGGCTGTATTTTAGAGTTGCTGATGGATAAAACTGGCCACAAGGTTGTGTCTATGCAAGTACTTTCCGTTAGCCAGACTAGAACATCCGGAGATAATGTGACGGATTGATTCGCCTGAACGGTGGCATGCCCGACATTAACTTCATCCATAATTGCACAGACAAAAGCGTTAGTTTCTCCGAAGAGGTGCCCGGAATGTAGCCAGGCTATGGACGCTGATAGGTCTACATCGGGCCCATGCAAGGCCCAGAAAAAGCGTCCGTGAAGCTCGTTACTCTGCCATACTTCCCTGCGGTCGTTAGTGTCAAGCACTACAGGTTTGCGCCAGTTCTCTTTAGCCAAGGACAGCGGGGTGAGGCCCTTGTGCACCGCGACCACATCTCGATGTATCCCCAGCCACGTCGGCTTCTAGGAAATATTCCCTGAGACTGCATATCTCGCGATTGTGGAGAGTCTTAGCGTTTAAAAAGCCTCGACCCCCACACTTCCGCGGGATATACAGTCTCATAACCGAAGAACGTGGGCGATGCATTCGATATGCCATCAACAATGTACGGACCTTCCTATCCAGGGCGTCTAGTTCTGTTTGAGTTCATTTGAGTATGCCGAAAGAGTACATCAAAACCGGCATGACCCACCCCAAGTGTTGAAGGCACGCACCTTTTTCCGCATGATAAAAGGCTATTCAATACTTTTTTCAGGCGGCCAAAGAAGCGCTCCTTCAACGATTGCTTCATGTCAGCAACATTGATGCCCAGCGCTTCCGACATACCCAAATACTTATAGGTTTCGGTAGCTGAGAGGGATCTAAGATTTATGGAATTCGAGAGTTGGATTCCCACAGATTCCACAATCTCCCCTCGTTTTACATGCATGACCGCACATTTGTCCACACCAAATTCCATTATGATGGCGCTACTGAAAGTTTCAGTTACCTTCAGTAGCTCCATCAGTTGCAAATCGTTGGGGCAAAGAGTTTCAGGTCATCCATGTAAAGGAGGTGAGATATAACTTGACCACCTCTTCTCAACCGATAGCCTAGACCTGGGAGCCTAAAATGGACGCTTTAGCAGAATCATAATTGGATAATAATATGAATCACGTTAACATTCTCAAAAAGGTCACAGATGCAGTTGATATTATTAATTGTTACTTTATTACCAATTTCCGAATTGTAACGTAATTCTTATTATGATTGTGCTAAATCGGGCATTTTAGGTCCCTTGAATCCTCCAGCAGCGTGTTTAGAGGATTCAAGGCTAAGCACAACCAAAGTGGACTCAAACTATCGCCCTGCAATATACCTCGCTCTATCTTCATCGGCTCGCTTTTCTTCTGGTTTTGTCGACATCCTGGATAGCGAAGGACTGTCCTCCATTGCCTACACGACATCAGGAAAGTGCGCTGTGTTGCATCTACTTTACACAACTGGCAGCACCCTCATGAGCTATGTAGGTATGTGGACGGAGTCGTAGGCGTTCTTATAATGTTTCCAATATGTCGACAGATGCTTGCGCGAAAGACGAACCTGTTGACTAATGGCCATATAAATGAGGAGTAGCTCCTTAGTACCGCGGGACCTTTTCCTAGTTCCTACATCCATTTTGAGAAGCAGACATGATAGAATTGTCATCAATGTGTTTGTTAATTTTAGCTCTCAAAATGGATGTAAAAACTTTATAGAGAGTCGGAAGACAGGTAATCGGTCTATAATTTTTGGATTCTGCAGTACCACCCGATTTATGGAGCAGGTGGGTTATACCTGTTGTCAGAAACTCGGGGAGCGACCCTGACTCTAAGGCTGTCTGGAACAGGGTCGCTAGGCGAGCGTGCGACCTTGTGAACCATTTAATCCAGAAGTTGTCCAGCCCATCCGGCCCTGGAGATTTCCAGTTGGGCAACGGACGGACTGCGTCTTGGGGGCAGAAAGTGATTGCCCCCATTTCTTGTACTGGATCGCACGCCCGCTCGACCCCCACAGTCCATTCATCTCGGTATGGCTAACAGGCACCGACCAGATGCTGCGCCAGAACGAACACATGGCATCATCGTGGCAGGTGCGTGTCAGCTACACCTTGGTCTGATCGCGCCCAAGCCCTATAAACCCACCTTTCATCTCTTTGGAATGTGCATTTACTTACTTATGTAAGCTTACTTATATTCTCGCATGCTAGAAATTTTATTGTAAAACATTGTCCCGATAGTGTTTGTAAGGAAGGTCTACAAGGGCTCCGCTTCTTTTCAGGGTCCCTAAAGGTAATCTAAAATCTTCAGACCTACACAAAAGATTGTAATCTTTTGCTGAAAAAACAGCGCCTAATGGTAATGTGGATATATTACAAGCCTCGCCACGGTTTTCAAGGATAAAGCAAAAAATTGTCTTTTAACGAATAGGAGAGAATTTATAAAAGGGCTCCAATTTTAGTTCAGTTTAGGATTTTGATTAAAGTAGTTGCTGGGAATCGAAAAATGTTTAGACGACTTTGTAGATTTGCGATTGCTTTTATAAAGGTAGATTCAAAGTAGGTACCTACACATAATCACATTTAATTATTTATTTTAGGAACTAGTAATATATTTATCTTTTTTCAATACGTCTGTAGGTATATTAAATAAAGCGGCCAAGTGTGAGTCGGACTTGCGCACGAAGGGTTCCGTACTAATATCTAAAAAAAAAAACACCTTTGTTGTTTGTTGTATGGGAGCCCCCTGAAATATTTATTTTATTCTGTTTTTAATATATGTTGTTATAGCGGCAACAGAAATACATCATCTGTGAAAATTTCAACTGTCTAGCTATCACGGTTCATGAGATACAGCCTGGTGACATACAGACTGACAGATAATAGGGGGTTTTTACGTTTTCCCCCTTTGGGTACGGAACCCTATAAAACAAACACTGTTCGGGCTATTCTGTATTTTTTAGTATCGCTGAAAGCTTTTAATGGATTTTAATGAGAACACCTTTCCAAACATAACCGAGGACGTACGGACGGGTTTCCCAAAGTTAACAATATTTAGTTATGTACAAAGCTGTCACGGGTAGCACTCACAATTACGACGGTATCGAAACTCGACGTTTGCGGAAACTCGTTATTCTGAGCCCACAATTATAACGATTACCAATCCTCAGTTTTACATTCAAAGCTGGCCCAACTATACCAATTTATCTCATACAGTTTATCTCAACCATAACTTAGGGGTATAAAGGTAGATTATTGTTTGCTAGACGGTAGTGGTAAGTGAAACTATTTGTTTTTGCAGGGCCGGCCACGAACAAAGGTCGGTGCTAATGAACAGCCGGCCGCCGCCGCCCGCCGCTATTTACAACGCCCTCAATGCCGGCCCCATTCACTGTTGTCTACAACCTAAGTGTTGCTTTTAAAGAGGCTGCATTCTCTTCCATTTATCAAAGCCAGTGTCGAACGGTTCATGAAAATTAGCTGAGTTTAGCGCTTTTTGTGTTACGAAAACAATGCTGTCTTTACGTTTTGGCGTAGAATGAGTAAGTATTAGTAATGCTCCATTATATTGTTTTATTCGACAGTTGCAAACTCTATTCGATCTTGATTTCATGGATACAAAATCCAATACCCCCCCGACGTCTGCACGGGCTCCACTATATCCATCATAGGATTGACAAACATGAGGGAACGTCGGCGAGAGTGATGCTTCCTTACCTTATCAACATTCCCAGGTCTCGATCATTCATGATATGTTTTATTTTTGCATCAGCGTTCAAACTATTACAAAACATAGACAAAAAAAACTAGATTGTTAGAGTTAGCGAACCCGGTATAAAGAATGTAACAATATTTCTAGCCAAGGATAATAATAAATTGCAATAGGTACAAGTTTAAGCTATGTCGGAATCAGGTCAAATTAATGTAAGGTATTTAAATACGTATTATTTTCTACGAATATTTCCAACTTTCCTAACTGTTATATGTTAGTAATGACTATTTTGGTAGCACTCCACAACTACGTAAATATATAACGAAGGGTTTCAAACCTCTCGCTGGCCTTCACCTGGCTTCTAATCGGAACTAGCTAATATGAGAAGTTTGGCTCGTTCCAGTTGTGGCTATAAATACTACTTGTTCTGATGCGGGTACTCAATCATGTTCCATATTAATTGTAGTGGTGAAGGCAGTTTTTCTTTACCTTTGTAGTAATCATTTTTCGTCTCTTAGCGACCGTAAACAAACAAAGAGTTGATGGTTCATGTGATATAAGTATGATAGATGCTTTAAAAAGAATAGGTTTAGAAGGTGTTATTAAAACTAATAAATAATTCTGCAACTCGATTTGGGACTGCAATGAAAGTTAGTCTTGTGTGTATATTCCGGTAGCCTATGCATATGTTTTATGAATCACTGCATTGATTAAATGTGATGTGTGCCCTGCGGCGTCACGTCAATATTGGCTCTCGTAACGCAGTGAGAGTCAAAGTGAGGGTGCACAAAGTGAGCCCGGTGCACAAAGTAACATGAATGCACAAAGCTTGCTGAAACACTGCAGTCAAACGTCTTTGCGAAGTGTACATAACACGAGGCTCAGTCGGTACTTATTCAATATTCTTTGAATTTCTTTGAACAAACACACGTTTTCTTTTTTATTACTTTTGTTGTGTTTGGAGTACACGCCTTCATGTCATGAAAATTTGCAGAAGGAGTTGGTCGAAATGACAATAAAAAGCAAATAAATTCCCCAACAAAATCATCATATTAATTATATAATAATAATCATTCTCTTGCTTTGCTTGCTTGTATATATTATTAATAAATTTATTTCAGTAGTCACACCCGGCAGATATTTCCTATACAAAACTTTTCAATCAACATTTCTCACGTACGTCAGTTTGAATTCGGAACGTCTGTAAGCACTTTTACATCCCACACATAACAAAAATGTAGTTGGAACTGATACTACAATTTCGTTTCAGCGTGCCTAGCGTCGTCCGTGCGTAACGCCAAGTAAAATATGAGTGACACGTATTCACACAACACACAATTTATACGGGACCACACAAAAAATCCAATTTAGATTTGCAAAGCTGGCTTGTGAGAATAAGGTGTGATTACACGGTCACTTTATTGGACAATTCTAGGCAATGTGACTGTGACAATTATAATGGCAGTATATGAAACATTTATGATCTGCACGCCAAGATGTAGTAATTGTTGCCAGAGAGGACGCCTGTACTGAGATTAAAGGGTGAGCAAATTAAATAAACTAACTATTAATTTAATAAAACCCAGTCCTGGGTTAATAGCAGTCCTGTGCCTTTGCGCATAAACTGTATTTTTTTTTTTTTGTATTTTTGCGTTGTGTTTTTTAATGAATGCTGTATTTCCACTACCACTAGTAACTGTTGCAGACCAGATTTTTTGTAACGCCTGTGTAGCATGCAACAATTGCCGCTAGAAATCACTCAATATTGGATGGGATACAGGAAAGATAGAGAAAAAGAGCCAGTGAACCAACAACTACATCGTTCAGCAAACTGAACAAAAATACGCTGTGAGCGGATCTTAACGGTGAGTACCGTCACGCTCTCGTTCGAATCAGTAGGTCGGCAGGCAGCGCCAGCGTGGCAGCGCGGTGAACGAGGCCGATCCGGCCGGCCGACGGGTTAATTGAAGATGTAACGGGCCCGTGCTATGAATAATTCACGGGAGCGCGCGCTGGCGCGGCGGCTCGCCAGCCGGCAGCCGCGTTTAAGGGTTGAGAGCGATCGTGGCGTGGCGGAATGTTAAGGTAATGTGGGGCAGGTTGGCCGAAGCGTGGCGTAGTAGGGGATCGGTACTTTGGTGGAGTGATTGTCAAGGATTGGTAAGAGAAATAAGCTTGAGTTGATTGGTGAGGAAACGTGATATGATAATACTAAATAAATACTAGTAAAATAATCAGAAATATGGTTTAGATTTATCACTTTACCTCGTACCTATTCGTCTAATTATTTCAAATTTCACAAACTATAACACACTATAATAATTTATCTTTACATCTGACATTATTTAAGAAAATACTTTTTTATATCGTTCGTAAACTCGAAACTCGCTTTCACGAAAAGAAAAAAATCGTGTAGGTATAATTTCAGTGTGTAGGTATAATTTCAGTGTGTAGGTATAATTTCAGTGTGTAGGTATAATTTCAGTGTGTAGGTATAATTTCAGTGTGTGTTATGTTCGTATTTTTTACAAACGTTTGGCTATAATAGTGTAGGTTTTGCATCTTACGTTCTTTCCAGGTAACTCCGTGCGTGGCCATTTCCTGAAGGTAAAGCATTTCTAGGGCTCTGTATTTTGTACTATTACGGTTTTCTGTAGTTTTTCTGGTACTCTCCCAAAGTTTATTTATCTTTTGTAGTGTCAGATAATAACAAGCCTAGGGTTATTATTTTTAATCTACTGCTGGAGCTATGAGGTTAGGTTGTAGGTAATTGATGTTAGACCTTGTTATAAACTACTGTATTTGTATGTTCTAGAATATTCTTAATTCAAAATTCAAAAGGCCGGTCGTCTGGAAAAGAAAAAGGGAGCTGTCATGATCTTCAGTCTGCTTTTGGTGCTCGTGGTGGCAAGAAGCCCTCGGTAACAAAGTATCGGTCGGGAGAAGGGTGGTGCCCTTGCCTTCCGCCCGATTCGGTGCAGGATGTCCCGAAATAACCGTGTCCGGTGAGGACCTGCGTCAGGCGGAAGGTGAGGGCGCCGTGGCGCCTCTCTAGCCACTCCTCAAAGAGGGTACTTATTGTTGTAATGATATCTACAATATAGACTATCTGTATTGTCTATGTACCAAATGGTTTGTGTATGAATAAAGTTTAGTCTTTGGTCTGTCTTTGCAAGCAACGTTGTTTTATTATAGGTTATGGGCCGCTCGCTCATAATTAATCGCGATTTTAGTCTAAAACCAGTATTTTGCAGAGTAAGCAAGTGTTAAAAGACGATTTCGAGACGCGATTGAACTGTGTCGTGACGGATTGTTGTTAGAATCGCAGTGGACTAGTTTAGTCTATCAGTTTCAAAATGTCAACGAACTATCTAGTCAACGTTACCAAGTTAATGGGACGCGAAAATTACAGCGAATGGTGTTTCGCAGCAGAGAACTTCTTAATCCTGGAGGGCATGAAGCATTGCGTAAAACCAGAAGCCGGAAAAGAAATCAAAACTGCAGACGACGAAAAAACCAAAGCGAAATTGATAATGACAATCGACCCGTCTTTATACGTACACGTCAAGAATGTTACATCTTCAAAAGAATTATGGGAAAAGTTAAAACAATTATTCGACGACAACGGATTTTCACGAAGAATAAGTCTACTGCGGAATTTGATTTCGATTCGCCGAGAGAATTGCAGTTCGATGACGTCATATGTGACGCAGATTATCGATACAGCACAGAAACTCAGTGGTACAGGGTTCGAAATTAATGATCAGTGGACAGGATCATTGCTGTTGGCGGGATTGCCTGATCGTTTCTCCCCTATGATCATGGCAATCGAGCATTCAGGGATTCATATAACGGCAGATTCCATTAAAACAAAATTGCTGGACATGGATTTGCCCAGTCACGACGAGAACGAGAGTGAAGTTAACGGTGCTTTTACCATTCGTTCAAAGAACAAGGGAAAACAAATTACTAATTTGTCTATGGCCCGAAAAAATGATGTTGGTAACACTAGCTCATCAAAGTCAAACGTCAAGCAGATAAAGTGTTACCGATGTAAACAAATCGGCCATTACAAAAACCAGTGTACAAATAACGAAAACAACTCGTCAAATCAGAAAAATAAGGATAGAATGCAGTCTAACGCTTTTAGCGCAGTGTTCCTGAGTGGAAACTTTAGCAAAGATGAATGGTATATCGACTCGGGCGCAAGTGTACACCTCACAGCAAATGAAAGTTGGGTTACAGATGCACAGTACGAACAAGACAAAGAAATTGTTGTTGCTAACAGTGAAAAGGTGTCAGTATTGTGTTCCGGCGATGTAAATATCACGACTACAACAGATAACTGCGAATATGATATCAAAGTGAAAAACGTGTTTTGTGTACCAACCCTAACCACAAACTTATTATCTGTAAGCCAATTGATTTTGAAAGGCAACAGTGTCTCTTTCACGGAAGATGGTTGCTCAGTTTATAATCAGAAGAATGAATTAGTTGCCAAGGCAGTGTTGGCGAACGGAGTATACAAAGTGAATCTGTCAAAACAAAAATGTTTAGCAGCATCGGTCGTGTCAGGACTAACATGGCATCGCAGACTAGGACACGTAAATAAAGATTACTTGAATCACATGAAGAATGCTGTGCAGGGTATGTCACTTGATGAAAAATTTGATATAACCAAGTCCTCATGTATAACATGCTGTGAAGGAAAACAGTGCCGGTTGCCGTTTTATAGTACAGGCCAGCGAAGCAGTAATCTTCTAGATATTGTGCATACAGACATCTGTGGGCCTATGGAAACTATGTCTATAGGTGGCTCGAGATACTTCTTGTTGTTTGTTGACGATCATAGTAGGATGACATTTGTTTATTTTTTAAAACACAAAAATGAGACTTTGAAGTATTTCAAAATTTACAAAGCTCAGGTGGAAAATCAAACCAAGAGAACAATCAAAGTATTAAGAAGTGACAACGGGCTGGAGTATTGCAGCAAACAATTTGAAGATTGTCTTAACAGTGCTGGTGTGATTCATCAGAAAACTAATCCATACACACCGCAACAAAATGGATTGTGTGAACGATTCAATCGCACAATTGTAGAAAAGGCAAAGTGTCTTCTTTTTGATGCAAATTTAGGGAAAGAGTTCTGGGGTGAGGCTACAAATACAGCAGTGTATCTGCAAAACCGAATTGTAGCAGCAGCATTGGACAATAAAACTCCATATGAACTGTGGACAGGCTCCAAGCCAGATATTAGTCATATAAGAATATTTGGTAGCACTGTTATGGTCCATGTAGCCAAAGAAAAGCGAAAGAAGTGGGACAAGAAGGCGAACAAAAGTATTCTCATAGGATATCCAGATAATATTAAAGGATACAGGGTCTACAATCCAGAAACAAAGAAAGTGACGACTAGTAGAGACGTGATCATCATTGAGAAAGAATCAAAATCAGACCATCTCATTGAAGTGCATGATCAGAATTTTGATTCAGTGGGGGATAGTAAGAAACCTGATGATACACAACAACGAGAAACTGAATCAATGTCTAGTCATAATAATTCTGAAAGTTTTGTAGACAGTTTTGAAAGTTTTGCAGACAGTTTTCAAGATGATGATGACACATATATTCCCAGCGATAATGAAGATGCTGATAAGACACTAAAGGATGATGAAAAAGAAACTCCGCAGTGCCGATCCAAACGGATAAGAAAAATTCCAGAGAGATATGGGTTCTCAAACCTTTGTGTCGACAGTGAAATATATGATGATGCGGCTGGCTTGTCTCTTCATGATGCTTTGAACGGACCGGAAAAGGAGCAGTGGGAGTCAGCTGTCAGAGAGGAGCTACAGTGTTTCAAGGACAATGATGCGTGGGAGTTGAGTGACGCTCCAAAAGATTGTAGAGTTGTACAGTGCAAGTGGGTGCTTCGTAAAAAATATGATAGTGAAAACAAAGTTCGTTTTCGTGCACGTTTAGTAGCTAAAGGTTTTTCACAAGTTGAAGGTGTGGACTTCACAGAAACTTTTTCTCCTGTGGTGAGACATACAACTTTGAGGTTACTTTTTGCATTGTCAGTACAATTAGGTTTAAATACAACCCATCTAGATGTAACAACTGCTTTCTTGAATGGCACTCTAGAGGAAACTATTTATATGCAGATACCAAAAAGCTTTCCTGAAAGAACAAAAATTGGTCAGGTACTTAAATTAAAAAAAGCTATTTATGGGCTCAAACAATCCTCTAGAGCATGGTACAAGAGAGTAGACGAATGTTTATTAAAAATGGGCTATAATAGATCTAAAATAGAGCCATGTATGTATACAAAAATGCAAGACCAATTGAAAACTATTGTAACATTATTTGTAGACGATTTCTTTATTTTTTCAAATAATATTAAAGAAACTAAACATTTAAAGCAGGTAATAGCTAACCAATTCAAAATTATACAGATCGGACTAACTTACCTAGTGACGTCCGATCCTTAATTATGTGAAGTAATCTCGTCCTCATTTAGTACTTGTAGTTTGCACTTCTTGCTAACTCGCTATCACATTTTTTAAAGATGAATCGATTCCATCAAAACGAAAAATGTTATCTGTGGTCCGGTCGTAGGCGCGCTTTCTTGACATCTGTCAACTCATTCTTTCAAAGCATATGATCGGGACTTCAAGATGACCGATACGGTTATCGTACAGTCCCGATACATTAGATAACAACACAACTTTAAAAAGGGGTCTGTCTAGATAAGACAATATAATACACATTTAAGTAGGCTGATCTTCTGGGAAGGGTTGGGATACAATGAGGACGAGATTACTTCACATAATTAAGGATCGGACGTCACTAGGTAAGTTAGTCCGATCTGTATAATTATGCTCCGTAATCTCGTCCTCATTTAGTACTTGTAGATGTTCAAAGAAGAAAGTTGTGTTGGTAACATAATCAACATCTTTAATCATTGAACAATGTAACTTAACATACTATTCTGAGTATCATTACTTAGTTAGTAATTATACATTATTTATATTTAAGGTAACATAACTTAAATCTTCTCTGACACTGGTATCAACCAGTGTATAATAATCTTATAAAGAACTCAATTAGGTACTTATATCAGACAGTTACCATTGACCTTAAATTTAATCAACTCTCACTCTCTATAGAACACACTGCTTGTGCAAAAGCATTTGAATCACTAACTATAGGTCTCTTATAAAAGCGAGCAAAAGTTGAGGAATTTGTAGTCCAACCAGCTGCTTTTCTTATAACTTCAATATTAATACCCACTTCAGAAGCTTTTGAGGTAGAAGCATGCCTTGTGCTGTGTGATGTGAATTTGGAAGTATCTATTCCACTATTAGTTAAAATTTGTTTTATCCACCTGCTAATAGTTGCAGTAGTGGCGGCATGATATGGTTTTCTTATAGTTATAATTAGTGATTTACAATCTTGTCTTATATTTTTTGTAATATCTAGATAGAACAAAAGGGTAGTAGCAGGAAATACAGACAAGTTCTCCTTAAAAAATGGTAGTATCAGATTGGGCTGAGAACTACCAGGTGCAGAGGTTTTAATAATTTCTGGAATTTTTATGTTAATATTATCCTCATTATATGAAATGTTATCTATACTTATGAGAGACAAGGTTTGAATTCTGTGTGCAGTTACAAGGGCTAATATGGTAACTAACTTTTTGGTAATTAGTTCTAAATTGAGAGTTTCATTAGGGAATAATTTCGACAAATAATTCAAAACTATATATTTAGGGTTCTTAGGTCTTAATCTAAATATACCCCTGAAGAACCTTGACAGTCGATCGTCTGTGCCAATGTGGGGCCCTAGAACTAAAGAAATAGCTGACCTAATGTTATTGAGTGAGCTATATGATAGTCCCTCATTAAATTTTTTAGTCAGAAAACATATCACAGTGGGAACTGAATCTAGGAGAGGGTCAATATCTTGGTTCTGACAATAGGAAATCCACTGCTTTAGAGCAGACTCATATTGCTTTCTTGTTTTGGTAGACAAAGAAGCTGAAACTATATCAAGGGAAGGAAGTGGTATTCCTCTTCTCAGGAAAGAGGTCCTGATAATATGGCGGCAATCAGTTTGAGACTCCTGTGCAATGGATGTGGATCCCTGGAAGGAGACAACAGTAAATCATGACAACCCTGTCATGATTTACTAATAATTACTTAATATTATTAATACCAATATATTTTTTTTCAGAAATAACCATGGACTCAAATAAGGGAAACCATGGTTGTGAGGGCCACCAAGGTACTACAACTATGCCTGTCGCCCCTTCCCTTTTTATTTTCTGTAAAACCTTACTTATAAGTGCAAATGGTGGGAATGCATAAAAGAAATCACCGCACCATTTGACAGTGAATGCATCAACAGAGCATGCATCTGGATCAGGGAGCCATGATATATATTTCTGACAGTGTTAAACTTGTTTGCAAATAGGTCAATCTGAGGCTCACCAAGTTTAACAATAATAGTCTTGTAGGCTACATCACATAACTTCCATTCAATCTCTGTATTTGGACGCCTAGATTCCAGATCTGCGATAGTGTTTTCTTTAGAACTGATGTAAGATGCATAGATCCAAATGTGTCTTTCCTCACACCATTGCCACAACTTTCTGGCTAAGTTATTAAGGTGGGGAAAACGAGTGCCACCCATTTTATTGATGTAGGCTATGGCGGTTGTGTTATCTATTCTAAGTAAAACTTCACAGTGACTGAGTGTGCTTGCAAATGTTTTGAGTCCTATAAATGCTGCTAAAAGTTCAAGGTAATTTATGTGGAACTTTTTATCATCAGTTGTCCAGTACCCATGGCTTCTGATATCATTACATACCAGACCCCAGCCAGTCTGTGAAGCATCAGAAAATATTTCTAGAACAAAGTCAAATTGTTTTATTTTGTTGTGGGTTGTTGGGATGTGAGACAACCACCAATCTAGTTCTAACCTAATTTCTTTTGTGATAGGCAACAGCGCTTTGTAATTTTCATTATTGTTTTTTAAAGCTGCTGTTTTGTTACTTTCCATAACCTTGGTGTAAAGCCAACCATATTCCACTGCTGGGCATGCAGCAACAAGGATACCTAGCAACTGAGCAAAATCTAATATTTTGCATCTCCTCTTAGATTTAAAATTCTTTAATAATTTAAGAATGAGATCTATCTTTTTCTGAGGAAGTGAGATATTAAACTGAACTGAATCTAACACAAATCCTAAATATTGACAGCACTGTCTGGGTTCTAAGGCTCTTTTTAGTATTGATAACAAACCCTAGATTTTTTAAGACAGTTTGAGTTGTTGACACATTTTTCAAACACTTAGCATATGAATCACCAAGGCACAAAATATCATCAAGATATATTACAGAAAGCAACCCCAATGACCTCAGGTGACACATAACTGGCTTCATGATCTTTGTGAATACATATGGTGCTGTGCTAAGCCCAAATGGAAGGCATGTAAACTCAAACAATGTATCTTGAAACTGAAACCGGAGAAATCTTCTATCATATTTTTTATGGATAACAAGTAATAAGCATTTTTCAAATCTATAGTTGCCATAAAACATCCTGGGGTCATGAGTTTGGTTGCTGTCCTTAAGTCTTCTAGTTTGAAGTGGTGTGTAGTAATATATTTATTAAGTTTTTTGAGATTTAATATAAATCTCCATGTGCCATCTGATTTTGGATGCAAAAATATGCTGGATAAAAATTGATTATCTGCAGATAAACATCTTTCGATAGCACTTAACTGTAGGAGTTTATTAATTTCCATAGAAATAAGATTGCTTTCTTTCTGACTGAAGTTATTATTTTTAGGAATGGAAGTTTGTACTGGAATTTCATAAAAGGGTAGTTTATAACCCTTGATCCAATCATGTATTGTTGGATTAGTGGTAACATTATTCCAGACTTCAGAGAAATACTGCAATCTACCAGTTTGTACCTGAGCTAGCGGCGTTCCTGTCCTTGACGTCGCAGCTGGCGCCTCTGTGGCGAGTGCCTCGGGCGTGTTGCTGGTTGTTTCACCTGGTTGTTCCGCTTCAGCACTGTCTTCTGCCTACTCGGGCGAGGGAGCTGCTGTCTGTGTGGGCCCCGAAAGTTTAAATTCTTTGGTCTCGTCGGAGGTCTTGCAGGTGTGTTCTTCAATTCTTGTCCTGACTTTTTTACAGCTTTTATTGCACTAAACTTATCCTGTAGTTTATCCCCGAACAGGTACTCAGATATTGGTGTCTGCTCCATTAGCTCTTTCATATCCTTATTAAGGCCAAGTAGGATTAGGGAACGTCTAGTGATGCAGTTTTCATAATAAATGTGACAAAGTAGTCTGGCTGCATCACTTAGAGTCAAAATTTGATCACTACTCTCTTGGTTAGCGATTAGATTGTTTAACACTTTGCCTATTGATGTAATGGCAGCAGCCAAGGTGATCTGCTGCCCCCTGATTTGTTGGTCCTTTTTCACTCCACCATCACTCAGTGCAGCTGCCACTTCTAATTTTGGCGGGTTCAACAAACTGCAGTTCTGTGGTATTTCCTGCTTGTTTAGGATGTTTTGTCTTGTCTCCTCATTTAAACCCTTCACAATTATTGCTGACCACCGCGTGGCCAGACTGCTATGAAGTACTATAGGTGTCTTTGTTGGCTGCACCCCCTCATCTCCAAGGAGCTCCTCAATGCCTGGAGGAAGAGCTTCAGGTACGGTTGCTCGTTCACTGTCTGCCTCTTTCTGATTTCCTTCATTAGGTGATACAGGACGACTGTCGGTAGTCAGAAGTGGCGGAATGTGTGATAATTGATGGCAAGGAGTCAGTGGTATTTGGCGATATGGGGAAGAGCTGTCGCGGCGAGTCAGGCTGCGTCGGGTTTTATTATGTCGTGTCTCACAACTTCGGTCGCGGTAACCACGGCTTCTCGAGCGTGTTCGACTGGAGCGTGACGGACTGGATCGTGATCTGCTGAAGCGGGCTTCATACTCGTCTACGAAGAATTATTAGAGTTAGACCTCTAACTGGTTGAGTTTAAATCCACGGCTAACCTCTCGTGATAGCTCAAGGGATGCAATAGGGACGAGATTTAGAACAACTGAACGTGTACATCATCGGCTGACCTCTCGTGAAAGCTCTTGTGATGTCGTTCTATTGTAAGTTAGATCATCGGCTAACCTCTCGTGAAAGCTCTAGTGATGTCTTGCACAGTTGGTGTTCTCATGGTTAACCTCTCGTGAAAACTCTAGAGACATGTGCGTCTTAGGGCACCAGGTAATTCTAGGAAAAGACGAGTGGGTAGGTATTCAAAAAGCTTACCAGAGTTTCGATGACGACTCAGTTTTCGCTTATTCAACCGATTTTCTAGTTCTCGCAGGCGTTCGTTAAGTTCCTTCATCTCTTCGTCTCGTTTTCTTCGATGTTTTCCCATCTCGGTTTGGTAATTACAAAATTTTCGGAACTTTTGTAATAGAAACGTGACCGCGCGCTTCACAAAAAAGTACAATGAGTGAGTTGACAGATGTCAAGAAAGCGCGCCTACGACCGGACCACAGATAACATTTTTCGTTTTGATGGAATCGATTCATCTTTAAAAAATGTGATAGCGAGTTAGCAAGAAGTGCAAACTACAAGTACTAAATGAGGACGAGATTACGGAGCATAATTAAAGATTTAGGAGAGATAAAAAGGTGTCTGGGGGTAAACATAACAGTTAATAAATCTCAGCAAACAGTAACATTAAGTCAGAGAGGTTATATTGATCAGCTGTTGCATAAGTTTAATATGAGCGAATGTAAACCGATTCAGACTCCAATGGAAAATAAGTTGAATGTATCTAACAATGAAAATTGTGTAGGTAATTTTCCATATCAACAAATAATCGGATGTCTTATGTATTTAGCCGTTTTAACCAGGCCAGACATTGCATATACAGTTAGTTATTTAAGCCAATTTAATAATTGTTATTCTAAGGAACATTGTGCATATGTCAAGCGGTTATTGAGATATTTAAAGTACACCAGAGATTATGGCCTGAAGTATTCTGGTAATGGAAGCTCAATACTAAAAGGTTTTGTTGATGCTGATTGGGGTGGTAACATCATTGATAGAAGGTCATACACTGGAATTTGTTTCACTTTATCTGGTTGTGTAATATCTTGGGAAACAAAAAAACAGAAAACTGTTGCTTTATCGAGTAGCGAAGCCGAATACATGGCGATTACCGAAGCTTGTAAAGAAGCGGTATATTTGCGTAATTTACAGTATGAAATAACAAAAGAAATTTATACTATTGATCTTTTCAATGATAACCAGAGTGCACAAAAGTTAACCATAAACCCAGCTTATCACAAACGTACTAAGCATATTGATATAAAATATCATTTTTGTAGACAATGTGTAGAAAATAAAGTAGTGAGTGTTAGGTATTTGCCAACGGCCGAAATGCCTGCTGATTTATTCACTAAGAGTTTATGTTCTATTAAACATTATAATTTTTTGGATAAATTAGGTGTGCAAATTGTTTAATATTAGAGTGTTTCTAATCTATATCGTTAGATATAGTGGGGGTGTTGTAATGATATCTACAATATAGACTATCTGTATTGTCTATGTACCAAATGGTTTGTGTATGAATAAAGTTTAGTCTTTGGTCTGTCTTTGCAAGCAACGTTGTTTTATTATACTTATCGCCATTATTGTGGCGTGCCCTAGGATTAGGTACCTGATTTATTAATATTAAAGCTGTTGTACTGTTGACCCTTTTATTTCCTTCTAAGCCGTGACTCCTCCAAGCCCTATGATAGGTAGGTGATAGTTTTCCTCCGGGTTTACATTCCCCCTCCCAGGAAAACGTAACGTTATATTATGTGTTCCAATATTCATCAGAAAAATATGATTTCATATGTTCCATTAGTAAACATGAGAAGCACAAACTAACTAGCACTTGATGTCGTAACACACGTAACTTAAAAGAGCAAGTGTTTTTCAAACAGAACTCGTCTGTTTGTCCCCGTCGCCGTCGCAACGCTTCCTAATAAGATCTGTAAAATTCACACTGCAGTTTTCACTGAACACTGAACTAACTGGAGGTGTGTTTGTTTGTTTGTCTGTGTGTTGGTGGCACACACCGAGATTATGTTAGTGACGTGATACTGCTATAATAAAGTTAAAAGGGTACATACGGTACGAGAATATCGTGAAATAAGTTGAGCTCATTTTGAAATAAAGTGCAGTTATGTAATATACAACGCTTCATTCATAAGCTATAGGCTTGTATGAGGTATATACGTCTGTAAAATGTAGATTACCTACGTCAGGGTTCTTGAATGAGTTTTCTTAAGTTGCCCGGAAAAGTGTTTACGCTGCAAAAAATGATCTCGATATGTCGCATGGAACTATAAATACGATTTTCAGTACCTATTAGTGAGCGAGAAAAACTTACTTGATGCGGTGGATTAATCAAAAGATTTAGATTTTTAAATAACATGCACTTAGTTAGACGGTCAAGATTGAACTTTGTTCCAACTCATCGAGTCATCATCTCAGATTTCCTGATGCAGCCTTGTCCACTAACAAACTAGATTTAAAACACTTAATGGATATTGAAGGTTTAGCTCCCGACTCCTGACTGAAGACCTCATTTAAGACCTCTGCCCCAGATTGAAGTGGCGGGGTGCAGCTTAACTGCAGGATCAGGCGCTGATTGAGTCGTCGTGGTAATCTATACAAAAGAGACGCGCACGTTTCGTTAACAACACTCTCTGTGCAGATGGGAAGCTGTTTAAGAAAGAGTTATTATGTTATTTCGGGATGGGTGAAAGTTAGTAAATGCTATATTAAGAGGCACTTTTGAGAAACGTAACAAATTAGATGTAAAGCTTTGTACATTAATATTGCTCGATATTTGGTAAGTGACTGTTTCGAGTATGTGTGTATTTTCTTGTGCTTCCCAAGAGCAACATAGCTTTATTTAGAACTTTCATAAATAGTATATACTTTTATTAGAATTATGATTTATTTTCAAAGGACGGTTTGAAATGACAATTACTAATTACTATAAGCAGTACGAATGTATCTTCACGTAAATCAAAAATGATTTTGAAATTTTGGGACATTACTATTTTAAGATAACTAAATAATTTCTTCAACATCCATTCACTTCATTTAATGAATATTTCATGTTGCCACTGTTCAATTTAAAACAGATATCAATGAGACAAGATGTCGCGCTCCAACGTCCAGTAGCTAAACTAATAAAGGCGTCCAGCGCAGGAGACCGCAGTTGGTCGCGCGTCTCCGTCCGTCAGTAACGTCACAGTACGGACAGGTGGTATCAATCAAATTTGTTCACACAAACGTGCAATAACCAATATCAAAACTTCAGAAGAAGTAAACGTAGTAATGACTATAAAAGAACGACTGCACGGGTGACTGCATGGGTGAATAAGAGCGAATGAATAGAGGTGGACCTGTACTTCATTCAAGTTTCGACAGTTATGTTGAAGTCCCATGTAATAGGGTTATAGGGGGCGAGCCTAACGCCATCAACCGGTAACAAGTCTAAATTCCGGGAGCGTCGAGTTATAAACAATGTACGATTAAATCAACATGAGTCATTGACTGACAAAAACTCGATGAGCTATTTTATCGTCCGCGTATTGCCGTTGTTTGAGTTATAAGTCATTGATTATGGTGTGCGGAAATATTTCGAGTTGGATTATTTGATGTAGTGGTCGCAAGCGCAACTGCTCAGCCTGAGGTCTTGGGTTCGATACTCAGGTTGAATTTCTCTGTAGCAGCCATCAGTGGCATCAATAGTGGTTGTCAATAGGCCTTAAACAAAACTGGTGAAATGTAGGTGTAAGTACTACATACATAAGGCAGACCTATGCCTAACCCTTCACGTATAACAGGCTTTATATTATGTTGATTGTTTGATTTTAGGATGTTGAAGAAGCTTTGCATCTTTCCTCATGGAATGTACGTCATCTAAACCTTCTGCATCTCATTCCTCTGTGTTCAAACAGTGTTGGCGACTTGTTGTAACGACTCAACTTGCTCCGACTAGTTCGCAACTCCGGTAATTGGATTAATAGTCCTCCTTATAGATTTGGGGCTGTAATGAGTCGGCAAGACCGTATTCGTGAAGGGGCAACTATAAGACGCTTTATAGGTTTCTGAATAGAATAGAAAACAATGTGCAAGTTTGTGGTGGAATAGTGAACAGGAAAAATGTTTGTCAAAGTATGTTATCTACAAGTGAGACAGCTCATTTTAGCAAGCATAATTTGAGACATTTCTGCTGTCTCGGA
This sequence comes from Eugnorisma glareosa, assembly GCA_947578425.1. Classification (NCBI taxonomy): domain Eukaryota; kingdom Metazoa; phylum Arthropoda; class Insecta; order Lepidoptera; family Noctuidae; genus Eugnorisma; species Eugnorisma glareosa. Next base: position 544,745 of record OX387970.1, read on the forward strand.
GATGGCAACGCATCTGTCACGCCATTGATAGCAGATGCAGTATTTGTTCTTAGTGCCGCTTTGACTTTCTATTAGGCCGTCGGTCGGTTTTATACAAGCAGTAAACATAAGATAAAACTAAACTTTTAGTTAAAGACTGTGACATAGCTGGTTTTGTCACATTCTTATTCTCCTCATCCTCATCATGACGACTAAGCGCTCCTTAGCCAGACGATAGATTGTCTCTCATACAGTCGTAATGCAACACTACACCCGTCTCATTACCAAAAGTCACCAATCAAAAACAAAAAACAATCGCGCAACAATTTCGCTCCAAAAAAACTTTAAATGAGCTACTTCCTCTCGTTTTCATAGGCTCCCGTGAATTAGCGTCTGGGGTTAATCTGTGACCCCCGCGTGACCCAGTGCCTCGTGGCCTGACGCTCAAACACGCATTAATATTAATTCGTGCCATAACCGACTAGTCGCACTACTGTTAACATGCCGGATGTGAGGGGAGGACCGGGGAGGGGGAGGGAGGGGATGAAGGGCGTGAGGAAACAAGTGCTCTTGTTTTGGTACTTGAGGCGTGTGAATAAGGAAAATAAGGTTTTTCGGCTGACGGCTGCAGTTAACGATTCTAATAGTTATCTCAATGTTCGTTCCACGCATTTATTGCAGACTATCTATCCATAAATATAATCTATACATAACAATAAATGAATAAATAAATAAAAAATCCGCTTTTAGTGTAGAATTCTGTATATTTGGTAATAAAATACACGCATCACACCTAATATTGATATTCATTATCCAAATCTACTGGGAAGCATTATTTAACTATATTATAGGCGTTCACGATCCGACACGGAATTAGGACAGCTCGCTAATTTCATGTAGTGGAATACTACAGGGAGGCGGATTTGGCCCGTTACGTCCGACCGAGTCGGGCCAGTATTTTAACAAGTGCGCCGTACGTTAGTGTGATGGGCACGTTTGTAACCCTCCCGGGATGCACGACTGCACGTGGGACGTGCGGTACCTCTCGTGTTTCGACATTTTTATGTCCACTAGACGCAATCAGAAGAACAGAGTGGTTACTATTCAGGTGAGATGTTGGGTTTTGCTAAACCTAATGTAATCACGACGTAATCCCCGCAGTGTGAAGCAGAGGTGTACCGAATAACACACCTACATTTTGCCAGTCCATGTACCTACCTATTACACGGGACTAAAACATAACTGGGCGGGCAATCTTAGTGCATCAAACGGACAGGTATCCTGAATTTGAGGCTGCTATTGCGAAACCTAGTAACACTTTGCGTGACTTGGGAATCGAAACCAGCATTTCAGCTTGCGACCAACGAGGCAAATGAAGCTAATCAAAACTAATGTTATTAGTACAAAGCGCGGCCCGCCGGGCGGCGCGCAGCGCGCGGCCTGATGTTTGCCTGTGAGTGTCCGACTGCGCCTCCACGGAGAGCAAACCCGCTATTTGTAAAAGTTATTCCCTCTAACCCGAGTTGTAAGCGAGCACTCGTTTTTAAGGTACCGTAGCCGAATGGCAAAAAGCGGAACACTTACAAATTCGCCATGTTTGTCTGTCTGTCTGTCCGTATGTCACAGCCACTTTATTCCGAACCTATTAGGACTACACAGTTGATGTTTGATTCTTTGTTGTTGTGTGGACTGTTTAGGTCGATTTTAAAATAAGGAGTCCAGGCTTGGCACAGTCAAAACTATTTAGAAGATACCGCGCAGCTTCCCGAACGCTGCCCAGCCGAGTCGGATTCGACGGTTGACCTCTTTCTGGAAGTTAGACCTACCTAGCTGGACCGTTTGTCCCAGGTAGACATAATCGTCTACAACTTCGAGTAGAGAGTCTCCGATCTTGATAGGAGTGGGTGTTACAAGGGCATTCAACATAACCTTAGGAGTTATGACTTCATTGAAAATGACAAACATAATTATATCTATCCCTTTCGAACAGCGATAATTTCTCTCAGTGGCGTCTTTAATGGGCAGTTAAGTGTGTTGCTGTTTGTACTAGAGTAGGTAGGTAGGCAGGAGGGGTATGTACGTTAGGTAGGTAGGTAGTCAGGAAGGGTAGGTACGTTAGGTAGGTAGGTAGGCAGTTAGGTAGGAAGTTAGGTTAGGTAGGGTAGATATGGTAGAGTAGTAAAAAGTATAAGGACGTGGTAGGTAGGAAAAGTGCATTCTTGATTTGCTGGCGTCTGCACGTGTGCTAACTTTTCACCGCGGGTGACACCGCGGGCGCAGCTAGTATTTATATAAATAAGATGACGCGCTGTGAAATGGCACATATATATATATCACAGTAAAAACTGTCAAAAAACACTTTTGTCAAAAAGAAGGGTCCCAAATAATTAAACTAAGTCTGCGCTATCAAATGGCATCAATACCGGAGAATAAACAAGCAAAAAAAGTCGTTTTCAGTTTGCTAACTGTTTTATGGCCCCTTTTCGTTATAATTTTGATGTACCGGAGCCACACGAGCAATGCGGTATCGGTCGCAACGCAAAAACATATATTTTAATTAATTAGTTAATCATTTCAATTATAACAATTAGTCCTTTCCACTAAAATTCCAGTAAAAAAAAATACTAAGAAAAACCTTTTCTATTTCCAACATTTTTCTTATCATAAAACATACAAAATGTCAAGAAAGTGACAGGTAGGTGTACCTCGCTGCTTCCCATTACAGCTGACAATAGAGGCTACACAAAGAGAGCAAATTGCCGCTCAGATGATACGCACTCGTTTAGCCAGCGATTTGGCACGAGCCGCGCTCGCCGGCGATTCTTCACATTGTCCGCAATATGAACGTCATGGCGCGCGGTAATGGCGCGGCCTTACACTATTGATTTTGAATTAAAATCGCTATTGAGTGAACTGTGTTGATTTTTGTCATAATGGATTTCGATGGAAACGTGTAGACTGCACGTGGGGCATACTTTTGCTACATCACTCCTGTGATACCCGAGAGTTTTGACACCATAGTTAGGTGCTTGGTTGTACATACCTACTAGACTTACGTATTTTCATTATTTATTTCGATAGCACTAAGTAATCAAGCAGGGAATGTATAATGTTGATAATTAATGTTGAGATATGACACCCGTGAAACATCTAAAGTAAAGGTCTAAATTCGAAAACAATTAAACAAATGAGGACTTCAGTGCCCCATTATAACAAAAATGGGTTTACAATAAGTAATCATCCTAAAAGGGTGAATTTAACTACGCAGTCAGTCGTGGAGTAATTTGATGTATTGCGAAAGTAAAGCAATTGCAATACCCAGAGGTGACATTCCATAAAATATAGTTACGATTGTGGGCAATGTAGAAAACTCGGTTTGCAACTATTGTTCATTTAACTTTTGTCCCTCTATAAAATAAAGACATAACCCAGTTCGGAAGTCATGTAATACAAATAACTGGACCATTTCTGGAATTACGGTTCCAAATTAATAGTCCAATTTGGGAAAAACATGAAAATATGTCATTGATTTAAACTTACGATATGACCGCAAACTACCGATCCGATATCGTTATGGCGAGACAGGATCCGGAATGAATATGGTTCGCTTCAAATTGGAAGTTTTTCAACAGAAACACGAGGATTTCAAAATTAAACCATTGGTTAAACCTATTATTTATACAGCGTGTAACAGAAAGGTTATAATCATAAGGAATATTGTGGTACGGACCATCAAACTGAACAACTTTCTCTATGGGACCACCATCGAAATCGTAAAAAAATTATCAGCTGTCTCATACATTTGGGTCGAGTAGGTATTGAAATTATGTATAGGCCAGCTGATAATTTTTTTACAGATTTCGATGGTGGTCCCATAGAGAAAGTTGTTCAGTTTGATGGTCCGTACCACAGTATTCCATAATGATTATACCCTTTCTGTTACACTCTGTATACTTTCATACATCCGAATTTTACACTCATCGATGCTTGATCAAGCTTAGTGTTCTCTTTCTATTCACATTGAATCCTAGTGGTACCGACCACTGACAAATGTAAATTAATCCATGTGTGAGTGTTTGTCCCTAAACACCGCAAGCCTCAAGGATGCAATAAGGCAGTTACGTCACCGTCTAAGTGGGGCATTAGAGTGGCGACACGTCGTTAATATGCAGCGCCCGGGCGAAGTGGGGGCTGAGGTGAGCGGAGGGAGTGGGGCCATGGTGATGCTGGGATAATGCGAACAGGTGGGTAGTAGTGCTAATGTCAGAACACCGGCCACTAATGCGGTGCCATGCTGTTAGAGTGAGCCGTGATGCGATCCTGATGAAGAGATTAACTTTGAATCCAAAATGCACTGTCTATTTATTAGAGTTAAAAGCTTTTTTGTTAAATGGTGTACAGATTGATGAAATGGATAAGAAACGACGATAAATATCGTCGTTGCTTGTATGTAATAATAAGTCTATATTAGACTAAAATGAGACTTCTGGCCAGTCTCATTTTAGTCTAATATAGACTTATTGTGTAATGTTTGTAAGGCTATGAGCCTGATTATCGCAAGACTGGAGCCCTGAGACAACGGGACGCTTCGGATAGACTTTTCAGTATTACGACGGCGAGATAACGAGATTAGTGGTAACAATGTAAGAAAGTCCCAAGCAGTACCTTTGTGCTCTTCTATCTTAATGTAATGTCCTGTTAAGTATTTTGTGTGTACATAAATAAATGAATAAATAAATAATAAATAAAGTCTTTGCCCAAGAGTGTGTAGATTGAAGTAACCAAAACAATGTCAGAGGCAATTTTATTAAATGTTCATATTTGCCTGTTTCAACTATCCATTACAGCTCTGAAGGCCCATAAAAACCTTGACCAGTTTGTCATGAATAATATTAACACGACATGGCTAATAAAATCCTTGACCAAGTCCAGTATGAAAATTACCCACATATTGATACTTATCCTGTCGCATTTAATAACTGAGCTCATAATGAACAAGTAATTGCTCTCTAAATTGGGCTATAAACGGTGACGTCGTCCGCGCAGGAGATGCAGAAGGCCCATGTTACGGTTACTCAGAATTTATCCATTGCTGTGTTTATTTCCTTACTGTGATCATAACGAGTCTGATTTCCCGCAGGAACAGACGAAGGTGTGGCTGCGTGCACCCACATTTCGTCAGTTATTTTTAAGTCTCATGTGCTGGGGGCCAGATGACCAGATGACGAACGTGAACGTGGCAAAAGGAGTATGTTAGGATCGTAGCAGGTGGCGTTCTGTGGTTTCCGCCTACACCCATGGGAAAAAGGCGTGAATGTATGTATGTATGTAATAGGAGCGATCGTATTGCCATCGACCTGTACATATCCTGATAACAGGCTTCTACATAGAAATTCCTGATTGAAAATCCCATTTGCGACCATTAGTCCAAAGAAACAGTCCTTGCTGTAAAAAATAGTGCTTTCCGAGCATAATTATTTATGAATGAGACTGACGAAAGTAGGAAAATCCTTCCGCGGGAAAAGTTGACGTCGCAGGTTCGTTTGACAGCGTCACTCTTTACCCTGGTTGTTCTCTTGTACGCGACTAAACAATGACCAGAGTGAAGCTTCTGCACCAGTCTTCAATAAGGTCGGCCCGATGAACGGTGGTCATTACGTGTAATGACCGAGGAGTTGCGGAACTTGCGATACCGGGCGGCGCTCGTTTAACCCCCTCAAAATTTCCTATACACACACAGTACATACGTAGTTGTTCTCCTGGAAAATTGTTGGAGCTTCTAATAGGTAAATGTTGGTATCAACATTAAAAATTGTTAGTCTGCTAGAAACAGTAGAAGGATTCGTCGATGCCGATATCACAATACCACCACCTCACTCCTGGCAGAGTTGATTTTGATTACGACTGTAAATAACGTGATTGCCATGAGAAATGGTTTTTGCCCAGGAGAAAGATAGTATGGGTTGATTTATTATTATAATAGTAATCCTCCTCCTCAAGTCGTACATCACATTACTGAGGGTCGTGATCCTCCCTTGAAAACATCTTTTCCCTCACAATGTTTCGCCATCTCTGCTTATCCTTGGCCAAGTGAAGCGCATCATGAAATTTCGCATCAAGAGAAGAGCTTATCTGGCCAGACCATCGCAAAGGGCTACGACCTCTTTGTCGTTTATCATCCATATTGCCGGTAACCATCAGTTGTTCGAGGTAATTGCCATCTTTTCTCGCTATATGGCCGAAAAATTCCAAAACTTTGCGGAGACAGGTCGTAAAGAGTCTGATCTTTATTTTGAGCTCGCGTAGGATGGGTTCGTTGGTGCGAAAGGCAGTCCAGGGTGTCCGAAGCAACTATAAGTAGATAATTAAAATCATTACAATTAAAATCATCAATTAAAAATGAGATCACATTTGATGACTTCAGGAAACGGTAGAGCAGACGCTGCAAATACCTATTCTGATTCCCTACATACCTACTGTGAAATAACGATCATGAAAGCTGATGCACTGCACACCTGGACAGCTCAAAAAGGTCAGAAACTCGTCATAGTCCAAACAAAACAACATCAGGACTGGATGACGTCACCCAATCTGAAATAGCGTCTCATCCTGACTCGTCGGCCGGTCCATTTGTCACCGCAGCGGTTCAAATCTGGGGCGCGCCGCGAGTGCATGACGAATGGTCGCCTGCGACTAATTAATGTGCTAATAATCTACGGCAACCAGCTCGGAAATATTCCTTCATCAATCTACATTATGGTCTAGTTCGCGTGACTGAATTAGAGATGAGGGGTTTTTCTCTGTAAGTGAATAAGTGAAGCGGTTTTCTTTGAAGGCAATTGATTTTTTGATGGACGTTAGGAGTTAATCATAGATAGTCTCAGCAAGGGCTTACATTTAGAAAGTCAAGTTAAAGAAGTTTTAAATGAAATGTCAGCAACAAACGTGCTGCTACTACAACAGACTTAGTTTAGAAGTGCCTATAAGCTTGCATGACACATAATCCCCAGTCATTCAACCTGTATCCTAAGTACTGCCGTCACTTCGGGCGTCATAGTAATCGCATCTACAACGAAGTGTACATTAGTAGAAAGCTACATTCGATGCATTACCGTTTCCAGCTTATTCGGGAAAATAGCTAATAGTACATTAATTTAGAAGTATAATGGGTAAAAATAGCTATAAAACATGTTTCATACGTGTTCACAAATTCAATCCGAAAACATCACACACAAACAACCGCCTGTCGCCCGCCATCTGTTTGAAGACGTGCAGATATTTGCAACATTAGGCAGAATTCAAAATAGCTGTCAGTTGGAGGAGTATTGTCTTTGTCTGTACAGTACATTTTGATATTTGAACTATGATGATTTTTCGGTTAATTTAATTTTGGTGGTTCTTGCCTCGCCATAAATTCTGACTTTAAACAAATAAAATATTTTTTTAAACTACTCGTATGAACCCAATTGATGCTATTATACAGGGTGTAACAAGACCCTTAACGAAGCCGTAACCAAGCATTATTGACATCAAACTAAGTAAGCATTATTCACATAATACGGCGCTGTCGCCGGTATTAACATAAGCTCCGTACTTAAAATTGTTTATAAAATATTATAGTCATAGTAAATTGAAAAAGACGCCTCAGTTAGTGAGAGGATACAACAATAAGCATGTGACATAGTTATCCAGTGATTATTGTGACAATTTGTGAAGATTCAATCAAATGAAAAAAACAGTGAAATGGTGTAAATCAAAACCAGACAAAAGTCTATATTATCTTCTATAGTGCTTGTGATAACTCATAAACTAAATGTTTATTCTTGCCTGGAGAGCAATGTTGGTGAAATGGTGAATTCAACAAAGAAACAACGGTGAATTAGTGTTGTCTTCAACCGTCAATTTAACCGTCATTTGTATCGTCGAAAGAACAAAGGAATGACCTTTGGACTATTACTCGACACATCAACCAACCAAGACCAAGGTGCAGTCAACAATTTCGATATCTTCACATAAGTAGCGCGTAGCGGTCTCAGCACTGCGGTTAAAAGGCAGTACCTGTTGGTCGCAAGTTCGATCCCCGCTAAGTGGTATACTTTTTCCTTTGCATTTTACAATTCTTATTCGTAACAATTCAATTTATATCCATGATGAACTTTTTCGAGAATATCACGTTACGAAGAACACGAACTCAGTCATTATCGGAGACTACGTTCGAAGAATCTAGTACCAATAACTTGACGCTAGATGGCAGCACAAATAGTCTACCAAACATATCTAACGATGTATGTGACGAAACAGAAGCTTTAAAATGTCAAATAGAAAAGCTAAAATTGGAGCTATTATCAGCCCATGAAGAAATAAACACACTGTCCATGGAGAACTGTAATTTAAAATCAACACTGTTTGAAGTCTCTAATAAATATGAGTTCTTGAAAAAAACAGCTAAGCTGTTAACAACCGACGTAGGCTCACCAAACTCAAAGTCAAGAAAGGTATCAACTCCGTTAAAACAATTAACTCAACAAAGGGCCGTTGAAGATATAAGTTCCCTGAGAAAGTCTATGCCTGATTCTGGAAAACAGGCTACAAATAATAACACAAATGTCAAAACGACTCAAACACCTTTAACAGAACCTTACAGGCACACGGCTAAGACTAGGCCGAAAATATGCATGATAAGTAGTAATAATAAACACAATGTATTTTCAACTGCTGATAATGCATTTCAGAATAACTGCAATCTAATTCATTATTTAAAATCAGATGGAAATACAAAACAACTTCTGGATGGACTGGGTACTAAATTAAAAAATTATACTATGGAAGATTGCTGCATCATACTCCTTGGGCAAGAAGACTTTAAAAAAACGAATGACTATTACGATATTATATTCCATTTGAGAAGTATAGTTCAAGATATAAGAAATACTAACATAATTATTTGTTTGCCTACATATAAGTATCCCTTTGATGCTACTTTATTCAACTGTCGAGTAGAGACATTCAATAATCTCTTATATTTGGACATTATGACGCATGGACATGCATACCTTTTAGACAGTAACCTCAATTTGAAATATGACGACAGCTTGTTTAATATAAACACAGGGACTATCAATAATCTTGGACTACGTACAATATTTAACGATTTATGGGAATTCTTTTCTGAAATTACTCTTATTAACGCTGACATGCAACAAAATGGTATCGACAAAAACAGAGGAACTACAACGGATGACAATTTTTTACGTGACTAAACATCTACATATCCTGCACCAAAACATCGCAGGCCTGCTGGCGAAATGTGACACCCTTGCAGTCAGCTTGAATGAAATGTCAGATAGAAATATAAATGTGGACGTTCTTTGCATTACGGAGCATTTCATGATGGAAGGCTATGACAAACACCTTAACTTAAAGAATTACTGCTTGGCGGCTTCTTTCAGTAGAAAAGAAAGCAAAAGAGGTGGTGCATGCATACTGGTGAAGTCAGGCCATCAATGGAAAGAGTTGCCTAAAATTGCAAAAATGTCATCAACAGGTATCTTTGAATGCTGTGCCATTGAACTTGTTACTCATAGGATTGTTTGTGTTTGTATTTATAGAGTACCTAATGCTAAAAATTTCAACGAATGTATGAATAAATTAGAAATAGTATTACAGACTATACCTAGTGAAAAATAATTATAAAAATATTGTTTTAGTAGGTGACTTTAATATAGATGTTCTTAAGAGAAATAGGCAATCATTAGAATTTGAAAACATGTTATTGAGCTTTAACTTAAAACTAGCTCTTTATCAACCGACGCGTCTTAAGAGCCAAACATGCATAGACAATTTTGCGCATAATTTTAAAAAGTCCTGTAAAGCCACAGTATTGGAGTTAGCGTTGTCTGACCATACTGCGCAGTTATTGAAATGTCCAATTAGTAATGTATGTACTTTTAAACGGTGGACGAAGAGAAGACGTGATTACAGTAACGACAACATTAATAAGTTTAAAGGCTATCTGCAAAACCTAACTTTTCAGACGTATATGCAGCCAAGGACCCAAAACAGGCATATGAGGAGTTCTTAGATATTTTTATTTTGTTATACGACCAGTGCTTCCCCGTAAATCTTATTTCAGTTAATGTCCATAATAAACTAAAATGGGTATCGCGTGGTATTAAAAAATGCAGTGAGAAGAAACGTCAACTATTGTGGCAGTATCGAATAAAACCTACTCAACAAAATAAAACGCGATTTAAGAATTACTCAAAACTATTTAAGAGAATAATAAATATTTAACACAGAAAGCACAAAATAATTACAAAATAAAGACATCAATAAACAAATCCAAGACAACCTGGCAAATTATAAATGAATCAAAATTAAATATACCAAAGAATAATATCCCTAAAATTAAAATTAATAATGAAATTATATCGGATCCAAACCATATTTCAAATTCATTTAACGATTATTTTATCGACAACATTCAACCCTCGCTCAATTCAGGGCATAGAGTAACAAAAAATATCTTGAACAAAAAGGACGGGATCAGTACAAAAATACTAAAAGCAGTAGCTGATGAAATAAGTCACCCGCTCAGTCATATAATAAATGTATGTATAAGTGAAGGTATTTTTCCAGACGCATTATTTTTTTGTGTGACATTGACTTTAATTTGATTTTCTTGACATTGTATTTCTAATTTGTTGACACTGTATTTATTATTATTTTATTTTTCATTTTATTTGTATTTTTAAATTGTGATTTACGATTGTGTCCTAATAACGTGTATTTTTAATATGGGGAAACCTGAAATAAATGGTTTTTTTTTTTTTTTTTTTTTATTAAAAGAATCGGTAATAAAGCCATTGTTTAAAAAACAAGACAGGGAACTAATGGAATGTTACAGGCCAATTGCATTAATACCGATGTTTTCAAAAGTAATTGAATACTATATTTATAATAAACTTAGTTTTTATTTAGAAGTGAACAATATACTCTGTAATGAACAAAAAGGGTTTCGAAAAACGAAAACAATCAATATGGCAGTTTATGACTTTTTACACTCGATTATGTCAAATATGGATAAAAATACTCCAGTCTGTGCTATATTTTGTGACATGACCCAGGCATTTGATTATGTCCAACATGATATTTTATTAAAAAAGCTTGAAGCCTACGGTGTTAGAGGGAATGTTTTTGAACTTATTAAATCATATTTGCACGACAGAAAACAAATAACTGAAATAAATAGACTAAACACTAAAACAAAACATGAAGAAAGCATTCTATCGGAGGAACGAACCGTTACCTACGGAGTTCCACAAGGGAGTGTTTTAGGACCTCCACTTTTTACCCTTTACATAAATGACTTTCCAAAGTCAATTGATCATCCTGTAACACTTTTCGCGGACGACAGTACTATAACCATACCCTGTAATAATAAAGACCTATATAAATATGACATTAATAATACATTGATCAATACTATACAATGGTTAGACAATAATACTTTGAAAATTAATTTAAGTAAGACAGTAATTGTGCATTTTAGCCAGCGTTTATTGACCTTTTCCAATCTTGATATAACATATAACAATATTACAATTGACACGGTTAGTACAACTAAGTTTCTGGGACTAATTATTGACCGACAATTAAATTGGAAGGATCACATAGATGCTCTAAGTAAAAGAATTAGTAGTAGCGCCTATGCATTGTACTTACTTTCACGAAATGTCAATAGGGAGGCTTTATTAACAGCCTACTACGGTCTGGCTGAATCCGTTCTTAGAATTATGGTGTTATCTTTTGGGGTAACTCGACTAATAGAGAAGTAGCATTTAAAACACAGAAAAGATGCCTAAGAGCAATGTTTCATTTGAAAACCACGGACAGCTGCAAACCCTACTTTATAATGCATAAAATTTTAACATTGCCATCTATATATATTCTCGAAACTGTTATGTTTGTCAGGAACAATCCTAAATTATTTCCGCGCAGAGCAGATCAATTTCCCAGGAACAGGCGTGACCAAACCCAATTATGTGTACCTCCCTGTAGGACTGCACTTATGCGCAAAAGTGTTTTCCATATGGCTCCAACTATTTACAATAAGTTGCCTAAAAGTTGGAAGGAGCTTAATAATGTGCACTTGAAAAGAAAACTTAAGTCATATTTAGTAAATAAAGCATACTATACCATTAACGAGTTCCTAGAGGAAAGATTTGTATTGACATAATAGCTTATTTGATTTGATTATTATTATTTTTTTTGTGTTTTTTAATTTACAATGGAATAGTTTAATTATTTTTGGATCCTTTTATTATTATTTTTTTTATAGTTGACATGTTTATTGTATATTAGTCTTAATAACTTATTTTGTTTTTAATGTTCTGTTTTATTTTTGTTATTTTAAATTTATTATTCTTTAATTATTTAATTTATTGTTGTTTTATGAGCATGTTTTAAGTAGTAATATTTCTGGACATTTGCACGTCACATCACGTGGCAAACATGCCTGTATCTAATAACGTTGTTCTTGTTACTATCTAGCATGCATGTATTTTCTTGTATGTATGACACATGTTTAAGCAAATAAATATTATCTTATCTTATCTTATCTAAGTAACTTTACTACATTAAAAAATATTGCTGGGAAACGACTTTTTTTTTGGGTGACAATTCACGTTTTACGGTAGAACTCAATGTAACGGATTCAAAACATTGTGCTGATGGATCGATTGATTAATACGGAAGGTCGTGGAGGTGTTTAAAAATCTGCATTAAAAACATGTATTTATAAAAAAACTTGTGAAATGTTGGAACTTTGACCCCCAATATCTCCGTAACTAGAAGGTTCCCAGGTATGGTCTAGAACGAAAAAAATATCGCAATGACGGGGAGAATCAGTGACTTTTAGCTTCGTTACCGTTCTTGTTACGTCCTTTATATAGTACCTATACATACAGGGGCATATTTACCCTAGGGCCAACCGTGCCATGGCCCGGGGCGCCAGTCCACCAGGGGCTGATTGCATTTTGTTTTGGTTTTGGCGCAATTGAACAAACTTTACTTCTCGCCTTTTTATTTTTTCTTATCAATCTAGTCTAATCTAAAACTAGTAAGTCATTTGGTCGAAAACACACTCGTATGTTAAGTTTTAAGCTACGTAGCGCGTCTGTAAGTATCTGCAACAAGTACATGCTCCGAAAAAAGCGCGCGCGCGGGGCGCGGGCGCCGAGCGAGGTGGGGGCGGCGTGGTGAGCGGGACAGGGGCGATGGCAGGTGCGGTCCCAGAGGGGGTCACAGAGGGCATGTTCCCCCCCCAACATCTTAAAGTAGCTATTTTTCGAAAATTGGATTATTAACTTTCTGCTTAGTCGTTGAACAAGAGAAACTAACTTTTCCGAGGTAGGATTCTAAAATTTAACCAAGGAGAGGTGCTAAAATTTTCCAGTTTGCTTCGCTCGCAAATACTTCCTGTACTGTTTCAATTTTGCTTATGGTTACAGAGCTCCTCCTATTCTCATTCCTGAAAGAATGAACGTAAAGAATCTAATTTATCCGAGGAAGGGGACAAACATTTTCAATTGCATTCTCATAATTCCCAAGAGTTTTCTGAATTAGCCGTTTAAGTACTTACATAACTCCTGTATGAATGGCCAAACATTTTCGAGCTCGCTTTGCCATACTGGGTTCTTTTCGGTTTTTCTTTATAAACTGACACAATTTCTGTATTAATAGTCAATAAAAAAAACCTATCAAATTCGAAGTGGGTGCTAAATTTTACTAGCTCGCTACACTCGCTCTTGAATCCTGACTTTTTCTCAATTGAAAGGCTTTTACACATAAATCGACATAAATTGCTTCTTGCTCCTGATAGTGTTTCACTCATTGATTGACCCCCCCCTCGATCTGCCTTTTTTTATTCGGGGTTACCAAACCAAATTCCGTGTGAACGCCCCAAAATCTTTGGACCGCGCCTGGGCGATGGGCGATATAATACGTTGCATTGTTTGAGACAACAAGCCGCCGAACAAACGCAAAAAATAATTGATTTTTTTTCAACAAAAATACTAATACTTTTTATACGAAGCGTCCAGTTCGAGTGGATCTACGAGTGACGTTACAACAAAAGTAGTACTACCAGAATTTTGGGGAGCTATAATAAAACAGGCCGAGATTTAAAAAAAAAACACCGCCGCTTTAGACATTGAACCCATTTGGACTTAGTATAAGTATCTGTGGAAATTTTTACTTTCAAACGTGTGCGAAAAAATATTAAAAATCCACGAGTGTGAAATACATTGCATGTTGAACCTAAACATAGTGCGTTAAGAACCAGTTTTCGAGAAAGAGTATTGAAAAATAATTATATTTTTTTTATTCGTTTTTTCCTTGATATCTGGGGCGGCGAAACTTAATGGCCCGGGGCGCCAAATTTCAAAATACGCCCCTGTATACATACGTGTACCTGTACTTTAAACCCACATCCATATATCCTTGCATAACTATCGTTTTTCTCAAGACAAAATTATAATCTATACTATCTATACTAATATTATAAAGCTGAAGAGTTTGTTTGTTTGTTTGTTTGGTTGAACGCGCTAATCTCAGGAACTACTGGTTCGAAATGATAAATTAGTTTAGTGTTGGATAGCCCATTTATCGAGGAGCGGAGCATCAATGAAAAATGTTTCAAAAACAGTGATTTATTCCTTTTGAGAGCTTCCGTTGTGCGTGAACGGTTAAAGTTAAGCAATTATCATGTAAGTCGGAATTGTCCCTCTCAAAAAGCTTTAAAAAATGTCCGCAATGGCCATATGTCTAACTTTTAAGGTTGACGCACACTCTCTCTAACCCTCTCTTTCTTTTATGTAAGTAGTCACGCACGCACGCAGACGAAGTTGCGCGGGTCAGCTAGTCCCTTATAACCAGTGATCGGAATAGGTAGAGCTAATGTACCTAGAGTTCAAGCAAGGAACAGAAACGAAAAGTGTTCCTTACGACCAAACATTTTTTTCCACGTCGCCGTGAGCGACGCGAATCATTCACTCCTGTAGTTTCTCAAATTGTGTACGCATATTTGACTCGTGAATTGTTTTTTTTACTACTAACTTGTTTTATCGTTTATTGGATCTGATTCACATGACCACCTTGGCTTGATTTTATGGACTACGTTTTACCGCAAGATGTTTTGATTTCTGTTTACGTTTAGTTCCAATAATTGTACAAAATGCATAAATGGTATGAAACCCTATAAATTGTTTGTTTACCTTGTTAGTTCTAACTATTAAAGCTGGTACGAAAATTAAATTAGCTTCAGCACTTACGGCGTTCAAACGAAGATTAGGAGATTACCTTTATTTTGGAAACAATAAAAATCGTGTTTTTTTTTTTTAACCGAGACATTAAATGAATTGTATTGGTGTTTTACTTTATTAATTTTAGTTGTACTTAACCCTGAAGTCGCGTGGACTACATAGGTAGTACGCTGGTACACACGGCTACACATCAAGTTATACATTTCCAGTATAAGCTGACCTCGCATTGTACGGAAATCCTATACAATGCGAGATCAGCATAAACTGGAAATGTATAGCTTGATTTGTAGCCGTGTGTACGAAATCAAAAAAAAACTCTAAAACTGTTAAGCGTTAGTTTCTTGCACCGCTAAGTACTTTTAAATGAATAATTGAGAGAAGTACTCAAGTGCAGCGCAAGCGCCGGTCGCATACGGCCTTGTCACAGGAGCTCCGCAAAGATCCTGGACTACACACATAGTCCGCGCGACCAATTACGTAAGTATTTTTTTTTGTTTATTTTTTTTAGTTAAAATTCGTTTTACTTTTATCTTTTTAGAATAAAAATGGACTATCGACAAGCTGCACAGATTGAGGCGTAGTTGAACAAAAGCTGTTAACATCAACGAAGATTACTAATATATTTTTTGCCAATTTAGAAAAGTTTTTTTTTTCTTTTAGCAATTATGACACAGAGGTTGTGATTAAGTTTTATTGATTTTATCTAGTTAAAGAAAACTGTACTCATTATACAGCGTGTAACAGAAAGGGTATAATCATATGGAATACTGAGGTACGGACCATCAAACTGAACAACTTTCTCTATGGGACCACCATGGAAATCGTAAAAAAATAATCAGCTGTCCTATACAAAATTTCAATACCTACTCGACCCAAATGTATGGGACTGCAGATTATTTTTCTACGATTTCGATGGTGGTCCCATAGAGAAAGTTGTTCAGTTTTATGGTCCGTACAACAGTATTCCATATATAACGTTATTCTTACAGTTCTATTTATATAACTATGTGAACCTTTGTGAAGAGAGAAAATAAAGATATTGTATTGTATTGTATTGTATATGATTATACCCTTTCTGTTACACGTTGTATATTCATAAGTAAAATAAAGAGATAATGTTTAAACGTTTTTTATTTCAATTTCAAAATTAGACTACGTACGTAGTCCATGCGACTACTCGTACTGCTGTCTCATTTAGATGCGCGACTGCAGGGTTAAGTTATGTTCAACACTCTGAATAAATCATCCGAAAAAAAAAATTTGGCGTAAGGAAGTATATCCACTTTCGTTTACGTTCCTTGAACTTTAGGCACATTAGCTCTACCTATTCTGATCACTGCTTATAACAGTTGAGTTCAAAGTGTATGACGAATCGCACCCCATCTACCCATCTCCGCCATCTTGCAATTAATGCCACTGCGGTCTAAAAGCTGAAACATTGGCTCATTTATCAACGCTGAGTCTTCATAATTGCCTATGAACTTCCCTAGATCGGCCTTGAAACGGAATTAGTGGTGGAGAAACTGTTACAAGTTTTCCGTTTAAAATTAATGGTTGATGGAAAGTTTCGAGCAATAACAGTATGTTTCATGTAATCACTTCGACATTCGGAAGCTTTGTGGAAATTAATCAAATTGTACGAGTAACTTTGTAATCAGTGTTAATTAAAGTCAATCAAGCAATAGTGATTGAAGGTGACTAAATTAAAAAGAAAAATCAGCTAGAAAAACTGAAAGATGGAACATATTGTTTTTTTACTATTCACATTCACAAGCCCGAGCAAAGACACTTGTTACAGCTTCAGAGCGCATAAACCAAGTTACTGTTGACAAGGAGCTTGAATCAATTCTAATCTTAGTTGAACTCGTCAGTCAAAGATTGTGATAAGGCAACTAAACAGTCGGCCACAGCAGCCTTTGATTAATCGCTAAATATCCGTAGGCCGTAACATCAAGCCAGCTGTTGCATCGATGCAACTTATTTACCAACTTCTGCCATTCATCAAAACAGTTGGAGTTTCTCTACTTGCTTAAAGTTCAAAGGCATTAACGGAAATAAGTTTTTGTTTAAATAGAAGCGCGTTTGTTTTAGTGGACCGATAAATTAAGCATAATTATTAAATTCAGAAATATAAGGTCTATCCAGTTTTGCGCCTAATTTTGGTATGAACAATCGTAATTCTATCGTGACTCCATCCATCTACACTTCATTGTCCTTTCCTCTCACTCGTGTATCTACCAGTTCAGCAGTTGTTTTATTCTTCACATATCAGTAGGTACTTTAATATTCTATCTTCTGTCCGTCTTCTATCCATCTTCTATTCACACAGCCGTAATAACCGATTTTTTAAATATCCACGATAACGACCAAATCTGTTGTTTGTTTCTAACATTTTGTGCCATTCTTCCTCGGCTGGCTGTACACTGCGTATGACATTAAACAGCGCTTTGTTGTCACATCAGTGTCAGGTCTGTCGCGGCGCGGATGTCTGGGGCACACAAAAGGGACAAGTGTCACACAGCCTTCTTTTGTTTCTGGAGACACCCGGATCTGGACCCAACATGTAAACAACGCTTATAAAAGATAAGCAAGTATTGTCTCATCATTCGACACGTGTATCTATTAGTGCGTAAGTTGTTTCTAATTATTCATACTAAGCCTAATATAAAAGTATGACTATCATTTTCGGTAGAAAAGGTTGTGAGCCTCAAATTGTTATTTTGGGGTCCGATGTTGTGCCTGGATTATGGAAAAAGGTATAAATGGAGCACAGATGTGATGTTAATTTGTTATTTTCTAGTTTTAGTTGTTAATGTTTAAAAGTTTATCCGACCTTGGCTCCAATAATTCCAACTAAATCGGACCAGAACCAGAAATACCTCTTCACAGTCGTTAACTTATGTCCTTAGTTTTAAGCTATTAACCACTCAAGCTGTATGTGGCTGGCGTGTGGTCGTAACGTGGCTCGTGAGCTAATTCCAGTTTAATGTGTGAAGTAAATACACGTCGCAGGCAGCCCAGACGCCCGACTGCCAGACGAGCGAGGCGACGACGCTGCTCGCACGGGGGAGGGAAGGTGCACGCTTCGTGGGACAGCTAATGCAGTCAGTTTAGGAGAAAATGGAAACAGAGAAACGTTAAGAGTTAATCCGTCAATATTTTAATGTAGCGCGCCCGTGTGCTGGAGACCCTCTTCCTCTCACAGACACGTTGCCTGCGTCCCAGCAGTGGCAACAGTATACGCTGTACGTTTCCTGTTATTATATGGTGTTGGTAACAATGTGGTTACGTGTCTATGATGCATGATAATGTTCTTCATTTGGAATCCCCCGTGTTCGCCCCACAAAGCCAGGCGTAATGTAATCTGCGCCACACCTGTCCTGCCAGTCCACAGGGATGCCTTACATTGTATTGTACGTACATAGGAATATTTTAGCACACCTACCAACTACACAAACAGATACTATCTATATACATCACTGTTATGTTATGTTATATTGCAACATTGAATCATGCCATGCAAGCTACCAATTAATGTCATGTAGATTGCCGTTGTTCTCGGCTGTCATTTGTAGATCTTTAGCAGTCGTTACGACTAATCAGAAGTCCGAAAATCTGTCAACCAGTAGGAGTCTCGGGTTACCCATTCACTGGGTTGTAGATGTGAGATAGACAGTCGCTCCACGTAAAATACTGGTATTCATCAGCATCTGGTTAAACAGGAAAACGATTCCAATGTAGTTGTGAAAAGCTAGGCTTATGATGAATTTCGAGAATCACAAATGATATTGCTTGTTTGTCAACCAGAATATCGTGTTTATATTGAAGTTTTTCATACATACTAAATGTATGTTGAGTAACTTTAGCGTATTTCTTAGAACCTACTCGTGTGGAAGACAATCCATTATTCACGCAGTTTGCTTTGAGTACAGAACTATTAATAGTTTCTGTCACCATTGATAAGGAATTCTGTAGAATCAGCTTAAGCATAATTCAGTCAAAGCAACTGGCATGGAGATGCATTCTCCACACAGATATAATACTTACAAATAATCTGTTAGTCCGAAGTGTAAACCGGGGTCTGTGCAGTGTGCTGCGCCGTTCAGCCGGAGTTTGGACGGAGTGTAGTGAATATGAAACGGAAGTCTGACGCTAACCGAAGCATCGGCCCGCTAAACTTTGCAGACATGTATAATTCCATTGCGATTTAGCCGGGGCCAAGTCGACACTTCTTTAGTTGTCGAGGGACTAAGTTTGTCTTTACATTTGCGACTAAAGCTTATCTATTTACTAAACTTGATACCTTACCTACCGACACGACCTATATACCTTACATACCTACGACTACTACTACACGTGGTAGAGTAATAACGTGGTATGAGGTGGTGGTAGTGAAGTTTAATTTATTGTAAAAACAAAAGGACACCTAAGCTTAAGAAGTACTTATTAGCGGGTCGATGCCAAACTAAGTTGAGTCGTCCCAGAACTGGGCTACGAGGTTGGCCTCTTAAATGTCCATCAGTTCCTGTAATGATCAAACGACAAGACACGATATTTAGTGCCCCATCGTTTGTGGCACAACACCACATTTGCACTCCAGGGAAGTCATCAATAAATATCCACCTGAGCAGGTTTTCTTTGCTTCGGCATAAGAAGAACTCTTCTAAAATAAATCATTCTGAGAAGACCAATTTAATTGATTATTTTAATGTATCCTCAGTCTTTTAGAAATCCCAGTGAAAATGACGAACCCTACTTTTATTTTTCCTTTCCAACAATCACGATATAACGAATAAGTTCTCCTATCATCGCTTTAAATCACAATCTGACATATTTTTCATGTAACAG
This sequence comes from Eugnorisma glareosa, assembly GCA_947578425.1. Lineage (NCBI taxonomy): Eukaryota > Metazoa > Arthropoda > Insecta > Lepidoptera > Noctuidae > Eugnorisma > Eugnorisma glareosa. Next base: position 564,895 of record OX387970.1, read on the forward strand.
AGAGAATAAATTACATTTTACAAAGGAAATGAAAGGCTAGCAAAGAATACAAAACCACATCGTTCTAGATAGTGCTGCTCTGTGCCGTTCCGTAAAAAAACAAGTTTGTGTGCGAGCCCAGATATTCGTTTATCCAATATGCTTGTTCTATATCTTTGTTGGAAGGTTGTAACTGACGATTTATACAGACATCGTGTCATTTTAATTTGTTCCAGTGCCATGAGCATGAGACCTATCAACAATATATTGTTACTATAGGCGGTAGACCATTATTGTTGTATTACTGTAAGTACGTAGCTAGCTACTACCTCTCCATCGTCTCCTAGCCTATTCCAATGTTGGTATCGGCGTCCTGTCTAACCGAATAAATAGCTAAATACCTTATCTTACACGTGGAGCGACTGCCTATCTGACCTGCATAACCTCTTTATAGTTATGTGTCACAGTTTTCAGCATCATTCTTCTTTTGTCCTTATCCCAATTAATTTGATGTCACCGCAGCGTGTCTTCTTCTTCTATACTTCTATTACTCGTCGTCTCATCAGTCACCTTCTTTCTTGCCATATCATCCACACATGCCTCCATCCATCGTTTCTTTGGTCTTTCTCTACTCTTATACTCATCCACATTCATACTCAAAACTTTCCTCACGACAATTTCTCATTCCTCCGCATCACAACATGTCTATACTACGACAACCGATTACCACACAACTTTTCAATCACCGGCGCCACTTTTAGACTTCCTCATAAGTACTCATTTCTTATTTTATCCACTCGCGTTACGCCACACATCCCCACCAAATTCCCTCGAAAGTGTTGCCGTTATTTATGTAGTGTAAAGTGTAAAATAAGTATTTCGCGAAAACAATGTTTCTCCATATTTCTATGAAATGTACGCTCAGTGAGCTGCGATTAATTTACATTGCAGGTGTAGTAGTTTGCTGTTTCTACGAAGTTAATACCCTTTTTAATGGGAGGGGTCCGTGTGTTCGAGGCTCGCGGTCGATCATTTTACTTCTTATTTTAGTTAGTCAGTTTGCTCGGAGTTTTATTTATTTTTCGCTATTTAACATTCGCATAATATTGTACTCTCAATGTTTTTAGAAGCTTCTATGGCTGAATGAAGAAGTTTAACAGGGAAAGTTATAATTATTTAGTTGGTTCGAAAGCGCTAGTGTTTGAATTCATTTTTCAATGTTAAATGCTAGGACACACTGAACAAGTGAACAATTTATAATTTATTCCTACAAAAAGTGAAGGATATTTTGGTGTACTGAACCAGTTGACATGACTTTTTTCCACTTACAACATTAGAGAACTAGTGTCAGATGGATTATCAGAAATTGTGACGACACAAACATTTTCTTGAAATAATTCAATTCTGAACGGAGACGTTATCTTTCCACCCTACTTTTCAACTCAACAGTGCCAAATAACCATATTTTATTCCTTCCTTCCAAAAGTGTTGGTCTGCAAGGAACTTGCGCGGACTATGAATAATATTTGGGCTCCTCCAACACACTTATTCTAATAGACCCAACATTTTCTCATCAGACCCTCCGGTACGTGCCGGCGCCGGCACCGGGACGGCCCGGCACGGCACGGCACGGCACGGCACGGTTGCGGCTCCTCCGCTTTATTAGACTGTCACAATGTATTAAATCTCACGTCTCGAACTAATTTATGACGACACCGGCTCGTAATGTTAGCAAATTAAACGGGTTTCTCTCTTGTTAGTGTAAGACGTGAGGACTTTGTTCTTAGTCGAAAAGTAACTTGTGTAATAGGTATTTTAGTATTAAAGTTAGGTTTAACATTAAACGACCCATTATAGTATCTTAGGTCTCAGGTGGAACATAACTTTTACATTGTCTTTCCAAAAGGATTTTCGTGTGAATTGTGGATTATACAACTATGATAAATTAGTAAAGAGCCTTCGAGGTTGCAGGGCACATACTCACTACAATATTTAAACTCATTCAGTTTCATATTTACAAAGTTAAGTTAGCTAGCTAGCGAGCCTGCGTGTCGAATCGTGGTGGGTTTCGATTTCAATATATAAACACAATAATATTTGTTGAGTTTTAACATACGGTAATAACTTAAGAATCCTTGAAAAACTGAAATTGGCGTCCACGAACTCTTCTGCTAATTTAACTGTTCACCGGTAAGTGTTGACTTGCTTTTATTGTACAACAAAGCAATTCGATTTCTTTCCATTTCCCTGTAACCGTAGTTTATGTGTGTGAGCGCAGTTCATTTGTTTTCTGCTCGAATTGAACTTAGCGGTGTCCGGTGCCAATGTAAGATCCATTGCGGTGCTTGCAGCCACATACACTGTACAGGAGCTGTTTGTTGGATCTAAAGGTACACCACTGGAATAGGTACATTTTTTTTTGATTATTTCTATTCACAAAGTTGAAACTGACAAAAATAGAAACAAGAATACCTGATTTGTTAGAAACCAACAAAAATATTCACAAACAGTGCGACGGCGCATCTAAATGCTTAAATAAATTAAAACTTGCTCTTTGATTTTATTGAAAATGGGTTAGTAAAAACGGATACAGTAATGTCCGTTTTCTCTAAACCATTTGAATAAATACTGAGAATAATAGTAAATAATATATTAAATAAATAAATAAATAAATATTTATTTCAGAATCACATATCATTAGCATAGTTGTATTACTTATTTAGTAGTATTTTTAATTCCACTTGTATAAAGTGAATTTCATTGTCCCGTATTGTCAGAGAGCTAATCCATTTATAGGAACGCGTTGTCTCACTAAAGGTGTTAATCAATTTCAACGTAGCACTACCGAAATTAATTTACGAGTTAAGAATTGTGCCTAATGAGTGTGCACTCCGCTAATACCTTGGTTTTATTTTCTGTGGTTCCCATGCACAGGATACAAGTTTGTCTGATAGTTTCAGGCTTCTTTATTTCGACGTTTCCCAGTTGCTACAGCCTTAACCTTTTCGAGCAAGCCGGCTGCATCAAGTTATTAAAATTCCCCGTCAGTTCGGCCGTGGCGTGTTTACCGACACGCGACCAATGCCGCTATTTCAAAGGAATTTCGCCAATAAAGCTTTTCAGTGGAGCACGCACTCTATACATTTAACCCTTTTGTTCGTTTTACAATTATCTTTAGAGTATGAGTTACCGTGAGCTACCTTTTTGATATATTGCGCGGTGATACCGATCGCCCGTATTATGAGTAGGTAGGTACAGTCACGAGCAGAACATACATTAACTTTAACCTTCCCATGGACGCAGACAGAAACTACAGCTACAATCCTTACATACCTTCTCTTTTCGCCTCATTCACATCTATATATCACGTCTATATATCTGGTTCTACTCGCGCGCAGGTGGCGGGTACAACGGTGAAGAACATCACCAGTCAGCATCAGTATGTAAGTCCTTGAAGTGCGTCCCCTCACAGGTAACTTTTAAAAGCAGTTTTCTCTCACTGTGTTTATGTTACTACGAACATATTAATTTAGCACCTATACTGTTATGAAATAGGTCTCATCTCAAAGTTGCAATCGTTGTTCCACGTGTATTTCGCTAAGTGTAGACAGTGTAATATTAGTGCTCGTGACTGTACATACCTGCCTGCCATGTGGGTAGTTATAGCGTTTGCGTTAAAGGGGCTTGTAATAGGTTGGTCGCCTTTGTTAGAAGAAGTACCGACAGTATTGTTTGTGATACACATGGGAACTGGAGGGGCCGGTTGTGTTGTATGAGCAATTATTGATAACATCATTCTTACGTGTATTTGACTTCATAATTATAGAGTATTTATTATCTGTAATGTTTCAATACGCCATGTGCGAAAAACGTAGCAAAATCAGTTTAATCAGCCTAAAACGGCCCCAGTTCTGCTCGCACACAATCCGAGTAGGCTTTGTGATAGAGAGTAGAACCAACACGTGGGCCTGCGCGGTAGTGCGGGCACTCGGGCAGGGTTCGAACTGTTGCTTCTAAAATATTCGGTTTCCTCAATTCATCTTCCTTCACCGTTCTGACACACAAATACTTACACAAAAATTCGTAAAAAATACTGTGACCCAAATAAATAATTTATTCATATATAATTCCTAGAATCACCTGTCACTTTCACAATTCCAGAAAACAAACTTAAGAAGCAATGAAATAATATTTTCGTCGTTCCTAGATCAAAAGCAACATATTTTTAATTAGCTAGCCGTCATAACTCGACACTGAATCAAATCAACATCGTGCGGAATAGAATCCAATCTGCGGAACAACTTGTACTTTCATACGTGACAGTTTTATCAACGCTACGACTTTATACATGAAGTGTGAATAAATTAAACGAAAATTCAATTTTCAGAATCAAAGGGTTACATTTAAATAACCTTTGGAATAATTTGAAGTGATATATCGGCGAAGGTTGCTACCGAAAACATTACTCTATACATAAATTAAATTATGCTTTAGACTGAATAATCTCATATTTGGGATGGGCATCACGAAAATTCTTAGAACTTTTGTTATTTCGAAGTGCTGTGCAACGCTACTACCTTATTTCATTATATTTATTGATAATTTCTTCCACATGTAACCACACTTTTTCACTTAATCTTTCGTATTTACAAAACCTACTAAACTGAACGTTAAAACGGTCTGATAGGATTTACTTTAGAACAACATAAGATAACATCACGCCTGTAATCCCTCAAGGGTTAGGCAGAGGTAATAATAATACATCCACATTTCGCCAGTTATGTTTAAGTCCCATGTAATAGGGGGCGAGCCTATTGCCATCAACTGGGCAGAAATCCAGATTCCGTGGCTGCTACTGAGATATTCCTGATGGAAAAACCTAACAACATTTTGCCCGACCCGGGAATCGAACTTAGGACCTCATGCTCCGCAGTCACGCTTGCGGCCACTAGACCAACGAGGGAGTCGCTGTAGAATGTTCGTTTAAAACACCCTGTATGGACAAATCAGTTGATGTTTGGACATAAATAGGCCCTCAACTCGCGGAAGGTGATAAGTGAGGAGGTGAAGAACAAAACCTCACTTTCCCACTTTTTCTAATTTTAAAGAAAACAGTAAAATGTAAATAACTAACTCACAACAACATCTGCATTTTGTTTTAATTGTGTCATTTAAACTAGTGTTTCAGTCAATCTGATGTACCAAATGGCTGACAGAAATGATAAAAAATCTTAGCTAATATTTGCAATGTGAGGTTTTGATTAAACATTTTTAGTAAAGTATGGTTTTGATAAAGACTTCTGGTAAAGAGAGGTCAAATAACTGAAAAAAACGTCAAATAACTGAAAAATGTTGCCAAGCAAATGAAAAGTAAAACTACCATAAACTATTAAATAGTATATGGTAGTTTTACTTGATTATTACTAAATTTTAGCAAAAAGACCAGGCATTAGAAGAGTAGCACCTTTAGACTAAACTCAATGTTTTTATGTGGTCTCGACGAACTCTTAATGATACCATTCAATTTTGCTCCAAATAAAGTGAGGTTTTGAAAATAATCAAGGGAGACTGATTTTTTTCGAATATAAAGTGTGGATTTGTTCGAAACTCCGAATTTCAAGTGAAAGAAAAGGGGTGCTTTTGATAAGGTTTTACTTATTTGCTATTATCAATTTATTTTTTTTTTGCACATAAACTATTTTTTTTTATGTGGAAAAGTGAGGTTTTGTTCTTCACCTCCTCAAGTGATAATGATAACCAACTCGGTTTGAGTCACGAACTAATAAAGGTATTATCTGTAGTCGCAGGGGTATCACCTGGCTCGACGGCGCGCTCGTGTTCCACGTGCCCCTCAAAGAGATGTCAGCAATAGGAAGGGGTCCGCAAGGGCCGATGCCTGCCGGGGCTGCGGGACTGTTTGAAAGAGATACCGTGGCCCCGGAACACAAAGGGCGATGAAGGAACATGGATGGGGTTTAGTCAGTAAAAGTCTGACACTCCCTCCTGCTCAGCCCAGAGCGGGAGGAGTTATTTGTTGATTACCCATCCGAAAAAAAAAGGTATCACCTAGCTGTGGCGGTATTATCCGACAGAGGCGGTGTTACCTGGTCGAAGTGAGTGTTAGTAAGCGATGGGTGGGCAGGTTCAGATGGTGATGCTAATATTCGAAAGTTTTGACTTCCCGCTATTGTTTGTGGAAAATCTTGGAGATACCGTTTGCGTTTTGTTTGTTCCTTTGTTCAAACAAGTTAATTTTATGAGATAAATAAAGGATTGTAGTTTTAACAATGTAAACCTCTTCACTTTTAGCTGATCATATTCAGTGCAGAAATATCAAATCTCCTTAAATCAGTTTTAAAAATCTGGAGCAATCTGACCAAGGAAAGGAAAACTGAATGCCAATTCTCGTATTTAAAAACATCTAAAGTATAGTCACAAACTCATCTCAGCAACAACATTTATGCCAAGCATTTGTCAAAAATTTAGCTAAATTCATATTATATTTAATTATTACTACTAGAGACTAGTTGCGACTAAAATTAGAACGACTAGACGAACGATTAGATGCGACTGTTCTTAAAAATACGGGAATGGTCCCTTCGATATTTACACCAATTTACGCAACATCGGGAACAGTACAAAACAATACATTGGAACGCAAACAAATAAATTAACTTTGCCACTAGCTCAAGTACGCTAAATAGATCTTAGGAAAATACTCAGCGAAACTGATCCCGACGCAAAAGCCGAATCAACTCCAAATAACACACAATACAGCAAATTAAGTAAATAAATCGACTCAGTCCCGATCACATTAGAAGCATTGTTTACCTCACGAATTGAATACAAAACCTTTCACACGCGCGCTCATTAGGCGCGAAGGACCAAATAATTTGCTGGCGCAGACAACACCTATAAACTAACTTATTTGTATTTTCACGTCCCAATAATGTTGTTTTGTACTAAAACTACTAATGCAATCTACTAGTTTGTTTAGACACAAACGTTCCTAACAGTTTCACATCCATTGCTCATCGGTAACCATTGTGATGTTTCCACATCCTAATTGAGCAGACAATGGAGGTAATAATTGGGTGTTTGGATAATCAATACCGTCCGTGTTTACATCGTAGGCGTGGCGAACATTATCATATATTATTTGTTTGCTGATCTAGAAATGGAAGCAATAATACACACAAAACTACTAGCTGAGGCCAACTTGTGGGATAAAGAAAAAATCGCAGTTCATATTTCACTTTTATTACTTGTACAATGTGCTAAAGGCTTTTAGATCTTTCACATTATAGTTGGCTTTAAATGGTGACTGTTCGCCTTTATGAAAGATAATATATTCAGTAATTCTGCTTTAACATTTCAATCTTTTGGTTAAGATTGGTTAATCTTTTGTGAAAATATATATCAGAAATGGTTCGATTCTGATACAAAGATTCTGAAGATATATTTTAGACAGTTTTTAGTACAGTAGCTCTCAATTTAAGAGCAATTTGTGAGCTACTGTAACAATGCTACAGATAAACAAACCTACATATACACACGTTAACAAAACGCCGACGCAAATAGAAGTTTTATTTGAGTCGGAGGTCAAAAATATAGCAATGCAGAGGATTCCGTGGGGTGGACAAGATAGTAAAAAGTAACACCATAGCTACACCTTCGTTATTTTTCGGCAACGCTCGGGTGCATTCGGGCCTCGGCGAAAACAACGGTGTTACGGTGCGCTAGAGTGGTGATTATCACGCTCTTCTACGCAAACAGCCCTGTGTTGATTGTTTATTTTAAGGATGGGACAAACTGGGTCAGTATGTAACTGGGACCGCTTATTGTTATGGGTCGCCGAAAGTAGTGTTTCCTGTTATGCCACGTGTGGTAAGTACTTAAACCGTTTGCAGTTATGTAGGTGGCAGTTTCTAGTCTACGTAGTGTTGAGAACAGCGCTAGGTATCTGCAATCGTTGGTTGAGTGTTAAGACAACTGTTATGTTACCGTACTATGCAGGTAAGTATGTACATTCTTGAGAACTGAAACCTTCTAAATACATTATATTAAATCAAGCCGACTTATAACGGTTACGTTTTCTTTTTGAACTAGTTTCTTAGTGTCCTTTGGAACGAGTCCTGTTGCTACGTATTATCAAAAATTAAAGAGGACTGAAAATCAGTACTTAGGTGTTGAACGTCAAAATTGCATGAGAAAGTCCTCCAAAACGCTCGGCATTCACCACTTGGTAGTGCTTTGTCTGGTGAGAAGAGGTGGCGGTATAACCTCCCCAGCAACACATCTGTCTTTCCGATCGTATTCCGCACATTGGCGGGCTTCCACATGACCTTCATTAAAAAGTCAACGACAACATAAGCTTCCTTGTTCCGAGAGTGCTCAAGGAAACCCCCTGCTACCTCCCTGATGCTGAATAGTTCAAGACAACAGCTCCCCAGGACGTGATGGGAGTGAAAAATTCATCGCTAAGAATGGAAACTTTACATTTTTTATCACGGGAATGTAGGGTGCAGGGTTGGCGGAGAATCCGCTCACTTTTATAATAGAAACAATACAAATAAATCTAGGGCGCCAACGTGAGACTCGCTTAAAATATGATAATTTTGATCTAGATAAAGTAGATATTTATTATAAAGCCGATAAAAATACTCTCTAAAACGCGTGAAGGAAAAATTGTTACAAAAATATTTGGGTGAAATAATTTTCGGGAATACGAATATTTCGTTTATTTTTAGTAGATAAATACCAAGCATGTTTGGAATTACTAAAAGATTATTTTATTATCAACCATTAGCGACGTCAATTTACGTGACAATTTATGTTGTACCGCAAATTCCCGATCCGAAATGTAGCAATCTAATTCAAATTGAAGGTAACTAACTATTGGAGAGCAATATCGATAATAATACGAAATAATTACTTAGAGGATACCTGCCTCAACGCCAGACATTCCCGGGATACCAGGATATACAAACTAGATCGGTATTTATTTCAGATACCACACTAACCATATTTCTTAACTATTTATTTGGATAAATAAAATGTAATTTCAACCAACTTTGTGATGGGAAAAGGAAAAAGAATTTAACGAAAATCGTGAACAGGAAACTGTTGTGCCTATGGGACTAAAAATAATGGGCTAGCGAAACCGTCACTTTAGAGTCCCGCAGGACACCTCTCAAACTCATCAATTGTTCGTTTTCGAGGGTTCTCTTACCAAGAGGATACGTTTCCGTCCGTAAAGGGATTCTTTCTCGTCGCAAAAACAAGTGAACCCTGAACAAACCGCTCACGGTCTACATGAAAGAAAGAAGAAAGGAAGAAAAATTGTTTATTTTGCACAGACTACAAACGCGCAATAATAAAACAGAAATACATGTATGAAATAGTTTTCTGAATTGATTTCTATTGGTCAAGTTTCTTGTTTGTTGAGACTGTTGTAACAATTAAGACTCTCGTCATGGTTAAAATTAGTTTTATGTACGAACGTGTTTAAGCAAAGACAAGTAGATGGAACTGCATGTTCAGTTTCTAAGTTTACGTCACATTTTTTACAAAGACGAGAACGATTACTGAAATAAGGTTTTTATTTACGAAATAAAACTCTTAAATAAATACTTGCAACTTAACAGCCCTATGAGCAGTTTAAATAATAGAGCATGGCATGAGGAGTCAACAAAGGCTCCATGTTTTATAGAACAACTCGGTCACCGGGCAAGGCGGCTCTTGCGAGGACGCGGGGCGATGCTGGATGCTCAGCATCTATACTGTATGAGCTCCCACGGCCTTCTTGGAAATCATTCTCAACTGACTACAAAAATCAAAAGAGTATCTAATATCTATTACTTACGATTTTCCTGTTTTCCCCATTACACAATCGATTTCTTAGACGAATTATAAATATCGTATTGACCTCATTCAAAGTAAAGATTTCTTCTGTTTTTGTTAATAGATTCTCCTATTACATGGGGCTTAAATTTAACTGGCGACATGTGGGTGTACTATTAGGTAGACCTCTGCCTGTCCCTTTGGGCATTACAGGTGTGATGCTGTCTTTATTAATGAAAATTATTTAACTTATCACAGTATTTATATATTATCTACCTGTATCATCACAGTGCTACCACCCTTTAAATAAACTGGTCCGAACCGACTATCAGAACACAATATTTCAAACTTAAACCTGAAAAGATATTTCATGTGGCTGTGTGTGTGCAAACTCTTGAATGGAGTGGGATAGGTTCGCTTGCTACTAACTACACGTCCGCGGGAAGCTTTATCGGTTTGTTACCCTACATACCGATGGAACGTAATGATACCACTCGTGTCGAGTATGCAGCGGGCCGCTCGCGCCAGGCATAGCGTGGGCAGCTTTTATGTAGCTAATAAATACATAACCAATGATTTTGAAAGTCAATCAATGTTTTTCTCGTTGGTCTAGTAGTCGATGCTGTACATGAGGTCGTGGGCTCAGCAACAAGCACCGCCGCTGTTACATGGGACATCAACATAACTGATGAAATGCCTCTGTCTAACTTTTCGGGCATTATAGGCGCGATGTTTATGTTATGGTTAGATAACAATATGACGAGTACTTACAGCTCATGTTTACCTTCGCAGTGAGCATGAGTTCAAATGCTTAAGTCCAGGTACCCAGAAAAGCAAGTAGCCTTATACAAAATAGAGTGTAAGGTTCTTGCAAGAGCTAACTTCAGAAATTAGGTTACTAGTGCTAACTTGTACCTACTTCCACACAAATAAGGCTTCGAAGTACAAATACAAGCTAACTCCAGTTTCCACACTTTAATTTTACGGTATTATAAACCTGCGGGAATACTGAATTCCTATGCATATAGAACGGGAAATAAAAGGGGTTACGAATAGAGGCGAGTGGTGTACAAAAACGAAGCGTAGTGTTGTGTGCGTCGTTTTAGCGAAAGTGCGCGTTTTCACCCGTAACTGCGTGTTTTTAACCGTGATAGTGGAATGGCGACACGTTTGGAAATTGCACTTTATTAGAAATGATAGGTTGTGTTTGGTTTCGAGTGCTCTCTGGGAGAGTTTCAGTGTTTGAGGTAAATTTGCTAAAAATCACCACGAGTGTCCATGTCCGAAATGCGGTGCTACAATGTATATTTGTGTAACGTGGAGGACAGAATAGGGCAAGGAGTAAGAGTGTCCTCTTTGTTAAATGAACGGGTAACTTTAACAGATGAACGTTGGACAAAATAACGTTTAAACATTATCAAAATGTTGACTTTTCTGTATTATTGCAAAGTTTAAATAATAATTATCTGTATGGATTTCCTCCATGTATGCCGCTGACTATCAGTATTTTATATGAAGCGACTGCCTATCTCACCTCCACAACTAAAATACTGAGTAACACGATACCCCTAAGAGGTAAGACCACTCCTTGGTTTAGATGATAGAGAAAATGTAAATGATTGAAGCCATAATAACCAAAAATCGGACCCCTAGTTGTATCAAATAAGCCAAGCATATCAGTTCCAATACGATAGCAACACAGGAATAATACAATTTCACTGACTGATTGTTGTATCCGAATCTCAGTGAACCAGAAAAAGGCAAAAAAAGTACAAACCACGTTTGCAATTTTTGCGAATGAAAAATTGCGATAGGACGTGGGGCGTACGATACTCGTACAATACCACAGAATAAAGAATCCAGTAAACAAACGACGTCCTTTTTACGGTTCCGTAGCCGAAGGGCAAAAAACGGATCCCTTATAGATTCGCCATGTTTGTCTGTCTGTCCGACTGTGGATCCGTGTGTGTCACAGCCACTTTATTTCGAAACTATTAGGACTACACAATTGAAACTTAAAATTTAAAAAATATGGAACTGAAACAAAAAAAAAATTTTTTTTCATCAAACCTATACGTGCAGGGTATCTATAGATAGGTCTTTAAAAATGAGATTAAGGTTCTTAAACCATTTTTTCTCAAAGTCAATCGTTTCAAGGAGAGACACTTCCAAAGTGGTAAAATGTGTGTCCCCCCTCTCATTTCTAAAGTAGGAAGAGGAAAATTCTGAAAAAATGTAGGATTATAGAACGTAAATAAAACTTTCAACCAAAATTGGTTTGAATAAGATTTGATGTTTAGTTTTTGAGATATGGGAATTTTTCATCAAACTGCAGCAGTAACTTTGTTTTTCATTAACATCCTATGAAAAACAAATTCAGTTTTGCTGTTGAATGTAAAACAATACAACATAAGAATGAGCTTCAAAATATTTTTATTACATTATTTACTGCTGCCCTGTGTGCGTGTGAGTACGACACGCACTTGGTCAGTTTTTTAAATACCTACAACATTTGATATGTTGCGCCACACTGCCCACACACATTACCATATAACAACCACTTCTCTCGATGTGACAGCCCCGATTTACTCACAAGTAACCTGTTACCTGAAGCATGCCTTTGCATGTGTGTGTAAGCTGATTCCGAACATTTTGTTCCCAGTTGAAACACTGTATGCTAATATGTCTACTGTGGTGATACGGCCTCGTCCCGCACAGTTGAGTTATGGAGCTTTCATCTAAATTATTATGGTTGCGTACTGTCACTGACGAAATAATAGATGCAGGAGAAATCTGGCCAGAAATCACGCAATGTCAATCAATATACACGTGTTTATAATTTTATGTTTTCTGCTAAGGTTTGAAATGAATTTGGTTGCAAATGTGACCCGATGAGACTGTATGCCTTACATTAATGTATTATCAAGAATTATTATTTTATTTGCGTAAAATATAGGTTTCACCAGTTGTAAAAGTTTCTGGTAAATTATAGCATGATCTAGGTAGCTACTACAAAAAATATGAGGTATCGGTATAATCACACGTAAAACGAAATGCCTGTAACTAGTTTTTCATTACAAACTAGGTAACTACGAATTATCTTTGATTTAATCGTATCGTTGCTTGTTACTTAATCCATTTTTTAACATAACTTAGCTATAAATAAAAAATCACAGAAATGCAATTGCCAATTTGATTGAAATTAAGTTACTCGTAGATACCTAGTGTATTTCTCTAAAAAAATACCCCAATTTCGTGACTGTAACAGGTAGGCCCAAAGATGTAGGAAAAATGGGCTTTCTCCGTAGACGCTTTCATATTTGATGGATTAACATGATTTCTATCATGACCTCATCCTGCAGCCAGGATCGTCTCCTCGCGAGGGAAACCCTCGAAAGTTAATAGCGTGGACACGAGAAAAAGTGTTGAGATAATGATGCGTTAAGAGAAATGATTATAACAAAACTTAATGGAAAATAAAAGTTAAAAAATTAAATTATGAATTAAAAAAATCATAATTTTATTTTTCTCTTAAAATGAGAAAATAAGGGGTGCAACAAGACCTTTAACGAAGCCGAAAGGCACTTGTTCTCCTCGTCATTGCGATATTTTTTTTTGGTCAGACCATACCTGGGAACCTTCTAGTTACCGAGATATTGGGGGTCAAAGTTCCAACTTTTTCACAAACACATGTTTTTTATGTAAGATTTTTACTTTAAACACCTCTACGACCCCCGCATTACTCAATTTATCCATCAGCACAATGTTTTGAGTACGTTACTTTGAGCCTTAGCGTAAAACGTGATTTTTCACCCCAAAAAAATGTCGTTTCCCAGCAATATATTTGCGTAAAGTTTATGTTTATTTAGTTTATTTTAAGTTTGATGTACAGAATGCATGGTTGACGGCTTCGTGAAAGGGTCTTGTTACACCCTGTATAGTGAAAAATAATTAAAATCCGTGAAGAGTAAGTTCTATGTACTGCTTCGAGACTGCCAACGGAATGTATACCATAGAAGCAAACGTGTTTTTAGTACCAACCGATCAATCACGGCAGCCACGGCACGACACGGCACGGTAGCCTAAAATAGCGACCGAGTTTCATTTCTCTGTGTCTACAAGTTTGTGCCACTGTTAGCTTTAAGTTGTTCCTTTCCCGCTCTTTGCTCCAGTCTTTCCTTTCTGTCCTTGTTCCGAGATAGCACAACAGTCGAAACAGCGACATTGTTTTGGCTGCTCCACCTTAAAGTCAGGCGAAGATACCCAATTCTAAGAAAATCAATAACGTTGTATGAATAAACATGTATTCTGTTTCATTCCTATCTAATTTCGATCCAAGAACCGATAGCTACTAATAGTAATTTCGAACGAGCCCAAAATAAAACATCTCTATAACGGCATAATAAAAACACCGACATTTATAGCCACAACATGACTAACACTAAAATGATAAAAATAACGTGAACAAGTCACTCACTCCCTCAGAGAGTGCTGAACAAATGGCGCGCTAATGCCTCATAACACGACGACACCGGCGTGAGATCGGCACGGGGCCGGTACGTGGCCGTGACGGGACCGTGACGATGTCGGGGCGGGGTCGACACGAGGCCCAGTTCCAGTTATTAAATTTCCCATATCGTAAATCTAGTGTGACAGCAAGACACTGCTTTTGTGTGCGCAGAATATTAAACATTCTAGACTTTTCCTTCAGTCACAATAAAATACCATTTCATAAAGGTTTTATCTTTGTTGTTGAACGCACAAATTGTGAAGGCAGGTAACCACTTCTAACTTTCGCGTTACCCTTTTGTGCGTCGCCGTTTACCAAATTATACGTTTTTATTTACAGACGGGGGTAAAATAATTCCGACCTGCGGACTCGTCAGGTAAACGTAATTTTTTGCTGTCTAGCTTACTCCAGAGTTGTTCCGTGAAAATTAAAATTCGGTCCTTCACTCTGCGCGCCGTTACTTTAAATTAATTGTAAACTTTATTTCGTTAACTATTAACATTTAACTTCACGAGGGAGTTACACAAAATGTTTGTGTTTGAACCGTTTAATATTCTGCGCAAGTCGTAAAAGTCAACAAATGAAAGTAGATTATTACAGTAAGTAACCTTTAACTATTTGTTAGAAATATATTACTTCGTACTGCGTACGTACCTTCTGGGACATTAGTTAAACATTTTATGTTCGTACTTGACTGAGTTTATTGTGATAGATAACAGCTGTGGTTATCCATCAAATTTACTGTGTTGAGACAAAATCAGGATCAATAAAGTCTATCATGTGTTAGGTATTATTTCGATCACTGTCGTAGCAGATTTTTTAAGATAGGTATCGTTTACTCGTCGATCAAATTATCACAAAATATATGTACAGGAAACATAACTGAACAACAGTATGTGTCATGTTTGACTAATCCAAATCCTTTCCTTTCAAAAACAAGCAACAGGAAACAACACATTAAAAATACGACATTAAAAATCTGTCCCGAACCAAATATTATTTTAATTTGCCCGTTTTAAAAAGAGCCGGCTTCCACGACACGCGGACACTACGGACGGCCGCGGCGGACCGTGTTACTACCTGTCAGTCATTTTTCCGTTTTAATAAGAACCGGCTTCCACGACACGCGGACACTACGGACGGCCGCGGCGGACAGTGTTACTACCTGTCAGTCATTTGTCCGTTTTAATAAGAGCCGGCTTCCACGACACGCGGACACTACGGACGGCCGCCCGGCCGCGGCGGGCAGTGTTACTACCTGTCAGTCATTTGTCCGTTTTAATAAGAGCCGGCTTCCACGACACGCGGACACTACGGACGGCCGCCTGGCCGCGGCGGACAGTGTTACCACCTGTCAGTCATTTGTCCGTTTTAATAAGAGCCGGCTTCCACGACACGCGGACACTACGGACGGCCGCCCGGCCGCAGCGGACAGTGTTACTACCTGTCAGTCATTTGTCCGTTTTAATAAGGGCCGGCTTCCACGACACGCGGACACTACGGACGGCCGCGGCGGACAGTGTTACTACCTGTCAGTCATTTGTCCGTTTTAATAAGAGCCGGCTTCCAAGACACGCGGACTGTACGGACGGCCGCGGCGGACAGTGCTACTACCTGTCAGTCATTTGTCCGTTTTAATAAGGGCCGGCTTCCACGACACGCGGACAGTACGGACGGCCGCGGCGGACAGTGTTACTACCTGTCAGTCATTTGTCCGTTTTAATAAGGGCCGGCTTCCACGACACGCGGACAGTACGGACGTCCGCGGCGGACAGTGCTACTACCTGTCAGTCATTTGTCCGTTTTAATAAGGGCCGGCTTCCACGACACGCGGACAGTACGGACGGCCGCGGCGGACAGTGCTACTACCTGTCAGTCATTTATGCGTTTTAATAAGAGCCGGCTTTCACGATACGCGGACACTACGGACGGCCGCGGCGGACAGTGTTACTACCTGTCAGTCATTTAATAATCTCGAACACAACACAACGCTGCGTATGACATAGTTTCATAGTTAGGAATATTCCGTTGTAAGTTGTCTGCTCAATAAAACAATAAGTTACAAGTTACTGCGATGTTTTAGGAAAGGAAAGACGCACTCATCCCAGTTGTTACTTACAATTTGCAGCTTCACTGTCATCTTCAATAATTCACGTCATAACAAATTTTTAATTTTAGACAGTCGTATAAACTGTTAATTAACGTAGTGTCAATCTGCTAAACTATTAATTTCATCAATATTGTAGATAGTGTACCTAATTCTATATTCGAGCGTTCATGTAAGAATGCAATGTGCTTTCTTTATTTTCCAATCATTACTCACAAACTTTCTTCGGATCTGAATCTGAAGTAATGTTAATGTACAAATACAAAATATTAAAGCAAACCCCGACCATAAAGGAAGTGTAACACTCAAAGAGCGGCGACGGCGGCGGCGGGACAAACGGAGGACAACCGGGAACAACCGGGTTCCACCGAGGACAAGCGGGGACAATCCGGGAAATCTTTGAAGTTTTGTTCCTTTGTTTACGGCTTGTGGAAAATTAAAGAGGTGTATTGTGGCCGCGGCTTTGAAAGTAGATAAATGCTAATGACGTTATTTCACTAAGGACCCTGTTGGTTTTCTGAAGTTTCTAGCTTTTTACCAATGAGTGAATCTTTGGAAAAAGGCGTAAGTTGTGGTATAGGTACAATAATTTGACCATATAAGGAGCGGGACAGACTTGTAACGAGAATTATGTTACTAACCACTGTTAGCAGTATTTTATTGATAAAAATTTTATGAGTCACTTTATGCTTTTGATTAAATTTTTCGAATTTCAAATAATGTGAAGAACACCTTCTTTAGAGTGAGGAAACAACACGAGAGCTGCGTGTGACATGATAGTAGGTATTGTTAGGGAACAGAAGCAAAGTTTATTTCGATGGGAAACGAAACACTTGCAGAAATACCTTCCAAAAACACCCGCGTTGGCGTGATAAATGTAAGTAAACCTATAAACATAACCGTAGTATCAATACCGATCGTTACGGGCTCCTAACAAGTAGAGCGAACTTAGTTTGTTTCCCAATAAATTGTACTAAATTTGACACGAAACAGACGTTTATGAACGAACAACAACTTTTATTCCCCAATACACGTAACGATTGTCGCTATAATATCATAAAATGTGCCGACGTGCACGGAAAGGATTCACTGTTGTACAAAAACAAACCTCACCTTTTATAGAATAAGTTTCAAAATCCCATGTGCGTGTTGATATTTTGACGTTTAGCAGACCGGCCGCCGCGACAAGGTGAAGGCGTTTGGAACTAAAATGGCGTTCAAATATAACCATCTATAGCCGCCTCTTCGACGATTTGATGACATGAATGGCTCCGCAATACTCCCGACGGGCACAAAGAGACGATACTTTACGCTTATTAGGCTGTTTCGTGGCCGCTTTGAGAGCGAAGCGGGAAGATTACCGGAACTTAACCGTAAATGGCTCTATTATTGCGCAAATAACTTGTTACCTTATGCTGAGTGTGGTGGTTAGCAGAGCAATCATATTGTAGGGGCTTTTATATTGGTTTTGGACTTTTAGATAGCTGTATTCTACTAACTGTTTACATTTTAGCAGGTGATGACAGCACAGCACACAATATATGGAACACGACTCTAATCTTAAGATGATGCCAGAAAATGATAGTAGGGCGGAAAATTTTCAATTACTGAGCAATGGCAAAAAAGGATTTCTCAGGATATGTGGTGTTGCACAAATGAACGCCATCGTACCACCAACGCAGTCGAGGCTTGGCATCGGAGATTAAGAATTAAAGTACAAGAAATACATAATATTTTCATGTACATAAGTATTTAAAAAAAAGAAGCAAAATATAATTTAAATAAAGTTAGAAGAGAAGATGAGGATCAAAGGAAAACATCCAACGTCATAAAAGATGCCAAAATAGAAAAAATAATAGAAAAAATATTGAGTGGAAAATTAGACGCGTTAAAGTGTTAAAAACAGTTATGTTGGTTATGAATTCTATGTAAATAAAATATATGAATTGAATAAATGAGTTAAAAAATATATCATGAGGTAATACTTTCATTTTTACAGTTGATTGTACATATATTACTTGACCAATAGCGTATGTGGCAAATTTCATAATTGGACAAACAGACGATTCGACGAACGACAGCTTTGCCCAATATAAAATTTGACGAATTGCAGATTTGACGAATATCAGACTTGACCAATGTCGTGCAACCCTTCCCTGCTTATGCTACTTATGATCCCATATCTCCTCACAAAGGACATTGGTACTTCAAGCCTGTTTTCCACCTATTTTCCTCACCGTACCGATGTTTTATTGCTTTCGTCATAAATCACCGGTTTCCGTGAATGTCTTCTGTAATTTATTGGCGATTTTATTAATGGCCCTACAGTGTTTAGAAATACCTTTTGTTGTCTTTGTTAGTGGATCTTCGCAGATAATTCTGATACGTTTTGTGGTCCGTTTCATTTTGGTAGACTATCAAACTGCCTATTTTTCTGAAAACTTGGTCTTTGTTGAATGTACCTAACTCCGGCCGTTATTTTTTTTAAATGTGTTTTGATTTTTGAATAAACCACTTAGTTGGTTCTCAAGGAACACAGAACTGCCTTAGTAAACAAACTCGAGTGGTGCCTTCTGAAAACTTGCCAAAATAGTTTTTCTAAGTTTTCTTTCATTAACCCATTTAACACATTCATTACGACTCTGTAAGTTTCAATGAACAAAACGATCATTACGTGCTGACAGCTGATTTACTAAAGGCCCGTATGAGGCCGGTCAACTCTGACTCACAGGGCTGTTTTATAACGGTATACGAACTGTTTATAAGCCATCGGCACTTTTATTGCCAAATTGGAAAACATTCGATGCTCATTCCATTCAATGATTAGCACGTTCACTGCGCCGCTTTCACGGTGTCTATTAAATTCCTGGAGCCGACAGTGTCAGTGTGTAACGTATAAAGTAAAGTGACATCATTATTTTTTAGCTTCATTAGCTGGGAGACGTCTATTAGTAGAAAAAATCTTCTTTACAGATGTTCAATAACGTGACGTGACGTGTTCGTAACGTGTTTTTTTTTAGTAACAATGTTTTTTATTTTATTTTAACACGCTCACTGCATTAGTCAAATTTGATGAGTTTCAGTTCGTGCGGCATGGGGTCTTATATCCGAAGCACGATTTATCCCTGGTGCGTTGCTGGGTCGAAAAGACCCATTCGACTTTCATCTGTTTAGGAGGATTTATCTTTATAGGTATAATGATTAAAGCATATTCCATTAAAGCAATATGTTGACAAATAAACACTTAATAAAAGGCTGATATCGTAGATAAATGCACTGAATGGTTTGTTTGTAAATAAAAGTATTCCCTGTCATTCTTTACGACCCCTTATCCGCACTGGTTAGTAAAATTGTCGATACATTTTTAGTGTTGTGGATGATAAAAAAAAAACATCGATAGCGATAAAATGAATAATTTTGTTTTCCATTAATTGTACTCGTTCACTATGAGCTGTACTGGTTGACGGTGCTCGTGATTCTGTTGACTGGGGATCGATGCCTGCAGTTAGGTAGGACTTTTAATGTGTGACCAGTTGACGGGCTAGTATATTATACAATATCAGATATATTCCGCTTATCTAATATTATTTGTCTTGGAGAACCTTCGCCTACTTTGTTTTCGTTGGTTTTTCACCCACAAATGACTTAAACAACATTTTCCTGGATCGCTTCATGCTCCATTCACTTACTCTTCCTATTTGAATAAAAACTAATCTAAACACACGGACCTCACTAGCTCAACTATCATGTTATCTAGTGCGGCCATCGGGTCAACGGGCATCGGATCGTTTATAATAGAACCGATAAACGCACTAGACGTACCTATATTATTTATTTAACGAGGACATTTCAAAAAACTAACCGCACCAGCGATTGGCACAGTAATTTTTACCCCGCATCGGAGGAAAGATGAGCATCGGATATAATCAACCCGATACCGCACCGAACGTGAAGTGAACGTGAATCATTACTAATTATAGGCTCCTATATTTTATTAAGCATCAAGGTGGATATAGGATATAGTCTATTTTCACTATAAATGGTATTTGTTTCTGCACTAATGTCAAACAATAATTATTATAATGTTTTAAATCTTGACAAAGTATGTATGACTACGTTGAGAAGGTGATATCTGTTTTTATATTGACATTCCAATTCCTCATTTTATTTTTTTAAGTTTAAATTCTAATTATAATTATGTACTTATTTGCACGCCTGTTAGGGTAGGATATGGTTCTGAGCTTTATTATTGTATTCCATCCTTGTGTATACCCATATTTTAAGCAAAATAAATGATTTGATTGATTGATTGATTGAAGGAACACTGAAACAATATTTTTAAAAGTCCAGACCTAATCCTGCTCAAGCGTATATGGTATAATATCACATAGTTGCCCATAATACGACCAATTATCTATGTATTAGTTAAATCATACAACACAACCACACTGCAGCAAAAACAGTAGCGATACAAAATAAATAAATAATGAAACTACGTTCACGTTCCAGTGAGTTGAACAAATCATTAATTGATACGGCTCCAAATAAATATTTTATTTTATAATTACGTGGGGCAAACATGTAGGTAATGAGAACAAGCTGCGGGAGCAAATACTGTGTGTGTGATGTTTGATGTGTCGGCGTCAATACGGGAGGAAAAGCAGTGTGTGAACTCGGACGTAAACTGACACGTAAGCGGACATACATACTTATTATGCCAATACTCTATCAAACTTGTGATTGGCTCACTTCGAGGCTTCAATATTTTCTGCTTTTTATACGGCAAATGTTCCTTTGCCGTATAAAAAGCAGACTTAAATAATAGCTTGTTTAGTGGTGATTTTGGAAAGATACAATACTAGTGCATTTTCATTTAAAAAAATACGAAAAAAATGCTATTGTAGTTCATATGAGCATTTTATTTTAAATGCAAGTAATGTATTTAATAATGAATTACATAATAGTTAATCTACGGCCGACCGGCCGGCCGGTCTGTAAATGACATCTCGAAGGATAAGGTGATAGTAAAAAAAAACAGAGGAGTTAACTTTAATAAACATTTATTTAAATAAATCACAATAAATGCTCAAATGGCTTCCCTTGTGCCCTAATACACGCTCGGCATCTTCTTAAAAATGAGCTTTTGAGACTTCTCAGGCTTATTTCGGATATTTTTCTTGCTGCAATGTTAACCCTTGCTCTCAATTCACTGTCATTTTGGATCGGTTTTTCATAGGCTTTGTGGCACCCCAATAAAAAAATCCAGGGGGCTTAGGTCCGGAGAGCTAGGTGGCCATATTATCGGTCACAGTCGCCCAATCCACCTGCCTCGATAAGCTTCGTCTAAGTAGGCTCTTACTTCCCGGCCATAATGAGCAGGGCATCCATCATTTTGAAGCCACATCACCTCTCTTAGCTCACTCGGAACATTTTCAAGGAGGGTAGGGAATAGGGTAATAGGGTAATAGGGTAGGGAATCTCGTAAAAACTCTAATTTATTATTGGCATTTTACATATCACAACTTGTTTTATAATGATTCGTATAAATGAGCAGCTATTACTTATTTTCGTAGTGGTTTTTTTTACAAAATTACGTTAATAAAATTTTCAACAAAATCAGCTTCTCTGGAACGAAAATAGCTTTTTTTTTGTATTTTTTTTTAATGCAAATGCACTAATTTTGTATCTTTCTAAAATTACCATTAAACAGGCTATCTCTTAAGTCTGTTGTACAAAACACCGCATACATTTTTTTTTCATCACTGTAGGTTAAAGTTATGCGAAAAGAAAATCGTTCTGTGAAAATTTAAACAAAAAATACTATTTCTTGAAAGCATTCTTGTTTTTGATAGAAAAAAGACTTATCAATAAGTAAAGTAACCATTCACAAATAATTTGATGTAAAAAAAAATACTAGAAAAGGAATTTTTCATTACGATATGCTTAAAAATCAGTTTCAAGGTAGAGATTTTTCGATATTTCGGAAAACTTTGTAAAACTGTAAATCCGTAAGATTTTGCTGAACATATAATGTGTTGTTTTGGTAGGTATAGACCCAAGCTATCACCTCCTGCAGTATGTCGTGCTATTTACTGGACACCCTGTATACAACCGACCTTTCCTTACCACATTACTGACGCTATTGACATGCATGACATAGCCAACCGGACCATAGACTGAACCAGTCGGAACACCAAGATGTACGGCCGCTTCTTTACCAGCAACACCAGAAATGCAGGTCTGTAAGGTTCTGCCACTCAGATAGTTCCGGAACCACCTGTTAGTGGGGCCCCTGATTCCGCACTCATCCATGGCCTGCAACAGCACCTCGTGATCCAATGTATCGAACGCTTTTTTATAATCAATGAACAGCGCCAGGACCTGATGGCCCTGGTCGAGACTACTGTTCATATCCTCGGACAACTGTGATAGTTCTGTTACAGTGCTACGACCCTGCCTAAAACCGTGCTGTGCATCCGCCAATATACTATTTTGCTCTAAGAATTCGCTAACCTGGCCAACTACTATCTTCTCCACTATTTTATTAATAACTGATAAGATAGCAATCGGCCTATAGTTAGCGTAATCTGAATGCGATCCCTGCTTATAGATGGGCCTAATTAAAGCTTTTTTGAGTGGACTAGGATATTCCCCTTTCAACAAACACAGGTTGACAAAGTGCGACAAGACCGGAGAGATCTTATTCTTAATTAATTTTAAGTCTATAACTCGAATGCAGTCAATACCTGGCGCCTTATCACTGCTCAGCTGATCAATTACTTTACACACTGTGTCACAGGTTGCAGGCTTAAAGCGAAACGTTACATCACTTGCCCTAACATATTTACTTCTGTCTAATAATTTAATACTACAATTGTGTTTAATAGCAATAATTTCGTTACTAAATGTATCTGCAAATTGACTACATATATTATCCATTGTGTCTTTATCCCCAAAGTATCTTTTAACAATATCATCTATATTTGCTTTTTTCCTACCTGTCCAACTATTAATTTTGTCCGAGATTTTTTTTGGATCTCCGTTACACTTCTTAATTTCTTCCTGTCGAAACCTATTTCTTGCTTTAACCCTTCGTATGCCGAGTATATAGACACAATTAAAAACCTATTGTGTCTCGCGTGGATCCACGTTCTGGCACACGAAGGGTTAAATATTAATTTGTTCACCTTATTTCTAAATCGTGTGTATTCTAATCTTTTCGTGTTATTGTTTGGTGCTTCTTTCCAATCCCTAAATAACCTATCCCTACGCATCAACATGTTATTCAAATTTTGTCTATCCACGGTTGTTTAACCCGTTTTTTAATCTTTGGCATTAAAGTCGTACTACTTTTGTATATATCATTGAAAACATTTTGTAACTTACAATACAAAGTTAACGGACAATCAATAAACAACAGTTGAGACCAATCGTAAACAGTGATCTGCCTAGCTACTAGCTTATTTTTAATCACATACCGAGTGTCCGAGTTATCACTGTCAGTGCGGTGTTGCGTCACATGTAACGGTACCGAGACACCTACCACGTGATGATCCAACATGAAGCACTCGATAACAAACGAGTGGCAGTCTCGCAGCTGCTTTGCTCGCACCCAAACATGATCGATACACGACACTTCTATTACACCCGCGACGATACTCGCAGAAAAGATCTTCCTACTAATCTGCAGGCAAAGCTTAATGTTGTCAAACACTCGTCACGCGTGCAATCTGTCAATCTGTTTAACAAATTACCAGCAGAATTAAAGAATATTCAGAATGTCAACATATTTAAAAATAAACTCAAGGCTTTGTTAATCAAGAAAGCCTATTATTTCATTGACGAATTTTGTAATGACAAAAATCTTAAAAATTGTATATAAATATCTTGGACTTGTTATAAATTTTGCTTTTTATTCTTAGTATTTCGACATTTAATGTATTTGTGTAGTATTTTTTCTAGGGACTTTTATTTTGTATCAATATGACTATGTTAGTTTTAATTTGGATAGACGTT
Source organism: Eugnorisma glareosa (assembly GCA_947578425.1). Taxonomy (NCBI): domain Eukaryota; kingdom Metazoa; phylum Arthropoda; class Insecta; order Lepidoptera; family Noctuidae; genus Eugnorisma; species Eugnorisma glareosa. The sequence continues at coordinate 589,350 of OX387970.1, forward strand.
CTAACTTCAGATGGGTGAGGAACGAGGTTACTTGTGATACTAATTGTTTATGTTGCTTCTTTTTGTGTACCTACCGTGCAAATATTTCGACACAAATGTATTTTTGTTATGAAATAAACAACTTGAACTTGAACTTGAACTTGATAGCCTGTCGCGTCACCTCCGTAACTGGTATTACGCACTGTAAGCCTAGTCCACACAGGCAGTCCTTATATTTTGACAATAATTGACTTTCACTCACTCCTAATAGATTTATGTTGACCTCACCTAACATAATAATGTCTTCGCTCGCTGGTATCTTCTTGATTATCTGCTCGATTTCGTCAACGAATACCAACCTATTCGTTTTTGGTGGTCTGTAGACTGCAATTATATTTAGGGTTGAGTGGTTAGCAGCGAGTTTACCATGAAGTCCCTCCAGTGAACTCGTCAGGGTTTTACGCGCATTGAAAATAAAACATTCCTTTGCATAAATGAGCACACCTCCTCCTCTTGTGGTCTCCCTCGTGTTTGCAAATAGATTGTACCCCTCTATATGGTATAATGGTAACTCATTTTCTTTAACGTTAACCTCTGTCAGCACTAGCATTCCTATCTCTTCAGAGCAATTGTTTACGAAAATTTGCAGTTCATTAAAGTTTTTTCTTATCGATCGAATATTTAAATGTACTATGTGTAAATATTTGTTGTTGCTTGATATACTTTGAACCCACGTGTTCGCTGTTTTAAATCTGGTAAATTGACATTCCAATGTGATTATTGCATCGAAACGATCCTCTTTTATTTGCAGATGTTAGTTTAGCTCGCAGTGTTTACTTCGCACAATGTGTGCGTGAGATATGTAAGTACCAACAACGACATCTAGCTAGTCGCTGTATCTACATTGCCTTCTATGAGTCGCACAATATCACGTTCACTCCTAATTGACATTATTTTCTTTTGTTCGTCACTCTTTCTTATGAGTATTTTTCCATCCTGTACCCAAATGTACTTGTAGGTTTTCTTAAGCTGGTTTTTAGTAACCCACAGAAGGTTTCTTTTGTATCTAGTGAGATTCTCATTTATATAAATACGGTTGTCATTGTTTGTACCATAGATTTCGCCATTTGTCAAACGTTTTTTGCGACTTCCAATCCACTTATCACGAGCCTCTTTTGTTCTCAGCGTTTACAACTACTGGCAGTGGTTTGTCCGCGTCAGGTTTTTCGCGGCCTACCCTCTCTGCGTACTCAATCTGACTAACATCCATCTGGAGCTTGCTAGCAACCTGCATTATTATTTTCGCAACATCTTCGTTTTCCTTCTTCTCCAATCCAGCCAACTCCACCTTCTTCTCCTCGTCTTTCTCCTCCAGCTCGTTCACACGTTCCTCCAGTGATTTATTGCATTTTTCCAAGTATGCGTTCATATTTTCTAGGGATTTTATTTTTGTTTCGGTTGATTTCTGGTATTCCATCAGATTATCATATTTTTCTGATACGAAATCAACCAGATCGGCCAGCTCACTCAGCTTTTTCTCCATTTTGTACACCACATCCATTTTCCTGTTCATAGCAGCCAGGGTCACTGCAATATCCGGTTCTTCAACACTAGGCGAACTAGGATACGACCCGGGCAGAGAAACACAATCTTCACATTTTTCATTTTTGAAGGTAGCTTTCGTGACGCACTTTTATGGAAGACTGCTTCACATGAGCCTTAGCATTTACTAGTCTCATCTTTCGCGATCGACACAAACTTATTGCATTTCTTACACTTCACCATTAAGAATGCTTATGCAATATTAGCAAAACAACGTCTTTTAGATGTGTATGCACTATTACGTATTTGACTTAGGTGGATCTACAAAACCACATCCGTACGCCAAGCGCGCGCGCACACGACGATGTATTTTTGTCATGAATTGAAACTATAACTAATAAACGAAGACCTGGTGAAGGTTGCGGGGATCCGTTGGATGCGAGACGCACGAGACCGGTCAATGTGAAGACACTTGGGGTAGGCCTATGTCCAGCAGTGGACGTCTTTCGGTTGAAATGATGATGATGATGATGAAAGACGTATCACTTTGCCGAGATTAAAAAAAAACAACCATAGGCGACTATAGGAAATTTCTGTGGATTTTTTAATTTCCGCACAGGTTGTGATATAAATGAAAAAATCTACGCGTGTGAAATACATTGCATGTTAAACCTAATCGTAGTGCGATAAGAGCCAGTTTTCGACGAACTGCAAAAAAAGCATATTACAAAATCAAGAACTAAGTCGAAGATAAAGAAGTTTGGCTTTAGTTCCTTCTGCGCATGCGGCTTTCCTAGTAACTCACAAACGGCACAAATATGTGGATGTCTCTAATTAATCTCAATTTCGTTTTTTCTCATCTTTATAATCAGATTTATTACAATTTATTTATCATTTATACATCTTTTGCTCAGAATAGTATACAGCACTGATGACAATATTTGTGTCACTTGTATAATTTAATATTTAACAAAAAATCTTGTCTTTGTGTAGATTCTTTTTACCGATTGTTTGTGAATCTGTGAACATTGTAGGCTTTGTAGATTCCCAGATGCTTGTTAACTATTTATCTTGTTTCACATTTTTTGTGTAGTAAGCAACGACTTTTTGTCGGGCCTATGCTGTCCCCCATACTTAATTACTAATGCTGTAACATGATGATATTGTAAAAATAAATGATTTGAAAAGAGTAACCATGGAGTTTCTTGCCGGTTCTTCTCCATAGGAAATGATCAACCCGAACCATGCACAGTCTAGGACTATGTGAAATAAAAGTATTTTGATTTTGAGTGTATTGAAAAATTATAAACGATACTAATTGTTTCTGTGTACAAAAGATTATTCCCCTCTGTCCAGCCAAGTTGTCCCATTATAATAACTTGTCACGTTATCGTTTTTGATAGGATAGGACAAACTTTTCCCAAAATCTTGATTATTTGTCTTTATCCACAGCACATTCTCTGATCTTAAACTTCCAGCAGCTTTAGCGAAATAGAGTGGAATAGTCAATATTTTTTGGGGACTATTTAATCTGTCAAAAATGATACCTACTTATAAACAATGACTGACTAAACCAAAACAAAGCAAAACAAAAAGTTATTTAAGCATCCATTTTTAGCCAAAAGAAAATCGCACCTACATTTAAAAGGATTTGCACTGCATTTTTACAGGAAAACGTGGCTAAAAGACCACTCTTCTTGACAAGGCACAAAAACGCGCAAACGACGCGTAACGTTGTAGAACGTATTTGCTTTTATAACCAGAGCCCATTGCCTGCGCCGATACGCGATGTAGCAAACATCTATGACTGCCTACAGCGCGCAGTAACAACGGTTATCTGTTGGGTCAAAATGATTTTGTTAGTAAATAAGAGGAATAAACCTGTTGAAATAAGATACTGGCAAAACAATGGTTGTGTTCATTATTATTAACTCGTTGAAAAATATTGGTTTTCAAACAGTATTGCATTTCATTGCTATATTCATTACATCAAAACACGAGTGAAAATATGTGTAAAGCGCTTCAATTAACATTCAGAATTCTTTTCAATATTTCACGAATTATTTACTTCTATCGCCTACCTCATAATTTATAAGAATGGGCCATATCATTTACCTGTACATCAGATTATATCTCCGTGATTGAATGACGCAGGAGAGGGGAAGGCAGAGGGGAAGGGATCTGTTGAACCGAGAAAAATAAGATGAATGTCGGCGGCGTAGCTTTGAATAAATTTAGGAGGAAATATTCTTACAAATAGGTAGGCTCATTACATGATGCTGATGAAATGACCTGAGGGTCTCTTCCTAATTTAAATATATCCTGATGTTAAGACATCTGAAGATCAGAGTTTGCCTGAAGGATCTTTCAATATCGTTGAAATTAAAAATATGTTTAAATAAAATATTTTGTACAAAAAACTGCCAAAGATTGTGTTAAGACAATATGTTCTTAGTAAAACATTTCTCACCTGTATCCCCAATGGCAGAAATATATATCTAGAGTACAACCAGATTTCACAAGCTATTTTTAAATGTCATGTATTGTATTGCAAGCTGAAGTGGCAATGAGCAGGCCACATAGCACGAAGATCGGACGGCCGATAGGGCAAACGGATACTGGAGTGGAGACCGCGCATTAAAAAGCGCAGCGTGGGACGGCCACCTGCCAGATGGACCGACGACCTTGTTAAAACTGCAGGTTGCAGGTGGCATCGGCCACGTTGGAAATCGATTGGGGAGGCCTATGTTCAGCAGTGGACAACAACTTTTTGCGCGAATGGATAACAGTAAAATTTAAAAGACAAGGGTTTATCATTTCACAAGTTTTAGCTCAAAGTTATTTCCACTTCACTTTCAAAGCCCTTTTTGGACTAACACTTGGTCCTAGGAAACGAACGCTGCTTTATTTTCAGGATCAATGTTTTTGGATCTTCCAGTCGTCTCTTAGCCATTTCATCCTTCATAAGATTCAGAAATTTTTGGCCCATTTCGTCATCTTATTAGTTATTGGTGACGTAGTTAGAGCAAACCAACCTATTTAAAATAATAATGTTTATCGAGTTAGAACAAAAGTTTGACGGCCTAACCACGTTTAGCATGTGAGGCGAGTGGGTCAGTAAATTATGACAGAGCACTAGAGCAAGTTTGATAGGTCAGTGGGTTAGTGGAGAGTGCATAAATAGTTAGTCACCTTGGGGTATCATGTTATGTGCCGGGTTATAAACTTGTGTACAATGGATTGGTACACTAGGTTAGAATGTTCTATAAGTTGGTCTAAGCTTTGGTCATTTAATTACCTACTTAATTTTTGCCTATTTTGCCTGTCAGCCATCAAAACTGTAAAACTCTTCCTGCTACCAAACACAAAATGTCTTAAAAACAGCTCTTCTAAAAGTCCCATAAAACAAAATGAAATAAAACGTCATATACTAAATCCAAAGAACTCAGATTGTATGGCCACTGCATTATTCATTGCAGCTCACCATAAAGAAATAGCCCAATAAAATATCTTGTAAGACACTCTACACTTTCACAATATTTTTAAATTCAATTCTTAAATCAATTTATCGGGTGTCGACTGTGGTCCCGCCGGATAGTTGCATCGTATCCCCATCATATGCGACCTGTACAAAGCTTGTTCGGTTGTAACAAGGATCACATTCGCTCGGGATGGGTTTAGAGTGAGTGTGCTGAGTGGGCTATGCAGTTACTTGACAGTTGATATCTCTATACCGTTGAAGTATAGACCCGGGGGAAGCCGGGGAAAATGGGACATTCAATATCTCTGAGTTATCAGATAGTGAGTAACCGACGAGCGTGTGGATATACTTAAATTGACGGACATATTATTACGTGTGCATGTAAACGGTGGAATACTAAGGACTACCAGTTCTAGAAATAGGGAAATTGATGGAAGGTATTTAATTGTAATTTTGTTGTATAATATTGTGGTTGCTCCCAAATATTTTTTAATAAAATAAAAGTTATTCTTTGGTTAAGGTACTTTTAAACTGCAGGTTTATTGTCTACAAATTCTACTAATAAGATTTCAGTTATTGTGTAAAAAAAAAATTGTTACTAGTCTTTGTTTATTAAAAGTTTCAAGTTTACCTGTATTACCGCCTCGTTGGTTTAGTGGTCGTACGCGCAACTGCTGAGCGTGAGTTCCTGGTATGATCCACAGCTCAGCCAAAGTGTTGTTGGGTTTTCCATCTGGAATTTCTCAGTAGCAGCCACGGACTCTGAATTTATGCCCGAGTTGATGGCAATAGGCTCCCCCCCATTACATGTGACTTAAACATAACAGGCGAAATGTGGCCGTACTATTAAGTACACCTCTGCCTAAAATAGCCTAACCCTTAGGGGATGTCAGTTGTGATTTTATGTAATGTATGTTTATGTTTTTTATATTTTCAGTAAAGGCTTAATAGTAGAAAAACTGTGCAACAATGAGATTTCATATAACATTTCTGAACTGTTTTGGTTCTAAGCAAAAAAGACGTCCTTTGTGATCGGTTTTGTAGTGATTAATGATAACATTACTACGTAGTTGAAAGAAAAATAATTTTATTTTATTTTTTGTAGGTACGGTTAAACCTACCCTAACCAACTAAACATTAATTTATTTTTGGAACGTATTATTAAGAAACTAAAGAGGGATCAACCACTATATGCCATTGTACGAACAGTTAGCGACCGAATTATATCCCGCTGGCAAGCCGGCATTGTGCTCCGTAATAGTTGTATTGTGCGAATGTTTTAATCATATTTAATAATACCTCTATGATTCCGACAAATTCCGACAAACGGTTTTTGTTTTTTTGTTTGTAAAATTAATAAAACTGGAATAAATTCGACGTTATTTTTAAAAGAATAGAGCTATGTTTGTGCTCTCTAGTCTAGCTTTTTCGTAATATTTCTCTTCGTAATATTCCATTTGATTCTATTGTTTTATTTGAATTAATGTTTTGATTGTGGGAGCAAAGAACAAAGTTACTGTTTACCTTTATGTGCCTTGTCAAATCAATATCAATCAGGTATTTTCAATACAAGTTTAACAACTGTATGCACTTCAGAGGCCATAGAAATCAAAACTGAAATGTTGCAGTCGCTAATAAAATATAAAAGCAACTGCAAACATAATTCCGCAACTATTGACTCCATACAATTCTGAAGCGCGAAGATTCAGAACTCGGCGGCTAAACATTTCTAAGCCACTTTGTATGGCGCGTGTATCGGGGCCCCAGCGACCTCTATTTCCGCAGCTGCAAAGATTCTCTAAAACGCCATTTAAGTTGAATAGAGCAGACCCACTTACGAGTGTCGAACCAACGGCGCTGTTGCGCGGGAGAAATATTTTACTATTATTGTACGATGCCATGCAATTCCCTCAAACGTATTCGAGTGGGATTTTCTCGTGATTTTTAATGGCACAAGTATTTTCACTACGAGTATATACATAAACGGTCCATTTTTAAAGGCAAAGTTTCTAGAGCAATTTTCTTTAGACGCTTCCGTCGCTTGTAAGTTTGAGCGGAGTAAGCGTAATATCTGCTTCATATTTCTCGCTTTTCGGAGCGTATCTTGAGAAATTCTTAGCGCTTGTTTTTGCGGGTATGATTAATATGAGGGATTAAGGAGCGGGTTCTATCTGCCGTCCGCCGCGAAAGACGTATGAGACGGGTAGTAACGTATGAGTTCAATAAATATGTAGTTACATACTTGTAGTAAATAGATAATACTTTTGAGAAAAAGAATCCTTACCCTAGAAAAAAAAAGTACCTAACGGTCCTTTAAGTACATTTTTGCAGGTTTACCGAGGGTCACGCTGGCAATGTCAAATTCACCTACGGCGCTTAGTTTTGCCAATTACTCATGTATTATTAACTCCTCAATTGTAGCCAATTGCTCGCAAAAACATTCCTAATGCTTGTAATTTATACGGCAATTTGATTGCCTAAATGTTTTCGTCTATAGCATTAACATGAATGTTTTAGTCATTGACAAAATGGTCCTTAGCGTAAATTAAGCAATTTATATTCAGAGTTTAGTTCGTTTTTATTTTTATAATATGAAATGCGCAAACAACAATTCGTGTGTAGAATTTGTATATTTGTTACCGGCCAAACCCGATTTCAGGCCAAACTAGTTTGTCCTAGGCCAAACCAGTTTACTGGTTTATCGTGTCTAATCCAAACAAAACAATTACAATGCGCCCATCTTGGATGTGGCGCTTGCCGGCCGCTGCCGCGGCACTGCTCGTGCGTGGTTGGTCACCAATCTAACCTAACCTAACCTAACCCATTTAGTCGGGGTAAACCAGTCAACCGGTTTGGCCTAGGACCTAGGACAAACTAGTTTGGCCTGAAATCGGGTTTGGCCGGTAACATATTAACTGTGTGTGTGCTTTTTTAGTTTTCTTTAGACTTTAGTGCATACGCGGCGATTTACAATATAAGCGCTGCGTCTTAAAGATTATTCTTACAGTGAACTTCTTTAGACATTTTTATGAAACAATAAAAAAAAAATGTTTATTTATTTTTATGAGATTTTACAAAGCCAAACCGAATCAAGTTAAGGCTGTTCAGAGGAATTACAAATAAAGCAAATCTCTTTCTCCGTACCAATTATGTATTGTTAAGTAGGTCGTACTCAGTCATTTCTACAAAAATCTCATCAGTTTTGCCACAACATTGCTCTGTATAACCACGCAACAGTTCTACTTGGTCGCGGGCAAGGTCACGAAGGCATCGGGGTGACGACACAATTAAACTCAGTCGCAGCGATCGGCAAGCAATCGGCTTATTCCGGCCATCGCATCCGAACCGATATTAATAACACAACAATGTAATGCAGAAGGCCCACTCCAGATCACGCGAACACTTGTTTTGTATTGTATATCGGGCTGGTGTCAAATGAGTAGTTTTTGACAAGATTTCAAATTAAATCATGTACGTTTTGGTGTGCGGTTTTGGAATATTCGTTAGCCCTCTTATTTCAATCTTCTTATACCGAGAAGCTGACCAAATTTATTTTTATTCTAATATCTGATTCAGTCTATTGAACTGTATCTTTAAAATTCCACAAAAGATAAAGAATCAGCAAGCAAAATTAGCCAACTAAATGTTTGTTATAAAGGCGCTCCCTCACCGTTAGCATTCGCCTGTAATGTAAAAATTAAGATTCGATTTCGTACAGGTACAAATGGAACTGAACTGTTAGATTACAGGCGAATCGTGGGTGAGTGGTGGAGAGGTGAATTGGCCTACTGCACAAGTTTCTCCTGTGGCGATAGTGCCGCCCCCGCCATATCGTCTTCAACACTTGATTAAAATGTTCCGAACACTTCTTTCTGTAACACTTTTACAGACTTTACGACTCATTTTAGCGCTTTTTCAGTATGCTGGACAGTCACGTTTTATTACCAGATTTGCATCAAAATGGGATGAATTCTTTATTATATTTATTTGGTTCCAGGTTTAGAGTTTCCGTATACTTAAACTTTTCATAACGCGGCAATTGTGCACTATTAGAGTCCTGAAATATTTTGCAAGATAGTTTTATACTATCCTGTAGACTGGATCAGCAATCGTAATTGTTTTCAAAGCAAAGTTCTTATGACCATACTTTTTCAAGTGATAGAAGTAGTTGAAGATTATTGCAGGTATGTTATGTGGTCTGTTCAGTTGCCTCGTTGGTTTAGTGGTCTCAAGCGCTACTTCTCCGCATGAGGTACTTGGTTTGATTCCCACGTCGGGCAAAGTGTTATTTGTTTTTTTTCCATCAGGAATTTCTCAGTAGCAGTGACAAAGTCTGGATGAGTGCCCGGTTGACAGCAATAGGCTCCCAAACATAACTGGTGAACACTATTATTACACTTGTGCTGAACCCTTTGGGGGCTACCGGCAAGATGACGTAGTGTTATGTTCAGAGTACTTAATTGATCTAAATATTAATTACGCCACTTCAATTATCTGTGAACCTAATTGCCGTTCAATCGGTCATCGTGTATTCAGTATTGAGAGCAATGCTATTGTTATAATCATCATAATCTAATCAGTTCATGTGTCCTGTTAACATTATTATAGACCAATTAATTATTATTCAATTTACCTAGAATTGCGTGACACCAAAGTGTGTTGCAAATTTTACGAATACCTATGTGATAGTTATGTCTTATTTTGGACTGACTTCTGCCCGCGAATTGGTCAGCGCACAAAAAACAAATCATATGGCACTCGGTAATAGTGTAGTTTCCCTTATGTGAAAGATGTTTTTTTAATCGAATGAGTAATTTCGGAAATTACCTCCCACACCTAAACTTACAAACTTCGCCTCTTCATGGTACTAGGTACTAGGTCGGTTATGAGGTCTGAGTCCATCGAAGCAAGCTCAAAACTTGTTTCATTATATTGCTTAAATCTTTTTGGTCAAGATCTATGGTTTAAAAAAAAAAAAACAGAAATATTACCTAATTAATTAAATAAACACTCCAATAATATACAAAAGTTATTTAGAAGACAATCTGTGCGTACATATTTCTATGGAAATAATGTATAATTGCCTTATACATGAATGCTGCTAATTAACTGCACACACAACAGCATTAGCATACGAATGACTTAAGACCGACAAACTTGCCGCATTAGCCACCGCCGCAGCAAAACTACTAATTACCACACACACACACATGCACTCACACACAAACAACCACTCAAATACACAGAATACATAAAGCGCACTCGCTTATAACGACGCTAACAATTTAGTTCACGTTAACTAGGTACTAGAGAATGGATATCAAAGAAAGTGGAGTTTTATTTAGTGTTGAGCACATTATGTTCTTACATATATTATGAAACGACGCTGAAAATTCTCATTTCAAGCCCTCAATAATTTCAATTATTGATCAGTCATACTTATAATAATAAAGTGGACAGAACTCCACAAAAGTATTAAAACCTTAGGATAAGTACTTGACAGAATAATGTAAAGATTTGATAACACACCAGGCTACAAGTTTTATGATAAAAAATAAAATACCTAGATGAATAGCTTGAGCCTTCTACAAAACTTATTATTAATTTGTAGTTATTTTTTTTCCAACTTATTAACTGGCCCGAAAATATAATTTATTTTATATTCAAAATTTGAAAACATTACGAGACAAAGGTTTTCAAAGCGAATTGAAAACCTTTTCTAAGTGCCTACTTAGTTAGGTAATGTACCGATATCGTCCGGGTTTTATATGTTTTTACCTTTAACAAAGGGAAAAGGGTTCCACTTGTTTACCTGTTGCAGACAATATGGGGAACATTATTTCGCTGAATAATGAACAAATAATAAAGTAGCAGATGTGTTGTACGGCACTGAGGGGACTAAAAGTCAGGGAAGATCAACAACCTCATAAGGGCATGACTTTCGCTGATACATAGCATAGTTTATATGGATAAGTAAGTGCTGGTTAAATTATATTTTCGGACGTTACTTTTGATGTTGTAGATTAGAACAATTGGTAACAGTTTCAAGTTAACCTAGTTTTTGTATCTATAGTAAAAATGTATAAGAATTATTTTATCCTGATTTAATTATTGTCAAAGAAATGTGGCAATACGTCCCACTTTTTCTTACTCAGTGAAGGGCTATGCTCCAGCAGTAATGTGTAATTACCACTGCTGCAGCATAGATGTGACCTGCGGGAACGTAAGATTTTGTTTAGAGATCAAAGGCAGAAAACGTCACAACTCAGTTGAACAGTGTATATTATTATGTACGTTTCACCTGTATCTAAAGATACTTCTGATTTCCTCTAAAAAATTGCTGAAAATGCCAAAGTATACAAAGGCGTTTTGGTCTGTTTATTTTGAGCTGGATCGGGCCGAATCATAATAGCCGAGCACAAAAATAGTCGCGTCCAGTGTAACCCGTTTATTTTTATATCCCTGCCCACTTTATCAGTGACGTCATACGGATTTACTTACCAAAAGTACCAGGCAAATATAAAACATAAAAAGTATTTCACTAGTAAAGTTCAGAAGATATTTGTGTAAATCCTCACATATAGATAAGACTGATTTTGAAGATAAGCTTTTACCGTCTCGGGAACCTGTGGTTAAAACCGATGTCGGAAAAAGCTGTTTAGCGGATCAAATTCGTTTTCCTGCATTCAGTATAATCTACATATTATATTATTTTTATTTCATTTCTACGATAAGTACGGTACCAACTAGCCATATACATATTTTCTTTTTAGTTTTGTATTTAATTCCAAATGTTTACCATTACGATGTGCAGCGGTGGTCCGCGGTTTAGTTTTAACTGCTGCCTGGTTCTGTTTAAAATGTTCTTTCTTTTATAAAATGTGGGGTTTGGTTTTCATTATCTACCGTTGTCCACGGTTCTTATAATCTTACTTTCCGTTTCGGTTTTGATAAAAACCTGCTACTGAATTAAAAACTAGTTTCCAGCCCACGAGTACGTACTACCGGGATAAAAAGTAACCCTTACCTTATAACCAGTGATTGGAATAGGTAGAGTTAATGTGCCTAAAGTTCAAGGAAAAGAAACGAAAAGTGGAGAATTCCTTACGCTTAATTTTTTTTTTCGGAATATTTGTTTCGAATGTTGGAACATTACTTAAGTACAACTAAAATTAATAAAGTAAAACAACTATTGAATTCATTCAATGTTACTGTTTAAAAAAAAACGTGCACAATTTTTATTGTTTAAAAAATAAAGATATAAATAATCTCCATATCTTCGTTTGAACGCCGTAAGTGCGGAAGCTAATTTAATTTTCATAATAGCTTTAATAGTTAGAACTAACAAGTAAAAAAAAAAAAAACAATTTATAGGTTTTCATACCATTTATTCATTTTGTACAATTATTGAAACTAAACTTAAACAGAAATCAACCTCAATAATTAAGATAGTTACCAATCTTAAGACTCAGTCAGAATATTATTTCCGTTGATGTTGAAAATTGTCCCTCAATCTGAATCGGTACAGATTTCATCAGGAAAGGAGTTTCTATCTACTGGTTTTTTGAGAACGTTCTCCTTGTTGTCGAAGTCGGTTAATTCAATTAGTTTACTGTACTTATGAATAAATAGCATTATTAAATGTACTTCACTGATTCCGAGACATTTCCGAGTTTCAGAAAAAAATATTCGGGAAAAAAAATTTTTTCGCAAGGAAGTCCCCCACTTTTCGTTTCTGTTCCTTGAACTTTAGGAGTACATTAGTTCTACCTATTCCGATCACTGGTTATAACACAGGTCACGTAACCTATGCTCTACCAACGTAATCATCGTCATTAACATTTCATCGAAATTCGTTCAGCCGGCAGGGCATGAATGTGTAACAGACATAAAGAGTAAGTTTCGCATTTATGACATTGTTATCGTTTATTTTAACATGTTTTTGTTTTTTTTTTTTACCAACAGTGACTGATCCAAACAAGCGCTGTGGCCACAAAATGAGCGACACAGTTCAGGTTTATTTACACGTGCGACCGCAAGCATGCTGTTAGTGTGGATGTTATAAATCTGCTAGAGGTGTGTCGAGACGCGGCCAGGCGTGACCACCACGACCTGTGGTTTCATTGGCGGTACATAAATATAGCGTCTGAACTGTGTTTAAGCTTGTACAGGTCCAGGTCGTGAGTCCTGCATGTCTCTGTGTCTCGATTTAGAATATAAAGATGCTAGCGTGCACTCATTTTGCTTCCTTTAACACGAGACCAGGATACGGGAGCAAGACACCTCCTGTCTTCTAAGTTTTCTCTACGAAAAAGTCAATTCTATAAACTTTGTCTAACGGTTCTTTTTCGGTGGCCGATCTACACTATAACCAAAATATCTAATATTTTTGGTACAATATTTAGTCCCGTTCAGTTTCTGTTAATCATTGAAGCATGTGAATCATTGTTACTTGTGATGGTGAATCTTACAAATATACTGAAATCTGTTTAATACTGTCTTACAATAAAACAAAATAATTGCTAAAAATCACCAAAACTGTTCTAGGAGTACTTTCGGCTCAATCACGCGGCAATAAAATCAGTAAAACAGTGGTAGCTAATTACCAATATCCAGTTAACAGTAGTGTGTTGTTATTAACAGTAGTGTGGAGGCCATTATTAATGAACATTACTGTACTCCAACACGTCGGAGCACGACGATGTGTCCACATGCCACGCCGCGCCGTCCTAGTGACGTCACAATGTCATGACGTCATCGGAGATAGTCATGGTGACGTGTGAAGCAATCTGTTGAAGGTTTAGGTTATCGGTGTCCGGTGGTATTACGTTGTATGGGCAGTGAGATACTAACCCTGCGTTATATCAAAGTATAACCTAGTAGTAGTAGTGCCTACTAGTTTGCAATAGTTACGCCTGCAATCGTCAAATGGTTAGGTAGAGATATAGATATACAACACACACATTTTGCCTTTATCAACCGGGCAAAAATCCAGACTTTTGGTTTATTGATGATATTATATTCCCTATAGTTTATTTACAAATTATTTACAGTTTTAAATTCAGACTTTCGGCTGATTCATAATTATTATTAATTTATTACAATTCTACAATATTGTTTAACTCAAAAGTATGCCCCACAAAACCGTACAGGATCTGGGAATCGAACTCAACACCTCATGCTTAGCAGAAGCGCTTGTAACCGCTAGACCAACGAGCTAGTCTACTAGTTAAGTTTATCGTTTACACAACAATACGTTGTAAAGACTAGTTTGTATACAGGTGGGTTACTATGACGTCTTAAAGCAGGAGTGATTCCAGTGTGGGAAAGAGACAGAGCTATAGAAGTTGTCTAGCGCCATCTCTTTCCCACACTGGAATTACTTCTGCTTTAAGACGTCATAGTAGGCCACCAGTACTTATATAAAACTTGTCAAAAAGGTGAACGAAACAATGTCACATGACATGTTCTTAACAAGTCTTTTAAAAGAAAACAAGTATCACACCTTGAATATGTATAAACGCCGGGTTAGGTATACAGTTACAAAAATACTCTGCAGGTATGTGTTGGAATCAAACAAATAGTCAAATAGTAGTCATGATATTAAAATTATTTATCCAAAATCAACCACGTCACCGACTTTTAATGTGAATGACGAACACAATAGCAATACATAAAACCCCAAATCTATTATTTGAGTTCATTTTTTCACATGAAAGATCATAGAAGTGCCACTTGTATGTTATTTTCACAAGAGAAACTATGCTTCAGGTACTCGGAGATACATATACATGGCAACATCCACTTTCCATTTAATTTAAACATTCAAATTCATAACTAACAAAATTGAATTCCAAATGTACCTAGTTCTCTGAATCCCACTTAGAACACACACAACACATACATAAACATGTATGTACAGGTGTATGTTACAGATTGTATATAGCGATAGAGAGGGCAGCCTCTCACATTTACATAATAGAGGCATACAAGGCGAATTGCTGCCGTCCTCAGCCAAAAGGCTGTATGTTAACTTTGATGTAGCCACGACGAAATCGCAGTTTTATGCTTTAGGTTCCCATAATATTAAACTATGTCATGCATATTTTATGCAGACAGTTCTACCTGGCCTTATATTTTTCAGTTTATGTAATATTTCAGTATAACTAGTTTTTTGATGTTAAACTTTAAGGTGCGAACTTTGCAAATATTTTTGTGTAAAATATTAGCTTATACCGTAATTATACAACGTGATGTGAGATGCTTGCTTTAACCCGGTTTGCAGTTTCGTAGAACAGTGTAGCGCTACGCCGCCGTAGCACGGTGCTACGGTGTAGCATTCGAAGCGCGATAATGCGCTACTCATTAAGGCAACTGCATCTCGTGGTTAAATGTGCTTAAGATGGTTTGATAAAGTGTAATGAGTATTTGTTAATCTGCAACATAAGCTAACTACACCTTGAATAATTACATTCTCGTTTTCGTATTTTTTAAAACCTTTTTTGTGCAAACCTTTGATACTCAAACGCAGGCTGACAGTATTTTAAAATTCAACCTATTATCCAATTTTAGAGCTTTTAAAGGCTCTGACATCTGTCAAAGATCATACAGGTCCGATGACGGTATGACAAGCTTTTTGCGAAGAACGAAATCGCTATTTATGACCGAACCAAAAATATATTTTCCAATTAAATCTTCCAATACAAGGCAATAAAACTATTTCGTTCCCCAGGTGGCCACTATCCCATACGATTGTCATAAAAATGTATTTCTTGAAGTAAAACAGCAGTAAAAGAGAAGGATGGATCGCAATGAGCCATCAATTTTATATTCGATCGACAAAGATGGCGGTCAAATAGCACGCGCTCGTTTTATTGCAGAACATCAAATATAATAGCCATGTAGAATAAGGAGTATATTCGCACGAAATGATCTGCAATACGATGGAATGAATTACTACAAAGATTTAACACATCTCCGTTTTTGGTGGGTAGTAAATACCACTTGAAGTAGCTTAGCTGAAATGGACTTCTTTCAGTTTATGGCACGTAGAATGTATAATCGAACGCCTATTTCCTATGAGGGCAGAAACTACAAAACGTCATCTGCTACGGTCCTAATTACAACCTCACATAGTTACAGTTTACGTTTATAGATCTGGTCCTGTGCACCTTCTTGAAGAACGTCACCAATGTACTGACCAGTGTCAGTTCATAGAGATAGGTCAGTGTATGTCCTTCTAGGGCGTCCTCTCTGGGGGTTTCCACACATATTTGCCTTGTATTACCTTTGCTTGTTTGCCTTTGTTAATCGCTAATGATGACCTAGCTGTCTAAGTGCGTCAATAACAGATATTGTCCCTATTTTAATTTTAATAGGGAACTTTTCTATGTTATCGTTTTTAGCAAACTCATGATCGATGACAACATGATAAGTTCTATAAAATCTACCAAGTTCCACTGCAAGGACGATCCACAAAACCGTGTGTATAATCCTTAGAAAGGCGAGCATCTTTCATACCCCGCCTTCAGATCTGTTGAGCTTGTCCGACATGAAAGCAAGTATATTAAAGTGGCGGAACATATGAGTTTCAGCTCAACTCGGGGCTTGTACTGAATAGCTGACATTTATAGAGATGGATTGGAAATCTTTCGGAAGGTTTCATGTTTATAAAAGTCAAAGTAATATTAAAAAAGCGTAACTGACATATAGTTTATTGCTTCATAACGATGTGACTGACTTGACGAAGTGATTTCCGTTTCTTTAGTCTTTCTACAGCTGAATGAAAGTTTCTTTCATCTTTTAAAATTATTTTCTACAAGAAAATTCCTTCTGATCTAGCTAGTAAATAGTATTGTCAAAACAGACGGATTCATTCTAATAATTCTGGCGGAAGTTCTAGAAATAACTGAGTTATGCAAGCGTTTAAATAAGAATGCAATGCGTAATTTATATAATTATAATACGTTAAAAAACTGTAAAATTTACGTCACTGCTTCTTTTCGTATCGATGATAGTTTCAAATCACACACTTTGGGCCCAGTGGGTGGCCACGTTTATTGCAGCGTTAAAAACGTTATTCTGACTGTCGAAGGTGCAGGCAAACGGACCCTGAGACACTCTAGCAGGTGGGGCATAGTCTTGTCCGGAGCGCCGCACTCGCACTCGTTTTTGGAGGAATCAGTAATACCCCATTTTGCCAGATTAAATTTGCAGCGCCCTACGTTAGGCACGCAATCAATTCAAAGCTTTCCAAATAAGCTAAAGCAGTTCTCTACCGGGAAGCGGGTGTTCTTGGGGCTTACGTCAATATTCATTTACACCTATCCATTTGTCGAGTTTACTAATTGACTTTGATGCCATATTAAAATCTAGGTAACAAAATACAGCACTCCTTCCTCGGGAAATACTGATGTAAAGAATGCGTTTATAATTTTGACAGGATAGGCTTGTTTTTAAAGACTTCGTTTACGCAAATATTTTAATCCTAAAAGAGTCTTCGCAATAATCTAATGAGTCTGCTCACGATTCAAACCCAACAAACTGTTCGTGTAACCTTGTAGCAAATCTAATTCTAATTCTACTTGATCCGATTAAAAATTAAAGGATAAAAGTAGACTTGTACACTTAAAAATTTAATAGAGGTAAATGGATGGTTTTACAAGTGAAATAAGAAATACAAGTGATTATAAAAAGACCTATCAAACCCTGTTCAATGTTATAACTTATAAGGTCTCTGCTTGTGTGCTGTGAATATTCTTTTGTATTTTTGAATAAAAGATGTGCGTTTTCGACTGGAGTTTTATTGCTAGTGCTACATAATACAGGATAAAAAATTAAACTTTGACAGATAGGGTTGCACTCTACTCATAGTGTTGGACATTCCGCCCACCAAGAACTATGTTCTTATCTCTATTTAAAAGTAATACAAAGGATAAACATAATAACAAACTTAAATTCTCTTCTAACTATAGGTAGGTAGGTGCAAAATTAGATTTTTAATAACATTGTAAGCGGACTGTAAATTGAATAGTTAATGTAATTACTGCAAGTTTATAGACATACAAGATCAAATTGGAAATTATTGATCAACAAACTAAACTCATCAATATTATTGTATACAAACTTAAATTACATAATACTTGAATGAAAAGTTTTCCTTTCCTACCTAGTTTTACATATAACACAGTTCTGAACTTACACAACAAAGAAAGTTTACTAAGAAACTAAACCTTGAACAAGTAGGTATAAAAATGAAAGAAATTATACTAGATATATCATTACAATAGTATAACAACTTATAGCTATTAAATTACCGCCCACCATGGCAACTTAAATGAAATTACACTTTCAGGTTTGGTGAAGGCAAGTAAGTATGTAACTATTACAAATTAAGAAGTATTACAAAATACTTTAGGTAGACTTACATAATATACATATTTTATTCAGGGCTCTCTTAAATATTCCAGATTTGCATTTGACTGTAACAACCCGGGTCAAGTTATCAGGACCGGGATGTTTATCTATAATCCTCCCCAGCAGCCATTTTGCTGGAGGAAGATTATCTTCCTTTAATAGTACAATATCATTAATATTAGGCTCATCTTTAGGAGAACACCATTTGTAACGCTGATTTAAAGTAACTAAATATTCTCTAGTCCACCTATTCCAGAAATCTCTAACAATTTTTTGTGTTAATTTCCACCTATCTAGATTGTTTATGTGTCGGTCATTACGGTTATCATCAGCTAAACTGACTAAAGGTTCTCCAACCAGAAAATGACCTGGTGTCAGGGGAAGTGGGTCGTCAGGATTATCACTTAGAACACTTATCGGTCTAGAATTTAAGCATGCTTCTACCTGAGCAAGAACAGTTGATAGCTCCTCATATGTGAGTGTATTAGTACCTATAACTCTATGCAAGTGATTTTTAGTACTGCGCACGCCAGCCTCCCACAATCCTCCGAAGTTCGGGGCGTAGGGGGGAATAAAATGCCAGGCTGTCCCTTCTAGCGCTAAAGCCTCAGCTATCTCTGTGGGAAAAGATGATTTAGAAGTGTTAAGCATGTCCTGAAGTAATTTGTACGCACCAACGAAATTACTACCGTTATCGCTGTACATGTCTTGACAACGACCTCTTCTGGCCACAAATCGTCTGAATGCTGCAATGAATCCCTTGGCTGACATGTCCGTCACAGCCTCGAGATGTACTGCGCGAGTCACCATACAAACGAATAGGCATATGTAGCCTTTATATGATTTTGCTCCTCGACCTGGTGAAAAACGTATATTAATTGGGCCCGCGTAGTCGACTCCTGTAGATTTGAAGGGTTTGCTCGGCTTTAGTCTAACTTCTGGAATTTGACCCATCAGTTGGTTAGTGGGTTTTGCAGAGTACCTTTTGCATTTTACACATTCTTGAAATATTTTCTTCACTTCAGACTTGCCTCGTACAATCCAGAATTTAGTTCTCAAAAAGTTAAACATGACTTGTGGACCACCATGGAGTGTTCTGTAATGAGCATCTAGGATTACAAGTCGAGTAAAATTACATTTAGCTGGCAGAATCATGGGATGTCTCATGTCATACAGTGCATTGGACTGCGCAATACGGCCGCCCACTCTTAATATTCCATTCTCGTCGCAAATAGGATGAAGAGTTCGGAGACTGCTTTTCTTAGATACAACTCCTCGCGTCTTCAGTTGAGCGATTTCTTCAGAAAAGTATTTCTCTTGCACTTGCTTGACACAAAATGAAAGTGCTTGTTTTATTTCACCTGCTGAAATAAACTTTGGGTAATGTGGACGTTTTTCTTTGGGTACTTTCTGGATAAAACGTTTACAATAAGCTATTATTCTTAAGGTGGAATATAAATTTGAAAACCTTGCCCAGACAAATTCCTCATCACCTTCAGACTGAACAGTAAAAACTTTAGCCTTTTCTTCTTCTCTTGTATCTTCAACATCAACTTCTGAACAAAACTTTCCTTCTATCAGCCAATGTGGCCCTCTCCACCATAAATAGTTGTTTATTAAATCTTTTGAAGTCAAGCCTCTAGAAGCATGATCAGCTGGATTAGTCTCAGATGTAACATGACCCCATTGTTCATACTCTAAAATGTTTAAAACTGCAGTTACTCTATTACTTACAAATGTAGCCCATCGACTTGGACCACCCTTAAGCCAAGCAAGTACTATTGTAGAATCTGTCCACCCAAATAATTTTTCTTTGGGCACCTTCAATACTTGAGACACCTCCCACACAAGTTTCGCCGCTAGCACAGCTCCACAAAGCTCGAGCCTAGGTATCGAAATCTCTTTCAATGGTGCGACCTTGGTCTTTGCTGTAAGCAAATGAACAAATACCTGGCCATTGTTGTCTGTTAAGCGTATGTAAACTGCAGCGGCGAAAGCTGTCTTCGAAGCATCTGAAAAAGCATGTAATTGAATCTTGCAATGTTCGGTTGTTTCAACCCACCTCTGTATTTGAATCTCCTTTAACTCTAGCAAACTGCTTCGAAATGATAACCATTCTTTCATTAGATTATCTGATAGTTTGTCGTCCCAACTAAGGTTGGATTTCCATAGCTGTTGTATAAATACCTTTGCGACGATGACCACAGGTGCAATCCAACCTAGAGGGTCGTATAATCGTGCTACGTCTGAAACAACTTGTCTTTTAGTAAACTCTTTCTCTTCAGGTAAGTTAAGAATGTACACAAAGCTGTCTGTCTCTCTATTCCATCCTATGCCAAGGACTTTCATCACATTGTTGATTTTAACTTCTTTAGTGTCTTGTTTCTGATCTTCAGTTATCCCAATATGATTTAAAAATTCTTTACTATTACTATTCCATTTTTGCATAGAAAAGCCTCCTGCTTTCATGAGTTTGTTCATCTCCTCATATAGTCTTATAGCTTCTTCAGAAGACTGAAAACCGGTCATTAAATCATCCATGTAGTAATCTAACTTTGCGATTTGCGCAGCTAATGGGTACTTATCTAGTTCATCTTCAGCCAGGCGTTGTAAACATCTAACCGCTAAATAGGGAGCACAGGCAGTACCAAAGGTAAGGCGTAGTAATTTGAAATGTCTGACTGGCCCTGATGCATGTTCCCGCCAGAGTATTCTCTGAAAGTCAGTATCTTCGTCTGCTACCCGCACCATCCTGTACATTTTTTCAATATCTGCAATAACCACCACCTGATGAATTCTCCACCTCATAAGAATATGCCGCAGATCTTGTTGTAGTTTCGGTCCTACTAGCAGGTCATCATTCAGTGAGTTGTTGTTATCACCTTTGCAAGATGCGTCGAACACAACTCGGACCTTTGTAGTTGTTTTATCCGCTCTCACTACAGGATGGTGGGGAAGATAAACTGACTTCTTACTGGCATTCTCTGGAACTTCTGAAATGTGATTTAAAGATAAGTACTCACTAATGACATTATTGTATTCTTTTCCTAATTCAACATTTTTTAATAACCTTCTCTCTAAAAATGTTAATCTTTTCAATGCAATTTCCATGGAATTATTGTATAAACACTGAGGATCATCTGTAGCAAAGGGCAATCTGACTACATACCTTCCCTCTTCATCTCTTACTGTAGTCTTATCAAAATACTCTTCACATTGCTTCTCACTTTTTGTTAATTCTCGCTCTAGCTGTTGAGGTTCATTCTCCATCTCCCAGAATTGTTTGAGAATATCCTCTTCTGTCATACTACTAATATGCAAGCTAATAATACTGTTAGATGAAGCAGGTAATTTACGTGACAGTCCACCGGATAGAATCCACCCGAACACTGTATTCTGTGCCACTACATTGGCAGTAGGATGCTTGAGCACTCCATCAAGTAAAATCTGACCATAAACATCTGCACCTAATAATATATCTACTTTGCTAGAATGACCAGATGCAACATCCGCTAACGGTAGATCCTCGATTTCTGACCACTCCAGAGGATTGAGGTCAGCTGACGGCAAAAACGTAGTAAGTGATTTTAAAACAAATGCACTGACTTTTACAACATTGTTTATGTTATGACATGAAGTTAAGAACAGTGACACCATGTATTTAATGTGAATACGACCACCTCCTAAACCTGACATCCAGCCATTGACTGGTTGTCGGACCAGGCCCAACAGTTGAGCAAGAGATTCTGATATGAAAGATGCCTGGGAGCCTTGATCGATTAAACTTCTAATAACAATATTATCATTACACTGGTTATACTTAGACACTTTGACTTTAGCAGTAGCTAATAGAACAGTATTACCTGGACTTCCTCTTGAATGATTTGCAACCACGTTTACCTCTTCACCCGCTGGCTGTGAATCACTCGATGACCCCGCTGACTCAGTGACTGGTGCAGTTGGCTTTTCAATGTGTAGTAATGTGTGATGTCTTCTCCCACATTTCCTGCAATTTACTTTAGCACGGCATTTTGCTACAGCATGTGATGACCCAAGGCAATTGAAACAAAGTTTATTTATCTGGACATAGTCTTGCCTCTCTGATTGTGCCATTGATGTAAATTGTTTGCACCCAAATAGAAAATGCTCTTCCTGGCATAGTGCACACTTAGGCTTTGCTTTCTCACTTGTATTAGACACATGGAACGCCTTGGCCTTGGCAGATTTAGTCTGTTGTGCTGCTTGCGATGTAGTTGCATCAACCATTTCCATGGATCTATATCTGCCTTCTAGAAATTGTCGCAACTCTGCCCAGGTTGGTAGATCATCTCTTGTACTGTTCTTCATTTCCCACAATTTCACAGATTCTGTGTCTAATTTAGACAACACAATAAACACAATGATGATGTCCCAGGTCTCAATATTGATTCCCATATTTTTCAATGCTGCTAGGCATGCTGTTGTGTTATCTAACAGCTGTTTAACTGCACTTGGTGATTCAGAAACTTTTTTTTGAGCGAACCATTTCTTTAGCACTGAATTGCAAATTATTCTGATGTTATTGTATCGCCGCACCAGCTGTCTCCAGGCCTCCTCATAGTTGGCTTCTGTAGTAGTATATTGTTCGATGAGAAGTAGAGGCTCACCGGAGAGGTTAGCTTTTAAATACTGCAATTTCTGGACAAATGATATGCTGTTATTATTATCAATAAGTGTAGTAAACATATCATAGAATGTTTGCCATTCCTCGTACTTTCCAGAGAATTTGGGCAATTGAATTTGCGGCAGCTTAACTTCACTGTGATTATCACAGTTGCTTTTCGACCTTTCCTCTCTGGTACTTTCTTTCGAACTATTTGTCGACATAGTGAGCTGTTTTGATTCAAATGTATGTAGGGCTTCACGAAGTGTAGTTTTATATTGTATGTATATCTCTTCAGCGGTGTCGTACATGTTTTCACTGAAATATTCATGTGACATGTCTGTGGTTTTACTCGATCCAATTATTTCTCGATGTCCATCTCGAAATTCTTTCCACATTTGTTCGAGTAGCTCCAGCCGTGTTTCTACATATGCTTTCTTATTTCTCTCCTTAGGTGTCTTTTTGTAGTTGATTTCGGCTTTTTCCATGTTTTCTAGAAGATCTTTTTGATTTGAGTAAACTGCCATTGTGATGTTGTCGGTATGTAATGTTCTACTCTCAAACTCAACACTGTTTCCCAACAAATAATAGTGCTCGTAATCTCAACTCGCTCAAATAACACTGATTATATTGTTAGAAATCGTAATAGATGCGTAAGTACACAAATCTTCTCAAAACTCAATGGATGCACTTTGGAAAACCAGCCGGTTCAATCGCCATTTTTGTCGCGCACGTGCGACCAAGATGCAGTATATATAAGATGCTCTGTGCGTGCGACACTCGAGATTCACTATGCGGCTCGTAATGGACCATATGTTCAATGTTATAACTTATAAGGTCTCTGCTTGTGTGCTGTGAATATTCTTTTGTATTTTTGAATAAAAGATGTGCGTTTTCGACTGGAGTTTTATTGCTAGTGCTACATAATACAGGATAAAAAATTAAACTTTGACAGATAGGGTTGCACTCTACTCATAGTGTTGGACAAACCCGCAATCTGGAAGTAGTTTTAGAGTATACACGATTAGTAGCACTGTTAAAGAAGCACGATCAAACGTTGAGGTGGTGATGTAGGACGAAGCATGCAGTTTTTTCAGGTCTGCTCCACAGGAAGGCGGCGTTTCGAAGAACAGGAGTTGAGGTCCTGGTAGATCTTTTAGTTGGATCACCAGCTTTTAGACCCAGGGCAGCTCCGCGAGATTAACACCAGGAAAGGCACAAAGACAGTATTTAATAATAAGATAGAAAGTCCCAGGTGTGTCTTTAGATGGATCACCTTGAAGAATTTTTCTTGTCTCCAATTTGAAGAATTCCTTCAGTCTCGCATTCAAGAAACGCTCTCTGATCTCGTCTAACCGGTTCGTCAGCTCGTTTCCACAGTAGTCCCCTTCCATTTTTGAATCTCAGTTTTTCTTCTTGCGGCCATATAATCATCTCATCTGACAAGTGTAGTCGGGCAGGCCATAACAGACTTACTTCATAAAACCCTGAGTGCGTAAAGAATTTATAAATATAATTTAAACTTAAGTTATTAGTAAACAATTATTATTATCTATAAAATACAATATTTCAGCTAAACATTGAAAAATATAATTTAAATTAGATAAACCAAAAAGTATTCATCATAGACTAAGCTAGTAAAAAACTCTATGACAGAAAGAAAAAGTAACTGAGGAAGGCGGGAAAACGTAGAAGAGGAAAGGCGCGCTTTTTTGATTCCAAATTTCTAAAATATTTTTTTTGTACATTTTGCACAATATCTTTGTAAAAAGTTATATTAATAGTTAGTTTTAACTCGTAAATAGTTACTGTAAATAATATTTGTTTCTCATAATGGTGAAAAAGAGAAAGAGGAAGGAGGACGAACCACCTCCGGATTCCCAGCAGGTATCCACTGATTCCGACTCAGCGGAATCAGCGGTAACATCCTTTTCTTCGTACAAGGACACTACTGACAAGGACCCGAACAAGAACAAGTACGGTATTTATAAAGTTAAAGGTTACACCCGTAACTACCCAGAGGATACCAACCAAAAAGAGCTTGTTGTATTTTTAAACCACTGCGAAGAAAACAAGTCTTTCAGTGATAGGGATCGCATGGCTCTTTCCAAAGGTGTACGCGAGCATGGTGTTTCAGGCGTCATGCATTTGCGTTCGATTAATAAATACAAGGTTGGCATCACCTTCGATTTGCCTAATAATGCAAATATGTTTATAAAAAATAAAAAATTATTAGATCAGTTAAATCTTAAGGCATCCATCCCTGCTGCAGACACAGAGGTAACTGGGGTCCTGACTTCAGTCCCAGTAGACATGTCAAACAAAGAAATATTTTCATTAATTGGCAGCTCAAAAAATGTCGTACAAGTCAGGCGCTTCATGCGCAGGGTAAAGGGTTTCGGCGGTGTCGAATTTGTACCAACACAAGCAGTTGCTGTTACCTTTGCTTCCACCATTCTTCCTGCTTATATATATCTGGACTCATGGCGTCACGAGGTGAGCAAATATATTCCACCTGTAAAACAATGTCTAAAGTGTCTTCGATATGGACATATCGCTAAATTTTGCCGCAATGCCGAGGTTTGTTCCATCTGTACATTAAACCATAATTTTAAGAATTGTCAGGTCGACCCAAAGGATGCTAAGTGTGCAAACTGCAAGGGCGATCATATAGCTATCTCCTCATCTTGTCCTATAAAAAAACAAAAAGTGGAAGAAAACAAAATAAAGTCAAGAAGTGCCACATACTCCGATCTTTTTAATAGTAATGCTTTTCCAGCTTTAACAGCAAAAAATTTAGATGTACAAATTAATAATTTAATGAAATCCGATAAATTTATAAATACTTTAGTAGAGACAATTATAAAAATAGTTAGTAATAAAGATGTCCCTATAAACACATCGTCAATTAAAGAGGTTTTAAAAAAAACTTTAAGTAATAACATTCCTTCACCTCCATAAATAATGGATATATCAAATTTAAAGATAATGCAATGGAATGCACAAAGTCTTAACAGTAACAAACACATATTTACCAATTTCCTCTATACATACAGTATTGACATTGCAATAATTAGTGAAACATGGTTCAAACCTGAACAAAATTATAAAATAAAAAATTACAATATTGAAAGGAATGATTGTGGTAACAAACACAATGGAGTTGCCATTATAATCCATAAAAGTATTATTTATGATAAAATTAACACTCATTTTGACAATTCCTTACAAAATATTTGTGTAAAAATTAAAGTTAATAATAAGGAGATCAGTATAGTCAGTTTCTACAGTCCTTTAAATTCTAATCCAGCTTTCAATAAGGATAGCTTTGATTCATTGGTGAAGTCTATTCCTGGTCCTTTTATATTTGCTGGGGACTTTAATGCTCATCACACATCTTGGGGTTGTGGTTCTGACTCTCCACGTGGTCAAAATATCTTAGAGGTCATTGACGAAAATAATTTAATTCTGCTTAATAATGGTCAGGCAACAACAGTTGGCTCTCTAACATGGCGTCCTAATGCACTAGATTTGTCTTTGGTTTCTCCATCATTGGCGCTTAATTGCGAATGGCAAATACATGATAGTCCTCTTGGTAGTAGTTATCACATCCCTGTAATTATAAAAGTAGTGATTAGTAATAGTCAAAATAATGATTCTTGTGGTAATTGTTCAAGTACTGAACATTTGCCTACCTACCCAAATTACAAAATGGTAGATTGGGAAATGTATAGTAATAATGTAGATGAATTATTAGTCGATTTCGAAACAGTTAATATACATCCTCTGGATTCATATCATAATTTTTGTACAATTTTACGTACAGCTGCTGCTAATTCCACTCCAAATTGTAAGGCCAATATAAATAGCAGCAATCGCTCATGTTCTACAAATAGGATTAGAAGGACTTCCCTTCCTTGGTGGAATCAAAAGTGTACAGAGGCTGTATCTAATTTCAAAACAGCTTACATAAATTTTAAAAATAATCCATCAGAAGAAACTTATATACAATTTAAAAGACTTCGAGCACTTAAAAAAATAATTATAAAAACAGAACGACAAAAAAGTTGGATGTCCCTATGTGAAACTTTCAACAGATGCACGCCAATATCTATTATATGGAAATTTATGCGCAAATACAACAAAACATATAATTTCAATAATCACGAAAACGACGCATGGATTTTAGATTTTTTGAAGAAATACACTCCAGATTTTGTGTCGCGTGCCCCAAGTTCATTGTCTAATAATAGTACTAACTCCAGTCATAGTTTTCTACTTAATCCTTTTACAATCAGTGAATTAATATCTGCCATCTCCTCCCGAAGAGACACTATTTATGGTCTTGATGGATTACCATACATATTATTTAAAAAACTTAGCATTACTGGTTTAAAAACATTCATAAAAGTCCTGAATTTGCTATGGGAAAATAATATCATACCTCAAGACTGGAAAGTGGATTGCCTTGTACCAATTTTAAAACCAGAAAAACCCAAACTATGTCCCGATTCTTATCGTCCCATAGCACTTACTTCTTGTGTTGGTAAACTATTCGAGCATTTGTTGAAGCAGCGTTTAGAGTTTTATGTTGAAAAAAATCATATTTTACCTTCTAATCAATTTGGTTTTCGTAGAAATCGGTCTGCTAGGGAAAGTGTCTGTCAATTGCAACTTGATATACATCACTCTTTATTGGGCAATAATAATTTGGTTGGAGTTTTCTTCGATGTGGCTGGGGCTTTTAATAGTGTAAATATAGATATTTTATGCCATGAACTATTACAAATAGGAATACCTGAAAAAATTATAATTTGGGTCAGAAAATTTTTGAGCAATAGAAAAGTGTTTGTTAAATTTAATAGACATATTTATGGTCCTAGACTTGCATCAAAAGGAGTTTGTCAAGGAGGTATATTATCACCTTTATTATTTATATTGTATATACGTAGATTAAATTTAATTTTAGGGTCTCAAGTTAAAAATTTACAATTTGCAGATGATTTAGTTGTTTATGCCTCTGGAACAAATTTATCACAGGTTGTCCATATAGTCAATGATGCCTTGTCAAATCTGTGTAAATATTTCTCTTACCTTGATCTTAATGTCAGTCCATCAAAGTCCAAAGTGGTTGTGTTTGGTAAACAGTGTCCTAACATGCCTCCCGTGCAATATAACAATTGTGCACTGCCCAATTCACATGAAGTCAAATTTTTAGGGGTCCTTTTTTCATATAATTTAACCTGGAACAATTATACCAAACATATAATTAGTAAAGCAAATAGAGCTTATAATATATTGAAATCTTTGGCTGGTTCATACTGGGGAGCAGACCCAAAAATTTTACTATTATTGTACAAATCTTTAGTTCGTAGTCACTTTGAATATGGCTTTTACTGTTTCGCTTCAGATACAAAAATTGTAAATAGTTTAGATGTTCTGCAAAACAAATGCTTACGTGTTATCACTGGGGCATTCAGAAGTACTCCTATAAATGCAATGCAGATTGAATGTAATGTTCCACCATTAAGAATTCGATTTGATTACTTGAAAGAAAGATTTATATTAAAACTTTTTAGTGTTTCTAATAATAGTCTCTTGGTCAATTTGTTGCATTCCAATCCTAGGTTAGGCATAAAACCATTTTATATGTTACAGGATATTCATAGTTTTATAAATTTTATTAAAAATACAAACATCTATCAATCAAAACATATTCTGCCTTGTTATCAAGGAGATTTTATCACAAAATTTCCTGATATAAATATAATTATAAAAAATAAAAAAGACCTGTCCTCAAAAGAGGAAGTTAATGCAGTGTTGTCAGAGTTGTCAGATCATAAATTTGTGTATAGCGATGGTTCCAAAAATGATAGAGCAGTGTCTTTTGCTATTTATGAGCCAACCTCAAATATAGGTCTTGGTCGAAAAATTGATAAAAATGCTAGTATTTTTACAGCTGAAGCTGTTGCTATTTTGAGTGCTTTGAAACATATAAAAAATTGCAATTCAGGTCATAGCAAATGGGTAGTAGTAAGTGACAGCATGAGTGTCTTGAAAAATCTGGCTAATAATAAATTACATGCTAACACTAACTACATAATTTATTTAATAAAAGAGCTATGGATCCAACTGTCTCATTCCAATATAGAAGTTAGTTTTGTTTGGGTACCTTCACACATTGGTGTTCCAGGAAATGAAAAGGCAGATTATCTGGCCAAAAAAATTGTTGATTTAGATGAATTGATTCCAAATGCTGATGCTGATATGAATGTTTCCATACCACATTCAGACGCAGTTAGTCTCTTAAGACAGCGTATGTGTCAAACGTGGGGGAAACATTCATACCAGTCCACACAGATTGAAAATAAAGGCACTTGGTATGCCACTTTAGATAAACAAATAAACTCCACACCTTGGTTTTGCAGGAGTAACAATTTTATAAATAGAAAGTTTTATTCATTTATTTGTCGTATGCGTTTTGGTCACTGTCGTTTAAATTATCATCTTCATCGTCTTAAAATAGTTAACTCTCCTTATTGTGAGTACTGCCAATCACAAAAAGTTCAATCTTTACACTATATCTTCTTTGAGTGTTCGTCTTTCAACATTCAGCGCCTTGTGTTGTCGGATGAGCTTCTAAAAATTTATAAAGATCCTGATAAGGTCCCGCATTGCATTCAGGAGCTACTTATGAATGCCTCAACTTATATATATTTATACAAATTTATAATAGAGACTGTAAATGACATTTAGGCTACATTTCGTGTTTTTGTATATAAATTGGATAATACATTTTATTTATCTACCTTATTTTTCTTACCTTTTATATATATGTAAAGTGTTTAACTAGATAGCATTTTTTAGGTTATGTTTTTTTTTTTTAAGAGGAGATAGCTATATTTTGACATTTGTACGTTCAAGTCCCTTAGGTACATAACTTGACGTAAACCAAGGATTTGACAAAAATGAATATTAAAAAGTACTCTGTGATGAATATGAATAACATACGTATTGTTATGTACGGAATATGATAAATTTGTAATGGATCTAAAGACAGTTTAAGAATACTAAAAAATTAAATATGGAAAATTTAATACGAAAGACATTATTGTTTAAAACTTAACACGAAAGAAAATACTCAGACGTACGACTAGGCAATAAGGTCGAAAGACTATAGCCTTCCCAAATGGGAAAAAAAAAAAAAAAAAAAAAAAAGTAACTGACAGTATGGCAAATCTGACATACACGTCACAACATAGAAAATTATGAAAATATATGTTTTATTTCAGCAAATACAATGAAAACGAATCGTATTTAGATCGATTCGCTGAGTATAAATAAACAAATCAATAAAAAAGGATGATAAATGGCATATGGTATGACAAGTGTAAGTATACCATAAAGTGTAAGTATAGCATATACTATAACCTGACCTGATTGAAGGTTTCCACGCAACTTGGTGCCATTTCCAGTGGGGTTGTGTTCCGGGACTAAGTACGTTCGATGGACGTATCGGATGACTGGAGTGCTCATATTAATAGTGCGAATGAAGGAGCCTTGTTTACGTTACTATGAATAGAACTTTAGTAAATGTATTATATATATTTAGTAATGTATATAATCTGTGGGAAAGGTTGCGATGTATTTTGGTTCATGAAGGTTGTGGGCGAAAAAGTTCGTCTGCCTCGATCGAGCAATAGACCGACTAATAACATGCAGTAAATGGCTTGCCTTTTCAAATCACGTGTTTATTTTCACCATTTACTACTAGTTTTATCCTATTTTTGCACGCACACTTTCTTAGGAATTAAACATTTCAAAAACAAAATAGTTATTATTATTAGTAGTCTAACAGGCCTCTGTGAGCTTGCTTCAGCCCTTTTAAAGGTAGAGTTTTGAAATATAAGAAGATGTGTGTATAACTTAATCAAAAAGTAATAATAATATTAAAAGAAAGAAAACCCTAAGTAGAAGATAATAATTTTATTATTTCGTCCTAGAAAGTCGTGTGAGCGCGCTGTAGCGACGCAATGATCATCTCCAGACTGTAATATTGTAATAAGCGCGTTAATTAGCAGAACGTCGCCGTCATTACTACGAACACGTCACCGAGTATCGAGATTATGAGTCGCAAGTGTGTTCTACGCTTATTTTATTTTATTCACGTAATTACGACATGTTCTCATTTCCATTTCGTTTATTTTGCTTTTTGCTATTAAGAATGTATCTTTGTTGGTGATCATTAAGCATATAGTCTTTTTAGGGTATGGAAACGAGAAAGAATATCTCTTAAATTGATAATAATGTTATCATATTGTGTTGATTTTATGAGGTTTTTATTTGATTGAATCGTGTTCTTTTAACATAAAAACATAATTATGTGTTGCTGGGGAGATTGTTCCGCCATCCTGGTACAACTCTAGGCAGTGCG
This sequence comes from Eugnorisma glareosa, assembly GCA_947578425.1. Classification (NCBI taxonomy): domain Eukaryota; kingdom Metazoa; phylum Arthropoda; class Insecta; order Lepidoptera; family Noctuidae; genus Eugnorisma; species Eugnorisma glareosa. The sequence continues at coordinate 620,844 of OX387970.1, forward strand.
GACAATAATACACTTTCACGTGAAACTCAAAGAGTGTGACGCGCACTAAGTAATAATTAGTTTTGCAATATCATAGAACAACATGTCATGTTGACATAATGCAGATACGATCCCAAGGTCGGGCGAAGTGTTTATTCATTTATTTATTTATATAAGGACAACCAACAAAGCGTACACCAAAATACATGTTAAACTACACATACTATTTTAAACAATTTATAGTGTAGCCTTAATTAAAGGCTGCCACGGCTTGCATTTATTTAATATAGGAGTATGACAACAGAAATCAGATTTTACTTATTTAGTTACATAAATACAGACAATTGTTACATAATTCCAACACACAAATACAAATAAAAAACTTACTATGTAATGCTGGATTTGTTCGATTAATTTAATAAATTTTGTTCGACGTTGTACCAACTAACAAAATAAAAGAAAAAAGAACAAACACAATCTAAATCTTTAGGCAAATGAAAAACACAATAGGAACTACAGTATTCCTTTTTTTCTTTTTTCTTTTTTGTGTTGAGAATATTCTTAATTGATTTTTCCTAATTCTACTCTAGAATGTTCTAATGAGTGTTCCAATAATACGTTTAATAATGGTAGCACGCTCGCGTAAAAAAATATATTTTAATATATTACAGTCTAGAATTTTAGTCAGCTTCCAACCGTTCAGCTAGTGAAACCATAAGTCTTCATATGACGGCTTTTCAAGCATACCTGCATTCCAAGTTATCTGGCTCCCGTCACATAAATCATTCATAGTGCGCAGTGGGCCGCTCAGTCTTAGGGAAATAATAAAAAAGCCGCTGAGCGTGGATCCGATCGTGACGAGGGTGCAAGGTGCGTCAATGTTCTACACGCTCACGCTAGCGCTGGCCAGCTGAATTTGTAATATATAGGTACCGAGGAAATTTTCAGGTGAGATTTAATGTTAGCTGTGAGGTTTTATTGCATTGGACTAGCGATTTTGTAGAAAATTTACTACATACATTAAAATTTATAAATTAAAATAACCTAAAGTAACTAACTTATTCATAAAATTAAAAAATGGCGTCAAAAAACTCATCTTCAACGCAGTCAACTGGTAATGTACCCAAGAGACTGGCGGCGGCGTTGCCACGTTTTATGGCAATACTAAGCCTTTGGCCAAGGTAAAAGCCAGCCCTTGGGTCACGGGAAGTGTCAACTAAGCGTTTGGAAATGTCCTTGAAAAGGCTGTGAGCACTTGGACCCCACGGACCTAGAGTTAATTTAAAAAATATGTATTCCATATTTTATATCCTGCTTTTACTTCTATCTTATATCAGTAATTCCACAAAAGAACCTTACGAGCCCATGCACAAAATAACACAGTTTTACTTACCGGGTCTGTAAAACCTACCAACATTTATTTATAAAGCACATTCATTGAACCACACTCGGACTAGTGGCCATCGGCTCACAGCACTAATGGCTATTAAAAAACCCAGGCAACCGCTCACGACACCGCAATACGAGCAAAACACTGCTGACACTCGAGCGAAAAAAGCAGAGACAAAGTCTCGCAGATAGCAGAGCGAGCGGAGCGACGGACAAGCTTTGAGGTTTACAATTACACGTTTTACGAATGACATACAAGCGACGTTTTAGACAAAATATATTGAGGAAGGCCGGCTTTCATTCTGTGGCCGGTAATATGGGCTTTTAATTTATGCTTTTTACGACCTGTTCGAAAAAATGTAATGAATAAAGGTTTTCTGCTGAAAATACCTTTTCTACGGTCGCTGTACGCGGAGGAAACGAATTATTAATAAGTAGGTACTCGCTTGTACGCCCTATTATTCGGAACCCTTATAACTTGTCCTTCCAAATAATATTGTATGAGTTATTTGCCGGTATTCATTTCTTTTACCTTCTAGAAAAGTCGCTGAATTTATTATTTAAATAGATGATCATAATAGAGTAACAGCTGCCTATGTAACTTTCTCGAAAACTTTTCGTTGTTAACGTGCCGTAAAGACATAGTAGGAGAAACATGAGACTCCAAGCTTGTCTTTCATCACAAGGCGATTATTTTTTCAGAAAGAGATTGTTCCAAGAAAAACGAATGAATAGGCAGTAAGAATTTGTTCACACAAACGTCGGTCCTTAGGCACACTAAGCTCACGAGACCAAGAATAATATTTTACGAAGTGTTTTTGTAAGGGATATGACTGTAAGTGTGATGACAATGGAGCCGTTTTTATAAGAAATTGAAAATTATTTAGAGGCCCTTTTGTGTGAGATCGATGGCTCGTCCTTTAGGATTATGTTATATCGACGGGGCATATTTTCCTTAACCGTCGCTTGTTGGAGGTTTTTCCTTGAGTCACATAACTTATTAGATATACAAGCTGTTGCAGCTTAGAGGTAACATGGTGTTATGAGAAAATAATGGGGCTACCGACCTCGCCCGCCAATAATTTGTTTTAAAAGTAATTTGCCTGTCAGTACAGTACCCGCAGCGTGTCATACAATGAAGTGTTCGGTAGAATGGAGTCGGACGGGCGCGACACACGCCGCGCATTGGAGCGCGAACATTGCGTAACTGACCATAAAAAGATTCGCGCTTGGAGTGAACGCACACGCACGATGGTGTGCAGATATGTCGCGTGATACGTTTAGTTCAGCTTCAGTGGAATGTGGGATATGAACGTAATGGCGTTGGGTTATTGTTAATCTTTGTCAGGATTAAAAAGGTTTCTGCTTTTATAGATTTTGCTAGGTTTACTAAATAGGACCTAGTAGTAATAAAGAGTATTCTTTATTTAATCCAACACAAGTTGGTTTTGAGTGTGAATATGGATAATTTAAAGAATAGGGGAAGATCACAGAAACGATGGATGGACTGTGAAAGACACAAATAAAGTCTGGTCTTTAGTTTGACAGTTGTTAAGTAATGGAATTAGGCGTTACTTTGCGGAATAACAGGATGGCAGGATGCAGGATGGACCATCCTCCCGTTCACAAAAATAAGCACAAGCAAGAGAAGCGATAATTGGCATGCCATGCACCTAAACCGATACTCGACACGTGGTTCGCCACTCCACGGACACGGGACATCCACAGGAGATGATGTTGTTCATGTCAACATGGTTCCAGGGTGGACCTGCATCCTGGATGGATCTTTTTTGCGTAATTAACACAAAGTTTTACATAACATTTAATTTGACTTTTGTGTCTGACCTGAATTGCCTCTTTTGCTCAACACTGCAACAGGTGCAGTGTTGAGCAAAAGAGGCAATCCAGGCTCCGATATATTTGAGAAAATATTGCTCAGTTTGCTATGCAAGTGAGCTTGCATTATGTAACATCGCATAAGTTCAATGACAGGCAACAGCCAATGCATCTGTTCAAGCACCAGTCCCACCGTTGGCTCCAGTTAATTCAGCGCAATCCGTAGTTAATAAGATTTAGCTATAAGAATTTTACCAGGCGTTTAGTTTACTGTCCTTCCTTATTTTCAATGTCATTCTTCAATAAAATCTAAGTTGGTTCATTGCGTGCTACATCCTGAGTTTTTTAATTCCCTAAATTCCTGCGAAGTTCCTTCAGTTTTCATACATGGTCCATCGAACCCGATAATATATTATCCACATACTAGCGAAGTGGAATAAGCTGAATTGGATAATTTGGAAATTTTATATTGAAAGAGGGACTGGAGTGACGAGGTGACAAACACGTGCTTGGAAGAAGAGTGATTCGGACATTAAGTGAATTAAAACAGGAAGTGTTTAAGCATTTTAATTAATCAAATTCACCCAACACTCATTAATATTAAATCAGGTAAAATAAAATATAGGAATTAAGTATTTACTAATAAGGTTAGTAACATATTTTTATTACATTTACAAAGTTATTTACTTATTTTTATTCTTTGTGTACACATTTACAAGGAATTTAATTTACAGAGTATTAGGTTAAATGAGATTTGTATAAATTATAGTTAACGCGTGCTTAAAATACAGTACAGTAGTGTTATTGTTAACCTACATTAGTTAGCTAATTAGTTTTCAATGTACAAATTTTATTTTCGAATTTAAACCTTTAAAATTAATTGTTGCTTTGTAAACCTTTAAAAAAAGTAGATAATTGTTTGTTTGTTGCTTTATTTCTTTAGAATAGTAAACCTTACATACTTTCCTATGGTAGATTTATTAGCAGTGATAGATACAACTAAGTCAACTTTGTACAATTAATAACTTAGCCTAATTTTGCTTACAGTCTCATTATAGTCATTATTATAAATACGATAGGTATTTTTGTTACAAATAGTTTCGTTATTTAACATTATAATTGTGTAATTACAGGTCTACGACACTCACCTTTCAAAATGACTGATATTAAAGATCTTAAAAAGAAGCGAAGCAGTTATAAAGGAAGATTAACAGTATTTGGAACCTACTTAAGTAATTTGAAGGATGCCGATATAACCCCCTTTCAGGTAATGGAGTTGCAATTGCGAGTCACCAAATTAGAGGATCTATATAATGAATTTAACGAGGTTCAATTGAAAATAGAATGCATGTGTGAAGCTATTGATATTGAGACACTCGAAAGAACCACAGTTGAATCTCAATATTATGGGTTGCTAGCTCAAGCTAAAATTATGTTAACTAACTTTTCAAAATCAGAGCAAGATGAAGTAAAATCGACTTGCAGTAGTAGTAAGCGTCAGTTCGTCAAGTTACCTACAATTCAATTACCCAAATTCACAGGATCATACGATAACTGGCTTGAATTTCGAGATACTTTCGCAAGTCTCATACATGGCAATGACGAAATAGACGAGATTAATAAATTTCATTACCTGAGGTCCTCATTAGAAGGATCTGCTGCTATCGTGATCCAGTCAATTGAGTTTTCTGCTCAAAACTACAATGTGGCATGGGAGCTTCTTTGTGAACGATTCGATAATGAACGGTTATTGATTGAAAATCATGTTACAGCGTTGTTCAATATCGAGTCAATCACTAAGGAGTCCTCAACTGCATTAAAAGGTATTGTAGACAATGTAAACAAAAATATCAGAGCGTTAAGAACATTAGGCGAACCTGTTCATAGTTGGGACACATTACTTATCTATATAATTCGACAAAAACTTGATCCTAAAACGTTCCGAGAATGGGAGGAATTCAAAGGGCGTATTGATAAATCTAGACGAATCACTTTTGATCAGCTTATTGAATTTATGCGTAATCGCGCCGAGTTAATTGAAACACTGGAAAAGTCACGTCATTCAACAACTAATGTAAAACAGAACACTAAAATAAAAGCGTTTGTTACAACAGAAACCACCAGTTCTTCATCACATAGTTGTCCAAAATGTAAGGGTGATCACAACCTCAATTCATGTCCACAGTTTCTATCATTAAGTGTCAACGATAGAATGACTTTACTGCCTAGCTATAAAGTTTGTTATAATTGTTTACGTCACGGTCACTATCCCAATAATTGCAAGAAATCAGGGTGTAAAATATGTAAACGCAAGCACCACACGCTTATTCATAACACAGATTTCAAACCAAAACCAGTTTCAAGCAAATCAGCTGATGGTATGACCGATAAGGCTAAGGTTGAGTCATCGTCCACTGCCGACGCAAACAATAGTCACGTTGCGCTTTCAGCTAATATCTCTGCGCATTCGCATACGAGCGGCACAAGCGACATCCTGTTGTCAACTGCGTTAATTAGGTGCTATGATGTCAATAATAAAGAACACATCGTTCGAGCTCTTCTTGACTCTGGTAGTTCGTCGTGTTTGATGACAGAGAATTTATTTAATAAGTTAAATCTGCCTCATTTCAACACAGATAAATCTATACAAGGCATAAATAAGTCCATAACGCTTGTGGAAAAAATGTGTCGTGTGTACATTAAATCGTTGCATGAATCTTACGCTAATGATTTAATATGTTTTGTCTTGCCCACAATAACTGATAACGTTCCCGCTAGACAGGTACATATGAATATACCCTCAAATATTCACTTAGCTGATCCGTATTTCCACACACCCGCTTCTATTGATATCATTATAGGAGCAGACGTATTTTGGAGTTTATTAGGATCTAATAAAATATTACTTGGTGATGGAAAACCAACACTTTATCAAACTAGGCTTGGTTGGCTAGTTTGCGGCCCAATAAACGGCGGCTGTAGTAATATTTCATCTCAGTTTTCATCAATTAAATGTAATTTTATAAATATTACCGATCATGGTGAAAGTTCTTCCAGTTCAATTGAGTTAGATGACATCCGAAACCAATTGACGCGTTTCTGGCAGCTCGAGGAAGTTTGTCATGAGTCATCGACTTATTCAGCTGAGGAGAAGATGTGTGAAGAACACTTTATAAAAAACACAACGCGCTTAGCAGATGGCCGCTTTAGCGTTAAATTACCGTTAAAGGAATCTTCGAATAGTTTAGGCGATTCATATCATCGTGCAAAACGATGTTTTCTGTCACTGGAGCGCAGAAATCTCAGCCAACCCTCACTCGACAAAATGTACAAAGCGTTTATGACTGAGTACATTTCTTTAGGCCATATGTCAGAGTGTAATATTCATGAAGATCAGCTGTCATATTTTATTCCTCATCACGGAGTACTGCGCGAGAGTAGTAGTACAACTAAATTACGGGTAGTATTTAATGCTAGTGCACCCACTACCTCTGGTATTTCTTTAAATACAATACAGATGGTGGGGCCTACCGTCCAGGACGATCTCACTACAATTATTCTTAGGTTTAGAATGCATAAGTACGTCCTCTCTGCTGACGTGGAGAAAATGTACAGGCAGGTGTCTGTACATTCATCAGATAGGCACCTGCAGCAAATTATTTGGCGTGATGATGCTTCTAGTACTCTCAAGGCTTATCAATTGCATACAGTTACCTATGGTACAGCTAGTGCACCATATCTCGCTACTAGGTGCCTCAAACAGGTCGGTCTTGAATGTCAGGATCAAAAGGTCGCAGATGTTATACTTCATGATTTTTACGTGGATGACCTTTTGACTGGAGCAGACGTGTTTGAGGAGGCTCAAATGTTGCGTCATAAGGTGACGGACGCTCTGGCTTCTGCTTGCATGCCTTTAAGGAAGTGGAAATCTAACGAACCCAGTTTAATTTCAGAATCATCTGGCGAGTCTTGTTTTGATTTCCACAAGGAAAGTGATGTCGTCGATAAGACACTTGGTCTTAGTTGGCGAACTGACACAGATGATCTGTGTTTTCCTATAAATGTTCCTGAATGCATAGAAAATACTAAGCGTGGCATGTTAGCAGTAATCGCGCGAATTTTCGATCCGCTAGGGTTGTTAGCACCGTGTGTCGTGAACATGAAGATGTTGCTTCAGAAACTTTGGCTGGACGGCATAAAGTGGGATGACCAGCTATCACCTGAAGTTGCAGCAACATGGGCGAATATAATTAAAGCCTTGCCGTGCCTTCATAATTTACGTGTTTCACGTCGTGTGGTCTGTGACGCATACAAACAGGTGGAATTTCATATTTTTACTGACGCTTCGGAGCGAGCTTACGGCGCCTGTTTGTATGTTCGCAGCATCAATGAGCAGGGTGACGTCGACGTGCGAATATTAATCGCTAAAAGTCGCGTAACTCCTATTAAACCAGTAACAATACCGAGACTTGAGCTCTGTGCTGCTGTGCTTGGTACACGTTTATATCAAAAGGTTACTAATTCCCTTCGTATTACCCCAGTTAGTGTATTTTTTTGGACTGATTCCATGATAGTGCTGGGTTGGTTGAAGATGTTACCTATTAAATTAAATACTTTTGTTCGCAACCGTGTTGCCGAAATACTGGAATTATCCGGTGCAAGTACTTGGCGACATGTGTCGACACACGACAATCCAGCTGATTTAATAACCCGCGGAGCGGAACCTACCGCTATGCAATCACTGGATTTGTGGTGGTTCGGCCCATGCTTCTTAAAGTGTGACAATACTACATGGCCACCCCCTGCTATAAATTCAGAAATCTTGCCAGAGATTAAATCTAGTATTTTAGTTAATTTAGCTCAAGATCATGCTAACGAAGATTTATCTAAATCATTCATCGAATTTAATCGGTTTTCTAATCTTATTAGATTACAGCGTTCTATTTGTTACGTTTTTCGTTTTATTAATGCATGTAGAAGGCGTTCATCAAATACATCATATTTAAACTCTCAAGAATTACAATATTCATTAAACTTTATTATTATTCAGTCACAAAAAGAGTCTTTTCCTGAATATAATTTACTATTAAATAATAAAAAATTACCACATAAAAATAAATTATTAAGCTTAAACGTGTTTCTAGATGAAAATAAAATTATTCGTGTAGGTGGTAGATTGAAGAATTCCGACTACTCGTTTGAAAAGAAACACCCAATATTATTACAGTCCACTCATCACTTTGTGAAACTTTTATTTAGATTTGAGCATATCAGGTTAATGCACGCAGGTCCTCAGTTATTACTAAGTACAATAAGAGAGACTTACTGGCCACTTGCTGGTCGCAATTTAGCCAGAGCCTGTTTTCGGCAATGCGTTCGATGTCAGCGCCTAAAGCCACAGGCAGTTGTCCCTCAGATGGGTAATCTTCCATTAAATAGACTCTCACCAGCCGATTTTCCTTTTCAAAGCGTAGGAGTTGACTACGCAGGTCCAATAATCTCGTCTAGTCGTCAAGGTCGTGGATGTAGATTGGTTAAGGTATACATCGTTATTTTCGTATGCTTCACTACAAAGGCCATACATTTGGAGTTGGTGGGTGACTTGACGAGCAGTAATTACTTACAGGCTTTACGTCGGTTCATGTCTCGAAGAGGAAAACCTCTCAACATTTACTCCGATAACGGAACATCGTTTGTAGGAGCCTACAATGAGATTGCTGATTTCTTGAAACGCAATTGTGACTCCTTATCTGATAGTGCAGCTCAGGAGGGTATTAAATTTCATTTTATTCCTGCTTACGCTCCACATTTTGGCGGTCTTTGGGAGGCGGGTGTCAAATCGACCAAATTTCATTTGTTCCGAGTGTTGGGCAATTGTCACCTTACATACGAGGAGCTTAACTCCGTTTTGATTCAAGTTGAAGGTATTTTAAATTCCCGGCCGCTCACACCATTATCGTCGAACCCAGAAGACCTGTTGCCTCTCACTCCAGGTCACTTCTTAATTGGACGACCTCTAACGTCTCTTCCTGTAAAGGACATCCGGGACCACTCCACTCATCATTTGACGCGCCATCAACGAATTGAGCAGCTACGGCAGCATTTCTGGTCGAGATGGAGCAAGGAGTATGTCTCCGAGCTTCAGCAGCGTGTAAAGTGGCGTACGGGCAATGACAGCCTGAACCTGGACTCCCTCGTTGTCATTAAGGAGGATAACCAGCCGCCGTTAAAGTGGAGGTTGGGCCGCGTTGTTGGTCTTCATCCTGGCACAGATGGCATAAGCAGAGTCGCCGATATCAGGACCTCAACTGGGACTATCAGAAGGGCATTCTCCAAGATTTGCCCGTTATTGGAAGATAACAACTGTTGAAAGGCGAGCTTCCAACGGCCGGGGGCATGTTCAAGCACCAGTCCCACCGTTGGCTCCAGTTAATTCAGCGCAATCCGTAGTTAATAAGATTTAGCTATAAGAATTTTACCAGGCGTTTAGTTTACTGTCCTTCCTTATTTTCAATGTCATTCTTCAATAAAATCTAAGTTGGTTCATTGCGTGCTACATCCTGAGTTTTTTAATTCCCTAAATTCCTGCGAAGTTCCTTCAGTTTTCATACAGCATCAGAGTATGAAGTGTTATCGCGACCTATTTAATAGAACACGCTCATAAAGGGAGTTTATGTGATGGACGATGCCATCGGCGGCGTGTTGCGGGCCACTTGACGCTTTCCATTTATTTTGTAACGACATCATTTGGGGGTTCAGCTTTTGCTGATAAACTGCCACCTAAGTAAGAATAAGACGTTTGCTTTAATGTAGAAACATTACAGCAAACATATCAACCACACACAGATTTGTCGAAATTTTAAACCTCTACCTACCCTTCGGGAATTACAGCCGTGATTTTATGTAAGGTAGTCGACCGTAATACCAACCACCATAGTACCGAGACCATCATTTTGTATTCCCATGCGGAAGTCGAAGTCACGACATGTCGTGTCATCATAATATTATCTGCTGCTACAAACAGTAACTTATACAAAATAAGGGCTAGAGCTAAACAAAACTTCTTTACGCAACATTGCCATCGCACTATTTGTGCCAAATCTCCCTGCTATATTAATAAAATAAAACATTTATATCATACAACGTTGTTCTTGCTCCAGTTCTCGATTCCCTTAATGATTATAACCAGGGTTCTATGCAAATTCGCTATATATGTACACTACTCAAACATAGTTGCCAAACAATAATTTGTTTACATTTGCCTCGCTAGAGCACACTAACTGACTACATTATAAACTCCCCTGCCATGTATTCATCTTGTTTATGTGTTTGAGACCCATCACATAAAACATTGTCTTGGTTAGTAACATCGTACTGTATTACACTGTTATATCGTCATGACTAGAATACTTGGAAAATTGAATGGGCGAGGACACCATCAAACAAACCTCTCGTTTTTAGTTGCTAGTAGTAGCTCTACTTGCTTCTCGCTCGCTCAGGTGGCTAGTCCGTGTTTTGTATATAAAGGTTAAGGGACAGATTCGTGGATGTGGTGTGGCGTCATCCTAAGATACTAGAAAGTCAGGAGCACTGCGTAAGTGACTCGGCGTCCGCAAAGTGGTGGCTCTGTCAGAATGGTAACAACGTTGCTCAAACCGACCTAGGATTAAACAAGATGGCACGGTTATCTTGTATACGGTATAATCGCAAGGTTATCCAGTTCTCGTTGTCTGATAAACGTATGGAGAGTTAACATTCGGGTTCAACGGTTAATGTAAAATACTCAGCATCACGCCTGTTATCTTCTAAATAATCTTTAGCAGAGATGTAACCTATAGAACAATCATGTTTCGCCAGGTAAGTATAAGTCTCTTCTCTCTTTGGTACATAAGTAAGAAGATTATATATGTAAGAAGGTTCGGACGGAAGGCTTCAGGCAGCTATCGTGAAAAGATACATTACAGAAAAACTCTAAAGCTTTTACCTGAAGCGGGTCCTCATTATTGTTCAGTTTACGGTAAACAGGTCATGGAAGAAATGTCACCTACCATTACATAACGTTCCATAACAGTCGTATAATGGAGCTGTTCCCATTTTGTTTACATCCGTCGGCTTAGCAATTTAACTTTTCTCCGAAATGAAATGTCCGGTAAGCTATGACCGGTGTGTTTTATCGCCGCCGCCCACCGTCCGGCCGGACAGGCGGACAAGCGGACAAGTGGCTGCGTCCCCGCAGATAAAACGTTAAAACCACATACCGGGGTTGCTGTCACAACAAATAGAAGACCTTTTGGCGCCAAGTGTGTGTTACGACCTGTTTCACTAATTATTAAACAGTATGTTTTTATGCCTGTTATTTACTGATACTTAAATCAATGTCTAGCTATCCAGAGTTCCAACTTACTGTCTGCATAACATTTAACTCCTAACAATGACATTTTCTAATTCAGTTTCGTATCGATACCTAAAATAGAGGATTACGTAAGATGGAAAATTTGTTTTCAGTGACGAAAATTCGGCACTGAAGATTTTTCCTCGTACTGTAGTTTTCCTAGCAGTCATCATTGTGACTTAAAACCGAATCATTTTCTACTCATGTAACGATTCAACTTCAACCCAGTTAAAAGTTAAGTGATAAGTGAGTAAGTGATAAAGTTAAGTATAAGTTGAGTATAAGTGATAGTTAAGTGAAGTTTGTTAAACCGGGGCTAAATAGGTAAAAATAAAAAATTAAAATAATAACAAATAAAAAGGTTACTATTAAACGTTATTATTAAATAACGTTTCGTGGAATAACGATTGTAACTTTGAGATATAGTTTTTGTCATAATAATAGTATAGTAATATATTAATAATACGATAACGAACACGTTCGTTACGTGTTCGTTATTTTATAAAGTTATGGATTAGAAGGAGAAAATCACTTTTAAAAGTTGCTATAGTGATCGTGACTGTATCTAAGTTATTTTGTTTAATTGTCAGTAGTTAAACATTTAATATACTCCACTTTTCAGTCATCATATTTAATGTAGCTCTTGTCAGAGCTTCGACGCTGTGAGAGTTCTCTAATAATCACAAAACAAGTACCTACACTAAACATGAAATCTAGGAAATATGTTCTATAGTGGCGCTACTGTCATCAATCGGTCACAAGTCCAAACAATAAATCCTAATGGAAAAATTCAATATTAGTTTGCCCGATATGGGATTGAACGTCATGCGCAGCTTCAGTAGCGCTTGTGACCACTAGTCCTACAGTTACAGCACTGAAGTGACACAATCAAGATCTTAAATGATCAGTGAACAGAAAAACCCTTTTCCCAGCCCGTTTGCCCCCCCCCCCCCCTACGTCGACGTCAGTACCGATACACGTGAAGGTCTCGTCAGGTCTCGACGGACAGTGAATATTATATAAGAGGTGCCGCCCCCCCCCCCCTAATGTGTCCTCGATAAACCTATTTAAACATTTACATATAAAAGAGGCTGACTAATGGGCTGACTCAGGGTTGCAAACTTTTACGGGAACGACTATTTATTTAGAACTTTTAAAAGGGTTTTAAATTATAAAAAGAGACACGAGGCTGACCCAATTTATAATTTGAGGACCTGTTTGGTCGATTTTACTGCCTGGTGAGTATTATTAATTTAGTAAACAAAGATTTTTCGGAAACAAATGGTCTTTTACACGAGGTAAGGTAGAAAAATAATTAGGTATATTAAAACAGAAACACATATGGAATCAATTTACTTCCACCCAATATACTCGTAGTATTAACTAAACAACTTGACACAGTTTGTCAACTTGTTTAGTTCGTACGCTATTTTCGATCTTCTTAAACGAATTATCTCGCGTAAAACCTTAACTGACAGCCCTGCCTGTCCCTGGGGACTCAAGAAGGGAACGTAATTTATTCGCGGCTCGCAAGACAGACGTAGGTATGTAGTTACCGTAATAAAAGATGTACGCCGAATTATATTACTTACTGTCTTTACGTTGGCGGAATAAAATTTGATGAACGTATCCCTGGAAAATGTGAGGTCGAATACTGTCTGCTTTTCTCCTCACAATACGTAATATCTTATAGATATACACTTAAATGTTAGCCTTTTTTTATTTCTTTACAAATTTCTTACATTATATACAGACTACTAATAGAAGAATAAAAGTAAGTTCCTACATATATACAACGACGACAATAGGACACTTAGGCGTCAAAGTACTCCTCCTCGTCGCTGTCATTCGAAAACATGCCCAGTAGACTGGCAGTATTGCCACGTTGAATGGCAATGCTAATTCTTTGACCAAAGAAAGAGCCAGCCCTCTGGTCACGCGAAGATGATTCGACCAGTCGGCGAGATATTTCCTTAAAAAGGAGACGCGCACTCGGGCCCCATGACCCGAGCGTTTCGACCCCAAACGGCTCAAAGCTGTAGATATCGATAAGGTTACAGTATTTACGCCGCTTGAGCCCGCCGTGCTTGCAGCGTGAGATGGCACAAGGGTGTCGACAAAGGTTGCGTCCCACACCAAAGGCCTACCCACCTTCAGACCTAGATAGTTCTTAAAATATAATTTAAGTTTACTAAATACCCATAAAAAAATTGGTTGAGTCAATTTACGGTCGTAGACGTCGGCGTCAGAGCACAGCCTGAGCTACGCCATAGGAGAGCCTGAGCTACGCCGTAGTAGAGCCTGAGCTACGCCGTAGTAGAGCCTGAGCTACGCCGTAGCATAGAATGAGCTGTAGCGAACAGTTGCTCCACCGCCAGGCAGAGGCTTTTCTTTAAATGTATGCATTATGGTACTGATAATTAACAAACTGACTTATAATTATTATTGAGAGTCTGCAAACGTCTACTTGACAAGGTCTTCCTTGTTATAAAAGGTCACACCCTGATATTCTATAGCACCGATATCTATACTCGTGAATATTTTCCCCTCAATCGAAATATCGGTAGACAGCATCTTACCATACATAAATAAAAACGAATGCTTTATTGGCTCGACCCACATCCCATCTCACTCGACCGCTGTCCATGACAGGATTCGTTTACTACTGCTGTTTAACTAACGGATCTCTGAATTCTTACTGATCTATATTATGTCTTCTTTCCTCGCTCTATCTAAAAAGATGTTTCTTATGTTTTAGAATAGAAAGAAGATGAGAGACACAGACATTTTATTACTTCCTTCGAACGTCAGATAATTTCATACACATTTCGACCCGGTTTTAAAGTTACCAGAGGGCTGAGACATCTGGCAACTTCTTTTAAGCGTTTCGTGTACACCCATAGCAAGGTTGATATAATATCAGGTTTTCGGTAGCTTGTGTCAATCCAATACATGTCATTTTTACATCATCATAATCGCTTACAGAATGTCACTTTGGGCGAGTTTCGCCACCTGCATTTAAGTTCCCGTTGTCTAACTTGGCAAACAATTTCATACAAATTCTGTTCCATTTTTTAATTTATTCGGTAAGTAGTGGCCTCTGCTGATTAGTTACTATTCAAACATTCATTGTATTAAAGGCCTTGTTTTAAAGTGATTTATCTGCTGCTAGACCACGATTGGTTTTACGATCGAAATTATTCTCGCTCATAAAAGTCACAGTACTCGACATCTGGCTGTAGTAGTGTTCCCACAATTTATTGTAAATACAATTATTAGTGGATAGTGTAATGCACTAAGCGGGGATTTCTTCTCGACTTTATTTATTGCTGGACCATATCTGCAAACATAATTGTGTCAAAATAGCTGCAGAATTGACACAGTAATTGTCAACTGCTTCAGTTTTTGTATTTTTTTATTGAAAGGCGTCATTATGATATTCCAATGGCGTGCCATTGACAAGCCATTTGAAAAAAAAAGTGTTTGTTAATCTCGCATAACGCCATTGTGAATTTATTTGGTTACGGACTTTATGTACACTCAACAGTAAAACATATCACAAATACATACACCACCAACTTCGACGCGACTACCCACGCTACCTGTAAACACACTCACAATTCACAGTTAGTAAATAATTACAGTGAGTAGATTGCACCGAACTGTTGACGGCGCCGTGTCCGCAAATACGGGCGCGCAAACTCGCTGATTGATGATCTGATCAACCTGATCGGGCTGATCACACGGGCGCGAGCGATTGCGCGGCTGATCGACGATCACTGGGCTGAGGTCTGGGAGTGAGATGTTGCGCTGACAATTGTTTCCTTTTGTTGTTTGTTCTTGGTCGATTCTTCTGTTATATTGTCGTTGGTTGGAGTGGTATCAGACGATGTATAAACTGTAGTTAAAGACTTTAAATTTTATCATAGCATTTATTTATTATGTTATTGTAGCGGTGAGTAATACCAGTACATTAATTCCGGGAATATTATTTTAGCAAAATAAAACCGGGGAGTACTATTAGTCACGTATACTAGTAAATATTAATGGCAGTAAAATATTAGTTATAAACACAATTATCGTTACTGACTATCTTCATAAATTATTTATATCGACTATAATAATTGTCGCAACAGCGACACAACTGCCGCACATGCTGCTGATAGTTTATTCAAGAAGTCATATCTGCTTAACGATTGGGTTGAAATGGCCGATCATTGATACCGTCATAATATATTTTGAAAGTATTAATAATATCCTGATTGAAATGTGTCGTTGTGGTTACCCGATGGCGTTTTGATGAAATTCCATTGAAAAAGTTCTCATCTGATAAAGTAGTGTGAATGATATCGCCTGAAGGATGCTGTTGGTAAACATTTGTGACATTATTTCTGGAAGTGTATTAAAAAGCATGACAGCATAATATAATGTATGGACATGTCTAAAATAAAAGAATTAATAATAGCAATCACTGCAAATAGCAGAGAAAATAGAAGATTACGACGTGTTCGCGGAAGAATAAAATAAACTATAAGTACAATAAACTCAAACTCACAATTCAACTCAAATTTACTATGTTTCGCTGATGATATGAACATTTTCTCTTCAATATCATCGGATGACGACATGGATGCTCTTCAATGTAACCTGGCGCGATTGAATGATTATTGTCTAATTAATAAACTAGATTTGAACCCTGCTAAATGTTCCGTAATCTCTTTTAGCAGGAAACGCGTCCCTGTCCCTAAGACTTGTTTATTTAAAAGGCAGCTATTACAGAGATCTGACGGTGTACGCGACCTGGGTGTTTTTCACGATTCCAAACTTTTATTTAACATACACATTGAGCAAATAGTAGCAAAGGCTTCAAAGTCACTGGGTTTTGTTATGAGACTCGCCGGGTGTTTAAAGAAGGCCAAAACCCTTAAGATTCTGTATTGCTCTTTTGTCAGAAGTCATTTCGAATATGCGTCTCAAATTTGGAACCCGTGTTATGGCAAATACATTAATCGTATTGAGAGTATACAAAAAAGATTTGTTCGTTTTCTATGTTTTCGGCTACGTATACCATATCATTCTGATAATTACATAAATCTCTGCAAGAAATTCCATTTACAGCCACTTATAGATCGCCGTCGACTTGCGGATTGCACTTTTCTTTTAAAAATCTTAAATAACGAGAATGTCTGTCCTGATCTCCTGCGTAAACTGCATTTCAATGTCCCCCAGAGATCAGTTAGATTTAATCCACCTATCTCCATTCCTTTTTCCTCATCTAATTATAGGCAAAATTCAGACATAGTGCGAGCGAGTAAGGACTTTAATATTCTTTGTAAAGAGTTCTCATTTGACCCATTTACCACCAAAACCTATTCAGCACGCACTCGGCCGAATGCTAACTTTTTTAAAAGCGAGTAGTGCTTCATTATTATTTTTTATTTTTTCCCCGCGTCATGAATGCCTAACATGGTGTCAAAGTGTGTCATCTATTATCTTATTTTAATTCCATTTATTTTTATTTTTTATCGTGCTTGCTGTTTAGTGATCCTAAGATTTCTACTACCTTCACTATTTCTACTCGTGAGAACCTGTAATTGGCTCTGTGTAAACCATACAATTGTTACTCATCTTTTATAGCTGTTGGTTTCTCCTATTTATAAATAAATAAATAAATAAACTTATAAAAAAACTCAATACTCCATAACGTTAGTAATATCTACAAAAAATCCGTAACAACATTTCTTCAATATTATTCGTGTTCTTCGGAAGTACATAGACGATCAATTAGTGGAATTTATTGCCGTCTCGGGACATTTCTTTATTTATCCGTCGTTTGTCAACGTCCACGGACGCTGTAATTGCTAATGTTGCTACATTCGTTCTGCAAAGAGAGTGATTGATTCTGATAGGGACGTATTACGGTTTCAATAGCACTCTGTGGGTTGACTAAGAGGGCAGTTTTAAGAAAATCAAAGATAATTTTACATCTGCCAACCCTCACTGGCCCGCGTTGTGAAGAGACCTGCAGGCTGCGGCCCACCGTGATGCGAAATAAACGTTTTATTATTTAAAACATAATCACATAAGTATTCAGAGAAAATTCACTTGTCCACAGTGAGTGTTCACGTAATTACCGTGAGCTTCAGTTAAACGCACCGCATACGGGGTTGCCACTCAAAAAACGTTAAAAACAGTCCAAACGTTATTTCTCTCCCATTCCTGAACAAGAATAGAAAATATGTGCCTACCAATATTGTCTGCTTTCGCGTCAAAACATGGCGGGATGGTCCAATATTATTTTTATCAATATTTTCATTCCAACTTCCTGCAAACTGTTGGCGAAGAATATTTTTTCGAGCTCTCTGGTAACGTTGCAAAACATAACGGTTTATTTTTTGGAAAAGTTGCTGCAGAACCAATATTGTGGTTGATGGAACTTAGTTTGACCTATAACGATATCTTCTAAGCCTCATAGTTAGTCGAGATTATTTTAAACGATAATGAATCTTAGTTAAAAATAAGTTAATTAACCTCCCTAATAACGGTTAAGAAGACTGTTAGTCAAGTTTTTCAAAGCTTTCTCTAGATCCTTCTATTTACTAATGCTGTACCCAACTGGGTCCGAAAAGATCATTATATTTTAAGTTCACACTTAAGTCCATATTTTAAGAAGGAAGACCAAAGAAACGATGGATGGACTGTGTGAAGGATGATATGGCTAGAAAGGAGGTGACTGCTGAGATGACGAGTAATAGAGAAGTATGGAAGAAGAAGACATGCTGCGCCGACCACAAATAAGTTGGGATAAGGGCAGGAGAATGATGACTTAAGTCCATATTTTTTTAAAGACATTTTTGCACTTAAAAAAATAGGGAACTATAATGCGCAAAACTAATGACGATAATGATTACAGTCACCGTCACGGGCTATTTGATTTTAAGAAACGGCGAACAGAAATTATTTTACGCTTATAAACGAAATGAAATGCTCAATCTGTTTTAATTTTAAGGTCTAATGGTCTGTGAATTTTATAAGTGAAATCATTTCGTTTCCGCTTTGTTCTCTGAACATAATCTGAATTTAACACAGACTATAAAGTAAATGACCCGGGGTAAAAAGATTCAACCTACAAATATTCTGTAGAAGAACCCGAATAAGCATTTATTTTAAAATTCTACAAAAATAATAACAAACATTATAAGCCAAATCCACTCCTAAGACGACCCATTGACCAATTTAGCTTAAAAAAAAAAACTTATACAAACAACTTCTAATCCAAAATCTGACCACATCGGGAAATAAATCTGTCACTTACAATGATATTTTATAGAAAGATACCCTACTTTCATATTGAGCGGCGCGGCGGCGTTCAAATATCGTTGTGTTGTTACGACTGCGATAGATAATACGGAACGTATGATACAGAAAGAGATAGCTATCGCGCAGTACATAAATAACGACAATTAGCTTCCTTTGTCTGCAACAATTTGCGCGCGCTAGTGCCATATCTACTTCTTTTTACTTATAATATCATTGTTCACCTAGCTTTTTATGACATGTCCGTATGACAATGCCAAATATTCCATGCATCACATAAAACACTCACGGTCTATTAATAACGAAAAAAAAAGCGTCCTCAATTTATCTTGATATGACAAAAATAAATAGGGTCTCAAAATACAGCTTTATTACCGATGTATTGACCACAAAAACTTGCGCTCACCCCGATAACCCGCCATGATGCATTGGCGCGGCGACAGTTATTGCTGCCACAGATTATATTTCAAGATGGCGGCTATATTTCACAGCGACACTAGCGCCGTTGTCTGATACATTGATGCAATGATGTGATAATTTAATAAATACAAAATAATACGTCGTTTATTGGACTTTCATTGATGATGCAAAGGCAACAATCTTTATTTAAAGTTAAACTTTAAAAAGGATTAATTGTAATCGTCGCGTTCAATATGATTTGTATAAGTACCACAAATTGCACTTAAAGTATAAAACATATGAGCAGCATTTTACACAATTATTAGAAATATTTTCAGTTGCTCAAGCTTGAAATAATTTTGGTTATAAACCAGATTACATAACAAAGCGCTTGCTGTTAGTTATTGTCCGCATTACCCGTTGTTAGTCACAAGCCGCGCTCATTAAAGGTATTTCGCATAATGGCCGGCGATTGTGAGTTGATCACTACACCAGTCCACAACATTTGTTTTAAAAGCAAGATTAATATACATCGTAACACTGGTTTTAGTCCACATGGCAGAATGAGATAGAAATATTTCTGTGATAGAGTGAAAAGGATAGAGTTATACAAAGAAATTGTCGCGCATTATTTCATAAGAATGGACAACACAATAATAACTTTTTATGTGGCCCTGTCTTCGTAGTTTTAATTTAGTGACGTACTAAGTTAGAAAACAATATTGTTCATGCATTTTTATTCTTTGAAAATTAACAGTTTTCTCTTGAAAATATTAGCACTTTCCTTCATAATAAAACAAGCTTTATTAAGGTGATACGAGTAACGTCAGGGTAGCGCGCGAAATTCAAATTTTCTAAGGTTTTTCGAATTTGCAGGTCAGTGTTAGGTTGTATGTTGATGAAAAACGAGTCGCGCCAGAAATACGTATGTAGTTACACAATTATAACCACTAAAATCATCAATACAACCCTCTAAGTTCTTTTAACCCCATAGAATGACATTTTCATGAAATAGTTACAGAACATTTGGATTCCGCGGGCCACCTTGACCAAGGGCAAAATCCAAAAAACAAATGAAAGCCGCATAATATCGCGATAGATTTATAGACAAATGAAAGGGACTGGTCAACATGACGAAACTAAAGGATTTTAGTACGAAACCCTAAACAAATATTTGCGACAACTCCGCATGTTAGTAATCCTAACAAAAAATATAATGGTTCGTCCCATTTCAGTAATCATTTCTCATCTACTAATGTTCTATGGGTCGGCTTCCTTTATTCTGAGGGTGATTACTGTGCCCAGCAGGAGGTCTGCGATCGAGATGTGATTACTGCCATTGAGTGCCATTGAGCCGAGTGTACACATGTCGAATGTAATGACTTTGTCGTCACTACTACACCCACGGGGGCTGAGGGTGAGTGCTAATGTATAGTGGAATTGTGACTGTGATGTATTGGAGTTGATATGTGGGAGTATTGATATTGTTCACGTATAGAGATTTAAAAAAAGACAGTAAATAAAAAATTGACCCAGGTTAAGGCACACATAATAGTTTGATAACATTAAAAAGCTCTTATTGTTAGAGTTCAAATATGTTTGTAAAAACAAAAGAACCACTGCGCTCTCTTAAGGTTTTCAAAACAATTTCTTTGAAAAACAGTCAAATCAAATATTATTATTCTTCGTAAAGTTAAGCTTTTAGAAAAAGGTAACATAGGAAAATTTTGCTTTGATGGAATTACACAAATATTTCTTTACTTTATCTTCACACAAAGCCTCAAAAATAATAATAGAAAACATTGAAAATATTATTCAGTTTTGCGCCTTTACCATGTCGTACAAAACTGTTTTAAATCTTGCATTTATAATGAGCACAGAATGCACGCATGCATAACACCCCTTTGATTTTGCGAGCCTCTGAAAACCACATTCATAAAGCCTATGAAAATCTTTAACAAAAAGTTGATGACAATCGTTATTACAGCGCTGCAAACAGACATATTGAACCTCTCGGTCATAACGGAATACATGCGCCTCTGTATGTTCTGCGGCCATAAAAATAACAGCTTTCGCGAAAGTACACACCATTCCATTTAAAATGGCCGATTCGTATCACAGTTAAATTTAAAGCGCTTGAAACTATCGCTGAATAGTGCTGATTTTAGTGTTTTTTTATTGAAATTTGCTTTTGATAGTGTGATACAGCGGAAACGGTGTTTTTTTTTAGTAAAAGTAATTACCCTACTCAAGTTTAAAACGATTTTATTTCATGAACCGTATCTTTTAAAATGAAAAATATAAACTGTTGGGGTGTTTAAAGTGGTTCAAGAAGTTATTTCAGTTTTGTGAGGTGAATTTAGTTTGAATAAAGTTAAGTTCACGCTCAGTTATACAGGGTGTAACAAGACCCTTCACGAAGCCGGCAACCAAGCATCACACTAAACTCCATACTACATACATCTAACTAAGGAACGCAAAATTTTTTGCTAGGAAACGACTTTTTTTTTGGGGTGAAAAATCACGTTTTACGGTTGAACTCAATGTGACGCCCTCAAAGCATTGTGCTGATGGATGGATTGAATACGGGGATCGTGGAGGTGTTTTTAAAGTAAAAAAAATACATTGAAAACCTGTATCTAAAAAAAACTTGTGAAAACGTTGGGACTTTGACCCCCATTATCACCGTAACTAGAAGGTATGTCTCAGGTATGACCTAGAACAAAAAATGATCGCAATGACGGGCAGAATAAGTACTTTTCGGCTTCGGTAAGGGTCTTGTCACCCTTTATTTTTTTTGTGAGACCTGCTCTTAACAGGTTAGATTAAACAAAACCATATTCACTAGGCATCTCCGTCGTGTAAGGAGCAAAGCTAACAGACGCTAGGTTCATATAACCGCGCAGTGCGGCCCGGGTAGCAGGGTGTAAACCGTGCAAAGAGACGCGCTCCGCAAACATTTGAACAGCCACCAGCGCCGGCGAAAATGTTGTAAGATTGCCTCGACCGCGAGAAAATTAACTCTTTAACGCAGAACTGGATTAGTTTGTTTGTAGGTAAGATGTTTGTAAGTTGGCCAAATAAGACTTTTTTAAAGTAACCTGGAAAAACGAATGTTGTCGGCGCAGCATGACTTCTTCTCTCATATTTTCGTCGTCTCAGGAATCACCTCCTTTCTTGCCATATCATCCTTCACACAGTCCATCCATTATTTCTCTGGTTTTCCTCTACTCTGACTCGTGTATATTAACAAATAAGGTCCTTTCTATTTTCTGGAAGAAAAGTAACGAATGAGTTACGAAACTCTATAATGGCCAGACTGAACTTTGCCAGATAATGTGCTAAAATATCTGCCAAAGACCGGTATCCGTAGCCAATCCAGAGTCAGGTCTGGTCTATTTGATCGCACATCTAGAAAGGTTGCGGGGCACGAACAAAGGAAAGCAATAGAGGGATCTGTGCCCAGCTATGGGATAGTACAAGTTTAAAAAGATTTTAGAAGTTGTATGTGATTGTTTGTGGTGCATTTTTTATAACCACCCGTCGGCCTTTATTGTCACATTCTGACAACCCAATTTAATACGAAGTATTTAGAAAATACACTGTCATGCGTCACTCTGAAAGTTACGAGTGTGTTGAGGTAGAAAGTTGTGTCGTGGTACAAAGCTTGTTGGTATTTAGAAGATTTAATGAAACTATTTAGTCACCCGTACAAGTTTGGCTAGATTACACAAAGTTTTGAACTCTTCTTACGGGAAATTGGAATTGTGTGAATGTGTTACGTAAGAATGTAATTAAGATTTTGGCTGGTTCATAAGTATTTATTTTATAAACATTATTTAAGTCCAAGACATTTCTTGCGAAACGTGAGTGTAGGTATAGGAACACTTGTAGTGCATAACCCCTCGGCGAAAACAAGCTGTATTATTATGCTATGCTTATGCCCGCGGCTTCTCCCCCAGAATCTTTTCAGTCGGGTTTACGTAACAGAGTAACAAACATCCGTTCTCACAAACCTTCGCATTTATAATAATACAAGCTGTCTGCGACTACGTCCGCGTGAAAATTTTTATGAGTGGGTGTGAAAAAAAAAGATAGCCTATGTCCTTCCCCAGGATACCATCTATCTCCTTGCCTTTCATTACGATCTGATCAGCCGTTTAGTCGGAAAAGGTAACAAATAAACAAACAGACTTACTTTCGCATTTACCTATAATATTAGTATAGTATTATGTGGCGACACTTGGGGGAGGCCTTTGTCCAGCAGTGGACGTCTTTCGGCTGAAATGATGATGAAGATGATGATATGTATATTAAGATAAGAATAATACTGAACACAGGTGTGAAGATAAAACGAATTACTCGGAACATAATTTTCAAAGTTACTAACCTATTCTATCTCACTGTATGCTATTTCCATAATAATCAAAGGAGCAGCCCTGACACTTTCCAACCCGAAATTATGTTAAACCGGCGTCACAGTAGTTTGCAGATGGCTTCAAATGTGAGTTATTTACTAAGTAAGAGAGATGCCTCATTATGCGACGTCGCCGCGGTGCGTTGCGATGATGACGCGGTGACGCTGCGATCGTTCTACATATAAAATCAGTTCGACATGCCGCTTGATGCGTTGGAATAGCGTGCGGCAACGATATGCGTGCGCGTCTGACAAGGGTCCGGAGAGAGGTAGCGGGCAAAGGGACTGCGATGCGACACCAGTAATGTTAATTAAATCGAAGGTTTTTTATTGCTGCGACGTAGTAGTGTCGTCATTGCGTTGCGACAGCGCTCGTGCGTCAGGTTGATGGTGTGGCTCTCAGTGGGTCGAAATCATAGCGTTTCGACGACACATGCACGTCCGTGTAGGAGGGATGCTGGGGTAAAATGCACTCCGGAGATATCTTCGCTAGGTGTGGCCTGATTTGTGTAGCAATTGTGTGTGGACTTTACATCTGTGGCCTCGGAATGGACGGTCGAAGAATACTTATTCGTTCTACGAGAAGACAGTTCGTTACTCGCCCAACTTTGGTAGGCTAGAGTTGGACAGAGTTACGTGTTCGCGCGAGTAGTTAGAATTTGAATTGGACTCGCGTTCAACGACCGAGTAAGTTTGAGTAGTAAAAACTTGATCGACGAATGTTTAAGTTAATAATTCTGTTACGTTGTGCATAGACTTCAGTGCATCTATTTTCTACAATTAATACTCTAAAACAACAGAGGCAGGGAATCACTACTAGTATTTACTTATTTGGTACAGTCAAGAACTTACCAAGGCACATTATCGCAGTGAATCAAAATGAACAAGCAGAAAATTCCTGAAAGTTCCAAAACATCAAGTCTATTATTTACAAACAAACACCACTAAATCCCATACAAAACTCAATTTAAAGTTAAACCATGAGCAACTGCGTTAACAATTAATTTAGTGAGCGCGCTTATCGGCTCGACTAAGTGACATTTTAATTTGTGTAATTTACTCGGTCCTCGGTGCTCCGTCCTCGACGGAGGTAGACGTAAACAAAGCTAAGTTCCACGCCGCCAGTTTTTGTTCGCGCGTGTTTTGCGCGCAAGATAAACGCGTCAAGTTTACCGCATGCCGGCGCAAGTTAGGGGAGATCGTATCTCTGTTGCCATGGGAATTAATAAAAACTTACCAGCATGGAAAATTGGCGAAAATGTTGGTTTCGAGGAACTTTTTTTCTTAATGGCTTGCTAATTGCTTTGGTTAGACCTTCAAGTGTTTCGAAGCAATTAAACAAAGTGTAGGTTATCACCAATTACTTTTCGTTCAATTTCATCAGACATTTTTGAGTAGCAACCACGGAGTCTGCAATTCTTACGGCAATAGGCTCGCTCCCTATTGCATAGGACTTACACATATCTAGCGAATTGTGGGGTGTAATTGTGGGTGAGCTGTGCCTAGCTCGTCGGGGACTACAGGCGTGATGTAATGTTTGATATCTCAGTAGAAACACTAAGTTAGTTTAGGCCCTAAACTTACAAAGAGAAGCTCCTCTCCGCTTCATCCACAAACCTCCCCCCGAACATATTTGCCACCTAACCGCGGGATAAACTCTTATATCCCAAGTTCGCAACTTGTTCGCTACCTGTATGTGGCAAGTTTTAGTTTATGTGTGGTCGACGAGGCGTGTTATTTATTTAGCAACAACTAAAGTAATGGAGGCCTGCGCTGAGGTACGGCCTAATGTCGCGCTCGTGTACAAGCCGCTCGCTTTTTGTTTATATTCGCTCATTTTCATTTTCTAAAGGGTCAGTTAGTACATGAGGAGGGTTTTTAGGAATCTACTATGTGATTATGGGTAGGAATTAATTAATGGATGAGTCGTATCGACAGTTCCTCAAGACTTACCAAGCCCTAGCTTGGTGGCCTACCACTTCCATAGTTTGATCTAACACTGACGTCATGCCTGTTTTTCTTTTAAATGTAGGATTGGTTGCTGGTTGCTCTTGTAGTACGGGGCAAACCTATTGTAATGAACCGAAATTACGAAAAATTTGTTGTGGAATTCCCCATTCCCATTTTTGGAGTGGAATTTATCTCTTTGCCCGACTTGGGAATCAGACCCAAGCCCTCAAGTTTGGCAGAAGCGTGACCACTAGACCAACGACGCACTCAGACAGTCTCACGATAAGTATAAGTATTATCTAATCTTATTCGACTGTTGATTCTTGCTTGAGTACTAAAACACGAGCGTGTTAATCGTCTGGTGAAACTAGCATTACATTTTATCCCCTCGACGTTCTAAGAACTTTTCTTATGTAAATGAGATCTAGAATTCCAAAACTTTAGTCCTGGAAAGTGGCCCAGCGTTACTTTTCATTTGGTGCCTACTCCGTTATTTTGTCTTCAACTTATCGTAAAATCGAGCTTAGGTTCTTTAAAAGTTTATTTCTGGTGTCAAACTTATTTCTCTTAGTAAAGCTTTAAGTTTTTACGAGGGTAGTCATGACTGTGGAAGCTAGAATTTAATTTCACCAAGTGAAGAAGAAGTTATTTTATGTTTTGGTATATCTCGTGTATGCTAAGATGGAGGATGAGACAGTTTATGGCCGGAGATGTGCCGAGCAGAGACGTAGGAAATGAATGCGGAATTGAAGTAGGTATGCTCAGGATCTTGGATGTTGTAAGTTTAAAAAGGCTGACTGGATAATATTGAGTGAAATAGATAGAACTAAATAAAGGTAACTTAGGTAACTTTATTTATAACGTAAGATTTTACTGAATAACCGAATAACCAAAAATAGAACCGAAACAAAGTACATACTAAAATAAACCGCAGTAAAAGAAGAAGTGTGGCAATCTTTTAAATCACGACTCTAATAGAGCATTCCAAGACGCCACTTCACCCATTTACAAAAGTAAACTGTCTTATTTCCCCTTGCACCAAAGAATATAAGCTGCAGACATACTTCATAAATCAATGTCACGTAATAAACGTCACGATAAATGTATATTTGTCGCCCGTCAAACGGTGGGAATCACGAGCAAATGTGTGAAAAACCCATTCTGTACTGAGAAAACACCAGACAACCAAAAACATACTCAAAGCTAAAAAACATAGAGTACAGTATTCAGTGAGGGTGGAAATAGAAATGCGTTAGTGAATATCGAATAAGGTCGGATCAGTGATTGATATCACTTTTCATGCCACATACACACATCAAAAGTGTCTAGGGATCAACATATATTTTTGCAATAACTTTTCTCCTGATTGATATTAATTAAAATTTTCTTTAAGGATTCATCAAATAAAGTGTTTTCGTTTGTCACAGTAACGATAAACCAAGTCACCTTTGCATTAATAAAGAAATTTGCCATTTTCCTAATAAAGGGATTTTTGACATTTGAACCACTAACACAAAAGTTCGAAAAAAAGACTGAAATAACAGTTTTCTTTAAAATTTTATTGGGTAACTTAAACAATTAATAATCCGTGTTTCTACCGCGAACACTAACAACACAAGAACATCGGTTTGGCATACTCAAAATGAGTTCATCCAAATCACGCTGTGGAATGGCCGCCCATGTTCGTTGCAACAACAAAAAAAGGTCTTCTTGCGACTGGATACCCTCCATATTCGGCAGAGCTCTTCTCTGTAGCATATCCCATGCATGCTCAATCGGATTCAAGTCTGGCGACTGAGCAGGCCAGGGCAGGACATTGATGTTAGCTGCGGCGAGAGTCTGTCTTACAACTCTTGCGGTGTGCGGTCGTGCATTATCATGCATTAACTGAAATAAGGGACCGATTTGCACTTGTAGAGGAACGATGACGTCTGATACAATCGTCTCAGCATAAATTTGAGCGTTGAGGTTGCCTCTGATCCAAATCAACTCAGTTCTTCCGCCGATCCAAATACCCGCCCATACCATGATGGTTCCACCACTATAAGGATGGACTTCCTGGCAGGATTTTAATCGCTGTTGGCGTCCAGGGGTTCTCCAGTGTCGTATACGTCTTGTATCCGGTCTCATACCAAAACGAGACTCATCAGAAAAGCACACGAAACGCCATTGTTCTTCTGCCCAATTTCTGTGTTCAAGAGCCCATTGATATCGTATCCTACGATTGTGCATTGCTATAGGTGGTACCCGTAGCGGTCTTCGGGAATGAAGGTTCACTTCATGCAAGCGGTTTCTGACTGTTTGGTCGCTAATTAAGTTCCCTGAAGAGTGATGAAGCCTCACGGCTAACATCATGGCGGTTATTGTTGGAGCTCTTCGAGTTAAGATTTGAATGTATCGGTCTTGTCTCCGTGTGGTGCAGCGATACCGTCCTCCATGGCGCTCAGCCACGGTACCAGTGCTTCGGTAACGTGTCCAAAGTCGACTGATAACACTCTGACTTGTATTCAGAGCTAAAGCCACAGTACGTTGCCGGGAACCAGCTTCTATCATTCCCACGGCTCTGAGCATTTCTTCCCTGCTTAAATGACGTCGCCGCTCCATAATAACGTTGGTTTTAATCAGTAGTAGGGAAACAGTAGCACTAATAATGTCTTCAATGCGTTGTATGTTTTTATAGGGAAAATATTGACAGCTGATTTTCATCTTTTACTCGAATTTGATTCACAGTTCCTGATTCAAATTATGAAATGCACCAAAAAGGATCCATATAAATTTATAAAATCCTAAATTTATTACAAAGCCACATCTCAATCTCAAGAAATCCACATAAAAATGCTTGATCCCTAGACACTTTTGATGTGTGTATATAGTGATATTGGGATTTACGTATAGTTACCTACGAGTATATAATGTACGGTCGAGTAAACATAAATAAAGAGAGGATAGAGAGCTTTTAGCCAAGCGCGGACGTCGAGTGGATCTGTGGTGGAATATGTCGGAACACTGGTAGCGGATATTGTGTCTGAGGATAAGAGACACTAACAATGTAAAATAGCTCCTGAAGTATCGCTACTGTGTTTTTTTTATTGCTTTTCAGAAAATGTTCACATACTTTTGCTTACGACGGACATTAAAGTTCCTGTTAGCGAATGGCCCAAATTAGAATGTTAAATGCTGTAACATGTATGTATATTGTACTAGTATAGTAGAAAAATATTTGTAATTTGACGCCTATCAGAAACTCCATATAGAACTATGTATACTGGCTGCACAATTAGAGATCAATCCAGAATTGCATCCTTCCGATACCGCAGCCGCTGCGACGAACAGCGACGTCTTGCGATACAACCACCGTGCCTCCAGCCAATCACAATTCAAACCTTAAGTTGTACAGCATAGTGGTGGGAGGGTCGGCACGTGTAGTCGCTCCCGGGTAATGTGGACGTAATCGTGTGTCAGAGGCACACATATCCATTACTGATCCAAGTGAAGTCGGATTAGTTTTTGATATAGACGCGATAGTAAGTTGAGGCCAGTATCGTTAGATGAGAACTCTTCACGATGTTATTGAAGTAATCACAATTGCTATTGGAAATGAAATACTCTTGTCAGATTTTGAAAAGGGTATTTTGTTTTTTATTATTATTTGGAGATGTTGTACTACATATTATATTTAGAGAGATGACGTGAGAGGTCACGAGAGTGTCTCGGTACAACTCGCTCCGTGTTTTAAATTGTCTTAAATTGTGAATAAACGCTTATATTCTTACCTGTGATTAGAAAAACAAAGTTACAGTTACTAGTGGACAATTGCATTGTGAACTTAGTTGGTGAAGTGTTTTAATACTACAATAATTGTAAATAACATTTGCAATACGTTACAATCCACCGCCTCGGACAATATTTAAAAAGTGATTCAACGAAACGCGTAAGCGACGAGCTACGCACGGCGCTTACGACCTTTTTCGCGCGGCCGGCTACGTTGCAGAGCAACGGATCGCTACAAAAGTTAAGAATATACCTTACGTTATTTAAATCTTAATCGTTTGTGTACTTTATAACGAAAAGTTGCGATATTACAATGGCAGATCATTCCGTTAAGTCGATGAGTTCTGGACTGTTATGGGGATGTTGTAATCAGGCGACGGATAATGGAAAACACGCGAAATGCGTTAAATGTCTTAAGGCATATCATTATAATTGTCTCTCGTTGCCTGATGATTTTAAGGTACCTGCTGAGTGGCACTGTCCTGAATGCCTAAATCTGGGACCGAAGGTTGCCAAATCTGATAATACTCCTTTGCGTAACATCTCTACTACCAGAGGCAATAAGAGGCAAGCCGTTGGTTCGCCACCTCAAGCGCCTGTTGAAGTGGTCTTAGCACCTGACGACATTCGTCAACTTATTCAGGAATCAATTAAAAAGGCACAAAATGAGATGCTTACCAAGTTCATAGAAAATATGAAACTTACCCTAAACCAACACCTGCAACCAATTAGAGATCAAATAGACAGCATGGATAAATCTATGGCATTTAGGAACACCCAATACGAAGATCTTTTAAAAAAGTATACAGCGTCTGAGGAAAATATGAAAGAGTTGCGAAGAGAAAACTCGGAGATGAGGGTGTGTATGAGCGATTTATCTTCACGCATAAACCAACTGGAACAGCAAACCCGCGCAAACAACGTGGAAATTCAGTGCCTGCCAGAGAAAAAGCACGAAAATTTGATAGATATTGTATCCCAATTATCTAAAATTGTAGGAAGCGGCATTCAAGATCACGATATTAAGCATTGTACAAGAGTCGCGAAACAAAATGCCAGCAATACCCGTCCGCGTGCGGTTGTAGTTCAGCTTGCCTCCCCTCGCAGTCGTGACCAATTTCTCGCAGCAACGATAAAATTTAACAAGTCGAATCCAGACAACAAATTAAATACGAACCACTTGGGATACACCGGGCCTAAATCCCCGATCTACATTACAGAGCATCTGTCGACTACCAACAAGTCACTCCATGCTGCCGCTAGGATGAAAGCCAAGGAGATTGGGTATCAATTTGTCTGGGTGCGAGGTGGTCGAATATTCATGCGGAAGGCACAGGAATCAGAACATATTCTTATCAGGAATAAGGATACACTGGATAAGCTGGTTTAATTTTAGTTTTTGTTTTTAGTCAACGTAACAGTAAATATAATTTATTTACCATTCTCGGACTTAAAGATATATTACCAAAACACTCGAGGTTTACGCACTAAATGTCATAATTTTTATCGTCAAGTTTCTTGTGAAAACTATGACGTAATAATATTAACTGAGACATGGTTAAATGATTCTGTGATGAGTTCAGAGCTATTTGATAATAGATATGTGGTCTACAGGCGTGATAGGTGTAACAGAAAAAAAGATGGAGGGGGTGTTCTGATAGCCGTATTAAGGGGTTTAAATTCAAAACGTATGTTTCAATGGGAAAGCAACTGTGAGGATTTGTGGGTAATTATTGACATTTCAATTACAAAGTCTGTTCGTCAACTGGCTCTGTGCGCAGTTTATTTGCCTCCACCAGTACTTCGTTCAACCCTAGAACACTTCTTAGATTCCTGTAATACCATACTTGTACAGTTAGGTTCGAAGCTGTGTATAGTTGGTGACTTTAACTTAGGAAATATTGATTGGAACTTGGTAAGTGAGTCCGATAGTGGCTATATGGCTCCGGGTATTGGTCATGTGCTAACTGATTTTAGTCATATAAACAAGTTAATACAACTCAACAATATAACAAATAAGTCGGGACGCATACTTGACCTTGTGTTGACTGACTTAACTTCGGGTTCCGCTTGTTCTGCTCCAAATCCCTTAAGTATAATTGACCCTTTTCATCCCCCTATTGAAATTAATTTAAATTCATATAATGACACAAGACTTCCTTATAACAGTAACAAAAGAGTAAATTTTTACAAAATAGATTATAATGCAATTCGTAAAAGCTTAAGTGAGATTGACTGGAACCTTTTATTTGGTGATATACACGATGTGAATGACATGGTCAGTGTTTTCTACGACAAAATTAACAATATTATAGCATTGCAAAATCCCCCTTCCGTACGTAAACATAGGACGCACCCGCCCTGGTTCGATAAAAAATTAATTAGAACCTTAAGAGAAAAGGAAAAGGTTCGCCAGCGATATAGAATCTATAAAAATCCCATGGATGAGCTCGAATTGAAACTGCTGAGTAAGCGGTGCTCTGTTTTGGCTGCCTCTTGCTACAGTAAGTATGTCAGTGACCTAGAGACTGTCATAGCCAAGGATCCAAAACGATTTTGGTCTTATATTAAGGACAAGCGAGGTGGAACTAGTTCTTATCCCATAACAATGACTGACGGCATTACATCATCTTCAGACGGCGTCACTATATCAGAAATGTTTGCCGCTCATTTTTCTGCAATGTACAGTCAAAAAAACGTGACACATCATTCACCTCCATCAGAATACATTCAGAACATGTTAGCTTCCAGTTTACCTTTGACAGCTCCTAAAATTGATATTGATATCTTGCTCAACAAATTGAAAGCTCTGGATCGTCGAAAAGGCGCTGGACCCGACGGGATCCCCCCTTATTTTGTTTCTATGTGTGCTTCGTCTCTGGTGGCTCCCCTGCTACAAATATTTAATAGGTCACTTGCCACGGGCAGTTTCCCAAATTTTTGGAAGGTAGCGCAGGTGGTACCCATTCATAAAAGCAACGATCGTGACTATGTAGGTAACTATAGACCAATTTCAATATTGTCTACCTTCGCTAAAGTCTTCGAATCCTTGATTTGTCCCTATATTCAGTCTCATTTGAAACTTTACCTCAGTAACTCTCAACACGGCTTTGTGAGTTCCAGATCTACGTGCACGAACCTAGTGACTTTCACGGAGACCCTGGTTAGTGCCATTGACTCGGGCAAACAGGTAGACGTGATATACACCGATTTTAGTAGGGCCTTTGATCGCGTTCCGCACAATATACTACTGTATAAATTAAACGCTTACGGTATCACTGGCTCCCTCCTTGATTGGTTTAGATCCTATCTTGAAAGTCGAACCTTCTTTGTTGCCCTCAATGGTTACCGATCGGGCTCCTACAAGGTTACATCTGGTGTTCCCCAGGGATCACATATTGGTCCAGTCATGTTCAACTTATTTGTCAATGATCTTGCAAATGAACTTGAATTCTCTGCGTGTTTCATGTATGCTGACGATTTAAAATTTTGCAGAGTTATTGAATCAGATCGTGATGTTGAACTGCTTCAGAGAGATATTGATACTCTGGTGAAGTGGTGTGATGAAAATGGTATGAGCTTAAATATCAAGAAGTGCTACCATGTCAAATTTACCAGAAAAATAAATGTGACACAATCCGCATATTATATATGTGGGACTTCTGTACAGGAAGTGGAGCAGATGAGGGATTTAGGGGTTTTATTCGATAGGCAGTTAACATTTATACCCCACATTGAAAACGTAGTTAAAAAAGCCTCTAGAATGCTTGGGTTTGTAATGAGGAATGTAACCTGCTTTCGTCGCTGTAGGACTAAAATCTTACTTTATAATTGCTTGGTCCGTAGCACATTGGAATATTGCAGCACTGTATGGCGACCTCATTATGCCACCCACACACTTCGATTAGAAAGGGTTCAAAAACGTTTTCTGTGGCATTTGGCTTATTCTTCCGGAATAGCTAAAAAGAAACGATCGTATAAAGAGAGACTCCTGCACTTCAAAATGATATCCCTACAAAAAAGAAGAGATTTATTAGATGCAACATTTTTATTCAAGGTTCTGCGATATCAAATTGACTGTCCGCAATTGTTGAGCAGGTTCAAACTTCGTGTGCCTACAAAAAATCCACGAGCTCCTATAACCCCATTACGTCCTCCTTTGCGTAGAACCGTTCTAGGTGCTAACTCTCCTGTACCCCGTCTGTGCAAATTATTAAACAACTGCAGTGATCTGGTCGATGTACACTCGGACTCACTTAATAAGTTCAGAAGTATTATAAGTAATGTGTGAAATCTTTCTGTGAACTTGTTTTGGTTACATGTTTGTCTTTATATTCAATTTGTATTTTAATCCTTTGTATTTTAATCCTTTTTATGATTTCGATTTTAATTCTGTCTGCAATTTAATTTGATAATAATACCTGTATAACTGTAATTCAAGGATGTTTTTAGGTAAAAAATTATGTTTTTTGTATTTTAAATATAATTCTGTTTAATTCCATTCCAATTATGTTTCTGACTGATTTTAATTTTGATTATGATTTTATTTTAATTTTCTTATGATATCCGTATGAATTTAGTTCGATTACGTTGTAAATTATTTTTTAGGTTTTTAATTATGATGCTTTTTAATTTAATTTAATTTATTTTGATTCTATTCTGTTTAATGATAATTTTGATTTTGTTATATTTAATTTTTAATAACTATTTTGAATTTCTTTAACTTTTAATTTTATTATGTTTTAATTCAATTAGGTTTTCGATTATAATTTTTATTTCGTCCTCAACTTTGTTTATGTCTGTGATTTTAATGTTTTAATTCAATTTTTAGTTTTAATTTGGCCTGAGGAGCCCGATTGCTCTATGTGTATCAAATTATACATTTAATCAATATGTAGTGCATGATGTGCTTACCTGTAAGAGATTGATACACCTGACCCGATTTGATTTAATGTAACCCATAATTGTTTGAGTGTACTCAATTGTTGGTGAGCCAAATAAATAAATAATAATAATAAAATAATAATTTAAAAAAAAAAAAAACCCGCGGCTTTGCCAAGATGAAGGTCGGAAATCATCCAACGGGAACGTGTTATTGGGATAATAAGTATCTCATATCCTAACCCAGATCATAAATGACAGTCTACCTGAAGTCAACCATCAATCCGTTCTGCTGTTAGAACCTGCAATGGTAACATACACACTCACAGTTATAATCGCGTTTATAATATAGTATGGATATAGATTACTTTTGAAATTCGATATTGTTCTCTAGTAAGATTTCTTCTTTGATTTAAGTTCTAAAACTTGTTAACTTTAATTGAACACGAGGGATGAACGGATAGTTGGAAGCCAATCGTCTAAGCACCTCGGATTTGTGCTGTGTTCAACCAAGACGTTGGACCACGATATCTTCGCCCGCATAGGTACTGCAAGTGCTACCTGCAACCGAAGGACCGGATTCAGAAACCTAATCTACAGGTATTATCCGACCAGTATACCAGTATCTTGGTAACAAGACTAAGTATAAAAGTATAGTGACGTTAAATTCAATAAGTTGGGCATGACCTACATAGTATAAAACAAAGTCGGTTCCCGCTGTCTGTCCCTATGGATGCTTAGATCTTTAAAACCATGCAACCGATTTTGATGCGGTTGTTTTTAATAGATAGAGTGATTCAAGAGGAAGGTTTATATGAATAACATTGCACCCGTGACCCGTGACGAAGCCGGGGCGAGTCGCTAGTTAAAATCATAAAAGGCCCTCAGTCTTTTCAAAGGAAAGGTCAGGGGTCCAAAATGATTCGATAAACCATACCCGTATAAACAATCTCTATTGCCAACTTTACAAGTAAAAGTGTGCCGACACACGCATAAAGTACTTCGGCATATCATCCCGTTGACGAGGCATCTCAATCACGTGTTGGACCCAACCCTTTGCCGGAAAACCTTCTGATAAATTATTCAACCCTAATATAGGTCTCAGATCTAAGCACCTAGGTACCTTTTTGACCTCACAAGGGCTGGTACTCGCCGTAAATTAAATATGCCACGCCATTACTCAATTTTGCCAGAAACTGGGACTTAAAGAGCCAGAGGGCCCCTTATTAAACTTTTTACGAGTCAAGTTGGCTGGAACATTAAATATATTGGCTTTGCTTGGACAGAAGGATGCCTCCTGTTATGAAACGCTCTGTCTATTTGGAAGGGTAGTACGAAATGTTAGGTCCTGGTCATTCTGAAACAAATATTCAGCCTACAGTTACTGATATGAGGACATGGAACTTTCGTTTTATTTACACTGTCACTTTTATGAAGATTTTTACTCTGAAAAATATGGATAGGAACTTTCTCATGTACTCTAAATATACAAATCTATGTTGGGTGTGTCATCCTTCAGACTGTATCTATTTCTGGTATGTTAACCTTCACATAAATCTTGTATTAAGCTTCTCCATTAAGAAATTTGCATACCTAATTATTATATTCGGAGTTATATTATGTCGTGAGAAAATGGTTTGTGTTGATGTAGCTCCAATGTCGTAACTAAAGGTAATAAGCGAAAAGAAGAAAGGAAACGGTCCAAACGAACATTGTTAGAAATAAAACAATATATATTATTGGCTAGGATAATAAAAATGTACAAAACAAAGTGGGGCTGGTAACAAAGGCGCATCCATTGCTCTGTCACAAGCAGACAGTGAGGTTGTTACTGCCGTCCCAGGGATGCCAAACGACTTTGTTTTTCGCAAACGTTTTTTTGTGGAGCAGCTAGTTTTTTATTCCGTTGGGATTGACGTATTTTTTTTCCTTTTATACAGAGGGTATGTTTTTGAATGCGAGAGATATCAGACGGGTTGTTTGAAAGAGTGGTAATGAAAGCATGGGGATTGCGAAAAGCGAAATGTTTTCAATCAAGTTACTAACGTGGGAGATTATGATTTCACAAAAAAACATTTTTGCTATATTACACAATACATACATAACATACCATCACGCCTGTAATTCCCGAAGGATTAGGTTGGTGTATCTACAGTACACACACATTTCGCCTTCTATTTTTAAGTCCCGTGTACTTTATAGTTATATTGTTGCGGCCTAGAACTCGGCCACTTTGAATATTTGTAAGTCAATTTTAATATTTCTACACCGGCAACGGTAGTGTATGTGAAACTGTTTAATATTAAGACCTCAATGTATGTACCATATACTCAGAAATTAATAAATCTAATCTAATCTAATAGCAAGCGGTACTATATAATTTTTAAAAGCAGAAATAAAAAAGGATTATACAAAATATATTATGCAGGAGATAGTTTGTAAAAATACGTGATGTATGAAAGATAAACCGTCCTAAATAAAGCTGGTTGTTTTACAACGTAATTTAAGAAATCAATTTTCAGAGCTAATAATTATTATAATGTAGCTGTTAATTTGTTGTGTCATGTAGTGAGTCGTTCAGAAGTTGCATTTTAAACAAAAGTTTCATGCTTTCAGAACTTCTTTTGATTTTTTTTGAATTGGTAACGATTATTTTAGTTTAGAGCTATAGATTCCAGATACAGTAGAATTAAAAAGACAATAAAGTTGCTTATTTATTCATAGCCTAAGAACCCTATCGCTTCATTTTCCTTTCAATATTTTCCTAAGACAGCCCTAAAGCCTCAGCAGGAGATTCGGCTAATATTTCCGCCTTCCCAATAAGTGACGGCGGCCCACTGCAGACTGTGGCCGTCCGAAACATTGTCTTGATGACGTCAGCAGAATAGTTCTTGTTACGCTGTAGGACTAAGTCGGTGGTAACAAATCCAAGATAAACTGGCCTCATCTACTGAACCTCTGTACTTCGTCAGGCCTTCGCTCGGGATGACAAAGTGTAAGATACATATTATATTATAAGTTCAGAAATAAAGGGCTTCGCAATAAAAACCAAACATATTATTATTATTAACATAGAGCAGCGGTGGCCCAGTGGTGGCAGCCCCGACTTAGGAACAGTACGTCGTGGGTTCGAACCCAGGCAGGTGCATTAGTTTGTTTTATTTATTTCATCACAACGGTGAAGACAACGCTCTCAAAACGGTGAAGAAAAACATCGTGAGGAAACCGGCATGTCCTAGAACCAAAAATTCGAAGACATGTGACATCTACCAACCCGCACTGGGCCAGCGTGGTGGATTATAGCCCATTCCCTCTCATAGAGAGGAGGCCGAGTGTCCCAGCAGTGGGAACATTACTGGCTGATTATGCTATATTATTATTTAAACTCAAATAATTCTTTTCTTTTGTGAAACGACTAATTTGAAACACTCAGATATCACCAAAATAATAAGTAAGTACTATACTTGCTTCATTGCTTGCTAAGATTTAAATTTAAGTTACACGAACTACGGCTTGCCGTGCTGATACTGTACACGTGCCTACGGCTCAGCGTCTCGAACAACAAGCACCCATAATATATATGACACTCTGTGACATAAGGACAGGCTGTCAGTTGTCTTGTATAGAGAATGACAATGAATGAAAATATGATCGAATACTCGATTGAGTGATATTCGAGTAGCAGTCGCTAAAATATAATCATAGGGTTACCAGATACAAATATTAATTTCCCGGAAAAATCCAGCTACGAATTTAATAATCCTGTTACTTTAAATAAGTTACTCGTAGTTGGCACACAGAACACCAACAGGCGACCAGTACGCTCATCTCTCATACATTTCTCATACACAAACGGCTTAACTCGCATCTCAGCGGCTACATACGCTCGCAACAATGAATATCACTACCGTCGGACTAACTTTGCAACGCCTCGGGCGAACTCCACAAAGGTGCAATACCTACCCTCAATTTTATGTAAAACAGCCTAACTTTACACCCTAACTTGGCCAAAAAACAACCTTGGTACTTGTGTATACGGTTGTAATTTCGTTGGACGGGTATTAAAAGTGAAGTGTTCTAGAATGTTCCCAAAAGGTTTTGAAAGCGCGGTCTCCTGCCAGGCATGTTTACTCTGCGGCTGATGTAAGAATGACCTCAATAGCCAACGGATTTGCTACTTGTGCCGCACTTTGCATTAAAGTGCATTAACACCTCAGTTATTTATGACGTCCCATAATTAGTTATTCTATGCATCTGTTATGATAGACGCGGTGCCCCGATGCCGGTGGATTTTAGTGCACTATAACTGTAAATATTTGTGCACTAACTGCAAATATTAGTGCTTGGATGCATAATGGTTATGTTCGC
Source organism: Eugnorisma glareosa (assembly GCA_947578425.1). Lineage (NCBI taxonomy): Eukaryota > Metazoa > Arthropoda > Insecta > Lepidoptera > Noctuidae > Eugnorisma > Eugnorisma glareosa. The sequence goes on from OX387970.1 coordinate 659,543, forward strand.
GTTTGGCTAGCTGTTCTGCCTCGATAAGTTTTAATTATTCAGGCTTGTTGTTTAGTCCTTAGTGCGTTTAGCTGTTTAGACTGTTTAGGATTACTTTACGTTGATAATCGTCTGCTCAAAATGTTTTATAAGTGGGCCTAGTGCGCGTTTTTATAGCTTTAGTAAACTTCAACTTTGGAGTTTTTCCGTTTTTATCACTAGATGTCGCTAGTTCAGTTTCAAAAACTTGCACTGGATCTTCAGGATTGGCTCAGATGCATTGTCGAGAAGGATATTCGAGGTAACAATATTTACAAAATGACAGTTAAAAAAATCGCCATAGTTGAACAAAGTATTTACATCCGCCACTTTACGCCTAAAATAGATTTATTTCCGGTTCATCCGGATTCCCGGCTGTTAGAAGCACAAACAAGCTGATCCGTACGTTGATTGATCAGTGAACAAATACTATGACAAATATATTTGTGCCCCGCAGCTCACAGTGGCAGGAATTTATTGTGTTTTAGTGAACGTCGATAAATCCGACGGCTTTTTGTGCGCCTTGTTTAGACTTGTAATTTTATACTTTTTGTGAAATATTTTTGTTAGAATATGTTTCAAAATTTAAATGCATTTTAGTGTATCCAACATATTAATTTCGTACCCGGCGTATGGCAATAGGCCTTCCTCCTTGTACATGGGACTTCAACGTAACGGGCGAAATGTGGATTTAAAATAAATATTTTTTTAATGGGACAAGCCCGCCACACTATTCGAGACCACTGCAACACCTGAATGCCAGAATCAACAGTGCTGGATGTACTATGAGGTACAGCATTGCCTAACCCCTCAGTGATTAGAGATAGTGATGTCATATTTGTTCAAATTACATTAGTCAGGAGAGAGATAAATCCTAACGAAGTAGCTTAAAGAAATAAGGCCTCATAATTCACGTGTACAAAATCTTGTAAGTAATGAACTTCATGAATATGATATTCATACTAACGTAAAAGAAATTCACAGTATTTTGACATCAGTGCGAGTCTCGGTATATATATAGCGAGTATAACGTGAAGTATGTAGGCATAAGATCACCGGCTCATTTCCCCAGGCCCGGGTTACGACTCCCGGGAACATCACTACGTGATAAACTGAGATTAGCATGCGAATAACAAGTTTATATTCATAGATTTAACGAATCAGGATTTGGAGTATTCAGCCTGATCCAAGAGTAAGAAGAAAACAAAGTACGCTTCGAGAGTTTCATGTTAATCAAGTTGTTAAAGGGAACGAAGGCAACTAGGTTGTTTTGTTCAGCTAGTCAATCTTCCGGGAACTATTAGTAATAAATGTCTTCATTGTTCGAAGCTTTGTTATGCAAATACGCTTTCTTGAAACGAACGTTTTATGAGAGAAAGCTGAACCAACCGTATTGTTGTAGACAGGGACATCTATTAAAATAGTTATTAGATTAATCTAAAATCATCAATATCAATATATATCATAAAAAAGAAGAGACAACGAAAACTCTGGACTTCAATAAAACCAACGGCCACTACTTACGAGTTTTAGTGTGTAAGTTCAACTGGTAAGTCGAAGTTTACCGGTCGATGGTTCAAACCCTGAGTTGTGTAATATTTCCTCACCACTGTTCTCAAAAACGGTGAAGGAAAACACCGTGAGGAAACCTTATATACCCAAGTCCCAGAACCAATAGTTCGAAGACGTGACATCTACCAACCCGCACTGGGCCCGCGTGATGGTTTACAGCCCATTACCTCTCATAGAGAGGAGGCCATGTGTCCCAGCAGTCGGAACATTATTTAAAACAATAATAAACGTGACACAACACAAGTCTACTCCCAAACACGTCCAAGTACCAAAGCTCTCACAGAAGATTAGGAAAGTGTATCTAAATGTTATTTCCTCACAAGTAGGCATCGTGAAGAGTAAATCTATCATCAGTGACCCTCTTCAAGGGCGCTTAGCTGGCAGAGTCCAGCGGTCTAAAGGGACGGTTCCATTGCAGCCCACTGTTGCTTTGTATGTAATTTAAGGTGGGATCATCAACAGCGACCCACGGCAACGCAACGTAAACGCAAATAATAAATGTGTATTTTTATAAAACAAAGTTGACGTTTGAAAATATTATTAACAACTTGCTTACTGGAATATAATTATATTATCAATTCCTTTCGTTTCATCATAACGTATCTAGGTTCGGTCAAACCTGTAAGATTGCGAACTGATTGCTCACAACGAAAATTGACAGATACTTCAGTTTGTTTTAGTTCCATACAGACTGAACTTTAACTTCTGCGTTCATTTCCCACGCAGTGGTGGCATCGCGCCTTTTTTCCCACTTCAACATGAGAGGATAAGACGTGTCGGGTACATTGATTAGGTAACAACAACTCCTTTAATTCATAGTATTTTAGACGACTCCTATCAACGAAGAATGTTTTATTATTCTTACGTTTAGAATTCCTGTAAAATAAAGTTGTAGCCTACACCATCATTTTCGTTATCATGCTTGTATTAACTTAAAGTGGAATGGCTACCACCGAGTTTTATAAAGTTTTCTTTGTCAAAGAATTTCTATATTAAAGCCACGAAACGAAACAAACACAAATACACCGGTTAATCTATTTTAATATTAAGAATACATTATTTCCCTTTAGTCTAAGCACTGGTTATACAAGTTATTCTAGTCATAAAATATTAAGCAGCCCTCCGTTTCCAGGTAATGTTCTAAGGAAGGGTGGAGGACTGGAGGTGCTGTCACCTAAACTATTCTAATAACACTGTCACTCGCACCTGCAGCACAAAGCCCGTCCCTATAAAGAAACCTGAACACCTTATTTAATTATAAAATACGAGGTTCTGGCCGCTACTCCGTGTGTCAAACAAAATATAGCTTCCCTGCTTTAGTAAAAATACTGGTCATCAGCTGACCAAGAGGTTGGGGTGGTCAGATAGGCAGTCGTTCTATGTATAATACTGATATTCAGCTAAATTCGGTTAGACTTGAAACAGACCTCAACATAGTTGCAAATAAAACGAAGATGATAAACGAACATCTTCACTACAAAGTTTTTGTTTAGACGCAGAGATGTGCTAAATGACACGTAGTTGAAACTAGCCTTGTTGGCTAAAAGTAGGTAATACTTACGTACTTATTTCAGGCACGATAGTGCGGTGCGGTAGTCAGTAGTGCGTGGTATTATATATTTCTTTTACAGGAAAAGAAACCTAACAAAATACCAACATCATGACAGAATATCACACACGTAATTTTCCGTGCACGTGCACAAATCCAGCAATAAGTCATAATGTACGGAATCACTGAACATTACATCTGTAGTTGTTATTCACGTCAGGAGCGGACATTAAAGTCGTAGGCTCGGCCGAGTTCGGAACGTTTCGGGAGAACTCGGCTCAACTTCGGCAAACTTCGTCGTTGTTCGGACTTAGTCCACCTATTCGCACGGCTTAACGTTAATCATGCTGGTCTAGGGAGCTGTCCTAACGTTTCTTGTGTCCTTGGCACAAAGCCAGTCCAGCGTGACAGCGTAGACAAAGGATCTAATCATTAGCTGTTGGACTTTTTGGGAATATGTCACACTTGCTTCTACCCAAGAATTAGCAGATAGAAGTAGGAATTTATGTCTCGGGAACGTATACCAACAGAATAAAAAGTGTCCTATGTTCTAACCATTCTGACGGTCGGCCTGTGCGCCCAATTTTTTCAAAATCAGGCAGACAGACGCTTTTACTTTCGCGTTTATAATACTAGTATAGATGGAGAGTATGAAAATAATTATCACACGGTTTCTGGGAGATCTTTAAGATTCATTTCTGAGAGCAATTAGTGCTCACCACATTAATTCCCCAATAACCAATAATGGCATACATTATTGGTGCTCTGGTTCTACAAAACTAAAAATAAAGTCAATCATGCAGCATCATCATGTCTCACGTTACTTGAGGTCGGCGCAACTACTTTTTTTAAATCCATTCTCCTCTGTCAACCGTCACGCTTTATTTTTCATATCATTCCTCACACAATCCAACCACCGTTTCTTTGGTCTTCCTCTCCCTCTCCATCAACATTTAAATTCATCACTCTTTTAGTCACATGCGATTTGCCCTTCCTCATCGCATGTCTATACCAAGACAGTCGATTCCAGTCAAGAATGTACTCCCAATGTCGATTCCAGTCATGACTATGCAGTATTAATAACGATCAGCAGCATTATTCATATCCTCAAAATACATAGCGCAAAATTATTCCATCATTTTATAACTTAACTTACCCTACAACCTAACTTTCCCACTGTATTAAATAAAGTAAAACAACTTAACACTGCACATGTTCTTATATTTTAATATATCGTGTTTACAATTGCACACCATTACTTCCACTAGTCTCCCATCATAGTGTTGTCCATGCATCCGTCACTATACACTAGTGATGTTACTTACTAAACATACTACATCTTTCCCTTATAATTATATTAATTCTAACAAACATAATCAGCTAAATGTTTTGGAGGGATTATGTTTCTCTTAGGTCTCAACTGAAAATCTCGCACTTGCTCTTGGGCATCTTCCACTCTAATTACATCTTGATCATTACTATTCCTTCTTTCCATAGATACATTTTGTTCTTCTGATTGTAAATTTTCATTGTTTAATAAATCCAAATTACATTTTTGTTGAACTTTTACATCTTTATTAAATGAAGGTTTTACATGCAATGTATTCCTTCTAATTATTTGCCCATCAACATCTTTTAAAATCAGAGACCTTGGAGAAGAATGAATTTCTACAACATTTGCTGGGACCCAAACATTATCCTTTAAGTAAACTACATTTTGACCAGAATAAAAAGAGTGTTTGTTACATTTGGCAGTCTTATCATAGTTTCTTTTATTGGACATATTTACTTTGTCTTGAGATTCACTAAAATTTGTTACCAACTTTGGTTTTAAAAGTACATCATGAATAGGTAGTTTGGTTCTTGTCAATCTGCTAAATAGTAACTGTGATGGTGTGTATTTTGAACCCAGTACTGGAGTATTTCGATACTCTAGCAATACTTCTTGAAAGTCAGCACCACTCTCAGTTGATTTATTTAGCATATTTTTAGCTATTCCAACAAATCTTTCAACAAAACCATTGGACCTAGGATATTTTGGGCTTGAAGTAATTACTTTTATATTCCAAAGTTTTGCAAAATTCTGGAACTCAAAAGAGTTGAATGGCATATTATCAGCCCTCAAGATCCTTGGTATGCCATGAGTTGAAAAAATATTCTTCAATATATTAATCACTGTAGATGCAGTTAATGAATTTACATGAATTAGGTCAAACCACTTAGAATAATAGTCAGTTACAATTAAATAAGTCTTGCTATTCCACTGTAAAAAATCACATGCTATTTTTTGAAATGGTAAAGTAGGTATCTCATCAAGCAACATAGGTTCTTTAGATTTTTTCGCACTATATTTTTCACATGTTTCACATTTTGAAATAATATTAATAAAATCGGTCTCAAGATTTGGCCAATAAAATAAAGATTTTGCTCTAGCAATTGTCTTATTTATTCCAAAATGACTTGAATGAACTTTTTTAATTACTCTATCTCTTAATACTAATGGCACTATAATCTTATAATCTAAATAGACAATTCCATTCTCATAAGTAATATTATCTTTACATTTATAGTAAAATTTCACGGTTTCAGCTACTTTATTTTTGCATTTAGGCCATCCATTTTTATAGTATAATATTAATTGGTGAAGGACAGGTAAATCATTTTCAGTTTCTAACTTAATGAGACTTTGTACCTCTTCACTGACATTGATAGTGTGTACAGTTTTAGTAAGAGAACTATCCAATTCTATATTGTCAGCATTGCTTGAAGCACGACTTAAGGCATCAGCTACATGCATCTTAGAACCTGGAGTGTACTGAACGTCCAAATCATAAATGCTTAGTTTTATTCTTATTTTTCTTAAACGTTGAGAACCAATACAATTAATTTCTTTCTTCATAACTGCCACTAATGGTTGATGATCTGTTTGCATAATTACATGCCTTCCATACACATAGTAGTGAAACTTTTTACAGGCAAAAAGTATTGCTAAAAATTCTTTATCAATTTGTCCATACTCAGATTCACAAGCAGATAGACTTTTAGAGGCATATGAAATTGGATGACCATCTTGAATTAGTACACAGCCAATTGCATCCTTAGAACTGTCAGTCTGAATTACAATTTGTTTTTTGGGATCAAAATTTACAAGCACTGGTGGACTTGTTAAAAGATTTTTAATATTATTGATGCATGTAGTGTAACTAATATTCCATACAAATTCTACATTTTTCTTTAATAGTTGCCTCAGTGGACTTGTTACTTCAGACATATTGGGGATGTATTCCCTAAAATAATTAACAAAACCCAAAAATCTCTGAAGACTTTGTTTATCACTTGGCATATCATATTCTAAAACAGCCCTAATCTTATCTTTGTCTGGTACTAAATTTCCATCTATGATTTCATGGCCAAAATATTTAACTACATCAGGTAAGTATTGAATTTTCTTTGGGTTAAACTTGATATTCAACTCACGTGCTCTGCTGAGGACTTTTTCGAGTATCTCATCATGTTTTTCTTTGGATTCCGCATGAATTAAGAAATCATCGATGTATGTAAACAAACCTTCTATGTCACTAAAGCAATTTCTACAGTTTTCTTGAAAAACTTCAGCTGAGATTTCAAGTCCAAATGGTAAGACATTAAAACAATAAGATCCATAAATTGTAGAGAATGTACAGTACTTTTTACTGTCATCAGTCAAACGAATCTGCCAGAATGATTCTTTCAGATCTAAAACAGAGAAGAATTTTGAATGACCTATTTGTGACTTTAAATCATTGATAGTTGGAATTTCATAATACTTTTTAAGAATACACTCATTGAGAGCTCTAGGGTCTAAACATAAACGGATAGAACCATCATTTTTTTCCACAATAACAATCCTATTCACCCATTCTGTAGCCTCTTCAACTTTGGATATCACACTTAGTTTACAGAGTCTGTCCAGCTCATTTTTTAATTTATCTTTTAATTTTAAAGGAACTCTATGTGGAGGTTTGGATACTGGAATAGAGTTTTCTTTTAATAATATTCTATATTTTTTAGGAAATTGACCTGAGCCTGAGAAAACATCTTTATACCTATCCATCAGTAACTGTTTATTGGGTTGATTATTATTTATACTGTTTATAAACTTTCTTTCAACAATGCCTAATAACAAACATGAATTCTTCCCCAATGTTGGTTGATATCCAGAACTAGTAACAATGAAATCTAATAAATAAACTTTTGACTTTAATTTTGTTTCCAATAGAACAGTACCATAAGTTTTAATTTTTGATCTGTTGTATGCCTGTAATGTGACTTTTGTTTTATTAAGTTTGATATTATTAATTTTATTCATTGAAATTTTATTTTGAATTTCCTTTAACAATGAAATAGGTATTAGGTTAACATGAGAACCAGTATCCAGTTTGAAGGTACAATTTATGACATTTTCAATGATTAGGTTCTGTTCCCAACAGTTAGCATTATGTATTTGACCTACCGATTCACAAAAAAGTTCCTCATCATTATTTTGCTCCTCGGATACTACTTGCACTTTCTTGGTACGGCACACTTTTGCAAAGTGATTATATTTTCCACATTTTGTACATTTTGTTCCTCTTGCAGGGCATTTATTGATGTCCCGTTCATGTTGGCCACCACACCACTTGCACTGTATAGTGGAATTTTTCACCTGCACCTTGTGAACGTCCCCAATTTCTGTAGAGTCAGATTGAATTTCTTTGATTTGTGACTTTGTCACCTCTGAGAGACGTAGCCTCTTTATAGTTTTATCCAAATCCACATCCCCCATGCTCAATAAATTCTCTTGTTCCACTTTGTTGGTGGTGCCAAAAATAAGCCTATCGCGGATGGCTTCATTTTCGTTTGTGAAATCGCAGTTTTTAGCTAGACTCTTCAAGTCCGTGAGATATATATCAAAAGGCTCATTCAGTTGCTGAGAGCGCTTATAAAATAAAAACCTTGAGAACAGTACATTCTTCTTTGGTTCACAATAATCATCGAACGACTTCAATACGTCATTAAATGTTGCCCCCTTTTTTTTTCCTTCGACATCAACAGGCTTGTCGAAATTAAAATTATTATAAATTCGTACTCCATCCTCACCAATGACATTTAATAAAATAGCGATCTTTCTCTGATCCTTTTCATCATCCAGGCCAGAGGCAATAAGATAAATACTCAACTGTTGCTTAAACCTTATCCAATGGCTTGGTAAATCCCCACCGAGACACAGTTTTTCGGGCAGGTTATAGGACGCTGCGGCCATGTTTGCACTTTTGCAGTTGTTGCACACAGTTACAAACTGTACAGCGATGGTACGTTATCAAAACAGTTACGGCTGCGCCATGTATTAAATAAAGTAAAACAACTTAACACTGCACATGTTCTTATATTTTAATATATCGTGTTTACAATTGCACACCATTACTTCCACTAGTCTCCCATCATAGTGTTGTCCATGCATCCGTCACTATACACTAGTGATGTTACTTACTAAACATACTACACCCACCCCAATTTAATTTATATAATTTATCTTTAGGATGTTCAAAGACAAATCGGGAGTCCATTTATTATGTACATTACCTTTGATTTGCGGTTTTCAGTGGAGGTCCGGAATTCATTCAAGTACCTTAAATTAAGGGTTGACCCGACAGCAGCAGGGTTAGGTTATGTCTATCCAACTAATTCTGTTGACAAAAGAGACCGAATATCTCCTTCGAGTTTCTGGTTTGATCTTATTCGAATCTGTCTGAAATAAAGTGAGGATTTTATTTGCTTTCAATATTATTTTAGTGGTCGCACGTCTTCTCTAACCAAATTGACAGCGTTTATTTAAATTAAATCATTAAAATTATTTTAACTATCGATTAATAGCCGGGATTCGTTCAGGTCAGTTAGAAGTAAAGGCGGTCGGTCACTGGAGCATTCGCCTGTAACGTAACTATCCAAGATTCGATTTTGTACAGAAACAACTGATTGTTACAAATTGTATCGCTACAGATCTGCTGACTCGGCGAATGCTCCGGATGAGGGAGCGCTTTAACGCTAGGTGCCCGTTCCAGAGCGTATATGTATAGCTTCCTATGGAAAATTACGGGCAAAAAAACTCTATGGTTGCACGTTACGCGTTACGTTAACAAGTTTATATAATTGTATCTGCTGCATTATTTTATCATTTCAAGTACTTAATGGTATAATGACACTGCTTAAAACTACTTTGAGGAATCATATTACCTCTCAAACTCCTTCAGATGTTTCCACTTCAGCCTTCTGCGTCTATGCACTGGAGTCCTTACGTCACAGCCGGTTTATTTATGGCCCACTCAGTGTTATCTTATCACGATTTGCTTTAATTACGAAGACATTATGTGTTGGTAGTGACAAAGTAGCTATAGCAACTGGCAAAATTGGCCGCTGTTAAGGCTCGGACTGCCTTTGTTAGGGTAAATTGTCAAATCAGGGACAGTTCTGCAATTACTCATCAATTCATCTTTATTGTAGGATAACAATGTAAAGTAAAGTACAGTAAAATTTATTTGCAAGATTGCAGGTACATAAAATAAGATGTAACAATAAGATGGGTGAGCCTTGTACAATCTACCTTATATTAGGCATGCAAACATTAAAGAAATTGTTAAATATACTGACCATTACATTGAATAATGGTTACCAGTTAAAAAACAATAGTTGGCATAGCACATTCATAATATAAAATAAAATCTACAATTACAATTGAATAAAAATTGGATAAATTGAAAGAATGAGAATATTAATTAAATTACATTAAATTATTCAATTATAGGTCCGTGTCATTTAAAAAGTCATTTACTGAATTTGTGCAACTGCATTGTGTAATCAATAATGATGTCAGTCTCTTTTTAAAATTTTGAATTGTATCATTTTGAATGTTAATGGGTACTTTATTAAAAATTGCTGCCTTGTTAAATAAAACTACTTTGAACAATTACTTTGACAGTTTATTGCTAAATAGGCAAACGAAATTATAAAAAAAAATCTAGTCTACAATGCTTATGTTGCTATAATGCACGTAGGAAGAGAATGCACCCGGTTTGCTGTCGCTTCTCACTTAGTGCATCTTTAAGGATTGCTGGATCATAAAAATGGAACATCAAAATGCCGATGACAATGCATTAAACAAGTCTTGAAACATACGATTACACTGATATCTCTTTATCACAGATTGGTATTAGACAATGAATGTATAAAACAAATATTTGGCGACTTTCGCTGCTATAATATATTTATGGCACAGGCTTACACGTAGTTATTTAGCCAGCGCACGTAGGTCGTGATGCGGGTGTACCCTGTAGGATCACCTGCATTGCAGCCGGCGGTTGAGGTTATGGAGACGAGTCCTATCTGTAGGTGGATACAAGGAACACAAGCTGAATTCAATATATACATGCTTTATGTCGTGGAACTCCACTAACAAAGGGTCCAAGTCCAAGCAACGACCTATATATATGACTTCTTCAATATAAATGATATTCTCTCTAATCTAATCTTGGAGTAACTGGGCATAACTGACATCGGTGAAAGATCGTGAGGAACCCTGAACTGTTACGTATACTATATAATTAACATAGGTCTAATATCGCTAATCTGTGTCGAGTAAGCTTGATGATCACTGATCAATATGTCATACCTTCTCCTTTTGTAGTGTAACAGTAATGAAATTTTATCGACATCAATCCTTATTTCAATATACCAACAAAATGAACTTCGGTCTCTACGCTCAGCTGTAGCTTTTGCAATCACTGCACCAATTAATCAGGCTTTCAATGTTTCCTACTGATTAAAAATTAAAAAAAAAAAAATTGATTAAAAAATGGTTAAGAATACTTACAAGCAAGTCTTGCCCAGCGCTGTATCGGCGCAGGATCAGGGGGCCACCATAGTCTCCACTACAAGCGCCCTTTTTCTTAGCTCCGCTGGTGCACATGAAATTATTGAAATATTTTACATTGGTTCCATAATAAGGGAGGCAGTCAGTATTTTTTATGACTTTGACGTAGGCATCGCGAAGGCCCGTAGATGTGTTAAATACAGGACCTGTAAGTGAAAAAAATGTTTTAAAATCCTGAACTGTCTCCTATAGGCACGGTGATCAGTTCTACAATGAGTGCCTCATCGAGGTGTGACTTGAGCTCCGATGAATGATTTAAAGATCCAAGGTGCTTGTGAATTACTACTTTCTGGGAGAGACCAGGTCTTGTTGAGAAGAAGACCATGGTCGGTACTTGTGAACTATGAATGTAACCTACGACAGTTAAGAATATTAACTTACCCGGAGATGTTTTTCCCAAACCTATAACTTGGGCCAATCTGCCTTCAAATAATTCCGAAGAATAATACCCTGGCAATTTAATTGGTCGTATGTAATCTGAAACTGTCGAAATCGATTAATAGATTTGTTAGCTGGAAAGCTGTTATAAAACTTCCTGGAACGTAGCACTGATTGACTAAAACTTACTGTTCGGACTAACTGAAGGAATCCGTACAAGCGCCACGTCGTTAACCAGATAGTCAGGGTCGTATTCAGGATGCAGCATGGTCCAGTTTGCATATTTTCGGATCCCGCCATTAAACAATGAATTTGAACCTAATACAACCTAAGAACATGGAAAAGTAAGTAAAAGAAAATGTAATTTTTGATGGTTTCTCTAAAACGCTGAAGTAAAACATCCTGAGTACCAAAAAAAGTAAGGCAAGCGACCAACACCAACCTGCCCTGGGCCCTCACGTGTTTTAACTTCAAAACTGTTACAAACACAAACTAAACTGAATAAATTGGCTGTGACAGATAGACAGACAGGCAGACACGCGAATATTCCTATAAGGGGTTCCATTTCTTCCTTTTGAGGTACGGAACCCTAAAATCAGTAACGTGTAAGTCAGAATGATGTTCACAACGAGTAGCTCATGATGATTTTGTAGAAAATTCACTCGTTTACATGAAGATTGCAATATACCATGATCGTGATTAAAATTATGCGCTTTTACCTCCGTTGCTTTGCCTTCTGATTCGCCGTCGTACCAGCACTGTCCAATGGTCACAACATAGACATTGCTAACAAGAGCCCCCCCACATACAGATGTCTCGTTTGTTTTGAGTGTGATTAGCAAGCCCGCCTGGAAAACAAACACGAATCTGGTCAATCAAGTCAAATCAAAAGCCACAATATATTCAAATTATGTTTTTTCAAATGTCTAAAGGACCATCAGGTACGTCGAAATCTGAAGGTAGGGGAGTGTAGAGATGAATGCTTTTGCCTTATCTGTATTATGTGAGGCCTAGGCATCTTGATGTTACATGTGTAGATTTTATAAAAAAAGAGGAAGATTGTGAAGTAGGGCCTTTTTTATTGGATTTGTAGAATAGGTAAAAATGTCCAAACCAAAGACCGGGGGGCACACATATTCAAGGAGAGATTTGGCGGAGGCTTTTGCTCTTTAATGGGACAAAACGACCTTAAGAAAATTTTAATAAAAACTGCTGCGCATAAAATACATACTGTTAGCAACAAGACACATCTCATGCCCGTCGTGCAAAAATGACTGCACTGTCCAGGACTCGAATGCGGCAAACAATAGAACTGTCTAGGTCGCTACATACTGGTCGGACAAAATCTTAGTCATCGATTTGAGAAAAAGTAACAAAAAATATACTCACAAAAAATGGATGCTCCCCTCGATATGAAATGAGGCCGCCAGCGATTCTTAAGGAGCTCTCCTGTTGCCTGATCTTCGTAGCCGTGGGGATCCCCACACGTCTGTGATATCTCAGCGCAGCTGCCTTGGCTACAAGCAGCGCCAGGACACAGAGTATCAGAGTTGGAACCTTCATATTAACAATGATGGATAGACAATGGTAATGAACCGCCGATTGAACCGTCTTTATACTTACTGTTGTTGAAAGTTTTAAGTAGTATTCTTATAAGTAGAGTATCACTTGAGAATAGGGACTTTACTAGATCTAGTAGAAACTAGATACATAGATCCACTAGAGACATGGCGTCATTTGTTTTCAGTTTCAAAGTTGTCTCATAACACATTCACACACGTTCATAAACTCATAATTATGTCCTTTTCCCGCAGAGACTAAGGAACGTCCCGCCTGTTGCGGTACTTACATAAATGTTTTGCCTTTATCCACGTTCATACATTTCTTGGTCATATCTATTCGAAACTCGCATGCCGGTTACAAGTACTACGTCTCCGACCTTTCTGAAAAATATCGCCAATAAGACTAAAGTGATGTCCTTCTAGTGTGTCCTGTCCCGGCGTTTCCATTAATACCTGGCTTGTTAGACGTCTTAAAACCATCCTTGTCATTATATTTTTCTGCTTCTTACTTTTAAACCATACACAAGGGAAAGATTAAGGTGATCTTGTCGAATAGAATTATAATGTGGCTGTGGGCTGTCACTATAATTTTGAGAATTTCTCTAGATCTTTGGAATTCCTACTGTAAAGCTCGAATGCCATTTATTTGAAATATATATCTATAACTGTCCTTTCAATATTGAATAAAATTTAAAAAAAAATGCTAGACGAGATGTCCACGAAAGGTAGATCAATGACTGGCACGGAAGTAAAACTTATCAGTCACATTTTCGAATCCTGGGAGGAATCTCAGGATGCTTTGAAATTTTCTGAGACCTCTGCGTTGACCATAATACACTGATCAGTAAATTACACCTTTTGCTGATCTTGTTCTATCCTATTTATCGAACAAGCAATCAAAACTAAATGAACCTTACATGATGGCTAACGTATCGGATATAATTATCTTTGCTGATGCCACTTCGCTTATTTTTTTAAATAGATAGAAAATTTACGGATGCTGTTGTTGCACTTTAACGAAAATATAGCTGAAATTTTTTGAAATGCAATAAAAAATATCTTAAGTTCCCACTACAAGTTGATCTTCTAAAATGTGACGGCAATTTTTTAAAATCGTTATTGCGGAAACATACTGTATTCTTAGGCATTAGGCACCGGACGTCGGGGGCCACGTGGTGGCCCCCGGCCACCGTAGGCGCGGGCCTGTGGACGGTGAGCTATGGGCTAGCTCGCCGTCCGTCCGTCTTATGACGACAGGCCGTGTCGACGGCGCGTTCGTGTTCCACGCGCGCCTCAAAGAGAGTCAGCAAACAGGAAGGGGTCCGTAAGGACCGATGCCTGCCAGGGTTGCGGGACTGTTCGAAAGAGAAACCGCGGCCCTGGAACACAAAGGGCAAAGGAAGGAACATGGATGGGTTTTAGTCAGTAAAAGTCTGTCATTCTCTCCTGCTCAGCCCAGAGTGGGAGGGGTTTTTTGATGATTTCCCATCGGTAAAAAAAAAAAAAAAAAATGGTACTCATTTTAATTCGTGTATGCATTTGGTCATACCTGACAGGCATGCATGCATATATAGCATGGTCGCTGAACACTCGTACACAGAACTACCCAAATCAAATAAAAAATACAGATACTTCATGCATGATTAATTTATTTTCATTTAATTACAAACTTAGTACAAATTACAACTCTTAATTCTTTATTAAAATATCCTATTTACTTTCTTCTAGAAATGTTCGGTAATCTGTTGCTGAAGATGTTGATGTCATGTTGCGGCCTTACAAGAAGCTGTTGATCCATCGCAGGTATGAGGTGATGCGAGTGTAGCCAGTGGGATACCCTGCGTTGCGCAGCCGGCAGCAGCCGTGAACGAGACCAGACCCACCTGGAGTTAGAATAGAATAGAATAGAATAGAATAGAATAATTTATTGTTTATAAAGTACATTCAATACATTGATTCCTGAAACTCACACTAGGATTCCCTGTGTCGTGAGTTCCAGGCTCCTTCGTTCCGTTTACAATACTTATTGTTACACAATTTTAGGTTTAGCGCCGCTACAATAAATTTCTAAATCTAATCTAATCTACTCGTTATCTAAAAAGAAAAGGAATAAGTAAATACATAAGAAAATAAAAAAAAGAAACAGTTAGAGGTTACTTATGATTTTATGTATATTTGAATGAACGTTGTATTTGCGTGTATGTGTGTGTGGTGTTTGTGGGTGTGTGTGTGTGTGTGTGTTGCGGGGTGAATAAAGACAGTGTGTCTGAATGTTATACCTGTTGTTTAGGGAAGTTTGTGATTTATAGTTGTGAATATATAATTGTAAATATGTAAATGTAAATGCATATGTACCTATCAAGGTGAGCCAAGAGCGTTTTTTAGGATAAGATACTTTCGGTGAAATCATAGTCCAGTTTAAGAAGCCATTTTGATACTGTCATTTTACATTTGGTATGTGTTAGTTGCAGAATTTTGAGTCGGTCATTGAGTTTCGTATAAATGTGCGGACCCATGAAACCGTAAGACCTTCTACCAATTGTTTTACGGCATCTCACCCTTTTCCAGTGTACCCTTCGACTGGACAGTATGCAAGTGCTAAGGGAGGTTTTGTGAAATCTTAGAGTGACAGACAGGATGTAAAGCTGTCTGACTCTAAGAAACCCCACTTCGGTGTATAACGTGTTAGTGGGGTACCGGAACGGCCGCCTATAGGCAACTTTAAGCAGAGCTCGCTGAGCTCTTTCTACCTTTATTAATGTGGTTTTGCCTGCAGCGCCCCATGCTACTATACAGTAGTTAAGGACTGATTGACACAGAGAGTAGTAAATCATCTTTAGTACTGAGTCATCGGCAATCTTACCCAGTTGCTTAAAGATATGCAGCATCTTTCTCACCCTACCCCTTAAAGCACTGAGATGTGTGGACCATGACAAACGGTCATCTACAAAGACTCCAAGATATTTAATCGTATCTGTTTGTTCGATACGTGGGCAAGTACAATAATCGGGGCTAGAACAGGAGTGTAGCTGGAGACAAGTAACACTGCTAGGGGACGTGCGTTTCGAGATGGCAAAGTTTATTGCCTTCGTTTTGTCCACATTAAGCGTCAGGAGATTATGTTGCAGCCAATTCGCAACACCTTTAATCCCGGTTTCAACGGCAGCCTGAACGTCAGCCCAAGTTTTCCCATAAAATACGATTGCGGTGTCGTCCGCGTAAGTAAAAATTTTGGCTTGAGGGATTTTCATGGCACATAGTCCGTTTATGTATATAATAAATAAACTAGCTGACCCGCGCAACTTCGTCTGCGTGCGTGCGTACATAAAAGAAAGAGAGGTTAAAGAGAGTGTGCGTCAACCTTAGAAGTTAGACATATGGCCATTGCGGATATTTTTTTAGAGCTTTTTAAGAGGGACAATTCCGACATACATGATAATTGCGTAACTTTAACCGTTCACGCACAACGGAAGCTCTCAAAAGGAGTAAATCCCTATAATATACTATTACCGATGGATAATCATCAAATGACCCCTCCCACTCTGGACGGAGCGGAAGGGATTGTCAGACTTGTACTGACTAAAATCCACCCACGTTTCTTCTGTTGCCCTTTGCGTTCCAGGGCCGCGGTATCTCTTTCGAACAGTCCCGCAACCCTGGCAGGCCTCGCTCCTCTCGGATCCCTTCCTTTCCGGTTTGCTGACATCTCTTTGAGGCGCGTGTGGAACACGAACACGCCGTCACCACGGCCTGTCGTCATAAGACGGATGGATGGCGAGCTAGCCCATTACTCACTGTCCACAGGCCCGCGACCCTCGACAGCCTTACGTCTTCATCTTTAGACACTCGATGACAATCATACACCAGCTAGAACGAAAGTTCTCATCAAAGTTCTTGAAATGGGCCGAGACACGATAAAACTGCTGTAAACTGTTGCGGACCTCTTGCAACTGCCTTCCGTCTCCATCGTCAGACCTTTGATGATAGACATACTCCAGGCAGGTCTAAAGTTCTTATCAAGGTGCATGAAATCAGCCGAAACACGATATAGATGCTGTAAACTCTTGAGGGCCTCTTGCAACTACCTTCCGTCTCCATCGTCAGACCTTCGATGACAGTCATACTCCAGCTAGGTCTAAAGTTCTCATCAAGGTGCATGAAATGAGCCCAGACACGATATAGATGCTGTAAACTCTTGAGGACCACTTGCAACTGCTTTCCTTCTCCATCGTCAGACATTCGATGAAAGTCATACTGACAACTCAGTATGGTTTAAAGTTTTCATCAAAGTGAATGAAATGAGCCCAATAACATTATACCTGCTGCAAACTGTTTAGGACCGCTTGCAACTGCCATTTGTCTCTATCGTTTGACCGTCGATGACAGTCATACTTCAGCAAGGCCTAAAGTTCTCATCAAGGTGCACGAATTGAGCCCAAACACGTTATTGTTGCTGCAAACTCTTGAGGACCTCTTGCTAGTGCCTTCCGTCTCCATCGTCAGACCTTCGATGACGTCATACTCCAGCTAGATCTAAAGTTCTCATCAAGGTGCAGGAAATGAGCCCAAACATGATTTCTCAATTTAAAAAACAAAAGATCATGTATATCGGACTTCTCTGTAAAAAGTTATGCGTGGTCAGGTCATACATAAAATAAAAAAATATAGACGCGTCGAATTGAGAACCTCCTCTTTTTGTTTCGTTGGTTAATAAACCAAGCTTCAGACATTTGACACGGGCGAGGGTCATTTTTTCACGGAAAACTTAACACCGCGACTCAGAAAATGGAGTGAAATTAATAGCGCCATCTATCGAGCACGAAATTTAACCGTTAAAATATAATGCATGTAAAGCGATCGAACACACACTCTACAGGGTTATAGCGTCATGTAGACTAATCTAGAGTACTTTTTGCTCTCAGACCCGATTTAAAAGTTATCTTGTGAGCACATTTTTATTAATTAGTACCATTTTGGTGCAATAGATGTCGTTGCATGTATCTTACACAATGATGGTAAGTTCTTCTTGAACACTTTAAATTTATAAATCTTTTGATAGAGAGCACTGATTACAGCATGAAACAAAAACTAAAACCTTCTCTAAGTTCCCCACAATATTTGTGCATTGAATCTAATCACATTGGTTTTCCCAACAACATGAACACCCGCCTCGCAGCGCGCGCGGGTCATTATTTTGATGCGGAGTTATTTTAAAACTGTGATATCTCCTAAGATATTCATCTAAATTGAATAGTGTAAAGGGCAATTTTGGTCACAATTGAATGCTAAAGATGACTAACATATTTATTTTGATAAGGATTAATACTATGTCGGTAAAAACACCTTCACAAATAAAACATTAATTAATTTTGAAATCATAATAATGGTTATTGTGAGTCAACCTTAAAAGATAGGCATGTGCCGTCGCGGACTTTTTTTGAGACCTTTTTAAGAGGAATAATTCCCTGCTACATTATATTTGTGCAACTTTAACCGTTTACGCAGCGCACGCAACGGAAGCTATCAAAGAGAATAATTTTTCCCCGTTTTTGCAACATTTGTCATTGATGCTCCGCTCCTATTGGTTGTAGCGTGATGATATATAGCCTATAGCCTTCCTCGATAAATAGGCTAACCAACACAAAAAGAATTTTTCAATTCGAACCAGTAGTTCCTGAGATTACCGCGTTCAAACAAACAAACAAACAAACAAACAAACTCTTCAGCTTTATAATATTAAGTATAGATAGGGTAGGTCCCAGCACGCTTCCCTGTGGCACACCAAAATGTGCTATTGTAGAGTCACTAAAATATTCCCCTAAGATGACTTTTTGGGTTCTGTCATTGAGATATGAGGTAAACCAGTCCAAAGCGACGCCACGAACTCCCAGTAGTGACATTTTTTTAATCAGGAGTTTCCTAGAAATCGTGTCAAATGCTTTGGCGAGGTCCAGGAAGATGCCAGTACATGCTTGTCCGTGATCAAGGTTGACAGATATGAAATCAGCTAAGTTGGTTACTGCATCCTCTGTGGACCTGCCCACCCTGAAACCGTACTGATTGTCTGACAATAAGCTATTTTTTTCAAGGTATGCTAGAAGTCGCTTGTTCACAACTTTCTCAAGGATTTTTGAGAGAGCTGTCAGCAAGGAAATCGGACGATAATTTGAGGGGACTTTGGGATCTCCACTTTTAAATATCGGACATATATTTGCAATCTTTTCGCAATCAGGTACTTTCCCGGTTGTTAGGCTTAAGTTGCACAAGAAGGCAATTGGGCCGACCAAAGCATGTGAACACTGTTTTAGAAATTTGTTATTAATGCCATCGTAACCTGTTGCAGACGTCGGTTTAAGGTGGGAAATAATTGTAAAAATTTCTTCTTCATCGGTCGGAGCAAGGAAAAAAGAGTATGTGCCGGGGTTGACAGTACTGTATTGCTCATTGTTATGTGCCAATTCGGCTTCAGTTAAGCCCAGTTCACTGAGTGTTTTTGCCAACAGTTGAGAAATATTCATTCACATTATTTAATGTGAGCACAGGATTTTCGGCGTCTGTCAAAAGCTCAGTCTTTCCGGACTTTTTGTTTTTAATATTGCAAATTTTCTTAATTTCATGCCAAAGCTTTTTACAATCGCCCTTTGTTTCCATAAGAAGTTTACGGTCATGGTCAAGTTTCAAATTGGTTAATATATTGTTACAGTAGTTTCGATACTTCCTATATTCTTGTTGGATGACAAGGTTATCGCGATTATCTTTTTTCTTTGCGTTAATGTGCATGAGGTCACGCCGTCTTATGCACTTTAAGAGGTTTTTAGTTATCCATGGTTTGATAATATCCTCTGAGCTACTGCAAACAAGGTTAGTGGTGTGTTGTTTAATTTTAGTCGAGAGTGTTTCGACAAATTTTTGAAATGCAATCGTAACATTGGACTCTTCAAGAAGCCAATCCCAAGATTCTTTTTCAACATCCTCTTTTAATTGTATGTAGTTGATTCGTGTGTTTCGTTTCTCAACTTTGGCCCTAGCTAGTTCTTTATGAATGCCTAAGATAACCGTCTCGTGATCTGTTATGCCAGTTTCACACACAATAACAGTTGCCGGCTTATGAGTCCTAAGCATAGCGTGATCTAAACAGTTGTCGCCTCGTGTAGGCAAAGTGTGACCTGGAAAAAACCCATAGTGGCCAGTTAGATCGAGGTACTCAGCGGCGCGTCTGTCAGTGCAGTCTGATTTGATGTCAATGTTCAGATCTCCAACAATAGCGCACGTGGCTGCCTTACACGACTCCATCAGTTTTGTTAAGGATTCGCAAAAGTTACTAATATTATAAAATGATGGAGATCGATATATGGCAATCAGAGACAAATCGTTCCCGACATTGACAACCAAACAGTTCGAATCTTTACTTGCTGGTTCCACGACAGAGGCCTGAAGAGATGAATTAGTATATACAACTATACCATCGTTTTGGTTAAGGAAGTTTTTGGAACAATGATGATCGTAGTTATCAATTCCGAAGCAGGCATACGTGTCGTCAAGCCAACATTTTGTTAGGATAATTATATCAGGCGAAAAATTTAGCCGGCTTAAGAGAACAAGGAAATTATCGAAATTCTTTTTAATACTGCGTATATTTTGAACCACAACC
This sequence comes from Eugnorisma glareosa, assembly GCA_947578425.1. Lineage (NCBI taxonomy): Eukaryota > Metazoa > Arthropoda > Insecta > Lepidoptera > Noctuidae > Eugnorisma > Eugnorisma glareosa. The sequence continues at coordinate 680,218 of OX387970.1, forward strand.
GAGTACTGACCTCCCATGTCGCCCAAGTGCATCTTACAGTCATCTATACAAAGAAGTTTCATGCTTGTCGTGAAGGCCGTTTTGTCGATGTCATCAATAACTTGCGCAACATTAGCCATTAGAAAATTTAGCTTGATGTATTGGTCTGTCACATAATGAGTTGTGCAGGAGGAAATTACTAGAAACTTGTTGTAATCGATACTGATATGGAAGTATAATTATGGTATGATTTGCGTAGTGAATGTGTAAAAATGTTGAATAATGTGTGTGTAAATAAGTTAAATAGTACGTGTGTAAATGTATTAGGTACTGAGGTTTAGTAAGCGTAAGTAAAAAAGAGTATAATTTGTGGGGCAAATTTGTTAGGAGTGTTGGTATAACGTATATGCTAAGATTGTGTACTTTGTGTGATAATGTAACCAAAAGATAATTATTAAATAATTTTAAGCACTTACGTTTTGTTCTTTGAGTTATAAATTCATTCAAAAAATAGTTTAGGTAATTAACAGATAAGTATATAAGTCTAGTATACAGTCATTGGTTTATGTCCAATTCTAGATTGCGCAGAGTTTGCTCTGATGTGACGAGAACTTGTTTCGCTCCTTCAATTTTCCTCAAGAAAATGTTGCCATTTGCCGTCCAGCAGAATTTGTATTCTTTTTGTTTCGCAAATTCTCTAGCAGCATAGAACAGTTTTCTGGAGCTAGCGGGAAGATATTCTGCAACATATACCGGACGTCGAGCGCCAGGTAAACCAATACATTGAGTATTCAGTCGACCCTCGTTGGGGTGGATTTTATTGAAATTACGCACACTTGTGATGACTTTGTTTTTAATCTGAACATTTATGAATTCCGCAATGATAGGTCTGATGGTGCCTGGTTTTCCGGGTAAACGGTATGCGTCGCGTAGTTCGGTGCCTTTGAGGGTCACATCAACTGCTGCTCCGACTTTGCTGATAATACTCGATAAATCTGACGCGGACTCATTCTCCACAGCAGGCACATTGCGGATCTCGACGCATGATGACCGGGAAAGTTGTTGGATGTCCTGAATCCTTATTTCCAAGTTGATTAAGTTGTCTTTGTGTATTTGGTTTTCTTTTTGCAGGGCATCAATTTTTTTAATCATATCATCGTACTGCTCAGTGATAAATGTAATAGATTTCTCTATCTCGCCGTTTGATTTTTGTACCGCAAGATTCTGTAGTTTCAGTTCAGCTATTTCAGAGACCAACTTAGAGAGGCAAGTGTTTTGATCGTCGGAGAGTTTTGTAAGACGTTCCTCTTGTTCTTTTTTCCAGGTCGACAGCATTTGGAGTATTTCGCGTTTTACATCTTGAAGTTCATTACCAGGCGAGAAATCTGGGCAAGGACGTTTGATCCGAGACGCAGTGTTAACATTACCGACTGGGCTGCTCATTACCGCTGCGGGAATATTTGAGTCTGACTTTGCTTGCAGTACACTGGAGTTCACTGATGTCGAAGCCGGAGGCGATCGTTGAGCGCGCATTGTACCCAGTCCAATTTCGATCACACACACGTCGATAGGCTCGGCGATATTTGGTGCGTACGCGTTGTACACAGTTGTACCTACGCACACTACCCAGGCGCGCGCGTAAGCGGGAGAGCAATTATTATGGTATGTCCTGCTCGTGCGAGTGGGCGGGGCTAAACCAGGGAGTCAGAGCTTCAGTGCATATGCACTGCGGCGACCGGTCAAAAACAATTAATATTTTTAATTATGTTTAATCAAAACTGGACACTTTCACTTTACTGTTACGGTTTAGAGTCGCGTGTGCAATTCTTACGAGTTTATGCGCAAACCGAACACACGTTCACTCGCAAGTAAGGCAACGGGCGAAGGAAGTAAGGCAACGGGCGAAGGAAAAGAAACAATAGAGCTCTTGAGCAGTTTTACGCCAAAAAGTAAAATTAAGATGCCTTCAAATTTCAATCACAAGAGAGAGAGATGACGATGATGATGATATGTGAGATTCTCTAAACGTTGATATGAGACATGCTTCGTATCGACGTTTAGAGAATCTCACTTTGTGTCACGGGTAGAGAAGTTTAGTAAACAAAGCTCACTCAACTTGACTGTATTTAACGCTAATTTATCTTGCTTACTCACAGTTTCTTAAGACTTTCTCGCTTCACCACATTGATGGTGGAAAAAGCATGTTTAATGAAACGATGCTTTTATTATTAGTACTATTCTTTTAAGCTTTAATTGAATGTAATTAATTACAGCAAAATCTCCTTGCACATGTTAGTAGCTCACATTGTGTGACATTTCTGGACAACCCACTCTTTGACACTCATAAAAGGTTACCAAAACAAAATAATGTGGCGATTCTCTAAGAAACTTCACCAGTCATTCTTCAAGCTGTAAGAGGACTCACCAGCAGATCTTTACCGGAGGCGCCTTGGTAACGCCGCAAGATCAGAGGACCACCGTAGTCCCCCCACAGGCACCCTTGCCGCCGTCTCCACTAGTGCACATCATGTCCAGGGTTACAAAGGACCCATAAACCTGAGCGCACTGAGCGTTACTGATGACTTTGACGAAGACATCACGAAGACTTGAAGACCCGTCTAATGCACCAGCTGGAGGTTAGCACAATGATATCATGTTATGATATGTCTTCAAAATAGTAATAAACACTTTTGACAGAAGTAAGCTTACTCGGAGAAGTCCTTCCATATCCAATAATTTCAGCCGTGTATCCTTCAAGTGAACTGAAATAGGCGACCGGCAGCGTAACGTGACCTACGTAACCTGAAAGAAAATTTAAAAAAGCATTATTAATAACTAAAAAATCACATAATTAGGGCGAAATTCATTTCCATGGTATACACTTAATTATTATTCGCAATAGAAAAAAATCAATAAAACAAGTTAAGTAGCTGGCTAACAGAAAGGACATAATATTATTTTTATAACTAGTGACCCCGGGCCCGGGTTCATTATAAATACATAATTATAATCCGGGTGCAATATATTGCTGAAAACTGCATTATAATCCGTTGCGTAGTTTAAAAGATATAAGCGTACAAACAGCGGGAGCGACTTTGTTTTATACTATTTAATAAAGAAGATACTTACTGTTTGAAACAATCGGGATATTAACCATTGCGACGTCGTTAGCCAGGGTATTGGCGTTGTATTGGGGATGCAATGTAACCGAGTTCGCATACTTTATTTGTAAAAAGATATTCTTATCTATTCCCCATCACTGAACACGTTTCCAAAAGAATCGAAGAAAGAAACCCATAGTCGAAATGCCTACTGCATGGCGATAAAGATTTTCAATAAGCCGCCATCACATAACAGACAGCTTCCTATAATTTAAACGTGCAATATTTCCTTGGCTTCTGGACATGTGTTTCAACTCTGTTAGCGAATTCATTGATCATAAGTTTTAATAATTCATTTATAAAACTCAAACTCAACTCAAACTCAAAGCGTTTATTTCAATTAGACCTTCGCAGGCACTTTTGAAAGTCAGAAAAACAAAGGCGAAGCTACAGTCACAGACACAAGGCATAATAACTTGTGAAAGTACTGTAGTTGCCCATTCCAAAGCGTAGATCTCTATGGAGAAGAATGGGCAAGAAACTCCATGGACACTCTTTTCAATCAAAATATTGTTACAAGATCTTGGTTACATCATTCATGTTGAGATTATACATATATGTGAGAACGATGTAGAAAGACGTGCACATTAAGAGCGTCCAGAGTAAAAGATTATAACTATCAACAATTTAAAAACAAAGTAATTAAAATAAACCGTGGCAGCTAAGAGATGACCAGTCCCAACTGACAGCGCCCGTTCACGAACATGACGCATGCATCAGCTCCATTCAGCTCAACCATATTGAAGGGAACTAAACGACCCAACACACCCGCCACTATCAGCGAGACATTTGAGTGAGCCTGACATTCTCTCAGCCACCAGGGCACATTCGAGTCAATGAAGGATAACTAAATGTAAATGGTAGCTTTACAGTACATAGTACTCACACATGTGCTACGCAGTTATATAATACTAAGAGATTGAATCTATACAATGCAAAGATATTTTTACAATCTTCTGCAGCTTCCACAATAATTTCACATGAGCTTCTGATTAGTTTGCCCCTATGATTGTGGAGCAGGACCAGCGTTGAGCCAAGCATTTTTATCATCGATGTAATCCCCTAACTTATAATATGCTTGCCCACATAGTGTGCGTTTTATACAAGATTTAAATTTTGTCTCATTCAGTTGTTGAATGTGGGGAGGTATTTTATTATAACATTTTAAACAGTACCCCATGAAAGTTGAGTCTACTTTAGCTAGCCTGGAACCTGGCTGTACTAGTTGGTCCCTGTTTCTAGTATTATAGTGGTGTCTGTCACCTCTTTTACTAAACAAATGCAGATTTTTCCTAACGTACATGATGTTTTCATAGATGTATTGACAAGGTACTGTCATGATGTTAATTTCTTTAAACAGTTCCCTTAGAGAATCGCGCCTACGTAGATCATATATGGCTCTGATGGCTCTTTTCTGCAGAATAAATATAGACTCAATGTCTGCAGCCCGTCCCCATAGTAAAATACCGTATGACATAATACTATGAAAATAACTAAAATAAACTAGCCTCGCGGTATCTGCATCAGTAAATTGGCGGATTTTTCTAACAGCATATGCTGCTGAACTCAGCCGTCCTGCAAGAGATGTTATATGCGGACCCCATTGTAGCCTTGAGTCGAGCGTGATCCCCAGGAAAACAGTATTTTCGACGAATTGCAGTTTCTCTTGATGCAATACTATGTCACTATCACTACTTTTAACATTCGGTAGAGAAAATCTTATGCACTTCGTTTTTTTCCCATTTAATACTAAATTATTTGCGGTGAACCAATTATGGACCTGCATTAAGGCGTTATTTACGTCGTCGAGATTTGTGGCACGTCTGTTTATCTTAAATATTAAGGAAGTATCGTCAGCGAATAACACCATTTGTGGTTGGTTTTTAAATAAATGGGGTAGATCATTAATATATACCAAAAAGAGGAAAGGACCTAATATCGAACCTTGTGGTACACCCATACTTACTTTTAAACCCATTGAATTGACACCATTTATTTGTACTTGCTGATGTCTATCGTTTAAATACGAATTCACTAAACTGAGCGCAAGTTTCCTTAACCCGTAATGTTCAAGTTTTAAGAGTAGGGTTTCATGGTTTACGCAATCAAATGCTTTCGAGAGGTCACAGAAAATTCCTATGGCATCTTGTGCCTCTTCCCACGCAGTAAATATGTGTTTTAATAAGGTGACACCGGCGTCAGTCGTACAACGTCCTTTGGTGAAACCATACTGTTTCTCATGCAAGATTTTATTGGTGTTGGTGTCATTATCTTCTTCTACTTTAACTTTAGCATTACCTTTTCAAACACATTGCTGAAAACCGGCAATACGGATACGGGTCTATAGTTATTGGTGTCTTTACTGTCCCCGGACTTGAAAAGTGGTATTACCTTACTGTATTTCATAAGGTCCGGGAAGACTCCTTGGTCCACACACAAATTAAATATTAAGGCCAAGTACGGTGCTATAGTCTCAATAATGGCTTGACAAACTTTAATTGACATACCCCATAGATCCTCGGTTAATTTGACTTTGATTTCTTTAAAAGCTTTAATGACTGCTATGGGGTTTATATGTTTAAATTGAAACTCAACCGGACAGGCCGAAACGTTCGCTCTTAATAAATCAATAGAAAACAAGGGTGAGGAATTTAAGGTTTCAGTAGTTTTAAGTGGGATACTAGTGAAGAAATCTACAAATTCTTGAGCAACTTCATTTTTAGAGCTAAGAAGACCACGTGAAGTCTCTAGAGTGATATCATTATTATATTTTTTATTTCTGTTAGTTTACTATTGGTTTCACTATTGATGATTTTCCAAACCGTCTTTATTTTATTATCGGCGGATTTAATCTTGTTGCTAATGAATAAGGCTTTAGCTACCTTACAGGAGTTTTTAAATTTTTTTGAGTAAGTTGTAACATATTTATTAAAAGTTTCTGAGTTGATGTAAGGCTTAAGGCCGTACAGCTCAAACAATCGTTCCCTACTTTTCCTAATACCCTTAGTTGCCCAGTCACTGAACATAAACTTTGGGCAAATAGATTTGGTTTTCATATTTAATGTATTATTAAACTCTGTGTAAACTACCGAAAAGAATTCCTCAAAAATTGATTAACATTTTCAATAATATAGCTCGGAATGCCTAAATTACTAATTAAGTTATTTTTAAATTTATTCAAATTACTGGGTGTTATTAGTCTAGATTTTATCTGGATTCTTTGTAATGGTGTGTAGGACTCGAAAGCAACGGTTTGCCCGCTGTGATCAGAAGGAAGGTAATTTACAATGGATTTATCTAAGTAATCGCAGCAACAAAACACATTATCAATACATGTAGCAGTATTTGTAGTAATTCGAGTTGGTCCCGAAAACACGTTTGACAAATTAAATGATTTAAAAAGATGTAAGAATCTACTGCTATTAGATTTTTTGTCTAAAATATTAACATTAAAGTCACCACAGATAACTAATGATTTATTACCAGTTGCAAGTTTTGCTAAAGCATCTTCCATTACTGACTCAAATATAGAGTAGTTTTGATAATTTGGGGGTCTGTAAACGCACACTATTACATGCTTATCCAGCTCAACACAAGACAGCTCAATACTATGTTCAACCGATAGATCAACAATGTCATTACGAGTCTTAAATTTAATACAATTTTTAACTAAGAGTAATGAACCCCCACGAATCTTAGCTTTCCGGTTAAAGCAACTGCCCACACTGTAATTTGCGTAATTAATAAGCATTTCATATTCTTTTAAACAATGTTCAGTGAAACAAACAATTTCAAACTTTGTTTTTTCTAAAAACAATTCAATTTGTAGTTGCTTTGAAGAGAAACCTTGAATATTTTGATGAAATAACTGCATGGAATTCTGCTTAGCCCCTTTTTTACATTTAGCTATTTGAGAGCAAGAAGGTACATTGTTGTTGTTCGGTGTAACATTAATGTTTCTGGTATCTTCTGTTGTCTTACTAACTAGTTTAAATGAGCATCCGGAGTGATCCCCAAGACTCCCATGCCATTACAAGACAATGAGATCCTAGTACTAGTGGACCCCACTCGAGAATCTTCTAAAGTTACACATGGATCCTCCCCGTAATTGTAAAAATAATTATTAGTATTATTACTAATAGTCGCAGTGTGAATAATATAACTAAACATAGACATACTACTTATGTCTGAGTGAATATTATAAACTAATAGCCTAGCTATTTTGTGTCTACAACTAATAGGTAGATACACTTTACCCCGTGTCGACTTAAGTTTACCAACAAAGCTGAGAGAGTGAGATTTTGATAGACTTGACAGTGGAAGCAACCCAACGGGAATAAGCATCATTGTGATTTTACAATAATGCCAAGTAAGAGGTAGAGTATCCGTGAGAGGACCAACGATATTACAAAGATGATGTCAACGTCAAATTGTCACCCAGTGGTAAAAGTCAACTGCCGCATTAGTATGTTGGGGTTGACTGTATCATCAAACTCAAACCATTTATAGCAACTGGACCATTACATGCATTTTTGAATTGTCAAACACAAAAAGATGAAGCTACAGTCACAGTCACAAGGCCTAATAACTATGAATGGACTGTAGCTGCTCATTCCAAAACTTAGTTCTCTATGGAGAAGAATGGGGATGGCATTTATTTTCTTTTCCTTTTCATCAACGTGCACCTTGAGCGCTCACTGCAACCCATCCTGTCCACTGATTAGCAAGTTAGATACGTAACTGTTAAAACGCCTTCTTTACGGCATCATTAGATCAGCTCGGTTACGACTCAGTTTGATACGAAAGCGATAAGGTTTATGACTTTGGATATTGTATTAAATTTCGATAGATCGTAAACGGTTTTAATGTGAAGCGAGTTTAACGTTACGTGTCACGTTGTGAATTGTTTTGATAAAACTAGATGCGTGTTGTTGATAAAGCCAATTTAAAGAAATTAATGTAATGATTCATACGACACTTTTACGGGTATTGCTTTCAAATGTTTTTGATATAGATAGGTACGAGTTATTCTAGGTAATACCAGCCAGACGTTTCTCAGTAGCAGCTCTCTGTAGCAGCCTGGAAATCTGGATTCGCTCCCGGTTGATGGCAATAGGCTCGCTCTCTGTTACTTGGGACTTCAACATCATCATCATCTTCCAGCCCTTGTCCCACATGTCTTCTTGGGGTCGGCCCAAAAGTTTTTTTTTACAATATCCTGTGTCAGTTTTAGTCCTTTCTCTTTCATATCAGTCCCTTCAACATATCTGGCGAAAATTGGGTACTATAAGGTGCACCACTGCCTTACCTTTTAAGGATTACAGCCGTGATTGTACGTTATGATTGTGTAGTAGCTAGTTATTTTTTACAAATAAAACGGTAAAAATACCAGTTTTATGAATCAGTTTACCGTATCCTTGATTAGCTGTACTGAATTTTAATGTTGTGTTTGTGTAATTTCCACCCCTCAGTTTTTGACACTTACTATAATATATCTAACTCATTTTATTGGGGTGTGTGGGTGTGTTTTATTACCACATTAGTGCTTCAACTTTAACAATCATGTTGGCGAGTTGGTCCGCCACGCGAATTGGAATTAAACTTAATAAGTTATGTAAAAACTTTATAATTACAACATAGTTTGAGAACGTTTGACGGGTTGGAATGATGAATTCTAGAATTTAAATATTACGGAAAGTTTTGGTTGGCATTAAGAAACTTGAACATACCTAACTAAAAACCCTTTTATACATCTTCAAGACTTTTCAACATTTAAAGAGAGTCCGCCCACTACACTTTATCCTACTCGTTTATAACGGGCTTAGAACATTTACGGTCAACATACGCGGCTATAACGGGCTTAGAACATTTACGGTCAACATACGCGGTTATAACGGGCTTAGAACATTTACGGTCAACATACGCGGTTATAACGGGCTTAGAACATTTACGGTCAACATACGCGGTTATAACGGGCTTAGAACATTTACGGTCATCAACTCATCATACGTGGTTACTACCACCACTATCACTAGACCGTTCCGTCGCGTGCCGTGCAGGGAGCGTCAATATTTTGGCTGTGCTGATACGGTAAGCACAGGCCGGGGTGCCATGTCGGTGACGGAACGATCTAGTAGGCATAGAGTCGTACTTATTTCATGGTACCATGTGGTACATACATTGTTCATAGTATGTACCATGGTTACGATGTTTTTAAAGAAGCTAATAAGTTCTAAGAAAAACCTACCGTGGGTGATGGATGACTGATGACAGACAGTTATTTATAGTACACATACATAACCTTTTCATCCTTCATCAAAGCTAACATTGTACGAAAATACTCTTATTAGGCTAATGATCGGCTAAGGCTTGTTCGAGTTCTTTTCATATACCTATTACTAAAGAAATACGGATTAGGAACAAACATGTCAATAATATTACAGTATCTACTACAGGATTCTCTGTAAACATCTCAGGGCTTACTGACGTGTTTTTATTCAATGCCTGTTAAAACAAGGTTAGATAAAGATCGATTAATGAGGCGTGGTCGACGCCTTGTCTTTTTTTGTGGTGCATATTGTAACAAATCTACTAGTTCCTGTTAAAAATTAAAGGATAGAAGTAGACTTGTACATTTAAAAATTTAATAGAGATATGGATGGTTTTACGAATGAGATAAAAAATACAAGTGTTTACAAAAAAGACGTATCAAACCCGCACTCTGGAAGCAGTTTTTGAGTATATTTACACGATTAAGTAGCACTGTTGAAGCACGATGAAATGTAGAGGTGGAGATGTAGGACGATGTATCAGGTCTGCTCCACAGGAAGGCGGCGTTTGTAAGAACAGGAGTTGAGGTCCTGGTAGATCTTTAGAGTTGGATCACCAGCTTTTAGACCCAGGGCAGCTCCGCGAGATGAACAGCAGGGAAGGCACAACGACAGTTTTTAATAATAAGATTGGGAGTAGTAGTCCCAGGTGTATCTTTAGATGGATCACCTTCAAGAATCTGTCTTGTTTCCAATTTTAAGAATTCCTTCAGTCTCACATTCAAGAAACGCTCTCTCGTCTAGTCTCCTCTCGACTCCGGTCCCCTCTCGTCTGCCCAGTGGTATCCTTCCATTTTTGAATGTCAGTTTTTCTTCTTGCGGCCACATAATCAACTCATCTGACAAGTGTAGTCGGCCAGGACATAACAGACTTACTTCATAAAACCATGAGTGCGTAAAATTAAGTTATTAGTATACATCATTATTATCTATAAAATACAATATTTCAGCTAAACATTGAAAAATATAATTTAGATTAGATAAACCAAAAAGTATTCATCATAGACTAAGCTAAACTCAGAAACTCTGTGACAGAAAGAATGTACATCAGTTTGGCAAATCTGACGTACATGTCACAACATTGAAAATTATGAAAATTAATATTTTATTTTAGCAAATATTATGAAAGCGAATCGTATTTAGATCGATTCGCCGAGTATAAATAAACAAATCAATAAAAAAGGATGATAAATGGTATATGTATAATTGTAAGTATAGTACAAAGTGCAAGAATAGCATATACTATAATATTTAATACGCAAATATTTATTGGAAACATTCGATCATAAAATAAAATCTTTAAAAGTTACTTAGTACTTTTGATGTGGAAACCTGTCCTTTTAAATTATTTGTTACTGGTCGTTTTTAAAAGTCCGTGACCTGTCGTACTGTATGGGTCGGAATGCTGAGCTGTGAAGAAGATGGATGGATGAAAAAAGGCTGCATGTAGCGGAGATGAGAATGTTGAGGTGGATGTGTGGTGTGACAAAAATGGAAGAATAAGGAATGAGTCTATTAGAGGAAGTTTGGAATTTTGCGCCAGTTACAGAAAAGTTGAAAGGGAATCGACTGTCTTGGTATGGGCATGTGATGAGGAGGGACGAATCGCATCTGACTAAAAGAGTCATGTGATGAATATAAATTTTGATGGATGGAGAGGGAGAGGAAGACCAAGGAAACGATGCGGTGGATAGATTATGTGAGGAATTATATGAAGGAAAAAGGTGTACCTAAATGATTGCGTGACGGTTGACAGACGAGAATGGAAGAAAAAAACGTGTTGCGCCGACCACAAGTAACATCGCAAGAATGGCAGAAAGGAAGATAATGGTCGTTTTTAAAAGTAGGTAATGTAGGTAGTGGCAACAGTAGAAGTACTTCACAATGTTTACATGCAGGCGCATCCTGCCCGATTCATAATTCTAAATTCTTAGTATCCAAGCGTCACATATCACACCTAGCAGGGAGCGGAGGTGGCAGGTGGAGTAATGTAGTGACCGAGCGGCGCCCAAGGACTGCATGGAAAGAGAAGTGTTGGTCGTCTGGCGGCGAGATGGGCGGACGACCTTGTTGCCATTGCGGGAATATCTTGTGGAGGTTGGCACAGGAACGTGGAGCTTGGCACGAGCAAAGGGAGGCCTATACCCAGCAAAGGGTGAAGTCAGGCCGTGGATGATGATGAAGCGTCACATTTTTACTATCAACTTTCACATGTATTTTTTTTCACCAAAATTCGAGCTCTTCCAGCATAGGTCATGCTGAAATTGATGAAACTAGAAAAGATCTACCTTTATGTATACAATTGTTCGCACAAACATCATGCTGCTACTTATTACGGGGAACTCCATCTTTCATGTTAGTAGTCTACAAGTTTAGGTACTTCTTCTATAAATTGTAACTAACATATGTATTTATAACGATAAGATAAACAACAAAGCACATTATATTCTAATAGTGTTCCTAGAATATTGTTAATGCAAGCACTACACGAATGATTTTAATGTCACTCGAGCTCTCCAATATACAGTTCCACCCTTTTAAAACGACACTACATCATGGCCGGTACATTCGACCACATAATAACTTAATAATGAACCAAAATTAAGTAATCGCGATGTGGTGGACCGCATCACCGCACTGCACGCGGATGTCCCTCCGAAAAGTGTAGGTTAATATTAAATTTTATTAAAATGGCCCCTTGCGGATTGCAATGCAGTCGGAAATTCGAGATTGTGATCTGTATTATGTTCATCGAGATCTGAAATTATATAATTGCTTCAGTAAGTGAGCCTATGAATGAAATTCAATGTTTGTAATTTGTGTAAACCAACATGTTCTTAATGAATAATGAAGGAACTTTGATTGGCTTCAAAAACTGTCAGGGTAATACCGCTCGCTTTACAGTGCGTAGTTTGTCGCTTTGACATGCAATAATAACTATTTTTGAAGTTGTATTTTGCAGCACACAATAGAAAAAAAGAGGTGGATTATTATAAATTTCTTAAAATCAAGGGAGAACTGCTAAGGATTTCCAAATTACGCTTTTGTTTCAGTATTTTATGGAGATCCACCTTCCAATGGAACACAGGACCTCAAAGTCAACCTCAGTTCCACACAGAAATAAAAGCCCCTCAACACAGGTATTCAATTCATTCCATTATACGGCACTAGCGTTCATTAAAACCAACGATGCTCAATGGGTCGGACAGGCCCCCGCCCTCACCTCCCCTCGTGCCGCGATCCCGCACGCCTCGTTAACGACAACCTTTCATCTGATTAACTGCTAGCCTTTTAAATACCCCTCTGTTTCCCAGTTTTATTGGCGGGATTCCGAATCGCTCGTCACGTCACGTGAAACTCTCGTGAGAGAAGCAATGAAACAAGTTTATTGCATCCATATCCCAGTACTGAACTATCACTCCAATAAAAATTAATGTTTGTATTGTTTCGGTAATGCGTGCCCTTTGTGGAAATACATATATTGTTTTTGGCGGCTAATTGGATTGCCTATCGATACTAAATTAAAACATTCAAAACAATTATGGTTTAATATGAGTGCTTTCCGACCGATTGTATCTGCAAAAATACATCGAGCACTAAAAATATTGATGCCTAGTAAAGGCAAATAAACTAAATGGTGTACATAAAACAGACTGGCTTATTTTATTAAAAGCGGATGTATTTCCACGAATTTATAACTTTGAATACAGAAACAATTTTACGAATGTAAAAAAGTGATGTTTATTTGCCGAGGTATCTTTTATACCCATTACTTTCTTAAGGGTTATATCGCAATTTTATGATCGACAATTTTCTTCTCTAAAAAAAGCGTGGACCTAAGTAAGTGTATCGTAACAACGCGCAATAAAATTGCCTGTCTCTGAAACTTGTAATTTCAGCAAAAAGAGATGTTAAACATTTAGCGAACGAGCGACTTTCGCAAGAAACAGAAGACGAGATTTTTGCTACTAATGTCGCTATTATCACGCACGATCTAATGAACAAATAAAAACACCCTATAAACTTTATCAACTCAAGGAACTGTATAACGTAAACTCAACAACATAGAGTTTATTTTACCCTGACAACATGATTCGGTTATTGAATATCTTGCGCCAGTGGGTCGACTCACGTAGTTCGTTTTCACACAGTTTGTGAGATGTTTCCATGGCTATTTATCTGATGTCTACTGGTGGACGCGATCTAATTACGCTGTGAATACAAGTGATTACAATAGACACGAGATCCTCTTATTGATTTATTTTAATTTGATAAGCCTTACTCGGTACGAAATAAAGAGAGCTAAAACTAAGAAAGAAATAAAGTTTTCTGTTAACGCAACTAAAAAAGTCCAGAAAAAATAATTTTTCATTTTATTTGAGATTTTGAATTAGGTACCTGTAAGAAGTTGTAATCTTGAAAATATTACATATTTAGTTAATGTCTGACTTCCACTAAAGAAATGACTGAAAAAGAAAACTACAAGAGTAGTAAATAAAAAGATTAATTAAAACACTAAACCTTAGACACGATAACCTTTAGTTAATATCCGAAAACAAAAGCGTAGTTAATAGTAATACCTTTGGAATTACGACTAATGAGAGATAGGATCAGGAATAAAACAAAATTAGTCACGTTCTGTACATTTTATGTCAGTTCGCATAGAATAAGGATCTATAAAGTAGAAGCGGAACACTCACTCCGAACGAATTGTAAATGAAACTGAAGTCATAATCAATGTGGTCACCTACTTGGCCGAAATAATTGTGATACGAGACGAATGTTATTTCGATTCGTAAGGAACACCAAATTGTAAAAGCCTATTCCTGGTTTTGGCTCATTAAAAGGTTGTGGTTCAACTAAGTCAGGACTTTATGAAACAAGGTATTGTCAACACAATGTAGCGATTTCAGGGTTGTTTCCATAGTCAAAAAGTTGTTCATAAGGACGGTCAGATTGACCCTTTTTTGGGCTACATACCGTCTGGTAACTTTCCTGTTTCACCAACTAAACAAAATACCATCACAAAATTGCCGCATCGGCATGCAACAATTTTGTATCGTAACTATATTGATATTCATACATTGAGTCTCGTTTTCGCAACTTTTGAGTATGTGTAGGTTGTCAGTTTTTCACTCGTGTAAACATATCTGCGGACTAAACACCGTGACAATATATAGTGCGTGCCATATCACAGAGCGATCCATCTAGTAGAGTGTGGTATCCCAGTGGTAGTGGCCCGACGAGTTGTAGGTCACGGGTTTGATGGTTGTTCATGTCCTAGAACCAAAAATTCAAAGACATGAGACATCTACCTACCCGCACAGGGCCCACGTGGTGGATTATAGCTCATTCCCTCTCATAGAGAGGAACCCTGTGTCCCAGCAGTGGGAACATTATTGGCTCATTATGCTAGTTAATCATTTACATTGGAATGTTTATTTGTATCGCTTCTACAAAGTATTGTTATTCTATGCAGTCGTAGTTGTATTGTCGGCACACGCCACCCCTATCAATCTGAGATCGTATCGTTTTGATTGCTGTTCAAACTAATAGCGCTGTTCAAACTGCTGTTTGTTTCTGTATTATTCCGTACGAGCGTTGTTTTGTACGAGAATTTTGTATGAATTTGTTTCCGTTTGCATCAAATTCACTTGTAAACTTTTGGAAAAAAAAAAACATAAGTTTCATTGTAGATAAATGAATACAACCAGAAGTCCAATGGATTGTTTTTCTACTATCGTGATAAAGAAGGTATAAGATGCTTAGATTTTTGTTCATAATGAACTCGACATAAAATGAAATAAAATTGAATTTAAATAAAGGAAGCGTCCTCTATCAGTTTAACGAAGATTAAAGATGGTCCAATATGTCGTTCATTATAATTCAACAAATGAACCATTGAGTTTATAGAAACAATAATAAAATTAATCGTGCTCCTTTAATAGAATGTAACGTCAATAAAGATTGAAGATTAACTAATTGGAAGAAGGTTATCATTGTTATTATACGCGCCACGTGGAGCCCAAAGTGAGAACAGCTCCATCAGTGGGCGTAGTACACGTGCTGTGCCTACACGCATTTTCCGGGGTCTGGACGCGGACCGAAATAGACGTGCGAAGGATTTCGTGAATAAAATGGGTTATTACTTACATCACGTAATCTGCCCCTAATGTTACCATCGCTCTGGGAAACATTTAAACAGGTGTGGGCCTCCAGCATACTATTAGAACCATCAACTAATAGCTAGTCTAGCTCTGGATTGTTATTATAGGCTGTCCTGATTCGCTACTAATACTGAACAACAGATTCTAGAAAAAAATGAAAAGCAATTCTAATATTATATCAGTTAGGTGCATACTTTTTAATGGGGAATTAGATGATGATAGAAGGTGATTAATAGCGACCGGCGGAGTTTTTAATTATTTTCGAAACTTATTTTGACTATCCAGAAACACCACTGAGCATTTGTCATAGGGCTGTATTCCCGATTTGTTAAAATTCACGTTCAAATGATAAACTATATTCTTAAGTACGTGACTGAATGAGATTTACACCTAGACCTAAATAAATTTCATTAATCAATTTAGGCACCTGACATTTAAAGTAACGACGAAAAGGTCCTTTTACTCCAAATAGTACCCGGCGGCGCAAATCGAATTCAAATTCAGGTAATTTTTTAAAACCCTCATCAATAGACTCCATTTGATCGGGATGAGAACATCCTTAAAAAACGTAGGAATAAGGAATTGTAGGCTAAGTAATGGATTGATGACATTATGTGGAGAGGGATTTGTTTGGAAGACTAGGTCGAATCGGGGCTGGTCGGGCTTACTCGGGTCGCCTCGGGTAGGGCTTTCGGGATTGAGCTAAATTGTTTAGGGTAATTCTCAGGCTTGTTAGTTTGAAAAGGCTTTGAACGTTGTGTTCATTAATAAAGTGCTCTACTGATTTAAGGATTGACTGTCCATGACCTTTGAATTCAGTAGCTTAATATTTATTAGTTTGAAAGAAGATAGCTGGAAATGGTTATGAATTGTTATTCCTGGACTATAAAATGATAAAGAATGTTTTACCAAAGCATGGACGCATGTCGATATTGATATTTTTTAGCTCATGATGAACAGGTACCGAGAAGAAGACAATCCATCATCAGCCTGGCCTTTTCCCAACTATGTTAGGGTCAGCTTCCAGTCCAGTTCCAGCTTAATACGAAGAAGGCTTCTAATTTTCCTAGTTCGACGTTCTTATTGAACCAATATGATGAATATTAGAAGTCAAGTCCCAAATCATCCTTGAAACCGGAAGAACCAAAAAATACGTGTTTATAAAACACATGAACCGTCCGATGAAGGATGTCCGTCCGTCACACCCGTTCACAATAAATCGGGTCCGGCCCGTCGCATCCGTCACCGCGCCGGATCGGTGCCGTCCCGAACCACAGTATGGAGATAACCAGTGAACTAACTCTTATAGTCGCACTACACACATAGAACGTAACCACTTGTCTGGATGCGTCAGCCTCGACTTACTTGAAGCATGCCTAGAATTCATGTGAAAACATGGTGTATATCAAAGATTCCAACCATTGTAGTTAGGTGGAATACCATCATTAACTAATAATTAACTAAATATATCTTACGCTTCCTAATGTTGTGCTCCTATCTTTTGAGGATTCATCAGCACCCATGTTGGTTTATGTGAAATAAAATATTTCAGCTATGGAGTCTTGATTTGTATCCGGCTGATGGCAATAGGCTCTCCCTCTATTACCTACATTTGATTTAAACTTAAACTGGCAAAATGTGCATGTAATATTAGGTTTACCTCTGCCTAGCCCTTTGAGTATAACGGGCGTAATTAGAAAAAGAAAATGAATGTGAATTACTTGAATTCGTCTACCGTGGCGTGACGTACCGTGTCGCGTGTCGCCAGCGTGCTCAAATTATTTATGTGACGCAACGTGCCTCTAATTTTGTTATGGACACACACTCGTGTTACTGGTGGCAACTTCATATAGATGAACAGGTTTTTTTTGCTCTCAAAATCGTAATTCAATGGCTGATGGAATGAGAAAAAAATTGAGCATGATGGCTTACAGAATTCATTTCAGTTTATATTGAATTATTTATTTAATCTTCCAATTTGGCGAGGCTGAATACTAGCCGCACGGGTCGATCTTGAAGGTAAAGCTGCGCTTGCCGAGGTCTGTCTGTGGATGGGTGTTCATCATTACATATCGAGTTGCCTCCGTACTTCGAAAGCACCATAAGTTGTTGGGCTTGGCTGTCATTTGTAGATCTTTGACAGTCGCTACAGGTTAGTCAGTTACCCGAAAGTCTGACAACCAATCTCACCAAGAGGTATCGTATTACTAACCGGGTTGTGGAGGTCAATAGAGGCAGTCACTCCATGTAAAATACTGGTATTCAGCTTCATCTGGTTGGGCTGGAAGCCAACCTGAACATAGTTGGGAAAATTCTAGGCACGTAATAATTAATATTTTTAAAAACCCATAAAAGCCAGTATTCGTCAATTATTTTGTCAAACGGAATTCCAATAAACAAACGGTGACTTTATAATGTATCGACAATGGGCAATCTCGTATTAATTATGCATGTTATTTCAATTAAACACGAAATCAAATTTATAATTACATTGTTTTAATCCGGAACGGAAACCTCCCCGATGACACAAAAGATTCCGCTTTATTACATTTAAAGCATTTTATTTAAATGCAAATTAAAATAATGTAAATAAACGTCTAATTATTTATTTCTGGTGTTACAGGCATGAGGCAGCACAGATTACATCAGAACATTTACGTATACTCAATATAATTCTCCTGCCCTGATCTCTATTTATTTTTGGTCGGTGCAGCATGTTAGCCGTCACAGTTCGTCTTCATCCCAGAAGTCATGTCTTTTTTGATCTTTTGCGCAATACATCCATCGTTTATTTCGAGTTTACCTCCTGCTATACAAATCCATATTCACAGTATGACGACATGATCAACAAAAAATACACTCATTTACAATATTATAACCGCTAAAGTAACTTGTCTGTCAGTAACCTTTCTATGAAAGTGACTTGGCATACGGATAAACCATGGCATGGCTTAGCACATTACCATACTTTTCATGGCGGTAGTCCCGTGGGATAATTTCAAACCACCACACGTGCGAAGCCAAACCTAGTAACTAATAAGATTATTTCATCTTCAGTTACCCTTGTCTCATACAGACAGTCATGTATACCCAAGAGAGTATAAACAATAAATTATAAGGAAGATTAGTATCGCTACAAGCTATACCCTAATCCTTACACGTGTTATCGTTCGGTAACCTGAAAACCAATTAAACAGAAAGTTTTACAAAGGTTTACAATGTCTACAATGTCTAATTAATGTATGATATTTTGGACAAGGGCCTACGATCAATCATCGGCCTTCCACATGCCAATGTAGCGAATTAGGTTTGTGTTCACTATAATAATAGATAGACGAGCTACTTCAGGAACGGGTCTTGTTACACCTTTGATACATATTGTGCAAACGTAAGTGGTAACAAAACCTGTAGGTATAAGCCAGAGTGGCGTTTTGGTTTTATACGTACACGATATTATTGTCCTGTGTAGAACTTCCTTAAATCCAAAATAAGACCCTTTACTATCTGTTCACTGAGGTCTTTTATTTGGCATCTTTCACTAAAAATGAAACAAAATGTATCAAAATGAAACATTCACTCAAAGAAACCGTTCACTCGAGTAAAGCGTCTGTATAATATTGGTTTATGACTTAATTCTAGTGACCTCGTAACGCTAAATAGCGTTCATCATCTGACTAGCCTTTTGCGTTAGTGAATAACAATCTTGCTTACCAGTCATTCTGCATTAGTTATTTGAGACTGATTATTTTGCTGGTGCTGACATATAATTATGAAACAAACGAATAGACAGTTTTGTATTATATCCTCTAAACAAAACCATAAATTACATAGATGTAATATGTAAACAAGCAATTATTTCATGCCAAAACTATTCATGAATCTACTGTTAATTCACACAGGAATACAGAGTTCGTTAACACGTTGCCATATACAGTCTATCCAAATAAAAGAGCCGCTCAGTAGTCCCCACGCTCCCCACGGTCCCCACGGTCCCCACCTGACCTACCGGAACATAATAACACATTTTGGTCTAAATTACTAGATGAAAGCTTCACTGTTCAGCGACAATAAGGCCTCCACGACTTGTGCTAGCCAACTTTATTTTACCACCGAATCATTTCAAAATAACTCTTATGGCTTCGTTCATAAAGTTGGATCAGGTTGAAAGCATTACTTGGCGGGTCATTAGTTCCAGGATAGTGATATTTCGCCAGCCATGCATCACCCTGATATATGACATAATGAGGATAGGAATTTAGTGTCATAAAAGAGCTTACTCGGACATTATTACACAGACATTCGAGCAATGCTTTGTTCCGAGCTATTTTAATATTGTATGTTCATACTTCTAACAAAGAATAATTAAAATGTTGGAGTTTTACAGAATTTAATCGCATTTTAAGCGTGTTCTTTGTGCTGAAACGAGAATTTATTATTTATTGTTTTTATTTCAAACTGTTATGAAAATGGATGTGTTTTTCTCTTTTTTTCATGAAACTCGTGCTCCGTCAAAAGATTGTGTGAACATTTTTAAAACTGAATTTCACTTTTGCTTGCTCATGAATTTTCCTTCCTTCTTGAACTTGTAATATCGCCTGACGTCACAGTCAGCAAAACGTGTAGAATTTTAAATTGCCGTGCGATTCCGTGCGGCTGGCAGGATTGGGTCAACTGTGCTCCCGCGGGGCACGTGAAGGGAGTATGTGGTTCTATAACTTGGCTAGTAGGTTACAATAGTTGCATTCAGTCCGATATTACACTGTTTACTGTGGCATTATTTACTTATATAAATAAATTTATTAATTTCCCCTGTGGAATGGGACCCTTCCATGTGAACTTTATCATTAATTTAAGATCTTGTAAAACACATGCGATATGCATTACAGAATTGAATTGACATCAATTGATTTTCATTTGTGATTGTGTTAATGGCTGAATACGTGAAATTTTCATGTGAAAGGACGTTTAGCGGCAAGCGGCAATACAAATATATATACAACTTTGAAAGCATTATACACTCATGACGTGTAACTGTGTAGTTTGCGGTTAAACGTCATTGTTTTCGAAGAAATAACACCAATCAACAATACTACTGTAAAAGCTCAAGACAATGCCACGAACACTCAAATTCCTTACGCCATAAAAGTGAATATCCCATGCACATTAGAGGTGACATAATACTCCCAACATTACCATTCACGCGACGCCATGTGCCTGAGTGTGCCAGAGCGGTCTGAATGCGAGGAGTTTTTAATAAAGAGCTCGGCAGACGATATGCATGCCGTGCGAGCTTGTGTACACGACGGCCATTTATAAAGATAAATGGTGCTGTAAATAATAAAATGGAATGAGATAACCCATAAGGACAGTGGACAAGAACTGGCAAAATTGGTCATACTATAATTATGTACCTACAGCAAATCTAACGATTTAAACATTTGGATTTAGAAAGTTGTTGCAGGTAAAGATTTAACTGTTTTTTTGTATAACTCATACCATATTAAAAGAAAAGGTTGAGCATTAAGAGTACAAAGTTTTCAATCAATGTTATTTTTGGTTCTTTTGATGTTTAATTTTATAATTTTTTGGGTAAGTCTCATGTAGGTACTACAACAGCATGTAAAAAGATAATATTAACTCTGCTTATCGCAGTCCATTGCTGGACGTAGGCCTCTCTCAAGCTTCATCACAACCGTCCTTCGACTTCCATATCCAGTCTGCTTGTCCCATCCAGCTTTTAAGATAGTCGATCATCGCGGCTTTGTAGCGCCTGAACTGAGGTACGGCTTACTCTTATGGGGTAACTCGACACAAATACATAGGTAGCATTAACAAATGTTTGAGGGCAATGACTGGGGTACATTAATATTTTGTGAGCTGTAGACCATTTTTAACCGACTTTCTTCAAAAAGGAGGTTATCAATTCGGCAGTTTTTTTTTATGATTGTTACCTCATAACTCCGTCATTTATGAACCGATTTGAAAAATTCTTTTTGTGTGAAAGGATATACTTCCCAATTGGTCCCATAGAAATTTCATCAAAACCGGTTCAATATTTTATTTCTCCTTACTGGACTCCTGGACCCGGTACCGTATCTCGGTACCGTAACAGCTGTTTTTGGGCCTCGGTTACCCGCTAATAGCTGGGGTCAGA
Source organism: Eugnorisma glareosa (assembly GCA_947578425.1). Classification (NCBI taxonomy): domain Eukaryota; kingdom Metazoa; phylum Arthropoda; class Insecta; order Lepidoptera; family Noctuidae; genus Eugnorisma; species Eugnorisma glareosa. Next base: position 702,008 of record OX387970.1, read on the forward strand.
CAAAAGGTGTACACATGCGAAAGAATTCTAGAAAAAATATTTCTGTCTGCGTTTTGTAGCAATCAGTACGGCCGACACTCGATTATCTCTGGTTACTCCCGGGGAAATTATTGTCATTACACTTTACTTATAAGGTAACGCTGTTTTGACCTGCATACGTTTGGGGGATAGTTAAATTTCATATGGAATGGATTGATGAAACTTTGGGCTGAATGTTGGTTGCTTTCTTAGCTGTCAGTTGCTTACTTTGTTGTATATGTTACAGTCGTTAGGAGTTTCTTTGGTTACTAAAATAATACAAATAGAACTCGACGTTTTTTTTTTTCGTTTCTAACATTAACCACAGTAATGCACACGAGCAGAAAATATCCATTGGCCTTTCCTTTTTGCGAGACAAAGTCTTATAATGTTATTTTCGATTTCGAGGACAAAAACATGAAAAACATTAGTCAAGGACACGTCGAAAAGATTTAAAAGAAAGCCATACAACTAGAACAAACACAATGTTGACCAACGCGGCCGTTTGTGAAGAGTCTTGTCCTATATAATGTCCCTCAAATATTGACGCATGGGACCCTTGGCTCAAACATTATTCTTTCATCGAGCCAATGTTTGTTCACTTTCCTAGCTAAACACGCTCGGCAACGTTTTTCAATGGTGCCTACAAAATCTGGAGACGTGATGCGTGAAATTGTTGGTGAAAATATGAACAGGTTCTGGTTAAAGGTAAACGTAAGGATTAAATGGATTGTTGACTATTTTATGTGTGTTTGCTCTCGTGTATACAATTGTAACTGAGGTAAGTTTCATTGAAGATACAATACATTTGAATTAAGGCTTTATAGTCAACCTGGCACTGCCCTGCGGATCGCCTGGACACTAACGATATATCAGTTGTGTTCTTTTGGAAGTGTAGGTACGTGTCCGAAGTCGCAGCCGCTACTTGATCAAACCTTTATTTGAGCTTTCTTGAACATCTTGCGAAGAGATTGCAAAGAAAATGAAAATATGTTTCCAAATAAAACATGGTAACAGCTTAATTCAATGTTACTTCGTTTAATAAAAAGTATCAAAAAATCCGACTGCAAATTGTATTATGTACTAGGTACATTTAAACATTTGTAATCTCCTTTTAATTTTCTTCATTTTGATACCCTACTCGATAGGTATGGTTGAAAAAAAAAATTTTATGGTTTACAATTTAGCGCCAAAACTCCACCAGTTTGATTGTATTTTTTTTTTAAATACCTATCTATGGACACTCGGGTTTTTGAGATGAATCTAATGATACCGTAATCGTAAAATCCATCTAGACATTTGGAATATACAAGGTAATAAATAAATTTACAAAGAAACATACAAGATACGCGCGAAAACAAGCAACATTTTTCACAAAAATCCAAAGCCATTCAAATATTTCAAAACATCGTCAATATAGGACGAACGGCAGAAAAGATAAATGTCAAAGAATTCACGTTTGATGGTGGTTTCAAATAACGGCACGTTTGACGTCGGCTATCAAATGTCGCCGCCGATTGACGTACCGTACCGTGAGTCCGGGCCGATTCTTCGTGTGTTCGCACCTCTTTGATCTCACTTCCTGGTGCAATGTAGAACAAATTTTATTACGTTTTAACGTCAATTTGATTATGATTGAATTACATGTTAATTTTGTTTGGAAAAAGCAATTTAATTCAATATTATTGATTAATTACTAGTTTTTTTTTTTCAAAAACATTTTAAAAAATGGAGGCATAATAAATTAGGATAAAGTTCTTAAATTCATAAACCTTCATTGACGTTGACGTTTGACGAGTTTATGGTTCCATTTTCAGTCCTACTTCAAACCCGTGCACCCCAAATTCAGGTCCACTTTATATTTTAATACAGCACGAGGGCTGTCAAACTAGGCCGTGGCACGTGGCTCATGGCTTCCTTTGTGACGCCAATAAATTCGTAAAGCGTTATATTTGGCGACGATCAATCACGGAGGCATTAACACGACCCCGGCTTGCCTTTTATTTCATCGATGTCCTATAGAGACTGCAAAATATGGAGTCAATCTCTCCATTCGAATTTAAACTCTTGATTTCAAGGCTTAAGTTTGAAATTGGGTTAGAGTCTTGGTATATTTTAAGGGCTGTATCAGAAATTTGAACGTACGACGCGAAGTTTTTACCCAAAAGAGATAAACTGCTATCGGGTTCGGAAAGCGTTCTACTGCGGTTGAAATACATAATATTATGAGCAACAAGTTACTTGCACACTATTACAAAGTTTATCCAAGTTCTGAATATATTGGAACAATATCGGCCAGTAGAAAAGGACACGGGCATATGTAATGTATGTCCTTGGCTACGCGCCAAAGACCGGATAAGTATATCGTTCTGACCTAACTTTCATCGATCAAAGAAACTTTATACAATTTTCAAACCTTTGCAAATCCTTGCTGAAAACTAAAGTGTACCTATTTTTAATATTGCGAACATTTTAATATAACACGCTCCTTTCATTCTTGAATATCAGAATATTTTCTCCATACCTCGCAGATGATGTGCAGCAGGGATGTAGTCTGTTTCGCAAAGAAGCGCTGCACAGTGAACGTTGCTTTGTTGCAAGACTTTTTCGTATCTATTTTAAAAAAGAACAGGTTTAGCTTATGAAGCAAATGTAGTTGAAGTATTTTTACTTTTTGTTAGATTAAATAACAACATAATACAAATATTTTTAACGCTCATTCATAGGTCAACTTACATTACACTCAACAGCAAAACTCAATTGGTTTAACTATATATTTTTTTTTGCAGAAAATAAAACCGACTTCAAAAACAAAAAAACGTGGAAAAATAACTTTAGCTTCAGAAGTCAGTGACTTTTGTTTGTTAGATTGAATATTTTTGCCACCGACTTCTGAAGCTAAAGTTATTTTTCCACGTTTTTTTGTTTTTGAAGTCGGTTTTATTTTTTGCAAAAATCATTTTTTAATTTTCCGTTTTTAGTTTCAATATTCTACAAAAATATTTGCTATACATTTATTTTACATTGTTAACAACTCCTTTCATGGTAATAGGCTTATCCCCAATAAAATGTAACATAAATCGTTCATACCTAACTGTCAAAATCTGGGTGTACTGTACACATCTGCGTAGGTGCTCCCTCAGAGCGTACAGGCGTTATTTTATGTTCTAATATTGTGTAAAAAATAAACATCCAAGCGATTGCAGCAATCACGACTTTCCGTCCGAGATTTTCCGTCTAATAATGAAGCGTTCCATAGTTTATCTCCGGAGATCAGCATCAGATACTGACTTATACCTTCCATCATCAGCTCAGCAACATGAGATAATGATTATCAGGTACAAATATCGTTAGAAAGTAACTATATGAAAAACATTGTAAAATGTCAGGGTTGCCCTCGATTTCTCTGGGATCCCATCATCAGATTCAAATTTTGTGACAACGGGATCACCTCATTAGTATAGGCTTTCGAATAAAATAATAATTTTGACAATCGTTCCACAACTAGCGGAGAAATCGGTGAACATACGGGACACACAGTCAAACGTAGAACCTCCTCATTTTGTTTGAAGTCGGTTAAAATATTGTCAAAAGAGTTTTGGTGAAACATTAGTAAACCGCTAACAATACATTTCATGGTAATAGGCTTATCCCCAATAAAATAGAACTTAACATACCTAACTCTCGAAAAGTTGTACAGTACACATCTGCGTACCCCCTAGAGCATACAAGCGTGATATTAGGTTATGATGTTGTATAAACAATAAACATCCAAGCGATTACAGCAATCATGACAGATTTGCCGTCTATTTTTGAAGAGTTCCATAGTATATCTCCGAAGATCAGTAATCAAGAATCATTGAAATCGGTTCACAATTGGCGAAGATATCGCTGAACATACACACCTCCTTTTGGAAGTTGGTTAAAAACAAAGTTACTGTGGCAGTTTCACGAGAGTCCCATATATCAAAAACTATTTAACAAATCATATTTAAAACAATGTTCGTTGAAAGTTATTTTTGCGTTCTACAAAACTAAATTTTATCCAAAATTAGACAGCACAATTGTCTTTAGAAAAAAGTATATAAGAAACCTTGATATCATTTTTTAAGAGCTACCTATTTATTTTTCGTATGTTCTCTTCTTTTGTATAGCGGTTCATAGAAGACACCAGGTCAAAGACTATAAAACCTCTATGCACCAGGTGCTCTGCAAATTTCAATGGTGTGGTGCCAAGTCTCGGAGTAAAATGTCTGTGACATACGGACGCACGCACACAGGACGCATCAATAATCTGTCATATTTTTAAGGTTCCGTTCTCAAATGGCACAAAAGGGAAAAGATGACAACTACACAAAACATAGTAAACAACATTGTCAGGCTATCACGATACGTCGAAACAATAAAAGTAGGTACACGATGATTACACGAGCATTACGTATTTGATCCCAAACTGCTGACCTGTCGTTAAACCGGGGCTGAGCGTCGCTCGTTAAAACTCGGTCTTTGACCTATACTCCAAGACTACAACGAAGTATTACCAAATATTCCTCTGACATTTTTGGTGAACTGAGTTTTAAGTTCGATTTCAAATCATGACAAATTGGACGGAAGAATAATTATGTAGTTTATTTGTGTTAAAACATTTGCATGAGTTCTTATGGCACCGGCCGTAAATGGCGTAAATTGAGAAAAAGTTTGGCTCATCAAAGCGTGGTCTCTAGTACTCCTAGCTACGTTACAATTTCTAACTAAAACTCATATTACGGGGTTCTCACATCTCACTTACTGAGGAGGTTCTATTCAGGTACGCAAAAATTGGCACAACACAAAAACTCATCATTTTTTTAAGCGAAGGATTATAAAAAATACTTTGTTTAACTAAACACGGGGACAGTTAACGTTTTATATTTAGACCATCATCATCATCATCGTACCAGCCTGTTAATGTCCCACTACTAGGCAAAGGCCTCTTCTCAACAGAGAAGGCTCGAGCATTGATCACCACGCTTGCTCAAGACGGGTTGGCGATTTCAGACTTAGATTTAGACCATAACTTCTTCAAATACAAACTTTGCTAGAAAATTATTTTCTGCTACAGAAAAGTCGTTTGACGATTCTTGCATGCTACCGCAATGGAGAAAGATTCTGATTTTATTTTTTGCCTGGAAGACGGTCAGAGTCGCCTTTTCAAATCATAATTTATTAACGATTCTATTGACCAGTAGAATGAATGTTTAGCTAACTATCAAACGGCGACCGGAATGGAGTCATTGCTGAAACACAATATTAACATACGCCGTGGTCCATAAAAGGATTCTTGTTAAAATCATGAACATTTTAAGCATTTAACTTCAACTTTATTTCGCAGTAATATTCTTTCTGCGAAGTTAAAAACGGATTTAATTTGGGTTTTATGTCATGGCCAGTATTTTCCCCGGCGTTGAACACTGGTAACATTTTTGACTTGCTAACATACTGTTGCTTTTAATGTTATAAAGCATTTCAGGAAAAATGTGTCCCTAGTTACTTAAATTAACGTCATTCATCAAAATATTTCTCATTTGAAAACAAACTCACACTAACTTGAAATAAAACCTTACAACTTTGTCCGTGGAGTTTTGTTTTGACTAAAACCGAAAGCACCTGAGGGCCTATACAAAGTGAAGTGGAGTGTTTATAGGATTGATAACAAGCTATTGAAAAGCTTACTTCAATCTTATTATTTTCTGATGGGTAGATGATATCAGTAATTCTAGAAGATCTCAGGTAAGACTTGGTTGAGACTCGCGCAGAGCAAGGTAGAAGGACACGTAGGCACACTTTAGGTTAAGTGGAGCGGAGTGGAGTAAAACAAGAACAAACGACGATCCTGCAAGAGAACCCAATCTCTGAAGTACTTTAAAATTCAGACTACTCATGTTAAATAATGGACTTTCGCAGGAAAAATGTGATGAAAAAAGCTCCAGAAATCTTTTTCTCAGTATCCAGAAATCTCGCGATATCTCATACATTTTTAACTCTGCCAGTTTAATGCTACTCTTCATCACAGCTTCTGAATCTTTAATGCAGACAGATAATTTAATTCCTCGTTGCTGCGAATTATTCAAGGTAACGCCTGAAAAGATTGTTGCGCTCCAGCCGTTGTTTGTTGGGATTATTGTCTTAATCCGGTTGTTGAGTCGTGTACTGCGGATAACGCTATGTTTCGGGAGGCTGTGTTCGGAAGTTCAAAAGGTATGCATAGACGAGCATGTTTTATCTTAGTCGTTTCATGAAATGTTTCAGTACGAGATTGTTATTATTAGACACAGGCATTAGTTAGAACAATAATAAATATCTAATGATGATGTTCAGACTTATCTCATTATATTTACTGGCACAGTTCCAAGCTTGAAGATATCTTTGCCGTATGGCAGACAACGAATTCTGGTCAGTGTGGCATTAAATACACACCTTTTTTTGCAGAATATTACAGTTTTTTTCCCTCCCCTCGTTTCTGTAAGATACTTTGAAAACTTTAACAAGGAGAAGGCGTGTTCGAGCAGTTCGCCCAGTCAGGTGGCAACCAGTCATCATATTCGCTTTCAGACCCTCCGCGCAAAAACTTCACCATTAAGGTCAGAACAAAGACATGAAGAACAATAACAATTATAACTCTTAATCCACCTCTTGAAGGTCCATTTTCTTATGCTCAGATAAAGTAATCATCTTTTAATTTGTTCTGTAAGTTGTTGAAAACTGAACAATGGATGAATCGAATTTATTCCAAGTGTTTCAATTAAAAACGGATAAGGCTAAAGAAAACTTCTGAAACTGAATCAGAGTAACTCCTTTCAAGTTAGCTTCGGACAAGGTATCTTCGAACAATGACAGCCTATTAATGATTAGTATACAAATTCGGTCCTTCTATGTGAAATTTTTCACACTGCGTACGATATCGATCATTTTTATTTCGCCTATTTTCGTAATCTTTTCGTTCCTTTGATGCAGCCAAAGCTTTCCGTTTTCCTCTTCATATTTATCCTTTTCAACATTTTTTATTGCAGATCAAAAATGGTCCTTATCATGTTTGGGATACAATGCGGTTCATACATACACATTTCTTGAAATAGAACCGTCCTTTCTATCTACAATAACATTTAAATATTGCAATAGTGCACAAGTAAAAGCTTTCTGCCCGACTTTACGGACACAGTGACCCACTTTCCTTTTCCGAGGAAACAAACAGATGACGGACTATTTTTTTCTTCCAAAATCAACAAGAAGGCAAATAAATACGTGTAAAGTTAGACCAGAGTGTCTTTATTACCTCAAGCACTTGATATTTTATTTGTCAAGTTTGTAGGAAGTAATAAAACAAAGTTGGTCCTTAGGCTAGTTTAGTGTCTTCAATAATTCTCGCAAATAAACAACTTGGGGCAAAGTTTTCGGACCCAAAGTTTGTTCTGGAATATTTGATGTGTTTTGATTACGTGGGACACGGCTAATGACCCGAGTTCTTCGTCTCTTCGTAGTTGTAGCTGTGATTAATTCTTGAAGAGAAAAAACTTTATGTGGGTTCGGACTACTAATTTGTTTTTCTCAGAATTAACGACTTGCTAACAAGTCCCCAATTTGCTCGGATTTTATGAGATCCGCCCTGCAGATTATCTATGTGTAATTGCGACATTCTTCTAGGAATTCATCCAAGGTCTTGTTAGCACTTTTGGATTTTAACCATAAAACATCACACGAACCTGAGTTAGAACTACAACACTAAAACAAGTCAACAATAGTTTTAGTCAAACAAGTTCGAAACAAAGGCTCAGTAAGTTGCCTCATCGCTGTGATCTGAACAACCAGTGCTCTGAACTGTCAAAATATGAATTAGTCCAGAAGGCTCAGAACAACGAGTAAAACGCACGCACACGTGGACACGCTTCACGTACAGCAAGTACAAGCGCACTCGCGATTGGCATATTTTTTTGTTTGCAATCGTCGTACGCGTCTATGTGCGCGTGCTCTTGCATTCGCTCGTACTGTGGAGCTGGCTTTCTCATATTTGTCTGTTCTATGGTACTGTATCGCTTAGTATCCGAACTAGTTCCGAGCTTCGTACGAACAGTAGCGAGCTAACTAATTAATAAGGCAGACAATCACAACTTCCGAACTAGTGACACCGTTGTTTAGTATTGAAGTATTTGATACGGACATACAGAGACATGTACGACATTACTCTTTAGTGAGTTCAGCATGGAATATCTATCTCGCTCTAGCTTGCCTCTATAAATTCTGTGTAATGTAGAGTTGTTGTTTTTAAGTTATTAGATAACTTATTGTTGGTCTGTTTTTTTTTATTAGCTTAACTGGTAATGATTCAGATGATGAAGTCTATACGTAAGTAGTGTGTAAGTATGTAGTAACTCTCAAATTTTTAATTTAACACTTTCCAACTTACGCTGTGACGTGGCCGCTTAATGGGCCTAAGTTATTTGATAAGATGTATCATAGATACGAAAGAAGAAAACTGATAAGACTGCTTGTAAAGAAATCTTGTTGTGAAGAAGTAGATTGCTAACTTTTCCGCTCTGCTACTAATTGTACTATTACTTATTGAAGTAACAAGCAAGATCTCTTTCAATAGTACAAAAAAGTCGGGACAGCGCGGCGGCGGGCGGCGCTTGTAGCTGTAGTACTTACAGCAGTAGGTACAACCAAGTACAGCGATGCATTTATGCAAATGGCCGCCGCAAATCTAATGAGCCGCGCTTACACCGACGGGTAATCGCTTTCGACGCGACTGTACGGAAAATTTGCAATTTCATTAAATAAGCTGAAAAGTCTTTTAATGTTTGGCTTGTTCGAGAGTTCTGAGTTGACGCGGAAGAGGATTATAGTTGTTCGAAATATGCTAGTGGCTTCCTCTATAAATGCAAAATCAGTACAAAATTTTGTGCTAAAAGTGTTGAGGGTTTACAAGGGATTAGTAGAAATAAAAAGGAACAGAGGTGTTTGATTGTGTTTCTGCTGAGTCTACGCAGTCTCTCTTGTGTAAATCCTCTTGTTCGATATTTCATTGATAAATGCGAGATAAAATTACGAAAGTCGAGCCATCGTCGTGTGACTCAGGAACCTCACACCTCAGACACCTTGCTGTATTTATGATTGTTCACTTTACTAACTAGTGCCTGTAATATACTACGACGTTGAGATGAATAAAGATTCTTTTAAAAGGAGATGTTCCAGAAATGTATGGAGCCTGGGCCAGCACTATGTAAACTATATGTAAATATCGATATGTATTACAGTAAGCGTTTTTATTGTTAATTTTCTTTAATTTCACTTAGTTTCAAAGTACACAAATTAATTTGGCCAAATAGAGCAGTACAACATAAAATTAAACATGGTGGATCAGATCAGCAGCATGCGAAAAATGACATTTTGACAATAACATTTGATTGAAGGGTATGCTATAAAAAAAAACATACGAATTTCGAAAATCTTGGGTTTCGGTTTCGATAAAATAAGACTACAGGTTATTACTACTTGACTGCGGCAGCACATCTTCTATCACCTATTCGAGCAGTTAGAGATTGTTATTTCGGTGTCAAGAGGAGCAAGAAACGAAACGAAGGCTTGAACGTTATTTTGTTTATCAACAGTCCTGCTTCATTCTTTAGTGCCTATTAATATACTCTGGACTTGGATAATTCATAGGAGAGGACTGAGCTGTGCAGTTCCTGACAACTGCAGGTTATTGTTATAGTAGTTAGTGTCAGCTGCGAAGTTCAACTAAGCACTAACAATTTTTTATTATCAACAAGAAACAAATCAGTAAAAAAACAGAAACAATCACTAAAAACTCCGAAACACATCCAATCCTAACTCAAAGCAAGGAAATACTCTTAAAACGTCATTTCTTAAAACTGTTAAAGTTGTCAAACGTCATGTCAAACACAACTGCGTTATCTTATTAAAAAACTTTTCAAATGATCATTTTTGTACCCCTGTACCCTTCTTCAAATATTTTTTTTATTTTTTTATGAAACTCCTCTATTTTTTTCCTATTTATCTATGTAGTACATAGTGGTGGCCCAAAATCAAACATCTCCTTTGTGATGGTGATGATTGAACAAAAACTCAACTTTTAAGCGCTTCCATCATACAAATATTGGTTCCGATACTGCAATTTCCATTCATCCAGTAGTACATCAGTTGGCATAATATTTCACCTGAATCTGAGTTTGCGAAATCTTTCAACCTCTAGTTGAATACTAAACTAAGAGCAGATGTATTGAAAGGAATATGAATAAGAAATGGTTTTCCAATATCTGTGTTATTTGGAAACTGGATTATTTAAATGGTCTATTTGATAAATTATGATCTGCTCTAAAAGGCTTTTCGGAATAGATTTTATCCGTCCTTGTATTTAATGTTATGTTTCTGGCTTAGGTCTCGTTGTTGGTATTGAGAAAGATACGAACGAGGTTCGGACGTAGGTATTATGTATATTATGTGGATTTGAGGCAGTGAAACGCATACACAGTAGCTCACAAAATGTATTTAGTATCTTGTTTAATAGCTTCATAGGTATCAATTTTAACAATTAAAAACATGTCAATGTGACGAAAGATAGTCAATTATATAGATAAGTAGTCGAGTTTTGTTTGTGGAGCGTTTCGTTCCAAAGCACAAATTTCTTACAATGATAAGATAAATCTTTCATTTCGAGCAACATGTTTAGCAATACTTTTCTCGGAACATTTCAAGCCAACGCCAGCGTTTCAAGTTGATGAAACATTTTACAACCTGCTATTTGATGTTGTTCTGATAACTTATTTGAAATGTTTGATGTAATATAAATACAGAACATAAAGAGCTTCGCCCGTAGAACAGAGAGCAGAACACGTAAAAGTGCAGGAAATCGGATTGCGGTCAGTTTCGGTTGCTTGCGGTTTGCGCCGGAAATAAACAGGGGAGCGATATCGACGGCTCCATTTCGAAATAAATTGCGTTTTACTTTGTATTTTACAATGTTGTTATTGTTTTATATCTAGATAATATTTTTTTTGGAGTCAGGGAAAATGGTAAATTGCTATTTTATAATTTACTAGCGACCCACCCCGGCTTCGTACGGGTGCAATGTTATTTCAAATGAACCTTCCTCTTGAATCACTCTATTTATTTTAAAAAAAAAAAACGATAAAATCCGTTGCGTAGTTTTAAAGATCGAAGCATACATAGGGACAGACAGTCAGCGAGAAGCGACTTTGTTTTATACTATATAGTGAATGAAGTGTTCGATTTATGTTATGCGTTGTATGTTTATATATTTTGTGTCACTTTGTCTGCTGCACGTCACGTCCCTGCGACAAATAAATAATTTTTCTTTCTTTCTTTCTTATTTAATAAAATCACAACTATGATTCTTTAATCATCCGTTACCAATCTCCTAAACAATATATTTATTTGAGTGCAAATTAAAGAACAACCTGTCATTAAAGTTGGTGCTACAGCTGTGAACTGAAGTGTTCGTAGTTAATTGTGTAACTACTAACACTTCAGTTCACAAAGCTTACCTCCAACTGATCAAAAGCAAACCAATTCACACATTTATTAACCCGGAAGTGTCATCTCTTCAAAGTGTGACATAACTTGTATCATATCTAAATGAGGTACTAACTCCACTTCATAAACTGTGCGAGTAGTAAAGTTTTACGCCGAGCCGTGAGCAACAGTGTTGCCGTACATTACTGCCACGATAAAAACGAACTGCAAGCCAGTTCACTGTCACTAGCATTATATTTAGTACATATCTGTGTGGTCCAGACTGTGGGCAGACCATCACGTCATTTCCCCAAGGTAGTGTGAAAGAAGAAATTATTATCTGAACAGTATTACTCGTAGTGGCTGGATGTATGAAGGCAGTAAATGTCACCATTGTGATATGAAATATTTCCCAAAGTGGTAAGCAGACCCCACGTTTCACCAATCATTTTTCAGTTCCTTTTAATAGGGGGAGCTTATTGCCGTTAATCTGGATTCTGAGCTATACTGAGAAATTCCTCCGGCAATTTACAAAAATAGACCATTCTCTATCTGGAAACTGTACATAAAATATAGTAAAATTAGGGATGCAACGATATATTTGTTACGATACCGATACGAATGACGAATGCATCGTCATAGGGATTACGATAACGAATGCATTACGATTATTTTATTTACATTTTATAAAACAAGACAATTGAGTAAAATTAACATTTATTTAAATTTTAATTACAATTTACCAACTAAATGTAATAATTAAAATCAATTTATTTTTAATTCTTATTAAGAAAACTTAAAAAACTGAAATTATCTGGTTTCAGTCTATTTCTTAGATCCGTATGGATTAAACCAGCTGTGGAGAACAATCTTTCCGAATCTAAAATATGCCAAAATATGAAAGATGGCTGTCATGGCTGTGATGGCTGTTGCCAGCGCAAACAGTGATGCTGTCTTGCATTCCTCTTCACGAAAAAAAAAATACATCCAATTAGTTTTAAGAATAGTTATTAATCGTAATACTTTTTACGATATGGATGATCGTCAAAAATTACGACAACCTGCGGTTTACAATAATATCGGCATTATCGTTGCATCCCCAAGTAAAATTGATTATTGAAGGACGTAAATATCTTATAATGTTACAAACATCCTCGAAACTTTAAGCAAAGGTGTACTATAAAATTAGTACTCCCACAATTGCCCGGTTAAAATAAAAGGATAAAACGTGAGTACTTTCCACAGTATCAGCAGTCATACACCTTTACGATAGTGTTGTGTCAAACTACCTGGAGCACCGACTAGTGAGGTAATACGACGTCAGAGATACGTCGTACGCAGACACACGGTACGCCAGTACGCCACCCGATTACGTGTATGGCCGTCAACGGAACTGACAAATATTATTCCTTACAATAACAGAGCCGGCATCCATCACAACGTTATTGAGTTAAAGTATGATGCTATTAGCAGTATAACATGAAAGCTGTAGTAGATTAGTACTTAGTAAAAATAGAACAGTAAGTATCGAATAAAATATATTAAATGTGTCCTACCAGTTGTAGATCGTGAGTTTAAACTGAAGCAATTACTTCGTGTTATTTACTTCACTGCAGCTATCGAAACGGTGCGGAAAAAATCGCAAGGAGATCGAATCGAGAGGAAAGTTCCTCTTCCTCCCTTTCTTACCGACCCGCACTGCGGCCGCGTAGTAGAGCACGATCCACTTCTTCTCACGGCAAGAAGGCCAGTGTTCCAGCAGTGAGAGAAGCATTCACCTGTCTTTACTGTATACAGATACATAAAATTGAAGTGCCTTATTGTAATACCAAAATAACAGCTTTTTGCTGAATGCATATGAAAGTATATACGGTACTCATAACAAAAACACATTTTTTTCAATCTTTGTCTGTTTGTTGAGGCTAATCTCCGAAACGGCTGAACCGATTTTGACGAGATTACTGGCAGGTAGCTGATGTTATAAGGTCTAATATAAGCTTCTTTTATTTAAGAATAAGAATTAGGGTTCCGTGCAAAAAATTAAAAACCCTGAAATTGGTAACAAAATTCGATTCAAAAAGGAAAGTAACACAGGGTGTAACAAGACCCTTCACGAAGCCGTCAACCAAGCAATAAGTACATCAAACTAAGTAACTTTACGCAAAAATGATTGCTGGGAAACGACTTATTTTTGGGGTGAAAAATCACGTTTTACGGTAGGACTCAATGTAACGTACTCAAAACATTGTGCTAATGAATGCAATGAATAGTACGGGGGTCGCGGAGGTGTTTAAAGTAAAAATCTTACATTAAAACCATGTATTTACGAAAAAAACTTGTGAAAAAGTTTGAACTTTGACCACCAATATCTCCGTGCAAAAAGATTTCCAGGTATGGTTTAGAACAAAATAAATATCGCAATGACACGACGGGGAGAACACAAGTGGCTTTTGGCTTCGTTAAGGGTCATGTTACACCCTTTATTTTTTATAATAAATTCACGCGACGAAGGTAGTGGGCAACAGCTAGATAATCATAATTAAAAACCTGCAACAAACATGCTGACAAACAAGAAAAACAATAATCACTTCCTAAACAAAAATAGCAATAATAAGTTCAGAACATGTGAATATTGTTCGGCTGTTCTTAATTTCGCCTATATGGATGAATGCTGAGCAAATTATGTAGATTGTCTTAAAATTATAGGTGAAGCGTCTGTTTTATTTGGCATGAACCTTGACAAGCTTTTAAAGTAAAGCTATGACATCCCCGTGGATGTACTACTAGTCCACTACTATACAGAAACAATCACGTCTTTCTATATTATTTTATCATCAGTCCGGTTACACGACTGGGAACAATACATCACCATTTACAATAGCGCCCATTTTCCCAACGGGTCAGGCAGAGGTGTACCATAACACATATTATATTTCGCCAGTTTTTTAAACTCCCATGTAGTAGGTGGCGAGCCTAATGCCTTCAACCGGGCACTAAACCTGACTCCATGCTGTTACTGAGAATCTTAATACATAAAAACAGATTGCAGGCAAATTGAAGGAAATGCAACAGAAAGTGAAAATCTGTGGCATTTGTCCCACAGATTTTCACATTCTTCACTATCACTACATAGTATAAAACAAAGTCGTCGCTGTCTGTCTGTCCCTCATGTACAAGAATGCTTAGATCTTTAAAACTACGCAACGGATTTTGTTGCGTTTTTTTTTTAATAGATAGAGCGATTCAAGAGAAAGGTTTATATGTTTCACATTGTACGCGTGCGAAGCCGGGGCAGGTCGCTAGTTAAAAATAAAGTATTGTTAACAATATCAAAGACGACCGCCACGTAAAATCACCCCATTTCCATTAAATTAAAATATTTTGCGGCATCATTAGGGTATCGAACATAAGACCATTGTCAGGACCCCAAGCGAGAAATAAAGGGAACTTAACCTAAAAAAAAAGTAAAAATATATTTTCTGCTTACTCACCCTCGGTAGGGGTTGCTAGAAGAAATTCTATTAAAGAGCTTAAAATAATTCTATTAAAAGAGATCTCACAATAGAGGTATCAGAGTTGGTGGGTGCAACCTTAAAAAAACAATTGCGTCACAGTTTAAGTACCAAATCGAATCATTTCTCATCATTTTCGGGGAGAGAGCAAAGAAAGTTAAAAGCTATTTTTATTATAGGAAGATGTTAGAACGGGCAATTGTGCAGATAAACGGTGTGCAGGGGTGGGCAGCGACGCGTGCCTCCGAGCCAATTAAAAGTAAATTAAAAGTCACACAAATCTCCAAGACCTTTCCGACTCTCACGAATAAATGGCTATATCATTGAAGAGGGTTTCTTGCATAAATAATGGTGTGTTTTTCCTATTATGATGATTTCTTATTATGATCGGTAAAGTGGCTTACTTAGAATGTCTGTGGTTTGTGTGTTACTAAAAATAGTCGGTAATATCGTTCAGAAAACAGACCCCATACAGGATGGAAGGGAAATGAAATCGACACTAACTGCTAACACATATTTAGGGCATCATTCGACCTCACTAAGACATTTTTCATCGCAAATAAAAACAGGCCAAGTGCGGTCGTACTCACACGCACACAGGGTTCCGTAGCACCAAACAATATAATAAAAATATTCTGAAGGCTCATTCATATGTTTTAAACTAAATTTGCTTTTCATAGTACCTATGTTAACGAAAAACAAAGTTGTTGCTGCAGTTTGATTAAAAAGTCCCATATCTCAAAAACTAAACATCAAATCTTATTCAAACAAATTTTGGTTGAAAGTTTTTTTATGTTCTATAATCCCGTATTTTTTCAGAATTTTCCTCCTCTTACTTTAGAAATTAGAGGGGGGACAAATTTTACCACTTTGGAAGTATCTATCTTTCAAACGATTGACTTTGAGAGAAAATGGTGTTAGAAATTTCCATGTCATTTTTAAAGACCTATCTATAGACACCCCGCACGTATAGGTTTGATGAATAAAATATTTTTTTGTGTAGTTCCATATATGGGGACACTCCCCTTTTCTTTTTCTTTTTTTTTTCGGGTGGGATATCATCAAATAACTCCTCCCGCTCTGGGCTGAGCAGGAGGGAGTGTCCGACTTTTACTGACTAAAACCCATTCATGTTCCTTCATCGCCCTTTGTGTTCCGGGGCCACGGTATCTCTTTCAAACAGTCCCGCAGTCCCGGCGGGGAGACCCTCCTTAATCTTATATTTTTATTATTTTTGTATAAAAACCGTAAAGCGGTTCACAGAATACATCTACCTACTAAGTTTCAACTGTGTAGTCTTAATAGTTTCGGAATAAAGTGGCTGTGACATACACGGACAGACAGACATACAGACTTGGTGAATCTAGAAGGGTTCCGTTTTTTACCATTCGGCTACGGAACCCTAAATAAACTGCTCTTTCCTACCAAAATGCAACTACACGGTCAAGTTTAATGTTTAAAACGGCAGAATTTGTATAAATATTTTCACCCTATACAGTGTGGAGGGATGATGATGTCCTGAATACGTGTTACCCGTTTGCGCGTCGGTGTCCCTCCCCCCCGTATACTCTATAGAATACCTATCAAACGTTACAACCTGATGCGACTCTGAGGACTCATTCACCCTAATAGAACTACTTAAAAGTTCTGTTAAAAAATCCCGACACAAGGGCCGTCCTATTAATGGCCAGTTTTACCGTCACTGATTCAATAAAACCTTAGCTTCTTGCTGGGTTATGAAGTTCAAGGCAAGAATGGAGCATGTCGGCCTTCACGCACGCACCCTTCCGATGTTATCACACTGACTGTGATAGATCGAGCCTCGCGAGTCCTCGTCATCCATCCAATCTGAATACTGATGAGCCATATAATATACGCCAATGATCAATGGTAATGCAATTACATAACAGTGCCAGGTTTGAATAAATTCCTACTCGGATAACAGAAGATCGAAATTATTCGGTACATACAAACATTGAATGAGGTTAAGACTTGATTTTCACGTATCTGACTGTAAATGAACGCACCTACGAAATGTTTCCGTACCTTCATTAACTGACAGATTTGATTAAAACTTTACTCAGCTTTGCAATGCCCAAATGAATATCTTACATGATATTTCACTGCAGCACGAAGTGGATATACAATATTGATGGGTTTCACGAACCAATTGTATTTTTCCGCAACAACTCTGAGAGATCGTCATCGGACGGATTCTGTTTAATATTTAATGTACACAGCGCTCTTGGTTCGTATTAATATTTCCCGATTCAGAATTAACGGAGGCTTTTGTGAAATTATGTCCAAAATTTGCATGTTCGTGTTGTTGAATTAAATTAAATAAAACCTCGTGCTCATAGACCGGAGATGTTTTGAATTTCATTGTGTGTTGTGTTCGTTTAATAATCTCAAATCAAACATTAAATTACTTTCTCGCACCAATTATTTCGCGTTTCATTCCGTCCGTGACCGCAAGTGCTGGACTGTGCTTAAAACGTGGGAAAATGCTAAAGGTTAAATACAACGTGCTTTTATTTGTGAAAACATCGTACATTGTTATTTAATTTGATTAAAACAGAATGTTTACTTTATAAAAATGGTCCTACTATTATATTCTGTTGCTTAGGTACTAATTTTTGTTTGAATCAGAAATTCTAATATTTATGAAAATGATAGGGCTGGGCTATATGTAATAATATTATATATTAGTATCTCAACTTAATTATTCTACACTAAATACAAAAATAAAAAAAAGTTCATTGATTTATAAAAAGTGTTACAATTATTTAGGTATACTGTGAGTACTCTGCTTGTACACTATGTTTGTTTGTATACTCGACAAGGAATTTTTAAAATATTTATTTATTTACTTATCATTGATTAGTCCTGTGTCTAATAAAATACAACTATGCATAATTCTCAATATTTTTTAGTTGTGCACCGATGCACTATCAAACAAAAATATAAAGCATTCACTCAAACTCCTCTCGTATACACTCATCGGTAACACGAATTCATTTTACAGGCCTTTACTGTAAGCTTCGTTAAACTGGAACAAAAATCCTGCGTATTAGTTAGAGCATATTATTTGCATCTATGGATACGGCTTTGTCTATAACATTTTGTCAAATTAAATTGATTAATCTATTACATTATGTTAAATGTCTTCGAGGACTTCCCGCCACTTAGCACCGAAACTACAAAAGTTAACCATACTAGACTTTTGTAACTTATTATTTGTATACTTTCATGCTAATAAAGTTATTATCCGATCGTAGCAGCCAGTCGCGTCCAGTTTCTATATTTACTTCGAATAGTTCACCTAGGACTAGTCGGGACTAGCTTATACTAGTTTTGTACTCGTCGTGACTGGCTTCAGATAGTGTTGGACTAGTCGTGGCTGCCATCGAATAGATTTAATTTATGTATTTATTGCACAATGTACACAGGCAATTTTACATGCTAGGCATAAAACTAGTGAGTACACGACCCTGTTAGGCAGCAAGAAAACTTAAAACTAATAATATTACAGTGTCAGTTTTATTTATTATCTAATATCACATAAATCATTGGGAACTTTCACATTAAAAATATTTTATTAATTGATTTTATACTTCCTACAAAATTATATCAAAATTAACACAAACGTATAAAATTATTTAAACTCTATTTTACATTTTATCTTCCGTAAATTCTTGGATACTATAATAACATTTTTCTAAGAGCAATGACTTTAGCCTAGCTTTAAATACACGTAGTGTTCTCGTGGACTGTATATTTTCAGGTAGTTTGTTGTATATCTGTATGCTTCTATATTCTGGGCTATTTTTGTACATTTGTTGTCTAGGTGCTGGTAGAATTAATTTAGTTTTTAGGCGCTCGTTCTTATCAAATTAAACAATTTCATGTTTTTCTTAACAAAAGTGGCTACTTCTAATACATAATAGTATCGCAACTAGTCGCGACTTGCCTCGACTATAGTTGCAACTAGTCGTCATGGTTCAACTAACATCGGACTTACCGCAACTGACTTCAACTAGTCTAAAACACTTGATCTTTTTTAACCTCATTTCGTTTCACGCCATCATAAATGTTTCAACCCTTTAATATGCCTTTAGTAACCTTATTATTTCTTCACCGCCCATTTTTTATTTATAACTTTTTATTCAACATACTCCACATCATGATTATAGAAGTAGTACCGTTACGTACACATTTACATTAAAGACCGCTTAAAACTTGGGATCCTTCTAATAGGATCCCGAAACTCCTACGCAGTCTGCTTTTTGTAGCTTATTCGGAATACGTGTCTCAGTTATCTACCATTATGGATAAAGTTTTGGGTTCCAAGAAAATAATATGTATTAAATGTCAAAGTGAAGTCAAATGGAAAGTATACACGTTGTCGGTTTATAAAAATTTAACGGTGGCTTGGAGATGTCTTTTCTCTTAAATGTCTTACTAGGTGCATAATAGCTTAAGCGTAAGCCGTAAGCGTAAGTTTTATTTCTAGTACAATCACAGACAGTTCATTTTTATTGAAATGCGAGTTTGGAACGGCCATACATGTATCACCACTCAAGTGAAATTCAGGAATAATAAATAGTCATATTACAAGAAAAAGAACCTATGAAGCTAAATATTCTCTCACTTGCCTTTTAAATACACTCTTCCAATTGGCGAAGATGCCGAGAAAAACCTCGTTATTCTAAACCCACCAAACATTTTCGAGGAACGGGTAACTTTGCCTAGAATACCTCAACACATTACGCCCACCAATAAAACATCGTCTAATGTAAGGTAGGCGCACGAGGAAAACGCTGAAGCACAAAATGTTGTCAAACAAACGTACAGAGAAAACGCTATACTTAAAATACTTTATAAGGTTCCGTAGATAAACTCCAGAGAAACCATATTGCCGTCTTTCTGCGCGTAGTCACACTATTGTGTTTTTTTACCATAAAAAGTTGGCAATTGTAATTTTCACAGTTTACTTCTTACTTTGCTTTTGATTGCATCGACTTTTGAGCTCTTATACAATCTAATTTTGCAGAGTAGCGAACCGCAGACTATATGGTATTGGATATTAATAAAAAACAACTTCATACATCTAGCACTTCTCGGGTCTCTTGAATGAAGCCACGGCCAGGCGTGCACAGCTTTAATACGGAACCCTTAGAGCACAAGTCTTTTTCACATTTGGCCGATTTTATTGTCTTTCCATCGCATACAGTTCTCGTAAGTTACCTTATATGGAAAATTACAGCGCAACAAGCGAGTTCGGAAAGGTCTTTTGGTATACTTGTAATGTATCTTGTTTTCCCCTGAATAATGTCGTAGGATCCGGTAATGTGGAGCATTTCTTCATGTGAAAGAGAGCGGGTAAACCCCGTTTTTGTTTCGTTTCAATATGATAATTACGTTCGCTTTGATTTCGTTTGACTAAAGGATATTTGAATGGAAGGGTTCGTTAATTTTGTGAAAATAAACTTCATTTTATCCTCATTTCATTAATAATGTTATTTAAAGTAAAAGCTTCCCATTTCCTGGTTTGAAGTCATGAAGAAGAATGTAATTGGGTTACTGTGATTTTAAGCAGAACTTGAATTAGAGATATTTGAGCAATCCATCTCGTTAGTCAATTATCTTTGATTGAATTTGGGTGAAATTATATGAGGCGGCGCGCGGCAGCCCCGGTAGCACTCAAACGTAGATACTTAAAAAGGAAATCGAAATATAATCGATTTGAGGAGTGTCCGGTTGATGACATGCTTTACATACGAGCCGTACCTACAGATATTTTAAGCAAAAAATCGTCAATACACATCTGAATAAAATATAACTGAAGGAAAACTCCTGATTTGAGTATGAAATTCATAAACAATATTTTTAAATTCAAGCCTACGCCTTCGCAATGGCTTGGATTGTACACCCACATTTTGGCTAGTTATGTTTCCCTCATATAACAGCAGGCAAGCCGATTTTCATCAACTGGGCACAGATACAAAATCCAAGCTACTGCTGAGGAATTACTTAAGAAAAACCCCAATTACATTTAGTCTGACGTAAGAATCGAACCCAGGACCTCTTCGGAATTCTCAGCAGTTGTGCTTGAGAACACTAGATCAACGAAGCACTCACATACAACTACTCATATTAAATCAATGAGAATGCTAGACATGCAGACCGCCATTATCCTCAAACAGTCGGTACGGAAGTACATACTCTACAAAGAAATTGCATCGTGAAAATCAAACGAAAATCCCTCCTTCTCAAACCAATAGGATCGTCAGAAAGTGGGTCACTGACACACCGCGGATGAGAATGGCAAACATTGTCGTTACCCCACCGTATCCTCACTTTACCCTAGCGTATCCTCACGTTACCCTATGTTACCACACCTGATCTCATATTGTACCGCGTTTGATCTGACGCTCTGCGGAAGTAATTCCGAATGCCAAATATTTGAACGATATCATCGATATATAGTATAATATTATTTATGTGAACTTACGTGGGCAAATAATTTCCGTAATACTACAGAGATTCAACACCAGTTCTTGTGTAATACTTAAATTTTATTATGGATAAACTGTTACCAAAGTTTTCAAGGATTGACAAGGTAAGCTGGAATGGAAATAAGAACAATTGTTCAGCAAAAACGAATTTTATTAAAACCAGTCAATATATAAAAAAAATAACAAAAAAATAGGCGATTTTTCGCCTATTTTTTGATGAACTGAATAAATTCTAGAGCTGTCGTAAAAATAAATACAAGGATTTTGTTAGCTTGTTCATTGTTTAAAAAAATCGTTCGTGTTTTGTGAAATCATAAAAACAAGGGCCTATTGAAACGAAAAATAATGTCTGCTTCTCTACTAACTAACCCTATCCTATATCCCATTATTTAAAACCTGACGTAACCAGGTTATAAAAAGCTCAGTTTACAAGACCCAGAGCGGGCTCAAAAAGTAAGTGGCCATGTTGTGCCGTAACGAGAATAATAAATAGCATATTTGACAATACACACTTAGGGCAAAATTGCCAAGGCCTCATTTTTGGCCCGTGATTTATGCCCAGGCCGGGCCGGCCTCCAGGCCTCCCGTCCGGATTTATCGCCGCTCTACAAACACTTTATTTCTCCGCATTATAACCAACAGTCTATTTCGTACAGATTATCATACATTACAATTTTATTGTATCTTCTAGCATGAATAGAGTGAAGTAGATTTAAAGCTTGCAATATCTAAATAAATGCCCAAATTCTCAAAGCATTCGTTTAATTGTCGCCTAGTGTTGGTGAAAATGTGCATAAAACTCGTTCTAATACAAGCTACATCTGCTTCTTCGAAGCTATATCAAAATGTTCCTTAAATAATTTCTCAAATCATCAATTATGCTATCAAAACAGAACAAGATACCTTCAAAATTATTACGATTTCAATCTAAAAATAATTTCCCGTTCCTCGTATTTTCGGTACTATTAAGTATTACAATATTATAACAATTACATTGTTCTCTATTCATCATTGGAGATTATCTTCATCCTCAATGATTCTATAGCAACGTAGCCTGAAGCATTACTTGAAATTACTGTTTTTGTGTTTACCGCATTTTATTGGGATAACTATTGTAATTTTCTTACAACTTTGTCTCCATTATTAATAGATAATTGTAATGTTTACAAACGTCTTTATTTAATATTTATTTATTTATTTTATTAAAGGAAAGTTTACAAAAAATCTTAATTTAGGAACTATGCCCCACAAAAATGTTTTCACGGTTTGTCTGTGGGAACGGAACAAACAGTACTAAAAGATTAAGTTTACTTGTGCGGACAATTTGCACTTATTTGGTTTTTAAATCAAGTAACAATAAAATCTAACCATATAGCTAAGGACAGTAAATAAAGGAAATATCTTATATCAAATGACTTAGAACTAGTACAACTACTCAACTAGCCATTTCCCTCAACAATCTGTGAACCACTTTCTAGTTCACAAACTCTTTAGAAAGAACAGTTTAAGTAATTTGGCAAATTTACTTTTTATTTTCTTACTTCTTATATCAGCAGGCAATCGGTTGAGAAGTCAGTTCTTATTTACTGTGAACATCGAGAAGCATATACCTACTGAGAAAATCACTAACGATGCTGCATTGATTGTGATTTGTAGTGATTTGTACATAAATTAATTACTCATTCCATCACTATGCAAACTTTTTTCTTTTTCTTTCTTGGACTCATAACAGACACAAGAGATGCGGTCTCAATCCACCACTATATTTTTAATTCTCACACCATCAAATCCTATATTTAAACTTTATAAAAAAAACGCCGTAAGAATGTCCATCTATCAATGTGAAAGATAAAGTGGTTCACAAGTTTGGACAGTTTAACGAGCACGTTGGACTACTGAGCGCCGAGCGGTTGCTCGGATGATGAGCCGCGTTATGCAGCCGTCAACCAAACAACTTCATAATGAGTTAGACAAGACTTCATTTTATGTATTCGGGTAATCATACTCTCAAGTAGCTTAACAAGTCAAAGTACTATACAAATATCAATCGCTTTCAAAACTTAAATTTTAACATGTTTGAATTCAGCTTTCGCTGGTCAAGATTAGCTAGCAAGTCAACACAAGACAACACATTTCTGTCTTTTTGACTGGTCTTTTGATATTCATAAACGTCTTACTACTTCTTTGATTCGAAAGTACTGAACAAATTATAAAGTTTACATAAACGGAAAATTAAATTATCTTCACAATCAAATTATTCATTCATTTACAAAGGCAATCAAAGTTTAGGACTATATTCTAAAAACTTAGGGCTCATTTCAGTTTGTTAGTTATTTATGTTATTAATGACCGAATTAATTGAATAACAAACGCATTAAAAACAAACAACTGTAGTTTTAGAAACGAAACATTTATTCAAAGTTTATATAAAAAATATTTTTGAATTCAAAAATGTTACCTTTCATACCTATTACCTATTCTTTTTTTATAAAATATTGTCATAACTAATGCTTTACGGTAAAAAAGATCCTCCACCACTTTAGTGTCCATCTTTTTCTGTGTCCTTTTCTATATCTCCTCTTAGCTCCCTCTCTATTTCTTCCACAGCTTTGCCCTTTGTTTCAGGCAGCACTAGCAGAACCACTGCGGCTCCAAACACGTTGATGATGACAAATACGAAGAAGCCCACATGAGCCCCAAAGTTGCTGGTCAGAGCACTGAAGGCGATGAGCTGAACAAAACTCGTGAACCACGCCAGCATTACCAAGTATCCCATCAATTTTGCACGGATCTAGAGAGAAAAATAGTATTTTAAATTGCAATCTCATAGCACAAAAACGTCCCACATCCAATGTTAGTGAACTGGTCGTGACATAGCTATGGGCTAATTGTTGGAGTGCCTGAAGTGTTGGAGTGCCTGAAGTCAATTGTTAGTGTTACGCTATTGTCTAACGCATCATGCATGTGATGGTCCAATTAATTTAGAATAAACGGCCAACTCGATATGAACAATAAAAACTTACATTCCGTGGTTTTGGAGAACAGTATTTACTCTCCAAAATTTCTTCTAGTTTAATTTTACAGACAAAAATGCAAGATTTACCAATAAAACACTTTACCTGGAAATTGAATATTTCTGGCATCAAAATGAATGGTATGGGGGAGACACCTCCACCGTAGCAGGCTATTGCTAGCATCATCATGATGACGTTGAGCCAGCCAGAAATAGCCCATCCGTACTGCTTCAGCAGAGTTGAGGTCGCCAGGCAAGTGAAAGCGACAGCAGTGGCACCAAAGGCTGTTCCCAAGATCGGCTGTTGGAAAAGAGAACGATAAAGTTTTAAAACCATTTTTGTTTTTTTTTTGTACTGTCCTTTGTGAGTCTAAATAAATACGTTTTCTTTTCTTTCCTTTTTTTTTTTAATCAACTGAAGGTGAAGAGTTATTCGATATTCTATGACTTGCCTTCAAGAAAAGCTCCAGTTGTTTTTTGCCAGACGATATAATACAAAATCTGTTCAAGTTCACTGAAAAACAGAATCCATAGATTTCAGAAAAAATCTCTGCATCGAATTTGTCTTTCCATTTCAACTGATATAATTCCTGATGGCTGTTTTAATTCCTCTCTATAATATTTTGTTACTTATTTCACTCACCTTTCTCCCCAATTTGTCGATACAAGCCATAGTGATCAAGGAGCCCACAGCCATGCATATGGGGATGCTGAGGACCTGCAGATCCGGACTGAACTGTACTCCTGAGTCGGACAGCAGAGTCGCAGCGTAGTTCAGTATAGAGAAGCCCCCGTTTGTGGCGTGACACAGGATCACCATGATCATGATGACGAATGCTTTACGCCAAGCTTTTGTTTTGACTATGAAAGTTAAAATGTTTTTAGAATCGCGTTTCTGTTATTGTAATCATTTTTGGATGGATTTTTATTTACGAAATGCCTAAAGATACAACTCTCAGTTAATTATGGAAATATAGCATATTATTACTCACAAACTGTAATCATTGAAATCTCAGGTACGGATTTAAAATATTCTTCAGATTTCTTGATGACATCAAGTTCTTGTTGAATTTCTTTGTCATCAACATTCATTCCTCTCAGCAAAGCTAGCGTTGCTGCCGCTTCCTACAATTTAGAGAATACTCACAATATGCACAAATTGTGCAACATATTAATGAACCTGCAAATAACATTAAAGAAAAAAAAGTTTTGAGAAAATGTTTAGTCAATACTTCCAAACCAAGTGAAATAATACAATAATCCTACAGGTTGATAAAAGGGATAAGAAGGAAATTATTGAAAACTTACCTCAGTTTTTCCCACTTTCACCAAGAATGAAGGTGTTTCAGGAGCTTTGATGAAGAGTCCAAAAGTCACGATTGGAAGTCCAACAACGACCCATAACACCGTGTAGTAGTCCAAGAATCCTCCCAAAGCATACATAAGTAGGATTCCGATACTTTGAGCCAATGCAGCTACGGATGCTAAGGTGCCCCTGATGTTATCCTGGGCGATCTCTTTGACGTACATTGGGACGACGTGGAAGCAGCCTCCACCGGCAATGCCACAGAACACTCTGGCTACAATGAGGGTAGCTGTACTAGCAGGTAACATCGTAACTATCCACCCCATCTAGGAGAAGAATTTTATAATTATAATAATACATTTTATAATAAAGAATTAAATTATCAACCGAGCCAAACATCAGGCACACCCACCATCTCCAGGCTCGTCGCTCAGCTCCGCCTCGCAGCCGCCGGAACGCGCCACATCCATGAGCATCGTGTCGCCGGTCGCTGCAGTTGCGTAGAGCTCGAGCGACGAGTTTTTGTCCCCGCCGTCGACACCATCACCACGACGACGAGGAACAGGACGGCCACCAACGGGCTTGGGACCTCGAGGCCAACTGGCCCCAACAGGGTCCCCGCTACCGGTGGAAATGTGTCGCGCATGCGATGGTATCATTCCATATTAATGAGAATGTCATGCGCGCATATTATGGGACTACAAAGGGAAGAAACCACCTGACCGTGTACCATGTTCGGATGCTCTCTCTGTTTCAAGTGCTTGAGCCAGTTGTCAAAGTAATCGTATGATGGATGACACCGTACTTGATTGCTTGCGGACTGAAATGCAGAGTAGCCATGTCATTGCCACGCCGTCGCAGGCTGTGGTTCTACCACAGTCTACCATAATACCAAGTAAGTGATGACATGGTTACTAATGTAAATACCCAGTGCAATGAGGACGTGATGCTTTGGAAGGTACGATTCAAAAATATCGGTTCATGCCACCCGAGTTCACCCAACCTTAGACCACGCATACCTCGTTTGCACATGCAGAACAAAAATAGGGCGCTGGTGGCTGTTCTGTATTCGCAGTTGTCAAACTATTTTGATAACTGCGAATACTTCATCGATGCTCAATATTGTGCGGCTGTAGCGGCATGTCATGTAGCTCATGTCAAATTTTCTGATGACAGGGCTACACGACCTAAATCTGCCGTACAGTATGGCAGTACAGGATTGTACGACGTATTGGTGTCGCTGACACGCACCTGCCGGATGCGTGTGTATGTGTTCGTTCTGGTCGGTACCTGTTAGCCATACCGAGGATGAATGGACTCGGGAGTTCGAGCGAGCGTGCGATCCAGTAAAAGAAATGGGGGCAATCACTATCAGCCCCCAAGACGAAGTCCGTGCAGTCCGTCCGTTGTCTAACTGGAAATCTCCAGGGCCAGATGGGCTGCACAGCTTCTGGATTAAATGGTTTACAAGGTCGCGCGTTCGCATGGCGACCTGGTTCCAGTCAGCCTTAGAGTCAGGGTCGCTGCCCGACCGAGTTCCTGACAACAGTATTACCCACCTGCTTTATAAATCTGCGGAGGCCAAAATTTGTAGACCGATTAGATGTCTTCCGACAGTCTATAAAGTTCTTACATCCATTTTGAGAGCTAAAATTAGCAAAAACATTGATGAAAATTCTGTCATGTCCCCTTTTCAAAATGGGTGTAGGAACGGGTCCCGTGGTACTAAGGAGCTACTCCTCATTGATATGGCCATTAGCCAACAGGTTTGTCGTCCCTGAAGGGATCTGTCAACATGTTGAATAGACTATAAGAAGGCATATGACTCGGTGCCACATACATGGCTCATGAGGGTGCTAGAGTTGTATAAAGTAGATGCAACTCTGCGCATCTTCCTGATGTCATGTATGGGGCAATGGAGGACAGTTCTTCGCTATCCAGGATGTCGGCAAATCCAGAGGACTATCGAGTCAATAAAGATAGAGCGAGGAATATTTCAGGGTGATAGTATGAGTACACTTTGGTTCTGCTTAGCTGAATCCTCTTAGCACGCTGCTAGAGGATTCAGATCTAGGCTATTGGTTGAAAAGAGGCAGTCAAGTTATATCTCACCTTCTTTACATGGATGACCTGAACCTCTTTGCCCCCAACGATTTGCAACTGATGGATCTACTGAAGGTAACTGAAACTTTCAATAGCGCCATCACGATGGAATTTGGTGTGGACAAATGTGCGGTCATGCATGTAAAGCGAGGGGAGATTGTGGAATCTGTGGGAACCTAGCTTTCGGATTTCATAAATATTGGATCCCTCTCAGCAACCAAATCCTATAAGTATTTGGGTGTGTCGGAAGTGCTGAGCATCAATGTTGCCGACATAAAGCAATCGTTGAAGGAGCGCTTCTTTGGCCACCTGAAAAAAGTATTTAATAGCCTTTATCCGGCGGAAATAAGGTCGCGGCCTTCTACGGTTGGGTCATGCTGGTTTTGGTGTTCTCTTTCGTATATCGAATGCATCATCCACGTTCTTCGGTTATGTGACTGTATATGCCGCGGAGGTGTGGGGGTCGAGGCATTTAAAACGTTATGAGTCTCCACAATCAATAGATATGCTGTCTCATGGAATATTTCCTAGAAGCCGACATGGGGATGCACCGAAACATTGTCGCGGTGGACAAAGGCATCAGTAGGCGGTATCACATTATACTGGGATCAATCCATCATCACAGGGCTATTGTAGCCTATAAGCCTGATATAGTGGTGGCGGAGCGATCAGAGCGGCGCGCAATGATTGTTGACATAATGATCCAGCATGATGAGAACCTCGTGAAAGCCGTGTCGACATGTGGGATGTGGACTCGGCGATCATTGTGCCGATAGTCATATCAGCATCAGCCCATAGCTTAATGATTGCTAAGAGCCTCGATCAATACCTGAGGAAGCTCTTGTTAGATAGCTGGATCAAGGGCTCGCATTTTTAGGAGGTTCTGTGGAGCCCTGACCGACGGTAGCATGGACCCTGTTCCCGATACCGGTAGGCTAAGTTTTTTCTAAGGAATAATTTAAAATAATTGATTTGTAAAGATATAAATAAAGGAAATAATTAAATTAAGAGGTATGGTTTAAATAAAAAGGAAGTAAACGATAACGAATTAACAAGGAATGAGAAGAATATAAGTAAAAACAATTGCACTGTCCCCAAAGAACAAGGGACAAAAAGAAAACAGAAATACGAAAAGACGAAGAATTACTAGACTTACCGCTTGGAAGATAGTCATCGTCATAATACAAATTTTCCTCCCATATCGGTCTACAATCTGCAAGAACATGAGGACTCCAAGTGCACCCGCCAGAGATGGTGCACTGGCTATCCAGGATATTTCACTGTCAGTCAGTGGTCTCCCAGTGGGAGATTCTTCCGACTGCAATAATTTTGTCATGGGTGACATCCAGCCGCATTGGAGACCGTAAGTGAGAATTGACATGTTGCCTAAAAATGAACAAAACAATTATCATAAATCTTAATTTAATAGGATGGCGGACGAATCAGGACCTTCACAAGTAGAGATTGTTAAGCCTTGACAAACATGTAAATCAATGCAGAATGTAACTTTGACTTATATTCTGTATCCGTAGGTTATTCATTTGCAAAGTACTATTCGGATATATTTTAAGATCCACTTACTTAACACTTTATGTACTGTTATCATTCAATACTAAGAACACTAAACTTACATAAAATCGTGACCGCCCATTGCACTTTTGTATGTCTTTTAGACTCTGAGATTCCACTGAAAGTCATTTTACCTATTTTATTTTATATACAAACTATGGAGTATCAGAGAATTATTTTAAAATGAACGTATTTGTTGTCAAGTCAGAAATGCTACATACTCGCGTGCGGGTCATACGAATGAGAATGGTGTAGATAATATTCGCGAAAGTGCTTTTATTACAATCAGAAGTTTGTTTTTAGGGTGTTCCAGTATTTCGGCGACCTTTGTTTGCTGATCGCTGATAGCTATATTTAGTCGCGTTGTATGATTTAGATTTTTAATCAAATACTTACATGAACTGCGTGATGTGAGGAGATAATTTATGACGTTATAAATTGTTGATTTTATTTTAGACCTGTTACTTCAGGTGATCTAGATCATACATGCGAAAGGAATAAACATAGTGTTTTTGTTGGGTTGTCAGTTTGAGCGTCAACGGCTGCAATTTTGCTTTTGCGCTTGCTTAAAAATAAAATTATTATCAGAAAAATGCACTTGACACAGTTTTCAGAATTGCAGTTAACTTTTCGATGAATTTCATGTGAAGAATCAAGTAGAACTTGTATGAGTAAAACTATATTATCCTGGCTTTGTTTTCTGAGCTTAACTTGTGATTCCGATTAAACCAGGCTAGGCATCGTATGTTGTCACATCATATGATTCAAAAGTGACTCTTTCCGTACAAAATTCCATTTCACATTATTATTGTTTTGAATACCTACATGTTCACATTAATTTCACACCCATAAAACATGATACGATATTTTTAACTAAAATTAAACAATTATTGATTCTACGTGGTAACACCATTTTAAAATAAATGGAATGGAATCTTAATGGCTGTTGTTTACATTTACATAATAGATAATTTAATTGCGTTATCTGTTTGTGTTTGGCAAATAATTGTTGGTAATCACGCGGTGAACTGTTACCATTTCACCTTTTAGGAAAGTCCTACAACGCTATATATTAGCTAAAAACTTGACAGGTTCTTCAGAACCATATTATAGTTATTTGCAATCTGTCGAATCAGTTGCGCTGGGTGCCACAGGGACCTATTTTCAGGCCGCAAATGTTCCTTTTGTGTAGTTGATAATACACATTCTTGTCATTCCTCTTCTTATTTGTAAGACATCACAAGTGTTTGCTCTACAGATTATTAAGGCCTGGTAGATGGGCATGTCAAAAGCAGCGTCAGTGGCGTTCATTAGGTCTTCAAAAGTGCAGTTTTAAGAAGATTTACGACATTCCAGTAAGTGGGTAATGTTTTGGACAACAACACACTCCTATTGTGTGTCGGACAGCTCTGTAACACTCATTTATAACTAATCACTTAAAATCAATCCACTAAGTTACACCGAACAACGTAGATAATTTTGATTAAGACTAAAAGCATACTAAACGTAAGTGAAGACTACTCAGTAGCCCATCGTTAGATAGTTACGAAAATAAATGGTCAGAGAACAGGCGAGGATTTGAACCGACTGCAAGAAATGCGAGTTAAATGCTCTGTAAGTGCTCCTGCCGGGAGCTTTCTTGCACAGAAGTGGATTAGTATTGATCGTCACTTTACATCCGTTTGACTTGCTATAGCGTTCCGTGTTCATTTGTTCCAGACAATCTAGACGGGTTTACAATCAAACAGTGGTCAACACGCGTGAAGTGTGGGAAGTACTTGTTTTCAATAAAGTTATTTAGTTGTAGAACAAACGTAAACTCACTAACATGAAATGAGTAATAAAATTTCAAAACGAAAAGAAAATTAAGTTCGGCAGCCAGTGATGAAATGCTCTATTTTCAATGTTACTGCTAACATGTATTAGAATCATAATACAATATCATTTTGAAGATTGTCAAGTTTTATTACGGAGGATTATTTGGATATACTTCATCAACTATGTATATCATATCATATCATATCATTGATGAAGTATATCCAAATAATCCAAAAACCTACATACTTATTACTAGTGTGGTAGGTGTGTTTTGATCACACTTAAGTGTCTAAATGATCTACCAGTTGCCAGTTAAGAAATGTTCAAATAGACTACATTTCTTTCATTAAATATACTTGCTTGAACATTTATTTTATGGAAAATATTTGCTTGGCTGTAATTGTAGGTGGTAGTTTCATTCATTATTTCCTAATACTTTTATGGAGGTAGCTTACGCTCGTCATTATCGTTTGTAGTATTATCAATTTGTAAACTAATTTGTTTGGTTTTCCTCAACTAATCGTTATTTTACTATGGAGCTTCATTATTGATGAAATTTGTGTTACCCACAAAATGTTGAATTTGAAGGATAGATTATAAATGTTTTTTGGGATCGTTACTTTTACTTGTCAAAGAATAAATTTGCTCTTTCTATTTTAGTATTTTCTTTACTTCTGTAAATGAACGCACACACTTTTAGACATAACTTAGATTTTATATGTTTGTATTTGTGAAACGGTATCAGTTTTGTAATGATCTTGTCCTCTAAATAAACTGGTCTATAAATTACATTTTATTTGCTTGTTGATATTTTTTATTAGGCTTGTTTAAGAGTAATGTTCCTTCTTTTATAATGTTTTGGTTTAGTCAATAATCATTCGACAGCTACTTGGCTGACAAAATGCCTTTCAGTCATCTTTATGTGTCGGAGTTGGCATGCACGTCTAGTACGTTTGTGAAATACTAATCAAATAAAAGTCACAAGGCTAAAATTTGAGTGAGAATGGTGAATCATTATAATAAAAACTGGTTAAATTTTTGATTAATTAACCAACTACCGGAGTCTCGGTAAGTCGGTAAGTTATTTTAAGTCTTCGCACTACTGAAAAATCTTATAGCATTTTACATAAATTCTATGTTTCATCTATGTCAGTGTCGAGATAACAATTGACATTAAAAACTGTTTCTTCTCAGCACAACATAATATGTAACACAGGTAATCCATAAGCATTTAAATAATCTGCCGCTGCGGCTGCAGATAACCTCAAGCGGCGTAAATATGGTAACCTTATTGGTAACTATATGTTCGAGCCGTTTGGGGTTGAAACTCTAGGACCGTGGGGTCCAAGCGCTCACAGCCTTTTCAAGGACATTTCAAAACGCTTAGTTGACACTTCCCGTGATCTACGGGGTGGCTTTTACCTTGGGCAAAGGCTTAGCATTGCCATACCACGTGGCAACGCCGCAAGTCTCTTGGGTACATTACCAGCTGACTGCGATGACGAGTTTTTTGACGCCATTTTTTTAAGTTTATTCATAAGTTAGTTACTTTAGGTTATTTTTATTTATAAATTTTAATGTATATATGAATCAATTATTTGATGTTATTTTGTATCTAAATAATCTATAATTAAAATGTCTGGTTTGCCCTACAATTTCCCTATCTCATGAACTTTCCTGACAAATATTAAGTCAATGATAACACTTGATAACCTTAGAACGAGAGATAACGTCTATTGTTTGCCTCCAATCCCCAGTGATTTATTATTGTTCCAACAATTTAGTTTTGTGCAAAACTTTCCAGTTGTGTTGTCTTGCGTGACGCAAATCTTCGTTATTTAAACAATTTATTTAAATATAGCAACTGTTTTGTCAATATACCTACCAACATCGTAACGCATAAGTTACGTGATTATTTCTGAAGATACATAATGTACCTCCTTGCTTGCTGTATGTAAATACTGGTACAAGTCGGAGGATTACAATGTGACTAAATAAATATGTAGGTACTGATTAGCAAGTCAGGGGAATGATCCTCAATGTTTTGAAAATTAAAATGTAGCTACTGTCTATGTTATGGGTCGAGAAATTAAGCCGTTTTAAGAATTCGAATCTCAAGTGGATTCCGAAAAGGTATTCAGTTTATTAGAAACAAAAACTTTTTAAAACATCTATTGCCAGAAAAGGTTCAGGATACATTCATATTAACTGATTAGAAAACAGAAACGGTATCGGAATCCACTATCAGAATATATTGAAAATCTTCACATAAAAGTTCTTACTTAATTTCCCCGCAACTATGCACAATTCGAACTAGGGCCGCGTAATTGATTATAACCCACGCCAAAGGAGGTTCGAGGAGGTCTGGAGGAGGAGGCATAATAATTAGGCTGACTGTACTTATGCTGTGCTCAATTCACCATCACCAAAGACTAATTACAACTAGATCATCATAGCTGTAACCGTGCATAGCGCACACAGATGTTGTGGCGCCGCCACCAATATCCCGCTTTACACGGATTTCCCTCATAATTTCCGGAGCTCCCGAGTCACATACTGCTCTCGTAAGCCAAACAGTGGTAACTCGACAAATCTATGTTTCGAGAAAACGAGGAATATGTGAAAATGTATTTCTCTTTGTAGTTTATTTCACAAAAATGTCTTGATGGCCCAGAGGTTAAGGCATCACCTCTTGGGCATGAGGTTGTGGGTTTACATCTAGGCGAGTACCAATGTGACTTTTTTAATTCATATGTATTTTCTAAGTTTATCTTGAACATCGATGAAGGAAAACATCATGGTGCCGTGGTCATAAATGCTCGTGCCTTTTCCATATAAAATGAAACCTTTGAACAGCAGTCGGACAGTAATTAGGCTGTTATATACTTTCTTTTAATTAAAAACACTGCCTCAAACTAGACAAAGACATTCAGTACAAAGACTTATCTTTGGTAGGTGTTTAGGTAGCTTGATGTGCTGGCGTCTGTACATAACTTATTATGTACAGACGCCAGCACATCAAGCTACCTGAAACTGACAAATTTTCCCAAACAACCTATCACCTAATGAAATGCTTTAGTGATAAAGTTGAAAATCTATTAAAGAAATTGACATAATTATTGTAGTAGCTTGATGTGCTTTGTCTGTACATTTTTCTTGGTGGTTTATTTTCAATGTTCCAGTAAATATAGTAAGGTGGTTTTGACGCGTCTATCTGATGAGAAATATTTCAAGCAACCAACCAAAAAGCGATATCTCAAAAAACTTAAATTGGGTTTTTCATCTGACAAAAAACCCAATTTAAGAGATTTTTGAGATATCGCTTTTTGGTTTACCCACAGAAGCATCAACCTAAAGCGGACGTGTGGCGGATGTCATGAGCGTCACGTCTGCAGGAGCCACTTTTCATGTAAACTGTTTGGAGTTGCTCTTCAAAGGTCGAGGGTGAAGCTTGAGTGTTGAGGAAGGGATATAAAGGTTGGCTAATTTACGAAGAGATGTTTTTTCCTTATTTATCCAGGGTTAAGCCTGCGAAAATGTATTTTAATGCTGAAAAGCTCGTTTAATTGATGTTATTTATGAGTAATTTTCTTTGACCTTGTCATAAAAATAACGGGACACAAGTGACAATCAACGAATTTAAATATTATACACAAGCCATAAAAAAAAGCTTCGAGGAGCTTTTGAAATTCACAGTCGTGTTTTTCTCTAGTATAATATTATCGAGTTCCTGGAAGCAGGAAGTTCCGAAATTGACTTCATTAATAAGGTTTAAGTTCAGGCGCGGGCGTCTGCTATAACTGCACTGCGACAATATTCCGAGATATCCGAACGACAATGACTTGTCCAGTTTATTAAAAAGTTTTAATTAATTTATTGCTCGATCCAACCAAAGTGTTATAGTGATTTGAAAATATTGAGTTTATAGATTTAACACTGCTTTCTAAAGCCAACACTGGTGGAGATCACTTACAAAGAATTTCGTTTTGTCTAACGATTTTCCACAGGATTGACTGTCAGTCAAGTCATTTCGGTAGCTTGGCTTTGTATCAAATTAAAGGTAAGTAGTTAAGTCCCTACCCTATGTGAGTAAAATCATATTTAAATTAACCTTTTTTCTACAAAAACTTTCTGCGAAAACAAAAACATCAACACAAACAACAACAAAAAAAACAAAACCGACTTTCAAAAAAACATTTAAAAAGTCTAAAATAACTTGACTTTCGTGTCTTTGTTTGTA
The DNA here is from genome assembly GCA_947578425.1 of Eugnorisma glareosa. Taxonomy (NCBI): domain Eukaryota; kingdom Metazoa; phylum Arthropoda; class Insecta; order Lepidoptera; family Noctuidae; genus Eugnorisma; species Eugnorisma glareosa. The sequence goes on from OX387970.1 coordinate 737,634, forward strand.
TCATTGACTTTTTTGCCACCGACTTCCGAAAGTCAAGTTATTTTAGATTTTTTTTGTGTTTTTTTGGAAGTCGGTTTTGTTTTCGTTAAAGTTTTTTTATTTCACCCTTTTTAGTTGTAGTATACCACACAAATTCTTGTCATGAATTAATTTTTACATTGTAACTAGAAGTTAATTAAAGTACTCGTCAAGACGAATCATACGAGCCCAAACTCGATGGGATTGTGTCATTTTATTACGGAATACCTGTGACCACCTTCCATCTCCATCACAAGACCCTGGGTACCATCTAGAGACAAAGTAGTCGACAAGATGAATTATACGAACCCAAACTCGATGGGGTTATGTCGTTTTATAACGGAGTTCCTATGGCCACCTTCCAGCTCCATCATCAGATCAGCTCCACGTTATCATAATATTACATTGTCTCGCGATATACACATGCGTACAAAATTTCGGCTCAATCAGAAATCGGAAAGTGTGTCAAATTAAACCAGCAAGTATCACGCGACGTCGCGTGATGTCCATCAAAGCGCCTTCACGCGACGTCGCGTGATGTGACAATTAACGTGAGGAAAACAACCAAATTCCTAAACCGATTATGATAAAATTTGGGACTAATCGGGAAGCATATCCTTTCAGATGAAAAAATATTTTTTCAAATCGGTTTACAAATGACGGAGTTATGAGGTAACAAACATAAAAAAAATACAACTGAACTGAGAACCTCCTCCTTTTTGAAGAAAGTCGGTTAAAAAGTAACAAAACAAGTCATCATTCAATAATTGTTTAATTTTTATATTGGAAAGGCAGAGGCGTTTCGTTCACCCACATTACTTTATTGCCTAACTTGAAATGTATTCCTTACTTCGATATATATAAATTATTCTATTACATTAAACTAAGAGCTAATTTAGGAATAGAGATAATACAGATAATTATCTGTATTCATCAAGAAATACGAATGAATCTACCTACACACCTTAATTACACTTCACATAATTGTTTGAGTGAAGTCTTTTAAGTGCAATTTCAGCAGTTGTGAATAAATTGGCTACTTTAGAAGTGTTTGTATTGTGAGGCGCTCAAGAAATATCAATTAAAACTTTCTACTTTTAGCGTGCTAATTAGTATTCACTTTGAAGTAATAATTATGTATCTTTTATTAAAACTTATGCAAAATTGATTTGCAAAACAAGTTAAAAGTTTTACTCGTAATTGAGTTATGAGTTGAGCTACTCGATAACTTATAAATGTGTGCACAGAATAGTCTGGCCCACTCAAATCTGTGTGGCGTTTTCTTCAAAACCCACATAAGACACTTCATAGTCCTTATAATTATGAACTAACCAAGATTACATCTGAATTAAAAAAAAAAAACTATACTGATTCAGATTAGTCGGATATGAAACATCGACTTCATCTATATCAAAATGCTTAACCAGTGATTCGTATACGTGCTTTCGCAGCAATGCAGTTCTAGCCTGATTGAAAATATAATAATTATATATGGACGTTTCTTTTCTGCCTTGATTTCAGTTGTGTTGGTTTTGTTTTACTTTGCAGTCAGTATTCAGTAATTCCTTGTTAATCGACAACGCAGATCTATATACTTATTGCAAAAGTCATACTAGGGATAGGCACAGATTAACATCTTGGCTGATAGAAACACATGGTGGCAAAGGTTGCCAATACCGTGCCATACATAACTCGGGTATCGTGCGTACAATCGCGGCCAGTCCACATTGTTATCAAATATACACAGTTACAATCTGATTGATTTTATTAACGCTTTGCATGGAACTGTACCTATCGCGCTAATCAGTGGTTTATTTTGAAACCATGTTGAACACGAAATATAAATATAAAATTTTAGTAGTAGAGTAAATTATTGGGTTTTACGATTTGTTATAAAATGATTTCTGTACATTTCCTGGTAATACTGAAATGTTCTGAGCACACGTACAATAATGTACCTGATCAAACAGACTGCTGATGAGCTATTTAAAATTCAGTTTGACATTTTTGGTAGCTAAATGAAACGTATGAATACAAACAGAAAAGGTCTAGATATGTCAGAGATCTAGACAAATTGACAACCATACTTCAGCGATAACGTTGATGAAAAGTCAAAATGTATGGTATATCTACCGGTAGGGCTAGGGTACTGACAAGTTTAGGTAAATCCCGTTGAAAAACGTTCAGAATACTCCTTCCTTCCTTTGAAAACGATTTTCACTTGTCTAGGCTCTAAGGTTGCATGAGAAGCCATTATTTTCATAGAAAACTGAAATACACCTTAAAAAACTATCTAGTCTTTTGATGAATGGAATGGAAAATCAGAAAATCCCCGATCCTCATGGGCCTCCTGCATGCGTCATTAAATCAACAATCAAACAAGTACAGACGATTAAGCCAATACGAGTGACATTATCAGCTTACTACGACTACGTTATAATTATGCATTCAGTAAATATAGAAACCGATTTCATGACAATATTGGTTTTATTTAGAGCCATGTAAATTGATACACCTGGATAATGGGCTCACAGAAACGGGAAATGTGCAGGCAAAGAAAAGGGAGGCCTAGGTATATACACAGTAGTGGGTGTATACACCGCGCTGATGTGATGGTGATGAAGAACAACCGGGGGAGTAACATCAGCAACAGCAGTAGCTACCTCGTCACGCCCACCCAAACAGCATTGTTAAGAGGAAACATTCATTGTTAAAAGGAAACAGGCCATTTTAGGGGGCCTAAAATGGCCACTTTAGCAGGATCATAATAGGATAATAATATGAATCACGTTAAAATTCTTAGAATGGTCATAGACGCAGTTAGTATTATGAATTGTCACTTTGTGAACATTTTCAAATTGTAACTCATATTAATCGACGGTTGAAAGGCTAATTGGTCTAAGCGACATTTTTTGCGATATTGAGTTATATACATATTCGGAATCAGCAAATTTTTCTCCGTCTTTTGAGCTAGGTTTCAAATTTTTTTGACTACTCTTTTGGCGCTTAGGACCCACAGCAAAACAGGCCTCATTTCTAAGCTCATTGATCTACACGACACAAAATTAGACAAATTTAAGGACTCGATGACTTAAGCTATTTTGATTTTTCGAACTTTTATAACGTGTGTCGATTAAGGCATTTGGCTTTTTCGCCATGGTTGTGGTTTTGTCGTTTGGCCTATTTTGCATTAAACCAAAACAATAAGCTATGTCGATTGGCCCATTTTGCATTCAATGATGGGGGAGCCGGGAGGCGGAGACCAGAGGGGGGAGGCTCTGGCAGGTGTCCTCGATGAACTGGGACTTCAGATCCTGAACCAGAGAACAGCACCTACCATACCTCCGATCAGAGGAGGACAGAGGTATTGCAGCTGTGTAGACATAACGACCGACACAGAAGACATGCTTCGGAGTGTGGCAAATTGGAGACGATCCGGGGATGTCATACCCTCGGACCACAAGGCAATTCAGTTTGAATTAAAACTGGAAAAATCCAAAGGTACATAACAAGAACTACAAAAAAAAAATACATAAAAGATAAAACAGGTACAATTTTTTGAGAAACTTAATGAAGTCTGGGAACAACAAAACAAAACAGAGTTGGATAGGATAGCACAAATATATATACAGAATCAATAGACAAGGCATGTGAAGGGACCATACCGACCGTTAAAAAAGGAACGAGACAGGATTGTCTTGTTGGACCGAGGAACTGACAGAAATGAAGGAGGAAGTCAAGAGATGGAAGAGGAGAATCTCTAGTGCCACTCCGCGATACCGAGCATGGGTTTTGAGCTTATATACCGCAGCTAAGGAGGAGTTAAGCAGAAGATGGAGAGCACGCTGATGTCGAGCTGGAAGGAGTTTTGCGGAAGGCAGGAACTTGAAACTTTGTGGGACAGTAGGGGTAATAAGCCACACTACCACTAGACAAGAGGACATACCGCTAGTACAAACAGCGTACTCAGCAGCGACGAGTCAGCCCGGATGCTTGCAAAGACGTTTTATCCTGAGGATAAAACACAGGGCGACAATGCGGACGACAATAGGATAAAAGAGTTGGCGAACAGAGTCAACGTAAACGAGAATGGTGAGACATTCGACCCTCTATTAATAACGGAGGAACTAAAGTTAAAATACAAAGAAAGCTCTTGGAATCGACGCACAGGCCAATTGAGCTACTGCCTGTACTACATAAAATTCTGGAGAGAATGCTGGTACGCCGAATCAGATGACATATATCTCCATAGGCGAGCAGAAACCAGTACGGATTCGTCCCCTAGCGCAGCACCGAGGACTTCCTCTATGACCTGATAAATCACATTAGAGACAGACTGAAAGAAAAGAAGATCGTCATCGTTGTCATATCATTGGACATAGAGGCAGCTTTCGATAACGCCAGCGATGAAATGCCGACTTATAGAGACAAAATGTCCTGTTAACTTGCCACCAAAATCAGCTGGAGCCTGAAGCCCGAAATTATCAGGACCATATACACCGCAGTCGTGGAGCCGGTCATTATGTACGCAGCTAGTGCTTGGGCACCGGCCGCGAATACAGTAGGAATTAAAAAGCAGCTCAACACTGTCCAGCGGGGCTTTGCGCAAAAAATTATCAAGGCTTATAGGACAACGTCGTTGAACTCGGCCTTGTAACTCTCCGGACTGCTTCCACTGGATCTTAGGATTTGGGAAGCAGTCTCTTTTTATAAGAGAAAAGAGGATACTCCCGGAGAGTAACAGGTGCCGAGGGATCGAAATACCAGTCCCTTATACAGAAATATCACATCCTGCCAGTCAAAGTGGTATAGAGTTCAAGTACGTGATGAACGATGCAGAAATGGACCAGCAAGGACTCGCACGTACGAAAATGGAAATCACCGACGGAAGTAAAATCCAATGTATAGTCGGTGCAGCGTTAAGCCTTTGGAAAAATGGAACAGAGGTGAAAGCCCAAAAGTTTAAACTGGACTATTTCTGCACCTTCTATCAGGCCGAACTACTGGCTCTGCGCTAGGCGTCGGAGCTGGTTTTGAAACACCCTGCAGCCGTTTTAGAAGTCTACTGTGACTCCAGATCGGCCCTGGAATTTCCCTCCATGTTTCCAACTGTTCTGGATTGAGGTGCATGCGAGGATAGGTAGGAGATAGGTAGTCTGATGCAGATGCCCATTTTGCTGTAATGGGCATTTGCATCAAACTACTTCACTCTGGTGCAACAGCATCATGTTGCTTAGGGTTCATTGGGCATATTCAACTGTCAGTTGACTTGGCGCTAAATTCATTTTTCTCGTATTATTTTATACTAAGTCGATGCTTGAAGCAGTTTACTTTCAGCTATTTTATTTGCGGAAGGCATTTAAACCATTTTGCCTTTCTGAAAAAATAACTAAATTTGATGCATTTTGGGATAACCGACATAAATTTTCTAAAATAATACATAATTATCAACAGTAATAGCTTAAAAAACTTCGTTACTTAATTAGGAATAGACTGTATTAAATAAATAAACGTCTATTAAATAATTGTTTTTTTATGATTTTTTTTCCAAAAAAAGAAACTTTAATCCGTCCTCCCGCAAGTTTTACAAAATTTCGCTTACATCAATTAGCCTTTCAACCGTCGATTATGATTCTGCAAAAGCGGCAATTTTAGGCCCCCGCCCCGAGGCGTTCAAGTTAGGTATTTGAAGAAACTATTGGCGTCGCGCTTCGTCAAGCCTGCCCTCGTAGAGTGCGATGGAGACAACAGATTATATCGCAAAAATTTTGACGAGATCGACGTTTCGCATTCCCCTTTTTTCTCCTCTAAAAGTGAGCCGATTCAATTGTTTTTAACATTAATGTTTTAAAAATTATCTACGTTCCTATTAATTTCTTGAATGTTAAAAACTTTTCGTCACATTTTCTTTAGTTAGCTGCTGTAAAAAAGGAAATGACTTTTACGTGTCTGTGATTTTTTTAGGATTATGATAATAAACAGTGTTTTGGTGAGTCCTTTCTAAATACAGATCTTTGAGATTTTTTTCTCGACGTAAACATACAACATAATTATATTAACCAACCTCCTAACCTCCTCCTCCTCCTTTATCTATCCTGCCTACCAAGGCAGATAATAGAAAACGCCGCCTGCTGCTACCCTTACATACTCTTTTTGCTTCTGCCACGTTTATACACCCAGTTGGACATACTGCAAGTACTACACACCTGATCTTTCTGATAATTATCTTCAATGAAGTCAGTGTATGTCCCCCTAGCGCATCCTTTACTCGGTTTTTACCCCAACTATATTTTGTAAATCTTAACCTTTTATTAATCGACTTTCATTCATAAAACATTATCGTTTCAGACTACTTTGAGATATAAACAGAAACCATAACATTCATTTCCAAAAAATAATCTCACCCAAATTAAAATCATTTCGTACAGAAATCAAGTTATGAGTCATAGCAAAATGGAAACATCGTAAAACATCTAAAGGAATTCCTTGACAACAAAAACACAATAAAACATTTGACCAATAATTTTGTCGACTCCAAAACGTAACCCTAACGTAACGAGCGGTATAAAAGTCAGCAATTACTACAACAACAACAAAAACGGCCGGAAGGGTCAACAACTCGCGTTGAGCCGCTGAGCCCTCGATTAGTGTGTCCTCACTGAAGGTGCTATACTACAGGTTGAACTATACTTTAGTTTGAGAGCTATGCTTTTAATGACCAATGTGTATTGAAAGTATAATACCTATCTGTGTTATTATTTTTCCCCGATGCGCAGTTCAGTCGCAGCAAGGTCAGGATTATTTAGCATTATTTTCGCAGAAACTGATCTCAGTGTTGTAATAGGATATTAATTATGAATTGAAATAATGAGACTGTATAAGGTTTTGAAACCGTTTTAAGCGTAGAAAAAGCATTTAAAAAGTTTCTAAGTGTTTTTTTGCACCTAAAATAAACATGCAGTGCCAATACAATTACATTTAACAATTTAACTCAGTAACATTGTTTTAATTATGAATGAAATATTTAAAATATATTAGCCATGTAGCCAACTTTCTGAATGTACCCTCTTTAACAAGGATGGCTACTTCGTATTTGCAAGCAAAAACTCTGTTTTACATAATTATCCTTTGTTTTCAGACCGTCAGGATACAGTAAAGACGGAAATGCAACAACGTCGGAAAAGTCAACAACAAGCACCCACAGAAATAGCAACATCGATCAACCTAGTACAGGTTGTTTTCTTGAGCTCTGTATTTGATTATCTAAATAGTATTAAAGTAAATGTTAAAGCAACAAGTTGTTAACCCAAGTTCTGCACTACAAGTATTTCTCTCGACTATTGACACACTTTGTTGGCCGACTGGCAATGACAGGTTATTTCGGATTTCTCACAAACTTTGGAATGAAAAATTGAGATTCAACAAACTATGCTCGCGTTTTCCATGTCATAACATATTTTTAAAATAAACAATGCGTATTTCTTTTCCAGGTTTTTTTGTAGCAAATTTTTCAGTTTGCTGAAAATTCACCGGTCTTAGCAAAAGTAACAACTTAACTTACAAGAGTATCTGGAATCATTAGTAAAAATTAATCATTTCGTCCACCCCTTTCACAGTCTATTTATCGCTAGCACTACTTCACCACCTTAACAAAGTAGTATCAAAACAATGGACCAGTAATGTCGGCGGCACTCCCGACTGGAATCCTTCGCGGTTACGACCCCGTTCCTAGCGGCGTGGACACTTCACCAGCCTATAAACGTTAGGAAGACTATCAGGACTCTTATGGCCTGCTTCTGTGAGCAAATATTTAGAACCATTCTCCAAATTGAGTGAAAATGTGAAGCATCGTAAAAATAAAGTGCTAGATATTCAAGTCTATAAAGATCAAAAGACCGTAAAGCTCCAGACGGAGGCGTGAAATAAAAAGAGTCGTAGGAAAGCTCTGTTGACAGCCCGATGCACTTAAATAGAAATAACATAAACAGAAAGGAATGGGGAAGTCTATTTTCATCCTGGAATCCTAATAAGATTCTGGTTTCTCACAATAGAAGTTACGAAGCTAAAGGTTTTGTGAATGGAGAAAGTTGAACATGGCAACAACTGGATAGGTAATCCTCGAAAGTGATGCGATTGGAGAGAGAATGTAAAGAGTATTGGCGCCGATACATTTTATTTTTAATTATATTACAAACAGAACGAACCGCGATACCAAAATAAATCGTGTGGGGATTATTTACCAAATTACATTACACATACGGGAATTAATTCCGGGTTTATTCCAACGAATTCGGCGTACAGAAAAGTGAGAATAAACGAATTCTCATAGAAATCGGGTTAATGGGAAAAAGTAGGAATAATTGAAGTAAACACAAACGGAGGCAAGAGGGATTGCGACACTTAATCCTTTTACATCTTCAGAATAGGATTTCCCCTTATAAACGTCTTTAGGGAATAAACCAGCTTTTGCTTTTGATTGACTTTTAGAGGAAGGAGTTGTTTCGAGGCAGTTTATCAATCTTGGAGTATGAATTAGATATTTATACGCATAGAGTGCTGTGATTGAACTACAACCTGCGGAACTTTAAAATACAACGATATGCGTGTATTTATATCGTTATAAAAAATAAAGCATTTGAAAAGTTCTTTGCTCGGGTCTTTACAAAATCAAAATGATCATCATCATCATAATACCCGAAAAACTCCCGCTGCTTGATATAAGTTGCGCCAATCGGTTACCCAAGTCCTTCACCAGGTCATCCATCCACCTTATGGGAGGCCGTCCATCTCTGTGACTTGCGTTAGGATACCTATCGAGTGCTAAAATGTCGAACCAAAACTATCTGGCTAACAACACCCCTGAAGTCGAGCACAGCTTGTCGTTATTGATACTTCAGGTCGGTCTGCTCTAGGAGCGACTTCGTGCGCTAAGGGACTAAGTTTTATCTGTTCGTCGGCGTCAAATGATCGCTCTCTGACGTCACTACATCGCGTATTTTGGAGACACTCTCAGAGTATATTAGATTTGTGAATGTTATGATGTTTATTTGTGATTTGTTTGCCTCTTTTCTTTATTGGGTAAGTAGACGGTCGGAATATACCAATTTCAGCGTGAAAATGGGAAATATAGAAAGATAGAAAATGGCCATGACGTTATCAAAGTATGGTCATGTAATTGATTTTAAGATGCTAATGAAACATAAAAACGGCATCTATTCTTATGACATTATTCTCCTGCTTTTATCTTAATTTAAATGCGTTTGGTATAGAATGACTTTTTTCCATAATTATATGCATCTCATTCAGCAAACGTAACTAGAGTGGCTGACCCACTGTCTAGCATTTATCATTTTGACGATCTACTCATCCTTAGCCCATCTTCTACTCTTATCCACATATTCATATTTACTATGCTTGTGTCGACACACGATTCTTATAACACATGTTACCACTTCACCACACACCGCACTCACTCCCTACCACCTACCATACGTAACGGAAGCCTGAAACCTCACACTTCCACCACAAAAGGAGCAAAAGCAATCTAAATCACTCCACCTGATTCTTCAGGAACTCATATAAAAACCGGTTTTACCGTCGGACGTGATAAAACGTTAATTGCGTCTATTGTTGGCGGTGGCTCGTAAAAATTTGTGGAGCCCTTTGTGCGGCGGTGTTCAGAGCCGTTTCATGTGGAACCCTGTTGATGCAAGTGTGGGGTTCTGTACGAGTTTGTGTGTGGCGTTGTTGAAAGGATTGTTTTATTGGGTACAGATGGGCAGCTGTTATTTAGGTATCGGGTGACATATTGTTGTTTTTGTAATTGTTCGTTTTTTATTGTTAAAATGTAAAAATACTCAATTGTATTGTTTTTCATCCTTCGCATTCTTAATTGGGTCTGGTGGGCGTAGTTCTAGCTTCTTTTATACCAATTTAGACTCAAAAAGTTTTCAAGATAACAGTTTTTATCTAGAAAAGTAAGTAGCAGACATTATAATTGGTTCTTTTAAATTTATTTCGACGAGAACTATTAAGTTTATAAAAAAAGGCTTGAAGTTTTAACGAGAAGGTAATTATAGTTGAATTTAGGTATTCCTCTCTCAAACTAACAAGACAGCATCTAGACATTGTATTATTCACAAACGCATTGCTATATTTCCACATTAGCTGTTTGCTCAGTCACACACTACCATCCCTGTCAAGGTCACACACAACCAAACCGGGCAATCCCCTCACACAATCAGCTTCCACGAAACAGATACGAACACCGCTCACGTCCGCTCAATCGCGACCCTCCTCACCAGACAACTCGACATTGAATTATTTAGACAGATACCTCTAGAAAAGCCCTCAAATATACATACAAAAGGTCAGAGCAACAAAGAGGCGATTGTGCCCGCTGATTACGTCACGACATGGCCCAACAATGGCGCGACATGGCCAACAATGGCCGTCAGAAGAGTGTTCGATAAGAAGCCAGATAGAAGCGAAATGAATTGAAGGGCGGTCCGGGAAATGCCCCGCTGAAGTGGACTGTGATAATTAACACCTACTTTTTATTAGGGATACTAAAGCCTGGTTTTTTATCTTTATTGTAGGGTTTGAGGTTTATTGTTTTGCGTGGTTTTGTGGTAATCAAGACCCGGCCGCCTACGTCGTGTCGCCTATTTCACGACCCAGTGCCTACTCATGACAGTCAGTAACATCTTCCAATTTGCTAATAATAGCTTGCGGCAATTATGATTCTACTTGAGAATTGTTGTGGTGAATCCATATTTATATCATAAATGCAAAAGAACTCCGTCTGTCAGTCGGTCTGTCTGTTTGCTACCTTTCTTCGACTTAACTAAGGTACTGATATCAATCAGCACAGAAGTAAACCATGATCTGGGTTAGGATAGGACCTTATGGTACCTGCGGGTGGAAGACCAAGGTATCTACCGTCCGCCTGGCACGGCCTCATGTGAGTCGGGTGATTAGAGGAGGACGAGGCGAAAGCCATCGCTAAGTACCCCTTCAAGAAAAATGAAAGCGGGCGGGCGCAATGTCGGCGATGTTTTAGTAGGTGTGATGCTGATTTGATTTGATTTGTGAGCCCCACATAACCTCACCCCCGGTTGGTGTATGCGACATAGGCATTTAATCCAACAGGGAAAAAAAGAACCGTAAGATACCTACTTGTTGTCCCAGTGGTATGTTTCCGAGGGCTAACTTCCGTGTCATACTTCCGTGCCATGTCATCATTATTGGGAGACACAGCATTTAAAGGAATTACCTAAGCAGCCGCCGTTGCAAAACAACTTGCCTTCCGTTACGAAACATTTATTGTAAAACGTATAAACAAAACATAAAGGAACTAATTTAATGGGCCCTTCATAAGTTTTCCGTGTTCATAGTTCATCATAATTACGTCGGCATCAGTGCCGCACGAAATGTCACGAAGCCAAAATTAAGCTAATGAATTGATTTGAAGATTACTTTAATTGAATACGGCTTTCGTGTTTTATAAAAATATAGCCGCAGGGTTTTTAACAAAAACTTAGAAAAGTAATAATTTTAATGTTTTCTTTTTTCTCTGCGTTAAGCTAAGCTTGTATTTTTTACGGTCGTATTGGATCTAACTGGGTTATGGAGGTCAGATAGGCAGTCACTCCATGTAAAATACTGGTATTCAGCGGCATGCGGTTAGACTGGAAGCAGACCCCAACGTAGTTGGGATAAAACTAGGCAGATGATGATGATGATGCGCATTATGTTTCACACCTGATGTCATGCAAATCTTGTAACAGAGTAACCAGAACAACTTATACAGCTCAAGCGTGTAACAGAAACGAAAGGAAATCAAACTGAACAACAGACTGTGCGACTGAACAGACGCAACCACCACCAGTGGTGGTAGATGCAACAAATAGTTGCAACTGCCACCAGTGGGGACAGGCCGGTGGGGGTAGTCGGGAATAAACCTTTGCAAGAAGGAGGAACTTAACATCTTGTTCCTCTTACTTGAATATTAACATTAACTACCAATATCAGTGACTTTCTCAGTTTCTAAGTTAAAACTTATTAAACCCTTCTCATACTATCAGGGTGAATAACAGGGTGATTAAGAAGCCACGATAAGTGTATTAGATAGTCGCTACATGACGGATTTATTCAATAAGCGGCTTTATCTCACCCTCGGGATGAGGGCCCGACCGCCGGCGCCGCGGTGAAGTTCAGCCCTACTGTCTCTTATGAAACTGTTGGAGCTACATTATAAGTTTTTATTGGGTAAACGTTACTTTAGTAAACAGACTAACTTTTATGTTCTACTGACTTACTGTTGATTTTCACCAATGAAACTGAACGCGATCAGTACCTACATCTAAATGCGTTCAATGAGCTTGTTAGTGTCATCATTACTATGGAATGTTGTGACTGCTCTTGAACTTGGTTTTGATGTACTGATTTAGATATACATTGGTGAAACTCGCCCTATTATAAATCGCAAGTAGTGTTGTAGTTTGGATAGCTTTCTCGTTAATTGGCGAGAAGAGGCGCAGCGTCGAGAAAGAAGGAATGGGGGAAGCTTTTGCCCGGGAGTGGGACAGATAAGGCTAACAAAAAAAAAGTGTTTGTAACTAATAGCAATAGTAGTTTATTTTACTAATCTTAATACACTTAGTTTTGTTTAGAAATACATCTTCATTTTACAAATCAAATCAAAACATTTGATACCAATGATGCATGAATGACTAGGTCAAACGCACAACTAAAGCCAAGCATCAATAAAATGCCAAGATCAATGGCAACTCGTATATTTCAACGGGGAATCAATGGGATCGGAGCTGACCTATGGCTACTCTCTAAATGTATTCTTTTTCTAAATTGAATATCCGTGTTCCTCCCGAATTTCGTCATTTATCTTTCGGTTAGAGTCTGTTAGAGGAAAAATCGTTTATAGGTTATCTTGGTTAGATACTGTTGATGGTTGATGGCAATATGCTCGCCCCTATGACATTGCCTGATCTTTCGAGGAATATGCATAATAAGTATGTTATGCTGTTCACAGCAGCAAATATAACTTGAACTAAGCCGAGATACATAGAAGTGTACGTAACTGAAAAACAGAACTTGTACGCGGAATTCAAATAAGCATAAAATTTCATCCTATAAGACATTCACACAGCACACAAGATTCTCACAAAGGCCTACTTACACACTTCCCCGGCCATTAGCAGTGTAATAATGATAGCCTTGCATATTGCAGCCCTTCATGAATAATGCCCCATAAAGCCTTAAGCCTACGGCGACTTTTAGAGCGATACTGTCGCGCGTTTTTCAAACGCGAAGCTCGTGGCTAACAGGTCGATTTTCAAGGTTAAGCCACGCTTGCCAGCTACAGGTAGTCAGTGGCCCGAAAGTCTGACAATTAGCATTACCCAGTAACTGGGCTTTGCAGGTCAGATAAGCAAAACAGCTACATGTAAAATACTGGTATTCTGATGCATCTGGTTAGAATGGAAGTCGAATTCAACGTGTTTGATAAAAGGCTACGCCATGATGACCATGATGCTGGTGCGCGTTTTGTAACCGCTGGCGCTGTCAATTATTGCTACTATCGTATGTTAGTCGCATTTGTAACGCGCGTCTCAAACGATGCATTCACTTTGCAACTGTAGCGTCTTTATGAACTTCTTTATCGATGCGGACTCCCGTTTGTATCTTGACTATACCGCGACAAAATTGTGGTTACGTGGAAGAATGTACACAGCCAGCAACTGCATCGCGGTTGTTTTGCGTTTGCACCGCTACTGCATCGCTTTAAAAAAGTCGCGGTGGGCGAGGGCCCTTAGCGAGCCTAGAGCCTTTCCACTCGTATTTACTCGGTCTCCCCAGTCTAGACACGAGGCTCTTCACTTTGCCAAGACTCAGATATTAATTTCTCGCTGAGCTGCAAAAGGGAAATTATTTTCCTCCCTTATGAAAGTTTAGAGCTTATAGTAAAATGTTGGTGTAGTATGTAGTTCAAACGTGTTTAGGTTGTGAAGAGGAAAGTTTTGTTTATTAGTTATTATTTATTTATTAATTTATTTATTTATGTACACACAAAATACTTAACAGGACATTACATTTAAATAAAAGCGCAAAGGTACTGCTTATTTCATAAGAAATCTCTTCCAGCAGACCTGCGAGAGGAAAGTTGGATTAGAAATGTAGACACAGTGTGTAGAAAAGACAGAGAACAGGAAAATTTCAATTAAAACTTAAAACAAAAATATACCTTTATAATATAAACATACACACAAATATATACATATAATATACAAAATAAATATATACCTATAATATGAATAATATCCAGAATATTACAGTATAGAGGAGAGATAGTGTTCTTTGACTTGCTTTTTGAAGATAAATATAGTTTTAGAATCTCTAATGTTAGGCGGAAGAGAGTTCCAGTATTATGTGTTTAAGATATAAAACTCTTATGTGAATTAGGCTAAACATGCATGCATTATCATATTAGAAGAAGTACCTCCTGCTTTAAAGTTTTTACAACACATTTGCTCGTAAAGGGTCTCTTATTTCACCAATTTCAATATCGTATTGTATCTCATTACGGACGTGTGCGTTATTGTAATGTAAAACGCACGGTTTATCAAGACGCTCCGTCTAAAACGAACGGTACTTTTTTAAATCTTAGCAAAGAGTTTTTATGTCAGAAAAGTGCTCAATATTTTATGAATAAAATTAACTTTGGGAGATAAAATAAAAGAAATAAACATTTAATTCTTTAATTTAATTAGTTTTGACAATAAATAAATTAATTAATTAATTTTGACAATATTACAACCATCTATCTGTAACAAAAACACAAAAATATTAATTTACTTTATTAGTAATACTGGCTGTTTTTTTTTTTTTTTTATTTTTTTCGGTATGACCACTCGCAGCGCAACAACTCTACTGAGGTTGAAGCTGCTTAACCGGACTATCCTGTGGTGGCCGAAAATTACTTTAAGGCCCCCAGCCAGGGCTTACAAACTAAGGATATTACACATTAAATGAACAGACACTAAGGGCACCCCCTGCGGGGTTCGGGCCTAGGCTTAGTGCGTCATTGAGGGGGCCCCCCCCCTAGAGTTTGGCTGGGTCGGATTATTTAATGGGGAATTTAACGTTACATGCTCAGCGGCGCGGGCTGGCTCGTCGAGCAAGGGTCGGTCGGTGATGTTACGGGGGGGTCGCGGTGGGCCTCGGCGGCGGGGCCGGAATCGCAGTCGGTATTTGTTCTTGTACTTACGTAGTGTACTAGTTTCCCTACAGCTCTCTTGAAGGAGGGTGATGGGGTCATCGGGTTGGAGGAGGGTAAGGCGGGGTCTCCTAATCCTACTTATGTTGGAGGGGGCGTATCGGGCGGCCGATGCGATCAGCGGGTTGGGGTGCCTTTCGGCTGAGTCGAAGAAACGCTTTGTGAGACGTTTCATAAACTGTCTGACAGTCGGAATTTTAAGGTCGACATGGAGTCGTTCATTCCTAACGAACCACGGGGCGTCCGCGGCTCGTCGGCGAAATCGGTTCTGAAGGGTCTGCATCCTGTGGAGGAGGTGGGGCTTGACATGTGCGAACACGGGGCACGCGTAAGTCATGATGGGCCGAATGCACGCGGTGTAAATACGCAACTTGCACCTAAGTGACAACTTGCTGCGAGCATTCAGCACGGAATGGAGCCTTCCGAGAGCGAAGGCGGCACGGGCTCGTGCGGCCCTTATGTGCTCTCCGAAGGAAAGGCGTCGGTCTAGGATGACCCCTAGGTATTTGGCTCGCTTCTCCCAAGGGATAGGCTTGCCGAACATAGAGATCGGTCGGATGGCGGATGTGGTGGAGTGGCGATGCCTGCTGAAGAGGACCGCCTGGCTCTTGTCGGGGTTGACCTCTATCCTCCATCTCCGGAACCAAGCGCCTAGTGCGTTTGCGGAGGTTTGGAGAACGCGGGTAATATTATCTGTGCTCCAGCCTGAGTAGTAGATGGCAGTGTCGTCAGCAAAAAGTGCTAACTCAGCCTTTCTACTCAGGGGCATGTCGCTGGCGTATAGCGTGAAAGCTAGGGGGGAGAGCACAGAGCCCTGAGGGACTCCTGCGCGGATCGGATGTGGGGCGGAAAGGGCACCTTCGATGCGGTACTGGAAGGTGCGATTCGACAGATAGTCTCGTAGGATGAGCACGAGCCGATCCGGCACACCGAGCTGGTATAGCTTGTATATCAGCCCGTTGTGCCAGACCTTGTCGAATGCTTTCGCAATATCGAAGAACAGGGCACCAGTCATCAGGCCTCGCTGGTAGCGGGCGCTGATATGCTCGACTATACGGTGCACCTGCTGGACACAAGAGTGTCTAGCCCTAAAGCCAAACTGCTCTTTCGGTATGAGACTCTTTGCTTCGGCGTAGTCTTTGAGACGCTTATAAATAAGCTTCTCGTAGACTTTGCCTAGAACATTGAGTAAACTAATGGGGCGGTAGCTAGTGGGGGAGGACTTCGGCTTGCCCGGCTTGGGAATGCCGATGACAATGGCCTGTTTCCACGACTGTGGAAACATGTTGTTGGCTAGAGCACCATTGAAGATGGCGGTCATTAGCACTATGAGTACGGGGGGGAAAAGTTTAAACACCCTATTGGTGATGCCGTCTGAGCCAGGGGCTTTCCTCGGTTTGAAGTTCCTAATGATCACCTCCACCTCGTCAGGGGTGACTGGGGGCAGGGGATCATCAGGGTCCTCAACGGGTGGGAGGGAGGTCCGGCGTTCGACTTCAGCGTCCACCTCAGCAAGGTGGGCTGAGTCTACTACTGGCTGGGTGCTGGGGGATACTGGCTGTTTTTTGTGACTTTGCCTTAAAAAGAAGCGCTGATGCACGCGCATCGCTAATTCGTGAACAAGTTAAATTTATTCCGCGCGCCTTTTCTTTTCGCTGTATTGTTTTTATTTGAAAATGTCGTCAAGTAATGATGAATGTATTAATTCGACACCGCCAGAAGTCTCAGAGGCAGTTTTATTTATTTCCTCGCAATTATGTTATAAAACTTCGTATGACATATGTGCGCTTTGATAATTGCAGCCTCTGCTTTCATGTAGCCCTCGCCTACGGCTCGGGCTAGCAATATCGCCACGGCTGTAATATTCAAATTACCGCACTTATATCATAATGTACTATTACCTAACTTTGGTAAGGGCTACATGCTCAAGCGATGCGCGATTTGCCTTGAGTCAACACGACACGACCTACGACGCGACTGTACTCATGCGAAGGAAATCAGTGACGCACGTGCTTGTCACCTGTCGCATGTCTCATTATCAGAAGTAGTGAACAGGGAGTTATAATTTCTCACCTTCCCAAAAGTCGGAAATGGTAGGTACACGATTTAGGTACCTAAACATAATCGTAGGGGGGAATGACAGAAAGCCTACGATAATGTTATATACATTAGGGGGTAACACAGGGTTGCGGGACTGTTCGAAAGAGATACCGAGGCCCTGGAACACAAAGGGCAAAGGAAGGATCATGGATGGGTTTTAGTCAGTAAAAGTCTGACACGCCCTCCTGCTCAGCCCAGAGTGGGAAGGGTTATTTGATGATTTCCCATAGGTAAAAAAAAAGGGGTTTGTCAGCAAGCATATTTCACATGAAATCCTGACATCTGAGTAGGTAGCGCATAACGAGAGAATGCTAATAACTTTAATATGTTTGAACATTTTCAGATGCGAGCCCTACGGACATGGCCCACTCTCAGTTTTCAAAAAGGGCCAAAAGCTAGCCTGAAGCGGCCTGTTCAGCAACGTTGAATATCATCTCATCGTGCGGAAAACGAAACATAAACAGACAAAACGTTTCGAAGATATTGTGGCGTAAATCTAAATCTAAACAATCACTATTATTATTTCACTACTTATCTTAGGCAATCATTACGAGTTATTTGAAGAATGGTGTACATTATTTCAAATTCTATCAAACAAAACGTTAAATATTTGGATAGTCACATGCATAGTTAGGGAAACTTCTATAATGTTTTACAATTTTAAATAGCAGAGATGTAAAGCAAATATTTAAAGTTCAGTAAAATCCTGTCAGTATTTTAGAACAAATATTACGTTATATTGAACAATTAATGTGAATAGTAAATATTTGATGAGACAGGAAAGACAATAGCGTATCTCAGCCAAGAATTTAAAACGACTGATAAGAAATGGGAAGGACGTACTTATTTCGTGCTCAAATAAAATATTTGCTTTATTCTTTCAGATGTTTTGTGTACTGAGCTTCAGACTATGGACCTGCTGCATTGTTTAGTTTAATTTGGTATCACAATTTCTTCTAATATTTATTGAAAAGGTAAATTAATATCTCAGAACTCACACAGAACCAGCTTAGACATTTCTTTAATTAATAGGGGTAATGCAACATTCTGCAATGTTGTAATTTTCTAAGTACAAATAGATAATAACTTCTATTTCTTGAGTGTTATCACGAATTAAGCTTATTTTTGACAGTTACATCGCAGCTTATTAGTGAATGGCTTCTTCATTATTTTACCCGTCACTTTTCCCTTTTCACGAGATTGAAATATTTTTTCAAACTCGTCCACTTCGCCGCTAGTACTCGTAGCGACCTCATAACATCCACTCGAACATTTTTAACAACTCTCGATCCTCTATATCGATGTCGAGATTGAATCGAAACTCAAATAACAAAACTTTTTATTGGTGGCTGAGTAGTGGGACCTTTAGAGGTCCAACAAGGTCCAGGTCTGCCAAAGGTCTCAGTACTTGAAATCTTTTCTTTGTAGAAACTTTCATAATATTGAGTCGGTCCTTTCAGATGCCTTTTTGATTTAGATTGGATGGTTTTTTGATCTACGAAATTGTAATTTTTCATATCAAAGTTTGGTCGAAAGTCGATTTAGTTTTGGTTGCAAATGTATGAAATGGAAAAATATTTCATACCTACTGCAGCAGTACAGCTTTCAGTTACTCATTATAATAGGAGAATCAAAAGTAATTTTCTTATTGAAAACAGTTTTCACGAAGTTTTTTTGACGCTGTCTGGACCTATCTACAATGCAAAACTTCAAATGGAATCATTTTCCGGAAACTCAGTTTCCTCTCCTATCCAAATACGCTTTGCTGTTAAAATTTTCCAAAAACAAATCTCCCAAATTTCCAGGATTCTGGATCCAGCTTCAAAGTAACGATCAGCTGTCCAAACACGACTCACATAAGGATAGTTCCGAATTCAAACAGGTCGGGAATGTCGGGATGTGTGCCGAAGTTAGCCGAAGCTGAGAGTTAACCTCATGGAGCACCTTGCTGCTAAACGGGATTGGGAGATCTAAAAACTCAATTTGTGTTGCAGGTGTAGCGAGCTGGGAAAGTTTTTATTTGGGTTTGGAAGTTTGTTTTGTGTATTTTACTGAATTCGTGCTTAAGTTAATGAAAACTTTCTAAACTGACCACTGCAGACAAAATGTTTCTAAGACTTAGATTCGTTTGCAGCACTAATCACTAAATGCGTGTGACGTATCTTTAAATCAAGTTTTGATCGTGTCATCTTCAAAACTTATTGATAGAAACAGAACAATGTTCAAAAATGATTAAAGGAAAACTAATTTAGCTATCTGTGATAAAAATGGACCTTATTGTTTTCTCTATTCTCCATAGTGAATTATTTATCAAACACCATTTTTTTTATAAACATCACTCCACACTAGGAATTTCTCCTGCATGTATTACTAGCACTTTGCCCGCGACTTCGTCCATAAAAATTGTGATAGCTCGGCTAATATCACATGCATGATATTAATATAATTCTCTTCTTCAGAAGAATATAATTTATAGCCTTTAACACTCACGAATAATGTAACTTTCGGACAGTGAATTTTTAGAATTGAATCATTACCAGTACACTTTTTTGTCGACGTTTTTTAGGTGCCCATCTATGTCTATTTGAAATAAAAATATTTTGATTTTGATTAGTTCCGAAGGTCCCTACATACAAACTTACAAACAAATTTTACTTTATAATATTAGGAATAGACAAAAGTTGCATTTGAATCCTTATAAATTGCTATTTAACTTGCAAATACAAAGGTACTAACTGGATCTAAGTAACGCCGTAGAAACTATTAGTCTAAACAATAGTGAATACTTAAGCTTTGAAACAATTAAACCTAGGTCTTAGTATCAGTACTCATCATAAAGCACACTCGCACTACCTACTCCAGCTTCTAAGCGTTCCTCAGCTAAACAGCTGAAGCCATTACTAAAACGCTTAGTAAGCCGTTTTGATTGTGAAGGGAAATATAGTTTTGTATTGAAGATCAGATCAATCTCCCGGGAAATAATAGTCGTTAAGCTGGGATGGAAAGTTAGAGCTATCGTAGGCAGAAGGGGTGGACGATTATACCCAGCAGTGCGTTGGGTAAGTCGGTATTGTAGATGATGCGAAATATTCAAGTGTCTTTAGGTATGTATTTTATTCACATACAATGAGGTTTTGCGTCAGTACCATTGAAATCTTAGTACTATATTATCATTGATTTGATGGGTAAGATTGGATTGATGACAGCGTGTTCGTGTCGCAAGCATGAGTGCTGAGCATGAGCTCCTGGAGGTTTTCCATTAGCAATTTCTCAGTAGCAGCCAAGGAGTCTGGATTTGCGCCCGTTTGATGGCTATAGGCTCACCCCCTATTACATGGGACTTAAACATGACTGGCTGTACTATTAGGTACACCTCTGCTTAACCCTTCTTGGATTACTGGCGCGATGTTATGATACCGGGTATGGTGTTCAGTTAAACCTTATAAGTAGAGATCATAATGTATGAAGTGTCACTTTAACTTAGTCCTCAGACACCCACTGTTGATTAACTTTAACGCTCTCGTTTTATTCTTGAAAAGATACATTAGAACCACGTTTAATGACTACACAGTTTAATTTAATAATCATCCTGAGTATGTGAGTTTCATAAAGTTTTATTCCATTTGCTGTTTCAATTAACTCATTAGCTACTTATTACTGTATGTTTATACAGAAAAATAAAACGATGCAAGTATTAAAGTTCAAAATATCTTTCACTAAGTATACTTAATTTTAGCCTACAAAAGAATTCGACCAAAAATAGCTGATGTTTAATAATATTGTGAGAAAATATAATCAATCAAATAAATTGCTTGCGGCCGTCACCCTGTTCATGGGTTCCATTAAAAAGCTTTGGATTATCACGGCGACACCTGGGAGTAATGGGGGTAATGACATCCGGAGTTTGGGGGTAAATTAGTGAGTAAACTGGAACTTGGATCAAGATTTAGCCCCTTGCGCAATATATTATACAGCTACAACTATTTCGTTTATTTGTGTTCTTTTTTTGACAAAAACAAGCAATCCCCGACCCGCACTGATTGGCTAGACAAAGTAACATTCTATAAGCGATAACAATGATTGTGAAGTCAATAACGCCCTCTCGCCAAGCGTGGAGGACTGCATCCAACTCTTTCTCACAGAAAATAAACCCATAGATTACGTAGGCACTGACAGGTGGCTTGCTTTGCGCATAGAGAGACTAGCTACTTCGTTACACGCATGGTGACAAGCGAGCCGCCAAGCGCAAGTTCGTAGGCTAACAAAGCCACGAGTGCGATCATTATCGGCTGATAACGTGTTATACAGGTCGATGATTTCAATAGGTAGGGTTTATTGATACCTTACCAATATATAGCATTTTAAACCTAAAGTTAAAGTAAAAAGTTTGATACCATAAGCGGATATTAGTATTCTGTAAAGGCGAATAGATACTTTATCCGGCAAAGCGCCAATTCTTCACGTAAGTGTTGCTTTTATTACTCATATTTATGATTGTCGTAAAACAAATAAGACATATTTCAGACTCCGCTTCGGAACATAAATGGGTATTTATAAAACACTTCTAGGCTTTGCACATCGCCATGGGAATTCTGTGAGGAATTGTTAATCAGGATGAATGCCTGTTTGAAAGAGGAAATGACTCTTTTTATTTCCGGCACAATATTTTCTGCATCGACCGATTTGACACGGCTTTTGGAGTTCAGCGAGGTACTCGCAGAACTTTATCAGATTTTTTTTTTTTATTTATACTTTTTTTATTTGATGAACTCAAACCCAAAATATTTGTTACAATTAAACCAGGCATTTTTGCATTGTTAAGGAATCAGTTGGACACAAAGTTGAAATACCTTGCTCGTTGCAAAATTTAGATCTATATGGAGAAGAACGAGCAGGGAAATTAATTAAGTCTGTGAACATGACCCACACCCGTTAGGAAACGACCACATTTCGTCTAAATCATAACCATATCCATAAAAGCATAATATTTATCAGCATTATAATTATATCAACATTAATTTCCGATTCCTCACCCACATGTTCAACCAATCTCTCTCACCAACGAGAACGCCTACGTAATCTCCTTTCAATACCATTCAAAATAATAAATACAGCGAAAATAACCACATCACATCCGAAATCCATTTTGATCCAGAAAACACGACAAAAATACTTTGGGTTGGTCATAGTAGCTGCTCATACTAATACCCATCCACACGATCCTCTGGGATTACAATTTTGTCCCCGTTTCTGTATTATAAAAATAAATAAGGCCACTGTATATAGAGAGCGGGAATTTCATAATAGGGTTATCATTCCATTTTTATTGTATCTGTAATGGAATGACGCAATCTTAATTGAAATCTGACGAAAGAAATGGGATGTTGACGGGATGGCGGGATGGCGGGATGGCCAGTGTGTGATTTGTGAGGTGATTATGACATAGTTTGTCTACTATTTTCAATGAGCTGTCAGGAACATTACAATGATAACAGGAATAAATGTTGAATGTCAGGTTTTGTCTGAAACTGTGACTTTTTCATCAAGAGAAGGCTTGAGAAATGAACCAATTACAATTAATTACTGTAAAATTGAGAGCAGCGGTGGCCCAGTGATTGCGGCCCCGATTTACAAGCAGTAATTCGTGGGTTCGAACCCAGGCAGGCGCATTTACTTTGAGTATTTTTTTTCATCACCATTGCTATCAAAACGGTGAAGGAAAACATTGAGAGGAAAGCGGCATGTCCTAGAACAAAAGTGTGAAATGTGACATCCACCAACCCGCACTGGGCTCGCGTGGTGGATAGCCCATTCCCTCTCATAGCAAGAAGGCCTGTCCCAGCAGTGGGAACATTATAGGCTGATTATGTATGTATGTTCAATTGACCCACGAAAATGAGCCTGTAGATTAAGAAACACTCTGAATGAATTTAGGTTTTATTATAATCACACGATTATTTTTATGCTGAGAGATACAATGCAGGACATAGCCTCACCTACAAACTGGTAACGATAACGTCGCCCGTCCTGTGGTCCTCGCGCCTCGTGCCTTGTAGATTTCCACGGCCTACACTGGGACTTCCGTTCAATTATTTGTATGTACGATTTTTTACCAGAACGTAATGCAATAACTACTTGTCAAAGTCATGTTTCGATAGCACAGGGTTTAAAACCAGCAATGAAGTTTAACAAGCTAAGCATAAAAACAAAACCGAACATACAAACCTCTCATTGGTCCCTTTTAACACACCACATAGTGGCCGTCACCCGTAAACGGCCTATTATTGAACGTAATAAGCGGTTCACGCAGTCGACTCGTAATGTTGTGACAGCATTATAGGCATGAATTGAGGAAAATCGCTCGTTATCTGTCGCGATGGCAACCTGTCGTTACGGCGGCCTAATTACCGACATTAGTTCAGGTGTTATTGTCGCACTTGGTTTGAAATATGGTGATGTATTGTATTGTATAACAGACTGGTGTCCGCAACTCCACGTCTTAGCGCGTATTTTGCGTGCGGTGATGTAAATATCCCTCATTTTGTTACTAAAGTAAGGCATTATAATAATCTCGTTTAAAATTTGCTTTGTGAAAATGTCTTAACTACGTATGTATGAGCAGCATATTTTTACTGTAAAATTTATTTTTACTAAACTGAAACTAATCACGAAAACAAATACTTAATATAATTTAATTTCGTTTAATACATGAAAAACAAACCTACTCGTTTATACTACTTAAGTAAGCAAAAAATTGAGGAAAACAAATAAAGAAAAGTAAACTTACCGCGTTTTTTGTCTCGTAAGGTAGTTCGCTTTTATTTTACTTCTCAGGTTCGCCCCTTTGGTTACGGGGGCAGCAGTTACGTCTAACACTTTATAATCCAAACGAGAAACAAACAAAAATAAATAATTTCGTTACACAGTAAACAAAAACTTGATAGATCCTTAACTTGCAACCCTCTACTACGGTATTCAAATCAGGGACAAGTAATCAGCAGCAAGCATGCGACTCCGGCCAGATCCGTGCGATTAGACGCGGAACTGGACGACCGACACCCGACGGGGAATGGCATATTTTAGTGGCACCGGAATCACCCTGCACAATTGAGTACCCTTGCAGTTTTGATTGCACGAAATATAAATGAGCAACGGTCGAAATGGGGGCTATGCACGAAACTGTGAATTAATTGAGTGTGATTATTTATACGATGTAGAATAATAATAGGCTTTGTTTAATAATTGTTCTGTGATAGTTTAAGTGACCTTTTAAAAGAGTTTGCCTACCTAACTGTTTATGGCAAAATTTGATATTATTAAACTAGAATTTGATAAAGTACGGCTTAACCTCTTTTCGATTCTCGATCGGAAAATGTCTATTACGATTCTTCCGCCAGTTTATTATATTTTGTGCTCGAGCGGCACGCACAAGGTTACAAAGGGTAAATACCCATCCCATAATGAAGAGCTGACCTTTTCACCTGGTTACTCTTTTACCTCATTATCTCTGGGATGCGCGGACCAGTTAGGGATAAATAAAGAAACATTCTTTTAAGAGTTTCACTTAGATAACAAATGGGTTCGGAATTCGTTTTGTGCAGGAATGTTTGCTCTTAACGAAGGTACTGCGAAGGGAAAATGCTTTTGTATTATTATTTTCTAAATTCCATACTATAGGTACAATTTTGTCCGTAGTTCAAGCAAAAAATCGTTCTTGACTGAGGTGTAATTATTTGCCAATTGATAGGCAGAGAGAAAAGTGGCAAAGAATCTTCATGGAAATCAGAGAACGACATAATTGATTAAAGCCGATTTGCACTTATAGGTATTCTCTTCAGCGTTAACTGACACTGATCAGTATCAGCACCATAATCATAAAGTCGTATAATTCCTTGAGAACACAACTTATTTCCACTTTGTTTCCTACAATAATAATATCACACCTGTAATATTTATTTTCTTAAAAAAAAACATTGCCCCACACCAGGAATTTCTCCTGTATCGTGGGTGCGTTTACAAACATTTAAACTCACAAACAGCTAGACCCGGAACAACTACCTATAGGCTATGCAAATATTTGTTCCCTGCGGAAATCGAACCCGTGTCACGCAGCGCAGCAGCCAATCGCTCAGTCACTGTAACAAACGTGCCGTTTAAATCCCCGAAGATTAAGGCAGATAATTACCTACCCTAAAGTATACTCACATATGCCAACTAAGGTTTAGGCGCATGTTATAGGGGCGAGCCAATTGTAATAAATCTTACAATTCTTAAGTACTCGCACAAAACTGCGAAGCCACAACGAAACAAACCCTTTCTTCAAACGAAGTCTGGTAATGTTACAAGGGATTCTTTACACACTTGTGCAGTAAAAGTTGGGGTTCATATGCGTCACTCACATAATACGCAGATTGCGTCTGGTGACGGGCCCTGCCGCGGTTTTCATTAAGATGCGACTTTCGGGGGATTACCGAACTGGCGAACAGTCGGAGTACCTACTGCATTGTTCGCCGCACAAAGACGCCTCCAAGATGGACACAGTGAATACCCAAACAGTATATCATGAATTTAAACACATTGTTAAAGAGACCACTCCGTCACTTAAAAAATGTGGCTAAGTGGAACTGGAGCAAATCGTCTTGTGGTGCAACATGGGAGAGGCTTATGTCCAGCTGTGGACTGCAATAAGCTGAGTTGTAATCAGATAAATGAGATTTTTTGGTGTGCTAAGGTATTTTCAAGAACTACGTAAGTAAGAAGTATAGCAGAAATGCAGTTGCATTTTCCAAACGTGTTGTGCATTGAAAATTTTTATATTTGTCGGATTGGCAAGAGAGATTTATTTTGTTAGGCTCGTACATCATGTGCGCAAAAGATGGGTTTTGTGCAATTAAAACACACTGGGGCGGTACACTGTTTTTATTAAATTAACAAGAAATTACAATTTAGCACAATAACACGGGGAACAACGAATCGGGTACAGTTCAACACATCAAGACTCTGTAGAAGCGCGCTGTAGGTGTCGGTAGACTTGTAAATAGGTCGCGTGATGTTACCACTGGCGCGCTTGCGATTCATTTTATGTCCTACCAATGACCGGATCCGTCACATTTATTTGAATGAGTGCTTAAAAAAATCCTAGTAAAATAATTCAACAGGTAGAGATTAATGATAATTAACCATATTATTATTAATTATTAATAATAATATGATCCTTCCTTGATAAATATTATCTAGATAAATTACAAATTAGGCATAGCTCCACGGTACGTATTTGATCCGCACAGTTCTAGTGTAAGTCTGGTAAGTCAGGGGTCCACAGTAATTAACAACCGACATTCCAACCCAGTCCCAGGATTTGCTACCTGTTTGGGGATTCAGAACAAATTCCAAGTGTTTCCTAATGAAGTATATGTGTTACGTTTGTAAAGCTGCTGGTTTCAAAACTCAACTTTCCTCGACCTTTTTTCCTGTTACCAAGTGATATTTCTTTCCAATAGATATTATTACACAAAGTCTATTGAACTCATCTTTTATTATGTAACAAGTGCCAGAATATAAGATGAATTCAATAAAATACTTACAACCCTATCATTGAAGCTGCTTCAATGAGACAGGTAGGTACACGTTACCATGGAAACAGTTAACATTACACCGACAAGGGGCTTATAAAATCAGTTGACAAGTAAACACTGAAACAGTAATTTTCCACTGCTATATATATGAGCTTCTTATGTCGATTTTACATCTAGCCGCACTAGGCCTGGTGGATTATGGCCCACTCTCTCTTTCAGTGAGGAGGCCTGTCCCAGCAATGGGAACGCTATTGCCTGAAAATAAACGGAGTAAAATAAATAAGCACTTCATCGTAAATTAGATTGGAAGTAGCAATTGCAGTCATTGCTTCCTATAATTCAAAGTAATAGAAAAATCTGTTTTTAAACACAATAAAAACAAAACGTTCCACGAAGCAATTTCAAACCAGTCCTACATTCTCACTAAGTATCTAATAACTATAATATTTCACTGACTACACGCAGTAAACTTACTAAGTAATATTACACTGTGGTATGCGCTCACAGCTAGTTGCAATTACATCGTGTCTCAGTTGACTGCTTCTCTGAATCAGCTCCAGTTAAAACTTTAATTTTATGACTCGATCGTTAAGCAGGTTCGAGTTCACGGTGTTACGAACTTCGCCACTAATTGAAATTACTTTGTTTGTCTGTAGTTGGTTGGATGTAGGTGGAAATGTACTAGAAGGTCTTGAGGTGTTTCAGTTTGTGTTTTGAAGTGTACCGTTATGTCATAAAGGGCCTTACTGGACTTTACTGGGCCTTACTTAGTTCAGGACCTTACTGGAGTTTAGACTCATATTTACAAGTAAATTGTTGAATTAAAGAAGCATGGCTGACGAAAAAGTGAGTAATACTGCGAATCTGCAAAGAAAACAGCGTATGCTGGCTTTCGGCTTAATGTTTCCACACTTTGGACAGCAAAAGCCAGAGGCATACTGTATAAGGCAGGCGTAGAACAAGACGTCATGCAGCATAACTTTTGAAACGCTTGTATGTATAAAAATGGACTATAATAAGACTGAGCCAATTCTGATTTTGTTTATTCGAAGTTATTAAGTTATAGTCTCCGCTTCAAGGAAGAGCTATATTCAAAAACTGCCTCCATTAACTCACATAAAGAAAATACTAAACATTTATTAATCTACCATACTCACTTCACTCTAAGTTAAATTATGTAACCACAGTCCATAAACACTCCATGGTTATATAAAACGGACTGCCTCTCTAACCTCATTTTATTAATCAAGTGTTCTATTCTATAGCATTTTTCCGATGGCTGGACTAATGAGCGGGTATTATTCACGTCCATTGTGTCCGAGGCGGCAATTAGGACATTATCGACGGTCTCGCTACCTATTATGGATATCAACGATTTTATTCGATGCTAATATTTCAATATTGAACGGAGATGAGAGATTGAATTTTCGTTTGTTTAAGATCAATATTAGGAGATGATTTGGTAAGAGGAGTGATGTTTATTTTATGGCGCGTTTAAATAAATATTTTTTTAAGTCAGTGAGTGCTTTGAGAATGGACGGCGTCACCCAAAGGTGCAATAGCCAGAAAAATGTGACGAAAGACCTGGACGCGAGAGCTGTTTTGCGGTGGCACGAGTAAAGAGTTCCTGAAAGGAATTTGCCCGCAGTATGACAGTATGTTTATTAAATAAAAAAGTATAATCCAATACCATAAAAGCTCTGCTTTAAACTTTTTCGTTGCAAACCGCGGCTTAGGAATTCATTTCGTAAGTTTTTTGTAATAGGAGATATAGAGTTTGTCGCCTGTGACAAGTGAGATTTATTTATCGACACTGTAGTCAAGTCAAGTAGCCAAGTAGTTTAAGCAGACTCAACTTGTGTTTGTAGTCATCGTTCTATTTTTACCTATTTCTTCAAAAAGGCACACAGAAAGCAAAGTAAAATAAAAGCTTCTGCTAACTTTGTCTACCGCTGTATACTTTCGGTTTGTCCTAATGTTGTACTTACAAGTTTGTTTCTTACTCAAACTTTATTCTCTGGGTGTAAAATTTGGGTCAAAGGCACAAATATTTATTGTTAGTTTGTATTACTTGCCCAAAGTTTGCGGACTCATTCCTTAAGCACTAAAAATGTGGTTTCAAAGTTTTGGTAAGAAATTGCCAACATGGAAAAAGCCAAGCATGTGAGTGGTATTCATTTACTTTATTTTATCGTTTTGTTATTGAATTTTGACTCTTACAGAAAGTAAAACATAGGATCGTTATCTTCAGAAATTCACAGCTAATTACATGTTCTCTTATATAAAAAGACTCATTACTTGAATGTAAGTTTTAACAACATTATTATAATTAGTACGAAGAAGATAAATATTGTTTTTCGTACAAAAATCTGCTATTAACATAGTTCAAAGAGCATTTCTTGTATAGAAATGCCAAAGAAATTAATATAAAATTTTATAACTCCCGAAATTCGTTAAGAACGTAAAATAATTCGTTTACTTTGTGTGCTTAATTAGGGAACATTGAGATCAGTGTCGTATCGCCTTAATATTAGTGAGACGTCGAGAGGTTTCAGCAATCTCGGAATTTTGTTCAAAACCGAAAGATTAATTAGTGAACATTACATAATTGATAAAAAGAGAACAGTTATAGCTTTGTTAAACCAATATTGTTATTTTATTATCTGCTGGAGACGTAAAGCCTATTAGTATTGCTATTCGGAGGAATTGTTCAACACACTTGACTTTAATTAACCCCACGCTGTATTGTAACTAACTTACGGTAAAACCACATAGTTAGAAACGGTTAATGTTTAGTAATAACGGTTTTTAAGTCATCAGATTCAACAAAGTGGGAAAACTCCACAATTTATGCCCGGTTGATGGCAATAGGCTCACCACTTATTAGTTTCATGCGACTTACTTATACAAAACTGACGAAATGTTGGTGTACTCTTAGGTACACTTCTACTTAACCCTGCGAGAAAACAGCGTGATGTTTTGTTTTACATGTTTAATTGAGCTCTGACGTCTAACACCTACAACAGCCCGCGCAATCCTTGCGGCCACAGCCACTCGTCTCAACACGTGGGTGTCGTAAAAGCCGACTGACAGATAAGGTAGCTTTGACATGTAACTAGATAAGGCTAGAAGCATACTCATGTCTGTAAGTACGTAAGTGGTTTGCAGAGTGTTATTGGTTTTATCCATTTAGCATTTTTCAGCAGCATCTTGCAGTTTGGAAACTAAGGCTTTGCTCATATCTTCTAGATCCAGAGGATTATGAATCAAACGCTTGTGACATCGTAATGGCGTCGTTTAATTAAGCAGACTGCGCTGTGTCTGCGAGCGCACGATTTATCTCTTGTTACTATGCAAGTGCGAGTGTTTGTTACTTGCTGTGTATTAGGCAAGTTTCTTGTTGTACTAGTTTATGTTATTAATAATGGGTAAACATATTATTACTTTACAGAGTTTAAATTACTTAAAAACTTAGTGGATACAGTTCTGAATGAAACGTGAAATGATCATCACTGGTTGCCTCAAACTTACTTCGTACAGCTGCTGTTTCCACTGGCAGGGTTGCGGGACTGTTCGAAAGAGATACCGCGGCCCTGGAACACAAAGGGCAAAGGAAGGAACATGGATGGGTTTTAGTCAGTAAAAGTCTGACACTCCCTCCTACTCAGCCCAGAGCGGGAGGGGTTATTCGACGATTTCCCATCCAAAAAAAAAAAGGCATAGTGACACCGGAAGTGCGCAGAGTGCAAGCTCTAAGTGAAAGAGCCAAAATCGTTACCGATGCACGAGACCCTTAGATTTACACAATGTCATCTTTATACCGCAAAGACTGAAATGCCGTATAAGGTTTTTAAAGTATTTGATTGCCATTCCCCGCTCACTGGCGAACGTTCTAAGAAAACACTCAAGCTGCCCAACCATTTGTGCCACTTGCTGTAAATCTGCCACCTGGACACGAGTTGGCATGGCTGGAAGTCTTTAAATAGACTCCGGACACAGGTTGGCCGAAGCGAAGAAAACTTGTTCAGGTGGAGATTCATAGATGACTCTGCCTGGAGTGTTAATGTGATGTTGTTCCACAAACGATGGGACACCTGATTTCGTGTCCCACTTGTCCTGTTATTTGAACACCCCAGGAGTTGATGGACGCTACTGAAACTGCCAAACACGTCGCCAAATGTTAAGCCGATTCAATTTAGATTGTTATATTTTTTTTGTAACCCCTTGTTGTCCCACTCCTGGGCAAAGGGCTCCCCCTATTCCACTTCTCACGATAGTGTGCTTCTTGGAGGAAGCTATCCAAGACGTCCCGCCATCTTCTCCTCGGTCTGCCGCGACCCCGTCTAGCTGTAAAAATAAAAATATTACGTGGGACACAAAAGCATAATAATATATTGTGAATTGAATTTCGGGGAAAATAGGCGTGAATTTCTTAATTGTGAATTACTTATAATTAATGAAAATGAAATAAGTAAGGTATGTCTCAAACATAGTGCTTTTCATGTTTTCTTTAAAAATCGAAAAAGTCTAAATAAAAACGTTTTTCTGTCGATAAATCATTAAAAGCCGAAAATCTTTAAAACAAATCTCTGAAAAATCTCACAAATAAATCAGCAGTTGGATTTATATTTTTATCTCTCTTCTGTGGTCCTTATCGACTAGATTTATTGTAGCTCAAGCAATCCGGCCCAGCTTCCCAAGTTAACTTTATTTTGGCGCATCAATTAAACGCTATGGCGAGATAAATCTGGAAAAATCTACTTCATTATTTATGTACTGCTTGCTTATCATTATCAGCTCTAACAAGAGATAGCTTTTAAGGAACTTTATAAATCATTGCATAATACTTTCCTTTCTTATTCGCAAAAAAATGCTAGATAAACAAATAGACAGAGACGAATATTAATAAAAACAAACACATAATTATGCTGTTAATTACAGTTTTGTCAACATTGTCAAGCCAACCGTCGTGACTGAGTACCTACTACTAAATAATCAAAAATCACACAAGGTAACGATTACAGACCGTATTTGTTCAGCTGTTATTTTTCCGCTACAAATATCACATTAATTAAATAAATAAATCACACTGGGCTATCAGAGTGAAAGTAAATAATGTTTAAAATAAAATAAAGTACATAAACATCACAGGCAGATATCGTGTGATGTTTATGTACATAACGATTCATAGAATTATGATGTAATGTACCTTCCTTATTACGAGTTTTAAGCATGACGCATTACCGCATGAAAATCAGTGATCTATCTCCATGCAAGTAGTCAAAACAAAGTCTTTCGCGTCTGTTTGTTGCCTCAGTTCTTCTAAATTACAACTGATTTTGATGGTAGTAACCGTGGGTTAGAACATCTAGTCCAAAAGGTTTGAGTGATGTGAAATACTTTAGATTAGTTACAGCACAAAACCTATTTTGATAACATGTCTCCAGATCAGTACATTCTAAGTATTCTAACTGACGTATAATTTGTCCAGATTGGTACATTCCTGTTACGAGGGAATAAAGAAACAGACATACATATTACTAACGTTCATGTCAACACATAGCCTTTGTTCGCTTCGCTGCAGTCGGGTAAAAAGAGTATATTTTAACTGTGGAATTAGCAGAACATCTTATCAATATTATAAAAGAAATAGAAAGGATTGCAATTTCTAGAAAAAATGAAGTGAAGAGCGGATTCGCCTATGCCTATGAAACTGAACGCATCACATTTAAATAGAAATTGAAAGCTTTATATTAATTTTACCATTCGACCAACACCCCAACCATAACACAAAAACAAAATAATACTTATGCGGAAAAACTCGTACATTACATGCTATCCTCATCCTCAATCAATATCTCATGATTGAGGTGGTATTTTCCAGTGTAACAAACCAAATTCTTTAGTAACTAAACTGTGTTTTCAAACATTATAATTATCAAATAACGAAGTTTTCTAATCGTTTTGACAGGATCTTAACCTGTGTCAAATTAAACTGTTGCTAAAATCGCAACATTCTTCCTTCATTCATCATTCCCCTAAAATATGGTTCCTTTTGAACTTTAAATGAATACGGGGAATTTTCATCACGTCTTGCGATGGTCACACAAAGCGAGAGAGGAAGATGAATAACAGCGCTCCGCTATTGTGACCCAAATGATTGTATGCCTTCGACGGTCACACCTGACCACTCACAAATTAAAATCATAACTTTATTTACATAGCATTAAAGTACACTTTTTATTTTCCTCTTACGTAAAAGGTTCCTGCAGAGGTAGACCCTTGTAACGACGCTTGAATGATTCCATTTATCTTTCTTGTGTTATTATTTTAGCATGATACCAGCGATTATGGTGCTTATGTGTTATACTTTAGAGACTAAATTAATGTGTAACCTGATTTACCCGCGTAATGGTGTTACAGGATCTGGGTTGCAGAAAATTAAGCAAATAATTGTGTTAAATCGTGGAGTTAAATAAAAATAGCGCATGTTTGTTGGGACGAACCGCCGCGCGGTGTTTTGTTTAATGTAGATAGTGTTTCCCTTTTCCAAGCTTTTGTTGTTTATTTTGATCTAACCTTTGTTGAGATTATCATTGATACTTTTACTTTTATGTTCAACCGAAGTTGGATAACTGAAAGACAAAAAATCTATTTTATACCAAAAACGGAGAATCATTTGAAAACTTCTGGTCGGCATCATATTTTTGAAGTAGATACGTGAAACATGCCTCAAGCAAAAGCAACCTCATTATGTTAACATGATTAACATAAATTAGCAGAAAAAAAATTAAAATTGAGGGAGTAGGCAAACATGTTTCAATTTACAAAAAAAAAATGTACGTACATAATGTTATGTGTGTCTCTATCCGTTCATGAAATATTCAAAAAATTCATAAAGAAAACCTGGCACAGCCAGAAGGAGTCGCGGCAGACCATGTCAAAATATGGCGGGACGAGCTGGACAAAACAAACGGAAACAGAAACAGAAATATTTATTTGTAAGAATGTAGTTTTACATAGTCAAATAGTAAAATAAAATAATAACAAAGGTCCACATTAGCTCTGGAAACAGCTGACAGTCATGGAGAGAACTCTTAGAGCAGCAGTGGGATAATGCAGGGTGACAGCAACCAGTCGCACCAGGAACGAGACTAAAATCCGGCTTGTCTCTAAAAATTACAGTCGAACGGATTTAAAGGACATTATGGAAGTGTGAAACTGCTGAATGAACACTAACAGTTTGCTCGTCAATGTTTCTTACTCCTTGTATATTTTGCCAAATTATATCGTAATACATCTTGTTTGCGATACTTGCTCATGCAAGGCAGGCGTGTCTACTATTACTGGCCGATAATTGCCTGTTGATTCAATTAATTGCTAGCCTACTACGCGCAGCTCGAAGGGTATTATTATTACGGTGGGCTACTACTCGACTAGCCACAAAGTACGTCCTGTTATACATAGCTATTAGCTGTTACCACTAATTGGGAGATGATAGATGTTATCAACTAATCCTAGTGATTGAAGTGAAGTTGGGCAAGCCTATGTCCAGCAGTGAACATCTTTCGGCTGATATGCGATTCAATGGACTATACCAGACGTTTGATGTTGATTCCACCAGGTGGACGATTTGCATGAACGTAGGAGGAAACTATACAGTTATCCTGGCTTGTATGTGCAACTTAGAAAATATCCAAATATATATTTTCCGCTTGGTTAGGGAATAAAAGTGTCATGCATTGTCTGTGGACGGCTTAATAAACTTAAGTTTTCAATTTGTAGGTAAGTAAAAAGTTCAAATTAAAAGATCCTTAAAAAAGTAGTTTTTTCTTTTAAAATCTTTTATAACAAGTGACTACACTTGTTATAAAAGATAAGGGTGTTTGGCACCCTTATTTTCATCAAAGTACGTTGTAAAGCTATTTTATATATTACATCAATAACGAAAAAATAATGAAGCAAAAACAAATTTTGATTGTCATAACTTCATAGTTATTTTAGTTTATTTTTATTTATTTTATAGGCAGTTTTGACAAAAACAATGGTGCTAAATAATGTTATTAATATCAGGTCAGCAGAAGGTCGACACCGTTGCGTAACCTCGGTACATTTTCTCTAAAATATTAATTACTGCGAACATTTCTATTGCACGATGCCATAAAGCAATTTGCATGAAAAATAAGCCATTCGCCCTACACGAGATGAGTTTCGGCGGATGCTGCAAAATTCTTCTTTGTGTACGTTTCCCGCGATCTCAGAGTCAATATTTTGAGAGCTGGTTGATTTTTCACTTGTGGAGTGGATGTTAATCCTTTTTCTAGAGACTTTTAGAGGTTTTTGTTTGTGCGTTAATGTGGCTCGGTCTCGCTTTCAGTTTTGTTTACATTTTTAGGGAAAAGAGCTGAAGCTGCTTTTTTTTGCCTCTCGGTTTGTTGGACGGCCATTTCTCGGGTAACATGTGTTTCTATTTGGCCCACAGTTTTTATTTTTAAATGTTTATCTACTCAATGTTTAGGACTTTTCGCTATGACGTACTTTTACTTTGCTTAGCGTCACGAATTTCATGTTATCATGATTAATTTTCAAATCACGAAAACGTTTAACAGCTCTCAAAACAGAGCACGAAAACATCGTAAGGAAACTGGCATGTCCCAAAATTCAAAGACATGTGACAACCTGCGTGGTGGAATACAGCCCAGCAGTGGGAACGTTACAGACATACAGACAGTTGTTTATCTATGCTTTATTTTCCAAATTCAGCTATTTTCGTTATATTTCAATCCTAGTGCACGTAGAGTATGATATTCGCGTCACCGATTTCATCAACACAAAGTACGGAAAGCGTTACTGTTTACCTATTTAGTTCTGATGAATGAACACTTTCACAGTTCGATTAGCGCGCTCTAATTGATTGGCTACTACGGTGTGCAGCTAGCCTCAGTGAAATTCACCAACGATATATTTTTGTAATAATGTCTGCAATAAAGATTCACTCTAAATGGTAGAACGTGACAGATTCTGCACCAGACTGCGGAGCTTCCAAAATACTGTATTGAAGTATTTCGTTCAAAGTCCGCATCTAGTCCGCAATCTGTCCGCATAGGTTTGACTGAACCTGTATGCTGTTCCGGGTATAAGGGTTCGCCTTTGTAAACGTAATCCTAGAAAAAAGCAAAGAAAATACAAGAAAAACTGCATTGTTCAAACCTCTGTCCGTCACATCAAATATTTATTCAAAATCACTGTTAGCCAGAATCAACCTTTAAAAAAAGCATCAGAGCCAACAAAAGCGAACTCAAACAAAACGTATATTCCGCGTTGATCTGTAAGTCTGATGTCCGAAAGCCGAATAAAAATCAAGCACTCGCCGAAAAACTGTCTGGGCCCGGATCAATGGGCGTTCGGTACATTTAGTTGGGATTCCGTCGGCCATTCAGCTTTGTTTATAGGGGTGGTACGTAATATAAATTAATTATCTACGACAGCACTTTCCCTTCCGAAAATATCTCGCCGTGAATAAAGCGGCGGGTATTAATTTGGGATATCGTTAAAAGCAGAATAAAACGTTAATTGCATATACGTTTTGTGGCTTGTGTTGATGTTCCTGAAGGCGGTGTTGTGTAGGGATGGTTTGTTCACTTATTTATATTCGTTTAGGGGATGAATAGATTTTGTGGAGCGTTTGGGAGGATCATCGCGGCTATTTGTAATGGCTTTCTTTGGGGTACCGCTTTGCTGGTACCTTTTTATCTTTTATTTACTTTTTTATAAACGACTGTTCATATAAACTTGCATTAACATAGTACATAGTGCGTAGTAGCACATAGGTAGGCTGTTGTTCGTATGTTGTCAGGAAAATGGCTGAAAAGTGATCAAAAGCAAAGTAATTTATGCAAATTAGGGTGAGAATCAGCTCTCTTTGAGCGTCAAAATGTCTGTCCCCACAAGCCTGTCCTCCACCACTTGCTATAGTTTTAGCTGGGGTGAAGAAGTGGTGGAACGAGCTCCCCAGCAACACATCTGTATGTTAAGTTATAAGAACTTGATTCTTTACAAATACCGCACTTTAATAATAATTATAGTGTTTTCTTATAATTTAATATGAACCAATAATTGATGACAAAACAACAAGTGATGTTGGGTTATTCCATCAGGAATTTCTCAATGGCAGCCACGGAGACTGGATTCGACCCCGGTTGATGGGTATTGTGTAACTATTAGGTACACGTCTGCCTAACCCTTCGGGGCTTACAGGCGTGATGCTATGCTATGTATTATGACAAAAGATTTCACTATTGCACCATTAAAACCGTGAGAGTTCCTTGTATAATTCCAGTAACGAGCTCCCCACAGCCTTATCAGCTGGCAGCGCGCTGCAACATGATTGTTTCAAACAAACAAAAACTCCCAATTTTCCATTGGATGTTTTTCTTTTGTTCCGAACTCGGTGTAAAGTTTGATTATTTCATCATTAGCTCCGCGTTTGAGTTGTGTTCGTTAATCATTTATTTACGGGCCTTGTTTATTTGGAGGTTGCCTTTGTTTGAGAAAATAAGTATTTTTCTATACCTAGGTACGCATTTCCTAATTAACTAGGTGCTGTTCTCGACTTCGTCTACGGTCTAGGATGGAAAGTTAGCCTAATTGTGTTCTTCTACAGGTTCAAAGGTATTGTTAAGACGAATAGGAATCTATCAATTTTTTAAACAATTAGTCAGTATTTAAGACATTAAAAAATCAATCGAAATTAAATTAATATCACCACAAGCAGCACCCGTCCACGCGCATAACGCAAAGATCAGTCATGGCCCCGCTCGCCATATTTGAAGAAAGGAGAAAATGGAGATAAAGTATAATATCGTGTTACATGTGTTCTAGTTGTAGGTGGAGTCTTATTGTCTCATTCTTCTAAAATTGGCTCATTCTTCGAAATTTACTAATTAGTAACACGTTTTATAGTGGGCGGTGTGAAAGGTTAGCTAAATATTCTCCAAAGTTTTTCTTAGGATTATATTTTCATAAGTTCACGTCTGGATTATAAAGTTCAGACAGATAGACAGCCGCTCCATGTAACATACTGGTATTCAGCTGAACCCGGTTAAATTGGTAGCTGACGACAACGTAATTATATTAGGAAAATGCTAGCATAGTGCTAGCGTAGTAGTTGTATAGTGTTCCCACTGCTGGGACACATGGCCTTCTCTCTGTGAGAGGGAATGGGCTATAATCCACCACGCGGGCCCAGTGCGGGTTGGTAGATGTCACATGTCTTCGACTTTTTTGGTTCTTGGACATGCCAGTTTCCTCACCATGTTTTCCTTCACCGTTTTGAGAGTAGCGGTGATGAAATAAATTACACAAACTAATAATATGCGCCTGCCTGGGTTCGAACCCACGACTTACTGTTCGTAAGTCGGGGCCGCCACCACTGGGACACCGCTGCTCTTAAAAAAACTCGCTGCTCGGAAAATGCTGGGCAGATGATGAAACTCGTCTGTTTCCCACACACCACTACAGAACTATATAATGTAACATAAACTTAAGGAATAGTTCTGTACACACATTATGTAAACTGGTAATGATCATATGCTCAATCCCCAATTATGTCTGTTCATGAACACAACAGTACAAAGTCAAAGAGGTCATGAACATATTTATAGTCACGCCCTCTTGGAAATGAAAGACAGATTGTCCATCGCAACAAATTATCTCAGACACTGTTTCAGAATCCCTTAGTCGCATCTTACGACACCCAGTTGGAAAAAACGCGTACTATTTTCTACCCAATCCCGATATTTCGTCATCTTTTTTTGACATATTTTGTGATGTGGGGTGCCTAAAAATACTTATTTGGTTCAAACTAAACTCCGCAAATCAGGAATAATCCTTATTAATATAATAAAGGATTCTGCCAACTACACCGTGTCATACCACGTCCGTGTAAAGGACGTGTCAGACAAAAATATTTTCTTTGTAATACTTTATTCATAAAGACACGGCTGCGTTACAGCGATTCGCTGTTGATACGTTCTAGTGGGCATAGTAATCCGTGTCATGTACAGATCTTCCTATACGGATTTGTATAAAATTTGACACACAGATGTACTATTTCCTAGGTTGGGACACTAGAAAACTAAGTAAATTCACAAGAACCACCGCTCGCTTGCTTCTGGCAACAATTGTTTCCAAAACTAACACTCGAACTTTGCTCTTGGCAAAGATCGTTGCCAAAAATTATTTTTATTAAACGACTCTAAACTCTATTTTAAAGACTGTAAGGTCCTCTCAAAACGGCTTTAAAGCATAGATTAATAGATTGACTAACATTTGGACGCAAGTTTGCAACATCATACCTCGATTTTTTTTTAACAAATTAAGTGAAGTTAATCGGCCATGATTTTCCATCTAGTTTTAGTGATGGATTGTGCAATGGCGTGTGAATTCTTTTATTTTTTAATGAAGTTTTTCTAACACAATCGTTATTGTGCCTGGTTCAACAGTAATTTTTTGACAATTTCACGAAATTGTGAAAAATCGACCGAAACCGGCAAAATTTGCTCGACCTCAACTTGAGTGTCATATAAAATATTATACACACAACTTTTGACAAAATAACAAACGTTAATTTTTTCCTTATTATATCGTCAACACAAAACAGTAAACAAAATTACGCTAGGCCACTCGAATCGATTGTAAATCAAGTTATGATAAGGGCGGCCGCGCCGAGTGTATAGTGTCAAACATGAGCAAAGTTCGACGGATTTTTTGCAACCGAATGCAAGCGAGCGGATGCTTCAAATCGAAACGTATTTTTTTTCTTTTTTTTTGCTGCTTGGTAGAAACAAGTATGGAAGTAGTTATTCCCCTGTTGGCTGTTTTCACTCTAGAGCTCGACTACTAATCTTGTTAAACATAGTTTTTTTTCACGTTTGCCTTTCAATTCTTTTTATTATCTGCTTCTCTCCAAATAGGTACTTGTACATCATTCAATGGCAAAACAATCACAAAAAGATTTCAGTAATCGACCAACAATGACCGTTGTTCCTCTCAATAGTCTGCAAACATTGGACCCAACAATCTGTTTGTCGTCCCTTCTAGTGTTTGTAACAAACATTTGAGTCAGACATACACCCTTTGTGGTGTTACTATTGCTGATACTTTTGTGAAAGTTGATTGATGTTGTATTCAAAAGAAACTTGAATGATATTGTATTACTTGGTACTTGAGCAGTCAAGTTTGGATTACTAATGTGTGAGTGAACAACCTGTTGTTTTCAACTTCAAAGTTTCATCAATAAAGACAACCGGTCATTAATGTGTTTCAGGTCATGTCTTGTCAAAATGGTTTATTCAAATTGGTC
Source organism: Eugnorisma glareosa (assembly GCA_947578425.1). NCBI lineage: Eukaryota > Metazoa > Arthropoda > Insecta > Lepidoptera > Noctuidae > Eugnorisma > Eugnorisma glareosa. The sequence continues at coordinate 777,985 of OX387970.1, forward strand.
TTCATGGTCTCGTTAATGCTTGGTCGTCAAGCTAGGCCTATTTGATATTTTAAAGATCTACACCTACAGCTTTGTGTTTATAATGTGGCAAAACCTTCGAACCTTATTGAAAGTAAAATGATAGTAATTTCGTTTGTCATAATATTATATGATAATAATAATTATGTAATTCGATTCATGTTTTGTTTCTGTAAAGATGCCTTAACTATTGCACATCGTCGTGGATTAAATCCGCGTAAGGCTAAGTTTTACCAAAATTCTACTCAGAAAAGGAAACAGTCTTAAGCCTCTTCAAGTTTATTACAAGTCTTAGAACTGAAGTCAAGTAATACCCCAAGTTCGAAACATAAGATTTGATTATGGTCTTGTCATAAACAAGCAAATTTTTGAATGTCTTAACTTACTCAGATATTTTTACTGTTGAAATTTATAGGTATGCCACAAATCAGACTATCAATGGGTTAAACTCACACAGACACCAAGTCATCCCAGTGGCAAGCGACATTGCGCGTGGTCAAGACAGATGGCCAGATTCCTCTAAAAAAGATTGTTCGTTCGTGGCTCTGCATAGCGAGAGGCGGAGGGATGCGTTTTACAGCCGTGTGTGCTGTAAAAGGCAATTATACGTGTCATGATAGTATATTTTATGATAAAAGTGCGGTAAGTCGAAAATTACAGCTGAGGTGATATTGCTAGCCCGAGCCGTAGGCGAGGGCTACAAGAAAGCAGGGGCTGTAATTATTATCAAAGCGCACGTATGTCATACGACGTTTTATAACATATTTGCGAGGAAATCGGACTTTCTTAAACAAATAAATCTTTAATCACTTGTTAAATCTTTAATTTGAATAATTTGTAAAATTGATTATTTTGTGTTTTTGTAATAGATAAATGGTTGTAATTTATTATCAAAATTAATTTAATTAAAGAATTAAATGTTTATTTTTATATTTTTTATCTCCTAAAGTTAATTTTATTCATAATATGTTGGCCACTTTTCTGACATAAAACCTCTTTGGTAAGATTAAAAAACGTACCGTTTGTTTTAGACGGAGCACCTTGATAAACCGTTCGTTTTACCTTATTAAAAAGAAACTTTACATTACAATAACGCTTAAGTACGTAATGAGATACAATACGATATTGAAATGGTTGAAATAAGGGGGAACCCTTTACGAGCAAATGTGTTTAAAAAAAATAAACAACATTATTATTTGCATACTAAGTAACACGTCATAGATGCGTACCCTCAATAGCTAATTTCAGCCCAAGTTGATTGATTGAATCTCATTAATTTCACAGCTTCTATAGAAGGCTTTAGCTGCGCGTGATTTTAACTTGCGTAATAAATACGAACATGAAAAGGCACTTCTATTAAAATTAAAATTATCCCGTTTTTTACAATAATAAAAGCAGTCCTAAAAAGCCAGTACCTACTATACAAATATTAACATAGTTTGATTTTTTCATAACTAGCTTGTGCCCGCGGTTTTGTTTGCTTATATGTCGAAAATTATTTTCTTACTGGAATAAACTTTCCGTACCTGTTTCTTTCTGTTCACTGTTTATTTCTTTGAAATCTGCGAGGCGTGAATAACGGACAGAGTTACTTTTTCACTACAATACCTATTAATATGGATAACAGCCTAACCGGTTACCACTTGGTGTAGTTACTCAAAGAGACATCTAAACTTGTCAACTTATGAACAGTTGATACAGTTTACTCATGAAAGTAGACTAAATCATGACGTCACATGGAAGTTTGAAGCCGTGGGTAACGACTTCGGAAGTTTTCTCATCTGGGTAATGAAGACGCGTGCCAAGACCGACTTCCACAGACTTTGACTTGAGGGTCTATTTATTTACTTTACTGCTTTTAGAATTCGCGTAAATGCAATGTTTGGAAGGAGTGGCTGGTAAGTTATGGTTGTTTTATAGGTGGGCTTCTTGAAGTTATGAAAGTTTTATGAATCAATCCTTGTGGAATATACTTTAGGAAATCAAAATCACAAGTTTGCTTTGAACTTAAACACAGCTAGCACAATGTGTGTCGCGATACACCTCTGTCTAACCCTTCAGGATTACAGAGTCACGCCTGTTATGTTTATGTTTTTGCTTGAAATAGAGAAGCGAGCCATAAGATACTTCTCTCTAATATGAGGCAAGCTCAAAACTACTTCAATTCTGTCCTAAAAATATGCCCCCATAAAGCGGGCTGAGCCAGACAAACGACGTCGCAATAAGCCACACATTGTTAGAGATTAGTGATCATAACAAGTTTGTCGCCGCGCGGCTCGTAAACCGCGCAGCGTCACAACTCACAGGCTACTTGTTGACTCCGGGGGATTATTGCGTACTATTGTCCTAACCTCATTTCGGACAGAACACTATTAGGTACTTTTTGGTTTTATTGAGAAGGGTAAGTACTAAATTCTTTGTTCTATCTGTAATGCTGTGATTAGTTTATTGACTAGATGTCAACACCCGCCGACTACAACAGACTTTAAAGACCAACAAATCATTTTTAGTTTATTAAAATATATTACCAGGCCAGATTACATTTTCGATTCGTCCTCTTCTCCCTATCCTATTGCCAAATTATTTGGGGTCGGGCCTGCTTGTGACTGCAACAGGATGAACTGTCCCGTTATTGACGAAGAAATACCTTTCAGGTCTTTCTTTACAGTGATCCACCACTGAGGCTGTGTTGTTCTGCCCCTCGGCCGCGACTCGTTGATTTTTACTACTCACTGAGTAGGTAACTATCTGTTTTATCATAAAGTGAGTATACTAGCTAAGTCTGCTTTCCTTGATCTTGTCAAAGTTACGATAGTTGGAAAAAAAGTACAAGATCACCAAAAACAACTTTCTTTGATCAGAGATGAGACAGAAATGATTATCTTACCGACCTATTTTGCTCAAACAAAACAGAATACTTCGAGAGCACTAGGACGGCACGTATAAGTGACTAAGCTTGTAAGTCTATACAAGGCTGCTGGGGCCTCAGGGCTAACAAAACTACTCCGGGTCGCCGGGTCCCGGGGCCCAAAGCCCTTCTCACGCGGGGGTCTACAGGGATATAATGTGCGCTTTTCTATTTGTGACATTAGTATCGGATTCTGAAGGTATTATTATTTTGCTAGAAGCTAGGGTGATCCGACGTAGATGCCTTTTTTTTTTTTTTTTCGGATGGTAAATCTTCAAATAACCCCTCCCGCTCTGGGCTGAGCAGGAGGGAGTGTCAGACTTTTACTGACTAAAACCCATCCATGTTCCTTCCTTTGCCCTTTGTGTTCCAGGGCCGCGGTATCTCTTTCGAGCAGTCCCGCAACCCTGGCAGCGACGTAGATGCCTGTGTTCTGTTTTTGGACATGATAAATACAAAGCTAGTGAATAGTCGAATATGTGTAGAGGAAACGAGGTTGATTACTGGACGGACTGAAGAATGGAACCAGGCGCACCTGAAAGGAAAAGAACCAATTGATTGAAGATTATGTTATATTAAAACAGATGTTCAATAATAAATCTTGTTTCCTTTTTAACCGACTTTCTTCAAAAAGGAGTAGGTTCTCAATTCGGATGTATTTTTTTAAATGTTTGTTACCTCATAACTCCGTCATTTGGAAACCGATCTGAAAAAATCTTTTTTCATCTGAAAGGATATGCTTCCCGATTGGTCCCTTAGAAATTTCATCAAAATCGGTTTAGGAATTTGGTTGTTTTCCTCACGTTAATTGTCACATCACGCGACGTCGCGTGCAGGCGCTTTGATGTACATCACGCGACGTCGCGTGATACTTGCTAGTTAAATTTGATACACTTCCCGATTTCTGATTGAGCTGAAATTTTGCACGCATATGGATATCGCGAGACAATGCAATATTATGATGACATAGAGATGATCTGATGATGGAGCTGGAAGGTGGCCATAGGAACTCTGTAATAAAATGACGCAACGCCGCCGTTTAGTTTGGACTCGTTTGATTTGTCTTGACAAGTACTTTAGTTCTAAATGGTTACCAGGGTCTGATAATGGAGCTGGAAGGTGGCCGTAGGAACTACGTTATAAAACGACATAACCCCATCGAGTTTGGGTTGATTTAATTCATCTTGACGAGTACTTTGTCTCTAGATGGTACCCAGGGTCTGGTGATGGAGCTGGAAGGTGGTCACAGGTAGTCCGTAGTAAAATGACACAATCCCATCGAGTTTGGGCTCGTATGATTCGTCTTGACGAGTACTTTAACTAACTTCTGGTTACAATGTAAAAATTAATTCATGACAAGAATTTGTGTGGTATACTACAACTAAAAAGGGTAAGATAAAATAACTTGACTTTCGGAAATCGGTGGCAAAAAAGATACAAACAAAGACACCGACTTCCGAAAGTCAAGTTGTTTTAGACATTTTTAGTATATTTTTTTTTGAAGTCGGTTTTTAATATTTGGCAACAAAAAAACAACAAGATATTTAACCCCTGTTTTCACACCAATATTTTCCGCAACCCTAACAAATAATTCGCGCACCATATTGTTATTCATAATCGCACTTCCTCCAGGAAAATCTAAGAAAAAACCCGCACAAAAAGAAACATTATTTTCAAACAGTGATTTCGCCACTTCTTTGTATGCGACACTCGTCGGCAACTCAAACAAAAGTGAAGTCCTGCTGAGAATTCTAAGCCCGTATTTGGGATGTGAGCCTAATTATCTGCTGACCTTGTTATCTCTGACGGGCGTTATGAGGTTTGATATTTATGAGGCTTAGGGGAGGGGGCAAAGTTGATTGAATTTGGAGGGTGATGTTCTTTTGTTTATTTCGGTGCGGTTTGAAAGTGGAATCAATTTATTGTTTTGGGTTGACCACTTATTTTGTTGACTAAAAAGGTTTGATTTTAGATATTTGGCCTTTTTTATGAATATCACTTTATTTCATATTATATTATTTTATTTCATATTATATTATTAACATCCATATGTTACCGGCCAAACCCGATTTCAGGCCAAACTAGTTTGTCCTAGGCCAAACCGGTTTACTGGGTCTGTCTTATCAGGATACACTAACCCAAACAAAGCAAATAAACTGCGCCCAACTTGGATGTCGTGGTTGGTCACCCATCTAACCTAACCTAACCCTTTCAGTTTTGTCATTCATTCAGTCGGGGTGGTCTATGATTGTCCTTTTGTGATGATCCCTAATTTGTCCTAGGCCAAACTAGTTTGGCCTAAAATCGGGTTTGGCCGGTAACAGATACACGAATATGGGATATATATCCCAAATTTTGTGCCAAATTTACACGATTTCTAAGATTTAATAATAACTAATTTAATTTCTGGCACAAATTTAAGTATTTTATTTTTGCGTTTTTTCATTCACTTTAAAATAACAATATTATAATTTAATACATGGCATACACTCAACAATGTTTACATTATCGTTACAAGTATAACAAGCCAGTTCGTAATACCTTTCAAGTTACTATTTTTGGGACAGAAAACATTTACAAGTTACCTTATTTAGCAATATATCAAAAGCCTTTAACTTTAGCTTTTAGTATATTTTGTGCTTAAATAATAATGTATTTATTTTCTGCCATGAAAATAAATAAGTGTTATAAATACTTACTCAGTCCTCTAGAAAATAGAGCTCAAGACTTAACTCCAAGTAAATATTCTTCATAAAGTGCTCCTTGTAAAAAGTGTTCTGTTGTTTGATTTTAATAAGAACTGCAGATTAAAGAATACAAGCGTTATATGTTTTATGAAAATGAATATCAAGTTAAAATTGTCGGGTAGATTCTGCCTATTCAATGAGACTAAAGGATGAGTTTATCTAATACTCTTACTCTATCCGTCGTCGGACGAAAGCCTACGACGCGACGTCGGGCTCAGGCCGATACCACAGAAGTATTATAATATCTGTGCCACAGGTAATATAATACTACGTCCGATACGAATTGGGAAGGACATATGGCTAGACACGGAGATGGTCGATGGTTGCGCCAAAGAAGTCAGGGCGGTCCAGAAGTGCGTTGAGTTGACGATATTGTCAAAATCCCGAAAAACAGATGGATGGGGGACGCACAGCACTGAGAAGTATGGCAGACTAAAGGGAATGTACCCCAACAGTGGGTGATTATGGGCTAAAGTGATGATATGAGTGGGAGTGTCCTGCACTACGCTCGCTTCCACCTGCACTCTAAGGGTCCGAGGCCACCACCAACGCCGTCGAGTTAAAAAAAAGGGAATCATCGACACGACGAAGAAGAAGTGGGATCATAAATAATCTACCTACTTGCATCAACTTCCTTAGTCCAATCCCGAAAAGTAGACAATTCACACTTGACGAGCTCATACACAAACGAGAATCACGACATTGTTACACAAGAAATATACCAGCACTCTGTAACATTTCACCAGAAGGCATAGCATTTAGTGAAAGCTTAAAAGATTGGCAGTATTTCACCACAGCATCAATCTCTTCGGCTAAATTGAACAAAGAAATGGTTTAAAAAGTCATGAGGCCTTCTATTCGGAGAAAGGCTGTGGAAGCTGGCGATGACATTTTATTGTTATTTCCTCAGTGGGCAAACCAGTAGAAACTAACGAGCTGTCGTAAGGTTTTAATACAATAATGTTATCGACACCATTGTTATGTGTCATCATGTTGTGTTGTGTGTAGGTTATTTCAAACATGATATTTACGATTTTTCTTGTCCTTAATGCATCAAACGTACACTGAAAAATATCGTGAAAGTATATAAAACGAGTTGGTATGATCAAAGCGAGGTTTTTGCTATTTTTTGCTAAAACTTATTTTCATTCTAATTCAAAGAAATAAAATTAAATAAAAGATAGTCAATTCGTCAGAATTAAAGTTGTCGTCGAGTTGTCTCATCTTGACACAAAAATCAAGCGCAGCTTTTGGCAAAAATAAATGTTTCAGAAAGTTCTCTCGTTAGTCGAAATTGTTCATGAAAGGAGAAATTATTACTAAATGTTTGTGCCGACGTCTTTCATGACTTTTCTTTTTTAATTTAATTAAAAGGTTGAATTGAAGAAACTTTGTTGAACAAATATTCAATTATTCATTGAATTACCTAGTTTGAGCGATGTTATAATTTACTTTAGAATTGTTACAAATGAAAATAAATACCTATTCTATTAGTTGTATTAGATCTGTCTTCGAAGCCAGTTTTTGTTTGGGCTTTCAAAAGCTTCTTTACAAAAAGCCGTATGTTTTCAGAAGCTTACTAGTAATGTGTTTAACTCTAACAAACCTTCTGCTTTACAACTTAGTGGCCAAGTATAAGAAACTTAAAAAGCCCTTACTCGTAACTCTTACAAATAAAAAGTCCACTGCTTTCTTAGAATACCAAAGAATAGCTATTGACGTCATCCCGCCATTCATCACAAGATTTACATACTCCGCACATGCAACCATTTTTCATCGTCATCCTTCCTTACTCTCATCCCTTTCTATTACCGTATATTAGAAAGAGATGTCTTCAGTTAGCAGTTGAAGGGTCTGTGTAACACGTGTACTTACTTAACGAGCCCGAACGAGGGACGATTGAAATCTTTCTGAAGTATTATCCGATAAAAGGAACAATTTCAAATTTCTTTTGCGGTAGCACAGTTTAGTTGAAAGTATTACAAAACAAAAAAGTTGTTTTTATATGACTTCTAAGCAGCTGTACTGCTGTAGGAAAGGATAGTGATACAACTAAACATAAATATTTATTATATATGTTTTTTAATCCTTCTCTTCAGTTTTGAAAATATTTCTTCTGTTCGAAATAATTGCACACTTCCGTGTCATCCTTATTAATTATTTAAGTAAAAAGATACGGTGACGACCGTTTCTTTTCTTTCTTTTTTGACCGTACAAGTCGCAAGAAAAGTGTCAATATTGAGAAGAATGAGCTCACATATCCTGTATCCATGGCAGCGTGTGACATGGCGGGTGTCAGAATGTCAAAATGAAACAGAAATACTACCATCTTTTGATGTTAGAGTGAATCTTCAGATTTTAATCTTTATTATGTCCTTGCAAAAATTTTAAACCGTTATTTTGCGCCTCACCTTTGAACAGTTGGCATTGGCAATAAATTGTTTGGAAGCTCATCTACATAATGTGCTTCTTTCGACGTTTTGAGGACAGGTCTCATTACAACCAGAGCGATGGAAACGAACTCTTGATCTTTTAAAATTTAAATGTTTTATTAAATTACCTCAATATTTAAGGATCTACAAGTAGTCCTTCGCGGCCAAAACCTGGAAAAATACGTGATGTCCTGGATTGTACTTTCAACTGTTAAAGATTATGTTCTTTTCTTTTTTCTCGAAAATTGTACGACTGGCATTCTTGCGTTATTAACATACATAAGACTTAGTTTTCATACTTGTTTAGTACCTAAGTAATTAATCGAAAAATAAAAATAAACTTTCCGCCGAATTGATAACGTCCTCCTTTTGGAATTCGGTTAAAAAGGAAAAGTTACAAGCGAGGCGATTTCTGTCTCAGCTAACAGTGAGACCTCACTTGCGCATCGCCAGGGAAGTATCCGTCCGTAAAGCTCACGACTGACGATTGAACGTATTTCTAACAAATACAAGCGTCTCATGCTAAACACCGTCGCTCATATTATACGATACGATACAAATTCCTCCCAATACGTAACGGAATATTTTGCTCCTTTTCATTCCACCATTCCTCTTATCGGAATATTTCTTTGTACTCGAGTCTGTGTATGGAATTTAGGGAACATTCTACTGTTTTGAAGAATCGAATATCATATTCATATTCTTGAAATAAAAAGATTGTTTGATGAGAATGTTATTGAAGATTTTGACTATCTTGTTGTTACATTTTGTATTTGCTTGTATTGCGTATTATTAAATTGTAATGGTTATTTTTTTTACTTTATTGAAAGGTTCTGGTTTTTTCCATTAGGTTTTTTTTTTCGATTGGTTTATTTTATTTACTTGGTTCAACAACAATTTAATACACAGATAAAAAATAGTATTACAATTAATCAAGCAATAAATTTAAAATCAATCAGTCAATCAGTAATGCCCAGCATTACTTAATTGTTGACGGATTGATTTTTCTATGAAACCCCATACTACAACATACACTTATAAGCACCGTCACGGAATCTCCCTGGATTACGATCAGCTAGTAAAAATGAGGCAAACTGACTGACTGCCACTCGGGTGCTGTGGTTATAAGTTTGCCATGAGCTGAAGCAAACGATATTATTATTGCAAGCGAACCCAGCAATGCAACTACATACCTATTAATATAAATACAACTCATTACTAAAACCAATTTGAATTCTAAAGTATAATTCGTATTTACTTTGTACGATATCCTTGCTCGAGTCAATTTAGCTTTAGCGATATTGTAATTGGTCCTATTACGGCTTTAATAATGGAGTGTTTTCGTCGGTCGACTGCAGTCATTTGTTTCTTTGAAAATTGCTATTTTGTGTTGCAGTGCGGTACAATAATGGAATTGAAAAGTATTCCGGGCATATTTATTTCGTCTTATTTGACCCAAAGGTTGACTGGTAGAGAATACCTTGTGGGATTAAGTCCGTCTATGTACCACTCTTGTACCTACATGAAGTTTAAATAAATAAAATAGTTGGTGGAAATGGTAATAAAAGCTTTATGATTTTGCATAATTGCACTATGGAAACCGTAATTACTGCTGCCACATAAAGAGGCTGTCAAGTCCTACCTACTTATACCTATATAGAACGATTGCAGAAGAAGCCAAATTACTCTTCTCGTGCAAAGTAGAAACTATTATGTCGTCGTTAAATTAGCCAAGTGGTAGTAGTAACTTAAGATGAATACTGTCCACTTTACGTCGAATTAAAACCTTATCAGATTCCATTTTTCACCTATTCAACTACCAAGTATAATATTTCCGACATTACTTTCCTCCGTAGTCCAGTATCCCGGGGCTGTGTTGAATAACCCTCACGACACAAGAATAAATTATGTGATGTCCGGGGACACATAACTCGTCTCAACAAGATTTAACTACAAAAACGTAACATTCCCAACTCAACCTCATATTTTATTTCGTTAGAAAGTGTTATATTCCGTAGCGTAAGTTTTCAAGGTATGATTTTTAAAGCAGTTTGTCAAAGTTTGTTGAAGTTAGTCTGTTGCACGGACGTAAGAGTGAAGTTGTGCTTCATCAGGGAATATAAAAATAAAGAGTTTGTTGAAATTCATATAAAGGGTTCAATAACATTATTTTGTAAATTAAAATAATGTTTCACTCATTATAATAACTTAATTAAAATAATGATTTTACAGAACACAACATCACGCCTATAATCCCCGTAACTTTAGGCAGAAGGCGTTAATAGGGGGCGAGCCTATTGCCATCAACCGGGCACGACTCCAAACTTCGTGGCTGCTACCGAGAAATTCCTGATCAAAACCCAATAGCACTTTGCCCGACCCATTAATCGAACCCAGGACCGTATGCTCAGCAGTCGCGCTTGCGACCACTCGACCAACGAGGCAGTCGGTGATTTTATAAACATCAAAAAAACATTTCAGATAATAGACGCTCCAAGTCAAAGCAGACAAAAATCCAAAAATATTAATCGTCTCGTAGCGGATTATTGCTACGCTTGCTACGAGTGTAGCATGCGTAGCACCCTAAAGACATAGGCCGTAGCGACACTTGGAATTAAATAACCTAATTCGAATCAGTAAAGTATGAAATTACACATTAATCTACAAACGAAACATTTAATGACACCAGTATCCGAGTCAAGAAAACTTTTCATCCCTAAAGCGAGCCGATAATATACTTCCCTAATTTATCAAGTTTCTTTCTCCCAATTTTTCTTCGTTGTTCAGATTAGGAATTTTCCAAGTCGTTAATATTTTATTTCATCAGAGCCGGTTGGCATAAATTTAAGTAATGAATCGCCCGCGGATCCGGCTCTTAGCCGACGATAGATCAACTCGAAAGGATTTATTGTACTTGTTTCAGATTGTGCTGTTTATACCGAAAATTTGGCTATAAAGGAACATTTTGGAGTTGAATTTTGGGTCGTAAAAAATAATTGGCAAGAAGTGGCGCAGAACCGGGACTGATGGAAAGCCCTTTTCCCAGCAGTGGGACGTCTAGGCTCGCTGTAATAATAATTTCAGTTCATAATTTTTTTACAAACTGAATCATCTGTATTAATTTCTTGTTTACAAAAACGGTGACACCCTTGGTTAGTACTATGAATGAAATAACTTGAAAGATGATCTTATGAAAGAAATAATTTATAAAAACCGGCCAAGTGCGAGTCCGACTCGCGCACAAAGGGTTCCGTAGCATCAAACAATATATATAATGCTCATTCATGGGTCAATTTACACTCAGCAGTAGAAATTTTCGTTGAAAGTTGTTTTTACGTTCTACAAAACTAAATTTTTTCAAAATTTTCTTCTTCTTTCAAAATGAGAGGGACACAATTTTTATAAGCGAATATCTCATCAACCATTAACTTAAGAAAAACAGTATTTGAGAAATCCTCGATGTCGTTTTTTAATAGCGTCACTAAACGCCTCACACAGTTATATAGCGTGTAACAGAAAGGGTATAATCATATGGAATACTGCGGTACGGACCATCAAACTGAACCACTTTCTTTATGGGACCACTATCGAAATCGTAAAAAAATAATCAGCAGTCCCATACATTTAGGTCGAGTAGGTATTTAAATTTTTTATAGGACAGCTGATTATTTTTTTACGGTTTCCATGGTGGTCCCATAGAGAAAGTTGTTCAGTTTGATGGTCCGTACCACAGTATTCCATATGATTATACCCTTTCTGTTACACGCTGTATATGTAGATTTTTTTTAACAACCTTCAGTTATTTGGATGGAAGGCCACCCCTATTTTTTATTTATTCCTAATTTCACATCAATTTTGTGTAGCGGTTTGTAGAAAGCACCTGCACTCTAAATTTCAACTGGGTGGTGCCTACAGTCTCGGAGTAAAATTACTGTGTCATATAGACGGACAAACAGACAGACTGACGGACAGGACGAATCTATAAGGGGTCCATTTTTGCCATTAGGCAACGAAACCCTAAAAACAAGCCCCATCCATTCTTTGTTAAATAAATGGCTGTCGTTAAACTTAACGCTTATCGTTAGGCATGTCTTCAACCTCAAAACTTAAAAGGTCTAACCAGTGATAAACACGTCTCAGAAAAAACCTTTTCATCTATTCTTTAAATAAAATCGCTTAATCTGTTTTATAAAGCCATTTCGACCTCAATCTAAAACCCTATTCAACGACACAAAGTCGAACACTTTTAAAATACTGAATAAATATTCAAAAAGTAGTTTTTACTGAATAACTAAGTTTCTGTATACCGCATAAAGTAACTTGGAAGAAAATAAATAGGACTTAGTCGTAATGTGGGCCTTATTAGCATAGCTAGGCTATACAGTAATACAACGATAAAGAAATTTAGAGCTTTGAATAACTAAGTTATGGAAGCTTAAACCGGCATAGTTTATTTATTACGACAGTGAGAATTTGAATTAATTGCGTTTGTTTTAATTTCCTCGGTGAAAGGAATATTTAATATTATGTAATAAAGTGCTATGGTTGTCGGCACGCTCGTGCTCATCATACCAACTGTTAGAACGCATTTGTTTTTCTTGGTTGCTTTCGTAAATACTCTTGGTTTGTAAATACACGAGAATATCGTTTTTATAGTGGACCAAGCAACCGCTATCGACTGCCTAGTATTAAATTCTGAGAAAATTGATGGTAGAAAGTCTAATTACACTTTTCCACAAGCAAGTCGTATTTCTGCCGGTTGACGGCCCCTGCTTCACGGGTCTCAAACATAACTGGAGAAATGTTGGTGAATTGTTGGGTACACCTCTGCATAACCGTTCGGGAATTACAGGCGTTATGTTATGTTATGAATATTCTCACGGCCTCTGATTATGCAATAGAAACGGTTGCCAGCCTAAACGAGGAAAAGACGAGGATGTTGGTGAAACATGAATATTTAATTGCTTCCCTACTTACGGTATAAGGAATTCGCTAGTAACCCGAAGGTTTGCAAACCCTGTTTGTAAAATAGGTACAAGCTTAAAACCACAAGGTCTTAATACTGTAACGGATAATTTCGTGGGCAACAAGAACGCTTGCGACATCTATGACGCAAATGTAGAACTACCATCAAATTCCTGAATCGCAATATTAAAGTTATCAGTGAGTTAAGAGCATGACAGAATAACCCGGCTATAATCGTCAGGCAGTAGGCCACCAGACGAAGCACCTGTCTGGTCGGAGGATTCTCCCTTTTGATACTACTCCCTGTATTGAGGATCTTTACACCGTTCCCCATTACTCCTAAAGTACCTACTAAAGAAAATACAGCATTATACCCACGTCTTTTTTCTCTAAAAAGGTAAGTAGAAATCCCACATTTATTAATGCAGCTATGAAAACAAACATTTTGGTCAATTAATCATGATAAGTCCCTTAATCCAGCAGGCAGCCATTCCCAATGAATTTCCAAAAATTCAATTTGTCAGAAACAGATTTGAACCCTTCCATAGACGAACGTTCAAAGGACAGTCCATTATAATTGATGGCCATCTAATGTACTTGTTGCTTGTCCCTGCGGATTGCTAATCACCTGGTCCCTAATACAATCAATAACATTGTATAATGTAGTCCACTTGGCATGGCTTAGATGTGATGTAGCTCGTTAGTTTCAGATTTTGGATATTATAGTAAATAGGTAAGGTAATACCTAGATGTCGAGTGTCGGTAGCTTGTTAAGTAGTATCAATAGGTGTTTTGCATTTAAAGGTAACTACAGACCGCGGCACGTAAGTTAACCTTGCGCTGTAACACATTTTTGGGTCTAAATCGGTCTCAATCCATAATTGTATCTGCGCAGACGACCGTCATTTTGGTTCAACACAAGTGACACGATCTGTAACTGCCTGCCTACTAACGTTGTACTGTTGGATTTACAACATTCGGCGCTGAGTATAGCTTTGAAAATTGCGTAAAGTGTGCTTTTATTTAGTTATTAATTTAGGTGTCACCAAGTGTTGATAAAAAGAAGCATTTTCCGAACTTTGTTGGGGTCGATCAGTTTTAACCGGATGCAGCTGAATACCAGTATTTTACATGTAGTGACTGCCTATCTGACCTCCACAACCCAGTTAGTATTGGGTAATGCGATACCCATTGGTAACACTGGTTGTCAGACTTTTGGGCCACTGTGACTTGTGGCACCTATAATGAATGACAAACATCTACAAATGACAGCCGGGACCAACGGCTTAACGAGCTTTCCGAGACACGGAGGAATCTCGGTATGGAACGGGTGGTCACCCATCCACGGACCAACCTAAGCAAGCTTGGCATAACCTGAAGCTGAGCCCAAGTGGCAGTTATTATTTAGCAACGAGCTCCTTGTGACATATATATAAGTCAATATTAATGTGAAAATCATTGAAGGATTTCTTTCAGCGTCTAGGTGCCTACTTTATTGCTGGTAATCATAGATTTGACGATTCATTCAGATTGTGATTTTAAAATTGAACATAAAAGTCTATAGAATTGCGAGACGATTAATATTTCAATAAAAATCTTTTTAACATCAGTAAAACCTTTTTTTATTAAAAAAGTAATTTTACATTTTGATTGGTAGTTAAAAAGTTGAATACTAATCGAATATAGAATCTAAAGAAATTGCTGTCTTCTTATTTATAGCTATAATAGGATCAACTAAGTGTAATCGCTTATTCTTAGATTTTATTTCAATCCTTTCATAAAATAAATCACCAAAGGTTTGTAAATTCGATAATATTGTAAAGTTCTATTGAGGGATAATGCAATGTAGTTAGCAATATTTCTCTCTCTATTTTATAACGATTGATTTGACATTCAGGCTGCCACTAGCTTTAAAGCGAAATTACTGCGACTCGGTTTCGTTTTACAACTTGACAAAACATCGGGATTTCTTTATTATGTGTTACTCAAATAATAATAGCATGTATAATTTTCACATAAACCTTGCGGAATCAATTCTTTAAAAAATGGTAGGAACCACATTAAAATCCATAGTCTATAAGAACAAGTTGGTCACATAGAATAACACAAGAAGGGGTTAAGAAATTATGCACCAAACAAAAACCCTTTGCAAAAATACAGCCTCCTCTTCTTTCAAACTCGAACACGGTCCCGACAGCACAAAGCCGTCACGTCCGTCCACGGCGCCTCTAATGCCGCTTTATGAAGAAGTTCCTCACATTCTCCACGATATTGTATCATAGAGTAGCGTGACGGCATCCGCAGCACGCCCGCACAGCGAGGACTGTGCATTTTAAATGATGGACCTACTTAATATGTATGTCTTATTAAAGTGTAAATGGGTTATATTGTGCTGAAGAAATATGCTTTGTTGCGCTAGTAATTGCTGGAACTTTTATTATTGTCTAGTGATGTATTAATAACATTGTCAACTAGTAATTTATAGAAAGTATTCACTCATGGGCCCCCTCTTGATGGATTGCAGCCCGCTCACTATATCAAAAAGAAGACCTCAGTCCCAGCCCGTGGAAATGTTATATATAAGCTGGTTGAATATGTTGTTATTATCTCAAATACATAGCTCCGTTATTTATCATAATATATTATAACATCAATGTTATATTCGAAACTTTGAACTTAAAGTTAACATTGGAGAGGAGCAGCTCCATCTTAATTTAGGTACAATAATATAACATGAGCAATCGACCCATATGTTCTTACTTATTAAACTAATTGACGTAACACGTTCACATAAAGTTTTTATAACATTATATTACATAACAAACATTATGACTTTAGTTCCACGTGCAAGTTTGTCACCGTGTTATAAAAACATGGGCGTGAACTAAAATATTGTAAGCTCGAATAAAAACAATTTACTTACCATTAGTGTTATTGTTTGATTTCATACAAATAATGGCTCGAGGCTAAACTGTTACCATGTTAGTTCATTTGTTTTAGTTAACATGACATCATTAGCATAGCACCACGCCTGTTTTGAATGGTTAAGCAGAGGTGTACCGAGTACACACACATTTCGCCGGAAATTTGTTTAAATTCCCTGTTAGCGTTAGCTTATTGCTATCGACGAAACTTCCTATGGCATAACTACGAGGAATCGAACCCAGGGTCTCACGCGCAGCAGTAGCAAACCAACCAACGACTAACCGACCGGCCAACGAGACAGTGAATGAGATAAGTTAAAAAAAAACAATTTATCATTCCTTATAATAAGGCGAAACAGAAAAACTCTATGTTTTTTTATAAGAATACCTACACAATTTTCTTCTACATGCATACCGCTTTGAAAAGAACACACTCTTCATCAAATACACGCAAGTAAATATCTGAGCCCGTTGGCTATACAAATCCGAGCCGGAGTCTGGTCTCGTTTGGCCAATGTTTGCTGTACAAATGTCAGACCGACTGTAACGCGCGGTTTTATTAATTTACATTTAACAATATTTGCTCAAATGTTTGTTTGCATCAAGACTGCTATCGTCTTGGTTTTTTGTAAACAGGACGTGTTTTTTTTGCTGTTAGATAAGTATATCGATCATCATCTGCTTAGCCAACCAAGGTTGACCCAACTAAGGGATCGGTTTCTAGTTTTATCGGCTGCAGTTTACACTACATGCAGCGCCTGCCTATCTGACCTTCACAACTCCGCCATTGAGTAACACGATATCCCTTGATAGACTATTGGTCAGACTGTCGGGCATCCGAATACCCATGCATGACGACTGTTAATGACAGAAAATGACAGCTGGGACCAACGGGTTAACAACAATAGATCCATTGGAAATAATTGAGAGAATACCCATAGGAATGTTGGTAAGCCATAACTATGGTATGAAGAAACTGCAAAATACTGCGCATCAGTGTTTCACTTTTCTAAATCAACATGGACAAGACAACAAGAAATGGAGCACACACATTATTTAAAGGAGCCCAATTCAGAATAGCTGGCTGGATACCGTACATGTAAGCCCCAGACCATTGGAATTCTAGAAACGTGCAAGATTTTAACGCCATTTGAGTCTCCTTCCAACCTTCCTGCAAGAAAACCTGCTTAGAGCTACAACTGGGATTTATTCTGGAATTGTGCAAGTATTTCCTTCCGAGCTAATTCTCAGTAGAAAGTCAACTGTTTGAGATAAAAAAGCTGTTGCAATGCACCTGCTGGTTCCGAGTGTTGTATAAGGTTTTTAAATGGGAATTTTTAAGTTCTGCATAATGTTGTAGGTAATGTGGACTCGGAATCAAAAACACTATACAAGGTTTGAAATGTGTCGTTTTTTTGGGGTTAAATTCATTTTCTTCTCTGTGATATTTATCTTGTATTTTAGCTTGTATTACACTATAGATGATCAAACGAACTTCTTAAGTGAAGTTCGATCACTATTATACGAGTCACTTCATTCGAAGATATAGTTTAATTAACAGGTAGTCCTTTAAACCTACAAGGCAGTCGCACGTTTTAAAGGAATCGATTTATCCATCGATTACATTTTTTTTTTTTTTTTTGTCGGTAGCTCAGTTTCTTTTTGACTGACTGAGCGCTCTGCTTCATTTATTTAGAGAGGAAATTAAATAATTTATAGGGATATGGGAACGTGATTGACTTGGGAGGGTGATTATATATCTTCGAATGAAGTGACTCATATAATAGTGATCGAACTTCACTTAAGAAGTTCGTTTGATCATCTATATTATTAATATTACGTCACTTCATTCTTCAGATATAGTTTAATTAACAGGTAGATGTTCAGAGTATATTTTTTATAACATAAAAGCTGTTTTGTATATAATCAAAATAAATGTTTAATTTCCATATTCAAAAATAACATAAAAAATCTTATACAATAAGTATGTAAATAATTAGGTTTGTACTTTACTTTATAATCAAGTTTATTAACTAAATAAATCTGATTATTAATACTTAATATCCGGTAATTAACTGTAGGACGACTTTACAATCATTAATTACTAATTAGTTTGTTGCGAGCAAACAGATCTTGCAAAGATACCTTCCTCTAGTATGGGCCGATTATAAAATCGAGCAAATGTTTGAGATGAGCTGGACCAGCCAGCTGTTTTCTTGATTGTATCAATAGAAACTCCAGCGGAAGCCGCCGCAGACGTGGAGGCATGTCTAGTACTGTGAGCACTAAAAACTCCCACGTCTACGCCGCTCTCCGCTAAAGTTTGCTTTATCCACCTACTAATGGACTGAGATGAAGCTTTCTTGTAAGGTTTTTTGTAGGTGATAAAAAGATTTTCAATATTATCTGGTCTTAGATTAGCTGTCATGATCAGATAATCATCTACGGCTGTGGCTGGGCATATTGAGAGGTTTTGTTTAAAATATGGTAAGACTAAAACTGGTTGGTAACCCTACCTACCGCAGAAGTTTTGATGATGTCAGAAATAGGAATCTGTAACGAATCTGTACCTCTATTTATATTGGAAACCTTTATAAGAGACAAAGTTTGCACTCTGTGAGCAGTACAAATTGCCAGTAAGACACAAACTTTTTTGGTAATTTTATCTAAAGGTAAACTGTTATTGGGAAACCAATTAGCGACATAGTTCAGTACTTTCTGGGGGTCCCAAGTACCAATGTACTTGGGTATTGAAGGCTTTTGTTTATACATGCCTTTGAGAAGGCGTTTGATACTATGATCAGATCCTATATTGCCACCTAAAAGTAAGGATAGTGCTGATCGGTGCGAGTTAATTGTTCCATAAGATCCTCCTCTGTTAAATTGTTCTGCGAGGAAAGTTAAAATGTTAGCTATAAGAGGTTCAAAGATGTTAATGCCATTTGTATTGCAAAACTGCCACCAGAGTTTGTACGATGTATTGTACTGCTTGAGAGTGCTATTTGAAACGGAGGATAACATTATGTCTAACGCTACTGGTGGAATGTTTCGTCGAGTGAAAGCGACCCGGAGAGCTTCGCGGCTCCCAGGGTAAGGCTCTTGTACAGTGGGTGTTGCGATCTGTAATTAGAACGCAAAAGGTCTCTGTTAGGCTTAAAATATATAATTTCGGAAATTAATATTTTCTTTAGTAGAGGGAACCAAGGTTGGCCGGTCCAGTATGGAAAAACCAATATGCCAGTAGCTTTGTCACTTATAATTTTTCTAAGACATTTAAGCACAAGCGAAAATGGAGGAAAGGCGTAAAATCGGCTAGAACGCCAGTTTATTGTAAACGCGTCTACCGTTAAGGCATCAGGATCTTGTTTCCAAGAAACATAGGATTCGCATTTAGTGTTGGTGCGAGAAGCGAAGAGATCAATATCAGGTTGACCTAGCTTGTTAACTATCATTTGGAAGGCCCAGTCTGATAGTTCCCATTCTATATCAACGTTTATCTTTCGGGATTCCTCATCTGCTTCAACATTATCCTTTGTATTTATGTATGATGCAAAAAGCCATATGTTTCGTTTCTCGCACCACTGCCAGATGGTTTTGGCTAGATCGTGGAGATGTGGGAACTGGATCCCACCCATCCGGTTAATATAGCTTATTGCTGTTGTATTATCAACACGCAGTAAGATTGCACAGTTAGAGGTCTCATGGGCGAAACATTTTAATCCCATGAAAACGGCGAGAAGCTCTAAATAATTTATGTGGAAGGAAAGTTCGACATCTTTCCAACCGCCGTTTATGCGGTTACCGTTACAGTATGCACCCCAACCAGTTCTAGAGGCATCTGTAAATACTTCAAGGGAAAATTTCGCATCAGGCCTCATAGGGTTTGATGAAGAACGGATATTCTGATTCCACCAAAGCAAATCAGGTAATACGACGGCAGGTAATTTAATTTTAGCATCAAAATTGTTATGTGTCTTAAGTGCCAAAAATTTTTGACGTTCGAGTGTCTTAGTGTAAAGCCAGCCGTACTTAATTGCTGGACATGCTGAGACTAGTATTCCAATGAGTTGTGAGAGTTCTCTTATTTTACAATTGGGTAATGAGGCAAACTTCTTAACCAATTTAGATATATATATTGTTTATCTTGTCAGAAGGCAGAGACAGGGACTGATCAGCAGAATTAAGTATAAATCCTAAGAATTTACAAGTTCTGCGTGGTGTTAATACACTCTTTTCGAAATTAACTACAAATCCCAGACACTGTAACAGTTCTAGGGTATTAGTTACATTTAAATGACATTCGCTGAAGGTATCTCCTATGCATAATATGTCATCGAGATATATAACTGATCTATAACCTCTCTGCCGTAGGTAAGTAATGACTTCCTTCATGATTTTTGTAAAAATTCTTGGGGCGACACATAAGCCGTATGGAACGGCATTAAATTCGTAGACCGTGCTATTAAACACAAATCGTAAGTACTTTCTATGTGCCTTGCAAATTGGTACCGAAAAATATGCCTCTTTAAGGTCTATAGTGGCTAGATAGCCATTTTTAGGTACCAACTTTGTCGCAACCCTATGATCCTCCATTTTGAAGTGAGACTTTTGAACAAATTTGTTAAGTGGTTTTAAATTTAAGATAAAACGCTTGCCACCGTTAGGTTTAGAGGTGAGAAATATGCTAGATATAAAGTCTCCTTCAGAGCGTTCACAAACCGATACTGCTCCCAAATCAATAAGCTTAGATATTGCTACTGTCATATCAGTTTCTTCTTGACACGTCAAAGTATTAGAAGGAATATATTTTCTGACAACCTTACTACAAAAAGGAATAGAGTATCCTTCTAGAATCCAGTTAAGAACTAACGGATTATCTGTTATTTTAAGCAAACGGTTGTAATATAACTGAATTCGACCAGCATGTACCTCTAACGCTGCTGAGGCGGAGCACGGGATTTGGTCTGGTTCTGCTGAGGCTGTGAGGATGGGGATTGCTTCATCGCTGACGCTTGAAAGCCTTTGCGACCAACTTGTCCGGTCTTCTTGTATCCGCCCCGCCCCCCCCTGTTCGACGCATAGCGGGAGGGGCCCGACCAGTTTACCTGGGAGCGAGGTCGGCTTGATGTCGGATGGGCAGAAGATGTTGCTGGCCTCACTGGAGCAGGTTTCTTTATTTGAAGACCCTGCTTTTCTATAGCTTTGGATGCTTTAATCTTGTCAGAAAGTTTTTGGCCGAACAGGGTTTCATCCCTGTCTACGTCTTGGATCAAGTTTAAAAACGCTTTGTCCAGACCTGGTGTCATAAACTTTTTCCGGACATCGGTCTCAACATGGTGAAGATCGCATAGGAGCCGGCTACTGTCACTCAAAAACTTAATCGCCTTAACCCTCTCTGCCCCATTTTCGAGCAGCAACGACAGTCCTTTATTGAGAGCAGCAATGCCTAGGCCTAGCTGCTGTTGAGCGCTTTCGACTCGTTTATCTTTGGTTCTGGTGATGTCGGAAATCGTGGCGGCTATTTCGGGGTTAAGTTTGGGGGCTTGCAATAGGGTGCAGTTTTCTGGAATCTGATACTGCTTCATCAGTTTCTCTTTAGCCTCTTTTTCGATCCCCTTTCGAAGTATGGGGAACCAAAGCCGAGCTAAGTTATCGTGAATTTTTTCACCGAACTTAGGTACGTCCTCAGCAACTTCTCCGAGAGCTGACAATATATCTGGGTCCAGATCAGAAAGCGGTGTTGATTCTTTGTCTTCTGACGCCTTTTCTGGTATCCTTCCATCATGGATATTTTCTTGCGAACATTCCATGGGCGTTGAATCCTCAAGAACCGCTAGCGACTCGTTTTCTATAAAACAAAGAGAACGCTTTTCTTACTAACCAATTCAATACAAAACGAACATTCAATAAATTCGAAAAAATTATGTTGAGGGTAGTTGTAAAAATAATAATTGTAAAATATCGCCTTGAAAAATCTCGCGGATTACATAGATAAAGAGAGAATTGCTTGCATACGCCATCTAATTCGATATCACCAAAGTTAGGTGTTTTACTTGATACTGCTTTAGAATAACCCTCGGTTAATCTTTAAGCGTAGGGATAGTTCAGTATGTAGGTACCATCGTGTTAATCCGTGATCAACACACATACACTATATTTTATGCATTTTTTCATTAGGTAGTTTGCTTTTGTAATAACCCACGGTTATTATCCAAGCATAAGTTTAACTTGTGTTGATCCACGATCAACCACTAGTTTATAATGATCTGCGTAGTTATTTTAGTTTCTACGTTTGCTTTGCGATAACCCACGGCTACCGTCTAAGCGTAGAATAATCGGATACCATCGTGTTGACCCACGGTCAACCTTCAGGTTATTATGAACTACTTTCAAGGCAGTATAAGTTTTCACATAACACTTATGAAAATAAACACTTTACTAACCTGAATTTTCTTCGAGTGAATCAGACGATTCGATGATTCGTTGGCGACGTTTATTTTCTTTGTCTTCCAGTCTTCTTATTTTATAATGGTATCGTTCCATTTTTTCCGAAAAGCTTCTTTTGGGCATAATTATATTATCTTATAACTTGGATTAAAGTCTGAGAAATAAAGTAGATATTTCTAGGAAGCGAGTGATGACCGCGCGCTGCCTCGCACGAAAAAAGAATGAAGCAGAGCGCTCAGTCAGTCAAAAAGAAACTGAGCTACCGACAAAAAAAAAAAAAATGTAATCGATGGATAAATCGATTCCTTTAAAACGTGCGACTGCCTTGTAGGTTTAAGGGACTACCTGTTAATTAAAATATATCTGAAGAATGAAGTGACGTAATATTAATTAGAGGGTTATCTGCATTTGTCAACATCACGATGTTCCTCCTAACCGTGTCCTTCACGTTATACATCATTCTTCTCTGACATTCTTGGTCTCTGACCATCATCGTCATCATCTTCTTTCTTCGTCCTTCTCCACTTAATCCTTATTTAAATTTTCTTTAGTCTCTACTCATTCATACTCGAAACCTAGAAACACACTTAAAGTTACAAAATAAACGTAAAGCCTAACAAAAATAACATCTAAACAATAACCACGGAACCAGCGCACGGAGTTGGTTTCATTTGAAAGTTTTCCGTTTTTCAAGCATACAGCACACAGCCCCAAGTGGGGTGACCTACTCTTCAATTCACGATACGGAACTTTTTTCATCAATAGCTGGCGACGCGACGGAAGCGAATATAGTTGAATTGATGCGCTACCATGTTTTCAGTTGGATGGTTATGTTCTTTGGTTGCTGCGCGTGATTTTATGAGTTTTGTTTCTTTTGTTATTTTCGTAACATTTTGGCTGAAGGTCAAGGACTTAAGTTACGTTGGTAAGTAAAAACATACAGAGAAGAAGCAATTTTTTTTGAGTTCGTCGGCAAACGAAAATGAACGAATTTTGTTCGGTTTTAATGAACGCGGCGATCGCGTGTTCTCGCAAGGATCACTTTGATTAGGACGCGATCTTATATTCACGCTTTTTTCCCGCAGGTGTCCCAAAAAGCAACTGAACTCAAGTGTTTGAAAAAATACTTCACCGCGGTTTATACCTACCTTAGATAATCAAAAGGCAAATATTGACGTAACTACTTAAGATATCCGGCCAAAACAGGAAAATTTTAACAGAAAAAAAAACCTTTTCTACCTTTCTGAGGTTTTAAGTGCCCTTAGCTAAAGTAAAAAGTGTGATCCTTACCTTTTGAAGTTCTCTCCTGGTCGTTATGTTTTCCAAAGATAAGTCGGGGATATTAATAATGACTTTGGAGAAAGAAGATGGCAGGGAATATCCGGATAAAAATGATGATCGTTATCGACTGAAAAATATGGCATTTAAATATTTTTTTCCGTAGCGAGCGCCATCGGAAATCCCCTGATTTTTGCAGGTGTCCATAAGCGACCATTTTTTTTCTATGAATTAGTGGGTAAGTCATCGTTCTTCGAATAGGCACTTGGTGGTGGAGGTCGGATATACGGTGACCCTACGTACAGTAGGTACTGGTACTCAGCTTCATCCAGTTAGATGGAAGCCGATCCCAACATAATGATGTCGGTAAACTATCGTCGCTTTGTTAGCCAACCTTTGACCCCGAAAACAATACAGATCCAAAACTACGAGAACTAGTTACAAAATGATGATGTTATTCTAATAGACTATTAATTTGTTAGTTGTTAACTTACTACAAACACTTGGGTTCGAAGATAAACCTCGACTTGAGAAATTATTTCAGAACAATGATTTTAATTCACGGACATGGTTCAGGATCTGAAGCCTAGACAAAGTAACATTTTCTCAGCGATTAAGAAGATGGAAACGTGAAAATGTATTGTATTAACATAAACTACGTTCCCAAAGTCGTTGCAGAAATAATAAGCAACACGCTGAGAAAATTATTGTCACTGTCTAGTCAGAGTCAAAGTCAATAAGAAAGCTGCAGTCTTATCTAAGGGTATGGTACACACGGCTACACGTCAAGCTATACATTTCCAGTGTAAGTTGACCTCACAATGTACGGAAATCCTATACAATGCGAGATCAGCATAAACTGGAAATGTATAGCTTGATGTGTAGCCGTGTGTACACAGACACTTATGCTTTTTTGGTCTGGACCATATCATACTTTTTAACAAGTTAAAATAAAAACAAGTTGTTAATGTTATATCTTTACTTTAACTGCCTACATGATCCTTGTAATTTTTAATGTATCAGCACAGTGTTTTGAGAGCGTCACAGTGAGTCCTACCGGAATCCGTGATTTTTTCACCACAAAAAAAGGAGTTTTCCAGCAACAATTTTTGCGTAGAGTCACTTAGTTTGATGTACAGAATGTTTGGTTGACGGCTGCGTGAAGAGTCCGTGTACACCCTGTATAAGATCACGTCTTTAACCGACTTCTAAAACAGGAGGTGGTTATGTATTCCACGAACATCTTTTTTAGGGTTCCGTAGCCGAATGGCAAAAAACGGAACCCGTATAGATTCGCCAAGTCTGTCTGTCTGTCCGTGTATGTCACAGCTACTTTACTCCGAAACTATTAGGTCTACACAGTTGAAACTTAGTAGGTATTCTGGTATTCTGTGAACCGCTATAAGGTTTTTATACAAAAAAAAAATAAGATTAAGGGGGGTCTCCCCGCGGCGATCGGCGGCGGCGACCTCTCGCGTCCGGCCTTGGTTCAATCCATGGTCCGGAGCGAGACGGAATGGGACGCCGTCACCTCCTTCTGCGAAGCAGTCATGCTAGCGAAGGAGGTGGCGGAACGTGAGAGGGAGAGAACCTCACGTCCCAGCCGCCGCGGGAGACGCACCGGGCGTCGGGGGCCACGTGGTGGCCCCCGGCCACCGTAGGCGCGGGCCTGTGGACGGTGAGCTATGGGCTAGCTCGCCGTCCGTCCGTCTTATGACGACAGGCCGTGTCGACGGCGCGTTCTTGTTCCACGCGCGCCTCAAAGAGAGTCAGCAAACAGGAAGGGGTCCGAAAGGACCGATGCCTGCCAGGGTTGCGGGACTATTCGACAGAGATACCGCGGCCCTGGAACCCAAAGGGCAAAGGAAGGAATATGGATGGGTTTTAGTCAGTAAAAGTCTGACACTCCCTCCTGTTCAGCCTAGAGCGGGAGGGGTTGTTTGATGATTTCCCATCCGAAAAAAAAGGGTGGTCTCCCCTTATATGAAACTGAAACAAAAAAATATTTTTTTCATCAAACCTATACATGCGGGGTGTCTATAGATAGTTCTTTAAAAATGACATTGAGGTTCCTAAAACCATTTTCTCTCAAAGTCAATCGTTTGAAAGATAAACACTTCCAAAGTGGTAAAATGTGTGTCCCCCCACTAATTTCTAAAGTAAGATGAGAAAAATTCTGAAAAAAAATTAGGATTATAGAACTTAAAAAAAACTTTTAATCAAAATTTGTTTGAATAAGATTTAATGTTTATTTTTTGAGATATGGGACTTTCTCATCAAACTGCAACAACAACTTTGTTTTTCATTATCATACTATGAAAAACAAATTTAGTTTTGTTGATGAATGTAAAACAATACAACTTACGAACGAATGCCTTCAAAATATTTTTATTACATTGTTTGGTGCTACGGAACCCTATGTGCGTGTGAGTACGACTCGCACTTAGCCGGTTTTTTTATAAGATCTTTTAGCTTTCAATCACATAAAGCTCTTTAAAAAACCATAGACTTGTATCGTAAACATTTCGGTTGATAACCTGACAATCGGGCAAATTCAAAATATGCACGTAACGGAAATGACATGAAGAATAAAGGTACAAAATAACAAAAACACATCCTCTAAACTAAAAACTACTCAAAATTATTAAAAAGTAACACCCGAGGGGCGCACGTGAAAATAAAATAATTGTATCATAACCGTATAATAGAGGAGACGTGGCGTAAATTAATGGGGCTTGTAATATAAATTGATATAAATTGTGTCTCGACGGACGTTGGCCGAGGCTACTACGATACGAATTCAAAATGATGTCGGTTTAAAGTGAAAGCCGATCGAGATAGTACGAGGTGAAGCGTTTTATTGCTTCAGTAAATTATGGGCGATACAGTATAAATTAAATATTCATTTATGAGTTTTGAATACCTTTTTGAACCTGTTTGGTATTCAAGTGACGTTGGCGTGTCGAATCGTGGTGTGTGATAATAATTTATTAATTGCAGTTGATTTTCTTACCTTCCCACTGCTGAACATTGAACATTGCTAATGTTGCCTCGATCGGAAAAAAAAAATACTTAAACCATTCATTTGAGAAGAATATCAAGTAACATCAATAAAATAATCAGTCTACTTGTTCCCCCTCCAGAAGAGGGAGGCTATTCCAACATGGTGCCCATCCTTCGAATTTTCGATTCTAGGACATGCTCGTCTCCTCGAATGTATGAGGTACCCGCCTGTGTTTGAACCCACGACCAGCAGATTGAAAGTTGCTTGTGCAATCTTGAACATGATGATAACTTTTTATGGCGTCATTGTCATAAATCTACTTCGAAAACCAATAGTGATACACTCACCCCATGATAATTGCTAAGCAACAATTAATATTCATTAGGAGAGCTTCGGTCTATTAATTCAAGAGCTCGTTCGATCTAGTTCGGGGCTCTTTGTTTCTATTGCAGTTCTGTTAAGTCCGTTAGAAGATCTAGTAGACCAGTGATTAATAGATACGGGAAGAATGGAAACGGAATGATTTATGGGTGGTGAAGAACGGGTTGTAAATAATGGTAGTTTTGTCAGGTGCCATCATCAAGTCTTAGTTTAGTTTTTATGCGTTATTCAGTGCTTAAAACTAGCTAAATTCTGTCTTGTGTACGTTTTATGTTTAAAGTCATGGACTTACAAGTTACTTACTTATTGTAATGAATCTTATTAGTATCAAAGATGAAATATTAGCCCGAGGTCCTGTTCTGTTTGGTCCTTATGATTAGGTCAGGTCATTAAGAATTATAGTGAACATAACATTATGTGGGCTTTTTGTTATTTACTTGGTAATTAATTAAGTTATTGGGTTCGCTGGCGGATACTTCAAATATCAATTATTATATCTGCATGAATACTTCAAAGTCTCGGAAAGTGCTATCATGATTTTATTAACTAACGCAATTTTTGGATGAGATGGTTCAGATGGCCATCTGAACCATCTCATCTGCTCATAGTCTGAAAGACTGATCGCAAGATTAAAATTAAAAAAAAAAAAAATTGGGATGAATCTAAGGGTGCAGATTACAAAAATTGTTCCCAAAAGATGGCAGTTAATCATGAGTTTAAACATACGCGGGGACTAAGTCGAAGCAAATAGAATGTTAATCAGCTTCTGTTACGGTGGAGGTTTGGTGGTACATACTAAGATAAATAACTTGGTGCGATTTATAATTAATTATTTTGAAGTCAGATATTCAGTAGCTCATAATACCTCCAGAACTATGAAGAGGTTCTCCAAGCTGTTTGGTTCTAGCTCCGACAGCTTTGACAGTAATTACGGATAGTCAGAAGTTTCAAATTCTGATAAAAAGTTTAGCCACAGCGCTGTCGTGTTACACAAAAACAGAGTAGTGGACAATCACTCCGTGTAAAACACAAGCATTTTGTTGGAACCGGTTGTTAGTTTTTATTTTTCGTGTAGGTAATACTAGTATGTACTACCCACTACAACCTCGTGAGAGAACATAAACCTTAACTTTTAGGATATACCATCCATCCCAGTTACTAACTCTGACACTAAACAAAGTGTGTACATAAAAGAGCTACATTCCATTCAAATCCTTGTTCCCAATTGGTGTTAATTCCACTTAAACGATAATCAATTTAAATAACTGTGAACTGAACTGTGTGTGAACTTCCAAGGAAACCACGGTCTAAAATTTTAGTGTAAACGGAACTTTACGTGTTGGAATTAAAGTTGTTTTCCCTAAAACAATTTGTTTACACCTTTGGAGACTAAATTGCGAGCGCAGTATACCTACCTGCCCTCACGTGTCGTCATCGCTGCCATGTTAATAATTCAGGGAAACGTCAGAGGACTCATCAGGGCGTAGATTACCTGTGCGAAGGAATAGTTTGAGCATTTTGGCGGGAACTGAGACATTCGTTTAGTTACGTTGGTTAAGGGAATGAGAAAAACGTACAGTCAGTGTCAGAAGTCAATTGAAACACATTAAGGAAAATGCAAAAAAATATATAAACTTACTAATTGAAAAAGTATAGGTAAACCGACCTTAATACCAATATTAAAATGATTAAGAAAAATGCAGGTTAATCTTATTAGCCTAGGATAATTCAGAAACAGTCCCATGTGGTATATAAATAATAACATTACCTTCTTTATCATCATCATTAAACGTCCACAGCCCGACTTTATTCAATACTGGTTGCCCAGTTAGGCTGTGAAGAGAGACCGCGAGCGAGAATTCAGAAGGACTTGAAAAAGGTAAAAAATGGATTACTTAAATTAACGCTTTCATTTTACTTGGCTATGATGAATTTGGCGTCAGTCATCGAACATAAAATCTAGGAATTCTAAATTGACCTCATCCACGACTGCTGTTACCCACAGTACCCAGTTTATTTTCCCAAATAAAGAAATAGTCTAAAATTGGAGCACTGAGTTGTTACAGCTTATTACTCGGGATTTGGCACTGGTGCGCCAAATGTTACGCCAAATTCAGTTTAAAGGACGCATTACGTGCCGTTATTCATGTTAGTATCAGTTCTGTGTCCACTGGGCGGGTGGGGTGCTGTATAAAGCTGCGTTTAACGATAATTGAGAGACATTGTAGTGATCATCTGGGGATATTATGTTTAGTGATTAGGTTTTATTATGTTGAGGTAGCAAGTGTGGTTAATATCAGATTGGAAATCAAATATTAGACATAGCTGTTGCCCGTAGCTTCACTTGTGTTTTGGTCGGAAATTTTCCCATGAGCACGTTGTAATTATAATCTATGGCACTCAGGGATAATGTAGCTTCCTATTAGTGAAAGAATTTTCAAAATCGGTTCTGTAGATCCAGACATTGCCTCCTACAACCTCACAAACTTTACTTCTTCATAAAATTTGTATAGATATAGACTACGACGACACGACGCAACTTCGTCCGCGTCTAAGACAGATCTCCTATGGCACTCGGTTATTACTGCTTTATTTTATAGTAAAATAATTTTTGAAATCGGGTGAAACGTTTTTGAGAGTACCTCCTAAATCCAAAGTTTACCTGTTTATAATATTATTATAAAGCTTATATCATGAAAGTGTGGTAATTGCAAACTATAGTATGTACTACACCCTTAAAATATGACCACATATTTTTGGTATAGCCATACGTACCTTATAAAAGTCTTGTTTGCAAACAAAAAGCATCAAAAAATGTAGTCAGTCACCAACCTATATTCGGAATAAATTTCCTAAAGCGCAAAAAACCCTGTCCGAAAATTCCCCGCATTTTCCAAAACATTTCTCGAACGTAAAGGTAGACAAAACGTCAATAGATCCATTATCAGAACGCCTGTTCGCTGAGGAAGAATTCATAAAACTTCTTCTAAATTCAGCCCAATTGTCCGTGGCATGACCTCATTCTGGGCACAATAAATAGCCTCAGTTCCCGGGTGCTGTCAGCGATATTTTCTTCTAAATCGTCACTGTTTTGTAAACGTTGCGCGGCCCGCGATTTGTACACTTAGGGAATAAATGGAGCGCCAAATGCTCGTGCATCGACTGAAAAAAGATGCACTGCGTTACGGGATAAATCGAGCTTGAATAGTGTTGCGTTAGTGAGAGATGGGCGAGTGTGCTAGTGATTCAGGCATTTTGCTGGAATTTGAAACGACGAAAGTGTTTCAATGTTCATAAATAATTACATACTCGTAATCAAAACTCAAAAACTCAAAGCGTTTATTTCAATTAGACCTTAACAGGCACTTTTGAAAGTCAGAAAAACAAAGGCGAAGCTACAGTCACAGACACAAGGCATAATAACTTGTGAAAGTACTGTAGTTGCCCATTCCAAAGCGTAGATCTCTATGGAGAAGAATGGGCAAGAAACTCCATGGACACTCTTTTCAATCAAAATATTGTTACAAGATCTTGGTTACATCATTCATGTTGAGATTATACATATATGTGAGAACGATATAGAAAGACGTGCACATTAAGAGCGTCCAGAGTAAAAGATTATAACTATCAATAATTTAAAAACAAAGTAGTTAAAATAAACCGTGGCAGCTAAGAGATGACCAGTCCCAACTGACAGCGCCCGTTCACGAACATGACGCATGCATCAGCTCCATTCAGCTCAACCATATTGAAGGGAACTAAACGACCCAACACACCCGCCACTATCAGCGAGACATTTGAGTGAGCCTGACATTCTCTCAGCCACCAGGGCACATTCGAGTCAATGAAGGATAACTAAATGTAAATGGTAGCTTTACAGTACATAGTACTCACACATGTGCTATGCAGTTATATAATACTAAGAGATTGAATCTATACAATGCAAAGATATTTTTACAATCTTCTGCAGCTTCCACAATAATTTCACATGAGCTTCTGATTAGTTTGCCCCTATGGTTGTGGAGCAGGACCAGCATTGAGCCAAGCATTTTTATCATCGCTGTAATCCCCTAACTTATAATATGCTTGCCTACATAGTGTGCGTTTTATACAAGATTTAAATTTTGTCTCATTCAGTTGTTGAATGTGGGGAGGTATTTTATTATAACATTTTAAACAGTACCCCATGAAAGATGAGTCTACTTTAGCTAGCCTGAAACCTGGCTGTACTAGTTGGTCCCTGTTTCTAGTATTATAGTGGTGTCTGTCACCTCTTTTACTAAACAAATGCAGATTTTTCCTAACGTACATGATGTTTTCATAGATGTATTGACAAGGTACTGTCATGATGTTAATTTCTTTAAACAGTTCCCTTAGAGAATCGCGCCTATGTAGATCATATATGGCTCTGATGGCTCTTTTCTGCAGAATAAATATAGACTCAATGTCTGCAGCCCAACCCCATAGTAAAATACCGTATGACATAATACTATGAAAATAACTAAAATAGACTAGCCTCGCGGTATCTGCATCAGTAAATTGGCGGATTTTTCTAACAGCATATGCTGAATTGACACCATTTATTTGTACTTGCTGATGTCTATCGTTTAAATACGATTTCACTAAACTGAGCGCAAGTTTCCTTAACCCGTAATGTTCAAGTTTTAAGAGTAGGGTTTCATGGTTTACGCAATCAAATGCTTTTGAGAGGTCACAGAAAATTCCTATGGCATCTTGTGCCTCTTCCCACGCAGTAAATATGTGTTTTAATAAGGTGACACCGGCGTCAGTCGTACAACGTCCTTTGGTGAAACCATACTGTTTCTCATGCAAGATTTTATTGGTGTTAAAGTGGTTGAGCATTTGATTAAGCATTACCTTTTCAAACACCTTGCTGAAAACCGGCAATACGGATACGGGTCTATAGTTATTGGTGTCTTTACTGTCCCCGGACTTGAAAAGTGGTATTACCTTACTGTATTTCATAAGGTCCGGGAAGACTCCTTTGTCCACACACAAATTAAATATTAAGGCCAAGTACGGTGCTATAGTCTCAATAATGGCTCGACAAACTTTAATTGACATACCCCATAGATCCTCGGTTAATTTGACTTTGATTTCTTTAAAAGCTTTAATGACTGCTATGGGGTTTATATGTTTAAATTGAAACTCAACCGGACAGGCCGAAACGTTCGCTCTTAATAAATCAATAGAAAACAAGGGTGAGGAATTTAAGGTTTCAGTAGTTTTAAGTGGGATACTAGTGAAGAAATCTACAAATTCTTGAGCAACTTCATTTTTAGAGCTAAGAAGACCACGTGAAGTCTCTAGAGTGATATCATTATTATATTTTTTATTTCTGTTAGTTTCACTATTGATGATTTTCCAAACCGTCTTTATTTTATTATCGGCGGATTTAATCTTGTTGCTAATGAATAAGGCTTTAGCTAACTTACAGGAGTTTTCAAAAAAATTTGAGTAAGTTGTAACATATTTATTAAAAGTTTCTGAGTTGATGTAAGGCTTAAGGCCATACAGCTCAAACAATCGTTCCCTACTTTTCCTAATACCTTTAGTTGCCCAGTCACTGAACATAAACTTTGGGCAAATAGATTTGGTTTTCATTTTTAATGTATTATTGAACTCTGTGTAAACTACCGAAAAGAATTCCTCATAAAATTGATTAACATTTTCAATAATATGGCTCGGAATGCCTAAATTACTAATTAAGCTATTTTTAAATTTATTCAAATTACTGGGTGTTATTAGTCTAGATTTTATCTGGATTCTTTGTAATGGTGTGTAGGACTCGAAAGCAACGGTTTGCCCGCTGTGATCAGAAGGAAGTTAATTTACAATGGATTTATCTAAGTAATCGCAGCAACAAAACACATTATCAATACATGTAGCAGTATTTGTAGTAATTCGAGTTGGTTTCGAAAACACGTTTGACAAATTAAATGATTTAAAAAGATGTAAGAATCTACTGCTATTCGAATTTTTGTCTAAAATATTAACATTAAAGTCACCACAGATAACTAATGATTTATTACCAGTTGCAAGTTTTGCTAAAGTATCTTCCATTACTGACTCAAATATAGAGTAGTTTTAGTAATGGTCAAAAGATATTTTTCTTGATAATTATCAAGAAAAATATCTCTTGACTTGTATATGATTAATTAATCACCTATTTTACTTTATAGAAGCGTGTGAAATTCTAAATAGTTTTAGTTGGTAGATGGAGTAGGTGAAATGTGTGTGTAAATGCACCTTCAATACAGAAAAATAAAACAAATCTGAGAGCCATATTTAATAAAAATACAGAATTTACAATATCTTAAAAAAAACTGGCACTTTGGACATATCAACTCGAAATTATACTCGTAGTTACTTATTTGTCTCGTCCATATCATAACTTATTACAATAAGGTTGCTATCCCTTCTTGTTCCTAGTTTCCCCGACGACGATATTTCCTCTATATTGCCGACCACTGCTGTGCTACCATGACTATTTATTGCAGTTACGTTACCGAAACAAAATTACATGGCGGATTTGTTTCAGAGGGAAACGCACTCTGATAACAAAATATGTTTGGGTATTGAGACAGAACGAAATGAATAAACTCATTGCAACTGCACTCGTTTCAGATATTCCATCGTAAATATTCCTATAGAATAACTCGTTGGTCGAGCTTGCGACCAGCTATAGCACTACTGCTGCGCTACAGGTTCTAGGTCATTTGAAAAGAGAAACCATGATATTTCTTGCCGGTTGTTCTCCATCTCCAGGAAACGACCAACCCGAAACGTGTACCTTTTCTCGACGTTTTACAAGTGCCCGTGTAGGCTTTGAAATAAAATATTTTGATTTAATTTTGGGTAAGATTCTCAGGTTGAGGAAAGTGTTATCAGGTTTATTCATCAGGAATCTCATACTAGGCTAAATGTGACTCTACGATAGTACACCTCTGCCTAAACTTTTTGAAAATACAGGCGCAATGTTAAATGTCACATAAAGTTGCGATCATTTATGAGATTTATAACTAAAAGCAGCAGTAATTCCTATTGTCAGACAATACATTTTCGAACTAAACCATTAAAGTCTGGTTCCAATGTTTGTTTAAAATATTACAGTCCAATGAAATGTATTCCTGTTACAGATATTACAGCTATACTTCATGAGTTTTATTTACATTTCCTCCGGTCAAACATCTCAATACCGTCCGCGTTTTAGTTTCCACAAAGTTTCATTTGATTTGCGACCGCCGTGCCTCGTGCCTCGTGCCAGAGATCTGTTTTGGCAGTTACCAACGAAACTTGCTATATTTCAA
Source organism: Eugnorisma glareosa (assembly GCA_947578425.1). Classification (NCBI taxonomy): domain Eukaryota; kingdom Metazoa; phylum Arthropoda; class Insecta; order Lepidoptera; family Noctuidae; genus Eugnorisma; species Eugnorisma glareosa. The sequence goes on from OX387970.1 coordinate 812,420, forward strand.
AGTTTTCAAACATACAACTTTGTTATATTTGGAGTACGAACAACACTCGGGCAGGAAAATACTTGGAAAACTTTCCAGGTGGGGTTTTTTGCCCTCGAGAACCGAGATCTGACGTTTTTGCGCTAATCGAATTGTAGCTATCGCTTGTTCCACGAATTCTCAAGTTTGAGAAAAATTCCAACTTTCTGTTTACATGCAAAAGATATGAAAAAGTAATTGAAGAATATTTTTTATAACTTTTGAATGAGTAATTTTTGGACTAAATATATAAAAAAAAAACGTTCTTACCTACGAGAAAACTTTTGAAATTTAGAATTGTAATAAAAATACCTTTACAAATCAAAAAGCTTTTGAACAAAACCTACATTACCTGCAAAGAAAAATACAAAACTAAACATGTAAAAATTTATCCAAGATTCTGCTCTAAAGTAGAATAAGAAGAACATTGTAAAACAGGACATTTCAGCGAGCCGTTACTTATTCACACCGCTTGTCGCAACCTAGTGCTGCTCAAATATTCAATGCCGCCATCTTGTGCTTGTGTTAAGCTTGGCTTAACTACAGCCGCAAATGACGTGAGCAGAATAGAAAATGGTAAGAAAGTGTGTCTATATGGCAACGCGAGCAAACTCCTATTATTATAAAATCTTAGATAGAACGCCCGCACGTAATAGCTAAATAAATCATGTACATGTTTAAGAAGTAAGTCTTAGCTGGCTGTGTATTTTAGACGTTCATGAATATGTACAGTACTTTCATAAACCTTATGACAATAAGAATAAAGTTCACTGTAGTACAAAATCAGAGGTAGGGTAGTACAAAGTCGTGAGAGTGATAAAATGACTGATAGTGTTGAATAATGAAAAACGTTATGGAACAGAATACACATTCTATTCGGTGACGATTCTCATCTGCCTAGCTTTATCGTAGCTATGTTGGGGTCAAATCAAATCATTTATTTGGCTTGATTATAGGTACACGTAAGGATGAAACAAAACAATAGAGCTCAGGCCAATATTCCTACCCCAACAGGTGTGCAAAACTAGTAAATTATATAATTAAAAAAAAAGGGGAATTGGAATGACAAAAATTAAAAACAAATGACACCTTATGTACATTACATTACAATAGGACTTCAGAAATTAAATTAATTACATTTATCATTTAAGTCAGGAATACAGAGGTGTCTTAATATTATCAATTTAAATTCTTATCGGTCAGAAATTCGTCAATTGAGTTATATTATAACATTTATTACTTAATAGATCTGTCACTTTTCTTTTTGAAAAGTGGAAATGTCTCATTTTTTATTGAATCGGGTATTTTGTAAAAAAAATATCGGACCCATACATATAATACTTTTTATTATTATTTCCTTTATTCACTTTCTTAACTTATTAATTTACATTTTTAAGTATTTATTTTAAAAACTTATTCAAAAATATAAAAAATAGTGGTCCGCCGGTATCGGGAGCAGGGTCTAAGCTACCGGTGGTTATTATTATTATTTATTAGGGCGGTATAGGAACCACTACCAATTAACACATTTAATACTGTCTCCTGATTGGCCAGTTTCTGTTTTCGGCCACTTTATTAGTAAGATGCATATCTCATTTAACAAAAACAGCCACCTCGAAAACATAAATTTGGGGAATAAAAGTATAATAAAATAAGGGGTCGGCTTCCAGTCTAACTAAATGCAGGTAAATATCAGTTTTCTACATGAAATGATGCCTATCTGACCTGCACAACCTAGTAAGTACTAGATACTACCCGATAGCCCTTAGAGTGGTCGTCAGACCATCCGGTGACCAATTTACAAGAGATACCTATTATGCTTCCATCCAAGATACAGATACAGTATCAATTCAATTTTTATTTTACAACTCAATTCCCATATTTTATTTCTCGGCACACACGAAAGAAAAGTAAATGAAAGATTTTACGACAAATATAAAACGGAGCGAACTTTAGATAAGAAAGTGGAGTGTCGTATTTTGATCGTTAAACCTCTTCGGTAATGTATTCGATACAGCTCGATATATTTCGCTGTGTCGAGACTCGAGTGGCAAGTTTTCCCGAACTTGTCCCGACTTTGTATTTGAAATACACTCGAATGGATCCCGTAATGCAGTTTTATTCACACCTGTTTCTTGTAGGTTAAAAAATAATGGCTAGAATTTTTCAAAAGAGAATTTAATAAAATTATTGCCCGTATATTCCACCTCGTTAAGTTTGGATAGGGATGTCCGAAGCTATCGGAATGAAGTTTGAAAATTAAATTAAGAGTTTTTTTTAATTAAAGTTTTAAGTCTGCATCTGTTTTTTTTTTATTAAACTAAGATCCGTTAATAAATTGAATAAACATTATAATTTCAAAATGCATAAAAAGAGAATTTTCGTAATGCAAGCAAAAACAAAAAGAACAAACTTGTGACACAACATCAAAAAGGAAATAACAATGTCACAATTTCGTGAAGAACGTTGTTTAAGTATCTCAACGAAAATGGTGGCATAATGATTGACATAATAAGAAATTACTTACAGATTCCCGAAGGCCTTGTAATAGAATTAAACGATTTTATTTTCCCATTAAATAATGTTATGCTCTTCTGAATAAGCAGTATTTTTCTGATAGATTATTATTTAATTTGTCAACGGTATTTTCTGGTAACCTTTATTTGAGATTTTGGTTCGCCTTGAACTACGCCCTTCTCGTAATAAATGTTGTTTTCTTGTGTTCTTTCTTAAATTTTATTCAGTCTGCTTCCTAGGATTCGTATTATTTTATCGTTTCTTATATTATTGTTTGTCAAATAGTTAAAATATCAAAAGTCTGCCAACCAAGCCAAAGAATAACGTGTTACTTTGTTAGTAGCTGTGTTGTGGAGGCTAGATACACCGTCACTAATTGTAAAACACGGATTTGTAACGTCTATAGTTGGGAAGAGATTATGAACTTAAAAATAAAACCGACTTAAAAAAAAAACAATAAAAAAAAACAAAAAGCAAACAAAAATAACAAACCAAAACACAAAAAAGTGAAAAAAACTTTAGCTTAAGAAGCCGGTGACAAAAACACAAAATCAATAAAACAAAGGTCGTTTGTTATTTTTCTTTTTCTGTTTTTTTTTAAGTCGGTTTTATTTTTAAGTTCATAATCTCTTCCCAACTATAGACGTTACAAATCCGTGTTTTACAAATAGTGACGGTGTATCTAGCCTCCACAACACAGCTACTAACAAAGTAGAGAGTGAGAAAACTATCGATATCGACAAGTCCATTATCTATACATTATTCTAAAAAAAGAAATCACCTAACTCCTAACCGTTAAAGAGTTGTACCTTCCTTCATCAGCTCAGCGTCATGAGGTGATGATGACGACCATACGCAAATGTAGCTTTAGAAATTATTTTTTACTCACATTTATAAGAATAAGAATAAGAATAAGAATAAGAATAATTTATTGTTTATAAAGTACATTCAATACATTGATTCCTGAAACTCACACTAGGATTCCCTGTGTCGTGAGTTCCAGGCTCCTTCGTTCCGTTTACAGTACTTATTGTTACACAATTTAGGTTTAGCGCCGCTACAATAAATTTCTAAATCTAATCTAATCTACTCGTTATCTAAAAAGAAAAGGAATAAGTAAAAACATAAGAAAATAAAAAAAAAGAACAGTTAGAGGTTACTTATGATTTTATGTATATTTGAATGAACGTTGTATGTGCGTGTATGTGTGTGTGGTGTTTGTGGGTGTGTGTGTGTGTGTGTTGCGGGGTGAATAAAGACAGTGTGTCTGAATGTTATACCTGTTGTTTAGGGAAGTTTGTGATTTATAGTTGTGAATATATAATTGTAAATATGTAAATGTAAGTGCATATGTACCTATCAAGGTGAGCCAAGAGCGTTTTTTAGGATAAGATACTTTCGGTGAAATCATAGTCCAGTTTAAGAAGCCATTTTGATACTGTCATTTTACATTTGGTATGTGTTAGTTGCAGAATTTTGAGTCGGTCATTGAGTTTCGTATAAATGTGCGGACCCATGAAACCGTAAGACCTTCTACCAATTGTTTTACGGCATCGCACCCTTTTCCAGTGTACCCTTCGGCTGGACAGTATGCAAGTGCTCAGGGAGGTTTTGTGAAATCTTAGAGTGACAGACAGGATGTAAAGCTGTCTGACTCTAAGAACCCCCACTTCGGTGTATAACGTGTTAGTGGGGTACCGGAACGGCCGCCTATAGGCAACTTTAAGCAGAGCTCGCTGAGCTCTTTCTACCTTTATTAATGTGGTTTTGCCTGCAGCGCCCCATGCTACTATACAGTAGTTAAGGACTGATTGACACAGAGAGTAGTAAATCATCTTTAGTACTGAGTCATCGGCAATCTTACCCAGTTGCTTAAAGATATGCAGCATCTTTCTCACCCTACCCCTTAAAGCACTGAGATGTGTGGACCATGACAAACGGTCATCTACAAAGACTCCAAGATTATGTCGTGGCTATTGTGTGTGTGTGATAAGACTGGAAGCCGACCACAAAATAGTTGGGAAAATGATACAGATGATGAATAATACATGTCATGGTAATGGGCTTATCCCCAATAAATGGAAATCTGGGTATATCGTACACATCTGCGTACCCCCTCAGAGCATACAGGCGTGATGTTACGTAATGATGTTGTATAAACAATAAACATCCAAGCGATTGCAGCAATCACAAAGATTTGCCGTCTATTTTTGAAGAGTTCCATAGTATCTCCGAAGATCAGCATCCGATCTTCACCAAATTTAAATGGGACCACCTCAGAAGTATAATATTTCAAATAAAAAAGAATTTTGATAATTGGTTCACAAATGGGGGAGCAATCAGGTAAATCATATTAAAAAAAATACATACACACGAACATATAACCTCATCCTTTTTTGAAGTCGGTTAAAAAATCACTATCTGCTTGACTTGTTCCGCATCAAACTAAAACAAAATGGTATAAATATTGATGTTCGTAGTGCCGACGTCGTGTTTAGCCATTTAACTTATATATTGGCGCAGCCATAAAGCATTGCCGTGGCAGTGCTCCGCATAATCGCCGGCTTTCGATATAAAACGCCGCTTTGTGTGGATTCCCTGGCATTTGGTCTACGCTTCAAGCAGCGATATGAATATTATTACATTCTTCTGTTATATATTTATTGTGGATTTGTCAATAGTCTGCGTTGTTTATAGAATTATTGTGTGGTGTTCTATTTATATAATTGTCAAAAGTCACGCGACTACTACTTTAGTTGTAATCGCGTGCCTGAGAGCTTTAAGTGATATTTTTGACTGTTATTTTTTTTGTTACAATGAATTTACCATCTGTTTTTCTTCGTTTCGAGTCATCAGTTAATGTAAAGTTACAACCAAAATACGTTACTTTATTTATTACGTTTCTATTTTTGCATCGGGTAGCAATTATAGGTGACACATACACATCATTCATGTCTTTTACAGAACTAAATGGTAATTATTTGTTACCTACTGTACTGCCAGTTCTCAAGAAAATCTAAAATACTTGTCATAGAAAACCGTTGCTTATTTATCGTTTTTAAATTATTTCAAAATTCATAGACTTTACCATTTGTTCAGTATCGCCGACAGCACAATATACCAAACTAATCTGCTACATTACCGCCAATCCGCACAACATCAGCCAGCTCTCTACCATCCCCAGTCCATTGTTCTCGTAATCACCAGCGCGTCGGTGATAAACGCAGCGCCTCTGATTTACGTCCGAAGCCGTGCCATTAACGGCATTACCCAAACACCTAGGAGTTAACTCAAGAGTTACGGCTGATTTGCAACTTGTGCTCCTACGTCTTAAGACAAACTGGCTGGTGATACGTGGGGTAGCATTACCGATAAAATTGAGGTATACGAAAAACGTTTAAAAAAGAAAGAAATAAAGACAATTGTGTTTACTCGGCACAATTAAAAAAAAACACCCTAAAAATGTAACAAAATACATAAACAAAAAAATAATAATAATTCCAAAAGGGGCTCAGATCATCATAACCAGATGCCATCCAATCCGTGCCAGACGGCCACACAAGGTGAAAAAAACGAAAACGGTCAAAAATGTACTAAGATAGGTATTGTCCATAGAGAACCTTTCGTGTATTCGATTTCGGGCAGTAAAAAAGTCGCGTCCATAACTTTGAAAAAAAAAACAACAAAATTGATTTAGAATTTGTTTGTCTAACAAAAACAATCAGAGAAACCCACTAAATTCAATTATAGTTACCAGACAGCAATTTGATGAAAACCGAAAACGTGATCTAATAAAAAACTTTCTGAACTAGAACACGCTTCTCACACTGACTCTCATAAATGTCTTCAAAGTCAAATAACCAAGCAAACATAGCAACAAGTAATCCCATAAATTGAATTCCAACAATACGCACCACTTAGAAAAATCTTGAAAAAATAATCCACACTCTCAAAGACGGAGTACTAATAAATAATACATGGCAAAAGTTCCCGGCTTGGCTCATACAGAAGATTGATCCGCGCATTCCGAATACATTTACATGTGGGAATAAATCATAACAGCAGGGCTCAGGGCTCGTGGCTCATGTCGATACAAGAGAACGACATGAGGTGTAATTTATATTGTTTGGAGGTTCGTATGGCGGTGGAAGTGAGGTTACGAATTTTGATACTGAACGTGAGGTCTTTATTGATGTTTTCAAATCGAATCCAGGAACAACAATATAGAAATGTTCTAAAAAGACTGTCTCTAAAATAAATAACCGACATCATAGTCTATTTTTCGTAAGAACCTGAACCTTTCTGACCTGTACCACGTGACTAACCTTCCCTCCAACCTAATTCTAAACAAATTAGGACTCCTGCCTCCTACCTGTGCAAAAACGGTCATCTATTATTAATATAGTGTTTCATTTTCAACCCAGGCTATTGTACTGAAAATCATAAATCACGCCTTCCTTGCTCCACTTTTTACAACATACTAGAATAACAATAGGCGTTACTCCTAAGCCTAAAGCTTAGGATAATAAAAGCCTTACAGGAAAGTACTTCTTGAAGAATGATTTGGCATATTTTTTCAGTAGCAAAGCGAAGGAGGCGGTATATTGCTCCTAACTTTTTGCTATTACTGAGGAAAAACTTGCTGTTACCCGACGAGTGCTGGCTGATTGAAACAATACATTTAAAGAAATACTTCAGAACTTCGAAAACATCGATGATAGGATTTAGTGAAAAAGTTTTTAGGTACCGAATATCGAAAGAAAATGCGATGTTATTCTGGCTTTTTGCGTAAGGATTTTATGAACGTTTGAATGTAAACGACGAGAACTGAGAAAGTACAATTTAGCCATCTGAATAAAAATGTAATTACAATACAGTCTAATATGATCAAGATCTTTTAAATTTGTATGACTATGGCAATGACAATAACATGAGGTTTCTCTAGTATTCGTTGCCAGCTTGCTAAGCTAAATATATCTAGATGCAGTATACGTGTAGCCTAGATCTATACTAGTGCTGGTAGATATTGCATAAACTATGTTCTGTTCCAGTATTTAATTAAATCCTATGGAATTTAATAGATATTAGTTTCGAGAATCTGATCTATTTGATTATAACATTTCCAAATGCTAGTCGTGTACAACTTAGTTGACGATGAAGACTGGAACATTATTATAGTTAATCAATTTCATCATCTGATCGGCTTCCAGTCTAACCGGATGCTGTTGAATTTTATATTGAGCGACTGCCAAAACCTTCCAAACTGTGTCCAAATTACTTGGTAAGACTATACCCCTTGGTTACTCAGTTAAGTTGTTTTGATAATATCCCAGACTAAAGAGGTTTCGTATAATTTGTAGAGGCTTAACTATAAATTTTAACAAAAATACTTTTATACTTTTAGTAATTTTGTTCCAGAACTTTTATCTACTCGAAAACTCTTTTATTCTCGTCGTTTAGTGTTGAAACATTTTGTTTCATTACTGTGGCTGTGACTTATTATCGTCGAGAGTAGGGGGCGTGGTCTGTTAGCACAGAATGAAATAAAATGTAAAATCCATTAACACAGCCCGCTGTTAAACCGTTATTTTATCAAGTTACACTTTTGAAAATATAGTCGAAAAAAATTGGTCACGGCACGCTCTGATTCCATTTCTCGATGTTGCTCTAATGAGCAACATCGAGAAATCAACTGGATGGAAAAGGATGTCAAGGATGGAACTAATAGTAGTAATAGTTTAAGGATTACCTTAAACTCATTTTATGTTGTGGTCATTACTATTTATCATATTAATATTATAAAGTTTGTGAGTTTGTGAGGTTGCATGGCTCTCAATCTCTGGGTCTACGGAACCGATTTTGAAAATTCTTTCACTAATAGGAAGCTACATTATCCCCGAATGCCATAGGCTATATTTGCAACGTGCCCGTGGGATAATTTCCAACCAAAATGAGAGCGAACGCGGGCAACAGCTAGTAAGTAATAAACTCCTTTGAATGACTTCAACCAGTTAGTAAATCACGCCTGAAACCCTGAAGGGTTAGGAAGAGGTGAAGCGACAGCACCACCCCCACTAGTTCTGTGTAGGTCTCATGTAATAAGGGCTGAGCTTAGAGCCATCTACTGAGCACCGATACAGATGTCGGGCTGCTAACGAGAAATCTCTGATGGGAAAACCTAATAACACATCCTTTTATAGATAGGTTTTATAATGTAATACTTGTATTTTCCGACCAGAAGTAGAAAGGGGAAATATGTCACACAATTCAAAATTCTACCGTTTCCAATATTTGAATCCGAAAGAAATTCACACTTACCTCGGGGCCGCGTTACTTTATTCGGAATACGTTTTCATTGTAAAACATTTATTTAACGCGACTCTTCTTACACTTTTCCGTCTTTATCTCGGCACCGGAATAAACCGCTTGGATTAGATGATACGCTTTGCAGCCTTTAGATGAATTGCTCGGTGATTTGTTAACGCATTTACTGTTGAAGGATTGACAATTTTGTTTGTTACGAAGTTAATTGTTTTGGCAAAGTTGATTTTAAGAATTAATAGGATTTTCAAAAACTGTTTTAAGCTATTACGGTTTATAACTTATACCGTCACTCATCCCGCGATCTTGGCGCTTGCAACAGCGTCGAAATATCGGGAGCTCAGACTAATGGATAATAATCACGAAAGATATCTCGTAAGTGACAGTATAAGTTTAATAGGATTTGGTTGGGTTGGATTTAATTGTTGATGTTTTTTCTTTCAGCCGGTTTATTATAGTGCCAATCTGCTAAACAAATTTCAACCTGATCTTAAACCTATACCTCAGTTACTTTGGCAAAACAGAATACCCAGATAATGTCTTTAAGGATAAAAACAGGCAAGACCTGTTTGCCTGTTTCTGGGTATTCTGTTTTGCCAAAGTAACTGAAAACAAACAAACATCCACTTTCAAGACACTCTTGTAAGTTTACAAACAATTCCCAATAAAAACACTAGACATGTACTAAAAAACATTTTGAGCTCCACAGAAATAAATACACAAGAAGAACCTGCAAACCAATCCCATTACAAAACAACAAACGGCACAACCCCAGTCCATTTTCTAATTTTCCAGGCAAAAAACAAGGTTAGGCGAGCAGTAATCCTATGCGTGTCTTCATTACCCAGCATTAAGGCGATGACTCGACTTGATGAGCTCCTTTGTACCCCTACCTCCCCTGCATCCCTCTGCACCCCTTACACCCCCTGTGACGTCACTTCGTGAAACATTTTAGGCAAATTGTAAAGATGTTGTTCTTTAATTTTGTTTTGTTTTGTTTAAAAAGTAATTTTGTGTGGAAGATTAGGATCTTGACTGTTAACGTGGAAAAGCAGACCGTGTGTAATTGCTGCTTAGTATGAAAAATAAAACTAAAAAGACTCACTTGATGTCATGGGGCGGAGGCTAGAAGATTTGAATCTGTAACAATAAGAAGTTAGTTCAAAGCATTGCTAAAAGGATCTAGCAATAACCGAACTGTAACGTTTTATTGCTACTTGAGTTAGTGGTCTGTATTAAAACCTACTCAGAGAAGAGACAGTATTAATTAAAAACTTATCCTAAACAACAAGTTTGGTAATGCTTGAGTAAGGGTGCTGCTGGAAAACATTTGTGAAATTGTCCGTGAAAGTTGTATTGAAACAAAAGTAATTTAAAAAAATGAAAAAACCCGACTTGAAAGCAAAACACAGATTTGTAAAACCTTTCCACTAGAGATAAGTTGGGTTGTGTTTCATCATTATCTGCCTTTTCCGAACTATGTTGGGTTCGGCTTCCAGTCTAACCGGATGCAGCTGAATACCAATATTTTACATGGAGAGACTACCTATCTGACCTCCACAACTTAATGAATACTTGGTAATACGATACCCTTTGGGTTGACAAAGACTCGTTATTAGACTTTCGGGCCACTGACTACACCTGTAACGACTTGGGCTACATTTTATGTAAGAAAATAATGAATAACGTACATAATTGAACCTGTTAATTTTATCTAACTACCAACATTTAATAAACCACCTTTGTTCTCACTAATCAAGTAACTAACCCCATGAATGGCGTCGCTCACTGCGCCCGACTGCCCGTGCGTGCGCACAAACTAGGCAACAGGATTAAGAGCTCAGCGGCTTACACAACTTGTAATCGGCGCTGCTCGTCCGAGAGTTATTTGTATCACTGGCAGTTGGAACTCACTGGATGTTGATACGTTGGGGAACAGGATTTTTTTGTGGGATGATGTGATTTGTGCCAATGCCGAGTGAAACTTATCATGAAATATGAGGCTTCGTCCTTGTGCACTGTGACATGAAACAACTGGGTGAATTTGAAAAGCACAAAAAAATCTATCACACGAGCTTTTGTTAAGCGACAAACAACTATATTCGTGTAGGTAATACAAACATTCATCCGCGAGCATAACTGTTAGAATTTGATTTCGTGTTGTGATTTACGTACTCATGAAACTGTTCATTCCGTGGATGAATGTTTGTGGAGTTACAATAAATAGCTCGTGACACAAATGCTATCAACACAAACTCGTGCAGCGGGTGCTCGCAGGGAGCCGTTCTCGTGCTACTTCTCTTTACTCTTTCCACTTCTCACTTCAATACCTCAGCAAGCTGCCAAGTCCTTCCACAACTCTTCTGCCGAAGGACTAGGCATAGGTTGTAGGAAATGTATCTAAGTGTATAATTCAGTTTTATTTTAACATTTGAAGGATAGAATATTAATGTAGTATCATATTCGTACAACGTAAATAGCATTCTAATTATTATATCTGTCGTGAGTAATATGGGCACTCATTTCGAACTAAACTACACACATCAAAAGTGTCTAGGGATCAAGCATTTTTATGTGGATTTCTTGAGATTGAGATGTGGCTTTGTAATAAATTTATGATTTTATAAATTTATATGGATCCTTTTTGGTGCATTTCATAATTTGAATCAGGAACTGTGAATCAAATTCGAGTAAAAGATGAAAATCAGCTGTCAATATTTTCCCTATAAAAACATACAACGCATTGAAGACATTATTAGTGCTACTGTTTCCCTACTACTGATTAAAACCAACGTTATTATGGAGCGGCGACGTCATTTAAGCAGGGAAGAAATGCTCAGAGCCGTGGGAGTGATAGAAGCTGGTTCCCGGCAACGTACTGTGGCTTTAGCTCTGAATACAAGTCAGAGTGTTATCAGTCGACTTTGGACACGTTACCGAAGCACTGGTACCGTGGCTGAGCGCCATGGAGGACGGTATCGCTGCACCACACGGAGACAAGACCGATACATTCAAATCTTAACTCGAAGAGCTCCAACAATAACCGCCATGATGTTAGCCGTGAGGCTTCATCACTCTTCAGGGAACTTAATTAGCGACCAAACAGTCAGAAACCGCTTGCATGAAGTGAACCTTCATTCCCGAAGACCGCTACGGGTACCACCTATAGCAATGCACAATCGTAGGATACGATATCAATGGGCTCTTGAACACAGAAATTGGGCAGAAGAACAATGGCGTTTCGTGTGCTTTTCTGATGAGTCTCGTTTTGGTATGAGACCGGATACAAGACGTATACGACACTGGAGAACCCCTGGACGCCAACAGCGATTAAAATCCTGCCAGGAAGTCCATCCTTATAGTGGTGGAACCATCATGGTATGGGCGGGTATTTGGATCGGCGGAAGAACTGAGTTGATTTGGATCAGAGGCAACCTCAACGCTCAAATTTATGCTGAGACGATTGTATCAGACGTCATCGTTCCTCTACAAGTGCAAATCGGTCCCTTATTTCAGTTAATGCATGATAATGCACGACCGCACACCGCAAGAGTTGTAAGACAGACTCTCGCCGCAGCTAACATCAATGTCCTGCCCTGGCCTGCTCAGTCGCCAGACTTGAATCCGATTGAGCATGCATGGGATATGCTACAGAGAAGAGCTCTGCCGAATATGGAGGGTATCCAGTCGCAAGAAGACCTTTTTTTGTTGTTGCAACGAACATGGGCGGCCATTCCACAGCGTGATTTGGATGAACTCATTTTGAGTATGCCAAACCGATGTTCTTGTGTTGTTAGTGTTCGCGGTAGAAACACGGATTATTAATTGTTTAAGTTACCCAATAAAATTTTAAAGAAAACTGTTATTTCAGTCTTTTTTTCGAACTTTTGTGTTAGTGGTTCAAATGTCAAAAATCCCTTTATTAGGAAAATGGCAAATTTCTTTATTAATGCAAAGGTGACTTGGTTTATCGTTACTGTGACAAACGAAAACACTTTATTTGATGAATCCTTAAAGAAAATTTTAATTAATATCAATCAGGAGAAAAGTTATTGCAAAAATATATGTTGATCCCTAGACACTTTTGATGTGTGTATATTGTAGCTTTTAATTGTAAACCAGAGCCCGATCACAGAAAACTGATGTCATTTTATGGTTTACTCGTATTCTATCTAATATTAGTAAAATTAATCAATATACTGTGTTGCTTAATTTAAGAAATATTGTACAGGATAAAACGGCCAATTACAATAGATTATCTACTAGAACTGTAAGTCATTGGTTCTAGTAATTGTAAGGTTTGTAAGGGTCGAAGCAGACCGAGGAGAAGTTGGCGGAATGCCTTGGATGGCTTTCTCGTGAAATAGCGCGAAGAAGCACACCAGAAGAAGTGGAAGGGATAGGGGGAGGCCTTTGATCAAGAGTGGGACCATACGGGTTAATTAACAATAAATGTAAGGTTGTATCAATAAATAAAACTACAGTTACGCATTGCAGTAGCAGCTACTAGAACTAGCAGAAAGTCGCGGACACAATTATGTACAGCGCCGTACCCGTCGCGTGTCAGAGCTCAAACACAAATAGTTTATTATGCTAATAGAAGTTTTTCAATCTGAATGCAAATCCGACACGAGGCTAACGAGGAATGGAGACGTTTTGCGCTTAAATTGGAACGTTTAGGGATATTATGTTTATTTTATTTAGTTGCTGGGTAAGAGGAGATCGCTGTTTATCTTTTGTAGCGTTGTTATCAAAGACTAAAGGATGACGAATTCTAGATTTGAGTCAACCTGTGTTGGAGTTCGTACTTGTCTGGTTTTGTATATTATTGATAGCAAACAGACGCGTAGCAGCTTTTTATCAAAATAAAGAGTCAATTTCTTCAAATTAGGCTGGACACTTTTTCAACGTCAAAGTTTACAAGAGACAGTCCCTCAAAACGTCCCCCCCTTCACCACTTCCACCACTAGGTTTAGCTATCCGATGAAGAAGTATCGCACTCAACACATGATGGTCAGATGTCGCCGCCACTTACGTATATGTGCAAAGCATCAGCGTCGCAGATAGATTGGATGGTCCCAGAGAGAAACCTAAGTATCTCATGTGTTTTGAATCGCACCCATGCTTTTCAAAATCAATTACAATAACAATGTCTTTATGGAATCCTATAATTAAACACAGCAGTTATGATTAGTTCCTATAAATCACACTTATCTATTCTACTAGTTCAATGTAAATCATAAACTCACACCATTGTTCCGTTAGAAGCATAAGTTAGCCACTAATAACTTGAATAGTTTAAGATAATAATCCATCTTCAATAAACCAATATCCACAATCTGGTCCGTCGGAATTCTATAACAAATACGGGTCACATTCCGACGATTATTGCATTGATTCTGGATGCCGTGACCGCAGGGATTGGAATTAAAATTAAAATGGATCCGATACTTTTGGCGCTCTCCAATTATTTTGTTAATTGGACTGCTGGTATTCGCGTTAATTGCTGTTATAAAGAATCCTTTTTGATGTAAGGACGCTGGACCGTGAATTTTGGGCTTAATTGCGTGATGTTTTGGTTTGTCCTTAAACGGTCACATAATGAATCGTGAGACTACGAAGTTGACATCAACGTTTACCAATGAAACACTTATGGATTCGATGGATAACAATTTTTAAGAGGAAAACTTTGGTTATAAACGGCGAGGAAAATTCTCAGTGGGTGCAAACTAAAATGATGCAATATGCTTTCCCGCAGGTTTGCGCGGTGCACTGATGAGGTAAAACTGACGCTCTTCAGAGCCTACTGCCAGTCGTTGTACTCGTGCAGCTTTTGGGTTAGGTATACGCAGAAAGCTTACAACGCTCTGCGCGTGCAGTATAATAATGCGATGAGGATATTGTTGCGGCTGCCTCGGTTTTGCAGTGCATCGGGCATATTCGTGGAAGCGCGAATGGATGGCTTTCATGCCATCATACGCAAACGGTGTGCGTCGATGTTGCGGCGATTCAGGGGTAGCCCTAACAGTATTTAGCTACACTGGCGGACAAGGTAGACAGACCTTTTATTAGACTCAGGGCTAGCAGACATGTGCGTGCACATGTTCATGTAGCCAATTAATATATATTTTTAAGTTGTTGTTATTTATTGTTTACTAACTATTTTAGACAAATGCCTACTGCTCTGTTTAAAATACATTTAAAAAAATATCTGTTGGACAAATGCTATTATTCTATAACGGAATTTTTAAATGACCGAAATTAATTTAGATAGATTCCTTTAGTTACGATATTTCCACAATGTGACCCCAAAAACTGTAAAACCAATACTTTATTTTTTAATTAGTATTGGGATTGGTTTTTAGAATTTCATAGTTTGCTGTATAGACTCAAATTATTATTTTTTTATGGTTTATTCTAAGCCAAAAATAATCATGTTGTTTTGTACGCCATAAATGGCAAAACATGTAGATCTAATTGTTATTTTAAGACCTTGCACATATTATTTGATGTATACTCATGTTTTACAATAAAAATATATTCTATTCTATTCTATTCTATTCTAACATAGGATAAGTTCATATCCCTATATGGATGAGTTGGTCTGAGTTAAAAAATTTGAATTTGATTAAAAAAAAAAAGAATTTAAAATATGATTTTGCGAAATACAAATAATGTCTGGATATTTTTAATAATCCTAAAGCAACGAGAAAATTTTCGTTCTTAAAAATGAAAATCTAATCTAAAATGAAAATTAAATGGAACGTTTGAATTTATATTTCAAAATGAACTACTGCAAAAATGTACTTTCCATGAAACGAAAAACAATACATAACCAACTTACAATGTTTCCACTGCTGGGACACAAGTTTACTCCCTGTAAGAGGTGGTGGGTAATTCACTACGTGGGTGTGAATATCACATGACTTCGTATTTTCTATTATACACAACAGAACAGAAAACACGAAGTGAGGAAATCGATCGAATATAACTACTACTACTCACTACGTATACTTTCCCAAATAAAACAATAATTTACTCATCCCTTTTCCCCATGAGGGTAGGCAGAAATGATAGAACGCCACCTGCTACGATCCATACGATAATATTTATAATGGTACGATATTTTTAAATGTTAGCATACTGGTACCTATATCAATACCTGGTTCCTTCTATAAATATAAGCATTTCATCGATTTTGACATTTTTAGGTCAACGCGTGCCAAACACACTGTACTGAATATTTTTGTTTTATTCATGAACTCCAATAAAAAAACACATGTCTATGGAAAATTTATTATAGTATAAGGTTTCGTTTGTACGCAACATAATTCTTTGTTTCGATAAATATGTTTTGATACTCAAGTTTTCTGGCTCTCCAATTTAGTTTTAATCTGAAAATTTCAGAATGGAGAATAAAACTATTCTTTCGATTAAAAAATCAAGCAACTCAACTCAATAGAATCATTGGCAAAAAACCTGCAAATGCAACAGTTATGTGATTGGTTCCAAACTGAAAATGTTTCGTTATTTCAGTATTTAGTAGCCACATCTAGTTTTACTAAAAGTTATCGTTTTAGCTAGTAACAGGGTTGTGGATATCAAATAGGTACCTACGTGGTACTCTCCAGGTAAAAAACTGGTATTCTGCTAATGATGTCAGGTTAGACTGGAGGCCAACCCCAACATAATGAGGTTGTTGGGAAAAGGCTATAGAGGCAGATGATGCTGCCAATGCCGTGTTGTTTGTATTTCCTCGACCTGTCCCATCCGTAATCCCGTACTAAGACCCCCATTGTCCTCTATTGACACAATAAATAATTAACAATATTTAGTAAAGCCGTTTATTTGCATACTACAATAGCTAGTATTATAGAATAATTTATGAGTATTATGTAGGTCAATAAGGAGCCACACATCCGTGACTACTAAGTGATTTACATACGTAATTACTGGGTGGTGATCCTTGACGGATTAGAGCGTCATTAGTCGTAATCAGGGCAAACGCCACTTGTAGCGATATTTAGCATACATTATAATTATGATAGAGAGGTTGGTGACTGATAACCATTTAATGTTGGTAGTTGTAAACGCACATTATTTGTATTTCTTTTAAAGCTGCATTTATTTCGTACTCTACAGCAACAGCGTCTGTAACATGTCTTCATGTCCTAAATGAAACCATTTCAGCAGTGCCTTACAAAGGTTCAGAGCGCCGTCACTATAATTAAGTTCTACAACTGCCGAGACAAACAACTGCCTAGCAATGTGTGTGCGCATCTATAATAAAATATCGAGGCAAGTTAAAATATTAAATACAAAATTATTTAAAACTAAACAAAATTTTATAAATGGTTACTTAAATATGGTTTTTATAGCTTAAAAGAATTTATAGATAAAAAAATTGTTTGTAATGTACTGTTCATTGCTGATGCCAAAATACAGGTAAATAGATAACTAATGATAGTTAGCTATTTACCTGCCTTTTAAATTTTGCATGCTTGGTCTTATCCTAGCTAAACATGTTTGTGCCATTTAAATTTGTACCTAACACCTTTGTATACCATGTTTTACGCAGATAAATATACTATTGCTATTACAAAAAACTCAACCAACTCAATTGTAAAATGCAAATGAGCAAAAAGCTTAAAACTATATAAAATAAACAGTCACTGTAAAACCTTTAAACTTTTTCCAGAGAACCACAAACCAGAGCCGATTATTTTGTTAGACTTTTAGGTATTTTTCTTGTGCCGAACATCTATCATAATAAACCGAGTCGTAGCAATTTTAACATAAGCTTTTCTAAAGTTGTTCTGTGAAATTATTAACAAGCTATGAAAATAAACACTTCGATACTAACTAAAATAATAACGAGAATTTCAATTTAGCTGTAGAAACTCATAGAACCTTTAGTTGAAGAGCTACTTACGACCACAAGTACTAAAGTTGTTGTAGGAGTACAAAACAAGTTGTTAGTACTTAAATATGTAGCTATTCTCTCTTCGCAAGGTAATGTTGTTGTTCTTGAAGTAACCGCGAAGGTTTCATTCATATTAGATGTCCAGTATGATCGCCTGACGAGGAACGTTCTAGAAGGTTCCTAGGTAGTTAGTCTACAAAGTTTTTTCCAAGTCTCGACGTAGGTTGGGTACTCAGAATGTGCTAAAAGTTCGAGCACTTATATTACTTCTGCTATAAGAGTGGCTGTTACATGTACTTAGTTATTTTAAGATGATAAATGAAGTATTAGAGGATAAATGCGTTGATGTATTTATGGCTTTTTAGATCTTGCAATTGATGCCAAAGGTGTTAAGGGTTGAAACTTAGTATTATCATCAATAATTTATCAACAGCACACAAGGACTATGAGATTCTCAAACAGTCCTTAGTAGGACTTAAATGAAAACCATTTTGATAGATTGAAAAACTACTAATAAAAAGTACTTAATAATTTCGCTTAGCAAAGTAAACAAATGTAAAAGCTTGAATATTTTCCAGAAAACCGCAAAACCTCGGCAGAGTATTTCGATTGATTTTAAAATACGAGCGTTCGGACCAAAATCAAATTGAACAACTCGATTTAAAAATCGTGTATTTCGCACATCAGTGGCCAGCAGTGGTTCACTTTGTTCGAGAACGTTCGTTATAAAGGTTATTGAATAAATTAAAACTGGAGCTTTTTTGTGGAAATGTAGATTAATAATGGAGGTATTGCTAAAGTTTTGAGTTCTGCAGCAGGTAGGTTTCCTTTAAGTGGTTGCTGGTAATTGGAAACCTCTGTGGATATATTCATAGTGTTGCTTTGTACTGGGTTTTGGCGTGGCTCACTATTTTGTTTCTGCATTCTGTGTGTTCGCATATTTTTGGGCTAGTTAAAGTCCTGCGCAATATTTTTTTATTCAGACACAGATTTAGCAAACATCAACGTACTTGCCTTTGTAAACATTTTTGATGCTACAAGTCTGTACGACGACTGTTTGTTGTACACGTCTGAAGCTTTATTATACACTAGTCTTGTTGTTAGCTTCCACTCTAACCATGTGAACAATCTGACCTCCTCAACCCAGTCCGATTCCGAGTAATGCGATACCCTTTTGTAAGACTACACTGACGCGGACAGTGTACCAACAGAGGAAACATTATATCTGACTGCCTGTCAATAATGATTAGAACCAACGGCTTACGGGCTATCCATAGCACAGAGAATAAACCTGAACCAGACTATTCACTGTGATGTATGTAAATGTTATTATTGGAAATCTTGCTTACAATACAAACCCGAACAGTATTCAGGAGCAGTTTTCCCCCTTGTATGCAACTTTAGTACCTGGCGTGTTCTGCCAAGCTTCGCATTACACTTCTCACGAGTCTTGGCACGACCTCTTTTGGCAGCCATTTTCATACGTTAATCCAAAACACTGTATACTTAATACTGAATATTGTTGCTCTTCTTTTGTTATTGTGAAAGACACAAGAAGACCATTGTTTTGCGAGAATGGCGGAAAAGTAAATAATTATGTACTTGTGCTGTATCAGAGAACAGAACTTTAGAAATAGTTTGACCTAGTCTGAGTCTTCTTTACAGAATTCTATGACCAGGAAAAGGCGACTGTTAAATAAAACTAATTTTCATTTTAGTTTTTTTGAATACATCCTATTTTTCTCATGTTTCAGCGTTGTTTATGAACTAGGAAAAGACTATTTTTTTAATAAGGTATGTTGAGATTTGCTAATAATGTATAAGGGATTGGTCTAATTATTAGGCTTGACTAAATAAATATATGCTATAGTATCTTGCTATAGAATATATTTATTTACTATACAGGATAAGTAAACAACCAACTGGAATTACAAAAGTTAAGTCAAAACTCACAATTTCCATAAAACAATTCAGCATAATTACAACTAACATTTCACGCCTAAAATATGGCCCGCCAAAAATGGAGGTGTAAATGAAGTGAGCTGTCACGTGATGCCGGCCCTGTTTGTGTCATAAATATAACTGTTGGATGCTGTTGTCGTTATAAGAAACTGAGTTACTGCATGTAGGAGATGTAAACAAGTGTAACACAGTGAAACAAGGGCTTATTATACTTATTTTTTTGCTTAGCCTTTTCATAACTAAGTTAGGGTCTAACCGGAGGCACCTGAATACCTCGGTATGTAGTCGATGGTCACCTATCCACGGACCGACTTAGCAAGTGCTGCTTAACCAGTGTTGCTGTTTTTATATAGCCACAGATATTGTTACAACATTTCAGCTTATATGCAAAAATGAGCTATACCCAGAATTAGGGTTTCCGGCAGTAAACCTCATTGCGATAATAAAGTTGCAAAAGAGGATAATGTTGTTTATCTAGATGATAAGTACTAACTTTGCTTATTTTGTGTTGCTTTGGTAGGCTTGAGAAAGAAAGACAAACGTTATTGGAGCAGGTTCATTTCAGAGTTTCAAATCGGAAAACTTCGAGTCAACCGTTTATGAACTAGGTCCCTAGAGCAGATGTCTATGATAGTAATATTTTACGTTAACTTGCACTTTAACTGACAATTAGGACTATGACCAAAATTGAATCCACAAGGTAAAACGATATTGACAGATAATAATTGAATTATGCGTACGCAATATCTCTACCCACAGAATTCTTCATCTGTGAGGTCACTAGGTCATTGATCGAGGGTGCGAATAATTCCGTATTTTTGTTTACAAAACTTGACAAAATTATTCCTTATTTTTATTTTCGTGGAAAGTATGTACCTTCACAACTTTTCGTGCCGCTGTCAACTTTGGTTATAAATTCTTTTTTATCTCTTCTTAATTGTACTTTTATTTTGCGCCTGTTTAAACTGAAAATAGATAACGAAGTTAACTTTCTCTTTCTGGAACTTTCTAATAGTATTTTGATGTTGTTTATTGCGTTCGTTCTTTTGGCCATTAAAACATAGAATAATTATTTTCTTAAGGCTTATTCATTACAGATAGCTTCAAACTAATGGGCAGGTTTTTAATGCCACTGGCTTACAAATTTAAACACTTATTCTCAAAAAAAAATACGTGTCTCTAATATTTACTTACTGATGGAACAAAGCATATAATGAGGCTTAAGCCTCTTATAGCCAACGTAAACCGTTATACAAACTAACATCGGAATAGCTTGATTACTTTACTATGATATAACTGCATATCATTCGTCCCCCGATAGTCGCACACATAAACAAAGCCTAATTACATAGATGTGAGCGCAGATCAAAAGGGATTCTTTCGCGACATTCACCTAAAAACCCACGAAAATATACCTGCACATGTGTGCGCGCACAAAGAAAATACTATATTAAGTCAAGTATTTATTATGGACCTATATCGTCGTAAATATAAAACTACAAAGGAACATCGAAGCGCCGATAAAAAACCCGGAGGTACTCACAGGGGTCCGTCCACGGGATTTATATTTCCGACTTAAACAACCGTGTTCCGGGATAGTTTGCTGTTGTTTACCTTTGAAAGGGACCGACATAGACGGGAGTTAGGTGGATAAGATTTCGTGAGATTCTAGATTAACAAAAGCGAAACAAAATGACTAAGTAAAAAGACTACCTATGCAAGGATGACACAATTTAGTTTAGGTAACACCCCGTAGGAAGTATATACCTATTGGCAAGACTGCTTGTCAATATCTAACTAGTGTTATATCTAGTCAATATCTAACTACTGTTATAAATGCGAAACTTTGGATGGATGGATATACAGGGTTAGTTTGCAAAGACCAGCCAAATTCTCAGATATGATGCAGTACATCATTCTGAGCCCCCCCACATAGAAATTTTTTATCGGTTATTAAAAAAAAAACAGCTGTTTCATACATTTTGACCATGTAGGTATTGCACTTTTGTAGGAAACAGCAATTTTTTTTTTTAATAACCGAAGAAAAATATCTATGTGGGGGGGCTCAGAATGATGTACTGCATTATATCTGAGAATTTGGCTGGTCTTTGGAAACTAACCCTGTATATGTCACTTAATAATGCCAGAACGGCTGAACGGATCTGGATGAAATTAAGCACAGAGGTATAGATTTTAGTCTGAAATAGCTTATGTGCTATTTCAGAAAAGCTTTTTATCCTGGAAGTACGATCCCATGGGCAATTCCCAAACTCCACGCGGGTGAAGTCGCTGGCTCGTGCTAGTAAGTCATATAAATTAAATTACCCTAATAATAATTGAAACATAATTCCAATAATTTTATATATTTCGTTTGCTATTCCAAATGCTAACAATCTAAGACTGAACATGAAAAGATAAAATATATACCTACAACATTCACCTTTTACGGTCAGTCGTAATATTAGATTAGTTTCCAAACTAATCTGTTAGGATTCATTAACTTGTTTTATGCCAGACATCAAACGGAAACGCTAATTTTGGGTACGAAATATTATCACGTAGTTAGTTACGTACACTTTGATTTAAATGCAGTATATTTAGTGATGAATAATTAAAATTCAGAATGAATAGAATGACCTCAATGAATAGTCTTTAGATCAAATGTTACTGAAACTCGATTGCCCATTACAGAGCAATGAGAGTCACATAAAATGTAAGGCCATTCGTGCACGATGCTACTCAAAAGAAGGTGCTACAAACTAATAGCGTTAGTAAGATGAGTCATACAAAAAAAATGGGACACAATTTTGTCACCGTCCATGCTGACATGTAATTTGTGCCAACATAATATTATGGCTATGGATAATAACATTATGGCTACACATTACTTCTTGTGTTTAGCACTAAAGACCACTACCGTAAACCCTAAGACTTATGGCTTAACCAAATTTCAAGCACTAAGTTACTCATACATTAGCATTCACTACTAATCTACCATCTAGTTCACAATAATCACTTCAATGAGAATGCTAATACCCTCCCGAAGGGTTCAACCTCCGAAATGACACTTCTAATTGTTCAACCCTTTGTGGTCCAAGATTAGTTCGCCACATAAACTTTACAGCTGCCATAATATATATTATAGATACGGTACAACGTTTTGATTAATACAATTTGTGGATACAAATTGATGATACCCTCTAAAGTCTGAAGCAATTAGCAATTTGTTTGTATCTCCGTCCACTTCGATTACTAAATTATTACTTTTGGCTAAGTTTTTGTTTTTGTCGGCTGTCTTTTGTTTGCCTTTGGAATTAGGCTTCGGTATTAACTTACTTATAACTTTGTTTATTGGTTTCATAGCTGAAAATATATTTATTTCAATTTTTATTATGGTTAGAATCGTTCCAAAAATGTTTTCATACTACATAATGTCACCAAGGATAAGTGGAAGGAAACAAAAGCGGCCTTTTCTTTGCACACGTAATCATAATGAATAAGATTTTACAAGTATACCTGCTAAATTAAGCTCATTCATAACTTCAGCAACAAAATTTTCATCTAACATTACCTCAACTTCCTCAGTCTCACGTTTCTCCACATGATTTACTGCCTCACCAAGATTATCTTCTATCTTTGCAAATGTGAGGTCGGTGAGTCAATTATGTAATTATGAAGCTCGATGTTGGCTACCCATAATTATGCCAAAACTTGTTCTAGGAGAATTTCGCTGGTAAACGTCAAAGTTTGAAAATTCTCGGGCATAGTTAGACGTAGAGTTAGAGCTAGATCCGGCCTGTATTACACTACGGGTTGGAATTATTCATTAAAGATGTTCGTGGGAGAAGGCGAAAGGGAATACTGTAGTACTCATTTGAATAAGACAATCTGGAAATATTTAGGACGCAGATTTAGTGATGTCGCTTACATACTTTGGGTTTGCTATGTGTGTCTCTTTGAAAATGTATCTATGTAAATTTGGGTCTGTTAGTTAGTTCTATGGTTCTTCTTTTTTTCTGCCCATTCCAGAATTTGAAAGAGGCAAATGACAGAGCTGTTGTAACAGTCCTGTCATTTGCCTCAAAATTCTCGCTATCCGTTCCGATATTTGAGTAATAGTCAATCAACACGAAAAGAAAAATAATTATTTAAAACTTCAACTGCCGAATACCTATCTGTGCCTTTGCAAAATAATTCGACATTTCCATAAATATGGCGGCTTATCGAACGACCGTCAATAAATTGGAAACCAGTGAAATAAATATTGAATTACAGTTTTAATCTTACAGTGAGAGGCCGCAGAAGTTCTTTGATGTCGAAAGTTTTAAAGGGAGCGGTGGGAGCCACACAACGAAGTTAATTATAATATTCTAGTCTAACTTTATTCTCTTTGCAAAATCTAATGGACGCCAAAGTTTAAAGATAGTTTGCTTTTAATTTAGGGGATGAAAGAAAATCATGAACAGCTTTATCAAACGAACGATGATATAATCCCCACTAAGGAGGAGGAGGGGGGGGGGGGCGATTGTGTGTTGTACCTAGGTAATATTATAAATACTTAAGTAAGATTGTCTGTATGCCCGTTAGCTTTTCATGCCTAAACTGCTGAATCGATTCTGATGACATTTAGTGCACAAGTATACCGTGACCTTGGTTAGTAGAAACGTAAAAAAGTAAAGACATAAATTATTATGATAATATTTATTCCGGTACTATGTTCCCGTAACAACATCCGAACTCATGTGGTCGAAGCCACGGGCAAAAGCAGTGAGATAACATGCTTCACAAAGTACAGTTCTTACGTAATCTCTATACAATTACAGTTAAACCCAGTACTATTTTCAACAACACCACACGAATTTTTACCAACTTTGTACGGAAAATATGCATCAAGATGTAGATAGCCAGTGAATCTATAGTACAAATTAACCTTAATCCTTTCTTTAGTATTTAGGGTCTACATACAATAGAGTCAGAGGTACTACAACTTAGGTACGATAAGATGTTATCGCAACTGAGGTGCCTAATAAAAGCCTGGCTAACGCTGCGGAAGAATCTATGTGGGATGGTAAAATACAGGTTGGGTGAGCACTGGAGATTCACACTGATAAGGAACTAAGTAGCGCGCCTAATTAAAATGCTGATTTAACAAGATTGCGAATGGTAATTAAGTGTTGCAGAAATGTAGGTGAGCTAATGAAACTTGGGCGCTTTGTATTCCCGCGACCGTTTTGATAAAAAGGGATTGGTTTGGTTGGAAAGAAAGGGGAAAAAAGACTGGATTGGTTTGAAACTGTAGCTTAAAGCTCGGCCGCGTTACTAAGGTGAATCTCGTACGAGAAGCGGGACGAAAGTCGCTCACACCGATATCGTCACCTAACCTTGGTTGAGATATAGGAACTAGCTGTCGCAAATAGTCCCGTGATAATCATTAGAACAATCGACGCGAGAAAACACATTTCGCATCCAGGGAGAGATTCGCCTTCGTTTGGCCAGACAAACTTATAACTAGCCAATCAAATTGTTTATATCATTTTGTTGTTCTATTATGACAAACTTTACTGAGAAAGTGTTCAGATACCTCATTGGTGTGTCCATGTGAGACTGAATTCTCGTCTCTGTGAGATAGGTTTATAATGTGATGTTTCGTACATCTTTTGTTGAAGATTCTAAATACTAGTAAATGCAAACCGGGTAAAAAAAAGCAGATCAAGCGCCCGCTTTGTGGGTCAAATACGATTTAAGTAGATCTGATCCTTAATATAGCGTTTTGGAAACTATTGGTTTATCTAACAAATGAGCTAGCAAAACCCCTGCCGTGGTTGGTCCGTGGGTAGATGAACACCGTCTCTAACATAATTATGGAAAGCCCTCGTGCCTCGAAAAGTACGTTAAGCCGTTGGTCACGACAACAATTAGTAGATCTCAACAGTTGTTACTGGTAGCTAAAAACTCGAAAGTCGGACACGCAGCAATGCATATCGGTTTACCCAGATACTGCGTTGTGGAGGTCAGATAGGCCTTCGGTCCTAAAATAGGAACTGGTAACTAGTCAGCTGCCAGGTTAGATTGGAAGCCGAACTCAAAGTACTGGGGAAAAAACTAGGCAGATGATGTTAATCTTCCTGAATTCATTCGGTTTAGAAACATTTATTTATCAAATGAGTTCGTTAACACCGAAGCAAGGGGAATCATAGTGCAAAGTTATAATTGTAACCTGTTCAAGCGTTTTATTACCTCCAAAATATTTTCGCTTCCCAAAGGATTCCTGCGAAATGTTTCATTAAAACTTTGTTTTGTGTAATAAAAGCTGTCGGTATCAAGGTGGAATCTGTCAAAGTTGCTACTCATTAGCTGCCGAGTTCTTTGGCTATTGGTAGAAGTTTTACGTGCAAATTGTGAGCGCCGGGAATTCTCGGAAGATGATTTGCTGCTTCGGATTATGAAAGTAAAGTTGATGCGCTGAAAGAGGATTACTTGGTAATGGGTCTTCATCTGTTTTACATGAAAATGGTCTATTAATTGCCTCTTGTCGTGGTGTCCAGTGGTAGCAAGGTCAACTGCCGAACGTGGGGTTGTATAGGTTCAATTCTCGGTCGGACAAAGTGTCATTTGTTTTGTGGTCGGGAATTTATCAGAATCAGCTCAAAGTCTGGATTCGGCGAATTTCAACGTGCTGGCCCTTTATTACGTAACGTAGCGTGTAACGTAAACGAAATGTAGTACTGATTTACTCTACAAGGAATACGTCATAACGAATGGCATCATCATGAAGATGTAATACTGCCTATTAAAACTGAACTACCTAATAGGTTACATTCACCTAGTATGCGACCCATGTGTCATAAATACCTAAATTTCGCCCACCAGCTAGAGCCTGACCCGAAAAGTTTTCATGACTATAATCTCCTGTTCATGTGTGATTATCCATGTTGTGCGGTTATAAGCCTGGGCTTTAATCCTATTTTCTATGAAATTTTCGTCAGGCTTTGTTGTTAATTTATTAGTTTGTGGTTGTAAAATTTTCAAAATTCTTAGTAGATTATACTCGTACTTAATTGAATTGAATAAGTTTTTCAAAGCTATATTAGGTCGAGTTATTGTCTGAGTGATTAGTTAAGGGGCATTTGCTTAACGCGTTGTGTGCTACAGGGACTTTCAACAGGATTCAATTTTTTCTGGCTTTTCGATAATGTAAGTCAGTTTTTTATGTTTGACTTTGCCTTAATTGTTAATGCTGATAGAACATCACTTTGTATAAGCCTTCTAGGTTTGTTACCGTAAACATAATTGATTGAATCGCAGTAGAGTCTTGATTTCTGTTTATTTTGTATGCTACCTTTCTTCTTTGGTGCTTTTGTTGTTAACCCTTTGTGTCTGCATAGACAGCAGGTACATTGTCCATGATAAATTATTGCCTTTTTAGCATACATAGCAAACCCTTCACCCACCATGTTCAGCTGAAGCTTCAAATTCCAACACCCCATTGTTTGAATAAGAGGTTATTTGCAAAATTAATTCATATCGTTACCATATAAATATTCATTGGGGCCGCAAGTAAATTTTATTCAAAGTCAATCCTCCCTTTTGGATTATAATAGACATTCGGTAGCAAAAACTGGGTATTGTTGGGTGTGGAACCTAAACAAATGAATGCTGGTCTGGGTATTGAGGTACTTAATGTTATGGGCGTCTTATCATATTATTTCAGCTGGTTTGCTCTCTGTAAAAGATTTACTATTTGGTTTAAGTTTTAGTCAGCGTTTATTTTCATTTGCATGACGTATAGTGTTCACCAAGGTATGCAATATAAATCAAACAAGTTTTATTTTAGTATTTTTCTTTCAGAAAAAGCATAATGGCATCAACTTTTTTATCGCAAGACTTTGCTCAAATATATTAAAAGTAGGATTTTTTGTAGTTGTAGTGGTGTATACTCTCAATTATCCATTTATTTTAGTCCCATGTTATTAGAGGAGACTATTGCCATAAATGGGGCATAAATCTAGACTCCGCCCTGAAGCTGGGAATAGTTTCCATCATGAATATGATGGAAACTATACCGGAACCCAGGGAATTGAAACCAGCAGTTAATATTGAAACTGTAGCGCTTTGCAATCACTAGGTCATCAAGGCAGTTACTTAATAAATAAGCCCAATAAAAAACAATGATCCACTCCCCGCCTAACTATTCACCAAACCCCATAATTCGTGCCTCCGTCACCGCAGGCAATAACTCTGTAATCCTGTTGTCACAGGGTCAACATATAAATTGTCCCGATCCTTCCGTTCCTGTAATATCACGGCACCTGGACTGGCGTAATTTATTCCATAAATTAATAAGGGCGCGTTCCGCTGTGCGTCGGCGCCGCATGCAAGCAATTGATAGTTACGAAGTTATCGCTGGTTGCTGGAATGGAATGTCAGGCTTGGCCTTTATGGGTGATGGATGTGGAATGGAATTGATGTAGATAGTAATAGATTTAATTGGTATAGTTGTCACAAGCGCTACTGCTGATAATAAGGTCCTGGGTTCGATTCCCAGGTCGGGCAAAGTGTCGTAGGGTTTTTCCATCAGGAATTCTTCATAAGCAGCCACGGAGTCTGGATTTGGGCCATTGATATTGTTGATGGCAATAGAGTCATCCATTGTCATCAACAATATATATATATATAAATAAACATATATATAATAGCCTCGCCCCCAATTACGTGGGACTCACACATAACTGGCGATATGTCGAAGTACTATTAGGTACACCTCTGCATAAAGCTTCAGGGATTATAGGCATGATGCTAATGTTAACTTTTACTTTGAATCTAGACAGGTTATCTAGTTAGTTGCCTTTTACTGCTGCAGGAGATACAAGTTCCACCAATACCATATTGCTGACTGGCTGACAGATCGGACTTGCATTTTGATTTCAACGCAACTTGAATTTTTCACATAATAGATTTTTGTCTGGCGGTAATACAAACTAACCCAATTCTTAAATTTTTTTATTAGGTACTTGCCAACTAAGGTAAGTACCTAATAGAATCATTTAAGAGTTATTGATGTCGAGTTTATAAGTACACTATACTTCATATTTATAGTGTAAATGGCCCTCAATTATAAAACGTACATGGCTCGTAATGGCACTGCAAGTTATGCCTCCAACAGTTCTTAGTAGTAAGCAAAACGTAATAAAATAAAAACATAACATAAAAGTTACATTCAATACGTTAACATTAGCATATAAACTGAAATAAATAACACTTTTCTCGAGAAAACGAGTGTAAGGAAAAGTAACCACTTATTACCACTCAAGTAGTATGTTAATGCCGTAACGTCCTCGGCTCTATGAAAACGTTTACCGTGGAAATTATTTATCGTGAGCCATCATGGGCCGCAGTGGGCCGTCGCCATTTTTTATTACGGCCATTTTTGTCCCGGACATTTGCGGACTAATTCGCCTTGGCCCCTTTGTCCTATTGTGTTGTTGAATTAAATTATTATTTTCTATAGAGGATGATGTTGGGGTAAATTATTTTGTGTTTTTGAGAGAGGTGGTCGGAATTGTTTGTGGGTGTTTATCGCTGGAGGATAATTCGCTTTTACTTATGATTTATTTCAGAGTATGAGAGTAATATTGCTGGTTGAATAACTTATTAAATTTTCCGATTTCGTTTTCTTCTTTTTTATCACTCGACCCACGGCTGCCACTGCACTGCTGGGTAAAGGCAATGCCCAACCTTTCCAATTTTGTTTATCATTTGCCTTCTCCAACCAATCCGTTAAGAATGAGTCCAGGCCCTGCAGTCTCGACTTAGACAGCGATCACAAAACAACCGAGTTCGGTCGCAAAGCGAGCTATGTCGAGACTGCAGGGCCAGACCGTCACGCCAGCGTTTCTTGGGCCTGCATCGGTTACAACGGCTGATTTTATTTATTTTCGAGAAAAAGATTTTAACTTACTTTTGTTCGAGTTAGCTCGTAGACTCCATTTTAATTTTCAAAGAATTTGCAATGTCCAAACGTTCTGTACTCAAAAAATTATAGCAGCTACACTTTGAGAGTATCGTTTGAAATTTAATTTTAATGTCACAAAAATGATTCTGTTTGTAAATTCTGTTTCAGAATTTTAGTTTTTTTTTTAATTGAAAAGTCTCCGGACAAAATCCAGAAAGAATTTCGCTAGAAACATCGTCAACAGATAAAAATAAGCAGAAACAACGAACGCTAACGAAATAGACGACAGTATTGTATTCTGCGATGTTTTCGCAAAATAGAAAATATTGTTGCATGTGACATGCTTTCACCAAAACGCAAAAAAGACAAAAAATATTCACGTAACCGTACGACGGCAAACTTTTATGTTAAAATGAACAAATGTTTGTTTATATACATACATGGCAACACCCACGTAGCTAGTGTTCGTCATATCTACCTGCCAGCGGCTGTCAAACTGTACGATGTATTTTCCCTTCGCTAATTGTTCAAAGTCAGGATTTCCGTTCCTTGCTAAAAAAAAGTCTGTGTGCGGTTAGTTATAGTTTTTGCCTTCTCTAATACTGTGTGGCAACATTACATTTATACGTGTAATCGGACCCTTCACGCAGCCGTCCTCCCAGCATTCTGTACATCAAACTAAGTAACTCTACGCTAAAAGTATTGGTGGGAAACAACTTCTTTTTTTGGGGTGAAAAATCACGTTTTACGATAGGACTTAATATAACGCACTCAAAGAATTGTGCTGATGGATGCATTAAATATTACGGGGGTCATGAAGCTATTTAATGCAAAGTTATGACATTAAAAACATGTATTCAAAATGTTGGAAGTTTGACTTCCAAAGTCAATGAAATCCATACGGTTCCTAGGTATGGTCCAAAACGAAAAAAAAAATATCGCAATGACGAAGAAAACAAGTGGCTCTCGGTTTCGTTATGGGTATATTTACACCCTATAGAACTTTGTACACCTAGGTTTTTCGCGACTTGTAATTTCTACTAAATTAAACAAGTTTTTTTTTGTTAATATACTCTTAAAAATTCACTTCCCATACAAAACTCGTAAGCAGTTAAACTAGGTTCAACGGTTTCCTTATAATTATGTCCTTAAGATCAGCAAGTCCCTTACATAATGCCGTAATGGCTGGAACTCTGCTAAGCCCTTAATGTAAGGGGCAGGACGTGAGAGAAATGTTACATGGTGGCATTCTCTTCCTGGTTTTAAAACATAAAGACACGGTGTACTGTTTGAATACGGAAGGTGTATTTAACACGGGGTTCAGAAAACTATCTGAGTATTGGGAATGCTCAATAGATACTTTATAGGACACAGTAGCAGTAAATTAAAAGAGAAAAGTAGTTTATTCTGGTCAAATTCAAATGTGCAAGTTTTTTATCCTTTTCGGAAACGTGTTGACGTCGGCTACCCATTTAATGGATGCAGCAGAAGACCAGTATTTTACAAGGAACGTCTGTTTATCTAACCTCCGCATTCCTGATATATTCTGTACGAATTAAACGCCCATAAAAATAATACAAACACTTGCAAAAACTACTTGTACTTTTTGATCAGTTTTAACAACTCTCTAAACGTCACTAGTAATCGAAAATCCCAGAAATCAATTAAAAAGCCAATTTAAAAAGTTTAAGAAACGCTTTCAGTCCATCTGAAATACTCGTAGTACAACCAAGTTTAAAAACGTGTTGACAGCGCTTCACATTTGCATACCGGCGGACTTCGCAAATAGTTGGGCTATGTTGTACCTATGAGCTCGACAGAACACGGCTAGCGGCTGTACTGAGCGGGATACGTGAGAGTAATTCATGACACAGATTTTAACTGAATTTTAAGTACGGAAAAGATCAGTTTGTTTTGGGTATCAAATAAAATGTAGTAGACTTCGTGTTTCAATAATTACAGAACAATCAGTTTCTTCCAAAAGGTGTGTCAAATAGTACAGCAGACGGGTGAATTTCCGTGACAAGATTTTCCTTGTTACCGGAAGAGAGAAAGCTCAATTTAAGAGGTACTACATCATGTTCGGATCGACTCGATTCGGCATAGGACCATCGGAACATGCCAGTGCCAGTGGACAAGAATTATTAGTAAACTGGTGGATTATAAAGGACATTTTCACGATCAAAAATTTGTATTGATATTTGAAGTATTTGTTTAGTTACCATTGCTTTTTAGCTTTTTACACAATATTCTGATTCGAATTTATTTCCCAATTGGCTCTCCCAAGTTGCGGCAAAGTAAGCCAGGTCACATTAGAAAGAAAAATCTTTTGAGCGGCATTTGCCAAAAAGAGCGCAATAAGGGGAAGTCGGTGCCAAAAGTACCTCCTGATAGGGATCTCATTACCCGACGAAAAAGTCGGCTTAACATAATCTTTGGGCTTATTTTCTGGCGAGATAACGCCGGGTACTTAATACTGAGGTTACTTTTAACACCTTTTTTAAATAATAAGGTCCGGAAGTTTTATGTGATGTCATTATTTACGGGTGGTTTTCGGAGCCGACATTTTATATTGCTGCTGATAAAGTCGCAGTTGTTATACTATCAAGGAAAGATTTTGAGGTTTGATGTCCTTATAAACAGCTCTTCTACTGCATGTCCCTTTTCTACGGTATTCTGGAGAATTTCGAAGAAATCCGTAATATGCTCCGTCCAAGGCTCCACCACGTAACAAATGCAATGAATGGGATTACCACAATCACCACCATCCGCTAGATAAGATTCAATAAGACAAAACATCATTAGTTCGTGCTACGTATTCTGCTGACAACTTTTCATTGAGGGAAATTGCTGTCGGTAAGTATTATGAAAGAAAAGATCTAATCAGATAACCCGTAACTTTAGAACATTTTAATATCAAGTGTAGTTCCCAAATAAGAGCTGACCCAGACCGCTGGCTTTTCCATTTTCCCCCTTTTCATTACAAGATTTACATAATGTAATAAAAACCTTTCAGATTTTAAATTTAAATAATCTATTCTACAAACAGCCTACGGAGACCCTAATAATATTAAAAACGATTTTGAAAAATGTTTTAAAATTAAAATTCTACTTTTGTATGAAGGCTTTTGAAGAAGGTGGAGTCGGCTCTTAACCACAATTGTTTTAATATATTTACGGTTACATTTATTTAAAAATTATGGTTTCACATATTTTAATATGTATATATTTTTATGTCTAGACCGCATTTTATAAGCATTAATGTCCCGAGATTTTTTACAAGGGAGATATGTTATAAATTAATATGTTTTCTTTCTCTTCTTTATTGAATAGAAATTAATGGCTGGAGGGGACATCCTAGAAATACTTCAGAAAGGGGCACTCGCAACCCACCAGCTCGCGTGTATGAACTGTATGAAAATGGACAAAGCAAAAGGAGGATGTGTGCTAGGATCGTAGCTAGGGATTGAAATCCAGAAAAACGGATCTGGTAATCCGGTGGAACCAGCGTCATTGAACGTTTACCGGATCCAGAACCAATATACCGGATCTAGCGACCGGATCCGGTGATAGCAATTTTGGCAAAATTATCGCGCTATTGCATGAGTGAGCGTAAGTCGTTCGACGCTGAGCTGAGATTGGCTGCAGAGATCATAAAAGATTTGTCCCTGGTAACTGCTGAAACAACACTAACATTTTTTTAGAGAAGTTGTCCTCATGCCCTCATTACACGGTGTTTAGTACTGAATTATCTGAAGCACTACGTGCGAGGATTGAACATTCATGCATATAATTACAGAATCCAACAATATTTATCATGAAGATACAAACCCAGCTGATAATACCTTTACTATACCAAAGAAAAAAGTCATACGACTAGAAATGACAAAAATCTTAGAAATACCCATTCAAGATGATAACTCTAACAAAAACATTAAGAAATAGTAGAGAAGGACTTAGATTCACCATCACTGAAAAAATATTTGTCATTACAGGAAGAATTACTTAATTAATTAACTACAAATTCATCAGATGGATTTCTATAATTTAGTATATTATACTATACATACCGAGAAAGATTTTGAAAAAGTACTAAAAAAGGAAATGACTGCTTTTGAAATTGAAAGAGTTTTTTTTTTTATAAACAACCCATATAATACACTTACTCGATTAACTCATTAAAAGTCCATTTTGGAACAAAAAGGGAATTATCCTGATTTGATCAATCCGGTCTGGGATTAGAAATGACGCCGTATTGTAATCCCTAGCCGCAGCAGGTGGCGTCCTGTGGTGTCTATCTACTACCATGGGAAAAGGCGTGAGTTTATGCATGTAATTATTAATATACTGAAACTATAATTTATAACATTGTAGTTTCTAATATTTTACTAGCCATTTATTACTTATTAGTCCCACAAAATTAATAACACGCTGCCCAAAGCGGCTAATTATCAACATCGTAAAATAAATACGGGCGCATTAATGTAGCAAATAATGATGAGTAATAATGATCCTTTTCCATCGCGTAGTTTGTATAAAGCCAGCGCTCACGCGTGGTGTAACTCTGGGAAGTAAACACGTTAACACATTCA
Organism: Eugnorisma glareosa; assembly: GCA_947578425.1. Lineage (NCBI taxonomy): Eukaryota > Metazoa > Arthropoda > Insecta > Lepidoptera > Noctuidae > Eugnorisma > Eugnorisma glareosa. Next base: position 846,705 of record OX387970.1, read on the forward strand.
ACATAATTAGTATTAACATACAGAATTTTAACTAGGGACACAATCAAAAGTCATTTAATCAAATCAACTCTTTGTGAATGTCATAAAACATATTAGGCATTCCCTCACAACGCCGCCCGCGCTCTTCGTGTTTTCGACAAATGTTAGGAATTGGCTCACACACACACACATCCAAAAAACCAAACACGTAACAAGTAACAGGTTACTCATGAGTCATGACGTCATGACGGACAGCGCCAGGGACGATACGTCAGGGACTGTCGTATGCCGAGACAAGTGGTTACGATTTCTTGTTGTGGTGCATCATACCAAAAAGTATAATAATTGAAGCAAAAAAGGGCTTACTTACTTTACTGGATTAAGTTATACTGTGATATGAGCCATGTCGCTATGAATTCCCCGGATCTCCAATGTTGCGGAATAAAGCACACATTGTTGGATATTCAGTTCAGTTTCAGGAAAACCGAATTAGATACGGTGTTATGTAAATGTAACTAAAACGCTTGGCACATAGCGACGACCCGAATGGCGCAGTGGTAGTGGGGCTGCCTTACGTTCTTAGGGTCCCGGGTTCGAATCCCGGTAGGAGCAAATGTTTGTGTGATGAGCATGGACATTTGTTTCCGAGTCATGGATGTTTATATGTATAATAAGTATGTATTTACAAACAAAAAGTATTTATGTAGTATTATCAACTATCTGGTGTCCACGACACAAGCCTCGTTGCTTAGTGTGGCACCTAGATGGCGCTGTGTGTAATGTCAAGCGATATTTATTTATAGCATTTCCTGTTACAAATTATGTGTGAAATCAAGAGGGGAAATTGAGTTTCATCTAAAATTCATGCATTTGTGGTTAAGTTGATTAGGACCGATTTTTAAACGATCAGATATTATAGCTATTATTTTAGTAAAAATAATGCAGGTTTGATAGCTTTTGTTTTTTTTTTAACTCAATCTGTCATACAAGGTGGAAGGGACTCTGACGCGAAAATGTATTCAGTAGGTACATCATTCTAAGCCCACAGAAATTTTTCATCGGTTATTAAAAAAAAAAACAGCTGTTCCATACATTTTGACCGTGTTGGTATTGCGCTTTTGTAGGAAACACCAGTTTTTTTTTTAATAACCGATGAAAAATTTCTATTCGTTTTAGCGCCGGTGTCCCTTCCAACCCGTATAATATTTATTCTTCAGATAAAAGTTAAATTACTATATTGAATCAGAATAAGCCTTTAAATAACAAAGCTAAACTATGATGGAGTAGGCATATGGGAAGGCAGATTTATAGTAAAACACAAGTAGTTTTATAAATCTTATAAAAAAAACATGTACTTAACAATAAAAGTTTTAAGTGAACAGCGTATGAGCGTAACATACCCGGTTTTACATACGGTTATAACCTTATATTCTTTGTATTGAAAAGTAGAAGACTACCCAATAGCAGGGGTTCCCAAACTTTTTCGGGTCGCGGCGCACCTAGAGGTTCAGTATTTTGTCTCGGCGCCCTAGCTAGTCGAAATAGGGTAAAAGATACTAAGTTGATATTCACAAAAATTCAAACATCCACAACATGTAACTGACAAATACATCTACGCTAAATAAATAGAATTGAACAGATCCCACACCACTCTATCATACTCACATACCCATCTGCAACTCCTCACACATTCATCCACGCTGTAGACTTAGCAATGTATTTGTATAGCTATTAAATTGCAAATCCGTAATTGGCTATAAGATTAGTTTACATATTTTAAGATATAATACCCTTGCGCTTCCACCCTACCAGTTTTTATCTAAATCTGTTTTTATTTTAAAACAAATTAAATTAATAGTAAATTTAATTTAACACAGTATTAACAATTTTATGGCAAATATCGATATTATTAAATGAATAAGTAACAAAACATTATTGGTGCCAAGACCATTCTACGAATAACATTACGAAGGCGTGTCTTTGACATACTTGCTGTAGCAATGTATTTAATCATATTAGGTACTTTATTTGCAGTTTGCGACGTCAATAGTTTCTTAACTACATGTTGCATATTTAACTACATTAGATAAATAATAAATTAGGTATGCAGTGTTTCTTGTTTTTTTTTTGGCTTTGACCTATCTTAATACCTCTTTTGTGTAAAACAATCTTCCCGAAAGTACCAACTAGCTGACGTCTGTGTCTGTACCTGATACATTGGTTCGTCTCCAAAAAATCTGTGTATTCTTGTATCATTATAAGTTCTCTTTGATGAACCTGTGATCTTATATTGAAAAGATATTCTGACAAATTGACGTCTGATATCTACTTTATACCTATCTTCAGACAGTCTTGTTATGTTTGTTATTTCTTAAGTTCTTGGGAAAACTTCGATACTACTAAAAATATGTATAATACCTACCAATAAAATATCTGAAACATTTTTTTTTAAACTGACTGTTGTATGAAGGTCGTCCTTGTAGAGGTAACGAAAAGTAGATTTATTAAATGCACATAGTTACACGCATGGAGTAACTCTGAGACACACATAAAACAATAGCCAATCGTACCCAATCTCCTTCACATTAGAAATAACGAGAAACTTCATCTGCAGCGCTGTGAAGCTGCAGCATCAGAAACGATTCATCCGGCGCCAGCAGACGAGTCAATATCCGCGGTGGACGAGACCTACTCATTTCCGTGCTAACTGCAAAGCTACAGGGAAATCTGCAGAAGTTTGAATAAATACAAAACATTATTATGTAGGCTGCAAGAGACGTTCAAAATGGTAAAGAAAACATTGTGAGGAGACCGGTATGTCCTAGAACCATAACGCCTAAGGTCCACTTCCTCGAATCCATATTTATCAATGAGGCAATACTATTTTTGTTTTATTTTAAATCAAATCAAATCATTTATTTCTTTGCAAACATGGGTAAAAGATACATAGATGTTTCATATTTATTAACAAATTCTCAACAGTGTAATTGCATTTAATAAGTAAAATTTCATTAAGCGCCCTTTTCAATTGTAATACAGTCAAATTTTTTATATTATTCGGTATTTTATTATAAATGCGAGGGGTAATACCATAAAATACTTTTTTGCATTAGTGCAGTTTTACATTTCACATGACATAATTTGTTAACGTATTGTGTCCGTATTGGTTTTTTTCTGACCTCTGATAATTTTTGGAACAGATGTGGGTTACATTTTACAAACAAGGCCGTTTCCAATATATGTAGAGAAGGCAATGTTAATTTTTTTTATGACTAATGAAATGACTAATTTAATTTAATTTATTTATGTACACACAAAATACTTAACAGGGCATTACATTAAAATAGAAGAACACAAAGGTTGAAGGTTGTATAAGACAGCTATGTATACACGTAAACAGAAATTAGGAAGACACATCTACATTAAAGGAACTTACTTAAAGTGACCCTACCTTAAATAAGTCTTTTTAAATTTATGTCTAACAATAAAATTTTGATAAGTTAGCCTTCTGATCGTTATCATAGTGTAGTATTATAAAAGCGGCTTAAAGTTTCTTGCACAGGTGACGTGGAAATACAGGAAGCCTTTTGTTGTACAAACGTTGAATAGGAATCACGGAAATGGCACGACTCTTGTTTTGACATGCAATTTATGTTATGTTTCATATATATATTGTAATGGGAATCGCTGAGAAACAAACATAGAAGGGACTTTAATATTTAAATGAAAGATTGTTGAAGTCTTCAGTGGTTTTATTTTAGTAGTTGTTACAGGTTTATAAATTATTATTATTAATACGATCTCAAAACTGTGTCGGCGCGGATGTGTGTCAGCGCAAGCGCCTGACGTTTCTCAGCTAAGGTTACAATGACACTGACATTTGACATTGACAGGTACGTTCCGTTTCTAAAACTGAGACAGTGTTTACGTTTTATACATGTGTACAGACACCCGAAATTTGACAGTGAAAATACTGAAAATAGCATTACTGCTACGTCGGCGGGGTCGGTCATGTGAAGTCTTACGGTTGACTGTATCTAGATATCTACTCAAGTTTTCTGAACAAGTCATTATTTAAGGCAAGAACTTAGAATGAAAGTTACCTAATATTATTTCGTAACAGGAATATGTTTCCATTTCAAGGATTTAATCTAAAAGTCTTCATCTCTAAATCATGGGTTCATGAAATTCCTTGAATAAATAAATTGCTCAAAACGTTAATTATAGAACTTGTTTCTTAGATTTACATTTAGAATTAAAGCTAAATTTTGTATTTAAGTTTACATTGTAATTTATTTTCCCCCAATTAAATCATTTTAATCAATCGAATTAATCTACAAGTCTGTTTATCATAGATTTATGAAATTCCTTGAAAGTACCAATTATTCCGCCTATAAACCATGTTTCTAAAATGTATTAAGCTAAGTTTGGTAAACAAGCTTAACGTCGTAATTTATTTTCGCCAACAAACCAATCTATGGCCTCCCAATAAGGCAAAGACCGCATCGCAAGGGCAGTTTGTTGTTAGTTAATTAGGTACCTAATAGCAATTGGGAGGACCCTGTTGTCCATCTTCTGGCAATCTTGTTATAGCTTGCTTCTTGCGAGATCCACGGAAAGGAAATGGTTCAGCAAGGTAAAGAAACCTAATTGTGAAAGATTGTCTTTTCATCCGACTGAGGAGGGTAATTTATTTTATTAAATAATTTTGATTCTTGATGAAAGCTTTAAAATCGGGATAAAACTATAAACCAGGACCTCATCATCTGTTTAGCCTTCTGCATATTATGTTGGGTCGGCCTCTAGTCTTACCGGATGCAACTAAATATCAGTTATCTAAATCTCTGTATAAGACTATTAATAAGAAAAAAATTGGACTTTATTACCAAAATTTCAACTAGAGAATACTCAACTAAACGAAATGAAAACCTGATGAATCATTCATACCAGAAACCTAGTAATCGAACTACTAGGCAAGATATATGACATAGGCCATCGCATGCGAGAAATATACAACGTTTAGCACAGCGTAGTCGTTCTGCTGATCCTAATATAAGGCCTAGCACTTAGTGACTATAGCGACGAATATTCTTAGGTATTCTTATCTGTTTTTTCTTCCAGAACATAAAAAAATAACCTAACATTATTTTACTGAACATGGGATGAGAATTTTTAAATCATCACAATATTTTAATAATTGCTGATGGCTGGCACAAATTACTTTTCTATTCAATACCTAATTCATTTCTTCATGAAAGGGAAGTTGTAAATATTGAGGAGCTTCCTCATAAGTGTAAGTTCATCACGTCCTAAGAGGCTTCTTTCGAGACGGAAATAAATGGATTTATTCTCTTTAAGATGCTATTTACAAACGTCGAAAATGGTTTATGTGATATTGACCCAATTTAATAGTTTCACTCCATAAAGTATCTCCAAAGACAACAATGAGTTTCATCAACAGATTAAATTCAATAAGTCCTTCAGAAACAGGGTACATTGTATTCAGTCAAACGCTTCCTGCCTCACCGCAGCCAGACCTCTAGAAATATAATATCATTAATATTCATTAAGCGTTGGCTGGAGTCGAAGGCAGCACAGGTCTGACACGACTGCTGATTATTGTTGTGTTCACCCCACTTGTTCCGACCTAATCCCATGATAATCTATGGGGGAGCTATATTTCAACTGGACTGGCTGTTTTGTTTTACAATGAAAAGTGGAAATAGTAAAATGCGGATGGCTCAATTTGCATAAAGATTCAGGACTAAAGCTGGTTGTCTAAAATGGGTGCTGGCCAAATGGAATATCATCGACCCGTCCCAATACAATGTCAGTGTGGAGCTCCTCTGCAGGATATACCCCACCGCCTTTCTTGCCCAGTACCTGCACCTTCCAGGATTTAAACGAATCATTACAGGATAATAATATGAAACGCGTTAAAATTCTTAAAATGGACACTGACTCAGTTAATATTATGAATTGTCACTTTGTGACCATTATACGAATAGTAACGCAGTTCATATTATTATCCTAATATGATTCTGCTAACGCGGCCATTTTAGACCTTCTGATCTTGCATTCTCGGGAACTTGCTTACATATAGCCAACCTAAGAGTGATATTAAAACATGCCAATACCTGCGGCCTTCACTCGTGAACGTAGACTCGGCTTTGAATAATCTAGACCACCTTTGTAGGAGCTGGTGTGAAAGAAGAAGTCATGCTGTGCCTACTCCAAAACTAGAACAATTAGAAGATAACAACAGGAGAATGTTGAGGATGAAAGATAATTCTAATAATTATCTGATCCCTCGTGATATTGATGAGTTGTTTTGTTATTATTCAATGTTATTAGAAAAACATTTTCAAGTAGTTCCATTCATAAAAATGACAAAAAATCCATCTGACATTTTGTATCCCGAATTCCACTGCAGACAGTGATTCAGCATATCCGTAGGTATATTGCCTGAAATATATCAAAGTCAGACAAAACCTACCTGAATCCTGACGTATATGAAGGGTATAAAAATATACGATGTAACAGGCCGCTAACAAAAACCCTGTAGACCTACATCACAATATAAAAATGTAGTAATTTTTGTGCTAAATTAAAAAGTGAAACAATTTCGTTATGAGCTCTTTCGTAATTACTAGGCTTTTGACAAAATACTGGCCTGTCCGGTAGACGGGGAAAACATTACCTTTTTTTCGTCATCCATTAAAACTAAAGTTGGGTCCCACTGTGTCGTGCCTTTTAAAATTAATAGGAGCACTCGAAAAGGGTGATATTTTTCTGGTATTGAATAAGAAAACATTATGGTTAATATGGCTATGCTAGTAAGAGTAACTTCCCCTCGAAAAATTGCTTGATGAGGTTTTTAAAGGTGTTAAGTGGATTTCGATAGTTATTTAAATACCGAAAGTTTTAAAACGTTATTTCAGTTTTAGGATCTTTTAAATTCGAATTAGGTTACCTTATAACGAGCTTCTTTTAAGTTCTAATTAGGTTACCTTATAATTGCGTGATCCACTCTGTGTGCAAATAACATACAAAAATACGTACAGAAGAAAAACACACAGAACCGTAAGGGTCTTACAACTTGAAGTGCGGTCATTAACAACTCCTCAACCCCATTTTCTTGACATTTCATAATTGGTTCAGAAAGAGAACATACATAAATATACATACCTCGAGCTCAATATTAGATGAAGTATAGAATTACTTCGCGATATTAAATGAATGTTAGAACTGTTCGTCACTTTGACTGACGTTTGACGACAGCCTAACAATTTCGTCACTGCGAGAACATAAAAAACTTATAAATCTCGGTTCACAGAACATAAAAGCCCGTACAGACAAGACCTTTTATTAAAAGCTCTTACTCCAAACAAAACCTGTACATTTTCTCAGTTTAAACGCTGAAAAGTAATCCATGTTTCACATTTTCTCTTTAAAGCTGTTAAAATTCAGTCTTTTGATAGACATAAAATGTACGGGATCAATCTTCATTCCCATTCTGCGTAAATTCAAGGTTTTATTATGAATCCGTGCTGTACCCACTGTAGGCTTTTTACGATGCCAATTCGCCAAGACATATGTAAACGGTACTGGTCGTAAAAAATTTGCAAACCTAGTTCCACACTCCGATATCCTGAAGTAGACCTTAGTGTGATATGATACGGGTTTGTAGGCTAGTAAAATAAACTTTGTACTCAAAAGAATATTATTCCCGTTAGCTAAAGGAAGGATTACCGATGGTAGAAGATCGTTAATATCTCGGGCACGGCTTTCTTTGAATAAAATTTGGAGTTGTGTTAGTTTTGCGACTTAAGTCTCCGTGTACCTTCATGAGGGTAGTTGAATACTCGTGAATAACGAGGTTTATTACGATAGGGTGGAGCAATAAGTGCTGTTTATGGAGAATGGGTCTGTTTATGTTGCGTGAGTTATGTTGACTATGGATAATAATGCGTTTTGGTCTTGATAAATTGGAATATTAGGTTTGAATTTGCTATAAACAGTTTTTGCTTTTAGTTCTAAGCATAAACATCACGTTCTCCAAAATTAAAGCCCTGGGTTTGGTATTGGTATTTACATTTTTTTTTATTTACCACTTTATTTTGTTTGATGAGTGACACTTAAAACAATTTCTTGCGATTTAGTTGCGACTAACAAGATTAAAATACTTAAATACAAGACCGCCGTGTGTCGGAACAGAAAATGAATATTGGTGAAAAATCATAATTTTTAACACCTGTGCTTTGATTATATTATTATAATGTCTAGATGGAGCGTCGCCCTACAATCAAAACAAAGAAAACGAGCCAACAATTTCAAACAAGTGTTCGTGCGGCCGGTGTACAGAGACAATAGACGCACAGCGTAAGCACTGTGCGACTATGTCTCTGTGTGCGAACTTATAAGCCAACAGTTGGCTGATATTTTTTGACACGTTTGCGCACATTTGATGCTCTATCTAGACATTATACAGGGTGTAACAGAAAGGGTATAATCATATGGAATACTGTGGTACGGACCATCAAACTGAACAAATTTCTCTATGGAACCACCATCGAAATCGTAAAAAAATAATCAGCTGTCCCATACATTTGGGTCGAGTGGGTATTGAAATTTTGTATAGGACAGCTGATAATTTTTTTACGATTTCGATGGTGGTCCCATAGAGAAAGTTGTTCAGTTTGATGGTCTGTACCACAGTATTCCATATGATTATACCCTTTCTGTTACACGCTGTATAATCAAAGCATCTGTGTTAAAAGTATTTTAGTTGAGAGATGGTAATATTTTTTAAGTATTATTGACTAGCTTATACCCGCGGCGTCGCCCGCGTGAGTTTTGATAATTGTTCCACGGGACCATACTACCGGGATAAAAAGAATCCTATGTTAATCCCGGCTATAAATTATCGGTGCGTGAAATGTCATCCAAATTCATTCAGTAGTGTTTGCGTGATAGAGTAACAAACATCCATTCATCCATTGTAACACACTTTTGCATTTATGTAGTAAAGTATAAAATGCTAATTATTGCTGTTGTGATACAATTACATGAGTCTAGATACAGTACCAATGTATACAACTGCACATGATGAGTTATTAAATAACCGTGCGATACTAAACTCGCACTTGTTTTAATAATCCCTACTATTCAACAGTTTCATCAACTCTTGAATACCACCTTTTTCATTACCACACCTTTGCATTAATTTGCATTTACTACAAAGAAAATAAAATTTCCCTACATAGTTTACAATATCTGAAATTTAACATAATTACGTAGTCCGAAGGCATTGGGCGGTTGTATTTCAGCGCAGTTACAAAAGGGAGGTGCGCAGTGGCAGCGTGGCGGGAGAACGTATCGTTGAAGGCGCACTGACCGGTAGCACAGTGTATGTCATAAACTCATAACCGGAAGCGGGCTGTAAAGATTAGAAGTTGATAGGCGTTGATGAAGTATGAGTCTTTTGTTAGTAGTTCGGACCCCACGCCAAGACTTACCTGCCGCGAAGTACACGCGTCCTGCGATGCTGTCTGGAGAAAATAAATTATAGAAGCTTGTTAACACATGCCACGATTCACTGAAACGCCACTTGCAGAACTACGATATACACGCGACGAAAGTGCGTGTCGCTTGACGCAAGTTACGGTAACTTGCGTCGCCTACGTACATTTTGTATGAAAACGTTTTGAAGCGGCATCATGCCTGCGCCGCGCCGTCACCTTACGCCGTTTGTTTATAATTCACGCCGTACACATGGCATCGCTTCAGATCGTGACCGGGGCGTTAGGCAGGTGTATTGATGAATTATACTTAGGCCATGTACTTAATAGTTATTTTGGCTAAATTTTATAACTGGAGGATCTTTCAGAATGTGATCGTTTTTTAAATCTAGATTTGACATCTATCGTAACGGTTATGAACAAAAACGTTCGCTAGTTTACATTAACAAATTTATGGCACATTCAAGCAATGTTTATAATTTGCACAAGTTTTTAAACCCTCAAATATCGCCATCGCTTATAACCTAGTACAGCTTCCAGCCTTAATTTTATAGCTAGTTTAGGCGAACAAGTTCCGGTGATGCATGGCCGACAGGCAATTTTGTAAAATAGTGCGCCTAATTTTTAGCCAAGCCAACGTTTTACCGAGGCTCGAGTAATTTCGCAGCAACTGGCCGATGCATAACTCTGCATACATTTTGGTAAACAACCGCCGTAATTATAGGCTTTACAGTGTTTTCGAATGTAATACATTTTTGGGACACGTTTGTGTTTTATTATTTTAGTTGTTTTGTTGTTAGACCAGAAAATTATTGCAATTTTTGGTGGTAAACGTTGTGAATATTCGTAGAAAACAGCACCATAAAAATGAAATGAAATTGCTCCAATTTAGTAAAGAAAGTTTTGTAAAGGAACCTAAGCGAAAATATAGTTTACTACTGAATAGACTTTTTTTATTGATCTTCTCAAATAAAAGGAAAGCAGATGCAGGCTTTCTTCGGGGAAATCTTCAGAAAATATTGCCGGAATCTCATGGCTTCAGGCTTGGCAGATGGAATGGTGGGTGAGCACTCAACACAGGATGTTTTATTATCTTCTGCCATGTAATAACGCTTTACTAAAACTACAGGCCATTTGACCACACGCCTTTTAAAAGAAAACTTATAAACCTTGTACCTGAGTGTAATTAACTCGAGGTAAAGTTATGAATGCGCGGCAGTGAGCCGCAGTGCTAGCTGACGTGCGGAGAACATCTCCTTCATTACGAGTTAACTTGTAGCAGAAAAAAAGAGGTTTATTTGAATACTAGCTGTGCCCGCGACTTCGCCCGCGTGGACTTAGATCTTTCTCAGCCTGTTATTATAAAAGACCACATGACTTTGTCTGTTCGTTAGTTCTAACAATTTACACCGTTGTTTTGGTGTTTGTTGGTTGGGCAGGTTATGGACTTGATTCCAACTCAAAGCATTTATTTCAAATAGACCAGGCTGAGAAAGATCTAAGTCCACGTGGACGAAGTCGCGGGCACAGCTAGTATCTAATGGTACGGGTCGGTTATTGTGAATTGATGAAATTAGCAATCCTTTCGATGCCGATTGATGGTAATAGGCTCGTCCCTTATAACATGGGACTTAAACATTACTGGCATAATGTATGTGGGTGTACTATTAATGACACACCTCTGCTTAATCCTTCTGGGAAATATAGGCGAAATGTTATGTTATACAGTCACATAATGTGTTGTTGATGGTGCTGTACATCTTATTGCAGCTTCGTATATCGGACTTTCCCATTTAGAGTCATCTTCTAATGGACCCTCGTCGTCGTTATGATATTATTTTGTTGCACGAAATACTTGCATTATATGATATTTCCTAAGATATTCATCTAAATTCAAGGAAAGCGCAATTGGTGGAAAGCGCAATTTTGGTCACAGTTGAACGCTAAAGATGACTAACATATTTGTTTTGATAAGGATTAATACTATGTCGGTAAAAACACCTTCGCAAATATAGCATTAGTATTTACCAAATTTTAAAATCATAAAAATGGTTATTGTTAGTCAACCCTATAATATCGGACTTGTTTAAGAGGAATAATTCCCTGATACGTTACTTTTGTGCAACTTTAACCGTTTACGCAGCGCAGGTAACGGAAACTCTCAAAAAAAAAACTCCTTTTTGCAAAAAAAATCATTGATGCTGTGCTCCTATTGGTTTTAATGTAATGATAGCTACAGCGTTTTTCGATAAATGGGCTATCCAACATTAAAATAATTATTCAATTCGAACTAGTAGTTCCTGAGACTAGCGCGTTCAACCAAACAAACAAACAAACTCTTCAGCTTTATAATATTAGTATAGATTTATGATTTAGTTTCTATTTTTTCGACGACATACTAAAAATAGTAGAAAGTGACTGCTTGGAATTGGGGAACACCAGAAAAAATGGAAGCAATTGGAGGACCCACCCGTAAGGAACCATGACAGAAATTTGTCGTTTTTGAAAATTTATTTCTTGAACCAATTTTGTTTAATTTTCATTTATCTTGGAAATAAAAAAGGCTTATTATTATTATTCTAATACGATGATACGATGGGGAATATAACTTAAGTGCCAGCCAAAATTAGAGGTACATTTAAAAAACTACAATGCATTTTTCTTTGGCGAGATTAATAAAGATTAAACGAATAGTAATGGAATCCCTTGCGCAGGTTCGCGAGAAGTTTAAGGAGGTGTTACCCAGAAGTAAAAGCTGATGTGTGAAGTAGTACCGGCCTCGGCTTACGTATATATTGTAGTGTGTAAGCAACCTTATAAGATTGTAACCGACCTAATATCATATAATATGTACTTATAGGTTATCATATTAATCGTATATTCATTATAATAAAGGCAGTATAGACTCAGCTCTCGGTGTTTCAATATCTCCTCGAGATCCCGCCTTACAATATGTACATATAGGTCGTGGGTTCGAACATTATGCCGGCACTTAACTTTACGTAATTTGCTTCATCAACACTTCTCTCAAAATGGTGAAGACAAACATTATGTGGAAACCAGCCTGTCACATGTTTATACTCAACACAAAGTGAGCCCACGCAGTGGACTATATAGCCCACTATCTCACACAGAAAGGAGTCCTGCGTCCCGGCAGTGATGGGAACGTCATGAGCTGATTACTAAAGAATTATGTGAAAGATCACAGTACTACAACTAAGTGTTCAAAAACCGACTTGTTTCCGTTGTTTCCCCCAAAGAAAAAAGTTTATTTCAATAAGAATTTAGCTATGTTACGTTATGTATGAAACGACCCAGAATGAACAACAAAAGAACAACGAATGGAAACATGCAACTTATACTTTACGATATTACTCTACCCGTAGGTACTCCGTTATAAGGAGCCATGTTCCTACAGTGTTCAGTTACCAAGTAGTCATAACGTTGCAGTTCTTAACCGTGGAATACTTAAGGTGGAAAAATATAATGCATGTAGTTTTAGTTTTGATATATTTTTTATGTTGTTTTCATTAAAACCGAGATAATCTGGAACATTAGAGCTAATTTCTTTTAATTGTTGAAGCTTATATAAAATATAAACTAAATAAAAATGTAACTGGTAATGAGAATAACTTAATGGAAAACCCAAAAACACTTTGCCCGACCCGGGAATCGAACCCAGATCCTCCGAAGTCGCAGTTGCGACCATAAGGCCAAGGGGCAGTTTACTTATAATAGTGGTTGCCAAGAACATTCTAGATTACGTGCGAGTCCCGAATATTCCTGTAAGGACCTGTTTAGTAGAGAAGAGTCTAGAATGTTCCACTATAGAACTGTCTAGAAGATAAGAGAGAGCTGTGGAAGTTTCTCGAAGGATGATGTTTCCCTGTGGACTGTGAGGAAGGTTCGAGAAGGTTGTAGATCTTTCTCGAAGGATCGGTCGTCATATAAATAGCCGTCGTGTTTGCGGGAGAGTCCATTTCCGCTCTCGGCAGCCGCAGAGTGCAGACGTGCGCTCTGTCGTTGCGATCGAAAGCTCCCCCCTCCCCCGTCGCTCTGACGGGCACATTGCGCTCAGTGCTACACCACCGCATGCCGGTCGTCTAGCTCCGCCACCGTGGTTTCGAGTTAGACTACGTCATCGTAGCAGATCGGCTACGAGTGCTTCAGTGCTTGTAGTCGGTTTTCTACGTTCGCGTATCGCGTCGCGTTCACTTGGCTCCCTAAGAGCAAAATCCACCAGTTTCGGTGGTACTTGGGTGGAAACCTCACGGTGCCAACGATCTCAAGTGGGTGGTGACCCGCCACACCCGCCGACCCTCTTCAAGGGAAAGTAGTCAGTCGGAAGGGCTCCGACTGTGGCCTTGGGGGTGGCTCCTAGTCACAGTCTGGTAGTACCTAACCCACGTTTGTCCACAGCTGCACCCGGGACGTCTGGGTGTCTCTACCCCAGCGGCCTGGATCGGTCGCAAGACCCATAGGGCCCTGTCGCACATTAAGATTGGCGACAGGTTCTCAAGCTTAGGGCACACCTTAGGCACTCACCTCCCTGTGTCACCCGACAGGGAGTGCACTCATCCCCGGGCTATCCCTCCCGGGGAGTTAGGTTTAGCGGCCCCTCTGGCCAGGACAACAGTGTAGCTGGCGAGTTTGTTTGTGCCTTTCTTCTCGCCAGTATAGCACTAGGAAAGTCACACGGGTGGGTTCGTTTTTGTGGGAATTGTCCGCCCGGGGGGTTCACGATTCTCGTGTCTCCTCGGGACTAGGGCTAGGAGTTTTTCCCCCCTCCCCCACTATATTAGTCAAGATTAGGCCTTAGATATGATTCCTACCCTCGCAACGAGGGATGTCTGGGCTAAGTCCCTCACGGACCTCCTTAAGAGGCTCCTTAGTGACCCCAACCCGCATATTAGGGATAATTATATGAGTATCGCGGAGCCCCTTATGGGTATCCTGTCCGAGAAAATCTTCGTTCCGATCTCGCCGGCGAGTTCCGACCCACCCCCGTTAGTTCACTCTCAGGACTCACCTGCAAGTCCTGATGCATCTCCTATGGAGATTGCGGACGTGCTTTCCGAGGCCTCTGAGTACTCGGGAGTTTCTGACGCTACCTCTGACTCTGAGGAGTACACAATGGTAGGCAAGTGCAAGCGTAGGAAGGGCAAGGGCGCTAAGGCCAATAAGGCCAAAAAGCCCGTAGTGGCTCGCTCTACCCCCACCCCACCCTCCCCTGCCCCCTTATCTCGCCCCGTTTCTCCTGTCGCTTCGACAGCTCCGGCCGCGTCTAGCCACCCCGTTAGCCCTATGGCTACCGCCCCTACCGCCCCCTCTGCTTCTTCTTCCAAGAAGCTTAAGCTCCCGCCGCCTATCTTCATCCAAGATAAGGCGAAATGGACCGATGTGTCCAAGATGTGCACTGAGTTGCGCATCAACTACACCTCAGCCAAATCTACCCTACAGGGTATAAAGGTCACCGTCCCTTCGTCCTCGGACTTCAGGGACCTTGTCCGCAATCTTCGTGGGAGGCACGTCGCCTTCCACACCTACTCTCTCCCTGAGGAGAAGCCCACCCGCGTGGTGATCAGGCGGATCCCCAAAGAGATCCCATCCCAGGACATTCTGGACGACCTCACCTCCCAGAACGTTCCAGTCTCCGCCGTCCACCGCCTGCACAAGGCGAGGGGAGGTGACGAGTACGACATGGTGCTCGTCATCTGTGACCCCGTTGAGGGTCATCACCCCATTTTTAAAGTTAAGACCGTCTGCTCCTTATCGGGCATCCTCATTGAGCGGCCTCACCGCAACAAGGTGCTTTCCCAGTGCCACGGTTGCCAACTTTACGGCCACGCCCAAAAGCACTGCTTCGCTCCTCCCCGGTGCGTCAAGTGCCTAGGCGATCACGCCACGGCCGATTGCTCCCGTCCCAAGGACAGGAACCTCTGTACCGAGCCACCCAGTTGTGTGCTATGCGGTCAGACAGGCCACCCGGCCAACTACAGGGGTTGCCCCAAAGCCCAAAAAAGAAAATTCCAATAGCAGTCGGTTATTAAATCTTTTTAAATCATTTGACCTGACCAATATTTTTATAGAACCTACTAGAGTCACTCCATCTTCTGCTACTTGTATAGATAATGTTTTCTGCGATTGTGATTACTTAGATAAAGCCATATTAAATTGTCTCCCGTCTGACCACAGCGGACAAACTGTAACTTTTAGGTGTAACACACCATTGCAAAAAGTTCTGATTAAATTTAGACCTATAACTACTAGCAAATTAAATAGGTATAATATTTCCCTACAGAACAAGTTAAATGTTATGAGCCATCACATGGACGATATTAATATAAATCAATTGTATGATAATTTCTTTTCAATAGTTCGAACTGAATTCAACAAAACATTTGAAAAGAAGACAAAAAGTATTTGCCCTAAATTTATATTTAGTGATTGGGCTACTAAAGGTATCAGGAAAAGTAGGGAAAGACTATTTGAGCTTTATGGCCTTAAGCCTTACATAAACACTGAAACTTTCAACAAGTATGTTGCTAAGTATTCAAACATTTTTAGAAATACATGCAAGGTTGCTAAAGCCCTGCACATTAGCAACAAGATCAAAACAGCAGAAAATAAAATAAAGACTGTTTGGAAAGTCATAAATAACGAGACAAACAGGAAGAAAATACGTAACACTAGCTACACATTAGATACAGCATGTGGTCCTAAAAGCTCTAATTTGGAAGTAGCTCAAGAATTTGTAAACTTCTTTACCGATATCCCGTTAAAAACTACGGAAGCTCTAAATTCCTCACCTGAAGTCTCAATTGGTTTATTAAGGGCCAACGTGTCTGGATGCCCGGCTGAATTTAAATTTAAACACATAAGCCCTGTGATAGTTATCAAAGCTTTCCGGCAAATCAAAATCAAAGTGACCGAAGATCTATGGGGAATGTCTATCAAAGCTTGTACATCCATAGTTGAGACTATAGCACCTTACTTAGCTTTAATTTTTAATTTGTGTGTAGACCAAGGAGCTTTCCCTGATTTAATGAAATACAGTAAAGTCATACCACTTTTCAAATCCGGGGATAGTAAAGATACTAATAATTATAGACCTGTATCCGTGTTGCCAGTTTTTAGCAAGGTTTTTGAAAAGGTAATGCTGAATCAAATGCTTAATCATTTTAACACCAACAAAATCCTACACGATCAACAGTATGGTTTCACCAAGGGACGTTGTACGACTGACGCCGGTGTAACCTTATTAAAGCACATATTTACTGCATGGGAAGAGTCCCAAGACGCCATAGGAATTTTTTGTGATCTCTCCAAAGCGTTTGATTGCGTAAATCACGACACATTACTTTTGAAACTTGAGCATTACGGACTAGGAAAACTTGCACTTAGTTTGGTAAAATCTTATTTGAGTGATAGACCTCAACATGTTCAAATAAATGGTATCAATTCACAGGGTTTAAAAGTAAAAATGGGGGTTCCGCAAGGCTCCATATTGGGTCCTTTCCTCTTTCTAGTATACATAAATGATCTACCTTATTTACTGAAAAACCAACCTCAAAATATGGTGTTATTTGCTGATGACACTTCTCTAATTTTTAAGATAAATAGACGGGCCCAAATTCTAGATGACGTGAATAATGCCCTACTTCAGGTTCAAAATTGGTTCACAGCAAACAATTTAGTATTAAACGAAAAAAAGACTAAATGCATTAGATTTGCTTTACCGAATGTTAAAAGTAGTAATTGTGATATAATATTGAATAAAGAGAAACTTGAATTCGTAGATAAAACGGTTTTCCTGGGGATTACGCTTGATTCAAGGCTACAATGGAGTTCTCATTTAACGTCTCTTGCCGGGCGGCTAAGTTCAGCAGCATATGCTATTAGAAAAATCCGTCAATTTACAGATGTTGATACCGCTAGACTGGTCTATTTTAGTTACTTTCATAGTATAATGTCTTATGGCATTTTGTTATGGGGACGAGCTGCAGACATTCAGTCAATATTTATTCTGCAAAAAAGAGCCATCAGAGCTATATATAATCTTCGTAGGTGCGATTCTCTAAGGGAACTGTTTAAGGACATTAACATCATGACGGTACATTGTCAATACATCTACGAAAACATAATGTACGTAAGAAAAAATCTGCATCTTTTTAGTAAAAGAGGTGACAGACACAGTTACAGTACTAGAAATAGAGACCAATTAGTTCAGCCGGGCTTCAGACTCGCTAAAGTAGATTCATCTTTCATGGGGTACTGTTTGAGATGCTATAATAAAATTCCACAAAGTATTCTTGAACTGAATGAGACGAAATTTAAAACATGCATTAAACGCACACTATGTAAGCAAGCATATTACAAGTTGGACGATTATATCGCTGACAAAAATGCTTGGCTCAATGCCGGTCCTGCTCCACAAGGACAGGGACGCATAAATTGATAACATTAAATAGTATTGTTGGAGCTGCTGAAGATTGTACAACTATCTTTGCATTGTATAGATTCAATATCTTTAGTATTATATAAAGCCCATATTGTGTGAGTGCTATGTACTAAAGAGCTATCGTTCACTGGAAACCTACGTCCTTTCCCGACTTGAATGTGCCCTGGCGGTTGAGAGAATGTCATGCTCACTCAATGTCTCGCTGATGGTGGCGCGTGTGTCGGATCATTTAGTTCCCTTCAAAATGGTTGAGTTGAATGGTGCTGATCCATGCGTCATGTTCGTGAACGGGCGCTGTCAGTTGTGACTGGTCATCTCTTAGTTGCCACGGCTTATTTGAATTTATTATTTTAATTTTTTTTTAATTGTCTTTTTTGTGTTTACTATGGACACTTTTAACGTGCACATCTTGCTACATCGTTCTCACATAATGTACCATCTCAATATGAATGATGTAACCAAGGTTTTGTAACAATATGCTGATTTAAAAGAGTGTCCATGGAGTTTCTTGCCCGTTCTTCTCCATAGAGATCTACGCTAGGGAATGGGCAACTACAGTACTTTCACAGTTTTTATGCCTTGTGACTGGGACTGTAGCTACATTTCATTGTTATCTTTGTTTCGACAGTTCAAAAGTGCCTGTAACTGGCCTACTTGAAATAAATGCTTTGATTTTGATTTTGATTTTGATTGCCCCCAAACAATTTCCGGGTAAGCTGGCGAAGCGTTTTAACGCCCGCCAGCTGAGGGAAGCCCCCTCATCAGTCCCGATCCCCTCTGCTCAGTTGCCTGAGCGTCTCAGTCCCCAGAGACCGTCCCCCTGGAACGCGCTGAATCATCAGCGTGCTTTTCCAGCACTTGGTAGCCCCAAGGCCACCGCCCCCATGCCCGGGTTATTAGATAACCCGGTCCCTTGCCCTGCGCCCATTCCAACGGCCGCTCCCCTAGCCTCACCAGCGCGCCCTCCCTCCAGGCCACCCGGTGTCTGAGGATGCCGAGGAAAGCTCCTTCGACACCATCGCTAGGTTCGCGATCTTCGAATCCCCTGAGGCCGACCGCTTAGCGGCCGAGCTCAGAGGAACGAATGACATGAAAAAGATCAACATGATCTTTAAATCGTATCCTAGGCTACGTGCAGCTCTCCGCGCGCTCTCTCACAACCAGACCGATAATGGATCTAACTAGGCCCTTAACGAGTACCCAACCCCGATCCCTTAGAGTAGGCTTTTACAATGCCAACGGCATTAGTGGACAACGCGATGAGATCGCCGCGTTCCTCCGCGATCATCAGATAGATGTCTTTCTTGTCCAAGAGACGTTCTTAAAGCCCCATCTCCGCAACCCCAAGATTGCAAACTTTCATATAGTTCGCAATGACCGTTCCCGCTGCCACAGAGGCGGCACGCTCATTTATTACCGTAAAGAACTGCACTGCATCCCAGTAGACTCACCCCCTCTAGAATCAGTACTTGAGGTTTCAATCTGTCGGCTAGGTATGACCGGCCATCAGTCGGTCCATATCATCTCTGCCTACATGCCCCCCGTAAATTCATCTGAGGACCATTCCCTGTTAGAGAAGGATCTCACTTCTCTCTTCGGCTTGAGCGAGTCCGTTATCATAGCGGGCGACCTCAATGCCAAACACCCTGCTTGGAACAGCATAACGACTAACCCGAGAGGGCGAGCGTTATTCGACCTAAGCGACTCCCTTTCTTTCGACCCTATCGCTCCTATGGAGCACACCCACTACCCCGACACTGTCGGTTTGCGTTCGGATGTGCTCGATATAGCGCTGCTCAGGAACGTCAGCCTCAGGCTGGACTCGATTGAGACGCTACATGAGCTTAACTCTGACCACCGTCCGGTAGTCATGCATCTCGTTTCTAACTCGGGCCTCTTTGACCCCAGCCAGCCCCCTGCCCCTATTTTGATAACAGACTGGAAGAAAGTAAGCGATAAGCTGAAATCCGACATGTCTCCTCTCACGGACGGTATCCCCGATCACATAGTCTCAGTCGCAGACACGACGGCCGCCATCAACTTGTTTACAGATCACGTACAATCCGTACTGAAGGATTGTTCACGGGAAGTCCCAGCGATGAGCGATCACCGCTGGAAACTACCCGATGACATACGTGATCTGATAACCGAGAAGAACGCGGCCGTTCGTGCCTATAGCGTCTTTCCCTGCTATGCGAACAAGGCTCACATGCGCAGCTTGCAGCTTGCTGTAAAGCAGCGCACCAGTGAGTTTCGTTCGAATCGTTGAGACAAGGAGCTTAGCGAACTCGAGCCCACTCACTTAGCTTTCTGGCAACTGCAACGAAAGTTGCGTGCTAGCAGCGACGAGGTTACTATGCCTCCTCTCATTCGCCCCGATAAGAGCGTCGCCTTTGACGACTCTGAGAAGGCTGAATGCCTGGCTGACAGCCTGGAATCTCAGTGCACGCCCAGCTCTCAACCAGTAGACATGCGACATCTCGCTGAGGTGGACGCGGAAGTCGAACGTAGAGCCGCTCTCCCCCCAGTAGAAGACCCCGACTGTCCTCTTCCTTCAGTCACGCCCGACGAAGTGAAAGACATAATAGATAGGCTACAGCCTCGGAAAGCCCCTGGCGCCGATGGCTTCACCAATAGGGTGTTCAAAGTCCTCCCCTCTCAGCTCATAGTCTTGTTGGCGACCATCTTCAATGGCGCCTTGAGCAAATAACATCTTTCCCCAAGTGTGGAAAGAGGCCACCGTCATAGGTATTCCCAAACCGGGTAAACCTAAAACTGAGCCGACTAGTTATCGGCCGATCAGTCTCCTTAGCGCGCTCGGTAAAATCTATGAGAGGCTTATTTATAAGCGCCTCAAAGACTTTGCCGAGGCTAAGAGCCTCATTCCCAACGAGCAGTTCGGTTTCAGGACCGAACACTCGTGCGTCCAACAGGTCCACCGCATCGTAGAGCACTTGAGCGCTGGCTTCCAGCGTGGAGCGATGACCGGTGTTCCGATATAGCGAAAGCGTTCGACAAAGTCTGGCACAACGGGCTGATATACAAGCTGTATCAGCTCGGTGTGCCAGATCGTCTCGTGCTCATCTTGCGAGACTTTTTGGCGAATCGCACTTTCCGCTATCGCATAGGGAAAACCCTTTCTTCCCCCCACCCCATTCGCGCGGGAGTCCCTCAGGGCTCTGTCGTTTCCCCCCTCATATTCACTCTATTCACTTCAGATATCCCCAAGAGCAAAAAGGCTCACTTGGCCCTTTTCGCCGACGATACGGCAATCTATTATACTGGGCACGGCCAAGACGCCATCGCCCGTCAGCTCCAAAAAGCAGCCAATGCTTTAGGAGCCTGGTTCCGTAAGTGGCGAATCGAGGTTAATCCCGATAAAAGCCAGGCAGTTCTTTTCCATAAGGCGCGTCTCAAACGTCCCGTCCCCTCTCCGATCACTATGTTCGGCAAGCCGATCCCTTGGGAGAAGCAAGCCAAATACTTAGGAGTCATTCTCGACAACCACCTGTCCTTTGCTGCGCATAGCAAATTGTCACTTAAGTGCAACTTGCGACTCTATACCGCCGTCATCCGTCCTATTATGACATACGCTTGTGTCACTTTTGCCCATGCCCACCCGAGTCATCTGCACCGGATGCAGACCCTTCAGAACCGTTTTCTCCGTAAGATTACCGGTGCCCCCTATTATGTCCGTAATGACAGTCTCCACTTAGACCTTAGGATCCCCACCTTAGCTCAGTTTATGAAACGTCTTTCCAAGCGTTTCTTCGATTCCGCTATCAAGCATAGGAACCCCCTGATCGCATCGGCCGCCCGATACGAGCCCTCGCGTATTAGCATGGTTCGCCGTCCGCGACATGCTCTCACCACCCCCGATGACCCCATCACCCTCCTCCAGGAGAGCAGTAGGGAAACCAGCACACTACGAAAATACAGATACAGACCGCCATGTTTCCGTCCTCGCCGCCGAGGCCCGACGCGACGCCCACGTTCAACGAACCCCCCCCGACCCTTGCCAGAGCCAGCCCGCGATGCTGAGCCGGTAGTTTTAAACCAGCCCCTAATTAATATCACTCAGATCCAGCCTGTCCCTTTGCTGAGGCCCGTACCCCACAGGGGGTGCCCTTAGCGAGTGGTCGCTTAGTTTTTAAGCATAGTTTTAAGCCCCTGGCTGGAGGCCTTAGATTCATTTTTAAGGCATCCACAGAGAATAGTCCGGTTAAGCAGTAGCCAGCCTCAGAGGCTGAACTGCGAGATGCAATCACCAAAAAAAAAAAAAAAACGTGAGAGTCAGTCTGATTTTGGCTCCACAACGAAGCGAATCGAAGTGAACTAGAAGTGCGATATCTACGTGAATAGTGATCAGTAGTGTGTCTGTGATTAAGTTTTAAGTGTCTTGTGATTAATAAAGTTATTTCCTGTTTAATCGGTAGTATTTAATTTACCTCTTACCCAGCTCGTAACAATAGTAACGCTCCATCGAACTTAAGGTTTGTATTTCGGAAAAATAGCATCTCTAACTTTTTGGGTATGTAGCGGTCATTTACAGTTCCATTTTCAGCATCAGCCGTTGGAGTTACACAAAGATCATTGTGGTGTATTTAGCACTTTTGGTACCATATCCTATTCTATATTACACAGGAAAAGTAATTATCAGCGAGCAACATTCAAGCTTGTATATTGCTACATTTTTTGCCATCCGGCAAGGGTGGGTCTTGATTTATTAATCTGGCGCAAAACAAAAGCTATCAGGCTTAATGGGCGCTACGGAACCCCGCTGTGTATTATCAACGTTTATAAACGTTTAATATCCTGTGATTGTGCGTAAATCTCGGAATACCATTAATATCAATGAGGGAGATGTTATATTAAATTTTCCGTTGTTTAATATAAACGTGTTGAGGTAGGTTTATGGTGGGATGTTAGATTGTACTCTGGGTTTAGCCGAGAGTTATTACGTGAGGTTGTTTATTGGGTTGGCCGAGGCAGCGCTAGCCGAGGGCGGTCTGTGGTTACAGATAGTAAAAAGACTAAAACTCTTGTCGGTCCTACAAACGACAAAGGATATTCTGTTCTCCATTTACTGGGTTCCGGGGTGTTAAAGCCAACTCACTGTGCGCACGAACACAAACGCACAACAGCCGCTGGCGACGCACAGTCGCACACACACTACGTCTCGCGCCCGCCACCTGCAAGCGAGCGCGCGGTTTGCCGCGCCGCGGACCAATATTAGTAGCAAAAAATTCGTCTTCACGTGCACATGTAGCCACCCGCAAAGCTCGATACAAGTACAACGTTGCTCTGTAATCTAAAGTATCTGTATAAATTAAACAATATAAGCAGCAAGTACAAGTTTTATTGAAATTCTATTCTATCTGTAACACGGGGGTCAGGCAGTCGCTACATGTAAAATACCGGTTATCAGCTGTATCCGATTATACCTGTCTGTGTTTGTAGTACCGGTAATTCAAACAGTTTTAGCTGGGATCAGTCGGTGTTAGTGTTACTTAGAGAGTGCAATGAAGCAACGGGATTGCATGTTTCTGAGTATTATTCCTACGTAATGTTTGTTTTGTATTACTAGGGTTTTAAGTTATCTCACGTAACTTATTTTAAAAGTCTAAAAAGATGCATTACGAGTATAATTCGAGCATTTCAAATTTTTATCATTTTCAGTAATGTATCTCGCTTCTACTGCCTGTTTGTTTCCTTTAAAATATTCCCCGGATTATTAAAACAGTGCCTATTTACTTAAGCTATAAATATTTAGGAACGAACACACAAGCGTAAAAATATAAATAAATAAATTAAATAAAAATAACCTAAAAGCCCCAAAATTGTCACTTTAATTTTCGGACTTCAAAACATTTGTATAACAAATTCCGTGCGCCTCAACTCCGGAGCTCCGTAAATCCGTCATTTGACACAAATCCTGCTAATGATGCTGTTAGCGGCCGCGGACGTGATGAGATTAGACGCCGTTCTTACATCGCGCCTAATACTGGAAAATTAAAATGTTAATGTTTTTTAATCTGATTTTATTGGGGTGTTCTTGTTTTGAAGTCCAATTAACACAAAACATCATGTTTGTAATTCTGGAAGAGGTAGGCCGAGATGTATATATGACGCCATTTACGTTCAGTTCTCAAATAATAGGGTACACATGGCCATCAACCAGACACCGGTTTACCACTGAGATATTCCTGATGGAAAAACGCAATCATATTTTTCAACCGAGAAGGACCTGTTGTTTAGCAGTGTAGGACTCGTGACCACTAGATCAGATCAACAGAGATACCTAAGTTAAGTTTATAAAAGCTACAGAAAACAAGTACGTGTTAAATTCATCCGAAGAGTAAACTACAAAACCTTGTACACACCTTTGATGCAATATAATTTGAGAACTTGCAAACACACACCAATTACCACCATACCCTATTTAGGTGTGTGCGCATGTGCATAAAATATGCACAGCTCGCACACATAACTGTGCTTGTGTGTAGTACATGTTTTAATGTGATTACGGCTTCAGACGTATGCACAAACACATTCGCAGTTTGAGTTAGTTTTGCGCTAAAAGCATCGTCGGGAAGTCTTATGCAAATGGACTGTGCGGTTTAAGTCATAGATGCACTTCGAAGTTTCGTTTCAAACTTAAGCATTAAAATATCCTCCACGACTTGCAATACTAAAATATTGGCGAGTTATTTCCTATCTTAAATAAGTATATGTAAAACTGCCTCTTTGCTATAGATTGGAGATTCATAGATGACTCCGCCTTAGAGCCGTATTTTTCACGTGCTCTCATGCCTTCGCATTTTATTGTCGTGCCCTGTTGTTTGCTGGGTAGAAGAACTGACGGACCTTACTGAATATTAATTCGTAGCCCAATTCTTAGCTGGCTCACTAATTTTGATCGCCATTAACATGCTAATAAAAAGACTGACAAAAATATTTACTAAGACATCGGATAGTCATTATATTTAATTCTAATATCTAGCTAGGATTTAAGAAGATTTGTAAAGGTTTCGATAAAAACCTGTAGCTACTACGCCTTGCCTCGTAGACGTGCTACGCCGAAGGACTCGATCGACTTGACTCGACTACGATGCTACGAAATCACAACAACATGAGAATACAAACATTCTAATTCATAATATAAGTGAATTCGGTCTAGTTATATAGAAACAACAGATTATTACATTTTATGGTAAGTATTTCCGTGAAATCTGTGTAGACTTGTTTACAGACGGAAATGTAACACAAACATAATTTAATGGCTCACAATATGGTCTAAATCTAAACCGAAAAACGGCAGTTAAAACACTTTGTACCTTTCTCTTTTTAATATTGTACATTTCTGTATTATTATTGCTTTTTTCCTTTATTTCACTTTTATACAAATTATTTACATTTTTAAATATTTCATAAAAAAATAATATAAAAACATTATTATTGCTGATTATTATGATGTCTGTATTATGATTTTAGTGTAGTCCGCTGTCTCCTATGAGTTGTGTCTTGGGATCTAGTTCAGACGTAGCTCAGAGGAGAGCGACCAAGAAGTTTTATTTACAATATTATCATGATCTCATTCACAGCTACAGGCTACAGATCTGTGAAACTTTCACGCCTTTTGATCTCGTGCGTTCATTTAGTATTCCGCTGGTGTTTAACTCGGAGAGTTTTATTCAAATTTAATATCTTTCGAGCCTTTGAATTTTGCTCAGCAGTTATCTCGCAGACGAATTTTTTAGGGCAACAAATATTATAGAACATTGGCACTGAAACTTGTAACAAATCTACTAGTTCCTGTTAAGAATTAAAGGATAAGAGTAGACTTGTACATTTAAAATTTTAATAGAGATATGGATGGTTTTACAAATGAGATAAAAAATACAAGTGTTTACAAAAAAGACGTATCAAACCCGCACTCTGGAAGCAGTTTTTGAGTATATTTACACGATTAAGTAGCACTGTTGAAGCACGATGAAATGTAGAGGTGGAGATGTAGGACGATGAATCAGGTCTGCTCCACAGGAAGGCGGCGTTTGTAAGAACAGGAGTTGAGGTCCTGGTAGATCTTTAGAGTTGGATCACCAGCTTTTAGACCCAGGGCAGCTCCGCGAGATGATCAGCAGGGATGGCACAACGACAGTTTTTAATAATAAGATTGGGAGTAGGAGTCCCAGGTGTATCTTTAGATGGATCACCTTCAAGAATCTGTCTTGTCTCCAATTTTAAGAATTCCTTCAGTCTCACATTCAACAAACGCTCTCTCGTCTAGTCTAGTCTCGACTCGTTTTTCCAGTAGTCTCCTTCCATTTTTGAATCTCAGATTTTCTTCTTGCGGCCATATAATAATCTCATCTGACAAGTGTAGTCGGCCAGGACATAGCAGACTTACTTCATAAAACCATGAGTGCGTAAAGAATTTACAAATATAATTTAAAATTAAGTTATTACTAAACAATCATTATTATCTATAAAATACAATATTACAGCTAAACATTGAAAAATATAATTTAGAATAGATAAACCAAAAAGTATTCATCATAGACTAAGCTACTAAGAAACTCTATGACAGAAAGAATGTTCGTCAGTTTGGCAAATCTGACGTACATGTCACAACATTGAAAATTAATTTTATTTCAGCAAATATAATGAAAACGAATCGTATTTAGATCGATTCGCTGAGTATAAATAAACAAATCAATAAAAAAGGATGATAAATGGTATATGGTATGACAATTGTAAGTATAGTACAAAGTGTAAGTATAGCATATACTATAAACTTAGGCTACAGAAACCGATATTAAAAAAAAATGAGACTTTATTGTTTTTAACCGACTTCAAAAAAGTGGAGGTTATATCGTGTCGTGTATAGGTATTTTTTTTTAATGTATGTTGCCTGATTTCTCCCCCATTTGTGGACCGATTCTCAAAATTCTTTTTTTATTTGAAAGATTATACTTCTGAGGTGGGCTCACAAAAACACAAAATAAATCAAACAAAGGTCACCGACTTCGAAGATTGACCTTTGTTTGATTGATTTGGTATTTTTGTCACCGGCTTCTAAAACTTGACCTTTGTTTGATTGATTTAGTATTTTTGTCACCGGCTTCTAAAACTTGACCTTTGTTTGATTGATTTGGTGTTTTTGTCATCGACTTCTGAAGCTAAAGTTATTTTTCACTTTTTTGTGTTTTGGTTTGTTATTTTTGTTTTTTTTTTTTATGTTATTATTACCATGTGTTTGTCCTAAGTTATATTTTTGCCTTATTTATTTTTAATACGGTTTCTTCGAGTATGATTTAGGATTTTTAACTATTTGTTAGAATTTTCGAGAATCCTGTAAATGGCGTGCGATATGAAACTACATTGAATTGAAGCTTCCGACAAAAATAATCACCGTGACACACGACTTTTTTCTGACATAAAGATCTGTCATACTGGTTATGAGACAGTAGTTAAAATGGAGTTGTTACTAGTAGATCAACTCACCCTTCGCAGTCGTTAGCTGGACATGGGCCTGTACCGTGTAAGATGTTATTTGATATATCCCCTCCTGCCCCGCCTGTCGCAATCAGTCTGTCATAGCCTCCTATATAAGGTCATGGCTCTGTCCAACTGGGGAACGTCCAACGCCGCGCTTGTTGATACGCGGTTAGTGTTAACATATGACAGGCGTTTGCCGCATTTGACAGGCATTTTAAGGTTTAGACAGGCGTGCGGCCGGCATTGGTCTGAGACAGGTATTTTTAAATTACGCGCCCGCGCGCGTACACAGCGGTGCAATTTTCTCAAAAGTAGGGAAGTGGATGGTGACATTACAGAATTCATGAAAATCTGCCAGTTTGTGTTCTCTATTTTGGCACACAATGCGAACGTAGCGTAACGTACGTTTTCTCTCGTCAACGCCCAGTGGAGTAAAGAAAGAAACCGGCTGACAACTGAATCAGTAAAAGCAATATTGATTACTCAGGAAAATTACAAAACTGTATCTTGTGAAGATTTTTACGATTATGTAAATGTCCTCTGACAAAGATCAGTAATAAATATCCTTCTTCATTATTATCTGTTGGCTTTTACTTATTACCTACAGCGTTTTGCTTTAGACAGGCATTTTTCTGAAAATTCAGGCATTTTAGGTACCATAGACAGGCATCCCTCTATTTACATAGGGTAACCCTATACGCGGTCCACTACACATATTTGCTCCATCGGCCATCGTTCCTTTGACATACATGGTCAGTACCCCGCCACTTCAGCGTGTTTAGGTAGTCGGCAAGCTGTGTCAGTAACTCCAGTTCTGGAGTTACTTATACTGCTGGAAATATTCTGTCGATTCAGTATAAATTTGTGATATTATATACTAATGAGCACACAATCAGTTGGTGTAAATAATTTAAGCCCTGGCTAGAAGCCAAGATTCAAAGGATGAAGAAAAGATCCCAGGATACTTTACAACTTACTAGGGGATTTTGGTTTTCTTTTACCTATAATGAAAAGTTAATCTAAGTTATGTCGTTTGTCCCTGCTGGCATTCTTAGATCTTTACAGTCGTTATACGGATAGTCAGGATCCCGAAAGTCGGTCTGGGCAACCTAGCGATTAGGTTGTGGCGGTCAGATCGGCAGCATCACAGGTAGATACATAATATCAGCCTTTAATGTACCCACAGCTGAGACACGGACCTTCTTCCTGTACGGATTGAGTTGTATGCTTGTGCAGTCACTCCATGTAAAGCACTGTTTTTTAGCTAACCTTTATCTAAATTAGTAAAGAACCAATGTAGCATTGCAAATGAATATAGAAACAATGTTTAATAATATTATTTGC
Organism: Eugnorisma glareosa; assembly: GCA_947578425.1. Taxonomy (NCBI): domain Eukaryota; kingdom Metazoa; phylum Arthropoda; class Insecta; order Lepidoptera; family Noctuidae; genus Eugnorisma; species Eugnorisma glareosa. The sequence continues at coordinate 875,511 of OX387970.1, forward strand.
TATCATAATATTAGTAACGGTTCTGTTTGTGGTCAGGGGCCCAATAATCCGCTTCATTAAATAATCGTGCGGAAACGTTGAATTTATCGGCACGTTTTGATAATCAAATTATTGGTTACCGCTGTAGTTATGCCACAGAGATATGTTGTGGCTGTTATTTTAACCCGAATTTAGTATACTATTGAATAGTTTAGACTATATCACCTGGTGGAATAAAATGACATAATTATATAACTATGGCGTTTTCCTCCGAGTTATTTGCAATACGCACACCTAACTAAGTTTCCTTAACACCACGTCTATTTGCTCCGAAGGGATAGACGAGATGTACCTATAGTACCTACACCAATACTTCGCCAGTTATGTTAAAGTCCCATGTAACATGGGGCGAGACCTAGCAATCTAAAAGACCTAGCAATGGGGATGAACCATCCTACTAGATAGGTAAGAATGCTAGAAGTCGATAATAATGAAACGGTAAATATCCGACGAAACAACTACACATTTTCTTATATCTTTTTGCCACACAGAAATAATGTGCCGAATCACTTTGAGAATAAAACTACGCGTTAAATTAAACTCCTCTAACTGAATCCGGAGTTTCCAACAAAAAAAGGAATTACAGAGTATAAAGCTTTAAGTGTACTCCTAGTTTATACGAAAGCACCTCATTAGGACTGTACTCCATGAATGCAAGGACTTATAGTTGTTGAATAAACAACCCTGTGGAGACCGGTTTTGAGTTGAAATTGCAGTGGTTGAGTAGGAGTATCACTGCCAAGTTTGTGACTACAGGAAGTTATTTAATATCAATGTGTTTAGTAGTTTAAAGGAGGCTCCGGTTTTATGATGACTTTGAGAAGACAACTTTAATTATTATTTCCACATCGATCATTCGTCATGAAAAAATACATATTTTAAAGGAGTTCATTGTGGAGGCATTATTTAAAGGGTAAACAAGTCATACAGCCATATTTATTGTACCATACAAAACACAACCAACGTTCACATTTTCAACTCAGAAATAAAGCTACTTTCATACAATAACGTTGGTTTTGCTTTTACTCTACAACAACTAGTTTCTTTGCGGCGACAATATAAGTTCTCCTTAGAATTTACCGTACCTAACCTACTAAAGAACTCTTTCATAGAAAGTAAAGCGTATCACATATTTCACACACACTACTAAATAGAATAAAAGCTTTTCATTCTTTCACACCTTTGCATTCACCATTGTTAGCAGCAACAAAGCTGAAAGAAAGAAAATAAAATAATAAAACCCCAGGTTTTCTTTGAAACACGTCGTTTCTACGTTTCTAGGGAACTTTCTCATTAGATCCATCACTTACATCTTTTAAATAAAAAAGGAACACTAGTTCACAGAGTGAAAAGACAGGGTGAGATTTTGTTCATGTTGGAAAGAGATGAAACATGCACGTGACAACGGGTATAAAGGAGAAAGCTAGGTAGAAAAAAAAAACTATTTCAAAACAAAAGCAGTTGGAGATTGTTTTGATAGGCTTGCTTTAAAGGTACTGAGGTTTAAATGGCCAGTCGTGTCGGTTCGATTTACTTTAAACATCGACATTTAAAACGTTACCCTCCTATTAATAAACACAGAATAAAGTTATTCCAAGTTTAAACCTTTGAAAATGTATGGTTATTCCTTTGTTATTCCTGGTGTAATTTTATTCCGTGTTTATTAATAAGAGGGTTAGAGTTTATTTATTTAGGTCTTGCAAAAAAGTGATCTGCATTGATAACAGTAAAGAAATACACATAAACTGTCACTTACGGGATATCTTCTGTGATTGTCTGTAAGTGACAGTGACAGTTTATGTGTAAGTGTAATCCGTGAAAGTTTAAAACAGTGTTTATTAAGAAATGGTTAACTGAATGTCACTTTCAACTAAACTGAAACGTGAATATAATTTAATATGGTGCGGCGAATCTAACTATTATAACCTTTGGCCCTTTTTTTCGGATGGGAAATCATCAAAATATAACTCCTCCCGCTCTGGGCTGAGCAGGAGAGAGTCAGACTTTTACTGACTAAAACCCATCCATGTTCCTTCTTTTGCCCTTTGCACTGAAAGAATGCACTCCAATCTAGTGGCTTTTTAGCTTGATTGACGATATGTTGTTTAGATTAATCAAAATCTTAGTTATGTTGATCATCACGACATGATTGCAGCCATACTAGTTCAAATGATTGAAGGCTCAAACCAGTTTCTCGATTACCTACCCTTAACATGACATCATTGTACAAGAGTTAAATAAGAGACAAGTTTAAAAAATGTTAACTATAACAAAATAAGTTAATTGTGTCAATCAAGCATTTTGATAACTTAAGCTACATAAGTTCCTTAGTTGTGTTTATCACTATTTGGTTGCGTTTATTACTATTTGACTTGATTACTGCAAATAGGTTTTGTGCTAGCTCCAATCAAGATCCCGTTTCAAATCTGAATCAAATAAAAGTAGTAGCTGTGATCATTGTGCTTGATAGGCAGATGCAAACAAGTTACTTAGTCAATCTAAACAAAATCTTGATTGTGGCTACTACTTTTTTTTTTCAGTGTGTGTTCCAGGGCCGCGGTATCTCTTTCGAAGAGTCCAGCAACCCTGGCCTAAAAGTTGTTTTGACTATGCCAAATATTACACCTAACGTTAATGTTATTATTTGTGACATTTCAGTAATAAAAATTGAAAACTATCTTTATTTAATTTCGTTTTCCTTCTATCTAATATATAAATCTCGTTTACATTAAAAAATAGGTTTTTTATAAAAAAGTGCCTTTAAATGGAAATTTCCTGATTATAATTTGGTGGTCTGTCATACCAGCGATCGGTACTTATGTAAATAAAATAGCACCGCCGAATTATAAGGTACAAAATCTACGTTCGAAATCCACTAAGCACTTCTTCATTCAAGCACCAACGCAATGTGTTAATCTTAAGCCAGATATTTGGGAAAACACTTACCCTATCTTATCCCAAAAACCCTCTAAAGATACGACGCAACACTCACTCAGACCTCTACCCATCCTAAAGTCGTCTAGATTAATCTAGATTATTCAAGATAGACTATAGGACGTCTTACACTCCATTTACAAATGCCAACCACGATCGCAAAGTAATACCAAAGTAACAAAACACAATCTTTATTCAGCGACGTGTAGTTCGACCCTAAATGAATGAACAAGGGCATGAATATTTAACTCGGTGAGAATGTATTGAGGTTTTGTCACCGTCTTGCTTTCTAAATAGAAAATACTTGGGTGTTTAAGGTACATTCTGAAGGTCAACCGCAGCGACATAACTTGTTTCAAATTCATATTGTTTCATGTGAAATATCAGATTAATGCATAATAGTACATTTTGATATAAGTGGGGAAACTTTGTTATTGCATTCGAGCGCGGAATTAACACCCGAGCTGCAAGCGAGGGTGTTATGGAGCCGAGAACTACAATAACAAATCCCCGCGCGTATCAAACGACGTTTTTCAATACACTTTCGAAGAAATAAAATATTAGAACGGAAAGTATTTTTGTCAGGAATTATTAGGAAACTATGATTTAATTTGCTTTTTTCCGCGCTTTGCTTTCGCCAGGTTGAAGAAGATGCAAAGGTATGATGCTGTATACAGCCTACTATGAAAAAAAGAAAATTCATTTTTTTTTAAATTTAGAACACATTATGATGTTAAATTGTTCATAAAAATAAATATTTGTTTTAAATAATCATTTTTATCTATGATATTCTATTTATAAACACAATTTAAATACTCGCAAAATACTTAATCCGTAAAGACGCATATAACTCTTTGCCGGGATTAAAAAAAAAAACAATCACCGCCGACTATAGATATAGTCATTGAACCCTTTAGACTTATCTGTGCAATTTTTTATTTCCGCACACGTGCGGTAATAAATGCTTCCACAGATAACTTTGAATGAGTTCAATGACTATAATCCGCCGTGATTGTTTTTGTTTTAATCTCGGCAAGGAGATATGCGTCTGTATGGCGTAAATATTTATGAGTATTTAAATTGTGTTTATAAATAGAATAACATAGATAAACATGAATATTTAAAACAAGTATTTACTTTTATGAACAAATTAACATTTATTTGGGTTCTAAATTTTAAAATATTATTTTTTATTTTTATTTCTTCTAATGAGTATTGAAAAACGTCGTTTGATACGCGTGGGAATTTGTTACTGCAGTTCTCGGCTCCATAACACCCTCGCCTTCAGCTCGGGTGTTAATTCCGCGCTTGAATGCAACAAAGTTTCCCCACTTATATCAAAATGTACTATTTCAATACACTTCCTCGAAAACTGGCTCTTATTGCACTACGATGTTTTTCAATTATCACAACGTGTGCAGAAATAAAAATTGCCACAGATCATTCCTATAGTCGGCTATGATTGTTTTTTTTTTTAATCTCGGTAAAGTCATATGCGTATTTACGGCGTAAATATTTTGGAATATATAAATCGTGTTCAAAAATAGAATACCATAAATAAACATGATTATTAAAAAAAAAAATACTTGGACAAAGTAACATCTCGGAGGAGCTCGTAGCTAAATAATAACAGCCGCTCGGGTCGATTTGACAACCAGTCTTACCAAGGGGTATCCTATTAGCGGGTACTAACTGGGTTGTGGAGGTCAGATAGGCAGTCGCTCCATGTAAAATACTAGTATTCAGCTGCATCCGGTTAGACAGGAAGCCGACCGCAACATAGTTGGGAAAAGGCTAGGCAGGTGATGAGATAAACAAATTAACATCTATTTGTGTTCTAAATCCAAAAATACTTGAATTTTATATTTTTCATATTAGGCTGGTTCATAATTCTAATGCATTGTTGATTTTTTTAAGTGCCTATTCTTATTGAAGCGTAAAAAAATAAATCGCGGTTGGAGGCGTTTTATGACGGATACATTGAGTGGAACACCTTTGTAAGATGACTAAAAGGTCACGGCGAGACTTGAAACTCGATAGTAAAATGGGAGGCGTAATAAAAAATCAATTTTATCATAATTCAAAAATAATTGTTAGCATTTGTTTAGTCTGTCTTCTTCTCTGTTGTTTGTTAACTACTAACACTAGTAATAAGTTATATTATTGTTTACTAACACGCTGGATCATTGTTGTCTGAAATTAAAGAATAAAAATAAAAAATAAAATAATTTGAATTACGATAACATTGTATTTTCATAGAGTGAAGTGAAGCCGAATGTGTTCGGCTAGAGCCTATTTATTATCTCATAGATCCATTATAGTCTACATTCAACGGTATTTCTAATTTTGAAAACGCAATTGTAATTAATCTACGTGACTACTGTCATTTGAAGAGATAAGCTACAAGTATAACGTACACATTTGTAATTAATTAAGATAGTATTTTATTTTCCTAATGTTACTTTTTACTCAACGTTCGCGGTCGTATTTTCGTTCCCATTTTAGTGTGTTGCGCAATTACTAGTGCCTGTATCTTCATACGGACTTCACATGAGGGTAAGTTATTTTAAAAATAATGTTTGTTTACAAACGAAACAACACTCGCTAAACTGGGTACACCGCTTTTTTTGGTGGCGAAACTTCCCTGACTATTAGAAAACCATAACCAACAAAATATTTTAAAGATAAGTGGGTGGAAATTGTAACATAAGTTTCGATTGTTTCTTACATAGAAGTTAGTAGAAGAAATTGGTTCCCTACTTGGGTTCTCAAACTAAACAAAATATAACTCAACTAGATTTCACTCCACACGGGTGAAATCAACTCAATGAAACGGTTCCGTATAGTTGTAGGACTCAAGATTTACACTGACGTAAACCGTTTTACAGGTAATAACCTCTCCGTATGGATTCACTCGACGAACATATTTTAGTGGCACGTAAATTTTTATCACTTGCAATACGCTGGGTGTAAACCGAACAAAGCGAGCCTAGAGCGTGTTTCTGTATGAAATTCTGAATTTATGTCTGTTGGGATGAGTTGGAAGATATTAATTGAAATTGTTTGGAGTAATCAACCACACCCAGGGAACGAGGATTTTATAAAGCTAAATAATTCCAGTGAAAGATTTGTTGATTGTCGTTTCCAAAACGTGTTATAATATTCTTTGGTGGTGACTACAAGAGTACACTCACAATCACAATATCGTCTTGAAAGTAAAACACAAAGTTATGTGTCCGTATCCTCCTTTTTTTTAAAGTGTGACGTTCAAAATCACTTAAAAGTCTAAATATAATTTTAATGCACTGTTGCTGAAAGTGTCCTTAAGCCAAAAATCTTTATTTTGAAACAGCGGATACTTACACTGGCTTTCACAAACCAATTAGAGGATTAAATGTGAAGTTCCCATTACGTTCCAGAGTAAAAAGAAATTGATAGTACTCGCCTTCATCCATCTTTGAAAAGGACTCATTTCAAAGATTTTAATGAGAGTTCTTAGTTCTGATGAGATTTTTTATTGAAATAAAATCTATTACTTACTGGTATTAACGTGATTTCTCATTTCTTATTAATGGAAAAGCTTTTTCTTGATTGTGATCGCAGAATATCAATTTCATGTTACCTAAAATTTTATTTTGGGATTGTGTAAAATGATTCGTTTTGATTATGAATATCGTTTCTCTTTATATATAGATATACAAAAACATTTCAACGCTATTTTTTTTTGGTCTAGCGTTTATTTAGGATATGGGTAAGAGAATGATGATTTATTTCGATCGCTAGTATGGTATACCAACGTAAAAAATTTCGTCATAAAGTAATGTTATTCAACTTCTTCAAAAGTAAAATTAATAAAGTCCCGGCGTCGCCATATTCGTTAGTGACGTCACATATTTGGTTACAGCCCAGCCATCGCTCGCCGATGCTCATTAATTCATTCGCCATTGATTTCTCTTCATCAATATGTATGGCGTCCTGATTTCCCATTGAATGAAACACCCTTTTATGGTTATTTACAATTTGTCGACGATGTTATCCTGTGATAAATTATTATTGTTTCGAGGGATGTAACATCATCCCTTTCTCACAAAATCGTGCCTTTTTGCCCAAAGTTTTTCCGGATTTATGTACTTACTTCGTTGTCTGCCCAATTAAAGCTCCAAAACATTTTTCGGTAACAAACTCTTCTATAACAAATTATGCTCGCCTTTGTGACAAGTTAAATTCTTTCTCAGTATTTTTAAAATCTTTTATAAATAATGTCTTCAGGAAATCTAAATAAAGCATGTAAATAATCTAAACATCTATAAACGTTTAAGTTAAAACGCCTTTAAATAAACAATTGTAGAATTTCTCCAAGTTTTAAGTACCCATGCGTCTGGTGGCTTGGCAAATTGAATTGCCTACATTTTGCAAATGCCTTACAATTTGCATTAAGATATTGCCATCGGGACGACGTGATGTCGTGAGGATAGGACGCAAAAGTTACGAGAGATGGTATATCTCCTTTTTTGACATCATTCACTTTCATCAACCTGCCTGTCCTTGTGAAATGAATAAACGGAAATTTTCTAAAAAGATATGCTAAGTCGTGAATTGCAAGCGAACAATTTCTATGCTGATTTATGACTTCCTTAAAAAAACTATAAACTGACGTTTCGTTTTTTAATGGAAAAAACTTTCTAGAATTTTCCGAGTGCGAATTCATCAACGAGGTAATTGCATAACATATGATTATGTTATGCAATCACCTCGTTGATGAATTCATTCCTATTCTTGTTGTAGACAAATCTTTCAAACAATGTAGTAATGGGTTAGGTATTATCTTCAGAATCCTTCGGATTAATATTATAATTAACACAGTTTCAACTATCGCAGGCGTCAGAGAATCCCACATACCGTGAACAAGGTTTATTGTAAAAAAATATATTTTCATTTGAATATTTGTGTGTAATCCAAAAATTATGAAAACCTACCGTATTAAGTTCTAAAAGGAACGCATTATTTAATTTTCAGCCTACAAGGGATGGACATGAAACATTTAAAGCAACAATGGAATCAAAACAGTGAAAGCCAACGAAATATTCCCAGTAACCTCTATCATACGTCAACGTGTAGCTCGTTCATTATAATGCCCCTCGCGAGCGTATTAATAAAGTGAATTTCAACGCGGTTCGCCGAATATCTCATTTTAAATTAATTTTCACGTTAATGCATGCACAGGCGTTTTATGTTCGGTATTAATTCGTCCTTTTTGGAGATCAGAAGCACTACAGCTGCTGGTGAGTATTGGCCTGTTAACGGTAAGGGAACTCCGTCGCGGCCACGACTACCAGTACCAGTTTTGTTCGAGGTAGTGGCCGGTCGTGCGACATATCGTGGTCGTGGCCGCGTAATGCGCTAGATCCGCTCCATTTTTTCTGGTAAATAATAATTTAACTGTTTTCTGAACGCCAACGCACAGCAATAAGCTCTGCATGAGCTCAGCTTCGCTTTAACTAGAGCCGTTTGGGTTTTTTTTTAATATAACTCCATAGTATTTTTAGAAGAATCGTAACAGCATCACCTCTGAGCTCGATCAACTGGTAAAAATCAGGTGATCTGTAGCCGATGGATGGCAGTGGTAATAAGCTTTAACCTGTTACTCCACCACTTAGCTGTTATCAAGATTGACCCTGTTAGCTAGTTTATTAAAAGCTAAAGATACAAAGGGAAAATACACAGAGGGACTCACATGTTCAAAAGATACCTTTGTAATACCTATTATTGGAAAGTTGAATAGATTGATATTTATACCGAAATAAATTCAAAACTATTTGTAAGTCTTTTCTAAAGATATTAGAAACTTTAATACAAGAGCACAATACGACCAATACATTGACAAATAAGTACAAAAAAAAGAAATACAATCATTCCTTTCAATATACACAGAAAGTTTTGATACTTTAATTTAGATCCGTTTTTATCGGGAGATTTATACGGTTGTACTTGAGCTACGTTTTAATCTTAAAGTGACAGGTCGGGTCGGATCGATCTGACAGCGGGTCGGGCCCATATCAAACGAAACATTGCCAAAACATTTATTTATGTACTTGATACTTGCGACTTTACTTCACGGAATAATGCGAATTTGTGATTTAAAGTGTCAAAGAGTTGAATTTTAATGTGATTTGTTGAAGTCGTTGAAAATTCTGTAGTTTTGTTTTAGAAATAAACTTTAATTTTAGATGAGAGAACTTTATGAATGTCGGTTGAATGTAGGTATATAATTATGTTCATGCACTGGTGATTTGCACGTAGTACCTAGGTGTTACAGAGCTGGTTCGAGGTAGCAAGGAACTCGACCTCTTGGAACAGCCTCCCGCCTATGCCCAGCAGTAGCAGTAGTATTCCACTGCTGGGCAAAGGTGGGAGACTGTTCTTTTCTTTGTCTCCATCTACTATCATCTACTATCTTAAGGGCTAGACAAAAAAACGAGTTTCAAAAGACACGAAAGAGGTATGTTGTAGAATTTAAATGTTAACGTTTAGAATTAGTTTGAAAATATTCAGCCTATCTGTTAATAGCTGTCTAGCTACCGATAAACTGAATATGGTACTAAAATAACTAATTAACTTTAGCATCGGAACATACGAGAAACTTCAAAAATAGCTGCTAATTTTCCATGTAAAAAATGTTGTACTTACAATTATTTAGTAATTGTAATTACAACATTTATTATAAGCCTACATTTGATTATAAGCCTGGTTCAGCAAACTAGAAGCTGTCACTATTCTCAGCTAAATAAATAATATATTCACTTTTATATTTAAACCAAGGCTCTCTAAACATAGGGAGGTAATTTTGGAGCTGTCTGTATTGAACAACCTCTATATAAAGATTGTGAGGCGGGTCAGATTAAATTAGTATTTTTGTTGTTTTTGTAAAAAAACTAAATTTGTTATTGTGTATCAAATACCATAAAACTACTTTAAAATGTTTGATAAATACAAAATAAACGACCTTACTAAGTATTACATTATTCATGCAAACGAAAATTGAAAAGGCGTCTGTATTGAAATAAAAACTTGGTATAATCCAATTCCATTATCAAATTACCGTCCTATATCTCTTGAAACCTCTTTTATTTAAAAACATTTACTTTAAGTCCGGCGCTCACGATTTAATCCGCGCGCTAAACAATACAAATTGTAGAAGTACTCTCAAATGACGCATAATTCTCGCAAACAGACGTTTAGGAGGTGAAACAGTTTAAGATAACGAAATTAATCGCGTCGTATTGTGAACGTATAATTAGTTTTCAGAGAACAAGTTTCTAAATTAAATTCTCCGACGTTTTGTGAGATATTTCGGCACGGAGCGGCTCGGTTGTGGAAAATACGGGAGGATAGTTTTGGTGGCAAAACGTGGGTTTCTATACATTGTTGGGGTTCCGTAGCTCAAAAGGAAGAAACGGAACCCCTTATAGGATCACTCGCGTGTCTGTCTGTCTGTCCGTCTGTCACAGCCAATTTACTCCGAAACTACTGGACCGATTAAGTTGAAATTTGGTACACTTAAGTAAGTCGGTGACCCAAAGACGGACGTGTAACGTAAATGAATGAATTTTGTACATTGGGGCCACTTTTGGGGGGTAAATTCATCATCAGGTGCCTAGAACCATCCAACCACCATTCATCCTCTGAACCTGTTCAATGCAAATAAATGATTTGTATTTGTATTTTTTGTATTTTAGACTTTTCCCAACTATGTTGTGTTCGGCTTCCAGTCTAACCGGATGCAGCTGAATACCAGAATTTTACATGGAGCGACTGCCTATCTGACCTCCACAACCCAGTTAGTGCTGGATAATACGATACCCTTTGGTAAGACTGGTTGTCAGACTTTTTTTGGCCACTGACTACCTGTAACGAGTGTCAAAGATCTGCAAATGACAGCCGGGACCAACGGCTTAACATAGAAAACTCGGTATGTAATGGGCGGTCATCCACAGATCAGCCTTGGAAAGCGCGGCTTAACCTAAAGATCGACCCCAGCGGCTGTTATTATTTTGCTACGAGCTCCTCTTTGGGGGGTCAATTAGAAAAAAAAGTTTTGCAAACTATATCGTATTACATATCAAATGAAAGGGCTCATCAAAATATGGACCTAATCTGAAATAAATGTTTATTATTATTAAGAAAATAGGCGAAATTTACCATTCCCCCCTTCGCACTTGGCCGGTATTCTAAGACAAAAACTAGAGCCATGCGATGTTTCAAGCGATTTTGTTCAAAGTGCACACACACAGTACACTATGAGTTACCTGCCACGTTGAACTCCCCAGTTACTGGGTCTACCATGTCGTTCACTTGCTGGATAGAAAGTTGTAGCTAGAAAAGATTAAATAATCCCGAAAATGCTTTGTGCCTCTTTAGCAACGCAAAGTACACTACTGGCGAAAAATCAATATTCGCTAATGATCGAGTTGCCAGGCCTCAATATTCCAAACAGCCGATGAATATCATTGCAATCAATGTGAGAAGACCATTAGCTATATTGAAACCATGATTGACACTAATAGACCGGAAGATGGCAGGAAACTCTCTGAGGTCAACGTCTGAATAATTCATTATTCTTTAAGGAAACTCGGACCACCTAATATCGCAGAACATTAATTTGACAGGTGATATGATATCACATAGAACATAGCAACAAAGGTCATTTCGAAAAAAGAAACGTCTTATTTGACGAGCTATTTAAAGACTTAATAAAAATATTTGAAGATTATAATTTTACTTCCTTATAGCTGTTTGATGGACAAGAAGTTAAACTGCGACCTACAAGCGTAACTCACCTACATGCGATGGTAGGTGCGTGAATGATGCATAATTATTATTCTTAAAACTCAGCATTTTTTTGCGTTATTTACGTTGTTAAACAGACGAATTATTCAAACATAGAAGCAAATGATTAATGCGTTTCATATTATATTTTAATGTCCTCAATTCAATATAACTATTTAAAAATTGTAAAATTCGCACTCCCGAGCCACAAGATACAAACAACGCATAGTTTGTGGCTCACCGATTATGTATGACACAACTGTTTTGTTTATATTGATAAATAGACTTATTACTTATTATTCGTCGGGTTGTGGTTCCAAATGTGTTACGCAATTAAGGTGCAGGTATAAAAAACGGTAATCTTTTTGTAAGTTTTTTTCAAGTTTTTGTAACGTGATGTGTATTCGGTTAATACACCACTTCTCGTTTAAATTTTTTTTTTTTTAGAAGCGTGTCCTTACCAATTTATTCCCCGTATATTTTGAATCTCACAACTCGGCCAATTGGACGTATATTAATTAATGTACAATTTTCAAAATCTAACTTTCAAAGTTGATCAGTTTTCTTCTTAACTGCTTTGCCAGCGTCAATTATTTATGTCTGCAGCTTATGTTTGATTGTCTAGCCTCTGTTATAGATCTAAGTTCTATAGTCGCTCATAAATCGTCGGATTTTAATTGAAATATTCATTGCTCCTGGGAACTTCTGAAGCGGTCGGTTGAACTCGGTAACATTGTGTGCATGAGTGTCGAAAATAGTTACATGGGAATGAGGATTTCATAGTGCAAGTTTTTGTTAAACCCAATATGAGGCTAAAAAGCATCATTATGTATTTACATAAAAAAACGTTCATCGGTCAGTGATATTTATCACTGACCGATGAACGTTTATATCGAATAAACTGAGACTGACTACACTGAATCAAAGAGGAAGAGGAAGAGGAAGAGTAAGTACTTTAACTAAAAACATGCTTCACACATGAGCCCACAATAGTCAACACTATTTTGGAATGCCGATGATTATAATTATATTAGTTAATTTCAAAAATTATATCAAATTGATAGTACTTATAGCTTAAGGTGGAAGCGCAAGGGTAGCCCGCGAATTTTATATTTTCTTACGTTTATTGCAATTTGCAGGGCAGTGTCAGGTTGTATGTTGATAAAAATATGAAACCCTCCAAGTTCATTTAACCGCATTGAGTGATCTTTTCATGAAATAGCTATTGAATGGGGTTATAACTTGGAGGGCTGTATTGATGACTTGAATTATTATAATTCTGTAACTCCATACGTGTTACTGGCGCGATTTATATTTTCATCAACATACAACCTGACACTGACCTGGAAATTGCAATAAACGTAAGAAAATTTAAATTTCGCGGGCTACCCTAGCGCATGCACCCTAAGCTTTTATAGCAAAAACATACAAAAATGTATTTAGTCCCAGGTGCTTGTCGTCCCAAGCAATTAGTTAGTGTCGGCTTATTCATTATTTAACGTTGCAGACAAATTGCCGCTGCAGGAGGGTGCAGGCTATCTGTTAACCATTTTAATTTTGCTTCAATATCGACGTACAGTCGTACCGTAATTGATTGATCCTTTGACACAATTCACAGTGAATTACATTTTCAATAAAGGTTAGGTCCAACCGGACAAATTGTAGACTCGGCTCCGAACACCGAACCGTCAGAGATAATGTACCTACTGGACTACTCGTCAGTGATTACTTGATGAGTGTACGCAGCAAGTCCTTAATCAGTCGTTACCGATTTGACTGCACCATTTTAATGTCGATGAAATGATCTGTCCTCATACATACAAAAAGTGGACCTTGTGCCAGGTAGTTCACTTCAGGGGCCTTAGTCTGCTATTGCAATAGTGTCAGAATGGTCTATCATTGATTTAATAAGGCCGCGCGCAGACGAATTACCCTTTGTACGCACGTCAAACGAATTTCGAACGCGCTTCAATACGCCGTGGGCTAGGGGCCTTATTAAATCAATGATAGACCATTCTGACACTATTGCAATAGCAGACTAAGGCCCCAGGTTGAACGACTTTACGGTGATAAGTTTAATTATGAGGTAAACTGTACCTACACTTGCTTATTGGTTAGAAATCAAAAAATAATGGAGATATCTGATAGTAAATAACAAAAAAAAACTTGTCAGACGGAGCCATAATTAATGTCTTTCCTATTGTAACCTTATGACATTATGACAACGTAAAATCGATGAATATCAAAACCTTCCCCTATAAAATACAAAATGTTCTTTAATAAAGTGAATAAATCAGGATTTAACGAGATTGTAGAACGAAGCACCGAGCACTGTTTTATTCCAGTCGTGATAAAAAACCTGTCTAGAATATTCCTTGTAAATTGAAAAGTTTCTTCGAAACAGGACGAGGTCTGTCCATTGTCTGTTCGTGTTGATCTACCAAGACAGCGGGAATGAGTTATATTTTTTTCATAATATTCCGAGTCAAGTAAGACAGCACCTTAAAACCTGCTAAGGTTTTAAGCCTTGGCCCACTGAGATGAATCCCACAAGAGATGGTACGACTAGCTGCGTGACTTTTTTGATACAAAAGCCACGCAATTATTCGTACCAGTTTGAACACCTCGAATCAAATAGGTGCCATAATTAGCGAATGAATTTCGAACCAGATCCTGTGGGAATTTCTCCTTAGTTTTACCTTAGAGCCTCAGGCGCTACCGCGACACCAACGTGACGTTATTTCGAAACAATCACGTCTAAGCGACGTCAACGTGTGCTAAATGCGTGAGTGACCTTGTAGTTACCACCACAGTTTATAATATTCCCATATCCGATTCACCTGTAGGTTAGGATATTAAGCGAAATAATACATCGCTGTTTTCGAAGCCCTCCATAAGGTAAGCCGATAGGTTCTGATAGGCTATAAAATTGTTGCGCGAACTTTCTAGAACTTGTCGTACACATAATTGCGTGTGATCTTCATTCAGAGTCTATGCGTTCGCTTGGAAGTTGAACCAACAATAGGTGAGTGTACATGTTTGTTTTGAATAAGGTACATAGATCATTTACATAGTTATTCATAACAGTAACCCTTTTCTTTCTTGACTCCAATTAACCTATTGAAAAACTATCTTTAGAAGTTTCCAGATCGTTTGAGGGTAATGAGAGTTGAGAATACAAATTAATCTTGCGTTCAAGAACGTCTGGCTTTAATTGGTTAAGTTGGT
Organism: Eugnorisma glareosa; assembly: GCA_947578425.1. Classification (NCBI taxonomy): domain Eukaryota; kingdom Metazoa; phylum Arthropoda; class Insecta; order Lepidoptera; family Noctuidae; genus Eugnorisma; species Eugnorisma glareosa. The sequence continues at coordinate 890,538 of OX387970.1, forward strand.
TCGCTCAAGTGGCATTGAAAAATTGTGGCGGCTTCTCTTTTTACCGTAAAAGGATATAAAGTAAATGGTTTAGGAAATGGCTGAAGATGGTGTGAAACTGTTTTTGTGGACATAACTATGTATTCTATGGCGCAGGACACACAGAAAAGACGTAAGACGCAGATGGAGCGCAGACATATGTCTCATCCGCGTCTTTTTCATACAAAATGTATAGAAGCGTCGCGACGCAAAACAAACAGGAAAGGCAGGGTGCGGGCAGGGCGTGGACACCCTACTGCGCCTTGTGTAAAAACAGATAAAAAGGACGGGGCACGGGCGCGAGCGGACGAGGGGCGGGCGAGAACGGGGATACAGGTGGGGTGGGACGCGGATGCCGGGAATCGCGCTCGCGTCACTCGTCGTTCTCGTGGCGCCCGGCGCTCGGCGTCCGTGCCTCGTCTTTTCTATACCGGGTGTAACAAGACCCTTAACAAAGTCGTCAACCAAGCATTCTGTACATCAAACTAAGTAACTTTACGCAAAAATTATTGCTGGGAAGCGACTTTTATTTTTGGGGTGAGAAATCCCGTTTTACGGTAGAACTCAATGTAACGCACTCAAAACATTGTGCTGATGGATAGTACGGTGTTCGTGGAGGTGATTAAAGCAAAAATTTTGCATTAAAAACAAGTACCTACTTAAAAAAAAATACTTGTGAAAAAGTTGTAACTTTGACCCTCAATATTTCCATAACTAGAAGGTTCCCAGGTTCAGGTATGGTCTAGAACAAAAAAATGATCGCAATGACGAGGAGAACAAGTGCCTTTCGGCTTCGTTAAGGGTCTTGTTACACCCTTTATGTTTTAAAAAGTCGCGATGGCACCCCATCTGCGCGCCCTCGTCTTAAGTCTTTTCTGTGTGAAAAAACTTTATTTTAATAGAAGCAGCAATTTTAGTAAAACACTTCTGGGTAAATTATCTACTTTCTTTTTGTTCCGTAACGTAATTTAGGTTGTGTAAATGTTACTGTAAAAGTCTGAACGCTGAAATAATTTAGGTTATGGAAAATATACAATCAGAAATTAAGAGGTGGAGGACAGAGAGGAAGGGTATTCCAATTAACAGGCTGAAATGAAATGAAAATATCGATGAAACTTGTTCAAAGGATTGCCAATTTTTTCCAGGTTCCTACCCATGTATGTAAACCACAGTGCCTGTTCATGTCATAGTTTATGTAGTCATTTTGTGACTTCATACTTCGAGGAAAAAAGCTTTTATCCAAAAATATCTACCACCTGTCGATAGGCGGGACACCTGGGCCATCACATTTGTGCCACATCGCGTCGGCTGCATTTTTACTGCGCTGATTGTCCATTGTTTGATAGATATTGAGTCAGCCTGGAGTCTTGTAGCACAATGTATGTGTGTTCATTCATATTTTACGGTACGTTTTTAAGAACAAATTATATCGTATTGTTGTCAGTGGACCACCAGGTAACTTCAACTTTCTGACTAACTGATAGATTTTTTCCTTCTTCTTTTCGTGTCGATGACATGTAATTGTGTACGTAGTGACCTGGACATTGGAACAGCTCTATCATTTAAGTTTTGAAGGGTTCAGGTAGTTTAACTCAACCAATACCAAATTGTTCAAAATTCAATCTCCCTGTGTTTCTATAAATGGTTTAATTTAAATAATTGTTTTGTGTTTATACTGGTGAGGTTCTTCAAAAAGGTGCGTGCCTGTATGACCAGATGTATGAACGTGGACGAAGCAAAAGGAGTATGTTAGGATCGTAGCAGATGGCGTTCTGTGGTTTCTGCCTACCCCCTTGGGAAAAAGGCGTGAGCTTACGTATGTATGTATGTTTTGCGTTTGAGTTTGATGTTAAGATCTTGAAGGATATATCTCACAATATTTAGGAAAGTACAATAAGACATCAAAGCAAAATCTTACACAGATCTCAGTCACTCATGTCTAAATTCGTGCATACTCATAAACACGCATATAACCTGTATGATCCTCGAGATGTACGAGAAAAACTTCGTCCCCATTTCGTCTTCCCCTTTCATTTTCTCGTTGACAAAATTCAGCATCCGTGGCTGCGTTACAGTAATAACATTCCGCTTCTTTGAATAGTACAGCAATGTTAACATTGTGCTGCACTGTGCACAGTACCGACACTGTTGACTGTGGAGATCTCTTTAAACTTAGGAATCTCGACAAGTTTCATTTTCCGCAGACTTCAAAGTTTAGATAGCATAGCGAGAAAAGAAAACTTTCTTTTTTTTTCAAACGAAAAGCAGACTCCTTGCTTGTTTTCTCAGACCATTTGAAAGCTTTTCTGAAATGCAGTCGTATTAGATGAGACGGTTTAAAATGTCTCGCAACCGCATTCTGTGTGATTTTGTTCAGATTAAATTTCCAAGTTCTTCAAAGGAGTACTTAGAAGATTGAGAAATGTAAAGGAATGTTTGCCAAGTAAAAAGTGCGTCTGACATATTTTTCGAGAAAGCTCTGTAGATTTCATTACTCAAAGTCTGTTTTTGCGTTCGTGTTGCAAAAACGGATAAAAAGTGTAATGTAAACTGGTATTACGAGTCACCATGCCGTAAGAAGTCGAATTAGGTTGATCACCTACAATTGGTAAGTCAATAAATAAGTCTGCTCTCATTTTCAATTACTGCTAATGTCCCAAGATACCAAAGTGCATATAAGAGTAGTCTACCCTCGGAAGTAAATTCAGTCGCTTCTCAAGACTTCATAAGTTTCATTTAGGCACTATCTCCACATTTACTTTCCCATCATCATCATCGTCATTTCAGCCGAAAGACGTCCACTGCTGGACATAGGCCTCCTCCAAGAATCGCCACACTAACTGGTCTCGTGCGTCTCGCATCCAGCGGATTCCCGCAACCATAACTGTTCCACCACTTTTCCATAACTATTTTTAAATAAACCATCCCACTATGCAGGCAGTCTTACACCAGTAAAAGTGGGTCTTAGTTTAACTGCTATGCTCTAGTGCCTCTCTTAGATTTATGCACCGTTTGCATTATTTTATGGGCCCTGCACCGCCTCTGTCCAGTCACTTGAGGATGCACTGGTAATAGGCTCCATAAATTGTGGAGGGATGTGGAGGCTTCGTTAGTATTAATTTTTAAAGAAGAGGGTGGAGAAATGTAGTTCTTGTGTTAGGTAACGGGCTGGTGGCAGCAGAGTTCAACAACAAACATATCGCTAGGCCTGTAGTCCCCGAAGGATTAGGCAGAGGTGTACCAGTTATGTATAAGTTACATGTAATAGACCGCGAGCCTATATATTGTCATCAACTGAGCACAAAACCTAAATCAGGGCCACTGGCAATACTTTTAAAAAAAATACAATAACACTGCTCAACCTACTAATCGAACCGAAAACCTCTTCAGCAGTCTTGCGATCATTAGACAGAAGAGACAACCCGAGTCCAATAACAAAGACAGCAAAAAACAGAATTGTAAGTCGTCAAAAGGAATCGGAAAATAATCAACGAGTGTTTTGTAAAAGGCTTGATTTAAGTACAAGAGGTTTCACAAAAGTAGAAAGGAAAATCTAATAAGAAGTCTCACTGACATTTTTGGGCATCAAATAAAAATACAATTAAAAGCCATTTGACATCAAGGATCGGCCACAAGACACCATTGACAAGACAAACCCTTTCATTACGCTGACATTTAAAAATAACGCCTAAACAATTTATCCTTCTTTTAACTCTTTTCCCGGATTCTCCGTCCCAAATATTCAGGTCATAAAGATCAAATTCCGACAGGTAACAAAATCCCATGTATTTTAATTAGCAAAGTTTAATTATTAGGGCTGTAATCAATATCGGGTAACCTCAGGTGTTCCCAGAAGACTCCAGGTCTTAGTCAATTTAGGGTTGCTATGGTAACGTATACTTTCAACTAGCTGGTGTAATTAAAAGTTTTGACGGAAAATGTCAGATTTGTTTATTTATTGCTAAGGGGTATCAATTTTTCTTTAAGTTCGTTTAGGCATCGACGTTTTAAGTGCGGCTAGTAAGGATTCAAGAAATTGCTAGAAACCTATGCATTATTTATACCGAACTGATATTTATGAGTGTCTGCAGACATTAACCATCATGCTATCTGTGTAATTTTTTTGGTAATTAAGTGTCAGACTTAAGGTCAAAAAGTTTATAAAGCTGTTGTGGTCAAAGCTGTTATTTATGTTCTTTTTGTACGTAACTTATTTTATACTGTCACGGTCACGAGAAGGCACGGCGTAGTGGCTGAACGATTGGCAGCTGTGCTGCGTGTCGCGGATTCGATTCACGCCTGAAATAAATATATGTGTCGCCTACAGGTAGTTGTTCCGAGTCTGGCTGTTTGTGTATAAAAGTTTAAACGTTTATTTTTTAATTGAATTTTTGGTTTTCGTTCACCGTTTTGGAAGCAGCTGTTGTGATAAAATAATTTTCACAAAGTACTTATGGTGCCTACCGGGGTGCGGGGTGCAATTAATATAACCTGACTGTTAACACACGCCTCATTATACAAGCAAAAGAAACAAAACAACTTCAATGATTTTGCCGTCTTGATTCCATTGCGGACACTCATGCAGACACAGTAGCAAGGTACTCCAATCCTCACGTGTAACGTGTAACGAAACTTAGCCCGAACTAGAAGCAAGTAAGATGGATGACGTCACAGATACACGAAACATATAAATTGTCTTTTGGTGTAGTGAGTTATGGCTCTTGTTCACAATTTATGAATGTTTGTGTAAAAGTCGAACTTCGGTTTTTCTAGGTGGTAGGATGGTAAGTGGTTATGAAGATTGGATACAAGTTTTTTTGAGGTTACATTGTTTTTTAAGGATCATGACTTTCAGAGAGTAATAGTTTGAAGGACATAATAGATACCTAAGTATGAATTTCACCTTGACTATTTCTTATTGAAGATGTTGAAAAACAGAAGTGTTCGATTTCCAGTTCAGCCGATAATTATTACGAGTATTTCTAGGTATTCCTGAAGTCTCGAGTTCCAAATAAAAGAGGCAAATATATTTTACTTGGAACTGCCAATTACGAGACTTACGTGTGGAAATGTGATTTAATAAGTTATTTCGTTACTAAAATTATGGATCTATTGTTTCTAAAATTATATTAATTGATTCATACATCCAATTTAAAAAATAGATGTATCATGGTACTGACCCTATTTTAGAGGCTGTCAGTTGAATATTGTGTGTCAAGTGGTGTCATGAAATAAAATAACATATTTGCCTAGATGACACGATACATGTGAAGGCTACCCAAAGTATACAGGAGGCACTTGTAAGTACGCAAGTGGCACATTTATCGTAGATACCTACATTTAGATGGCTTCGGTTCTGTACAAGCCATGTCACCACGGCCGGGTAGTACATTCGCAAAATAACCAAATGTCGGTGGCACACCTATGTCACTGCTCCCCATTACGGTTCTCGTGTGTACTGCCCATAAAATACTTCTCCGTATCTTCGTGACGACGTCGTTTCGTCGATTAGTCGCAGAGTGCACTCCGAGCTACGTCGTCGTTCCTAAAATGTTCAGCGCACTACCCATTTGTCGTCTCATTTCCCTTGATAAAACTAAAAACTGGAACTGTGAGGAAATGCAAAATTGTTTAAAAAAAAATCCCAAGGACATTGACAATAGTGGTAATCGCTATCAAAACATTTCGCATTTACACAACGACTTTCAAAAGGATTTTGACATTAGATATTTGGTAGCTAATGTTAATCATTTCATCATCGTTATCATTGATAGGATTTCATTTTGTAAAGGACTACTGGTCAATCATTGTCTGTTTTAAAAGAAACTAGTGAAAAAGTAAGACATGCAAACTTTTAAAACCATTATTTAGCTTTCTACCCTAAAAATACAAATAAGTACCTTAGCAAAAGCATTCCAAAAATAATTGTTATTTCTTTCATCCTGAAAGATAAAAGCATTCTATTTTATAAAATCCGAACCCGCGCTAACGTTAACACACACGTAACTACGGCTATTCGTAACCGTTAGAGTGGAAAAGTTAGGCGATACGGCAAACAGGGAACAAGTAAAACAATACAGTTACAAATAAAAAAGGGTCGCTATCAAACGAGCCGGGGCCGCCATTGTGGCAGCTGCACGGAGGCAGAGAATAGAAGGTCAACTTCATAAAAAGAGCAGAAACGCACGAACTATTATACCCTATATAAACGCACTTGCAACTTTCATTCCTTTACGAGTTTACCAAATAAGTGCATCTTACCAAGTTCTTCTATACTAATATTATAAAGAGGTAAAATTTGTTTGTAAGTTTGTATGTAGGGGGTAATCTCTGGACCTTATGAACCGATTTTGAAAATTCTTTCAATAATAGGAAGCTACAATATCCACGAGTGCCATAGGTAAATATATATAATAGTATATATATTTACAACGTGCCCGTGGGATAATTACCGACCAAAACGCGAGCGAAGCCGCGGGCAACAGCTAGTTTCGTATAAATAGGCACAGATAAAAGTATCAAGAAAAAATGAACCTTGTACCACATTTGTTTTCGTTTGCTCTAAATGTCTTAACGAAACTTAAACAGGATCGGCAAATTCTTGAGAATTTATTCAAAATCTTGATAATCTATCCTGAGTATTCTTTATTTTTTTTTAATTTTAGAATATCAAGAAGAGATCTTTCCATTTTTCTGGCTCTGTTAGTTTGGTCTAGGTCCATCTTGACATGGCTTGAGATCGCCGTACTTCTAGCCGTCTACACGTACGCTTCATTCTTTAGGTTGTATGAACTGGGCCTTCTGTAGCTTTTTGGTTGCGGTTCCACCGTTCTCACAACATAGGGACACCTTCATAAATTTGTAGCCTCCGTTACGACTATGTTCCTCTAAATTGAACAAGTGGTTAGTTAGTTTCGTCTTAATTTAATTGAAGATTCGATGAAGATTGGGGTGAATTGTGTTATGTTGATTGGATGACTGTGTTAATTTTCACTAGATGTATTGTCTACTTTAAAATACTTTTCACCTTCACTATTATTTCATACTTACTTCATTAAAGTTTGTTTCATTTTTGCTGCATTATTGCTTTGTTTTATTCAGCATCCGGTTAGACTGAATGCTGGCTCCATTACAGTAGTGAAACAGCTAGATGACTTTGTTTAATTTTCTCATTCTTATAAATTTTTCTAAAAAAAATAAAGAGTTTTGCAGAATGTAATGTTAACCTTCTACGAAACTGTCTTGCTTGACTCATCTGCCTAGCCTTTTTCCCAACCATGTTTGCATCGGCTTCCAGTCTAACCGGATGTAGCTGAATAGTATTTTACATGGAGCGACTGCCTATCTGACCTCCACACACGTAAGACGGGTTGCCAGACTTTCGGGCGACTGACTACCAATAACAACTGTCACAGATTTAAAATTGACAGCCGGGACCAATAGTTTAATGACGGCAAGAAAACTCGGAAAACTCTATTTGTAACGGGTGGTCACTCATCCACGGGCTAACTGGCTTAACCTGAAAATCGACCTGAGCGCCGAATGCCTATCTGACCTCCACAACCTAGTTATTACTGGGTAATACGATACCCCTTGTTAATACTGGTTGTCACACTTTCAGGCCACTGACAGTCGATACAGGTATAGTAACGACTGTCAAAGATCTACAAATGACAGCCGGGACTAACGGCTTAACGTGATTTCCGAGGCACGGAGGAAACTCGGTATGTAATGGGTGGTCACCCATCCATAGACCAAGCTAGGCAAGCGCGGTTTAACCTGAAGATTGATCCGAGTGACTGCTATTGTTTAGCCACGATCTCCTCCCTCCCTTGAGCTACTCTCTTACTTGACTAAACTCTTGAAATCGGCTAAAAGTATTCAACTCTGACACGACTTCACCGCACCCTTACTCGAGATCCCTTGAACATACCTACATATTTTTAATCCTAGACATGAAAACCTCGAGTTATCATTTTAACCACCCTCCCCCCAACCTTAGACTTGTGATGTCACTATAACAGAAACCTAGCTTAAGAAAGCTAGCCCTTAAACTGTTATAAAGCGCTCGTTAACCTTTTTCGTGGATATAAAGAGAATTTATTATTTTAATATTAGTTCAACAGATTCCAGTGATTACTTCATAATGTTGGATAACATGAAGGCGGTGATTTTGAAATGGGATTTTAAAAATAATCTTTTCAATATTCTTGTTATTTTCAAATCTTTTAGATTGTGGCCCTGTGTGGAAATAAGTTCTTAGAATTGTACGTGGTTTATTTAGGTACCTAATAAATAAAAATATCTTACTCCTGAAATCTTTTTATCCCAAACTGAAAAGCTTGCCACTTGATTTATAATTATGATTCTGATTTTGCTTTGATTTATCTGTACCTACGCAATTTGAGGTTTTAAAGTTAAACCATTAGCTCACCCGTGTCCCCCATGAGGGGTAGGCAGAAGCTACAGAACGCCACCTGATGCGATCCATACGTACTGCATTTTAGTTAGGTCTAAATAATATACCCTAACTCCTTGGTACGCAGTTAATTATTTCATTGGTGTGAAAAACTGCAAAAAGTTATTAAATTCAATGACAAAAGCGTAATTTCCCTTTGACTCTGTACAAACTTGTAAACTTAAAGCAAAAACGAAATCTTAAAAAATGAACAGGAACAAAACAGCGCACCATTTTCCTTTACATTATGGGGCGGAAGAATCACACGTTACGAACATAAAGTGGCTAGATCGCACGGTTCCGCAGCACCCCGCATCACCCTGCAGCACCCCGCATCACCCCGCAACGACCCGCAGCACCCCGAACCAAATTGCACCTATTATGAAAATGCAGCGTTCACTTTGCGAAACACCCTCACTTTGATAACAATACTTTATTAGGCATATTATGTTACGATATTCTGTAGCAACATTTTGTAAATTTTTGGCAGTAACACCCTTAATGGTGTATTTTAGTATCAATTTTGCTTTTGTAAATCTGTGTTGTATAAACTCCTATTAGGTACATTTTGTGCTATAATCATCACTTAGTTGTAGGTAGTTGTTTGTGATTTAACGTGAACTATGTTGCTGCGATAGTTGGGAGTTTTCAATCAATCAAAGCATTTATTTTAAGTAGGCCAGTTACAGGTACTTTTAAATTGTCAAAACAAAGATAACCATGAAATGTAGCTACAGTCCCAGTCACAAAGCATAAAAACTGTGAAAGTACTGTAGTTGCCCATTCCCCAGCGTAGATCTCTATGGAGGAGAACGGGCAAGAAACTCCATGGACACTCTTTTAAATCAGCATATTGTTACAAAACCTTGGTTAATCATTCATGTTGAGTTGGTACACTACGTTAGAACGATGTAGCAAGATGTACACGTTAAAAGTGTCCATAGTAAAAACAAAAAAGACGATTCAAAAACTAACAATAATTAATTTAAATAAGCCGTGGCAACCGAGAGATGACCAGTCACACTGACAGCGCCCGTTCACGAACATGACGCATAGATCACCACCATTCAACTCAACCATTTTGAAGGGAACTAAATGATCCGTCACACGCGCCACCATCAGCGAGACATTTGAGTGAGCATGACATACTCTCAACCGCCAGGGCACATTCAAGTCGAGAAAGGACGTAGGTTTCCAGTGAATATTATATAGCTTTCTAGTACATACTCGTAGTACTGACCATAGACTCAGTTAGTAACTGATATACTTACATAGAAGACTTAGACCAAAACCTATAAACTTTAGGTGCTTAGTTGGTGATTTGACCTAGACCATGTCCCCGTCCAGGTCTCGTGACAGGAATGACGCTGAGCCTAAGTGGGTACGTGCTAAGAGACCTATAGAGAGCTCGGTCTTATGGTGACTGTACACTCTCGCCGAAACACTCCGAGGTGAACAGTGCGAGAGTGTACAGCCAAGCGAGGACCGAGGCTAGAGGAACGCTGCTCAATACACTCTCATACTAGCCATGCCTCGTAGTGTCTCGGTGTACAGCCACCTTTAGACTTTTCACTTTACACTGCTTTCTTTAAACAACAATACAAACTTGACTTGTCTTTAATTCGTTTTTTGAATAAACCACTTTTATGCCGTATCACCTCGAACAAATTGTAGGCATTATGCAAATACAGTCAAAGTCATGTCGTAGTTTGTGAGCTCTTTAGTTTTCCTTATAAAGTGATTTATTGCCCAGAAAAGTTATATTCTCCACCAAAAATGATATATTTCGAGCGCTTTCATTATATTTTTGTATTTTGTTTTTGGGGAAGGAATAAGGATGTACCCTTGTTGGGTTCGTGAGGTACAGTTAGATAAATAATGAGAACAGAGAAAGAAAGATATTTACGAGTGTATGTACCGAAAATAAATCTAGCAAAACCCTGTAAGAATCACCTAGATATAAGTAGTGTAAATCTATACTATCATTACCTGTTATGTTGCCTTTCCACGCTTTAACTGTTCAATGAATTTGGCATGACGGATAGACCACGGTCTGAGTTGGTTAGACCTGTGGTGGGGTCCTGGTCCTGGGTACGTCCCCATGTACGAGTACGTTCTTTTTGACCTCCACGCGAGCGAAGCCGCGGGCAAAAGCTAGTGTTCAATATTTAACTGTTTATCACGACTATCGGCCAAAATATTGGCGTGTAACTCATAATATTGGCCAGATATTTAACGCCTCACAAAGAGCTGTGTAATTGCCGACACATTCGGTTTCATACAACGTTGCATCTGATTGCATTTTGCGCCACTTTAAGGTGTAAAATTAAGTTTTCAGATCATGCACGTAGTGATATATCAAAGCTTTGGTCTTGTCAAGTGATCGAGTATATTTGAGTTGTACGTAATTATTCACATTCACCGTTGCTCTTGTGGTCGTAATTTCTCCTTCGTGGGTTCTATTCCCAGGTCAAGAAAGTGTTATTGGTTTTTTTTTTCCATCAGGACTTTCTTAAAACCAGCCCGGAGGTTGGAAGTTAATGGTATGATATCCTCGTGACTCGGTGGCCAGGTTAAGTCGTCGGTCCTGCGCCTGATCTCTCTCCGGTCGTGTGTCTACCGTCGCATCAGACTATGAGAGTGAGAGAGAAGAGAGTAAACCTATTTGATAATTACTTAAGAATTGATTACCCAATCTATTTTAAATACAGTTGAGTTTCAAAACAAAGTAGGAAAGCAAATTAGTTGCCTTTATAAAAAAGGTGCCTCGTCCTGCTGCTAAAAACCCACGTGAACACACAATTCAGAGCCCCGGTTGTTTCATAATTTTAACATTCTCAACACTTACCTTGGCACTTACCTGCCTTTAAAAACACTTTAAAGAAAAGCTGTTTTATATTAAAGTTTTAATTGAATTTATAACAACGGTAGAACAGGAAGCTTGCGTTAGAAAGCTACACTTTGTGCACAAGATGGACGCTTACAAAGCAAAGCAAACTTAGTTTTTGTTAACATTAACCAACAAAGATATAACTCTGTTATTAGTAGTTTAATATTCCGTTCATTTTGCCGTTGCTTTTAGTTTGCAAGCAAGTTTTATTTAAAGGCTAAGCTATAGCTAAGCAATTATATGGTTGAGCTGTTCGATCCATTGGCTCCGATACTGCTGTGAAGCGAATTATTTTTAAACATCTTTTGTATTTTTTAGAATAAAAATTAAAGCAATTATTTCTTTTAAGGGTATGGCACAAGTGTACCTTAAGTTAGTATACCTGCATTTCGCAAGTTATGTTTAAGTTCCATATAATAGGAGCAAGCCATTCACATCGACATGTGTCATAATCTCCGCTTTGATTTGCTGAGCAATTCCGGGTACAAAATACTTTGCCTAACTTGGGAAGCAAACCCAGTGCCTCATGCCCAGCAGTAGCACTAAACCAAAGAGACTGTACTTTTAACATTCAGATAAAACACAGTTTTTCACAATTTTATAATTCCGCTAAAAGAAATTCTATATAGCTTTTTAAAATCTCGTTTGAGTCGAGTCAAGTCCTTTTCTCAGTAGACTTACAGATCGCACGGGTACCTTCATTTCCACGTTTTTCTTTGACTCTTAAGTCAGAAAGAAAGAAACACTAAGAAAAATCTACTTCCATTAACGCGGATAAAAAAATTCAACTAGAGTTCTGTCCTCGCCTTGCAATCCAAGCTTAGAACTGTATAAAATAATAAAATGAAGGTAGTATTGAAACAAGTGCTAGAACATTTTTCCCTGGTGCGTGATGTTCCCCTGGCTGTCCGGCTTTCTTTGTAATTATTTTTGCACCGTTTTTTAAATGTTTTTTTTTTGTCTGAATTGCATGTTGATCTATAATTTTATTCTACTCTTTTAAAGTTGAATTTTCTGGAATAAAACTTATTTGACGATTTTGTACAGGGCGATGTTTAGGGAAAACACTTTTGAAAGTTTAGATTTTGGCTTGTGAGGTATGTTTTTTTAACTCTTGTGTTATGAGATTACACCATCCCTTCAAACAGTCTTGACGTAACTGTGACCCATAAGCCAGTATATGACATTTTGTAAAAATGTAATTGCACCAAAATAATTTAACAATACATTCTCCGTACGATCTTATTTATCATTATTTTAAAACTCTTGGGCTTCTAAATTAATAATGCCAAGAACAAAATGTAAGCAATCATATTTCCAATTTACAAAATATAAAACCGGAGCAGGAAACGTGAAATAAACACAGTTTTAGCTTAATTTTTTTAATGTTGACTGGATGTGTGCTGTGACCTACTTTTTTCAGTCCCTTGGCAGAGTCTGGGAGTCAAGGGAATTCTATCAAATACAAACATGTAGGTTTATGTCTACACGTTTATTTCTTTTCTCTTTTCATTGAAGACAAACAGGTGGTCGTAGCTAAATCATAAGAGACGGACCTGGCGATCCGTTCCGTCGGTTAGACTGCAAGCCGACACCAACATAATTGAGAATAAGCTAATGTTGATGATTAGCGGCAGACAAGCCGGTGTCTGCTTGTATCCACTAACACCGATGAAGGCAACTTAGGCCCCATAAATGCAACACCGAATCTTTATATAGTGGGCTTTTGTTAATACAATAATTTAGCTGTTGTTGTGACAGCGGGCATTAGACAGACGTTATAAGGTCAAACAGAAACTTAAGTAAAGCTTGCTAACTATTCTAAGTAATACCTATGTATTTGTTTAAGATTAAAACTAATAATTCTAACGTCATTATATTTTTATAATGATACCTACATTTATTTATTTTATATTATTTTGAGGTTTTCACTATCACTAATAATAATGAACGGTCTAGAATAAAAAACACAATGGACAGAGAATAGAGATAGAGACAGCAAAATGGTGAAAATCGTTAAAAATGTAATGACTTTTACTTTGGCGACGATAGCGGTACGGCTGGAACAGCAGCTTTCTACTTATTGACTTTGCTACAGAAATGCTAAAACTAAATTATGATTGAAAATTGTGAAGCAAATGAAAATAATATAGTACAACAGGCTTTGAATACACTTCGCAGATTTTATGTCACCTTCGTTAGTCGGTCTTTGTATTAATATAACATTTTAATGAGACCCAAATGTCACGTGTTTATCACATAGATGAAGTAGTTTTTAAAATGTCAAACCTCCTCCTTTTCTTTAATTTTTAAAGAAAATCTTGAATTAGTTATCTTAAATAATAGTAACTACAAACAATTTGAACGCAAACGAATTAGTTTCGCTGAAATTAAGTTGCTAAAAATAACCCTTTAATATTTTCTTTGAAAATAAAATGAAAATATAAGTTGAATAAAACAACCCAAAGTAAATGGCAAACAGATGAGAGCCATTTACAAAAAAAAATAAAATTAATAATTGCTTATTCACACTTTTAGCTATATAAACATTAATTCAAAGTTATTACTTTATAAGCCAAGTGAACTCAAGGAATTCTCACTTTTACCATCAAAAATATTTTTTTTACGCAAATATATTTTATTCTGGAACAATTTTTGCTTGAAACGCCATTTACATAGTAACGGGCTGTAAAAAAAAAGTTATAACATTTTATCAAATAGCCAAATATTAATATAACTATTTACATTTATTCAGCGGTCGATATGTCTAGATGTTTATAAAGGCTTCATTATTGATTTACTTATTAACAAAATGTGCAACGAAAAAAAAAATCTTATACATAGTTCACGTTACAAATAAATGGTTACACAATCATCATAAGCTTTTTCTTTTATTTTTCCAAACGATTGTGAGATTCAACCTTTGGGTAGGGCTCAAATAAATAATTTGCAGCAATTGTAATCTCACAGCTCAATACGATTTTTTTGAGTCAACCTTTCTGGAACTAGAAGAATGTTACTTTGCAAAAAATTGCAAAAAAAAAACTCACTCAAAATCTATACTAATATTATAAAGCTGAAGAGTTTGTTTGTTTGTTTGTTTGAACGCGCTAATCTGAGGAACTACTGGTTCGAATTGAAAAAATCTTTTAGTGTTGGATAGCTTATATATCGAGGAAGGCTATAGGCTATATATCATCACGCTACAATCAATAGGAGCTGATCATCAATGAAATGTTGGAAAAACGGGGAAAATTTATTATCTTTGAGAGCTTCCGTTGCGTGCGCTGGTTAACCGGTTAAAGTTGCACAAAAATAATGTATGAGGGAATTATTCCCCTTAAAAATGTCTAAAAAAAAGTCCGCGACAGCACATGCCTATCTTTTAAGGTTGACTAACAATAACCATTTTTATGATTTTAAAATATGGTCAAAAATAGTGCTTTATTTGCAAAGGTATTTTTACCGACATAGTATTAATCCTTATCAAAATAAATATGTTAGTCATCTTTACCACTCAATTGTGACCAAAATTGTCCTTTACACCATTCAATTTAGATGAATATCTTAGGAGATATCACAGTTTTAAAATAACTCCGCATCAAAATAATGAACCGCGCGCGCTGCGAGGCGGGCGTTCATGTTGTTGGGAAAACCAATGTGATTAGATTCAATGCACAAATATTGTGGGGAACTGAGGAGAAGGTTTTAGTTTTTGTCTCATTGTAATCAGTGCTCTCTATAAAAAGATATATGAATTTAAAGTGTTCAAGAAGAACTTACCATCATTGTGTAAGATACATGCAACGACATCTATTGCACCAAAATGGTACTAATTAATAAAAATGTGCTCACAAGATAACTTTTAAATCGGTTGACCAGCTTAACAAAAAAGTTCTAATAGCAAAAAGTACTCGAGATTAGTCTACATGACGCTATAACCCTGTAGAGTGTGTGTTCGATCGCTTTACATGCATTATATTTTAACGGTTTAATTTCGTGCTCGATAGATGGCGCTATTAATTTCACTCCATTTTCTGAGTCGCGGTGTTAAGTTTTCCGTGAAAGAATGACCCTCGCCCGTGTCAAATGTCTGAAGCTTGGTTTATTAACCAACGAAACAAAACGAGGAGATTCTCAATTCGACGCGTCTATATTTTTTTATTTCATGTATGACCTGACCACGCATAACTTTTTACTGAGAAGTCCGATATGCATGATCTTTTGTTTTTTAAATTGAGAAATCATGTTTGGGCTCTTTTCCTGCACCTTGATGAGAACTTTAGATCTAGCTGGAGTATGACGTCATCGAAGGTCTGACGATGGAGACGGAAGGCACTTGCAAGAGGTCATCAAGAGTTTGCAGCAACAATAACGTGTTTGGGCTCATTTCATGCACCTTGATGAGAACTTTAGGCCTTGCTGAAGTATGACTGTCATCGACGGTCAAACGATAGAGACAAATGGCAGTTGCAAGCGGTCCTAAACAGTTTGCAGCAGGTATAATGTTATTGGGCTCATTTCATTCACTTTGATGAAAACTTTAAACCTAACTCAGTATGACTTTCATCGAATGTCTGACGATGGAGAAGGAAAGCAGTTGCAAGAGGTCCTCAAGAGTTTACAGCATCTATATCGTGTTTCGGCTGATTTCATGCACCTTGATGAGAACTTTAGACCTGCCTGGAGTATGTCTATCATCAAAGGTCTGACGATGGAGACGGAAGGCAGTTGCAAGAGGTCCGCAACAGTTTACAGCAGTTTTATCGTGTCTCGGGTCATTTCAAGAACTTTGATGAGAATTTTCGTTCTAGCTGGTGTATGATTGTCATCGAGTGTCTAAAGATGAAGACGTAAGGCTGTCGAGGGTCGCGGGCCTGTGGACGGTGAGTAATGGGCTAGCTCGCCATCCGTCCGTCTTAAGACGACAGGCCGTGGTGACGGCGTTTTTGTGTTCCACACGCGCCTCAAAGAGATGTCAGCAAACGGGAAGGGATCCAAGAGGAGCGAGGCCTGCCAGGGTTGCGGGACTGTTCGAAAGAGATACCGCGGCCCTGGAACGCAAAGGGCAACAGAAGAAACGTGGATGGATTTTAGTCAGTACAAGTCTGACACTCCCTTCCGCTCCGTCCAGAGTGGGAGGGGTCATTTGATGATTATCAATCGGTAATAGTATATTATAGGGATTTACTCCTTTTGAGAGCTTCCGTTGTGTGTGAACGGTTAAAGTTACGCAATTATCATGTATGTCGGAATTGTCCCTCTTAAAAAGCTCTAAAAAAATATCCGCAATGGCCATAATATGTCTAACTTTTAAGGTTGACGCACACTATCTCTAACCTCTCTTTCTTTTATGTATGCACGCACGCAGACGAAGTTGCGCGGGTCAGCTAGTATATATATATAAAATGAAGAATGAAATGTACGGATGCTGTCAATTTTGCGATGGAAAATTCCATCGGGTATTTCGCTTGTATTCTCAGAAAACACTAGCTCGGATACAAACAGCTGAACACTATATTGAAACCCAGCCATTGTTGCTCATAGAATGCACCTTACCCACAACAGTAACTCGATGATGCGACAAACGAAGCCAATCATAAGCCCAGAAGTAGGCGCTTGCGCTCATTGCAGGTACAACTTTGTGAACAAAGCGCCCTGAACAATGAGTGTGGAACAAACGCCTGCTACTGTGTACTACTTGCTGCAGGATACGCTCTGGTCTGCCTTTAACTAGCCCTTGTAGGGATGGGACGAGGTAGGAGCGGCACCGACTTGAACAATTAATGCTACAAAGACAAATTAAATATATTTTTAACCTAAGCATGACATTATTATATTCATGAAAAGCTCTGGCCAATTGGCTACAAACAAATCACACGCTATGGAGAAAACAAATGATAGAAATTGTTCAATAACAGCTTTCAGACCCGAGGCCGTGAACGGGGCCTAACAGACAAACCTCACAGCAATTTACGTAAGTGGTAATATGAATGAGATTTATATTTGTCGGTTTTAGTGAATTTCCAGCCACTCAGCAAAACACGACGTGTAAATGCCGTATTCCAAAGATAAGTCAATTAAGATCCTTTTGACCGACTCATTGACGTACCCTAGTAATGAGTCGCATGTTAAACTTACCAAAGTACTGAAGACATGAAACCGAAAAAAACCGCTGTATCACACACCTTGTACCACACAAAAACTGTGCAGGAATCGAGTCGCGCGACTGTCGCGGCGTTTCCGTCGCTTTGCACAACCGCCTGCGCGCTCATACAAACAAACATTCATTGAACGACTGTCGCTAACTCGCACATACACGACGGAATAACTGAGGATATTCACGTACAACGCAGATAAACACACTTTGCTTTGCGTAACATTCAATAGTTGATTTGTTTGAGGCGGTGACACAACAGTATTACACTGATCTGGTCTTACGCTCTACATACAGTAGTGTACATGTACTGTACAACCACGGGTATTTTGGATCGGTCTGATTTGGCACAGGCCGGGTGGCAATTATCAAATCTATATTTTGTGCCGAATCCTGCAAATTTACTTCTTGTCAGTGAATTTATCAGTAAAAACTTTCAAAAGGCTTCAGGGAGCGATTACGGTTCGGTCGGACGTGAACCAGGAGGCTATATTCTGTTTCGAAACGTTCTCGATTCACCACCTAAACAAAAGTCAAAGTGGCAGGCAAAACAAGTGAAAAATAGTGCCTTTTCGAAACGATTTTGATCTTTATACATTCTGTCTCATTTCGCAAACTATTAATTTGAACTACACTGGACCGCAAAGAAAAAGAGTCGGTTGGAAAATCTTCAATATCTTCAAAAGTACCTGACCTAGCTTTATGAAATAAAGACAAAATTAAAGAATATTTTAATGTGCCAAAATGAAAAAAAAAAAGAAATCAAGCTTTTTTTTGTAATAAATAAAAATGCGTAATTTTACCAGTTTTCGTAAATGTAGATTGGTTACAGATGTGCCGTTTTCACGCATTTTAGTACTTTATGTTGCCCTCAAGAGCTCGTAATGCTGCTGTTGAGCGATTTGGCATACTTTTGTACTAGGTTTTTGAGGCGATGCTGCTTAATATTCTGCCATTCCTCTATTAGAGCTTCTTTCATTTCGCGTAGCGTGGTTGGCGGCGGATTCCGCTGACGTACACATCGTCCCTGTTCGTCCCATGCATGCTCAATGGGGTTTAAGTCGGGCATGAGTGCTGGCCACTCCATGTGCGTGATACCAACTTCTTGAAAATAGGCAAACAGAATCTGAGCTGTATGCGGGCTACCATTATTTTATTTTTTCAGTTTTTATACAATTATCAAAAAAGAAAAAAAAAGGTTTTATATATTATTTTATGTAACATTAAATATTCTTTATCTTTCCAGAAATATCCCCAAGATACATACATGCTTCACCTTATCCCCTGTTCCTATCTATACTCGTACAAATTTTCTATCATACATTTATTTCATCACCAAAGGCTCGACACGCAACCTCCTCGTGCGTTGCGGGGTACAATTGACCATTTCACGCCTCCATAGCAATTGTTACATCCGACTGAGTTACAACTAGCTCCGCGTGTTTTACTATAAAATCCTAGTAAATCCGATATTGGACAGTAAATCGCCGCTGAAATTGCGATTGGTTTTTTACGTAAGATTCTTTACGATTGTGTTTTGTTGTTAAATAAGCGGAATACCTATATTTTGCGAATTTTATGGCTAGTACAGAAAAGGTAGGGACGCAATCTGATATTGTATTTGATAAAATTAATACCAATTGCTTTTCTTAGTATTTGTAAGACTAGAAAACAACAGTAGTAGTTGGAATTGTTATCTCGCTACTAAATGTTATTATAGCCTACAATCTAGCTTGAAAGTTTACGTTAGAAAAATACTGCATTTAACGAAATAACAACAACATGAAAACACAATTGCGTTTAGAACGTTGTCTTACAATAAAATCTAAGAAAATGCTTCACAAACAATCCACAAGTCATGCTCGCAATTAACCCTGCGTCCATTGTGCCAAGACTGCCAAGATATCCGTGGTTCGCCTTCGCTCCATCGTAATGTTTGGAGCGGGCCTGTGGGACCCACTCGCATTGCTAGTGTTACCCTGGAATGCAACGGCCTAATTATGACCTCACTGTTCAATTTCTTGTATTTCTGTGTTTATTGACTTGTAGTTGTAATGATTATCACTTAGGAGAACCCGTCCAACCCCCTCTTCGGAGGCCCAGCTGTCATTTTGTAGATCATTGACAGTAGCTACGGATAGTCGGAAGCCCCAAAGTCTGACAACCAGTCTTATCACGGAGTATCGTGGTACCTAGCAACAGGGTTGAGGACTTCAGATAAGCATTCGCTCCACATAAAATACTGGTATTCGGCTGCATCCGGTTAGACTAGAACACGACCCAAACATTTATTTGGTGAAAGGCTAGGCAAATAATGAGTTTTCATGATGTTGGTTATCGGAACTGTAACGATGAACGGCACCTAGTACAAAGTTGATGTAATGTCATTTACAGAAAATAAAACGTTTCAAATGTTGGCACTGCTCTGTTAAGTTAAATTAATCTTTAAACATTGAATATTCAACTTTCATAAATCCGACTCAAATCAAAGCTTTGCGTCGTAACGACGCATTTGAGAATGTAAACTTAGAAAGTTAATTATTACTGAAACCGAAGAAGTAAGTACAAAATAACATTTTACAATCTCTGTACAGCTTCATTTCCAGAAAGGCTAGAAAACTTGATATTATAAAGGCAGGTTGGAAATACAATGAGTAAAATGAAACTTTAGTTGTAATGACAACGTGGATGGTTTTGTCCGGATAAATAAATACCGGGATTCATTTTAAGTACGGTTTCTGTGTTGTGAACAGACTTCTTGCCTTCCGTGGACTGTCCTGTTTGTTCTTCTTCTCTCTAAGCGACAAAACCATTGTTGATTGGGTTACATTCATACACACTGTGTTTGGCAACGGTTTTCTTCTGCTCATTTTACTAACGCGTTCGCAGCAATTGTTGTTCTTGATTGGTTTGCGACATTGTGATTGTACAAAATATCTTATTTTTTCCTCAAATTGAATTACTATCACCTCAAATATAATTAATCAATCGACCAATTACGTAAATAATACCTACCTATACTCAAGGCAGTCAACTTCACTGGAAAATGTTTATTCTTAGCGTCAAAAAGATTTAATAGCCTTGAATGGCAAACCACAATTATTAATAGATCCAAAAGGTCCTGACAAAGCCGACCTTGATCCAATCCAGAAATGATACTTCATCTGGAACTTATGACACCCTCGGGGCTAATCTATTCGCAGAGCAGTCCAGCTTTTAAAACGAGCCGCTGGACGTACGAGGCGTCCTCCACCCACTAATTGTTACTGCGAAGCCCGCGGGAGCTCAAGTTTTAATTAATATCGTATCCCTTTCATACACGTCCTTTGGCCACGTTTTTGGTACTTGTGAAGCCATTATAATCTAGAAACGAATCATTTTGTTGCCACAGTAAAATTGTTGTTGTGTAAGGTTTGTACTGTAAGGTTTATTTCTGCTAATTAGGTATTTATTTCGAAAATGAATGAATATTTCGGATATGAATGAAGAGGCGTGTGAACTGTTCAAGGTCAGAGTAATAAGGAATGGAAAACCACAAGGGCAAAAACCACGTAAGATGAATATGTCTTGAACAAATTAATGTAAACATCTCATAGCCTCACCACCAACCTTTTAAAATATTAAATAGACAGTATGGTTTTACGAATAAAACGTAAGGTATTCGCAGTTTTGATGTGTGTACAAAGCTAGGAATTTTATATATTCCGTTCCAATGAAGCCATATATTTGAATCATACTTAACAAAATAATGGAAATAGAAAACAAAATGAACAGTAACATAACATCTCAGAACGGTAGTAATAAATTAGGTACCGTCAAAATGAAAACTAGAAAGAAGAAAAACTGTCTAGAATTACAAGCAGTAAGTATCATTAGGCTTATCTAGGGCATTACCTAGTCGCCTAGTCACGTAAAAAAATACCTTTTACACAGCAGATTAGAATAAAAGACTTTTAAAACTTGATAACAAGAGCAATAAAGGCTTCAATTGTGTCATCTAGTCACATAAATAACACCTATTATCTATGAAACATTTTAAACCCTTTGAAGAGACCCGTTTTTTCATTAACTCGATAAATAATAATATTAAAATAATTGTATTCTTATTATAGCTTCGTAATTTATTATTAGTTGCTGAACGATAATAAATTATCTAGTCCCTAAGATAATTTATTTAACGTCGACTTATTACGAAAATTATGATTTAACTGTTTGAACGAATATTTTAGAAATAAGGAATAATATTTAACTTTGAATCTTAAATACGTAGAAAAGCCTTTGTTTTGTTTTATTTAATTGTTAAAAATAGCTTTTATTATTGTATGAATCACTTAGGCTCTTATAATGATATTGGCGTTTTCTATTAAAAAAAAAAATATGCACGTCGCTTGGTAGAAACTCAACTCTTTTTCCTTGACAAATGAGCATCAAAAGCTACTACTTTGGAACATGCTTCCTCGAGGGAATCTCGAGGAATGAGCATGTGAACGTCAAACGTGTTTCAAGTCATATAAATCCAGGAAAATCTTCCTTGTTTCTCGTGAATCCCTTGATGCTAGTAAAAACCCGTGTGTTTTTCTTTCCTGGAAAGAATAACCAGTCAATTAAAACGCCATTTTTTTTGCCCATTATACATATACCACTATAATAAACTAGCAACCCGCCCCGGCTTCGCACGGGTGGTGCAATGTCATACATATAAACCTTCCTATTGAATCATTACCGCATCCAAGCGGATGCGGTAACTACGCTACGGATGCGGAAGCCCGTATCCGTAGCGTAGTTTTAAAGATCTAAGCATACATAAGGACAGACAGACAGCGGGACGACTTTGTTTTATACTATGTAGCGATAACACTAATCTCAGTCTGTATTTAAATAATTGAAAGATACAGTTTTATTTCATCAACAGAGTATTACCGTTATATTATTTACTAGCGAGCCGCCCCGGCTTTGCACGGGTGCAATTTTTTGCATAAGTCTTCCTCTTGAATCACTCTATCTATTAAAAAAAACCGTATCAAAATCCGTTCCGTAGTTTTAAAGATCTAAGCATACATAGGGACAGACAGCGGGAAGCGACTTTGTTTTATACTATGTAGTGATGTCGACGCGACAAAACAAAACAAAATAACGTAGTCACCAAAAAACAAAACAAAACTGCAGTCCATCAAGAAAAAAAAACGTCACCATACCCATTTACGACACGTTATCCCAAATAACCCGGAAAATTGGCTCCAAAAATTATGCACCCTAAGCGTTCCTCATCTGCACAAATCACAGTTCTACGTTCTCCCTACATTTGACAAACTGTGACCCTTTGGGGTACAAACGCTCGCATCGCCGCCATTGCCGAAACAAACAAACGTTTGGCGTGACAAAGTGTGCACTTCCCTACAGGGTGGGTCATTATCCTTGGGGTTGTGGGGATTGAAGGAACAAGAGTGGTCCGTGGTATTGCATCAGAAAAGGTGGTTTGGTGATGTTACTCTAACTTTAACTTTTGTACATCTTAAAGCACCTTGTTTTTTTTGGCAACTAATTCCCGTTTAAGGACTACTAACTAGAGTCATAGCTCGAGTTAGTAGTCCTTAAAAATACATCATTGCTTCGTTGGATTTTCATCGCTAAGGGTTGAAAATCCAACAGTACTATTTTACATATTTTGGCTTCAATTTATGTGTAACATAATGTTAGTAAAAACGTGGATGAGTAACATTCGTGAATTAGTTTCATTTCTTTCATGGCTGGTTTATACTTAAACTGCAACAATGAAGAACGAATTATCTGTCAAGTTGACGGCACGGTTAGCGCAGTGGCTGACCAATTTGCTGCAACGCTGTGTGTCTCTGATTCGATCCCCGCACGGAACAAATATCAAAATGACCTTTCAGGTTGTTGTTCTGGTTGTTTATGTATGAGAGTTTAAATGTTTGTTAACGTATCCACGATACAGGAGAATTTACCCGTGCGAGGCAAAGTTAAAGATGACAATAAAAAAGTTAAAAATAACATTATAGTAATCATAAGAGTATCACTTAAACTTTATCAATATACTGGATTAGTTGTTGCCTACAAAAAACACGTAGCTGGCGTAGCGCGATATATATTTGTGTACATTTTGGGCATAGTAAAGTAGTTGTTTTGCTCTTGAGCATATTTTCATACTCCGAGCAATTCTCCCCTCCACTTATATCATCCCCACTTATGTGCATGTGTGAACGTGACCTAGAGGGATGGATCTCTTAACGCACTTTGATACAAGTGCCTTAGTTAGTGAGGAGTGGACTGAGTGACACCAATCTATCTGTATGGCTCTTAAACATAGGGAAATGACAACACAACAACACCTTGAACTTAGAACTCCACTTAGACTTAACGGTCACAATTTAAGGCTGAATTTGCGGGTGGTTCACTTGCGAAGTTTAAGTTCCCATTAAGTTCCCGTTCTCAATTATTTTAGAGATTTTCACAATACTTGTGAAGTAACCACAAAAAGAAATGTTTTCTGATAAGGCTTTAAAATGTTTGAAGATAACAGCAGTCGTGACTGGCCTCTTTAATCGTAAATCCTAAGAAAACTAGATTAGAAACGAAAACCATTCTAGATTTTCTTTTTGTAACCGCGTATTAGAAAATGAGTTTACAGATAAGGAAAAACTAAATTGCAAACTTTTCTAAGCCAAAAAAGCCTGCTTTTCACCGCGCTATTTTTATCTATATTGTAAACTACACTTTCCTTCTATTTTCCAACTCCAGTGAAAAGGTTAAGAGTGATTGAAAGAACTAATGACATGTCCGACTTAGGCCGAGCTTAGGTTCAGGTCGTGAAGGTTTCTGGTCCTCCACGTAATGTATTGCGGGCTTAGACTGAAATGTGTTGAGGGAAGTAAACAGTTTGTGCGAATACAATGTCCCCGGCTTTTGGACTAGGGTGTAAGCCGCACGCGCTTGGCTTAAGGTTTTTTAAATGGGATGATTTTGTTTCCAGGGTTTGTTTTACCGCTAAGCCTAGATTTGGAGGTTTAAAAGACACACTAAAACAATCTAGGAAGTACTGAAGGGCGAGGGTTTTAGGGGTAGAGGGTGTCATGTAATTGTAACGTTCAAAAAGTGCTGATTCTTAACTGTATACACAATAATTTTGATATTATTATTTATATTTATATAATAGCTGAGAATTTTTTCACTAATTTAAATTACAGAGTAGTTTTTAAAACGGCAATGGAATAGAAAACGCAGAGTTAATCTTGTCGTTTGTTTTTTGAAGAAGATTTTTTTCTTTTGTTTTGTTTTCATGATATACCCCAAAGAATTTACCATAAGGAAATACTGTATGATTTTTCCCTCGCCCTTGAGCCAGTTCTTGAGTCAAGATACAAATTGATGGACAGCCCGACCCAACGAAATATGACCCAAGAGGCTATTTCACTCTGTACACACGGCCAGTCGGCCATGGCGAATGCAAACAAAGGGTTGGGTTGTTTGTGCTATTCCGGCAAGCTATAGTTATCCTGTAACGAGATGGCGCGGGTCCCAGGGACGAGATTGTGGGTTCAAGTCTAGTAAATACCAGAGAGAAGGTTGATTGGAGGTAATTTACCTTTCGTGCTAATCTTGAAGATTACTGACTTACAATAGAATAGAATAGAATGTCTCTTTATTCGAGTATCCATGACTCAAAAGCTGTTAGTAAAACTTACGACTATGTTAGTAAGCACTGATAAAACAAACAAACACAACAGATAATGGCGGATCACTGCTGTAACAACCCATGAGAAATGGCACAGCAGCGACCCACATAAACACAGTCCAGGCGACTGGCAATCATGCTTAAGATACTGTTGTTGCTGCCCCGCACCCTGCGCACCAGGGAAGAGCACCTTTTACGCATTGTTGTGTAAAAACAATCCACATGCGCATCTGCGAACATCCCCGACGCACTACAGAAGCGTGGCAGCCCCACCAGCATCCTAAACGCGTTATTATACTGTACGCGGAGAGCACTGTACGATCTTTGCGTACACCTGGCCCACAGGCTGCACGTGTAAAATGACGTACAGTTCGCTCGTAAGAGCGTGATCTTGACTGGAAGTGAGCATCGTGCAAACCTTCGAGCCAACATGTTCGCTCTAACCGACAATGCCCTCCGCTCACGTTCAACGTCATCATCGTAGTCAATATATGACCAAGGTATTTAAAATTCTGAGCTCTCTGCAAAGGAGTGCCATACAATGAACTGACACATTAAACCACGAGCTACGCACTCAAGCGACCCGCGTGTTACGACAGTGACGATGGAGTAAATATAAGGTCCTATTAAAATAGGTGGACAAATATTAACACAGCGTTCAGTACATCTAACCAAAATATTTAAGCAAAAAAAAACACTGATTAAAGTGATTTTATTTTGACTTGTAATAATAAATTGCCGGCGGCACTATAGAATAAACACATCCATTCTGTCAAAATAAAATCACTTTAATCAGTGTTTTTTTTGCTTGGATATCTTTGGTTAGACGTACTGAACGTTGTGTTAAAATTTGTCCACCTATTTTAATTGGACCTTATATATGACAGGCGTTGTCAAGAGAAAGCCACAAGACACTACCAAGTGACATATTATGGAGCGACGAACGGAAACATGAGTCGCACACGCGTTTCGTTTGAACTCCCGGTATAATTAGCATCACCTGAGATTGTGTATGGGGTGGTGTACCACCTATTTTAAAATTGGCGTTTTGATCACTAGGTGACAAAATATGAAGTAAATGCAATGTTGCTAGCACAATATTTTAACTTAAACTAACTCAATTCAATACAGAAGACATAAACAAGAAACCCAATTATTTCTATCTTCTAGAACTAACAAGATCTTATTACAAACTTTCTATCAACCAGTTAGAGATCATTGAGCAGTAAATTGCTCATTAGTTTGCCTATAGTTCTCCGTGAGGCGTGTTTTGACTTCGTAATTAATTTATTTGCAAACCTGTTTATTGTCTTTAGGCTTCGTGTTAACGACGTTATTCTAAATTGAAAAAGCGACCCTTTATTAATTTAGCTTTCGGGTCAAGGTGAAGTTTCTTTTGAATGTAAATTAGAAATGTTTTTTTTGCAACATAGACGAAAAAGAATCTTTTAACATCTTAGTGAAAACGGATTTATAAAAAAAAAACATTTCTTTTTTAATGTTACGCTCATTTAAAAGTAATGGGTGCTGTTTGTTTAAAAATAATCTATGAAAAAGCTTTTGTTTCAAAATCTTATTATCTTCTTAATTACCAAGATACCAAGCACCAAGTACCAAGGTACCAGGGTTGGTTACCAAGTAGATAAAGGTTTCACACACTTGCTTGCAATTTGCTTTTTCATTTTTAAATTTCTTTAAAAAAAAATATGGCATTACCTTTTCTAATCCTTTTTTTTCAGTGCCCTGAACCCAAATCTTCCATAGAAGAAAAAATACACGCCTTTTCAAAATATAGGACAGAAGTATTTCCTCACCATAGATTTTTTCTGTCTACAATAGCGTGTAAGTGTTTGCCATGTCATAGTCGTGTTTGTTCGTGTGTCATGTCGTACGTTTTTCACCATAGGAGCTTGTGTGCACACCATGGGACCTTGTTTGCTCTCATCTGGTTAGACTGGAAGCCGACCCTAACATAGTTGGGAAAATGCTAGGCAGATGATGATGAACCTAAAGAGTCGTTTTAGTAGAAGAGTTCAAAAAATAGTTTTTTTGTTTATTGTTCATTGATAAAAAAATATGTAATCTTGTTTTTTTTTTGCCCTGTACCTCTTACACGTCACTGTTCTTATCATTATAAATATGTTTTCCACGAGACATAAATCGTTATAATGTGGGATAATAAAATCACCCCTAGACGTTGTATAATGTAAAAAAATATTGTGAAAATATTTCTTAAACACATTAACCTCTATATTTTTCCAAGTGAGCTACCCCGACCTCACCAAAATATTTCAACACGACACTTTCAAACCTAACAATTACCCCACCCCAGCTTTAATAAAAAGTTACAATTTACCAAACTAGGGGCACTTTTATTTCACAATATTACACCCCCCGCCCGTGGAACGGGTCGCTCATTAATTTTATTTTGACGTTATCACAAGAAACAATAACCGCCGATTGGACCCCTGACGTGCTAAAATTAAATGACGGCCGCTGACGCCCCCTGAGAAAACCGCCCAGCTTAATTTAATTTCGGAAAATCACAAGTAAAACAGTCATTTTAGGTGTTTTTATAGAGCTACAAGGAGTTTTTGGCGCTTGACTGACATTGTTAGGAGGGGCGATCTTGGTGAACATGGATTAAATGGTATTGAAAAATAAACAAGATGGTTGCATTTCTTTAGATATGGATAAGTTTATGAGGATGGATGGATGTATGGATGTTTGTTACTCTTTCTCTGACTACAGCGCAGCATGTCGTCTTCTTCCATTCTTTTATAAATAGATCGTGTGAGAATAAGAGGAAAACAATATACAAAAAC
This sequence comes from Eugnorisma glareosa, assembly GCA_947578425.1. Taxonomy (NCBI): domain Eukaryota; kingdom Metazoa; phylum Arthropoda; class Insecta; order Lepidoptera; family Noctuidae; genus Eugnorisma; species Eugnorisma glareosa. The sequence continues at coordinate 918,579 of OX387970.1, forward strand.
ATTTTTTTATTTTTTATTATTATTTTACTGTCAGCCATTTGTGTCCCACTGCAGGGCAAACCTACTTCCACCACCATCCACTTGTCCCTATCCAGTGCTGTAATACGCCAATGTTTGTGTTTAACACATAAGATACTTTTATCCCGTTAGTACGATTCCGTGGGACATTCCCAACCTCCACGTGGGCGAAGCTGCGGGCATAAGCTAGCCAGAAATGCTTTAGATTTTTGAAGATAACCTTAGACAATTCACAGCTCGCATTTCCATCCCCCTCTATGATTCCACCTCAGTAGTACAGCACACACAGGTAGGTAAACACAAACCCCACCTGCACTGGAGCGTAGTTTGATCAACATTCTAAACAAACATTTGTTCGAAACTGCGACCCCCGCTACTATCTCAATCCTAAAGGAGTCTGCCCACTACACCGTATCATCCATGACGAACGTGTCAGGCAAAAAAAGATTACTTTAAGTGACTATGCCACTAGACTGTTCCGTCACCGACCAACACCGTTGCGTGCCTTGCACGGAGCGTATCGGTACCGGCAAAATATTTTCGTCGACAATTATTTATATTACGCTCCTTGTATGACAACGGCGACGGAACGGTCTAGTGGGTATGGTCTCATACTTTTCAATACAAAGCATTTTAATTTTTTTGCCTGACACGTTCCTAGCACGGTCATGGTATGATACGGTGTAGTTGGAATAGTAGTCCGTATCATTTTTCTTTCCATGCTTAATACGTTCATAGGACGGTCATGGTATGGGACGGTGTATAAGTGGGCAGATACCTGATACGTGTATCTATTCTATTGTCTGTGTTAACAATCTTTAGAACTAAATCGCAGTTTATAAAAAGGACTTCAGTTCAGAACAATTGTAGTACTTCGAAATTCAAATCTTTAATCTCATCTCATGGACTTTTTAAAACTTTACAAAATAATGTACATTTCATTGTTACAAATCTCAGTACATTACAGGTTCTATAGCAGTTTGACTGACCCGCAGTTTATTAAGCTTACCAAATATAACATCACTTTAAATTGCAAAAACCCAAGTAAAACATGACAATGAAAGCAGTTTGCCCTAGATGTCGACCCTTTGACGACGCGACGTCGTTTCGATGCGTCATAAGATGGTCGTCACTCATCAATATTTGCATAACAATTGAGGGGGGATGTTTATAATGGTGATTTGAATATTTATAGCAAGCTATTACCTGCTATAGCGGCTTTTATAGCGGGTTTTGTACTCTTGAATTGGAAATAACGTGTTTGTACTCGCGCGTTTAGACCCATAAACAAGTTGTTATACTTGTCAAAAACATGTCGTGTATAAAACACGTAAGTCTGTAATGACGCTATGTCAGACTAATTTTTTTGTTCACCCATTTGACAACTTTTTGTTTTGTACTTTAAGTTTTGTATACTGCTAGACTTTAAGATTTGTTGTAGATGTAAACGAAACTAGTATAGGTACACAACATGTAAAATACAATCATAATGTCGAAAACAAAACAGGAATAAGGACATTTTGGGACTGTTGTGAATAGTTATTATTTGAGTGTTGCTAGTTCCTAAAATATTTATACAAACCAATCCCACGTGAAAGCTGCTAATGAAGATGTCGATTCTATTAATCAAGTTGCCAAAATATGTATGAAATTCACAACATTTACATTTTAAAAGCTTCTTGGGGGATTTTGCTTTTAGTCGCAAATTGAGAGCGATTTATTTTGTGTATATTCGTCGTATATTTATTAACTAGTTCTTTTAATATTGAGTTCCCACCAACAACGTTTCGAATTTTTTATACTGTAAGTATTTCAAGGGAATTTCGTGATTGACTTATTAACAAACGCATAGACACTGAAGAGTGAAAAATAAAAGGAAAATTTATATTTTTGAATGGATGGGAAGTGATACTTAGCTCAGCAGAAAATTATCCAAACCAAACCCCAATTATTTGCCTGTTTTTCGTATCTATGCGATCCCAGAAGAGCTAGGCAGAGGTGTAGGTACCGGTACTTCTGTCGGTGTACTATATGCATTAACAAAGAAATTAACATAAAATATTATGTAATTCTGTGGTTAGGACGATTAGGATCATGTGGCAAAAATAAGCACCATTTTACCCCCAGTTCTAGTACCTACTCGTACATGTCTCTGAAAGCAAAAACAGAAAAAGCAAGCGTGACAAAGTCTCGTAAAGTCCTGAACGGGCAGCAGATTACAATGCCTTACATTAACTAATGAAGCCTGATAGCCCTTAACGAAGCACAGAGCACATTCGTTAAGATTCGGATCTACACGAACAACTACACGAAGATCAGGTGATAACAAAAGTAGGTCTAAGTTATGGTACTAGTAGAAAGTGTGCTGATTTTTGTAGGGACTGAATGACTGAATAAATTTCTGATGTAAATACTCGTATAGGATTTATGGGCAAATTCATGGGTATCTTTATATTTCTCCACATTTTTAAGTTTATATTAGAAAAAGGGTACAATAACCTTCTCATGGATCATTCAAAATGGTACTGACAAATTGGGAATCCTTTGCGGACACCATACACTAACAGATCCGCTTTGAGGAGCAGGAGCTGTGTCCATATTTGTCCGTACCGGTTTTACCGAACTTTTACTTATAAACATATTAACAAGGATTACTGCGCGTGTGCTACGGCGTAGCAATGCTACGCCACCTAAAAAATCTCAGCCGCCAGTAACCATTTTGCTACGAACCTTTTCTCGAACTTACCAAACTTATTATTGTAGATTGGTAAGGTAAATGGAAATACAATCTTTTCAAATTGAAGAGAGAAATCAATAAACCAAAAGTCATTAAAGTAACATAAATAAAGTGTCCGTCGAACAGACGTGCGACAGTAAATAAATACCGCTATATTTCAACTTTATAACTCCATTAGTAGTTCGTCGTGCCGGTAAGGAAATTGGCAAGCTCTCCGAACACCTTTTGAAGGTGACTCTCAAAGTTTATCGTTTTGTTTATCTTTGAATTGTATTGGTGTCTTAAATAACATTGATTTCTGAGGCATATTATTTCTTGGTATTCAACGATCCCAGAACTTAAAATTAATTTAAACTTGAATGCGATGGCTTTTATTTCTGGCTAGAATACTATCCAAACTTTAAAAAAATAAGATGTTAACAACAACCTCTTATACATTTTTAATAAGACGAAATTGAAGCTGTCACTTATCTCTTAGAAAACAAACTTTTATGATACTGTGTCATATGAAGTCGTCACAGTAAATAACTGAGTCCAATTTCAGAAGAAACTTTATTTTTGGAATGCAGTAAAAGTTTGACAATCGCTGAGATGTAAGTGAAGGCGATGCAGCTATTAGGAAGCTAATGAGTGTAGCTAGTGAGCTCAGGATTGTCACTCTTGTCGTTTAATGTCTTCCCTTGCTTTGGCCAAGAAATTATTACAGAAGAAGTTTTAATCAGGGTTTTGTATTACCCTGTGTTGAGCATAGCTTCTTTTGAAGCCTTTTAATTTAAATGTAAAGACATTTATGACCAAAATAATTTTGAACCTTTGCTATTTCAAGCTTGCAAATTGATTACAAAGCTAGGCTGGTTTTCACACGTTTAATTTGAGCACACTCTTTTTTGACCCACGTGACTGCAATCATAATGTATTATGTAATTTGACAAAAAGATAATTAATAAAAAAATAAGCTTATCATAATCACAATGTACTCGAGCAATCACTGGCCAAAAGAAGGTAAAAACTAAAAAAATATTGTATATTTTCTTGGTGGTTGCAGCCCTAGCATTTCTGATCAACACTAGGCTGTAATGGGATCAGTGTCTCACAAGTGCTGCTCCTCTTTTACGAGCAAGTAAACTGCTTTTGAAATCATTTTACACTTCTCAGATGTAAGTCTGTAAGTCTTGAGACAGTGGCTATTGTGCGACTGGATCGAGAGGTTATTAACGTAGTTTTAGTTAACCCACATATTTTAGTTTTTATTGCAAAAATGATTAATTAAGTTTTTGTCTTAGTACATACCAGAAAATACGGTAAATGGTGGATTTTGTTACTTGAATTATAGAGAACTAGACAAGCTACTAAAACTTTTTACCCAGCTCGATAACCTTCACAAAAAAATAAAATGTAAAAGAATCGGAACCTGATAGATCTTGTTATTTCAAAACTTCAACCGACCCCTAACCTCAAGCGTTCCGGAAATAGTTCCCCACTCTCTATCGATACCACGCGTTTCCTTTTCAATACAATTCAATAAACTTATGGGTCTCAACAAAACCTCTTAATATAAACATTCTTCGCGAAGAGAATATAGATGTTGGATCCCAAGGTGACATGGTAAGGGTATCTCAATATATGGAAGGGCCTACAAAGGGCACATAAACAAATATTTACGTCAAAGCCCTAAAATACCCCTAAATTCAATTCAAGTTTTGATAAGTGATCCCTTAGTCCCCGTGGGTGAACCGCATCTTCAATTTGAATAATCAATGGCGCTTTCTATGTGGGACTATGGAATTGAGTGGCTTGTGTGTATCTTAGATCATAATTCAGTCTCCATATTGCGTTTGAACGCAGAATTTTGGAAATACCTGTAGAAATTGATTTGTCAGAGACATTCGTAAGGCAAAATAGAATAAGAATCGTTTTTAAATCAGTATCTTAAAAATTACTCCCCCCTCATTCTGGAGCAGGTGGGGGGAGGGGTTGGAGTTTATAAGTAGGTACTTTTTTAAAATACTACTACTACTACTGGTACTTTGTTTTAATATACGTGCCTAAGCCCATTCTCAATCATACTAGATAATTTCTCAAAAAAATTCTAAGCCTAAGGTGCACTGCTAGTATTTTTTAACACTCCACTCACCACCGAGAACAACAATTCCAATTGGCATTGGCATTTCATTTAGGCGTCGCTTAATGTTAACGAAAATAGGTATTAAGTATGTACCTAGCCTGTACATGACCCCGTTGACAATTCCAAGCGCACACGTCATTACAAATGCTAAGCCAATTAGTCACCTGATTTCTAATCACGAGTTCATTAGCTCGCATTTCATTGGATTTCAGTGCACAACACATGACACAGGTGTTAATAGAAAGTGATATGTTGCATACCAAGTAGTTTGTACGTGAATTGATAGATGGCAGTGTTTCATTTTTCTTATTTTTCTACTGAAAAGCGACTAATTAAACAATCCGAATAACTTTATTTATAAGTGAATGTGGCTGTTTTTGTATATTTTCTTTAAAACTCACAAATTATATTTTTGTTAAGTAAAAGAGTAATCTGTCGCTTGTAACCGCGATTTCAAGTCTCAGAACTTCAAACAGCAACCAGGACGGTCGTTTGACATAAAAGCGCTGTATATAAACAAGCCGTCACTATGGTTATGCAACTGTGTAGATATACCAAAAACTGTTCAATATTTACGAGCGATAGACGGGACAAGACGAGAAAATCATAATACAATACTTGATACTAGTACTAACAAATCGGTCTATAGTGTCACCGCCCGCTTGTCAGGTAGCATTCGTGTGTTAAAATTTTTGTACGAATTTATTCCTCATGTCCGCTCTTTAATTCTTTTAAATCTCTTTGGGATAGACCTTGTAAAATTACCAGATTTACACGCAATTTTGTGTCATTGTTTGAGCATTTTGAAACAGACCCTTATCCCCAAACCATAAAAACAAAAACCCAACAAATCTTCTAACTTATCACCGTCAAACGAGCCATACATTAGGAACTACAGAACACTAAAGTACGTGCGTTAACCCGTCAGCCATAAATTCCTCTAATACACATTCCACATTCGGTCTACAGAATATGTTTTTTTTTGTTTAGGAAACATAACAAACTAGTGTGTAACACGCGAGATTGTGTTCAGGGCTCGTATAATATAGGTGGGTACTGACATTAATCACCTGAGCAATGTATCAAATGGTGATCGCTGAGGTAAAGGCAGTGTTTAGGTGGCTGGGATTGAGATGTTGTAGGCCGCGTTGTGTGTTAGGAGAACTGAATGTTCTGAATGAAGAGATCTACAGAATGTCAATTTGACAGCTTGCTTGTTGTTTTTTTCTCCACGAGGAGAAAAGCCTGTGTAGTATTTGTAAAACATAGGTATGTTTCTAGATACTTATTTTATTTTCGCAACAGACAAGTAATAGGAATTTGATATAGTGTGCCTCGTTGCGTTGGTCTAATAATCGCTATTGCGCCACTACTGAGTGTTGTAAGGCTTCATCAACATTCTCTGATTACCCGTCCACCATCAGGATTTGTCACCGGTAGAAGGCAATAGGCTCGCCCCTATTACATTGGACTCCAACATAACTGGTGAAATGTGTGTATACTAGATGTAGGTATTCTTCTACCTTGTTATTGCAGGCCTGATGTTATGTATAACACAGGTTAATTGTGTGTTTTGTTCCATACTGACATCATACCATATAAATTAGTGGCTCATACCATGACAAAGTTGAAAATTGATCCAAGACTGACGCGAAAAATAAACTTTACATTAAACAAACTAAGTTAATAAAGAACCTGCCATCCTTAATATAAATACTTGGTTATTTCTATCTATATTAACACGAGTACGAAGCTAAGAAAACTAATTTTGAAGCCACAGCGAGCTATAAAGTGCTGGATGTTTAATATTACCAAACTTTAAGAAGTTTTGTGGAATGGCTCTGTAAGCAGCTGGTATCATTGTAATACGTTTTACACGAAAATATTTTTTTAAATTTCCAGCATTTTCATTGTCAAGGCGTTTGTGTACAGTCATATGTGAACAAACCTTCGGTTTCGGGATGACTAATGTGGTCGTGATGTATGATGGTCAGCGATCTTGATACTTTGCGAGTTAAAGTCGTGCCTTTATTTTTTATTCGAAACGTGCTTTGAGAAATGAGAAAAAATGATTATAAACTCGAATACTATCAAGAATTGCGGAACATGCATCGGGTATTTTCGGATATCCCAGAGCATAACGAATCATTTTTTTTATGACGTCAGTATTTGGAATAACCTGGCTGTTATTGTAATCAGTCTATTACCTCCACACTGCTGGACGTGAGGGGGCCAAAATCTACCACGTGGCCTTGGGCGAAGGGTTTGTGGAAATAGGTAAATCAATCACTTTCTCAACAAAAATCATCAGAAATTGGAATCAACGTTTATTTTAGCTCCAAATATGTTGGGATCTGATTCAAAGCCATGCAAATATCAAAGACTGATTGACAGTTTTTTCCCCTAAACATCAGAATTGCTATTTACATCATAAAGGTATCCGTTCGTGTGAGAAATTGACAAGGGTTGATTCTGGGGCGCCAAACGTCAAGCCAACATTATTCAAAATGATAGCACTGATAACTGGGGGACCATGCCATAAGGCCCCATTCACGGCCTCGTTCGTTGCGACTTTCCAGTGAAGCAAGCGCTTGACACTTGTTTTGTTTGCGGGAGTACCGACGCTCCACAAGCTAGTAGTAGCTGGTTCATTTGTTTTGGTCGCAATCGCAATTATAATGTTCGGTCAGCCGAGAGTACTGAAGAGCGGATTGAACTGTGGACACCGGACTTTGACAGAAAAGTCACTGAATTATCTGTCAAAGTCCGCAGTCAGTCCACTGTCCATCTTCTATTTTTGTCTGCCTTGTTTAACTTTAGACGCGTGTCGTCTGGCTTATAGTAGGCCATTAAATAACGAAAAAAGAAGTGACATGTGATTTTGTGCCGTATGCACACTCCATTAATTGTAGTTTGACCTACTCTGCAAATGTTTTGGGCTCCAGTATCATCTGTTATCATTATAAATCATATCGTAACGAATCTGAAACTTTTTACTTAATTTTTTTCTTGAAACTTCCTCCCTTTTATTTGCATTAATAAAGTACCTTAGTCGGGCCTTTAGAATCCAATTTTGAATTTTCGCGAATATTTTAACAATAAACTCAGACCGTTGAAACTTTTTAAGCCATTTTTGCTTCCTTATTTTTTTTTGGTATTTGAGCTCTGTACCCATATTATCATAGAGGTCACAGTGGTTTTTGTTATAATTTGGAAGCGCAATGGTAGCCTTACATACATTTTTTTTAACGTTTTTGAAATTTGCAGGTCTGTTTCAGGTTGTATGTTGACGAAACATTAGTCGCGCCGGTAACAAGTATGTAGCTACAGAATTATAATCATTAAAATCATCAATACAACCACCATAGTTCATTTAACCCTATTCTGTAACTATTTCATGAAAAAGTCATTCAATGGGATTTAATATACGTGCATATTACATACGTGTTGCTGGCGCGACTCATTTTTTATCAACATACAACCTGAAACAGACCTGCAAATTGCAAAAAACGTAAGGAAATTTGAAATTATTAATATTTTTTTTTTAAACTGACATGGTCACTAACAGACTAATATTAAACATGGTAAAAAAAAAAAAACAATTCGAATTAGAAAAAAAAAACATATCTAATAAAAAAAACAAATAAAATATTAAAAAAAAAACAAAATCCAAACAAAATGAAACATCATCATCATCGGGATTCAAACCTCGTTTTCAGTGTTAATAAGTTAAGTCTTAATGTTATTATTTCCGTCACTATCCAGCACCACCTAAGCACTACACCTGTACCATTCCTTAACATCATTTAAGGTTTCCAAGCACAAAGTTTTCCACTACGATCTTTCTTACACTTTACCTCTACCGAACCACCCACGCAATAATCTCCTTTATTGCTTCCAATATAAGGGTTAGTAACGTATGTAAGTAAGTAAGGAGGTATTGACCCTTCATAAATCGGTGCGGATGGCCCATATGTTGGGTGATAACCTGCGTAACTCTTGGACGACGGATGAGGCGGAGATCTGATCGACCTGAGAGTATACTGGTGCTTAGTTTATGTGTATCGGTGGTAGGTGGGAGGCTGGGAAAGTTTCGTGTTATATAAGAACGGAGTAGGACAGTTAATAGTACCTACAAGGATTTATTTTAAGGAAACATTTTATGGAATATTGGCCAGATTTGCTCTTGAACACGAACTCAATCGGCTTTTTCCATAAACAATAATGAGAGAACTGAAGAAATGATCGTTCATTTATTCGGTTTTACTTTCACTTTTAGGGGTATCTTGTTTTTAGGGTTCCATTCCAAAATGGCAAAAAACGGAACCATTTTAGATTCGTCCTGTCCGTCAGTCTGTCTGTCTGTCACAGATTTTTTCGATATATTTCACAAAACAATTCCAGAAGATCGTTGTAGACTAGTACCTAATTCGATTAAATGTTGGTGGAAACATTTTATCTTTGCTAGAAATATCTGAAGTCAAAGAATTATAGAACCACCTCGTAACAGGGGGCCTAAAATGGAAGCTTTATCAGAATCATAATATGAATCACGTAAAAAAAAAAATAACTTAAAATGGTCTTTATGGGTAAGATCACAAAGTCCAATTTAAGAGTTTAAAATTTTTAACGTGATTCGTATTATGATTCTGAAAAAGTAGCCATTTTAGGCCCCCAGATCTCTCAAGAGACATGCTGTAGCTATTCTACCACATCCGGCTACCTTATCCTCCACAAAGACTGTGCCACTCAACTCCCACTAAACGTAAATTAGTAAATTTTAGCTCAATAATTCTGAACTAACACGACCTAAATCTGTGAGGAACTGTGTCAAACAATAGGTACATACCTAAATGGTAGGTTAAAATCTTTGTTTCCAAAAAATGTTATTTCCTATACCGGAATGGAGTTAAAGTTGAGTTCAGAATGACTAGTAGGTACTGTGTAAATATCATAGCAGATGGTTCTGTTGTGTTTTACCTTCCCCCACAGAAAGGAAGGTAACTTTGGTTATGTGTGTATTAAAAGTAATCAACATGATGAAGGTTCTAATAGAAATATAACTTTGTGGATTTTTGAAGTCGTTCTTCCAACAAGACAATATTAGCTTACATGTCCGGGAACTACATCGCAAACTCAATAAACTGCCGTGAGAATCAAAGCAAATGTTTCCGTTTATGTTAACGATTATAATATTAATCCAAAAGGTAAATCGGTGAAGACGGAAGGAAAGCAGAGAGTTTCGAAAACAATAACGTGGTTTAATTTAAATTAAGTTACAAACTCCTTTCATTGCCTTCAACGATGGCTTATCTGTTGGTGATTGTATTGTAATGCTTTTGTGGTAGTGTTTCACATTTTAGACCAATGTTAGGGATGTCCAATAATTTTATTAATTTACTGAACCGACTTTGAAACGACATTTATGCCACATCCTAACCACAACGATCGATGCGTAAAGACACGACCGTTGTGTTAATTGTTTTCGGCGAATCCGAACGCCTGGCAGCACCGAGAGAGACCGCCTGCCGATTTTTCTAGAGCTTTCCGAACTTAAAAGTGACATAATAATTATGATCGCGACAATCGCCAATTGGCGAGACCGATAACTTTGGTTATGGCGCGGTTTGTTAATCAGAATAACTACATTTTTAGGGTTCCGTAGTCAACAAGGTACTCTTATAGTTTCATCAATGTCCATCTGTCTTTCTGTCCGCATCTTAGCTCAAAGAATCTTTGTACTGGAAAGCTGTAATTTGGCATGAATTTACAAATTAGTTACGCCGAATAAGTGGTGTAATAAAATTTCGAAAATTATTATTTTTACAGTATCTCCTGTACATGTAAAGTGGGGAGTTTTTTTCTTCGCGTGCCCCATAGTATGGGATGTCGTCGGATTGGTCTTTAAAAAAATATTGCGAGATTGTTCAAAAAAAAAAAATCGATTGATGAATTTGTTTGTAAAATCTTAAGCTTTAAAGTGCTAATTTTTGTTAGACTCAAATTTCCTCCCCCCTTTATTAGCTAAAGGGCTGTGTTCGGGTGTGTGAAAAACTTCACGGTGGTAGTAAATATAACGGCGTAAAAAGGAAAACTATCACAGCTAAGTAGACTTAACAAGTTTACGAGTGATAGTCGGCCAACTTAGAAAATGTACTTGAATAACAAATATTTTCCTAAATATAATGTATGGGAGCACAGGTTTTTCAACTGCAAATGTAAGTTTGTTTTTAGTATTACTATTAAAATCATCGTTCGGAGGCAAATCGGACCGTAGAAAGTGTCCGCACATTTTGATGGGCAACTACGGAACCCTACATTGTGCGTGGCCCGACACGCACTTGGCCGGTATGAGTACGAGTTTATTTTCTTCAAATGCCACTGGAGCGAAGTTAACTTGATTTCGTACTTTGTACCTATACTTCACATCCGACAATAGCTGCTAGCAATGGCCACATCCATGCATTTCAGTCACAACAAACTAAGCGACACAAATAGGCCAGATTAGCAGCGCTGCTTAAGCCAAGAATACACAATTGGACGGCAACCGGCGCGCAGCAAGGTAACAGGGGAGTGGCAACTCGCCAGCTCGTTGTAAAGTTGACGATAAATTGCGGAGCAGGTGGCTAGTGCCCAGATTGGACCAGTTACTGCCCTGTTCCAGTCGCTATGCCAAAAATTATGGACCTCCCCGTCCCCAGGTATGTTTAAATTTTGGTGTTTTGTTTTAGGACCTGGAAGCAGACGGTGTTTAAGTAGTCAGTGGTGTGTGTACCTACTGCTGAGAAATAATTACTTACATCCAAACTAATACTTCACATTCACGGGTAAGTCCTCACGCTTTGACACACTGCGGATAAAAGGTAGGTTACTCAACCAATGTAATGCAGCTATCCTTGTACAGGTTGGCATCAATTTATTTGCACTGTTTAAGTAAACAAATGTGAGTCTCTTCTAAATACTGTTTATGACTACAATGAAATTGTTGAAAAGTTGAAAGAATACTCCCCAACACTCGTAAAAATTCCCAAAGTACGAAAACTTTAAAAATCTAAGACCACAACACCGTGATTTTCTATAAAAGAATAGCAAAAAAACTTTTCTCCCACCTTCGCAACAAACTCACTAGCACCTCATGAACGGAACACCTCAGGAACAACACGACAGCATAACAGCACTCCTAAGTTTGCCATCAACACCTTACTCCATGCCAAGTACAGACGACCAAAGAAACACACTTTGCTAAGAATTACGTCCGAACTTGGCGGATAAATGGCGCGGGCAATAAACTCGTGTTGAACAAAATGCTCGGAGCATTGTTTGTGTACCAACTTCGCTTGTTTAAGCCAGTTTAGAGGTAAATAAAGTTATGCAAGTTAGGGAGTTGGGCGAACTGAAAACGAATTGTCGGCGTACGCGGCGTCTGGGCACGGCTTTATGCGTTTTTGGCTCGGAAAAGGATTTTGGAGTCCATTTCAGACCTCAAGTTGGGTTGTTATAAAGTTGGTTTAGTTATTCAGAAAGTTTTGGATAATGCATTTGACAGTCAAGCTTTAAAGTAAAGCCGATTAATTAATTAAACTGTAACCTAACTAAACACGTAACACAATATTATCAGTTTCTTAGACTTACAGGGAACTTTGCATTACTGACAACGACTCACATCTCTATTCTAATACCGAATTCGGTTTCTTATTAGTTGCCAAAGCTTTGTCAACAAACAAACAATAGTCTGAATAGAAAGCAATGCCGTGTAACATGAGGCTTATACGTTATTTGGTATACACAAAACACATACCGAATAAACCAGAACCAATAACCTCATCCCATCCGGCATCCGTTATTGCACAGCCGATATTCCTATTTAATCATTCAAGCACTTCCATACATTTGAAACCAGCGATATTCAAAATACATATTCATTTTCCCCGTTTACACAGTCGACGGGGAGAGGTGACGTATTTAAGCCGAAGTATTCGGAGCAAGGGGACGCGGGTCGTGAGGACCTGTTGCTGTGTTGGGAGAGTGGAAGAGATGTCAATGGAACCATTTAACCCGCCCCTACTCAATAGTTTGGGCCACTTTGGACTATTTATGTGATTTGTTTGTTTAGTTGCTAATTGGCGTGATTTGAAAGGTTGGGGTGAGTAGGCATTTTAAGTCTAAGTTTTAGTTTGCACGTATTTTAGTTTGGTTAGGCTTGACGTAGTCTACTGCTTACACTTGTCCTTTACAAGACTTAATTACTTTGCATAAAGGCATAAGTGAACCATGCTTATAAAAATAATAATGTAAGTTATTAGGGCTCTATCAGAATAACTCCGTACTCAAAACAAAACAAAACTAAACCTTACACCAATCTATTTAGTTTCCAACTCGACTTCTCATAATCCCTGGCAGTACATAGCAAAGAACCAAAGTACATAGAAACTAATCAATCATTTTTTAATATGTTCCCCACAATATCCTTCAACCCTTACCTCACGTAATCCGCAATTACTTATACATCAATTCCCTCTGCCTAATATAAACCCAAGTCTTCTATTCAGAGAGAGGTAACATATGCAAATCGCTAATATCCAATATGTGGGTAGGGACCTAATCCTTCCTTTGGAAGCCAATACGCTGCGACCACAGCCTACGCGAGTTCGCAGAAATCCATTAAATGCGACCACAGACTTTGGTACAATTTCATAATCAGACAGTCATACGAGTAAACTGGGTTCAAATGCTCGCTTTGTTAATAATCAGCCTATAATGTTTCCACTACTGGGACACACGGCCTCCTCTCACGGCCTAATCCACCACGCGGGCCCAGTGCGGGTTGGTAGATGTCACATGTCTTCGATGTTTTTTGGTCTAGGACATGCCGATTTCCTCACGATGTTTTCCTTCATCGTTTTGAGAGCAGTGGTGATGCAATAAATTACACTAAGTAATGCGCCTGCCTGGGTTCGAACCCACGACTTACTGCTCGTAAGTCGGGGCCGCCACCATTGGGCCACCGCTGCTCTCGCTTTGTGCATTTCGTATCAATTCGTTAGTGAAGGATGAATATGTATGTTTCAATTTTAGAATCGGATATTTCGGGCTGTTTCTGTGCCTAGAATTGTATTGTTCATTCGCAATATCCAATTATTCGTTGGAACTACAAATACATACTTAAGTTTGAATACTACATTCATGAATCATGATGGATGAGAGGTATAATTATGACTATAAACGCCGTGGTACTTCTGAAAATTTAAGACCTTCCTGCAAGGACTTAATAAAGTGCTTAGAGCATATTTTCGACGGATAAAGGCACAATATAATAAAAAAATACGCATACACAATACTCAAGTAGCATGCACGCCATTGTATGATAACCACTTTTGGTGGTTAATTACATAAATGGCATAAATACAAGCAACTTGCATAATTTTGTGGAAATTACGGGCTTGTGTGTTTCGGGCTTAATGAAACAATCACAATCCTCATTAACTCCTCACACATTCATCACGAGTAATTTCCCATCCATTTCCATAACCAAGTTTAGCAGCACAAGTACCAGGGCAACATGCTCTGTTTGGAACTGCAAACTAATAAATACTCAAGTCGAGCAGTCCATAAACGTAACAACAGTCAGGGCACCTCTCAACTCACCAGTAAACTAGATTTCAACTTTAATTACTTTGTAACTGATTACTGTTTCTCATTACTGGGGACTCCTCGATGTCTTATTTAGTTTTAAATTAAGATTTTCATTAAGAACACAAACTTTATGGATGCACTTCGAAGTCAGGTAGTTTTATGTTTGCTTTAGTTTGTCTCATCAGACTTAATGTTGGACCATTTTTTGCTGAGAAGTTTTGAAAAAGTGCAGCGAAGTAGAATTATTTTCAAAAGAAGCAACAGTAGTGAAGACTGTTCTGTAGGTAAACGGCTAAACTTAATTAAAATGTTGCAAAAAGTTTACTAGTACGTACATGATATTAAACAGACAAGAGGTGGGGAGACAGGCGAAAAGTACGTTCGTACGTTCGTTACGTACGTTCGGCAGCAGCTGAATTCTTCTAACTTTTTTATTTTTTTTTAATACATACATTGTACAAAATGTAGTTATTTCAGGTATAAGAGTTTTCAGTTAAGGTCGAATAACAGCAATGAAACAGGACGGTCTTCAAAAACTGACAGAATCATCCACAACAATGATGACACTGACAACAGAATTTGGCATAGCTGTGATGATCGCGTTGAAGTTGCATTGATAAAATTCATCCCAAGAATTTTTCACTCCATTCCCAAATACATATCAATGTAGTTTCTTCCAACAATCAACAAATCATCCGACTCCTAAACAAACGTCCATTTCTTCGATATTGTTGGCTATCTGTAAATACTACTGATCCAAGGCTGAATGTAATGCGTTGTAAACAGCGTGGATCACGCCCGCAGACCCCGCACCGCACGTGACTGCAATAGAACTTCGCTTTACTAAATAAATGGCAGGATACCGAATCGAATAGGATTACAGGCATTTAAGACGTTTTAACTTTGTCATTACTGTTAGAAAAATTATGAGCCTTTCATGTATAAATAGATAAGTAGTAAAATACCGAACTATTTTAAAAATAAAAGTCCTCATTTCGCACATCAATTATTATTGTTTTTGTGCTTTATTCATATGGATAGATTTACGAATTGAGCTACAAGAATAATGTATAACTTATTTTGAGAAAAAAGATGCGCAAGATGCAAAGATGAACAGCTCACTAGGCAACAAACAATATTACATTCGTTTACATCAAATTCATTGAAATTGTCACTAAAATTTAAACCAGAATGCACGTCTTGGATTTCTGTTCTTTACTAGATAAATAGCTGAATATCGAATCGTATAAGATTACCGGCACACAGAACTATTAGTGTCTTCGTGGCAGATGCAGTGGTATCTAGAGCACAGTCGAAGTAGATGCGACATAAGGGTTAATGCAATTGTATTAAGAAGAGAAAACCGATCAAAATAAGCGAGTCGTGTCATTATTAGAACTTTTATCAAGTAGCTTTAGGATTGTCCATCAATTTAATTGCCCGGTGTGGCGATAGCGGCCATATTTTCTCATTAACTCTCCTTGGACAAGTCTCAAATAAGAGTTACGTTTGTAGCAGCCAATGTTTTTCGTCGGTTGACAGGTCAATGGCCACGATATACGTATATATACATGACATCTCGCCTGTACATCGGAAGGGAGGCAGGCACAGGCGAGGGGTTGGGCAGACGTGTATCTAATATGTAGTTCACCCACATTTCACCAGCTGTTTGAGTTATATTTAATGTAATAGCCTATTGTCATCAACCGGGCACACATCCAGACTCCGTGGCTCAATACTGTAAAATAAAAAACCCAATATCGTACGGGGAAACCATACTGTTATTATACATTCGAAGTTCCCTGAAATAAAAGCTATAAACACGATAGAACCTCGTAATCTAAATACAACAATCAACCGACTCATAAAAGCGTCATAAAATATAGAAACAGCGTTGTTCATTTGTCCCATTTACCAATTATACAGTCAACTTAAAGTCTCATTAAAATGAGCACAATAATAGAGAGGATTCGCATAAATTTTATGAAATGCATAAATTTTAATGTTCGCATAATAATGACACTGCAATGCGCCTGAATTTTCGGAGCTACTTCTTTAGTGTCTCTTAAATATACTGATTATTACCATTTAGCTGCTAAAAATGCTTTTAGAACATACCTAATAGATGTGGGCAATTTGAATAAAACCGATAAATGAGTTTAAGGTGTCCTCTCCTCAAGGAGTAGGATCGAATATTAATCACTGACCATGCCCACTTCAGTTTACAGATGTTACTATGCCTATTTAAGCTATAAGTTATAGTGCTCGCAATGTTTTGGAACATTTTTAGCGTCGGCCAGTGCTGAAAAAACTCAATTTTTAGTATAGAAACCTAATACCATCAATATTCTCAAGACCCAAGTTACATCCTGTTCCTAACATCCAGACAAGATCCAAATGTTCCAAGTTTTGTACCCAATCAGGTTTTATTAAGATCTAAGTCTATTACAACAAAGAACAGAGCTAAACTCCAAAGTTTCAGACAAAACTGTTCAGTTTAGACTGAACTTGGATCTAAAGTTATTTCTTTTGGAAAATATCTTAGAACTTTGTTAAATATTAGGCGAGGTTGAGTTATTATAACATTTTGAAGATAAACAATGATAGTTTTGTTATTATTTGGGGTAAACTAAGTATTTTATAAGCTTTCGAAGATCAATAATTATTTATTCTGAAAACATATACTTATACCAAGGGGAGACAGACAGAGCAATAGATAGTTATAATAGTTAGTTCACCGCGATAAAAATACCCGATATAACTCGAAGTAAAATAATTATATTTGCTCCCGCGTATTACAAATGTTTACTACCAACATACTTAAAAGTTACTAAGACAAACATAATTTTAGCCAAATATTTTTTATTATAGTAAAAGACAAAGAATATATTGATAAGAGAGCACAGCCAAGTTTAAGTCAGGCAGACACTACCCAGAGTTGCGGGACTGTTCGAAAGAGGTACCGCGGCCCTTGAACACAAAAGGCAAAGGAAGGAACATGGATGGGTTTTAGTCAGTAAAAGTCTGACACTCCCTCCTGCTCAGCCCAGAGCTGGAAGGGTTATTTGATGATTTCCCATCGGCAAAAAAAAAAGGCAGACACTATAGAAAATTACCTGATAGCGATCCTTACAAACGCTTTTTGCATTGTCCGCGTTCATTTATGTAGTTACACACGCACGCCGGATGCGAGTATGTTCTTATATCTTTCGAGTCTCGTTCTATTCTCCCAATGTTAAGCCACGAACCAATTTCGAATAAAAACAAAAAAAAACAACAGAATAAACTAAAGTCTTACTCAAAAACAAGTCAAAAATTTAATTCCCTCGCTTTTATGCAAGTGCTGAAACAAAAAAGAAAATGCCGTCACGTCTCCGAGTATTCTCTTTTAATCTTGTAAGTGGTTCATCTTAGCGATAGTTTCATTTGAATTGAGTTGCAGCTCTGCAGCCTTGCAGCTCCGCAGCTTGCTAAGAACTTGGGCTGCTGTCAACTTGTTGACAGTCCTCTCCCATTAGTGTTATTAGGTTGGACTGAGGACCCTCTCGGATTTGTTTTAGTTAAAGTTGGAGTTACTTGAAGTTGAAGACTGTTTTCGTAATAGTTTTGAGAGAAGCTATTATCTTTAAGTAGAGTTTCATTTGGTTGCGTTTTTCGTTAATGGTAGATCAGTCTAGGGAACCTGTTTGCTTACAATATAAAGTAATCTGATGAAAACTCATATATCACTGAAATTAATTCTACGAATGATTTTAATGATCCCGAACCCATTATAACTTCTAAGAATCTATTTCCTGGTATTTGTTTTTAACAACGAGGATAACTACCTCTTGAATTTTCGTGATTTCTGTGGCGTTTACATGGAAATGCAAAGATATTCAATAACTGAGCTGCTTCAAGCTTGGTCTACAATCCGTTGCAAAGAATTGTAGACCAAGTCTACCCAAGATTTTTCCACCCTTACCTCAAAACATGTCCCGAAAACATTTTACACGTCTGAACTGCAATATTTCCGGCATAAGAATCAAAAACATCCCAAAGATGGAAGATTGCGGCATGCGCCATAACTCGATAGCTGACAAATAGAACTATTTCCGTGCGCGTGGGTTCAAACGAGAGCAGGTACAGTTACAAGCACCAACATGTATACACGTAGCAACTAAGCGGTAGATCTAGGCGAAGGTGGTGGATTGAGCTCGACACGTACAGGCAGGATCCACACCAGCTCTAAATAGAGGAAAAAGGACTTTGACAGTGACAGAGGGTCAAAATAACCTGAAATAAAATAATTAAAACTTTTGGAAGCCATTCTAATTCTCACTTTTTCTCCTACTACATAAACCGAACATAGTATGTATATTGAAACCTATATTATTTTGAAATAGGTCTTAACTCGAAGTTCAATCTAAGGTATGCCAAGCAAAAATCACTTTTGAATTTAGGTAAGTGCATAGATATTGGTGCTCATGACTGTACGAGCACGAGTTTGAAATAGTCGGCGCCTCGGCACGGGTTTGGGGCAAATATTGTGCTATCAAGTTGTTATTGAAAGTTAAAAAAAAATATGTTGGGATGAATAGTTTGCGTTATGGGTTTTAGGCTTGTTTTTTAAAAGAGATGAATGTTTTATTAGTATTTTCTAGCTGGTTGTTTATGTGGTATTTTCAGAGTACTTAATACCTAAGTCTAGACTTTAAAAGCAATTTTGAAAGTGTCTAATAAATCTAAATAAACATTTCAGGCAATTGCCAAAGTATTTTTAACTGGATAATCTGGCAAGACTTTTAATCACTTTTTAAAGGTCACGAAATACATTGCACCAAAGGTTAATACTTATATCTAGACGTTGAATGTACTGAAAATAAGTGTTTTTAGTAACTACTAAAATTTGATTTTACACAAAATATAAAGAATAAAAAAAGAGAATAATAAGCACTTACATATTTTTAACGTTCTTATGTTAAAAATGAAAGAAGACTGAAACTCTATTTGGTTCAATATTTCTTCAGCCTTCGTTATCAAGCCCTTTTTATTTTAACCGTAAAACGCCTTTATTTTCAGAAGAGGGTCTAGTATATTTTTCGCACTCTCTGAGGGCCGATATCTTATCTCGCACAGTAGAGACTGTAAAATGTATTCGAAGCTTATAAAAATAACCGTATTTTTTGGTCTTACGAAAATTTTTGTAACACATTTTTAGGGTAATTGTTTGTCATGAGTTCATTCTAAAGCCTTTCTAATGGTACTTATAGTAATGTAAATCATGATAACGAAAACATCTTTATTGTCTTCTTTAGAATTTCAAAGAAGATTTATATTTTCTTACCTGACAGCAGCTAAGGTCGCTTCTTATAGAAATGACTTCTACTCGATGAATGTATATTGACCACTAAGAACAGTTTCTTCATCGTGAGTGGTATGTACCCCAGTTTAATATAATATTTCTTCCACTAAACATTTCTCGTACTGTTGAGCTATTATCTGCATTTATCACTTGTCAAATATTTCTCTAAATTGAAACTACTAAACTGTTATGTGGTCAAAACTTGTCGTTTTACGATGTGCAATTGACATTGAATCAAACTTAGGGTGCCAAACCAATAACGAGTTTGAATATACTTACCAAGTTATGTTAAGATGGGAGTGCTTTCTTAACCTTCAAGATCCCAGTATCGTGCCCTGATTTAGCAGCTAAAAGAAAAACAGTTTTTTTTGTGTTCTTTTTTTGTTACACAGAAACTATAAACACCATACTAAATTATTGGAGTTTCCTTGCGTGATCGAATCAGAAATGAAGACATCCGTAAGAGAACCAAGGTTACCGACGTAGCCCGAAGAATTACCAAACTGAAGTGGCAGTGGGCAGGGCAGATTGCTCGCAGAACCGATGGCCGATGGGGCCGAAAAGTTCTGAAGTGACGACCACGAACCTGAAGACGTTGCGTTGGAAGGCCTCCCACTAGGTGGACCGAGGACCTGGTGAAGGTTGCGGGGATCCACTGGTTGCGAGTCGCACGGGACCGGTCAGTGTGGCGATACTTGGGGGAGGCCTATGTCCAGCAGTGGACGTCTTTCGGCTGAAATTATGATGAAGATGATGAAATTATTACTCCAACACTCAATATCCACTTCGACCTGTCATTTAGAAACACAACGCATCATTTAATGGCGGCGACGACATATTCCTCATGTTTTACGACAGGTTCGTTTACTCCAGTGGCGGCCATGTTTTATTCAGAGGGCAGTCTGCCCAGTGATCAGACAAGCTAAAGTGATTGCGTTGCTTCATACTTTACTGATAATGTGTGGTCGTTGAGGGATTTATTTCTATAGATGCGTGTCTTTTAATTGATAACGTATCATATATTTATGCCTGTTTTTATCGAAAGGCTTGGCAGAGGTAGCCAACATTCATTCGCCAGTTATCTTAAAATCTCGTCTACTAGGGAGCGACATTATATCAGTCACCCTTACCAAATAAAATGGGGACGCAATATTTACAGCGTGAAATTACTATTTAGCAAGTACATCATTTTAATATTGTAATCCAAATGATTTATTCATTCTTTTAGACGACATGTTTGCCATTATAATATTCATTTGAAATGCAAATTACAAGCATCATAAATATTTTATTGTTGTTAGTTTCACGTAAGCGTAAAATTGTAATAGTGAGGCGCGAATTATTTGTAGATACTATTATTTTGTTTGACAGCTACGTTTTATGTTGAAAATGTGTGAAATTAGTCGAAATCTAAAGTTTTTATTCCAAAATTAGTTGCAATGTAAACAAACATCAATTCTAGAAAGATAGAAGATAGAAGACGGCAATAAGTCGCGTTAATAAATATCAATAAGTTCAATCTACCGATCTTTATACTTTTTATCCTATATCTACCGCTTCCATGCTACTTAGGAAACTTTAAACCATCTTCACTGCACAATACAGTACGTTTGTAAATACAAATACCTTCATAGATAGAAAAACCCCGTACCCAAACTCAAAACCTAATAAAAGTCTCTCACCGTCTCTTAACCATTTTCTACATTATAAATTCCCCACGAGTACAGACCGCCGCACCGCTACATCACCCTGTAGCCTGTATCACCTAGAGTACCCACATACGATGCTGTAAAACGTATGGCACTTGCGAGGACATTTACTGCCCTCATAAGTCAGCCATTTGAGAGGATTGAGTAATCTGCTTGTACTTTATGATGTACAAGCCTGTTATGTTTCGGATTTGTCCGTTTTGAATACGATAAAATTGTTTATATTAGGGTTGGTCTCTTGACGGGAATAATCGAATATCGATGTAATAATTGCTACAATTAATTAGCGAATTAATTATAATACTTCCTCGTTGGTCCAGTGATCGCTACGGGCTACTGATGAGCATCAGGTCCTGGGTTCGATTCCTAAGTCAGGCAAGATGTTTTTGGGGTTTTCCATCAGAAATTTCTAAGTAGCAACCCCAAACCTAGATTTGTGCTCGATTTAATGGAACTCACACAATTACATGAAACTTAAACATTCATTTTAACTTATAGAATTCTGGGTGTATAATTCTCTTGTGCCGAACCCTTCGGGGGAAACAGGTTGTTACAACTAATACGGTACTGATATAATTATGTTCAGATTAATCGAAAACCGTGCCTGGAGATGACTGCATCGCCTACACACTACCTGTTACAATTACAAAGTGACTTCAATTTATTAGCAGTGTCAGTGCCAGTGGTCGTTAGATTATAAAATAAATCGATCCATAGTTAGAGCTTGGTGTTTATGACGTAGGACTTATACACGTGCAGCGGTTGTACCAATTTCACTCAGCGGATCATCAGCGTCCTACGGGCCCAGTATAATAATATACTTATTCAGAATGTTGATTGGGCTGTCTCGTTTCTGTGGTGCATCTGGTATGTTCGCGCAGGCACACACACTTTCACGCCATCTTTAGAAAGAAGCCTGCGTCATTACACTGCAGAGCACGGGCCAGCTCCCACTTCATCCTGAACACTATACTACCGTTCAATTCAAAATGAGACCTCTCTGCCGGTAAAGTAGAGTAAACCTTTTGTCCTGGCTGTTATTTGTCAATAGGTCGTCACTGGTCAGAAGTCCGAATGCTCGACATCCACTCCCACCAAAAGATGTGGTTTTACCTAGTTACTGGTGGAGGTCACATATGTAGTTGCTTCGTGTAAAATGGTGGTATTCAGTATCATTGTATGGAAAAGGCTCGACTGATAACGTAACCACTACCAATTTTTATGCATTTATGATTGTTTTTCTATACCTACAGAAAGATATATATACTGGCTATATACTGGCTTGAAGGACCAAACTGTTTTCTGGATAACCTTTCAACTTAGAGTTGAAACAAAACCCGCTATCCCTAATTCAAAAGAAAAGTTTATAATTTGAACTATTATGTTTTTAAATTGGGATTTGATGCCTCTGTGAATAAGTAAATAATTTTAATTCCTACATCATGAATTCTGTCGTAGTGCAAATTGTTGGTATCACTATAATATTATTTATATATACATTTTTTTTATCCTGCAGGGTTTCAGTCATCTTCGCCACTGTAAAACGTATGTCGGTCTTAAAACCACGCCTGTTGTTACAAAAGGATTAGGCACAGGTGACTTAGTTTTTTCCCTGTTCGCTAACTCTTTTTAATCATTTGTGATAACGGGTAAGCCTATCACCATTAACTGGGCATGCTAGACCAGACTGCTACTAAGATATTCCTGATGAAAAAAGCCACTGCTTGTCCTAGAAATGGAACCCAAGACCCGCCCTAACTAGCATCAGTACTTGCGACCACTCGACTATCGAGGCAGTCCCCTTCATTATGAATCCTGTCTTGGTGCAAATCGCTGCTACTACTTTATCATACAAGATCTTAGTCATCCCCGCCGCTGTGAACCGTGTGTCAGTGGAACGAGCACATTACTTATACAAGCTTCTTTATTGCCGCCGTAAGTCAGGTATTTGGGGGAATCGAGTAATTTTGTCTGTACTTATCAAGCGGTGGCTTTTTATTATAATAATATTGCTCCGTATAAAGAAAGACAATTTTGTTTTTAAGAGTTCATACATTTTGACTGGGTTTTTTTTATTATCATGATCTTGTTATCACTACAAGGATTTAAATGTTATTTTTCAGTAAGTGGTGATTGACGGAACGGTGGATTAAGCGAAAGGCTTTCTTCATTTATATAAGGTCCCATTAAAATAGATGGACATTTTTATACGCAGCGTTCAGTACGTCTAACCAAAGATATCCAAGCAAAAAAACACTGATTGAAGTGATTATATTTTGACCTAGTAGATGTGTTTATTCTAGAGTGCCGCTGGCAATTTATTATTTTAGGTCAAAATAAAATTACTGTTTTTTTGCTTGGTTATCATTGGTTAGACGTGCTGAACGCCGTGTTAAAATTTATCCAATACTTACTCGTGGTTGATGAAAATAATTTTTTGGGCCCTAATATTGTGTTTTTTTTTTTGTAAATAAATATATTTCAATTTATTTATTCAGGCAATTAGTAAGAGTTGGATGTTTATTTAACCTTAACGCACACAAGAAGAACTTATATTCTATTAGCCAAGGGTAGTGAAGAGATAACTTGGCAGGTGCGGTGTCATCTTCCTGTCCTTGTTCCATTTTACTTGGGATAGTTGCAACACTTTTTCATCAATCGCTCTCCCATGTAACCCTAACTAACCCATTATTGTTTAAAAAGACGGCGTTTGGACTTAAGTTTAATAATATAATATATTTCTCACTTCGTACATTTTATATCAATACACTCGGTGACAATTTACGTGTTACAAAGCCGGCATTTTAATTTCCTTGCCAAAGAACCATAAACAAGCATTATAAAGCAAACCTAGATTTCATAACGTAAATCCTGGCTGAAATTGAAAACAAAACACAACGCAATTTCACCTCAACCGCGCTTTAAATTTAAAAATAACAAAAAGGACCGACAGAATAATAAAAGCTTTATTTTAAATCCTGGGTTCCAGACACATGTAAGTAAAGCATTGGTTTTCAACCTCTGGTCTGCAAGAGTTAAAATATGACCCGGGAAAGGTTCAAAATATCAAAAAAAAAATAACTTGTATAGAAGTAAGCTAAAAATCACATTGATTCTAACCCAATTTTTGAGTAGGTATTGAACTATATAGTTTTCACGAATATAATCGAAAGAAAGTGAGAAAAAAATCTATTCGAACGAACTCACACAAGGAATACATTTTTTATGCATTTGACTTTGGTATTTATCGAATATAAAATAAGATTATTTTTAGATTGATACAGTTTATTTTTCTAGTACCATATGACCTTTGTACCTAAATAAAGAAAATAAAATAGCCCCCGTTCATAAAAACGTTGAGAACCACTGATGAACAGGATATTCCGATACAGGAATACCAGAAAACATTCATCAAAACGTTCTATTATACGAGAGTTCGGATTCTTGTTTTTAAAAAAAACTATTTAATTGAACTGGAATAAGAATTTATTACTTTAAAGAAATTGGAGTTAGATTTAGTAAAATGATAGGAAATAGAATGATGTAGGACTTCCGACCCGTACCGAGATTCAGACCGAACTGGCGTGCTAGCCCATGAATATAGCGTCTAAGTTACTAAATGCTGACCAGGCAAGTCTGGAGAGCAGTAAGCCATTCTACTGTCATTGACAAGGTATAACAGCCCCCCCCAAAAGACTGAAATTCGGGGATAAAGGCGAAGTTCAGGAAGTTATACAATTTCTCTTAATCTAGGCAATGGAATTGAAGAGTTTTCAGGTTCATTATTTAAACTATGGTTATTGACATCGTTATCGGTATGGGTCGTCGGTTTTATACAAGAGATATAGAACTTAGATCTATGCTTAGAAATAATCTTATATAACTTAAATACTATATAACACATTACAATTATTGAAATACACACAGTTAATATAGAATAATGTATCCCATATTTTACTAAGATAGGTTCTTCATTGATGATTTTGTTTAGATCTGAAAACATCTTATCATTTTGTTTATTTGTTGTTAGATCATCCAAATTGATGTTTTGTAGCAAAATAGGGGATATGTTGTTATTTATACTAAAAGTCTTATTATCTAGCTTACAACAAGAATCATTTATAATGCTAAAGTCTAATCTAGGAATAGGAATGTCTACGTTTACCTCATCTTTGGATATGAGTCTCGCACTTTTTGTGTATACTGTACACTGATTTGGGATTCGTAATATACCGGTTCCGGACACTATGATTTCGCGTAATTCGGAGTTATCACAGTCCATTGACACTTTACTTGAACGAGATTGCACGAAAATCCACTGATTGTTCATAAGTGATTTCCAAATGTCCAATTCACCGACAATCGTTTTGGTTTCGCATTGCGTGGGTATAGCACTAATTGTTGTTGTCAATAACTCGCTTTCACACGTAGGATTGCTGCTTGTCAACAGTATCGTAGGTATCTCACACAGAAAGAACTCAGAGTTTATTATCTTACATTTATCTAGGCTATCTAGATTACAGAAGTTTAGTTTATCCTTAGAAATAGCAATATACGAACTAGAAGGTAATATTAAACTAAAAGTATTTGGGTTATCTGACCCGTGAGGGGTCGGTAATGCTAAATTATGATACAAGTTAAATTCATCATTAGTAACTAAAGGAATTTGTAGAACAAATACAAGTTTGTTTCTATAATAATAACATGCAACTTCAGATATGCTTAGTATTAAGTGGACATTGTCTAGACTTATCGCTACAGGAATTCCAGTGTCTCTAGGTAGGTACCGGTCGTTATCAACGAGTTCGTTGTAAAGTTGCGACGGACTTATTATGTTGGGATGCAGGATGTTTTGACTGCTCAACATAATCGCATTTGTTATGTCTTCAAGCTGAAACGACAATGCTAGTAGAGAGCTTTCAAGGCTAGCAAGTAAAGATTGGATTTTTGTTTCGGATATTAGAATTTTAGAAGTTTCCGTGATATTATTTAATTGTAATATGAGTTGACTTAAAGTATTTTTAAGCGAATCTTCATTATCTTTTAATTTATTAATTGTTTGTTTGTAAGATTCCAGAGCGGAAGTAGTAATTAAAATGTTTTCTTTCATTAGTTCCGCGAGCTTTTTCTCATGGTTTTGAATGGATTCAATTGCGGAATCGTATTTTAACGCGTCATCTTCGTCTAGAGTGCCGAAAACGTGTTTAAAGACGGTTCCTATTCCGCCGAACCATGCTGAACGTTTATTACGTTTAGACGTTAAATGTGAGATAGAATCGAACTCGCGTTTAATATCGCTGTATCGAACTGTGAGTGGGGATAGTATGTTTTCACATTGAAGGTTGCTATATTTTTGACATGTTTTCCTAGCTATGCCTAAGATATTATTGAGGTTAGTAAGGTGAGGATTGATAAGAGAAATGTTTACATGACTAATAATATTTAACTTTCCTTTGATGACCTTAAGTTTTCCTAGGCTATCGAAGTATATGCCGGAACTAGAAGGAAATGGCTTGATAAAGTCTTGATGCGCATTGACTGAGGCGCTGAAATAGAATGAATAGAATCAGTAAGACTACGCTAAAGACTTATTATAATTACTAGCTAATACCTACATACTAATAATTACATATCTAGAATCTTAATCGATTTCTAACAGTAATGCAGTGTCTGCAGTTACCGCGGGTTTCATTTGATCGAAATGGTGAGCCACATGACGCCTGTTGATAAGGAGTGTAGCCGTGTTATTATCGTGAACTTTGATGATTCTGTATGGTCCTTTCCAAATAGGTGATAGTGCCTTTTTGAGCCTCAGGTGGGCTTTAAGATAGACGTAATCACCAACCTTGTACTGTGGTGGTGATTTAGTGTGAGAATCGTAATAAGATTTAGAAGATTCCTTTGATTTTAGTATATTTCCGAGAGCTTTTTCTCTGGTGTATTTAAATTTATGTTGTAACATTTTAATATAGTCTGAATATGTTGTACTAGGTTCATGTTCATAAATGGAATTAGGAATAAAGGGTTTGTGACCGAATATTAACTCGTAAGGAGTAAATTTTGTAGTTGAGTGTTCTGTTGTGTTATATGTTAACATTGCGGTATACACATAAGTAGGCCAATTATTTTGATTTTCATTTACGAAGGATTTTAAATATTCCTTGAGAGTTGAATGACTGCGTTCTAAAGCTCCTTGTGTTTGCGGGTGATAAGGTGATGACCATAACTGTTTGATTTTAAGGAATTGGCAAGTAGTTTTAAAAAGGTCGGACGTAAAGTTGGTTCCTTGATCAGTCAGAATAGATTTAGGAATTCCAAATAGGGATATAAAGTGGATAAGACAATCGCTAGATTCTTCGGCGGTTGTACTACGTATAGGATAAGCGATAGAATATTTAGTTAGGTCATCTTGTAAAGTAAGAATATACTTTAGTTTTGCTGAGCCAGACTCGGGTAAGGGTCCTACTATGTCTAGTGCCACTCTCTGAAACGGAGCTGTGGATGTAGTAGTGATCTCCATTGGAGCTTTATTTAATTTTCTCAGTGCTTTATTTTCCTGACATAATTTACATTTCTTGACATAATCTTCTATATCACTTCGCATACCCTTCCAATAGAATTGTTCTCGGATTCTGTTGTACATTCGTGTCGACCCTAAGTGCCCGGCTGTAGGAATGTCATGATTTTCACGCATGATTTTAGGTCTTTCGCTCAGAGTAGGGTATATTGTTTTATTTAGGTAAACATGGATTTGGATCTTTGTATTGTTGAAAATGTGAGTTAGGATGTTATATATTTTTGTGTAGGAATGGTGATCAAATGGGCTTTTGAAATCGGAGATAGCAATGTCTGTTGTTTGTTCAGATTTTAGGATTTCGTTTCTTACTTGTTTCAGAGTATCATAGATAGCAGGATAAGATGATTCGTCAAAGTGGTGAACTTTTGTAAAGATGAAGTAAACAATCTTGTTGTCATATTCAGTTTTTAGAAAATGATATAATTCTTTTTCAGAGTTAAGTATTTCGTCTTGGTTGTTGGAATTTAGGAGAATTTCGGAGATGTAGGGATTCGACTCGTCTAAATCTATAGACGTAGGAATTAGTATTATTTTGCAGGTTGTCTTTAGGAGATTTTCGTTGTGTTCTTTTAGAATTGCGTTGCATATGTTTTCTTTATTTGGAATTGATTTTAGAAATTGAGAATAACTGTCATTGTTTAAGTTTGATTGTTCGTTTGGCGAAGGAATTTGTAGTGAGTCAAAGTCGAGGTTGAGGTCGGCACTATCAGGGCTAATGTCAAGATAAGGTAAGTTTGGCCCTAGGTCTATGAGTTCTGGAGATAGCGTTGGTTCAACTTGTGGTGTAGGATTTTGTAATATATTAGAGTCGTTGTTTATTTCTTGATTTAGTAGGCCGTTATTCTCGAAAGAGAACGGAATGGGAGATGGTAGAATTATAAGAGGGTCTTGTAGGTCATCGAGATCATCGAGGTCATCTAGTTCAGTGTCAACATCTAGTAGTAGAGGGTCAGAGGTTGATGGTGGTTTACCATGAATAGGGTTAACTGGAAATCGAGACAGTGCGTCAGCGTTAGTATTAATTTTCCCTTTCTTGTAAATAATATCATAGTCAAATTCCTCTAATTTGAGTCGCCAGCGTACTAACCTAGAACCGGGATCCTTACAGTTAAAAAGCCATTGCAGGGGTTTGTGATCTGTGACTATGGTGAATCGATTTCCGTAAAGATAGGGGCGAAAGGCTTTAGTTCCAAAGATAATGGCTAAGCATTCTTTTTCAGTAACGCTATAGTTACACTCAGCCTTATTGAGTGTCCGAGACGCGTAAGCAATTGGGCGGTCTTTTCCTATCGGACCTTGCGATAATATAGCAGAAACAGCGAAATTGGAAGCGTCACAGGTAAGAATAAAGGGTTTAGTAAAATCAGGATATGCTAGTACTGGTGACGTCACTAATTTATTTTTTAAATTTTCGAAAGCAAGTTGCTGTTCATTGTTCCAATTAAATGGTGTATCCTTTTTCAAAAGGGATGTTAATGGTTTTGCGAGTTTAGAAAAGTCGGGTATGAAACGTCTGTAGTAAGATACGAGTCCAAGAAAAGATTTCACGTCTTTTGGGCATTTAGGTATTGGGAAATCAGTGATACATTTGACCTTCTTAGGATTTGGTTGTACGCCGTCTTTGTTAATGAGGTGACCAAGATAAGCGACTTCTTTGCATAAAAACTCGCATTTATCTGGTTGAAGCTTTAGGTTATAGTCCCTGAGCCTGTTGAAAACAGCGGATAGATTTTGAATGTGACTTGATAAGTCAGGGGAGTATACAACAATGTCATCTAAATAAACAAAGCAGCGTGAGCCTTGAAGTCCACATAAACATGTGTTCATTAGTTTTTGGAATGTTGAAGGGGCATTTTTTAGCCCAAATGGCATTCTTGTAAATTGAAAATGACCTTGAGGTATAGAAAAGGCAGTTTTAGGAGCGTCTTGTTTGGATATTGGAATTTGGTGAAACCCTGAAGCCAAATCAAGAGTTGTGAAATATTGGCTTTTCCCTAATTGATCTAAAATTTCTGTTATTTGTGGTATAGGGTATGTTTCTCCAATAGTAACGTCATTGAGTTTTCTATAATCAATAACGACTCTCCATTTTCGTTGACCCGAAGCGTCCAGCTTTTTGGGCACAACCCAAATGGGTGAGGACCATGGTGAATTTGAAGGTGTTATTATGTTTTGCTCTAACATTTTATTGATTTGATTTTCGACTTCCTTTTTATGGCATTCAGGAAATCTGTAAGATTTCGTTTGGATAGGGATATCTGTATTTGTTCTGATATTATGTTCGGCTATTGTAGTATAAGTCAGTTGATCGTCTGGAAGGTGAAAGATATCGGAAAAGTCTGTACAGACTTGTAATAAGATATTAGATTCTTCTTCGTTTAGGTGAGAAATCCTAAGATGCTCGAGAACTTTGTTAGTTCTGATAGAGGCATTAGAAAGAGGCAATGATTCGTGACGACTCAAACAAGGTTGAGTGTCTAGAGGTTCTAGTGTAAGATTAAGGTTAGATTGGAGCACAACGTTTTCTTCGGAGATATTGACAACTGTAATATTAATACGGTTATTTTCTTTCACGTTAACGATGCAATTGGCGACTAATAATGAATCAGAGATGTGTTGGTCTATTAACATACCTTCTCCTATACTTGGATTACTTACTGTGCATTCAATTACAGTTTCCGTGCGAGGTGGAATGTTATATAAAGGTTCAGCGAATTTTAACTTTACGTAGTCTTCATCTATTTGTAAAATTTCCTGGCAATAGTCGATTTGACAACCAAGGTTTTTCAAGAGGTCGTTACCTATGATCCCGTCGAAACTTAGGCTAATATTTTCGACAACGTGGAATTCATGGGCATAAGGTTTGTCATTCTTTTTGAATATTTGCATTTTGAAGCTGCCTAGAGTTGAAGTTGTTTCATTTCCAGGATCAATTCCTTTGAGGGTTATTATATCATTACTTAACTTTGGGACTTTGGACATAGAATCTAATTTTAGCAGGCTAATGCAGGAACCTGTGTCAATTAGGAAGGATAAGAGCCTATCCGCGACGGAGGTATGGATTAGTACGTGAGGTAAGTATCTTTTTTCTGTATTATTATTTATTTTATAAATTTTCGTATTTGTGTTTTGTTTCAGGTTTGGAGAGTTTTTTGAAGATGAAGTGTATGGATTTGCAACGAAAATAGAATCGGTGGATTTTGTTTTTGGTTTCATAGACACAGTGGACTTAGTAAGTGATTCAGAGGTTCTAGTACGTGATTCAGTGGATTTAGTAGTTGGTTTCTTAGGAACAGTGGATTTAGTAAGTGATTCAGAGAGTTTAGAACGTGATTCAGCGGATTTAGTAGTTGGTTTCATAGAAACAGCGGATTTAGTACGTGATTCAGGGGATACAGTGAGATTAGAGGCATCGTCTTTGATATAGTAGGACGAATTTCCCGTGCGACACCGGGCGGGAAATTTTACTCGTTTAAATCGTTTTGATCGACTTCGTCGGTCCCTTCTTCCTTGTCCTGATTTACATTAAAAACCTTGCGAGTTGGCTTATAAATTGGAGTTTGTGTAGGGTTAGGTTGACGACCATCTGAAGTTGAAGCAGAAGATTGGTTCCTACTATTGTTGTATTGTCTTTTACGGCAATTTTCAATAGTGTGACCTATGTTTTTGCAGTAGCGGCATACCATGTCGTTGGTATTTACTACTTTTGATTGATCGGATTGGTGATGTCGCGGAGTTGGAGAACGTGACGATTGATATTCGCGACGGGAGTTAGTATATTTGAATTTATCATTATTAGAGTAAGTATTTGATGTTGATCTTTTATAGATACTGGAGATGATTTTTTCTTCCTCGACTGCGAAACTTATAGCTGAATTTAACGAATCTGGATTGCGGCATCTAACGACTTGTGATACCCGTGGCAAGAGACCTATTATAAAAGTATGAAGTGCAAGATCTTGCATCGCGGCTACTCGTCCTGCTAATTCCATTTTCTTTTTAGTGGGAATGGAAATGTTTATTTCCGTAAGGAGTTTCGCTAAGCATGTTTCTATTTTTAAAGCGAATTGGTTAACTGTTTCAGCAGAGTTCTGCTTACAGTCCTGGAGTTCAGTGAGTAGATGAGCGTAATGCTTCCTTTCCCCAAACTGTTGTTTTAAGAACTCGATAAATTGTTCAAAGGTTTCGAACTCTTTGACACTGCATGTAGTTTCAGCTTTATCTGTTAGTTGACTTAGTATGAATTTGAATAAAATAGGTTTTTGGGTTTTTGTAGCTGTATTAAAGGCGCTCTGGCAATTAGCGATGAAGGGATTTAGTTTTTCCCTGGAGCCATCGAATGGCTTGATGAATTTAAATAAAATTCCTAGTTCTATTTTTTCTTCAAATTCTATTTTTGGACTCTTAGAGCCACTGGAACTTTCCTCCTTTGCATCAAGATATTGTTTGGAAGTCATGATTCAAGATTACAAAATGAAATAGAAGCTAATTAATTATAAGAAATCTTTTGCACCTTAAGCTACTTTGTTCAAGAGACTCGGTGATATAGACGCGTAATCGAAACGCGTAGTCTAAACAAATTATACAGTAGCCGTACAGTAAGGTTTAAAGTTACAATGTATTATGAACAATGTACAATATGAATAATACATAGAAGTGAAATGTGTACATAGAAATAGTGACTCTGAGTTAATTCTGGTATTCGTCCTAGGATATAGCAGTATTTGAAGTATTTTCTAGATCACTCACAGGAACGCCGTCATTATGAGGATATTCAGGACCATCGTGACCGCTTCTCCAGCGGTAAACAGCAGAAGAGCAGAGCAGAGCAGTTGTGGTAGACCTCTGTCCCAACAGAGGGTGAAATCCGGTCTCGGTTGCAGGTTGCAACACACAAAACAGGGTGACGATCAGGCACTTTGATTTATTGCGCAGATTGCACTCAAACGACACAGATTTGATTAAGTAAGGCACTTGATTTTTAGTGTTTTAACACTTGGTTTCACTGACACTTTCAGGTAAAGTATTTTTCAGAGACGTATTCGGGTAGGGGATTTTCGTATCCCACCGCTGCCACCAAATATTATACGAGAGTTCGGATTCTTGTTTTTAAAAAAAACTATTTAATTGAACTGGAATAAGAATTTATTACTTTAAAGAAATTGGAGTTAGATTTAGTAAAATGATAGGAAATAGAATGATGTAGGACTTCCGACCCGTACCGAGATTCAGACCGAACTGGCGTGCTAGCCCATGAATATAGCGTCTAAGTTACTAAATGCTGACCAGGCAAGTCTGGAGAGCAGTAAGCCATTCTACTGTCATTGACAAGGTATAACAGTTCGATCCCGCGCCAGCTTTAATATTTTATGGAAATAAAATATGTATGAAGTGGTTTGTGTTTTTAAAAGTATAGAGAAAAAGCTTTTGTATTGTTATTGCCCATTGTTTCAGTTGTTTTCATAATGACGCCAATTGAATTGTATATTATTACTATAAGTTGTAAACTATACGTTTTTTGTACAACAATTTAATCCAAATTTGCAGTTGTATTTTACTGTTAAAAACTCGATGATGTTCGAAAACAAACGAAGGGTATTTTCTGTGAAACATTTTATTGAATGAAACCAATAACCATATTTGATTTGTCACAATGCATCGAAATGAACTAACAAAGCAATCAATCTAACTCGGTGCAGTTTACACAACAAATATTGACAAACAGTCATATTTATTGTTCACTATAACCATTTTAACTGGGCCCGTTTACATCAGCCGCTTTACGAGTCGTTCTCATGAAAAAATAATAATACTCCTACTTCGTTGGTCTAGTGGTGACAGTGCTACTTCTTAGCGTGAGGTTTTGGGTTCGCTTGCTAGTTCGGGCGAAGTGTTATTTGGTTTTCCTTTGGAAACATCTTAGTAGCTGCCTGGAATCTGGATTTTTGGCAGGTTGATGGCAATAGGATTGCCCCAATAACATGAGAGGAACTTGAAACATATCGGGTGATATGTGGTATACTATAAGTAGGTAAATCTCTGCCCAATGCTTCGGGGAATACGAGCGTTATATCATAGTCCGCTATGCATTGGTAAATAACTAGGTACGAGCTTACTATGAATGCTAGAAGAATCTTTTGAAAAGAATTCGTGTATTTCAAACCATTCTGTGACTTTCAATTCAGACAATCTTTGAACGGATCTTGAACGACAAAGGATTTTCTTCTTTATCGTACAAACTATGTTTATTTCTCTTATTTGTATTCACTTTTGTATAATAAATGTTAAATGCATAGTTATATATTCATTATAGATACCTGTTTAAACTAATGTTATAAAGCTGTAGAGTTTATTTGTTTGTTTGGTTGAACGCGCTAATCTTAGGAACTGCTGGTTTGATTTGAAAAAATCTTTTAGTGTTGGTGTTTACGCACAATATTGGTATTTCTTCAAGAAAAACTCGTAGATAACTTGAAACTAGAATAATATTGATTAATTTAGAATTTTCCTTTGCGGAGCCGAAATGATGAGTACCTACAAAATTCCACCTTCAAAAAAGTGAATACTTATAATAAAAAATAAATTGCTGTAGGCGCAAAACACATATGTGATGAATTGCTCTAAAACTATGAGCAGGCGCGTACAGTTGGATAACCTATTTATCGAGGGAGGCATAAAATATCACGCTAAGACCAATAGGAGCAAAGAAAGCGTCAATGAAAAATGTTGCAAAAACGGGGAAAATTTATTTACATTTGATACTCAGGGATACCTAATTGACTGTCTAGTGCTCGTTTTCACCAACTCTAAAGAACACCTAACTCAATGCCTAATGCCCGTTTTCACCAACAGAAAGATATAGGTACCTAATTGAATGCGTATACGATAACAGTTGGTACGCAGCGCTAGACCACTTGGTAGGTAAGTTCCCATTGGATATGTTCGACAACCAAGCGGGCGAAGCCGCGGGTAAAGGTAATTATAATATACTACATTTATGTAGCACACTTTTAACTTAAAATTTAACAGAAGGCTAGCTTTTGCCCGCGGCTTCACTCGCTAGGAGGTCTGAAAAAAAAACCGGATAAATAAGATCACAAGTGTCCTAACCCAAATTCATCTAAATTCGTTCAACTGTTAAGGCGTGGCAAGATATCAGATAGGTAGACAGAGTTACTAGCGCATGTATAACCAGACCAAGAGTCTTCATTATGAATGAACTAGTATTCTTTTCATCATGTCGAATAAGACAAACACGAATACTGATAAAATAAAAACAGAATCATTCCGCTCCGATGGTCGTTATGATATCAATCATATTTGTCAACCCGACTTTACCGGGGGATTTACAACTACCGTATTTTTTTTTTTATTTAGAGACCGAACAACATGATCGGTCATACTAAATTTTGTAGGCTGTCAGCTTGTACATAGAAATTCTTAATTTTTCAGTAATAATCCGGAGACTGGATTTGTGCCCGGTTGATGGCGCTTCACTTCCTATAGCATGGGACTTAAATAATACTGGTAGAATGTGGCGGGACAGTGTACCGTGTATCAAATTCAAATTAGACTGATATCAGTACTTTATGAACGTCAATGTTACAAGACTGTGTAATATAGGTCCACCTTTGCCCAACCATTCCGATATAACAGGCGTATAATTATGTACAATTCGTTCTTATTCTCTCACAAACTACAACTAAACAACTAAAGCTATTCGATCAGGGTTTATGATCAAAACAATATACGTTTATGATTCAAAATTAAATCAAGATTGAAGTTTGAAATACACTTCCCTTTAGGCCGTTTATGAGCTTAAATAAAACCACATAAACATCAATCTCCCGAACACATCGAGGCTCAAAACTACAGCTAAATGCGCCATACAAGCCCATAACAATTCAGAAACACACGTAACCGTCTCAGCAGTATTTATAGCACCATCGCACCGCAAACCTGACGTGTTTATGAATGGACCTAACTCTAACGGTCCTGGTATCCGCAAGAACGATATATTATGGTCCTTAAAACAGTTTCCTTGAAAACAATGAATTCATTAATAAAGTGAGTCCAATGGCTGGCAAAACTTCCGGGTGTTTAATAAATATTTAGGCGAAGTTATTGGACATTAAACTGTAATCGTAAAAGCTTATGACCCTTAATAGGGATACAATTTAATTTTAGGCCCGTGTTGATAGATCGATGCTGAATTGACCTCTACCTCTACAGTCATAACTTGAATTAAATTTCATCAAGACAAGTGGAATATCTAGCAGATAAATAATAAACATGAGCAGTGTCCTTTATACAGGATGGTCCATATAGTGACGTCTTAAAAACCAAGGATTCCTCATGGCCAAGGTTCATGGTATGCCCAAGGTGTCAGATACTCCATGTATGTTCCGGGATTCTTAATAGTTTTCGAGTTATGAGGAATATTTTTTTATGCCATCACCCACCTACCATTTGGACCAGCCAGTAGTTTTGGTCTCAATGCACATAATGGTGCGAGCTCAAACTCTTTGAATGGGTATCGTTTTTAATCCCCAATCAGCCCGACTTGTACTACACCCAAACTCAATGCGAAGCAGAATTTACCTGTCGTGTCTCGTATGCCAACATTCCCAAACAGGCAGTCACAAAAGCCCAGTGATCAGGTAAGTCCATTGTGACGTAATCAAAGGTTCTCTCGACGCTCGGGCCGTCGCAGTCGTTCGGCGACAACCAACTTTCACGGCTGCGCTCCTTCACACTTTAAATAGAACAGGCTGGAAACACAGCGGGAGTGACCCGCTAAGATTTGGTTTATAGCGCGGTTGGAATACAGGCCTGTTGTCACTGAGAGTGAGTGGGCATAGTCCACCACGCGGGCCTAGTACGGGTCGGTGGATGTTACAACATGGTTGCCATGTTCCTGTATATTCAAGAAACAGAAACTTAAGATACCATTTTTGAGTATAGGGTACGCCGTTAACTGAGAAAGATTAGCTATATGGGGAGAATAACCCTCCTTTTGGGCTTCGCAGCAGTCGGGTAAAAAGGCTTAACATCTTAACTAGTACTAAAACAAACATTAACATCATCATTCTGATAAATATTATTTACCCAAAAATACAAGAGAATATTCTCAGGTTCAAATTATGAAAACATCGTTGTTTTCATAATAATGCATTTCCTTTCCTTTTTCTAAAACAAAATAAAACCAAGTAACTAATAAACAAGGCAACATCTCTCTTAAGAACCACAGTACAACGTCACACCAAAATTCAATTTCTCCACAGTAAAGCGCTTGCAGCGTTAATCGCTTTCGCTGGAGCGCGTGCGGAAAATTCTTATAACGCTTGTAGGATCCAGTGCTAAATCAAGTTAGCGGTGCAGCGCTGGAAGATTTATTCGTTCCCCCGCCTTCGTTCTTTTGTGAACTTTAAAAATGCTTAAGATTTTACATTTTTGCTTTTTAGAGCGCGCTTTATTTAGTCGTGCGCTGTTTTTGCGTGATTGCGTTTGTATTATTTTTGGAGCTCCATGTTTAATAAACGTGAAACACTAGCTGCATTAGCAACTGCAAACTTGCAGAAACTTTTTTACTTTTCCTTTCTGCTTTGCCTATTTTCATTTCTTTAGGCCAATCGGGGCAACGAAATTTTGTAGGCAACTTTTAAATTATTATACTGAGGATCAAATTGTGCTAATAATCCCTCCATAATTTAAATTCAACGTGTCCCATTATCATCCAACCACACAGCACATAAACATTCAATCAAATAACAGCAGAACAATAAAAACAAAATACATAACATTCCATAAAATGGTTAGAGAGCGTAATAAACTTCTCCTCACGCTCGACAGCGGAGGGTCTCCTTAAATATTTTATAAGAGCTCCTCCTTCGAGCGAACTCTCTACTTATGCCTGTACTGTGTGTATTTATGATATTGATTCTAAGTATTAACCTTGTTTAGCAACGCGATTTGTTCGTGGCCTTGGGGTGTGTTTCTTTCCACTTGTTTGGATGACCTTGGCAATGTAGCTTTGAATTTTGTATTTTGTACAGATAGGTATTTTTTCAAAGTGTTAATTTCTATCAACATTTGAAAGAAATAAATATATTATTGATTTAAGTTGCCCATTTGGAAAGATACTTCTTTTCCTAATCATAAGCAGTGTCATCATTAAAACGAGAGCCTGTTTGGGTTCTGTCAGTACCTCACTAACAATGTAGTTTACTGAGTCTCGGAATCCTGAGGTGAGATCTCTCATCTTTCTCATCTTGAATACATTCGTAATTTATAAAGAATCGGCTTCGACGTTCTCTTTGTTTCTAATTTTCTTGTAGTCAAAGTTCTAAATTTACGCCACTCTTTTTTGAATTATAGTATCCAGCGTATTATAAAAAGCTGTGATCATGTATCAACATCCATATAAAAATACATTTCGCCTCAACATAATCTGTGCGTAGTGACATAAATTCTCCTCTCCGTCTCGAATATCTAGGAAACGATCTGGATGGTTCCCAAGATCTCGGTAAACGGCCGACTTATGGGG
The DNA here is from genome assembly GCA_947578425.1 of Eugnorisma glareosa. Classification (NCBI taxonomy): domain Eukaryota; kingdom Metazoa; phylum Arthropoda; class Insecta; order Lepidoptera; family Noctuidae; genus Eugnorisma; species Eugnorisma glareosa. The sequence goes on from OX387970.1 coordinate 957,268, forward strand.
AATCAATAGGATGATAGCACTGAACTGTTCCACTTTTACGTAATATAAGGCTTTTGGAGGGGTAATGTACGAGAGAAATGGTTATTAGTTTATTTGGTCGATATTTTTTTTGTTAAGCGGTGATGTGACATTGAATTCAGAAGGTATATACCTTTTCTGATCCTATGATTTAAATTCTTATTAAATTTTAAGGGGATGGGTAAAACGCTCTTGAATAGTTCTTTCATGGACCAGTAGCTCTTCCAGGCGTTTTCAGTGCGTCCTGCCACTTCTTTCAAACTCAAACTCAAACTCAAAGCGTTTATTTCAATTAGACCTTCGCAAGCACTTTTGAAAGTCAGAAAAACAAAGGCGAAGCTACAGTCACAGACACAAGGCATAATAACTTGTGAAAGTACTGTAGTTGCCCATTCCGAAGCGTAGATCTCTATGGAGAAGAATGGGCAAGAAACTCCATGGACACTCTTTTCAATCAAAATATTGTTACAAGATCTTGGTTACATCATTCATGTTGAGATTATACATATATGTGAGAACGATGTAGAAAGACGTGCACATTAAGAGCGTCCAGAGTAAAAGATTATAACTATCAACAATTTAAAAACAAAGTAGTTAAAATAAACCGTGGCAGCTAAGAGATGACCAGTCCCAACTGACAGCGCCCGTTCATAACATGACGCATGCATCAGCTCCATTCAGCTCAACCATATTGAAGGTAACTAAACGACCCAACACACCCGCCACTATCAGCGAGACATTTGAGTGAGCCTGACATTCTCTCAGCCACCAGGGCACATTCGAGTCAATGAAACATAACTAAATGTAAATGGTAGCTTTACAGTACATAGTACTCACACATGTGCTATGCAGTTATATAATACTAAGAGATTGAATCTATACAATGCAAAGATATTTTTACAATCTTCTGCAGCTTCCACAATAATTTCACATGAGCTTCTGATTAATTTGCCCCTATGGTTGTGGAGCAGGACCAGCATTGAGCCAAGCATTTTTATCATCGATGTAATCCCCTAACTTATAATATGCTTGCCTACATAGTGTGCGTTTTATACAAGATTTAAATTTTGTCTCATTCAGTTGTTGAATGTGGGGAGGTATTTTATTATAACATTTTAAACAGTACCCCATGAAAGATGAGTCTACTTTAGCTAGCCTGAAACCTGGCTGTACTAGTTGGTCCCTGTTTCTAGTATTATAGTGGTGTCTGTCACCTCTTTTACTAAACAAATGCAGATTTTTCCTAACGTACATGATGTTTTCATAGATGTATTGACAAGGTACTGTCATGATGTTAATTTCTTTAAACTTTCCCTTAGAGAATCGCGCCTACGTAGATCATATATGGCTCTGATGGCTCTTTTCTGCAGAATAAATATAGACTCAATGTCTGCAGCCCGTCCACAAAGTAAAATACCGTATGACATAATACTATGAAAATAACTAAAATAGACTAGCCTCGCGGTATCTGCATCAGTAAATTGGCGGATTTTTCTAACAGCATATGCTTCTGAACTCAGCCGTCCTGCAAGAGATGTTATATGCGGACCCCATTGTAGCCTTGAGTCGAGCGTGATCCCCAGGTAAAACAGTATTTTCGACGAATTGCAGTTTCTCTTGATTCAATACTATGTCACTATCGCTACTTTTAACATTCGGTAGAGCAAATCTTATGCACTTCGTTTTTTTCCCATTTAATACTAAATTATTAGCGGTGAACCAATTATGGACCTGCATTAAGGCGTTATTTACGTCGTCGAGATTTGTGGCACGTCTGTTTATCTTAAATATTAAAGAAGTATCGTCAGCGAATAACACCATTTGTGGTTGGTTTTTAAATAAATGGGGTAGATCATTAATATATACCAAAAAGAGGAAAGGACCCAATATCGAACCTTGTGGTACACTCATACTTACTTTTAAACCTATTGAATTGACACCATTTATTTGTACTTGCTGATGTCTATCGTTTAAATAGGATTTCACTAAACTGAGCGCAAGTTTCCTTAACCCGTAATGTTCAAGTTTTAAGAGTAGGGTTTCATGGTTTACGCAATCAAATGCTTTTGAGAGGTCACAGAAAATTCCTATGGCATCTTGTGCCTCTTCCCACGCACTAAATATGTGTTTTAATAAGGTGACACCGGCGTCAGTCGTACAACGTCCTTTGGTGAAACCATACTGTTCTCATGCAAGATTTTATTGGTGTTAAAGTGGTTGAGCATTTGATTAAGCCTTTTCAACCTTTTCAAACACCTTGCTGAAAACCGGCAATACGGATACGGGTCTATAGTTATTGGTGTCTTTATTGTCCCCGGACTTGAAAAGTGGTATTACCTTACTGTATTTCATAAGGTCCGGGAAGACTCCTTGGTCCACACACAAATTAAATATTAAGGCCAAGTACGGTGCTATAGTCTCAATAATGGCTTGACAAACTTTAATTGACATACCCCATAGATCCTCGGTTAATTTGACTTTGATTTCTTTAAAAGCTTTAATGACTGCTATGGGGTTTATATGTTTAAATTGAAACTCAACCGGACAGGCTGAAACGTTCGCTCTTAATAAATCAATAGAAAACAAGGGTGAGGAATTTAAGGTTTCAGTAGTTTTCAGTGGGATACTAGTGAAGAAATCTACAAATTCTTGAGCAACTTCATTTTTAGAGCTAAGAAGACTACGTGAAGTCTCTAGAGTGATATCATTATTATATTTTTTATTTCTGTTAGTTTCACTATTGATGATTTTCCAAACCGTCTTTATTTTATTATCGGCGGATTTAATCTTGTTGCTAATGAATAAGGCTTTAGCTACCTTACAGGAGTTTTTAAAAATTTTTGAGTAAGTTGTAACATATTTATTAAAAGTTTCTGAGTTGATGTAAGGCTTAAGGCCGTACAGCTCAAACAATCGTTCCCTACTTTTCCTAATACCCTTAGTTGCCCAGTCACTGAACACAAACTTTGGGCAAATAGATTTGGTTTTCATTTTTAATGTATTATTGAACTCTGTGTAAACTACCGAAAAGAATTCCTCATAAAATTGATTAACATTTTCAATAATATGGCTCGGAATGCCTAAATTACTAATAAAGTTATTTTTAAATTTATTCAAATTACTGGGTGTTATCAGTCTAGATTTTATCTGGATTCTTTGTAATGGTGTGTAGGACTCGAAAGCAACGGTTTGCCCGCTGTGATCAGAAGGAAGGTAATTTACAATGGATTTATCTAAGTAATCGCAGCAACAAAACACATTATCAATACATGTAGCAGTATTTGTAGTAATTCGAGTTGGTTCCGAAAACACGTTTGACAAATTAAATGATTTAAAAAGATGTAAGAATCTAATGCTATTCGAATTTTTGTCTAAAATATTAACATTAAAGTCACCACAGATAACTAATGATTTATTACCAGTTGCAAGTTTTGCTAAAGCATCTTCCATTACTGACTCAAATATAGAGTAGTTTTGATAATTTGGGGGTCTGTAAACGCACACTATTACATGCTTATCCAGCTCAACACAAGACAGCTCAATACTATGTTCAACCGATAGATCAACAATGTCATTACGAGTCTTTGTCTTGTCTCGCCTGAAAGGAGACTACTTGCCCCGGGTAGATGTATTCTTGTACATAGTATGTCTCTCTGTTCTTGTTACTGAACTAGTTGTTGGCCGCGACCTTCGTCCGCGTGAAATAATTACAAAAAAAATAATACTTTCCTTTTTTAATCGAATTTTGTTACCAATTTCAAGGGATTTAATTTTTTACATGGAACTCTAATATCTAATACAAAACTAAGCTATGTTATAACATCAGCCTGCTATCTGCAAGTAAAAGTCGCGTCAAAATCGGTTAAAGTAAAACTTTAGAAATACACAGGCTAAACGTTTGAAAATAACTGCAATCAAAAGTAAGCTGTTACGATAGCTCGCTGTTGACTTTTTCATAAAATAAATAGCTCTCTCGACTATTTTAAATTCTCTAGAAAATATTATTTGACATATCTGTTTAATGTTTAACAGTGGTCTGCTATCATTGCTGCATTTTTATTTTAGTACATAACTTTTTTAAAGATTTGTATATTTATAAACATGCAATCAAATTGAATCATAATTAATGTTAATTTGTTTTATGTGCATTCGGGAAGCATGGAGTGAACGGTTGAAATGTGTTTTGTTATTCAATGAATACTATTACTTTTTTATATATGTCAGTTTCAAACAATACGGACCTATTTGTAAGTGTTTCTTAGAAATGGCGCGCGTTGGTTTACTGATTGATTTTACAGCAGTCCAGACAGGGCTGTACAGTTACTGGTAGTTTCCTAGGCATAAGTTTTATAGTGATTTTTAATTAGTAGGTATACAAGATGTAAACAGAGCCTTGATGAAGCCAATCGTACATCAAACTTAAGTCTAACTTTACGCAAAAATATTGCTGGGAAACTACTTTTATTGGGGATTATTATCTCCGTAACTAGAAGGTTCCCCGGTACGATCCAAAACAAAAAAATGATACCAATGACGCAGAAAACAAGTGCCTTTCGGCTTCGTTAATGGTATTGTTACACCCTTTATGTTTGATCTGATTGCTGATTGCTTCGTTAAAGGTATTTTTACACTCATTATAAATATGTGCTATTCATCAACTGTGCATTTACACTCCATTTACCTTTACAGAAAAAAAACGTTAAACTACGAACGTTCCTGTTCACAAACCCATAAAATATGTATAGTCGAGGAAACCCTCCTTCGGACATTGTCAAAAACTTCCACTTCTCACCGAAAAGGAAAAACCTATTCTAGAACAGTCCAATTGAATTTGGTCGTAACTGCGCTATCTGTGGTTGATACAATTATCCGATAGACCGCAGGCGGTGTGTTGCGGCGTCTCTTGATTTAAATGCCTGCGCTAAATTAAAATGAATCTAGTTTGCCTGTGCTCCCGTTTTAATTAAGGGCTACAGTTTAGTTGATGCGTGCTTGTGGTTAACGGTGTATTGGTTAATGTTGGTGATATTGGGTTGAAAGCGATGCTATTAAGTTGGGATGGTGTGCTGCTAACCGAATATTTCTCCCCAGATTGTCGCTTTATTGGGTTGGCGTAAAGAGCCCTTTTAGCCACAAGTGGGTAGCTAGTCTAGACCTTATCAAAAAGCTTACCTACTATTTGTAAACTAGATTTTTTTCGTGTGCTCAAACCCCAACCATAACAAAGTTGACATCATTCACTCCTGTTTTGAAAGCATACTAAATAACTTGGTTAACAAGAACATGTTAGTAAAATGTACAACACACGGTTAGAAGACTTAAAAAGTTTAAGCCTAATTTCACCAACAAAACTGACCGCAGTTAGCACAATAAACTGTGTTCAAGAGTTGTCAAGTATGTCATTGCTATGGAATATTAGTACTGAGTTCCGTTGAAGATATTCATCCTTAATATTTGTTTCTTTTATCTCTTAAAGAACCAAATACACCCCTAAATAATCAGATCCAAATAGTAAGAAAAATGATGATATCCGTTCGGAGGGCTTCCCAACAAAACGCTTGTAATCTGTAGAGGCTCGGCTCTTAATCTTTGTGCGAAGTGATCCGTGAAATGGGGCCATCGGCTAAATATAGAAGGAATGGAGATCTTTTGTCTATTGAATCTATCGGTTGATCCCCTGTTTACACTCAATTTGAAAACTGTATTATGTTATCATGACGTGTTTGTTAAGTTGATAAGGTTGTTTTGGAAAACTAAATCTTATCTTTATTTATGACTATCTATCTATTAGATACAGCGTGTACCAGAAAGTTGTGGTCATATTTCAGTGTGTGATTCAGACCATCAAACTTAATAACTTTCTCCATGGGACCACCATCGAAATCGCGAAAAAAAATCCCGTACATTTTGGGTACGAGATACGAGCATATGTTGAAGTTTTGTAGAGGTCAGCTGATTGTGTTTTTAGCTATACATACAAATAAATAAAATTGCAGTGTCTGTTTGTTATACCAAAATAACAGCTATATGAAAGTATATACGGTACTTATAACAAAACTCATTTTTTTTCAATTTTTGTCTGTCTGTTTGATCCGGCTAATAGCCGAAACGGCTGAACCGATTTTGACGGGACTTTTACTGGCAGATAGTTATGTTATAAGGTCTAACAAAGGTTATAACTACTTTTTATTTTAATATTAAAATAAAAAGTAGTTAGGGTTCCGCGCAAAAAAAAACCCGTGATATTGGTAACAAAATTCGAATTAAAAAGGAAAATAGTATTTTTTTTGTAATAATTTCACATGAACGAAGGTTTCGGGTAACAGCTCGTTATAAAATAAATGTCACTCTAGTCAGGTAGATAGTGATGTATGGCGGAGGGTACTCGAACTCCCAGAGTGTCAGATTAGAGGTAGCGGTGGAGGTAGCTCGGTGGAGGGACGAGAGCACTACAAGACATCTCCGCTGGGATTTTTGTGAGAGACATAAAGCTATGTTATATAAGCGCATTGATATAATATTTGGTGTTTTTTTTTATCAAACAACTGTCAGACAGAATAAAAATAGTATTCTACTTTAAATGCATTGTGATTTCTAGTTTAAAATCTTCTATAAATCTATAACTCAGTAGGTATATAAAATTAAATAAAAACCACCCTAATTAAAAAAAAACTCCTAATTTTCGCGCCAAGTAAACAATCATGGTGAACTATTTTTGTAAGTTGTAGTAATGTTAGCGCAAACTATTTTAAAACAGACAAAAATTCATAAGCAAATCACTTGATTTCTACACAGCAATAAAAATCATGTTAAAATACTTGCTTTGCTCAAATCCAACTACTTAATATCAGGCAAACAATTTCATCAACAAAACTGTACGAGCTGTCTGTAGGTATGTACGGGGTGGAAAGGATATCCGCGCACCTGCTACCACGTGTTCAGTACATTATTCTACACCCACATAGAAATTTCTCATTGGTCATTTAATAAAATAACAGCTGTTCACTTTGGATTACCGATGAAAAATGTCTATATTAAATATGTTTGTCGGACACGGTCAATGTTACGGGCTTAAAATTAATCACAAGTACGCGGTAGTGACATCACGTGACCTACTTACAAGTCTACCCACACCACACCGTGCTTGTCACAGAGCCCTGTTGGTCACCAACTCTGAGCCGGGACGACAGTCGGTGTCTGATTGCGGCTGAGTTAAGACCTCTTGGAACGGTACCCGATTCATTGTGCCCCGTGTTATTTTGCTAAGTTGTAATCTCAAGTAATTCGTTAGTTTTGCTAGAAATAGTGTATCGCTCGGTGTCTTTTCATAGCACGAAACCCATTGTCTGCCCATATGATGTAGGAGCCTAGCGGAGTAAATCCGACACCCCGACATGTTTATAATTTAATGATGTAGTAATTACGTCGTAATGTTTGTGCGTCGATTCCACCCTGTATTCCATATCAATGATAACAATGACAGCTGCAGTTTATAATTGTGCTGATTACGTTTATTTTCAATTGTAAAAAAAAAAGCTAAGGTGCAAGTGAGAACGCGCCCTAAGTTAGAAGGGACGTCACGTGTCAGAGGACGTCCGAGAGTTCGCCAAGCTACACGCTCCACTGATCGTGGCGTGGCACACGGACTTTTCAACTTTTCAATTTAGACTATAATAGAGCTGTAAGAGACACTGGAAGTTTGCTGCCGTTTCTTTGAAAAATATCGTTTAAACTGTGTAACACATCCGATTTCATGCGACAAAAGTCTTGAACAAAGTCTTCGCGTAGCAATGCTACGATTTCATGGCAGGCGTAGCAAGTCAACAGTGCTATGCAATGCCGGTGATAGCACCGGCATTGCATAGCACTGTTGAAGGCATTGCGTAGCACTGTCGCAGGCATTGCGTAGCACTGTCGCAGGCATTGCGTAGCACTGTCACAGATATTGCGTACCACTGTCACTGGCATTGCATTGCACTGTCGTAGGCATTGCGTAGCACTGTCGCAGGCATTGCGTAGCACTGTCGCAGGCATTGCGTAGCACTGTCGCAGGCATTGCGTAGCACTGCCGCAGGCATTGCGTAGCACTGTCACAGGTATTGCGTACCACTGTCACTGGCATTGCATTGCACTGTCGTAGGCATTGCGTAGCACTGTCGCAGGCATTGCGTAGCACTGTCGCAGGCATTGCGTAGCACTGTCGCAAGTATTGCGTAGCACTGTCATTGGCATTGCGTAGCACTGTCATTGGCATTGCGTTGCACTGTCGTAGGCATTGCGTAGTGCATTATCGTAGGCATTGCATAGGACCGTCATGGCACTGAATTAGGCATGACGTAGCACTATATGACAGTGCTACGTCGGCATTGCGTACCATTACTGTAAGTGGTGTAGCATTGCGTAGTACAGTTGTAGAAATTGCGAAGCCTAGATATCGATGGTCCTTTTCAATTTGATTCAACAGAGCAATTTTGGTGTTTTCCCAATCACAGGTGTTCAAAAATATACGCCGAATTAAATGAATGTCGGGGAATCCTTTGGTGCAGACGGATTGATTCTGCGGTCACCATTACGGTATCCGTTTCTGCGTCCGTTTTTGGCAAAGGCCTTTGTGCAGTGACCCGTCATTTACACTACCGTTCAGTTTTAGTGGAGCATTGATCAAAGAACAATGTTAATAGGTAGTGAAGTTCGTTTAATTAATACGAGTATGTTCCCTTATTTAACCGCATTACATATCTACACACATGAGCAATCACTCGTTATTCCCATGGGGGTAGGCATGTAGACTTCAGGACGCGTCCTGCTATGATCCTTACAAAGTTCTTTTGCTTTGTCCACGTTCATACATCTGGTCATACACGCAAGTCAAACTATATTGTTAGGTCAATGTATGTCCTTCTAGGGCGTCTCCTCCCAGCGTCCTTTCCACTTACATCTGCCCTGTATACATCCACTCAACAAAACTAATCTATCTGAGCATCACTCTTTACATTTTTTTTGTAACTGTCATCTTCTTTAACTTCTTTTTTTTTTACATCGTCGTTTCTACTTAGATTTGCCTTGTAAACCTTCGATTCAACAAAAACAATTTGATCCTTTACTAAACCGACGTCCAGTAATGAGCTGAACTAATAAACGTCACTCCGTCAACAATTTGATCAAACCTATTAAGCTTGTTTTCCAGTGTAAAACGTTTTGCTATAAAATGCGAGAAAAACAAAATGCAAATCGGTTATTTTGCGATGAAAAATAGATTGCGCAATGTAATAACTTTGTATGCAGTAATAGGACCGGGAGAGGGGAAAGGGGGGGAGATGAAGTGAATGTTAAGATAGTTGCTACATAGGGTTGCGAGGGTGAAAATTTTACCCTAAATATTGGACTTTCATTGTCGTTTAGGCCGAGGCTATCGTTGGGGAATATAATTTTGGATAAAGAAGTGTCATTTTTGTTATTAGTTTGGTGGTTTTATGCGAAACACGTTTATTATTTTTTCTGGTACTAAGAATATTTATTTATTTAATATTTTTATGTTTTTATAATAATTAGCACAAATATAGTTTATTCTCTTCCTTGACCCCAGTAGCGACATTAGCAAATTTTGCGGTGTAGGTCCTTAAAAAAATGGCCGAGTTCATTTATCTGAATCGTTGAAATGAAATGAAATTTATTCGTTTGCCAGAATATAGGTACATAATAACATGGTAAAATAATTTTAGTCTCACTATATTCGACTTATCAGTCGTGCAAATATTTCTAGTACATGCATTATCAATAAAGCAATCATAAAAAATCCATCATCCATCATGAAATTACATGAATGTCATTATTCATTAGTCATGCACATCATAGTCAAAATAAAATTTACAGTCTAACTTTGTTTAGTAGGCATTATAAAATATTTGAAGTCAGTTTATTAAATTTTATCTCACAGTCAAGACAGTTAATTTATTTATTGATTAGGTTTATAAGTAATATCAATAATTATAATTTAAATAAGTGTTTTTAAATGTATATACATCATGTCTGTTTAAAATTTAAATAATCGTCTATTGAATAAAAACATCTGTCACAAAGCCAATTGTTTAAAGCTCTATTAAATTCTAAGTTATTCATTTTTCTTAGTTTTTCCGGTAGTTTATTATACATTTTCACCGCCATGGTGTAGCAGGTTCTGTTACATAGCTTTAATCTGTGTCGAGGTACTACCAGAGGTTTTTGTACTATTTTTCTTTTAAATTGGGCCTCCTCATCCTGCTCAAAAAGTGATAGGTGGTGTATAACGAATTTACACATTTTCAAACGTATAGGGATGGGAGTGTAAGTATGCGTTTATCGGTAAATATTGGTCGGCACGAATCAGTCCACTTGATATCATAGATAGACCTTAGGTATGCATTTTTTCTGGGCAATAAATGCTCTCTGGGCGTCTGTACAGTTTCCCCATATTTAGCTTTTGCTGGATTCTGTCAGTGTCCAGAATCTTGTTTTAATCCTGGGATATTCCGGCTCTCACACTGGCAGCCCCACCACTAACGCAGTTAGCCGGGCCCCGGCGACCATTATTAACACGAAGTCGACTCGTTTGCTCCACGACTGCCGACGAGACCGCGACGGCGGCGGCTGCACTACGGCAACACTGTGTTACTCTCTATGTTATACACGCTCATCGGGAGCGGGACCTTATTAGTATTTAGGTTTATGCTTTAATCTCACAAGGGAAATAGTCTTGAAGCCACGCTTAGTGCTATGACATGTTTTTGTTCCGGTTACAAATAATTTATTAAAAAAATTCAAAAAATAAAACCGACTTCAACAACACAAAAAGTAAATAATTACTTTAGCTTCAGAAGTCGGTAACAAAAAAAAAACAAAAAAAAACTAACAAAAATCACCGACTTCTGAAGCTAAAGTAATTTTTTACTTTTTGTGTTGTTGAAGTCGGTTTAATTTTTTGCAAAAAAGTTTCTTTATTTTTCACTTGTTACTGGTTCACATTTGCTGATATACCCCTTCACAGCGTACCGGCGTGATGTTATGTTATGAACTGGTGTAAACAATAGTCAAACATGAGATTTCAGCAATCCCAGCCCATTTGCTATCATTTATTCAGGAGTTCTGTTGCCTATCTCCGAAGTTCTTCATCAGACCTTCATCAAATTGAAATGGGACCACTCCGAGAAAGTACTCTTCCAAAAACTACCCAAACCGCTTCAAGTGTGCCTATAAAATTTGATGAGTTCTCTCTATTTCTCCAAGATCCCATCATCAGATCCTGACTTAATGATCATGGGACCACCTGGGCAGAATACCCCTGCAAACAAAAAAAAAATCCAAATCGGTCTAGCCATCTTCGAGTAATCGGGGAACATACATAAAAGATAAAAAAAAGGTTCCGACGAACTGAGAACCTCCTCCTTTTTGAAGTCGGTTAAAAAGTGCACTGTTGCAATCTCCATGTTCGGTTTACCGCCAATATTTGATAACTGAACATTGCAATTTTACGTAGGCAGCAATTCTGGATGTCACATGTAGCTTAGTGTTTGTGAAAACGAACAAGATGAAAATGCGTGTAAGATTGTTAAGTGCATCTTGGCAGAATCAGAGAGACATTCAAATGTTTTACGATACTCGTATCTACATATATTCTGACTCTTGATTGACACAAAGTTCATTATACTGACTTCTGATAAACCGAGTTAAGTCTAGATAAGTTAACGTTGAATGACAGGCGTTTCATTGCGAGAGTTTTAATGGCAATTTAATTTTTAATTGCTTGGAATGCTATTTATTAAGTGCCTCAACCAGCTTTTTCAGGTTTAAGTAAACACTGTGCTTATGTGTTCGAAGTTCAAACATTATGTGCAAGAAGAGTTGTCACTTCTCGTGTTATTTCTATAACACAAAATGTTTTAAAACTAGACAAAACTTTCCACTCCATAGTTTTCCTTTCCTAAGTAGTAATAATAGTCCTCCGGACCGGAGGTATTATAATGTTCAAGTGCGTACGCAGACACAGATCCTTCACGCTAATAGTCCGATGGGACGGCAGTCCGACACGACTGGAGAGAGATTAGGCGCAGAACCAATGACTTAACATGCTTTCCGAGACATATCATACCGCGAACTTCCAAAGTCCTACAGACCCGGACAGACCCGGGAATCGAACTCAGGACCCCACGCTCAGCAGTCGAGTTTACAACCAAGAGACCAACGGAAGTAGGTAATAGTTGGTAGCAGTCGATGGCGTGCGCAGAGTACTGACCTCGCAAGTACTGAGATCGCGTGAGGTGCCAAGTACAGTCAGCTGCGGGGATCACTGAGGAAACAATGATTAATGGTTAGTTTTTTGCTATAATTTTGTGTCGCGTTAGTAGGACAGGGTTAGTAAGGCACTAAGAAATGATGGTAATGAGAATTCTTGGGTGGGTTAGACGTGCTGGTCTTGTTTTGTTTAAAAGGGGAAATTCGCGCGCGGTAAGTTTTTTTTTAATTACAAAAAAAAAACTATCTCTGAAACATTTTTGTTGCACCTCAATTTCATTATTAATCAGTGACCTCACAGTTGTTTTATGGAAAAAATATGTATTGTCCCATAATTACCCCAACCAAACTCAACGACCAAATTGTTCGCATAGTTTGTTATATTGGTAGGGGACAAACCAATATAAAAAACTATGTCAACAATTTGGTCGTAGGTTACATTCCATTCGTTGAGTTCCATTCAAAACAGTAATGATTTGAGTAACAATAATATCCAAGTCCCCTAAAAGTACCGGAATTTATTTAATCAAATTCCACACATTCACATTTCACGAATTGCACTGACGAATAATTTAATAATGCTATCAAAACCAATTATTTGTGCCGACCATTATTTTCAAACACCTACATAACATCACGCATGTAATCCCCGATGGGTTAGGCCATGGTGTACATAGTGTACCCACATTTCGCCAGTTATGTTCTAAATCCCTTCTAAAAGTCGTCCAAGTGCGAGTCGGACTCGCGCATGAAGGGTTGCGTACCAATATCTAAAAAAAAGCTTTTTTGCAAAAAATAAAACCGACTTCAAAAACAAAAAAAAAGTGGAAAAATAACTTTAGCTTCAGAAGTCGGTGACTTTTGTTTATTCGATTGAATATTTTTGCCATCGACTTCTGAAGCTAAAGTTATTGTACCACGTTTTTTTGTTTTTGAAGTCGGTTTTATTTTTTGCAAAAAGTTTTTTTATTTTTCCTTTTTTAGTTTCAATATTCTACAAAAATATTTGCTATACGTTTATTTTACATTGTTAACAACTCCTTTCATGGTAATAGGCTTATCCCCAATAAAATGTAACTTATATCGTTATCATACCTAACTGTCGAAATCTGGGTGTACTGTACACATCTGCGTATTTCCTCAGAGCATACAAGCGTTATGTTATGTTCTAATATTGTGTAAAAAATAAATATCCAAGCGATTGCAGCAGCCACGACAGATTCTCTGTCTATTAATGAAGCGTTCCATTGTATATCTCCGAAGAAAAGCATCAGATGCTGACTTATACCTTCCATCATCAGTTCAGCAACATGAGATAATGATTATCAGGAACAAATATCGTTAGAAAGTACCTATATGAAAAACATTGTAGAATATCAGGGTTGCCTTCGATTTCCCTGGGATCCCATCATCAGATTCCAACTTTGTGACAACGGGACCACCTCAGTAGTATAGGCTTTCGAATAAAAAAAAAATTGACAATCGGTCCACAATTAGCGGATAAATCGGTGAACATATGGGACACACAGTCAAACGTAGAACCTCCTCATTTTGTTTGAATTCGGTTAAAATATCGTCAAAAGAGTTTTGGTGAAACATTAGTGAACCGTTATCAATACATTTCATGGTAATAGGCTTATCCCCAACAAAATAGAACTTAAGATACCTAAATGTCGAAGAGTTGTACAGTACACATCTGCGTACCCCCTAGAGCATACAAGCGTGATATTATGTTATGGTGTTGTATAAACAATAAACATCCAAGCGATTGCAGCAATCACGACAGATTTGCCGTCTATTTTTGAAGAGTTCCATAGTATATCTCCGAAGATCAGCATCAGATCTTCAACAAATTTAAAATGGAACCACCGCAAAACGATATCCTACCAAACAAAAAAAGAATCATCGAAATCGGTTCACAATTGGCGAAGATATCGCTGAACAGACCCACAAAAAAAAAAAAAGCAGACGACTTGATAACCTCCTCCTTTTGGAAGTCGGTTAAAAACACGTTTATTGTATGGTGAATATCTAATTTATTCTGTTGTAAGTATTTGTTGTTATAGCGGCAACAGAAATACATCAGCTGTGAAAACTGTGTAGCTATCACGGTTAATGAGATACAGACAGACAAACGAACAGTGGAGTCTTAGTATTAGGGTTCCGTTTTTACCCCTTGGGTACGGAACCCTAATAAGAGACGAGCTTGTTAGCATCAACCGGACCCAAATCCAGACTCCATGCAACTGAGGGATTCCTGATCTAAATAGCCCAATACGGCAACGAGGCGAAATAATATCATAGTGGTGTAGAAACCAGTCATTTGACCGAAATTACTTGTTTCACGTACTTATGTCATTTTGAATAGCGTAATTCCAGGATAGGTGCCGCGGCTTTGAATACTCTATGTTAGAAATGTCGTAGGCTAAAATCGTTCTACGTTATTAAGAAGCGCTTCTCCCGCAGACCCCGGTGCCACGCCAACCGCATGCGAGAACGCACCCGTTTGGCCCGTGAGTGTAAAAATCTTCCGCGGTGAGATCATTACAAGCGTTGAAATTATAATCGTAAGTACTTACTATCGAATAACTTTTCACTCTGTTATAAATTGTAAATTTTTAAAATTTATTTGCTGATATACAGTTTAAAGTACTCGAAATAATTTTAAATTAAAAAAGGCATCTATCATGTACTAAAAGTATAGTTACCCCATCTGCTGCCCGGGATAGATCTAAGGGCATTAACGGGCTAACTATTTCTATTAATGTTTTCTTATTGCAGGTGGAAGAAATGCTTCGAAAAGTGTTAAGCATAAGATGATTGCGGTATAACTAAGGTGCCTAACAAGGCTGATAAAATTATCTTCCGTTAGCTCTGAAAACTATATTGATTACGTTAATTAGACGTATAAGATGATTATTATTTTATCGATAAAAAAATGCTTCTTTTGTTCCTAATTTTAGAAAGACATTTATTTATAGAAGATGAAAATTAATGTTAGATATTGGATACAAACTGATTATTGATGTTTTATTTCAATAAGCATCTAATATTGCAGCATTTATACAGCGAGTCTTCTATCCCTCACGATAGGCATCTGTCCTAATTTTGAGAGGGTAAAAAAGACACAATTTCCTCAAAATCTGCCGAAACTTATGTAAAAAGAAAAGGGGTACCATCATAGATTAAAAATCAATGTTACCGTAAGCAAAAGACGTATTGCCAATAGATTTTTAAATTAATAAGTTATGGCTCCCTATCAAAAAGTGGGGCACCTATCCGGGAATTACCCTATCTCAAAACAAACGATGATTAAGTGAAACATTCGCATTAAAATTAATTAACAATCCTCACTAATTAACGATATCTGAATATGAATGTATTCTCGTACATTCATATTTGTTGAAGCACTCCGATAGATCCCTAATTGGCTGCCGTCGATGTATATATTCAATCTGTACATTATTAATTGAATAATACTGATTAAATTACGCACGTTGAAATTGTATCATGGTTTTTAGTAGGTGTAAGTTGAAATTAATAAACGTTGATTATCACCAATGCAGTACTGTAACTGCAGTGAGTAGTTCTGTTATTGGTTTAACTTTGGTAACTAACTCTTTGAATTAAGGAAGTATGGCTGCATCTGAAGACAAATGTGCATTGAAACCCGAACATGCTACACAAATATTAGGCCACGTTCAAAACCTGGCATTGCGACTTGCGTAAAGCGAAACGTGTTTGCGTGTGTGTTGTTTCTTTCTCCAGAGTACCATCGACCCACAAATTGCACCACCATGACACACAGTATGCTCTAAACATCTATCTTATCCGTTGGGTATTACAGGTAATGTTATGTACACACATCCTCTTGTTCAATCCCCTCCACAAGTACGTACGTTATAAAACGACAACACATTAGTGCGGCCGACTGTAGCGGAAACAATCGCGTACTTCCGCGACGTAATGTAGGTGCTCGCGGAATTATCGACAACCTTGCTGTGCAGGGCTGCGGTTAGGCTGGAAGCTAGGGGAACTGCATTCAAGAATTAATTTTAAGTAGATTATTTTGTGAAATAACACGTAATGCACTCTGTCTTTTTGAATGAAAAATCCAACTTGAAATTTTGTTTTGACCACAAAATTTCATATGGGACTGCAGTATTTCAAAAGCAGACAACTTAATATTCCCTATTACTTCAACCGTGTAGAGATCTGAAGATCCGAACTTACTTTAACTTGTTTTTTCCTAAAATACCTAATTACTATAAAAATATTTGGGGTCGATGTTTTTCTCATTTTTTATTAGATTAATTTAACATTTATGTACTAAACAATTCATATTTTTTAAAGTAAAAGCATGAAAATTATTTCAAGACACCTTACGATAAAACTAATTACTATATAATATTTAAATGAATTGCTGAATTCAAACTCGGAGCTTAAATGTAAATCAGGCTTCGACGGTAATACCTTTTATTCTTATAAACGACCTTTTATGAATTTAATATCTACAATTTAAACAGAAATGTCGTTAGTTATGGAGATTTAAATGGCGGGTCTCACTTTATTATAATAACAGAATTAGAAATATAAATATTAATCTTCATTTGGAATAAATTAGTTAAATGATAGTTGATGAATGCTGGGGTGTTAGTCCTATTTTCATTTTTATTAAAGTTGAATAATGAATTTAAGGAAATCTTTCTGAAGCAAAGATAAAGATTTATTATAGAGTTAGTTAAATAAGCCTTATGCGTTTAATGCTTATTAAACAAGCCAGACTCATGTCTGGCTTGTGTAATAAATTAAATTAGCTAGTAATAACATCATCTTAATACTAGCTAATTTAAATTATGTAATAGCAATGGTTTTTCTTCAGTAGAAATTCTGATTGAAAACTCAATCTCGTTTACTTAAGGTTTGAAATGTAGCCGAGAATGTAATTGACGTTTGTCTAATTTCCGAAAGACTTATTTAATTTAAAAATATCATACATAAATAAATAACAATGAAACCTAAGGTTGATGAGTTCAAAAAAGTATTTTATTGAAACACATATTTGGAAAACAACTTGACAATTGCAATTTACAAACACATCCTGGCTCCCGGTCTAAGTACAGTAACTATGCTTTTGTTTAATGATTGCGGAACTGGGTCGGACAGGGTCAGCTCACTCGTGGACGTTTCCACGTAAAACATCCACTAACACTCATTACGATGCCTTGCTTCGCGGAAACTGTCTTCATTTAATGTTTTAACACATTTTACGTCAAATAAATTGAACTAATTTTATTTTGTTTATTTTGCTTGGATTATTCGCGACATGTAAACACGTTGCTTAAGGTCTACTCTTATGCCCTTACAATATTGAAAGGTCGTCTAAGTAACCTATATTTTACAAACGTGCTATTCTAATTGCTTATTTTAATTACCTGGCCTACGTTTTTCTAGTTAATAGAAAAGAAACAATAACTGTAATTTAAACAGAGTAGAAAACCTTGATAAATAGTTTAGCACCATTACAGTAAAAGTTTAGAATTCATAGAAAAAGTAGGCCATTTTCATAATTTATTCTTTCATTAAATAATGTTGTTTGTAAATACGTAGGTACTATTGTCATTCATAGATCTTTAACAGTCGCTACAGGTTGTCAGAAGCCCGAAAGTCTGGCAGGCCGTTTTGGGGTCTTTATTTATCGTCTGGTTGGTGCCCAACCTGGTGTCAGAGTTCTTATGCCAACCATGGGCTTGGGACTTGGCTTTACATGCCGTCAAGAAATATCTTTCAGGCATGCTGGTTTCCTCACGGTGTTTTCCTTAACCGAAACAAGTGATAATTAAATACAATACTCACACGAATCCGAAAAATCACACGTGCGTGTATTCAGCTGCATTCAATACTAAAAGCCGTCCCCAATATAAAGTAATTTGGAGAAAGCTAGGCCGATGACGAGTCTTTTTTTCATCAATAAGCCCTTATCAAACTTCAATAATACCGATACTTGAATAAACAGTAGTTAAGCCAGTGCAAGCAAATACGCAAGTTTACGCAACGGCCTGACAGAAGTAGCAGCTTGCGACGTCAATTAAGTCGGCCGCCGCATCGCGAGCTAGTTTCAGAACAGCTCCGTGCTGAGTGCGGCATCCGTTGAGAAGCTGGACTGTAGGGGGGAAGCGGGGATAGAAACCGAGCATCAATAAAACGCTTGAAAGAAAATTGTAGGCAGTTGGATTAATAAGAGGCTGTGAGAAAAAAATTCTTAAGTTAAAAAATTAAATTGAAACTACGTTACAACAATTTAACAATAGAAACCATAATATCTACAAAAGCATAATATTGCGGCGCAGCTATTTACGCCTAACTCCGTACAAAATATTATAATTTTTTGTTCCGGAAATAATCTATTAAAAAAAAACTATTATTTACAAAAAATTCGCACATTTTCCACTATGAGTCACACGTGTAGTATGTATTATGAGATGCAGTATCATGCTGGGTACTCCATAGAACTTTTACCCAAACAGTAAAAGTAAGTGCATAAACATTGATTCAATGAAAATAATTTCATCCCTACAAAATCGAGATCAAAATGATGACCAAGGTTTTATTCCTCAGTTAAGTAATTGGCAGACGTAACTGAGTATTTAACAAACCGAACAAATAAATCGTTTATAAAACTTCTATTAGTTTTCCCCCAAACATTGTTTACTTAAAAAACTATCCTGTCTGCACCTTTTTCTGTTCTTTTGTTAGAAGACTGACCGCCACCCAATTCCAAGAATACCTCATTATTTATTAAATTAAACTTTTTGCAAAGTTTCAAACTACGAGATTCTGTTGGAGTTCTTAGGATCGTAACAATAAAACAGCGAAACTTTAGAAACTAGTTTATTGGTAGATTTTATTTAAACAATTTTAAAATAAACGAATACCTGATAATAACATAAAATCAAAGTCAATTTATTTAAATAAGGTTGAGTGTCATTCAGCACATTTCGTCAAACGTCAAAAAGAAATTAAAGGAAAGAATAGAAAAAAGAAAATGGAAATAAATTAATTGAAAGAGAGTGAAATTAATTATTTCCTGTGTTGTCCTTGTGTTATGTACTGTGTGTACATAAATAGTAAAATAAATAAATATTTAAAATCAAAATTACAAAACATATCCAAAAACCCCCTTCTTCATCAGTTCCAAGTTTCATAGCTGTGAAGAAATGTGACGGAACAAACTGTCTGCTAAAGTACTATCTAGGTCTTAAGTCTTTTCTACCAAAAACGCTAGTCGCTATGCTCAATCACTATGTCCTCTCCACAGCGCTGCGGTCAAGCGGCTACAGACGAATCTTCACAAGTACGTACGTCGATCGTATCGCGGACCAACTTGTCCTTTTAATGTACAACTTAGTTATCAGTTTGAGATGAGTTATTCACAAATAGCGGGATGTAAGATTATTCAGAAGGTGCTCGTTATTTGACGTTGAGTTTTCGATTATAGACCTAAATTAACTGGCAACAAGAACAGGGGCCCTAAAATGGCCGCTTTAGCAGAATCATACTATTAATTAATTAAATTCTTAAAATGGTCACAGACGTACTTAATGTTATGAATTGTCACTTTGTGACCATTTTATGAATTGTAACGTAATTCATATTATTATCCTTTAATTATTCTACTAAAGCTACCATTTTAGGCCCCCAGAACGCGAAATCTGACGTCATCTTCCACATTCCGAATTTGGTAAGAGCTGGATTTAAAAAATTCTCTCAAATCTGTGCGACAGTCTTATGTGTCATGTTTATATTTCCTCTTGTCTTTCCTGTTTCT
Source organism: Eugnorisma glareosa (assembly GCA_947578425.1). NCBI lineage: Eukaryota > Metazoa > Arthropoda > Insecta > Lepidoptera > Noctuidae > Eugnorisma > Eugnorisma glareosa. The sequence continues at coordinate 977,381 of OX387970.1, forward strand.
TCTGCATAAAGAAAGAGAGATAGTGAATTTAATTTGACTAAATTGAACTTTACACATCTTATTGTAATCATCAATTTGGTCGCCTTCATCTGTTGGGTTTACAAAGTTATGCTGCATTTATATTTGTAAAACGTTTTACTGCGGTCATTCTAGTTTTCGAATGGAATCCAAGTAATAAAGTGAAAGGGGCTAGATTTGCAAATCTAGCGTTTGTTGCAAATGGACCTTCTTAATATTCTTGGTGGTGATGGCGGTAGGTTAGATGGAGTCTCCTACCACAGTAGTTTAAATTGAACCGTCACTACTCTGATGGAATTAGTGCTCTAAATGTGTCTTCGGGAATTTTATTTAAGAGTTCCGTATAATAAGCCAATGGAATTTTCCTGAAATAAAAGTATTCTTTATGACTTTACTGCTTCCAATACTGGTCAATATAAAATATAACCTGACGCTGACCTGCAAATTGCAAAAAACACCGGCGCTTCCACCATAACGAGACAACTAAAAGTTTTAAACAACAATACTGTAGGATAATGACTGCTGTTTAACCATTAATAATCGAGCATTTATTTTCCTCTTTATTTATTTTTAATAACACTATTAAAATCAAAACAATAGACTATTAAATACTCCTTTGTTCTCCCGCATTAAGTACACAGACTCATAAATTCTTTAGAACCAAACCATTTTATGATGACGACGACAGCGTTAATCTGAGCGTTTTAACTGCAAACAAAATTGAAATTTTACGACAAAAACATTGTATTTGTCATAATAATGGCGGTGATAATAAAAGATGGCGGCGGTAAAACTCAGCTGATATTAAACGAGGTTTAATCGTACGTCGACAACCGATGTGACGCCAGTTAGGATATGAATGTTACGACTTTGTATGTACATTTCGAAGTTGTAATTGGATATCAGTTGGAGGATTGGGTCTTACCATAACTGGTCAAATGTGGATGTACTATTCTGCCAAACCTTTCAGTGATAACAGGCGTTATATCAGGAGTGTTGCTGTGTCCGACAGGGTCCATATTAATCTTTTACTTTGTTACACTATCTATGTAATACAAATGGAATGCAATAAACAGTTGAGTATGTTGAGAGCCAGTTTAGTTTACTTTCAATGTTTTGAGATCAATATGTTTCGTCTTTTAAATATAATAAGATAATTGTTCCATAGTATCTAAAAAACATGTCGATTATATAAAACCAGTTTACAAGATCATTGTTAACTTTGAATAGGCTATTTGGCAACATCGAAAAAAAAAAATTGTCCGTCAGTTAGATCACCAAAATGTTTGACACATTTTTCTTTTGTCGCATAATCAAAAAATTACAACGATACAGCGCATTAAAGTTCAAAAGACCCACTTGTGACGTGACTGGCTAGTTAAAAATAACAGGCTTGTGACGTCACGCGAGATTTCAACGCGCTGTATCGTGGTAATTTTTCGTTTACATGACATATACGTGCCCAATATTTTTTGATAATCTAACTGACGGACTAAATAGATTTTTTCAGGCAAATATCCTGTTGTCTTAATTGTCAACCAAGAATGAAAGGCTTCATCATGATTTTTTAATCGGTTGTTCTCTGAGTGAGTTCACAAAAAATGCATTGTTTGTAAACTAATTAGTTACAAAAGTTAATATTGTTATTGTATCCACTATCGTAATAGGTAACCCTGTAATGATAGTCGTAAAATGGAGAAAACAAATAAATAAATAAATAAAAAACAAACTCAAAGTCATTAGTCAAATGAACACTTTCGTATTCAGACACCAAAATCATGAATGTACACCGACTGATAATGACCTCATTAAACACACCCACGGCCAATCCGCGTATGTAACAAGATCCCAAGCAATTATCCAAAACTCCTTACACCAACATACGCGAATTACCAAAAAGAGTAATTTTCCCTATCTATTAACGAGTTTAAACCTTTTATTAATGAGTTTAAAGTGTGAATTGCGGCGGCTATGTGGGTGCTATCGCAGAATTTGCGACGATGCGACTTTTATTGCAACGTCGGCTGGAGCTAAGTGTGGTCGGGCCGAGGCCGAAGGTCGACGGGACCAATGGATGGCTGTTCCGGCTTTCGACAACTATTCGAACGGTGGAAAAAATATGTTAGGAATGGGAGCTTGGGGTGGGTTTTATTTTTGGACTTATGAAAGGACGAGGAGATTTCTTTTAAGTGACTGTGAATTTTATAAATATTTTGGATAATTATTATTTGTTTCAAGCAGAATGTTAAGCCAATACAGATTCTCAGATTTGTCGACTGATATGTGACAGTGTCTTAAACATGTTTATGTCAACAAAGGTGAATTCTATTATTTTCTATTCTTAAAACTACTCCTAGAAAACCCGACCCGACCCGACCCGATCCAACCCGACCAATGCTTGACCAATGTGACTAATACTTTAAGAATCAAATATTTTATAAAAATCTAGCTTCTAGTCTACACACAAGCTTTCAATTCTCCAAGTAGGATATAATAACTATCTGATCGGAATTAATTGTATGCTTGCTCTACGCCGTTGCATCATGTAGCCAGTCTACGCCACGCCCGTAGTCATAATGTAAGCGAGACAATTTCAAAAGACTACGGCGTACAAGATTCTAGGATATTTTTACAGTCAATATTATTACTTGGTGAACCTAACTGTTTTATGGTTTAGTAATTTATTAATTTATATAAGCATACATGGACAGAGACAGAGCAATTCATTATTTAAACGATGACTGTCTCAAGCGTAGGCCAACTAGCGAGCGAGTGAGCGAGCTGGGCAAGGCATCGTTTCACCTCTTTTCATACTTAGGTTCACACCGCGAACTACCGAAAGAGCCGAATGAAGTATGAAAAGAGGCTCGCCCGGCTCGCTCGCTCGCTCGCTAACTGGCAGTGTAGCCTGCGCATAAATGCTCGCAAAAGATATCCCATTTAGTTTTATAACATACACGAGAGATAAATTTATACTAATACATATTACAAAGTTTGTATGTTTGGAGTAATCTTCGGAACTTCTGAGTCGATTCCGAATATTCGTTCATGTCTGGGAAGCTACATTATCCCCGAGTGTGGCACAGGCCTAAAAACGTTCCCAAGGGAACGTTTAGGCAAATAATTAAGAACCATAACCCGAACGAATACGCGGGCAAAAACTAGTGCAATATAATCAGGTAGTAACAAATAACCAACATGAAATAAATCCAACGAGCTCTATGTACAAAAAAAATCCTAATAAAATAATATGAAAAATTCATTCTTCGAAACGGTGATGTGAAATATGCTAAGCATGGCATCCCGTCTTACCCACACCACACTACAGGGTTCAAGGTCAATTGTGACCGACCTTGGAACTCAAGGGCATTTTCTGTGGTAGTAATTATTTTTTCAGCTTTCGTTTTAATTACTGTTTGATGGTGAGAGTTTTTTATTGAATTAAGTTGGGAAAAGTTACAGTTGTTAGTTGTTTTATTGGACTACAAATTTCATTAATTTTTGGAATAATAGGTTTTTTTTTTGTAAATTAGATGGTAACAATTTTAAAAAGGAAAAAATATCGCACATAATTTTTTTTTATCCTACATTAAAAAAATTGGGAGTATATTTTCCCTTAAGATATCTAATAGGCAATTAAACTAGACGGGTGTGAGAAGGGTTTTTTATACCAAAGGAATACTACCGTTACAAAAACTTTTGCTTTTGAATTCTTACTCATGCAAAAACTCTTGTATCCCAATCGCTCAGTGCCCATTAATCCATCCCATCCGTTATCAAGTCGAGAACCCAACTGACCCAACTATTGTATCAGCCGCCCGCTCGTCACCCCTTATAATTAGTTTGTATCCAGTTCAATTATTTCATTACTGAGCTCACAATGTTGGTGCAAACATAGTGCCCTGAAAAACACTTTCTTTAACGTCCTGCTCTAGACTCAAAATGGCCGGCTATGACACTCGTAAGCTCTGTTATAGGGAACCCACTTCATAGGACACTTTTACGTTTATGTTGAACTAATTAGTTACTAAAAGCCTCTGCTTGTATCATACTGGTGAACTCTCTCATTTGCTTTAAGGTGAGCTGTACAGTTGTCTAGATGTACTTGTTAATAACAAACATAAAATAATAATAAAAAAAAAACAGTATAATACTATTATAAGGGAAATTACAAATAATATTTTATCAGGATAAGCCACTCAGTTCATTTCTCAGTATTATTTATTTAACATTCGAGGATTACATCATCTCTGTAATCAAAGGATAAGGCAAAGTTGTACTTAATAGTAGGTACACCCACATTTCGCCAGCTATGTTTAAGTCTTGTCATAGGGGGCGAGCCTATTGCCTCCAGAATATACAAGATGGAATTTTTCAACGCCACCTGGAGGGAAAGTACTCTAAATGTTGGAGATAGAAAATTTAACTCAAAGGAAATATTCCTTTATTTAAAAAAAGAAAAAATCTGCATTCAAAGATTTTCGTAAATTCGCTTGCCACACTCGGAAATCGAGCCGGCTTAATTCCAAAAAGTAACACTCTGTACTTTTATGACATCAATCGATAGGGTCTCCAGTATTTAGAGTACTTTCCCTCCAGGTGACGTTGAAAGATTCCATCCTGTATATAACTTCAGCTCACAACCATAAAAAATACAATTGCATTAATATATAAAAGCTATTAGAGTCAAAAAGTATTTTATGAAAGCAAAAATACAAACAAATTAAATGCACAAACACTTCTGTTCAAGAAAAACATTCAAGCAATCACAAACATAATTAAATTAAATAGTACTTAATTAAAATCTTATTTCGTTTAAACTTTACCTTTGAACTCGTAAATAACTCTGAAGAAGTTTTACAACAATTAAAACTCTTATAAGTAAGAACGAAAGCAATTAAAGTGATACACGCAACGAAAGAAATTAAAGGGAATTTAACACGAAGAAAGTAAATAAATTACGTTCTGCCACAAAGAGGTTCTTAGTACTTTTAATTATTAATTATGTTAAAAACGTTTAATCTCCTGTTTCAAAATTAGAATATTAAGAAAAAAAAACCGGGTCTAGGTTTGTCTGTTCGTTAGTCCATTATTCGTAGTCGTAGGTTAGGGTAGGGTAGGTTTAGGGTAGGTCGTAGGTAGGTAGGGTCGTAGTTGTTCTTAAATAAAAGCAAAAGATTTGCTAAAATCGTTCCAATAAATAGGCAGGCTTGCCAGTGATTAGATCCGTACTGCATACTTATGTAGATATCCTTAGTTAAAACTAGTGCTATCCGTACAAATAACCAATAATTACTCCTTAATTACACTATACATCCAAAGTGAAGCAGTCTTACCTTGTTTATATAATTATCACAAACTCGTACTTGAACATAATTGTAATGTATCAGATTATTGTAGCAATTTTCATAAAGTATAAAATCTCAAAATAAACACAGTGATGGCGCAATACCCATTTTTGTACCTTCTGCATCTATTCTAAACCAGCCACCTTTAAAGACCGTCGGTCCATCCCGCTATTAAGATAAAATCTATACGCTAAAATAAAGGAGAGTATCCAAAAACATCAATCTAGTCTTTATTACCAAAATTCACTTGTGTGGGCCGATTAATGGCGGCTTCGCTAGCATATAGTTTCTCTTGGGAATGTGAGTAACGTCGACGATCCCAGCTAATAGTTTAATAACACTATCCATGAAACTTCACAAAGATTACCCTTCGATTTTATGGCGATCTGAGATCGAAAATTCAAGGATCAAAGGAAGTTTTTATGGTGTGTTTATTTATAGGTTATTTTGGAAGCGTTATGGGGATTCTTTTCTTTATTGTACTGTGTAGGTGGTAGTAAAAATAAGTGATCTGCGAGGGAATATTGGTTTATGGCGTTTGAGGAATGGGATAATGTATTCGTTTATGCATTGCCTTTTAGATTTTCTAGATTCCAGATAGACACAATCTGGATCGATGTTCATTATTCTCTAATAGTATTACGAAATGATTCTTAAAATCTACGTTGAATCTATAAATCTGTTACACGTCACTGCCGGATGATAATATGTAATTTAAACTAAATAACTATGTTCTAAAACCTATAGGTACTTATACACATACGGAAAACTAATTTGGAAGTGCTCAAACCTACTGCTTTTATATGAAATCTCTTCCCGCCGACCTACACCAGGAGAGCAGGCGTAGCGTCGGCGTGTGGACTTTGATAAGATTACATGGGTAAATACAGTATACTATACTGTTTCATTATAATTATACAACTTGTTTGAGAATTATTAGAAGAATAATACCTTGGACCAGAATGATTTTACTATCAAGAGAGGCGCACGCCAAGGGCGCTTGTTTACTTTGGTTTGTTGATTTTTTACATCGTGTTACCAAGTCAATTTTAGTCTTTTGGCCGTAAGTTTCAGATTTATTTCGTTTGGTGTTTACAAAATTGCCTTTGTGCGTAAGTATAAAACAATAATAGATAATGTAAGATTCCAAGCAGTCGTGCAATTCTCGATCATAATTAACTGTGTCTTTTTATTTTAGCATTTTTTTAGGAAAGTGCTTTCATAATGTTCTTTTAATGTTGTGATCTTTTAATCATATTTCAATGCATAGATCTTTCTATTTCTTTTATATTTAACTAGCTTCGAAAAAATAACCTGTACTAGGTCCCATCCATCACAAAACCATCTACCTAGCATTCTATACATCAAACACACAAATGATTACCGGTAATTGAATTTTGTTGGTGTCATGGAGGTATTTAAAGCAAAATCTTAACATTTAAACTTGTTCCTTTAATTTCTCCGTTATTAAGTTCCCAGGACAGCAGATGCTTTTTTTCGCGATTAATTAGTCATCCCATGAAGAAAATTATTCGGTGTGATGGTCTGAATCACACGCTGTATTCTTGTACATAATATTAACTTGTTTGCGACTATCGACTATATAGTCGTCTATCTTTGTCCATTTTCGTGTAACGTTTCTACTCTGTATATCATATTCTAAATTAATTTACCTAATCTTATAGATAGGTACCTACTATTCTACGCGTAATAACTCGTATAGTTTAGTCATATCTCTTGAAATAAAACAGCGAAGGGCGTTCGTTTAACTAACAAACTGTCATCGCACGACACACACACATGGATAAGACTATGGTTGATTATAGGCTTATATATCAATGTCGCAATTTTCTACAGTCCTTTTACAGCTGTTATTTTACCTCTGAAAGTTGCTACCCAATAGCAACCTTCTCATAACGTGAATAAATATCGCAATGACAGCATCCCAATTGCAACCTATATAATTGTTAAGCATATAAACATCACTGTGATTTTGACAATGACGCTAGATAGGAGTATAAATAAAAACTTTAAAAGGAATGTACCAAAAGAATCGGAAATACCTAAATTTATATTGACAATATTCGGAATTAGCTCAAATGAATTAAATAAGCCTGCTTAGAGAATTGAAACAAGACCGATTCGATTGTCAGGTCTGGGTTTTTCCTATCCGAAAATTTCCAGTAGCAACCCGCAGTCTGGCCTGCATGGTTGCAATCTCAATCAAATTAGTCAACCAGAACCTATTGCAAAACAGGTTCGTCCCTATTTCATGGGTCCTAAACATAACAGGCGAAATATGGCTGCGCTTTCTGTCGAGAAAAACAAACGTGTGATGGTCACATAAAATAGATAAATCACGCCTTAAACTAGTATATGGGTCCTTCCATCTGAGATGCCATCGTTGTTACTACTAAAACAAGTTAGTCTGGTGGTACCGATACAATAATTACGCAAATAAAACAATTACAATGAGGTTACTAATGTGATGTTAGAATCTCTCGAAACAAACAGTCAGTATCCAATTACTATAAACTAGAGAACTTTAAAAACATCACTGACGTCGCGATGATAGGGGCCAACAAATGGGCCCAAGAAAAAGTTATATCGATAAGAAAAGGATAGAAGATTTACTTTTTTTATAATATTTTGATATTGTGGTTACGCAAAACATTTTTTAAGTACTAGAGTTTAATTTTTTGATAACGCACTACATATTTATATGTAAGTTCTGTACTGGTATTCTTAGTGGCTGTCTCAGCTTAGTCAAGCTCAACATACCTACATTCCACCCCATTGAACTTTGACAGCTATAGTTTGTTTAAAAATTGACATAAACGCTCACTTCTCGGGAGTTTGCCTAAAGAATCATCTATCAAATTTAAAGTAACGGAAAACTGTTAATTTGACAGATGATTCGTTACCTATTCTATAGCCAGATTTACACAGGGTAAGTAATTGACTCCCAATTTCAGGCTAGTAAGTACTGACCCGGGTTAACACTAAGTAAGTAGACCTAGTGTAAATTGATTTGGAGTCAGTACAGCGCTGTCGCGTCAGTGCTGAGTTCAATATTCCCACTTTAATATTTTGAAGCCAGTCCACCCTCCCAGCCAACCGCACCAGCGGCACTGACCTTGTCTAAAGGACCAAGCCAGTGTTTGGTCAGTCACTGGTTTTTGGTATTAAAACAAAATCTATTGGAATTCAATGACCACCTTTTACGTCGCGCGTCGGTCAAGAGCTAGTTTTGTATCTAGCTTTTTTTTTAGTTAGCCAGTATTATCCCACTCCTAGGCAAATAGTTTACTTAGTTAAAGAAAAACTTGATTAAAAAAGAAAAGTTTGAGATGATAAATTTCATAAATAACCAAAACCTTGAATTGCAGCAAGTTAATGTATGCGACTACATTGCGCCGAATTTCACGAGTGCTCAATGACTTTGTTTATTTACCTATAAAAAGTGATTAAGAAATACTGTGTAATGGGCCCAAATCTTATAAAACTAATACATGGATAGAATATTATTATTCGTGTTGCACATTCTTTGTACATTTTAAATAAGATACTAATGTTTTACAAATGTCTATTTTTCCAGATGATGCGGCGATTCAATATTTACACAATATGTTTAGTATTTGGTCTCAGCATTCTACTGATTATTAACATTGGATCTCAGTATACTGAGAAGGCATATTATCTAACACCCAACAAGGGTCGTAGAAATTTCAAGATTATCATAAAAGTCGAAGATGGGGAGAGTACCTACACGCAACAGATACCCATTGTACTATATGTTGGTTACCATGGCTCAACAGACATGGACAATGTGCTCGTAACGACGAATGAAAACCATTCCTATGAACAACCAGACCTAAAACACAAACACACAAACAGTCAAAATGCCACCCACAGTTCCACAGACATCGAAAAGATATTAGAAAAAGCAAGAACAAAAATAAAAGAGGAAATTTGTAACTATAACTTTTCTCAATCTGGTGTTCATAGATTAGAAGATTTAGTCATAGAATCCGGGGGACAGCCCCTGCGGACCCTTATAATATCATCATGGAGGTCAGGGTCTACATTTCTTGGAGACCTGGTGAATGCAGTTCCTAGTACTTACTATCATTATGAACCTCTTCTCATGTTTGGAATTAAACAAATTACGGAGCCAAGAGAGGCAACCAAACCCCTGAGTATGGTTAAACAAATGTTTAAATGTAATTTTTACGGTTTAGATGATTACTTTGAATTTGAAAGTAAAGACTTGAATGTGTTCAACCATCGCACACGATTATATGATTATTGTAAGGACGAGAATAGAAGCCAGTTATGTTTTAATGCAGAATTCACTTCTCGGTTATGCAAGCTGTTCCCGTTCCAAAGCATGAAACTTGTGCGACTAAGGTTACGGCCCGTTGAGGACATATTGAACGATAAAGAGTGAGTTATTGATATATTCCTGGCATATTATTTTATTGTTTTTATAAACCTTTTCAAAAAAATCTTTCGATGTTGATGAACCGCATGATTAACAGGCTCAACGTCAAAGTAATTCTAGAGGTGCGCGACCCGCGAGGAGTGATGCAGTCGCGGCGACACGCACACTTCTGCAGACACTCTCCAGATTGCTCGGACCCTTACCTGGTCTGTGCCGACATGGTCAGCGACTATGTGGCAGCAGGACAAATACTACAGAAGTATCCGGATAGATTGATGTAAGTTTTAAAATTCCATTGATAATCCATAGATGGAACTTTACGTTATTTTTAAATGGAAGTTGAGCTGATGACTGATGCAGGCGTATTGTCGAACGAGATAAGTCCACTCCGAGATGCAAATAATTATTCCTACAAAATGATTATAAAGTGATTGGACTTTAAAAGCACAACCCTGACCTTTGCATTCGTTTGTTTCATCTTGAGGATCAGTCAGTTAGGAAATGCTATTCGTCGTAGAGTCAAGATAGCGCAGATACTAGTTTTTGATCGACAACCACAAAAATGACATTGTTATTGTTTGACACTACAAAGTCGTTATACTACAGGGTAATGCGGTTTGAAGATTTAGCACTGAAGCCTCACGTTACTACTGACCGAATTCTGAAGTTCCTTAAGCTGGATGCAAGGCAGGTGTTTGATGAGTACCTGCAGCCGCACACTACTGTCGAGCTTCCTGGTTTTCAATCCACTTTCAAAGTCTCCCGCAACATTCCTTACAAATGGAAAACTGCTCTGGCCTTCAGTTCCGTCAATGAAGTACAGGTGCGTCACAATTTTGATGTTTAAATATTTTCGTAAATCTTTATCGTTTCCAATGAATTATAGCTTCTTTTATCATCGGCTGGCCGGTTTTATTAATTATTGAATATGAGTATTTCTGCCACAACACGATAAAACACAATTTAATTTATTTTATTTTTCCTTGTTGTTACAATTTTTTATTTATTTGTAAAGTTTTGTTCCCAGTAGCAGTATAATGAGGCTGAGAAAATTGCATAGTAGCAAAATGTCTAACAGCAAACTATCTAACTACAACAAACTAAACGAATGACATAACATTTCAGATGGCATGCAGAGAAGCTATGCGTGTATGGGGATACAAGATGGTGCACAACGAGACCCATATGATGAGCAAGGACTTTAACCCAATTGGGGATTATACAATCTGACATTGTTTGTTGGTCGCCTCATGTTGCTGGTGAACCACCCATGATATTGTAGTTTTCATTTAATTATTACCTATTAATTCGTGCATCTGTCTGTTCACCTACATTCCGTCCAAAAAAAATTGTTGATTGTTGTAACGACAATTTCAACGGAGGCACTTTGAAATTGTCATTACAACAATCAACAATTTTAAAAGAGTGTTTATTTATTACAATACCAGCGCTATGCCATTTATTTAGAAACACAACTTGCTAAGAGGGACTTCTTGACATTGTAGGTACATATTATTGTAGTGTAAAAATAGTGAAATCCACCACTTTTATAACAAAAGAACTACCACTTTTAAAGCAAACGTCTCATGATACTCACTGTTACTACCAGCAAAATCGTATTATGGGTTATTATACAATAGAAATTCTATATTCTATTGAATTTGGTAAACTCCATTGCGTCCGTCACTGTATCTAAGTTTCGATATTCCAAATGATTGCGTTTAGATGTTCAGATTTAGTCAAATATTTTTTTCTTCTTTTTTTACTTTGTGCAGTTAATAAAAAAAAAGATATGACATGGAAAGAAAAACCCTTAAATTGCTTTATACCTACATACAGTCACTGATGAACGCTTCTGAAATTAAGAGAGTACTATATCTAAAGAAAATTAAAATTAAATTAAAAACATTGAACTGAATAAAATAATGTTTGTAAGTTCACGTGATTGAATTTGATTAAAATAAGGCTAATAATAATAAAATTACGAGTACTTTAGATATAACATTAAATAATTGAAAAAAAAGGTATTAGATTTAGTAAGAAATTTTACCCGAGCAGCTTTGTGGAATAAAATGACTTTTATAAATTAACGGTATTAAATAGTTGGAACAAGACGTTATCAGATTTGTTATTTTAAATACACACAATTCCAAAACATACGCCTCTTCAGTATCCAATCTTGCTGTCAGTAAGCAAAATAAAACTTCTATATTCACCTCGATACGCGCGATAGACTATAATTCTATCAATAAATAACCAGGTGAGTCTCACATTTTAATTTGGTAGAATATTTTGTTATTATTCTACGTAGATGTTTAGTTATACGTACAACCTTTGTTTTTGTGCACATTCAACCTATATTAGGGCACTGTACTCATCATTATGAACAACATTAACCTACACCAGCGGGAATCGTCTACCAACCTAAGCCTAACCTTATCACAACTATGTTGGGGTCGGCTTCCAGTCTAATCGGATGCAGCTCAATACCAGTATTTCACATGGAGCGACTGCCTATCTAACCTCCACAACCCAGTTAGTACTGGGTAATACGATACCTCTAGGCATCTATGAGATAAGTTATTACCTCTAATCTGCGGTGACACCCTGGAAGATCCTAACTTCTTTACATAGTATAAAACAAAGTCGCTCGCGCTGTCTTAGATCTTATAAACTACGCAACGGATTTTAATGCAGTTTTCAGCAATAGATAGTGAATCAAGAGATAGGTTATGTATGCAGTGGAAAGGATACTGCCGCGAAAACTGTTACCACGTATTCAGTACAACATTATGAGCCGGTGCCACATATGTACATATTTTTCAGCGGTTATAAAAAAACACCTGTTTCCTGCAAAAGTATAATACTTACACTTTCAAAATGTATAGAACAGCTGTTTTTTTTTTCAATAACCGATGATAAATTTCTAGGTAGGGGGCTCAGAATGATACCTACTGAATTCGTGGTAGCCCTTTTCACGTCGCTGTGCCTTCCATCCCGTATATTGCACCCGGAAGCCGGGGCGGATCGCTACTAATATTATAAATGCGAAAGTAAGTTAGTTTGTTATCTTTTTCAACTCAACCATTTTTTCAAAATGGTTAAGTTGAATAGTGCTGATCCATGCGTCATGTTCGTGAACGGGCGCTGTCAGTTGTGACTGGTCATCTCTTAGTTGCCACGGCTTATTTGAATTAATTATTTTATTTTTTTGTTTAATTGTCTTTTTTGTGTTTACTATGGACACTTTTAACGTGCACATCTTGCTACATCGTTCTCACATAATGTACCATCTCAATATGAATGATGTAACCAAGGTTTTGTAACAATATGCTGATTTAAAAGAGTGTCCATGGAGTTTCTTGCCCGTTCTTCTCCATAGAGATCTACGCTAGGGAATGGGCAACTACAGTACTTTCACAGTTTTTATGCCTTGTGACTGGGACTGTAGCTACATTTCATTGTTATCTTTGTTTCGACAGTTCAAAAGTGCCTGTAACTGGCCTACTTGAAATAAATGCTTTGATTTTGATTTTGATTTTCACGACCAGGTACACCACTGAACCGATCATCCTGATATATTGGATATACGTTGTCAGATGGAAACGGACATAATTATGATACCTTTCACCCCGAAAAAAAGTTATGTTCCCGAGGAAAACAACAATAACGTTGTAATAATAGATGGCACCTCGTCTTTCGAATCATGTTGAATTATATTCATACAGAAACTTTAGTAGTGTGTTAAGAGTTTAATTATTAAATTATAAATTAACGCGAGCGAAGCCGCGGGCAAAAGCTATATATTATATTTGGTTGGCGATGGGTTGTTATCTCGAAAGGCATTGGAGCAGTATTTAATTTTATGCAATTCTTTTATTATAGCTGGCAGACGTTGCTCAATCTTGATGGTCTCCGAGTTTGCTGGTGATGCCTTCAAACTAGTTTGAGGACTAGCAACCGGGGTAGCCTTGCAGCTTTGACATTTCCATGTCTTTCTCGCCAAGTTTTCGCCATCCAGCCTCAGTTATCCCAGCACAGGGAAAGTCAAAATTTAACACACGTAACACCATCTCTCGATTCCGATTACACGTAAAAATTTCGACTGACTTTGGCAGAAAGTTTGAGAGACACTGCCTATTGACTTGGAACGCTTGATTACCGTGATAAATGTGATGATAACGACCGGCAATTATGAAACTTAAAGGAAAATGAAACAAGTTATTCTTGTATTTTCAAAAAATAAGGTAACTGGTTTATTGCAACGAAAAACTGTGTTTTCTTTTCAATATTGTAAACGCGTCGGCATTAGTATACCGTATATTTATATATCACTTTTTTTTACTTAATAATTGTGAAAGTTCTTGCTAATTTCTGACGGCAACACAAACAAGTTACTTAAGACTAGTAAAAAAGTGTCTACAAAAGTAATTCTAAAAAGTAGAATTGTAAAATTACAAAAGTAATTCTAGTTCTAAAAAAGTGTCTAGTTTCGTTTCATCATTGTTTTTGCTGAAAGACGTCGACTGTAGGACATCAAGCTCCAATAATTGCCACCACGATCGTTCGAGTTAGTACTTTTCAGAACTAATAATCTCAAATACTATTAAATACAATGTCAAACGATACTAGATTATATAACACACACGTGTCGTTGTAGTGAAAATGATTCTTTATAAAAAGGATTTTTTTATTAATACTTTATTACTTTAATATTCCAAACAAAATCTAACTACATATATTAACACGGACTATAAACTAACAAATGGCATAAAAAACTCCTCTTCAACGCTGTCAGCTGGTAATGTACCCAAGAGACTGGCGGCGTTGCAACGTTGTATGGCAACACTTAGCCGCTGGCCAAGATAAAAGTCAGCCCATGGATGGGTGACGGGAAGCGTCAAGTTGCTGAGCGTTTAGATAGTTCCTTAAAAAGGCTGGGGTCTGAGCACTTTACTTTTTGTTTCCTTTGAAATACATAGTATAAAATGTCTTTCCTTGCAGATGATGCGAGGATTTAAAGTTAACACAATCTGTCTCCTGTTTGTTGCCAGTATTCTGCTTTTTATTGATATTATGATTCGATATAATGACAACTCCTACTCTCTCACACCTATCAAGATCCGGAGGAATGGAGAGATTGATGTCAAAGTCGAAAATGGAAATGAGACAACGCAACAAATACCTATTATACTGGACGATGAAACCCAAGTTCCAATAAAAATGGAAAATATACCCAAAATAACAAATGAAAGCCATTTCTTTGGTGTCTCAGACCTCATCACCCATCATCACCTCTCATCACTTAACGATGAAATCCACAGTTCCTCAACCATTACAAAACTATTAGAAAAAACGCGATTTAAAATCAAACGGGACACATACAACTATACATTTTCGCAGTCTGGTGTTCGTGGTTTAGAAAATTTAGTTATGGAAACAGGAGGAAAGCCCTTGATTAGTTTAGTTGTATCAACATGGAGGTCAGGATCTACATTTACAGCAGATTTGATAAATAATGCGCGTCCAAGTACTTACTTTCTCGACGAGCCCCTGTACCTGTATGGAAACAAACAATTTAGGACACTGAAAGGAACGAGTGAAGTCCTAAGCGTTGTTAAACGTATGATGAAATGCAACTATAAAGGTTTAGAGAATCACTTGAACATTAGAAAACATTTTGGTAAGAGTAGCCGTAACACCACAGTGTGGAAGTATTGTAATTACGAGGGTCACGATGATCTTTGTTATGATGCTGAGGTCATTTCCAGGTTATGTAAGCTCTTCCCTTTCCAAAATGTGAAGCTAGAAAGACTAAGGTTACGACTCGTTGAGGAAATATTGAAAGACAAAGCGTGAGTTATTTTAAATTTTTACTTACTATTTTGCACTGGTAAGTACCTATCTAAATACTTTAATATCACAACATTTTAAAAACCTATCAATATTTTTGACTATTATTTCTATACTTTGAAGACAATCTTTTTGCCAATGATATAAAATTTACAGGCTTAACGTGAAGGTGATACTGTTAGTGCGTGACCCTCGTGGAGTGATGCAGTCGCGGCGGCACGAAGGATTTTGCAACAGATCTTCAGACTGCCGGGACCCCGCCATGCTCTGCGCCGACATGATCAGCGACTATGTGGCTGCAAGAAGATTGCTGCAGCAGTATCCGGATAGACTGATGTATGTCATCACATCATGTCATTGCACAAGAGGGTAGTCAACAGCACTTTTCAATGACAAACTTACTATTGGCTGTAAAAACACGGTTCATCCATAGATCTTATGTGACGTCACATAATAGCCAACTAAATGACTAGACTATTTGTTGGTTTCAAAGTAACAAAACTCAATTTTTACAGCTAAATGTTGCAGTATTTTTTTAAAGAAGTTGTGCCTTGGTATTAGTGGTTATTGGTATCAACAGTGGGGTACCACTGTAGAAGTTCCGGTAAGCGTCCATAGATCCGCATCGTACGAATCTCCAGCAATCCACTGTCATTTGGATTATCGTAGGATGTAGACGGGCGGAACTGTGAGTGTGTGACAATGGAATAGGTGATGAGGCATATGCATCCATGATCTAAAACCATTCGGTTGGTGGAAGGGAGGAGAGCCGAATGAAAATGGTGGTCGTGAGCACCAGCGGTGGGCTCACCACCATCTATCTAGCCTTTTCTCAACTAGAGGCTGAACGGCTTCCAGTCTAACCGGAGGCTGCTGAATACCAAGATTTTAAATGGAGAAACAGCCTGTCTAACCTCCTCATCTCACGTTACTCATCTCTTGGTAAGACTGGTTGTTTCGGGTTTTTGATGCTTTTGAGCTTCTGGCTCAGCCAGAATTAACGGTTAATTAAACAAGCTTTCCAAGTCACGGAGGGCTCGAAATATGGATGGTCACCCAAGCAAGCGACCCATGCGGGAGTTGTTACTTAACCACGGGTCCGCTCGTACGACGTCAACGGCATGAATAATTGGCCGTCCAAGCACTGGCGTCGGCATTTCCGACAAGCAGATGCACAATGTCCTTTTTTAAAGTGTGTTTAAATTGCAGGGTGATCCGGTTTGAAGAATTAGCTCTACAGCCTAATATTACGTCTGATCGATTTCTAAACTTCCTAAAAGTTAAAAGAACGCAGGCATTTGATGATTTCCTGCAATCGCACACCAATATTGAGGTGGCTGGTGCTCATGCTACCTCCAGAGTCTCCCGGAATGTGCCCTACAAATGGAAGACTTTACTGAGCTTTAGTAACGTTAATGAGATACAGGTACTTAGTCATTTATAATTTTGTAAACTTTCTAAAACAGCTACTTATTAGAACTTTGGTTTTCATAAAAACTGCCTCATTCATCTAATGGCCGCAAGCACGACTGCTGAGCATGAGGTCTTGGGTTCGATTCCCAGGCAGAGCAAAAGTTTTATTAGGTTTTTCCATCAGAATTCCCTCATCGACAGAACCTGGATTTCTGCCCGGTTGGAGGCTCGCCCTGCATTGAAATGAAACATAACTGGTGAAACGTGGGTGTGCTAGTACACTCGTACATCAGCCTCAATCTTAGGGGATCACAAGCGTCATGCTATGTAGATATCCTAAAATTGCAGATGAGCTGCAGAGAAGCTATGCGTGTATGGGGATACAAGATGGCGCACAATGAGACCCATATGAAGAGCAAGGACTTCAACCCCGTTGGGAATTACACGATTTTATAATATCGTGCTATAATAAATGACATAATATACATACACTCACGCTATTTTCCCATAGGGATAGGAAGAAACCACAAGACGTCTCTTGCTACGATCCTTACATACTACTTTTGCCTCGTCCACGTTCATAGATCTGGTCATACACGACGCCGGTTGCGAGTACTACGCACCTGACCTTTCTGAAAAACCTCACCAATGTTTGTATTTATAGGGCGTCCCCCTCCCGGCCTTGCCACTCATATCTGCCATGTATCAGTGCCAGTTATTAGCGACTTCCACGCATCCTCTGAACATGAAACTATCTAAGCATACTCTTTTCAATTTTATCACCAACAACAATAATTGCATA
This sequence comes from Eugnorisma glareosa, assembly GCA_947578425.1. NCBI lineage: Eukaryota > Metazoa > Arthropoda > Insecta > Lepidoptera > Noctuidae > Eugnorisma > Eugnorisma glareosa. Next base: position 995,259 of record OX387970.1, read on the forward strand.
AAAACAATAGTTACACCAAATCTCATTTTGGATTCTGATTTGTTGAAACAGAAACATAAGAATCTGCATAAAATATTACTCTAAGTAATAACATACGAGTCCCGGGCGTGGCATTAGCATGCAACATGCTGTTACTGTTCTATGCCATATCAACATGTCGCCCCGCGTCTTAACTAGGACGCTCTGGAGTAATTCCAATTTAAACGATTTGGCAAGGAGTTGTTAGGTTTCAACGAGTTTAAGTTTCAGATCAACAGTTGGCGATTGAGGCTTTTGAATAATTCTGTTTTGAGACAAAATGTCTTGCTTAATGTAAGACGGTCTTACTGTCACCTTCATCATCCATTCGGTCACTGTATGATCCATCATCCATCCTTCGTGGAGGACAGGCGTGATATCATGTTATGTAACTATAAGAAGCTTTTTATGTGCAAATAAAAAGTGTTTATGTACTATACTAAAATGTCAGTTATCAATAAAATTAAATACAAATAAACCAACCATCGAGTCAGATTCCACGTACACGGTTGAGTTACTAACAAAGCACTTCCTTGATTGAAACAATGTTTGACGTGAACAAGATGGATTCAGATGATTGATTGGGATTTCAAATTAGAGATGTTGGATTGTACTGTATGCTATTATCGTAATATTCAGTACTGACGAGACGACTTCCGAACTATTTTCATCAGGACTGTCTCGGTGGACCATTAGGTCGCAAGTGCGAGTGAGTATAACGTCCTGGGTGCATGTTCCAGGTCGGGCAAAGTGTTCTTGGCTTTTTCAGCAGGTGTCCATCTCAGAAAATCTCCGATGTGTTAAGCGGAGGTATGTAGGGTACCTAATGGTACACGCACATTTCGCCAATTTGTTTAAGTCCCATTGAAGGCGAGCCTATTGCTGCTACTGATATTCCAGACAGAAAACCCAATTATACTTTGCACGTACAGGGAATCGAACGCAGGACCTCATGCTCAGCAGTCGCGCTTGCGACCACTAGACCAACGAGAAAAAATATAGCAATACCTACTAGCTGCTACCTCAACCAGTGATCCAATCAGGTCAGCCTACCAATTCTATTTAGTTTCCCCATTCATCAATGCTGACGTAATGGAGCTCTAGAAATGCATAAATCACATTGTCCAGTGGATTGACGGCCGCTTGATTACGGATTACCCGGGTAATCCGCTGTGATACCACCGATTTGTCATACTGCTTTTATTTAGCCTGCGTTTATTTGAACAGGGGTTGGACTCCGAGTGGATTGGGATTGTCGGATTAGAGATATGTTTACTTTTACGTGTGGCTAGGTTTGCAAAAATATTTTCCTTTTCTGAGTAAATGAAGGTTCAGCACTGAGCGTTGGAATAACTTTGCATTGCATTCGAATTGAATCTAATGAAACTAGTTAGAATTCATCCACCCCAAGTGGTAAATTTTCTCAGCACAGTTTAAATTAGAGACTAAAATTAAAATGCAAATAGCAGATAATGCACAAGGAACAACAAAAAGATCCATGCACTTGATGCCGAATCCAAAATGAGCGAGACTTCCATATTCATGGAGGCTTCAAAAGCACTCATTTGCCGACCATTAGACGGTGCCATTCAGTGCAATCGTATAACAAAAGGCACGTTCGCATTCAAATCAAACTGAATAACGTTTAATCTTCATAGAATATTCCAATGCTAACGAGATCGCGAGAGATTTCCAATGTCCGCCTTCGGTTCTCACGAGGACTCTAAATGAACTAATTCCATTATGAAAATCTTTTTCTTCGTCAAATTGGAATAATCCTGCGTTTTGTTCGGATTAAAAACGATTTATCAAAAGAATTGTTTGCTGTAAATAAAATAGGATCGGAACGAGATGAGGCTCGGATTGCTTGTGCAGATGTTACAAGAAAAATGGTCTCTGCTGTAATTTGGGACGCTCCTCTTTCTCGACAGCCTGTATTGTTTAGAATCCTATTAAATGCTATGAGGCTTGTAAATGTTTGTGTTAATGTTAAGCTTGAAATGAGGAAAATGCTGGATTTATGGTCTTGTTTGATTATTATTTCGAGATGAGAAATTGTTTTGAGTACTTCCGATCTGTACGTTTACGAATAAACGGAATGAAAATATACATTTTAATCAATCAAATCACACATACATATTATTATGACATATTATTATGACTGTTGACGACTTTGCGCGCGTTGTTTTGTATTTTTTTAGTTATGCTTATCAACTGTACACTACTCAGATCAACCAAGCCCAACCAACAATAAGTAACGACTGCCAAGTAGATGATTTCCCGAAATCATTGCAACATAATAATATTTTCTTTAAATTCGTTTGAAATATGCAAATGCCATCATCTTTATCAAAGTCCCCGCTTCAAGACAGGAAACAATTTGAATAAGACTCTACATTGTCATCGACAACGTAAACGCTTATACAATATTTAAACGACGATGTTACAAGAAAGCTTCTATTGTGTATTTGGAGGAAGAGTACTGTGAGTTTGGAATAAGGCCTCGCCTTATCAAAATTAACAAAATTAAGTTAAAAAATGCAAATGCAAAAAAAAATAATGAAGGCAAAAAGGCAAAGTTAGTAAATGAACAGTTTACATGGTAAATATCCCGTTTCTAGTGTTAATAATAATGTTAGTGAGCATGACAGTTTAAAAAGTTATAAGGCCTCGCCTCTGATGCACGAGGTTAGGGATTCAAACCCGGGCAAGTACCAATAATTATGATTTTATAATAATGCATGTAGGTACTTTCTAAGATTATCTTGGACATCACTGACATTGGTGAAGGAAAACATCGCAGGGAAACCTGGAGTTATACTTAATTTAAGTCTGAAATCGCCAATCCGTCTTGAGCAAGCGTGATGTTCCATGCTCGTGTCTTCTCTGTATAAGGTGAGGCCGTTGCCCAGCAGTGGGATAGTAATAGTCTGATAGTGGTGATAGAAATGATTAGAAAATGTGGTCGCAGACCGCACTTTGTTTAAATCATACAAACAAAGTAATAATTTTGATGTTTTACACTCATTATGATTTGCCTTTTTAGGAGCTAACTGTCTTATTGGTCTAGTGGTGGATGCTACTGCTGAGCCGGAGGTCCTGTTCTAAAATACTAGGCTGGACAAAGTTTATCAGTGTATTCAGTTCTTCCATTATGAATTTCTTTGTATCAGCGTCGGAGTCTGGATTAATACCAGTTGATGACAATAGACCCCTACTAAATGGGACTTTAGTGGTGGTGGTGCTGGAGACGAATGTTAGGAGTCACGTGGACCGAATTTCGCACCAAAACGTCTCTATACTCCAAGAACTCGGCATTAAACAACGCGTTTCAGTGGTAGTACAGAGTCGCATATTAAAGTTCTTCGGAGACGTTTCCCGGCGCGAGAGTGACTCCATCGAGCGCCTTGTCATACAGGGCGAGGTGGAGGTCAGCAGCGGGCGGGGAAGGTTGCCCATGCGATGGACCGACCAAATCAAGTCAGCAATGACAACCCGAATGGCGCAGCGGTATAGTGAGGCTGCCTTACGTTCTTAGGGTTCCGGGTTCGAATCCCGGTAGGAGCAAATGTTTGTGTGATGAGCGTGAACATTTGTTTCCGAGTCATGGATGTTTATATGTATAATAAGTATGTATTTACAAACAAAAAGTATCTATGTAGTATAATCAACTATTTAGTGTCCACGACACAAGCCTCGTTGCTTAGTGTGGCGCTGTGTGTAATGTCCAGCGATATTTATTTATTTATTTAATGGGTGGTCCCTTGCATGAGTGCACCAGGATGTCGGCCAACAGTGAGAGGTGGCGAAACATCGTGAGGCGAATCACATCTGCCCCTCCAGAAGTCACTACATGATGACCACGACCGGTCTGTCAAGAGTGTCACGACAAAGAAAGAAAGAAAAATGGGACTTAAGCACAACTAGCGAAACGAAAGTTGTAGGTAGATACACCTCTGCCGAATTCTTCGGGCATTATAGGTTTGATGTTATGTTAGCAGGATCGATCTATTCGCGAACGGGAGTGCTCGGTTTAGTTCGCGTAGCTCGTCTGTCGAAGCGGCTCTTACGACTTAGTTTGTTCGCGAACTACACAAGACTACTACCAATGCTGACGATGATTTTTTTTTTTCAATAGCCTTGTTGGTCCCACTGCTGGACAAAGGCCTCCCCCATAAGAAAGGAATATTGCTTAAAATGAGCCAAGTTCAAACATAAAGTGAGTGAACTAGATATTAATTTGGTTAGTCATTAGGGAGGCTGGGGATCATTGCGAATTTGAATCAAGAGCGTTCCATATTCATGAATCAGATCCACCCGTAGGTTCACGGCTACGGTTACACACGCCGCCGCACCGGTTATTCATAGTGGGTGTTTGATTTTGCAATGTTACTGTATTAAATTGTATGTTACTTGTAGTAGTAATATATTGTAGACTTTTCATTTCATACTTACATAAACTCACACAACTAAAACGACAGAACGCCTGAAACAATCATTGCATACTCCTTTCACCTCGTCCATGTCCGTATGACATCTAGTCATAATAAAAAATATTTCTACGAAAGTTAATGCGCGTACTCGTGAAAATAATAATAGTTTTTGTTTCATCGACGTCGCGCCAGGATTGCCAAAGTTACAGCGTTGTAAAGTTTCACTTTTTTAAATTTGCGTTCCTTCGAGCGCTAATGCGATGACGTCACGCTGCGAGTGTCATGTCCAATTGCGGGTGATGCGAAGTGTTTACGTTCATAAAATGAGATTTATAAAGTGGTTTGCACTTATTATTGCGACTTGCAGCTCGCAGCGTGACGTCACACTTTAGTTGGATTTTGCCGCGGATCGGCTACTTTAAGGTTAATGTTTAATATCTCAGTCACTTTTGAAGATACGAATAAACAACAATCAATCCAACAGCACACATAATATTGTAACGGTTATAATGATCATTGTGATTTTGGCGGACGTGACAGTAGCAGTATTGCAGTAGCAGTGTTGCTGAAGCAACACAGAATTCTTATCATAACGGAAATAGAGGTAACTGTGATTTGACACAGACATCATACCAGAGTTAAAATAATTTTGAAAAGACTGTACCTATTGTTCCACAAACACAGCAAAAAAAGAAAATCGTGTTATTCCTATGTTTATCTAAATTACCTATATTGCTACATAATATACAGGTTTCTTTTAAGCAAAGATTTGTTGAAACTTGACCCGTAAAGATCAAACGTTGTAAAAACTAACATAATTACTCGCATCAGAGCTGGCTATCCAAATAATAAACAAGAACCTCTGTTTAATATGCGGGAGCCGACGGCAAAACGTCCCGACATCGCTTTAGCATTTCAATAGCAACAAATTGTGAACGATATAAAGTCCAGTTAGGCTTGTTGCAGAGCGGCCATTTTACGACAGGCACGTTCGTTAAGCACGTGATCGTCGGATGTGAAATTATAATGGCTACAAAAGGAATAGATGTCCGAACTAGTGGTTGCAAGCGCTTCTGCTGAGCATAAAGTCCTGGGTTCGACTACTAGGTCGGTTACATTCCATCAGCAATTTCTCAGTTACCAAGGAGTCTTCGTTCATGCCGCAACAGGCGCCATTTTCAAACTTCGTCTAATATACTCATTACTTACTTTATCCATTTTAGTCCCTCCACACATCCATCTCAACATTCACATCTCTACTACACGCAGTCTTTTTTAATTCGTCTCCTTTACTGCCCAGCATTCCTTGTAAATTTTACTCTTAAACTTCAGGGGCATCCGTGGGTCGCTAGTTTTTCTAGTGACCTACCGCCATTTCTTCCTTCCTGAGTTGATGGGCGGACGTAACGCACCGGGCGTTACGTCCCAGTCTACTTCACCACACCTTTAGATTAGTGACCCGAGGTACCAAAAATCGGAATAGATCCGTATGGTCGTTTCGACAGGAGACAAGTCTGGAACGACCGCTGAAATGATAAAATATGTTTTCCGTTTTAATAATAATAATAGCCTTTATTCAACAATCTTAAAACATATTTCCTAAATATTTAACTTTAAAATTACACACCAGTTTCGCGAAGATTGTCTTGCTTCCCGACCTCCCCTAAACCTTGCCACAGAGTGCGATCATGTGTTTTCCTTCTCCACATAATGCCTGCTGTTCTTTTGATGTCATCCTCCCACCTACGACGTTGTCTCCCTTTCTTCCTTTTGTAATGTCTTGGATACCACTCGGTTACGTCCTTAGCCCATTTATCTTTTTTGTTCCTCATCATGTGACCTATCCATCTCCATTTCAGTTTTTTAATAGAATCAGTCACATCCGTAACTCCAGATTCTTCACGAATTGTTTCTAGTTTTATTTAAAAAAAAATGACACCTGTCACCTGGGACAGTCGAGAAAATTTTATTTAAAATCAATAATGTTATTTTTTCACAATAAAGCCTGTTATACGTACTGAAATGAATGCCTAATCTCCTGAAGTTTTTTTAAACTATTTATAACAAGCTGATCTTTAATAGTATCAGAAAATTGTGAACATTTTAAAGTTGACGTGCTTTCTATAGTTTTGTGCCCTGTGATTCTATGTTAGTGCCTGTGTTTGGCCTTTATATTGGATGACCCGAACTTCAGTTCTATAGTGTCGAAGGCCAATTTAAATCCGGATCTGAGTTCGACGCAGGGCCGAGGCGACACCAGGCTCCAATTCACCTGGCCACGGTGACGAGGGCTGCCCCGACATGCGTTTATCGGGTGTGCGGTGTCCCAGGCCCGCAGTGCGTGTGTGCCGCCGCTCCTGATAGCGTGTCACCATTTGACTTATTGTCTATTCAGCTTTTTTTTTTTTTTTATTTTAGTTTAATAAAGTTATTTTTGTTAGGTTCATTTTTTAAGAATTAGTTTAATGAGTAGTAGCAGCAGCGATGTGGTGGGGAATAGTAGTAGTCAACCTTCAACTTCGCTGAACACCCTGGAGAGATGCCCGCTTTGTACCCAGGCACGTTTTTTTAAAGGTAAGAGGGGTCTGAATGTGCATATTGGTAAGGTACATAAACCTCCAAATGCCTCAGACCCTGTTTCAAATCTTCCACCTTCAACTTCGGCTACATCAACTTTCGACCCAATCTGGCAAACCCTTTCCAAATTCAAAAACTCAGTTCCTGTTTTAAAGCGAGTTCCCCGCGGTGCTAGGCCGCTAGTTGCACAAAACCTAGCAGGTTGTGTGCGCCTTGCCATCCGAGAGAACTCGCTAAGTGCTTGGGAACAGTTGCTTACCTTCCCTTACCCGAATACTTCATGTTCAAAAGAATTTGGCCACAAAAAAGACTTTAACAGCTCAAATTAAAGATAATTGTAATATTTCGGCTCAAAATTTTTATTTAAATTTAACGTCCCAGGGATATACCTCTCGAGGAGGTATATCCCATCTGGTTGAATCAAAGTTAGGGGAAGGTGACATTAGCGGTGCAGCCAGGATTCTCTTTAGTAGCGATGTGGTGGCACCGTGTTCTCCAGAAACACTCGCAGCTCTGGAGACCAAACATCCCGCCCCCACGGATGGCCTTTCTTTTCCCGAGCCTCCTGAGTCAGACATTCACTCCCTCACCATTACAGGTCGAGAGGTGGTCACAGCTGTTTGCTCCTTTCGGAGCGGCTCCGCAGGCGGCCTCGACGGCCTAAGTCCCCGGCACTTAAAGGACCTAATCTGTTCAGGCGCCGGGGAGGCCGGTGAGATGCTCTTGAAGGAGCTTACAGCTCTGATTAACCTTATGCTCTCCGGCAAGGTGAACGAGGCCGTCATCGACGTCTTGTACGGGGCCAATTTATGTGCCCTGCGTAAGAGGGATGGCGGCATTCGTCCCATTGCCGTGGGTACTACTTACCGTCGTATGGCAGCCAAGATTTGCTGTAAATTTTATGGTGAGGCTGTTTCGGAAAAATTTAAGCCCGTGCAGCTAGGTTACGGCTCCAAAGGGGGCTGTGAGGCTGCCGTACACGCTTTGTCGACCTACCTAAATTCTGGCAAAGGTGAGGTCATCCTGAAGGTTGATATAAAGAATGCCTTTAATTCAGTTAATAGGGACACCTTGTTAACAGAAATTAAAAAAGAATTACCTCAAATTTATAGTTTTCTTTGGCAGTGTTACAGACATCCGTCTAAATTACTGTATCGGGACAACCTTCTGGAATCTGCTGTTGGCTGTCAACAAGGTGACCCGCTCGGGCCAGTGATATTTAGTTTAGCTATTCACCCAATTGTTCGACAACTAAATTCTAAATTTAACGTTTGGTATCTTGATGATGGAACCTTGGGGGGCGACGTAGATACTGTTTTAAATGATTTAATTTACTTAAAAAATAAACTTCATTCCATTGGCCTTGACCTTAACCTTGCAAAATGCGAACTTTATTTAACGGACTGTACCAACAGACAACTGACTATTCCTAAATTTAACGCAATAGCCTATATAACATCAAAATTATTGAAAAAAGTTCTCTTCGTCTCCTTGGGTCTCCAATCTTCGAGATTTCCTTTCCCGATTTTATCGAGGAAAAAATACAAAATTTCAATGACATTTCGGAAAGATTACTCCAAATTAAAATGCATTCGGCCATCACCATAATCCGTTATTGCTGTTTCGGCCCAAAATTAACTTATTTTCTACGTGCTTCCCCTTTATGGAAGCACACTCATCTTTTGGACCAAATGGATCAAATTATCAGAAATACTTTATCATCCATTTTAAATGTGGCCTTGGACGATCGAGCTTGGACACAAGCTACTCTTCCCATTCGTATGGGAGGACTCGGCGTCCGCAAAATTTCTAGTATTAGTTTACCGGCTTTTATATCCTCGGTCCACGGCACTGAGAAATTAATGAGGAATATCCTGACTTCCACACTGATTGATTTTGATGTGCCGTGCTTCTCCGAGGCTATCAATGCCTGGAAACTCGCTTGCCCAAATTCTGAAGAACCCGACCATCCATTTTCCCAGAGAAGGTGACACGAGCCGCTCTGCAGAGTAGTTCAGAACAATTTACTGAACACGTCTGCTACTACTGCTGAGCGCGCTCGTCTGCTGGCTGTGGGTGAGTGGGAGTCGGGTCTTTGGCTTCACGCACTACCGTCGTCGAACACAGGTACGTTGTTCGACGACACTACTTTCCGCCTCGCTGCTTCTCTACGCCTAGGTGCCGCATTATGTTCTCCTCATCGCTGTCACTGTGGTGAAGTTGTCAACAGCCTCGGACATCACGGCATGTCATGCAGCCGAAGTGCGGGCCGTTTTGCAAGGCACGCGAATTTAAATGACATCATCCGACGAGCTCTTGTCACCGTCGGCGTTCCAGCTATATTAGAACCCAATGGCTTGGCACGCGACGATGGCAAGAGACCGGACGGGATGTCTTTGTTTCCATGGAAGATGGGTAGGCCTTTAGTGTGGGACGTAACATGTGTCGATACTCTTGCGCCATCCCATCTTCCTAGCTCATCGTGCTGTGCTGGGGCTGCCGCTGCGGCTGCAGAGAACCTCAAGCGGCGTAAATATAGTAACCTCATTGGTAACTATATTTTCGAGCCGTTTGGGGTTGAAACTCTAGGACCGTGGGGTCCGAGCGCTCACAGGATATTTCTAAACGTTTAGTTGACACTTCCCGTGACCCAAGGGCTGGCTTTTACCTTGGCCAAAGGCTTAGCGTTGCCATACAACGTGGCAACGCCGCCAGTCTCTTGGGTACATTACCAGTTGACAGCGTTGAGGAGGAGTTTTTTGACGCCATTTTTTAAGTTTGTTCCTAGGTCATTTACTTTAGGTTATTTTAATTAATAAGTCTGTATATTGTGTATATTAATATTCTTGGTTAAATAAAGTTCCTATTACTTTCGCAGTTTTATGTCTGTGCCAGTTCTCAGTACCAATCTCCAGGATACTCGTAGAATAGTATTTTTTTTGGATGATAGTAGCTGAGACAAAATAAGAGCCCTTACTCATTCATTTTCCCAACGAAAATCAAAGCAATAAATCAAAAACTATTATAGCATCAGAGGACTAAGCGTAATAAATGTAACAATGGGCTCAAAATAATATTTTTCATTAGAAACGCGTCGTAAATAACACGCGTGACATTATTGTAGAGAGCGAATTTATGAGCGGACAGTGTTGCTCAATATATTGGGTGCTAAGCGCTAATACCAGGTTCATTGTTCCACTGATATTTAGTGCGAGGATTTTTAGTATCAGCTATATAAATTATCTGTATTAGAAATATCGCCCGCGTGGAGTTCGGGAATTGCCCACGAGATCTTACTTCTGGGATAATAAGTAATCTATGTGCTGTAACAGACTATAATCTATCTAGATCTGTTCAGCCGTTCTGGTGTCATTGGATAACAAACATGGAACAATTAACAATTATTATTAACAATTATGGATGGATATCTCTTGCATGGATGGCCATGCAAGATATATCCATCCATAATTCCAGAAACTTTCGCATTTATAATAGTTTATGTTAGATATAATACATATATGTTTAATATTCATTTTTACTTTTAAAGTTGAATAGAAAATATAAACAATGATTTGTGTAAGTATTTAGTTTAATTTGAGTAATACAGTCTGTACACACACTCGCGTTTTGTAACATGTAGTTACTGATAACTTGTATAATATTAGTTCACTTCATAGTAATATTAATTAGGTGCCTACATTACTGAGAAATATTGATACCTTGGTTTGAGATTGGACACCGTTGGCGACAATGAAATGATAATTAATTAGGAATCTATGTATAGACATATAACACTTTTACATAATATTGAATATGAATGTCGCGTAACACGACCAACGCGAAAATCGGCATTTCACATATATTCACAGAAACGTTCACCTCAGAAAAATTCTACCTACTTACTACTAAGTAAATAATCGCGCACCCCGCACGCTCTGCGCGACACTGTGCGCCAACACTGAGATACACGTGCCTCATAATTTTAATTGAATAGTGTGTACACAAATTATCAAGTTGATCGACCCCGACAGTAAAAAGTTTCACACATAATACAACCCCCCGTTTCGCCCTATTGTGGATGGATTTTCTTAAAACCCTTTCTTAGTGGATACCTATTCTTCACAAAGAATATACTCTCCAAATGTCATGTCATTAGGAGCAGCAGTTTGGGCTGTGCGTTGATTTATCAGTCAGTCAGTCAGTTAGGATTTTGAATTTTATATGTATAGATAATATTTATTTAAGAGCATAGCTTGGAAGCAAAGCCAAACCTTCAAAAGAAAATGGTCATGTCATAGAAATTATTATTTCCAGAAACCCAACAACACCCTTTTGGCTCTCTTGCTAGTTCGTCAGCACTCGTCAACAACACCCTTTTGGTCTGAGGATCTTCCATTTTCTGTAGAGGATGATGAATTCGTTCCTCATACCTCTGAAACTTCTATTAACCTAAAATGTTAAGCCACAAAAAAGAAGAACGCAATATTTTTTTATCCAAATCGAAAATTATTGAATACAAAAGGAATAAGAATGCATACATACACCACACATATCCGTATGTGCTCGCACGATCTCGCTGATCGAAAATGTACGGATTGCGGATACGGCGCGGATACCAGCGGATACGGGCGGATACGGCGGATATTACACGGAAATTGTGCCAGCTCGAGCCTCAGTCTAAGGTGTAGCTTTCTAATTAACTGTCGCAACACTCATTCAGGTGAAAACGTTTGCTATTTCTTTCGTACATTATAGTTTATTGATTTTTGCTAGCCTTACCAGACTTTTGTTTGGAACCGTAATTTTTGCTAATTATTTAAGGCGGGCTGTTTCACATCTACATAACAAGCGTTTATTCTTCAAAGTTTTTGGCTAGCGTTAACAATCGCCAACCAAACCAAACAAAAGCGTTGTTTCACAAAATAGTCTTACAATGACAGTAACCGGTAGCATACCCACTGGTTAATACCATTTATTATTCTCAAACATCTGTACCAAACAGTAATAGTCTAAGATCCCATCTAAAACCGAACTTTACTCATCTGTTTACCAACTGAAAAATATTTAGCAATCTTAATACATGAAAAAACATGAATACTCATTCGTAATTCGTAATTTCATCGGGCAACTTTGCCTTATGCTTGAGAAAAAGTTATGAAAACTTTAATCCATAAACTAGTTGTATTTATAACAATAAAAGTAGTTGTTAAAGTTTTTTTTTACTTGTGTACCTTCTACTTGGTTTAAGCACACATTTATTCACTGTTAAGTTGTAAAATATGTATCATGTTAAGGACTCGGTTTATCAGAAAAAGAGAAAATTAAAAAAAAATTGTATTGTAAAATTATAGCAAATTGCGAACGGAAAACAAACGCTTATTATTTGGAGATGTAACGCAAATAAATAAATTCTCCTTACGTGACTAATTTAGAAGCGTTCCCATTAGGATTCCAAAACAATAATTTTGTAACACAACAGATGTCGCTTCTGTAAACAATTGAACAAAATGTTTAGAACGAGTCTAAAACATGACAACTTTTTCAGAAGTTGGATAACTTAACTTTTAAAAGTTCAGAACGTGTAAGCATGACTTGTACGCTTATTGTTTTTTTAATCGGCCGAATTAAAAAGTTACTGAGGACTGATGATGACATACTGTAATACTAAACAGAGTGACCAAATGGGATAGGTGGGTTAGTACTGTGACCAAACGCGCTAGATTCAAGTTGTATCACCTTCACCGTCTTCACGATTTGTAATCGCTCCCAAACATTCGCCTACTTAGTATTGCAGTAAGCCATATTCAGTAATACCTTTTTTTTTGAATTTATATTAGCTAATTAATTATTTCCTCTATTGTTTTTTAATTTATAGATTAGAAGTTGCTATTTAAACGCTATTTAAAATTTTACAATATTCCATACTTGTCGCTTCAACCTTTTATCTCTCTAATTTATTCATATGATTTTACCGAGTCCCATAAATATCAATCGGCCTACAATTTTTGACCAAAACATTATTCGAAAACCGGAAAATTGACAATTATAAATTCCATTTATAAATTCATTTCCAGACTTCGGTCAATCCATTTTAGGTGAAATTCAATTCATTCTATGATGGCAACCGAATGCAAAATTCTTTAATACGATTGGCGAAATAGGCTGGGAAATGCAACACACGGTTGAACTATGAACGGTTAAAAATGCGAATTCTATTTTTCTAACAAGTTCGCTCCATACATATTTTATGTATTTACGTCTACAGAGTGGCTTATTAACATTGATCCTAAATGATTTTTCAGTAGCTTAGTTATGGGCTTTCGGAAAATCCTTCACGTGTGTTCAGAGATTATCTATATTATAGTTTACCAGGTAAATAACTCGTAGGGAAACATTTTGTTCGACAAAATTCGTTCTAGTTTTTGGTCCGTAAAAATGAAAAGCCCGATAGTATTTTCATAATTGTATTTGGCACCATCTTCCTATTAGTACCGACACCAAGGGCGAAAATTTGAAATCCACTAAACTGTGATCCAGTCAATTAGTTTACAAACACAGTTTAAGTTTTAATTTTCTAGGAATTTTGTTTTTGATGGCCATTCAAATTCATTTTGAAATTAGAAATCCTATACATCCAAACAAATAACAACGTTGAGAGGCTATTATTTCCCTAAAAACATGAGAATAACACAATAGAGAACTGTTAGGACCAACTAGTAAAAACAACAAATATTCCGATTTAAAAAACTCATTGAATTCAGGTTTACGCCTAACACGTGGACCTCGGGCAGTAACGCAAATAAAAATATAACTCAATAAAAAGTATCACACAGCCGCATTGCGCACACCTAAATGTATTTTAATAGAATACTACTACCACCGCACTGTGTATCATGTTAATAATGAATAGTAAAACAAATCAAATATTTTTTTGAAAAAATGAATGCTGCTTCGGTTTTACGAAATAAAAATGAACTTTATTAGCGCTAAAAGCATTTTTTATGCATCAAAGATAAGTTTTCAAAATTCTAAAATCTCTATGTTGGTCAGGACTAAACTTTATTTGTTACTAGCTTTTGCCCTCGGCTTTGTTCGTGTTATGGTTGAAAATTGTCCCACGGGAACGTTTTATAAATATTTTTAACTACCCTATAACACTTGTGGATAATATAGTGTCTCATTAGTGAAAGAATTTCCGGAATCAGATCAATAGTTCCGGAGATTACCCCCAACATCCAAACTATTGATATTATTAGTATAGATTTCTTCGCAGTAAGGAGGGAAATAAAACCATTTAATTGTTATTTTCCTGTCATTTATTTATAACATAACAAAACGAAACGCAGTGACGCATTTGTCAACGCCAAAAAAAAACCTAGTTCCATTTCCAAAAACAAGGAAAAATTCAAAATGCCCTTCTAAAAAAAAAAAAAAAACAAATACGCTAAATTGTCCCCAACCGCAGCTCGTGACTGAAAATCCGCACCTTCCAAACACCGTGATCTTCGGTGGGACGTCCAATTTACATTTAAATTACGGCCTTTAGCCACGACTTAACTTTCTTTTTGCCTCGAATTTACTGGCAGGTTACTCCAACGTTGATACTTTTTGTAAGCAACTTTCGAGGTCTGCGCAAAGTATGTTTTATGACCAAAGTGGTTAAGTTGCCTTTTTCAGACTTATTATACTGTAGAGCTCGAGTCTTCAAAGATTGGCTATAAGTATTAGTAACTTAGTTTTAAATCGAGTTTGTATGAGTAGCCGAAATGTTGGATCGGTGATTTTGTGAAAAACAAAGGATGGTTGGGTCCTATTTTCTGTGGTGGCTGTTTTGATGTTCTGATTTAAAAAGCTATACAGTTTAAAGTAAAGCCATATTGGATAAACGTTTTTGATGAAGTTTCTGAACCAGGTGCTATTAGAAGGAAAAAGTAGATAAAAAATCTGAATAAATTACGAAACTCCGAATATTTGCAACATCAGGTAAAAATTTCACCCAGAACCTTTTTTTACATAACATCATTACCTAAACCTGAAAACAAAAGTGCCTAAAGACACAACTACAAAATTAAAGTGGACTCAAAACTTTTATATTGGTGACGCAAGTTCGTCCATATGAGATCATAAATCGTGGGATACAGTGTGTTTTCAGAAAGTTGGCACTCTTTCGGGTCATGCTGGAATATAACTTGGGTTCGAATAAAGATAAAGTTTCTCGGACTTTAAAACATAGTCTTATTTCAATGGAAAGTATACAATGGTTAGTGTGGAGTTTCGGTCGTAATTTTGAAGAGTGTATACACAATAGCGAAAACCAAACTCTTCAGTTTATTTACAAAAATCAGCTGTTACATTATTTTGACCGCTTAGTTTTTAGACTTATGTTTATAATAGTTAAATAAAGAAATGCCAATAGGTATATTATTTATTCTTATTCTCTTGTCACAAAAGGTTGCCTTAAGGTCGTCTAAAGAGTACCTGTTTTAAGTGCGTAACAATTCTAGAATCTTAAACTGTATTCTTATCTGAAACAGGTAATAATATTGCGCGTCGGTGTGTCTTAAATTCTGTCTATGTCATTTATTAATTAATACAATTGTTTTATTAATACAAGGCATTTAATCTTAATAAAGACATCTGCGTTCAATCTCAAGACTCCTGTAATAACATTCTACATAAACATACCAACAATATCTCATCAAAAACTACTTAATCTTTCCAAAACACTCGTACACAGAAACCACCCAAGTTGGTAACCACGGTCGCGGCAATCGAACAATATTTGCCATTCCGTGTTTGCCCACGACCCAATAACTCCACGTCGATGTTAATAGCCAATTTACAATATTCCTAACTAAACGCAAGCACACACGTACCTCACATTCGAATAAAGACTTTATAGTCTCTGTATTACGGATGTTTCGTGGCTACGTGCTTAAAAATGAATAAAGTTTCGTTTTGTCAAAAGGGTTGCTGAAAACTTTGATAAAAATCTGGTTTCGTTTTGGAAATTGTATCGTATTAGCCTCTCAAACGCTCGTCAGTTTAGAAAGGCTTTTGAAGTAAGCGACGATGAGGATACTATTAAAACAGTTTCCTTGAATCATGAACTACTACACCGTGCTATATAGTATAGTCAGCATCAGAAGTAGATTATCACTACTAAGTTTCAAAGGCTTTTTCAGTAAAAACTTCTTAGATATTACTCTGTACTAACAAGGTATTAAAGAGTAAGGAATATTATAAAGAATAATCTTCTGAAGCATTAAAAAAATAATAGCTGGAGTCCTGTACATCAAATAATTAAAATTCCGAAATGTTAAGCTACTTCTGTTGCTGACCGTACCATCTATTCTATGAATTTTACTAACATTCGACCTAAGTTGCTGGACGTCAATTTTGAAAATTCTAAATTGAGGTCAATGTTCTGACACACAATAAATGTTAATTCCTTTCAAGCGTAGTGGGCGAGTGCATTAAAAATGTAACTTATATGCAAGAGGAAATCGTATAAAAGAACCAAGCCACTACATTCAGCGAGCACTAATTATTACTTCTGAAAACAAAGCCCCACTGGGAAACGTTAACTGAAATAAAATTTAAATGATAGCACGCTAAAAGCCCCGGCTTTATTTTCAGTATAGATTTCTATTTTAGTTTTTTATTTTATTTTGAAGCCCCTCTTTTTTGTTAAAGCCCATTATTCTGCAGTCTTCTAATAGCGGATTCTGAATAATTATACGTAATTAAGCTACCCATTATTTTCCCAGTGCTGGGATTGAGGCCTCCTCTCTATGATAGGGAGTTGGTCGTACTCAAAAACACGGTTCTACAACATGTTTTCCCTATACGTTTCGAGAGCAGGGGTTATGAAATAATTTACACACAGTAAAGTGCCTGACTGGACTGGAAGCAGATAGCACAGGATAGACACAACTGGGCATCTTTGGAGGAGGCCTTCACCCAATAAGGGGGCCCTGCATATAAGGTTTAGAAATAATCAAATTATTATGTTAAATAAGTTAGTAGTTAATAAGTAAAGCAGATATAGGAAATAAACTAGTTTAAATTTATACAATTAATTAAATTAGTAATAGATCAAGCAATCAATGGAAGACTAGTTAAGTATATAAAATTAACTAATTTAGTTAAATAACTTTAAAAAAAATGTAAAAGCAATTAGTAGGAAATAAAAGGATATTTTTTCGAGCTTCTAAACAATAATGTTTTCCTAGAAAAGTCTAAATAAAATCAGTATACAAATATGTAGAAACTATCTGAACATGAACACGAATCCAATATGGCCACCTAACGCAATGATAACGAGACATTACATCAGAAATTGCAAATGGCCGCTGGCCATCGGACACGCTAATCAGAACAACTGGATCGCAACGCGCTAACCTGAAATTTAGTTCTGCTAGTTAAACCACTACTGCTGGATCTCGATACGTGAATGAGAAGCCGAGTTTCAGAAGCTTCAGGCTACGTCAAGCTGGAAAGGTTAATAGTGCTTGCGAACGCAAAAGTGCAATTACGGTTAGTTTAGTAAGTACTACGCACGCAGGCCTGGTAGTTATGGTGATGCTTGGACGCTTTCTTCTTGATCAACATGTCTTTCAGCCGACGAAGTATTGTGAGGCAGTAAAATCTACAATTGAGTTGGTATCCGCTCATTTCAAAAGCTACAAAGTTTATTATCAAAATTAAATTGTAATCAAGCGATAAATCAAATCAAATCTGGAACGGTTTCCGTAGTACCTATAGATCGATCAATTGGACTAATTGCACGGAAGTGGAATCTGTCTCGGTATTGTTATATTGAAACCGCTATTACTGCCCTCTGCCTATTGAGGGGACTGAATAGAAGGATGATTACAAGCCTGGGATGGAAGCAAATGTTATGGTAAGATAAATCTCCTCTTTTTATGTAATTAAAGTACATGAAAAGAGTAACTACTAATACCAAAGTAATAGTACTTTGGTATTTGTATTATTGGAGTTAAATATGTTGTCCGTTTATTATATCTTTTACACAACTTGTGTAAATGTTCCTTACCTACCTACCTTAAAATAAAAATGAATTGTAAAGTTTATTCACTTGACGTTAGTTTAGCATTGATGACGAATCGGTATTATGAAAACCATTTTTTTTAAACAGTTGTGAGTCGTGATCTTTTGTTTTTCGATGACGAGTTGGAACAGTGATGAGTCTTGACATACATATTAGATATTATTTTGGTAAGACACACTAGGAACTAAATAACCTGTGTTTCAAAAGCATTTAAATGCATTTATTAAATTAAAAAGTTACTGGCATTCGGTAATGAAGGGTGATGGGGTATTTCAAATAGGTAATCGAAAGAACAATACTGGAAACCGCTGCTACTGGATGTTGGTATTCAGCTTTACCCGATTATACTGGAAGTCAACCTTAGTAGGGGAAAGGCTAAAAAGATGATGACCCTAAAGAAAATGGCACATGTTAAAAGTAAATAGATACACAAAGGAGAATAAGTAGAGGTCAATCTTACTTGAGAGTACGTTAAATAGAGTTAGCATTACAAACTCAAACATGAAAAGATTCAAAATAAAACATTGAATAAAACTATGAATTCCAAGACACTCCATCTAAATCTAAATGCAGTCGACACACAACGGCAAGCAACAAGACATGCTCAAACATGTCATGAATCAGAGAACAGCGATTGAGAATCTAGTGAACATTTTAGAATATACCTACTCTATTTCAGTTTGACTTCAATTGGATACGAAGACAGCATGTTTTATTCGGATTCTGAAGATATTTGAATATTATAATGTCCTGTGTATTTTGAAATTCCGATCTTGGTCTGAATATAAATTTTGAGCTCTGCAGTCAATGCACCGAACATTTTGTTCTAACGATCTTCTGTATTTACCTAAGTATCATCACACTAAATACTGGCAATATTTATTTGAATTTTATGATCAGCTCTGAAAGCTATAAATGACGAGCCTTTATCATTTTCACATTAAAATCCTCAGTTTTTCAAAACAAATTTCATTACGCACCCTATGAAACTATGTCTATATCACGTCTAAACAATATCACGATAAAACTAAACACGTTCTAGAACTAACAACCCTTTACAAGCCAAAGTTTCCATCTTTTATTCAAACAGGTTATAAAAATCCTATCCAATACCATCCGTGTAAACAGAAGCCATAGTCTCTGGCACTTCACATATAGCACTAAAATTTTTAGTGGCACTAAAACTAAGCCCAGTGAAATTACGGTATTAGTGAGACTTGATCCTACATGATTATTGCTCGGCCTAAAAGATTGTTGTTATAGCCATAAAGCAGGATTGATGTGATCGCTTTCAAATTGGGTTTGTAGGACGTGAGAAATGCGGAGCAATGAAGTTTTTTGTAGTGATTAAACGATGCAATATTTTCGATGTATTGGGATTTTCCTTACGTTTGATCTATGTATCAGATCGTAAAAGACATATCCCACATGTTCATAATTTTCAAGAACCATATCGGTAAAGCTCAGTATATCATTTAACCTAGAAAAAATTCAAGCGTGTTCTGCAGACACCTGCAGAACACGTTTGAATCCTTCTCTCTCTCTTCCTGCAGTCTAGTTAATCCGAAATATCCCATCCATAAATAACTCCAATCACTTATCTATCGCCCCCCCCCGCCCTCCCCCTTACAATTCCAGATTCAGCCAATCCTGCAATAGAAAACGGCCAGAATAGTCGTAACACAGTAACTTACATAGAAAGATTCTTTAGAAACCATGAAACCATGAAAACCGATCTTTAGAAAAGGAATTCTTCTGAGCTCAATGCTCGAGTGCATTCAAATATTTGCTGAGGAGGCGTGGAGTGGAATGAAGTTGAAGTGAGGAGTCAAATGCAGGCGTGGAGGAAGCCGGTCGTTATCGAGGTCTCACGCCAGGCGGGGGTGGCTTATGTGGGCTGTGGTGCACACCGGACTGTAACAAATAAGCTTTAGGGACACTACAGGTCTAACATGACATATGAAACTACTTTTGAGAATGGGTAACTATGTAGAATTAATTATATTTTCTTTTAAAGTATGACGCTTATATAATTAAGTTATAAATGGTTTTTTTTTATTTTTTTTTACTTTTTTGATAATATGATACCAAACAAACAGCGTATCGCTTAGTGTCTTTTCATAGCACGAAACCCATCGTCTGCCCACATGATGTACTCGTAGAAGCCTAGCGGAATAAATCCTGACACTCCGACATTTAAATGAAGATGTTTCTTCAAACATCAGACAAAAAAAATGCTGGAATTCCTATTCGAAAAAAAAATAGATATAATTATGATAATATATTATACCAACACAAATTATCGCCAAAATCACAATATTCCTGTAGGTATCATAATCAAAATCAATACCTATATGAACTACCAAGCCTCATTAATTGCAATTCGTGTCTGATTTGGCATGTAACGATCGTAACATATCGCGGTGGCATCTGATACAGATAAATTGATATAATTATGATCTTATCATGCACCATCCATTACATTTAGTTGGATACTAATAGTAATAGAGAGGACATAATTTATTAAATGTATGAAACATTTTCATTGGAACTGTCAGTTTGTTTGTCATTGATTTTCTTTGTTGGTGCTTTTATGTCGTGGTGATTTATTTATCCAGAAACTGAGTTGCAGACGTCACATAGGCGGTAGCCCCATGTAAAATACTGGTTCTTAGCTGCATCCAATAAGACTGGCATTACTTAGTTGGAAAAGTGCTTGAGATGGCTAGAAACATGGACGACTAACGACTTGTATTCCTGTCAACCCTTCTAAAATTACTTTTATTACATAATTGGTTCATGAAACCATAAGAGACAGTTCTCCAATATTCTGTAAGTTATGAAATAGCAATCACACTGTACAACTATAAAGCATCAGTATGTTAATCTAGTTAAAATAAATATTTTTAACAAAATACTTTTTTGGTTGTTACGATTCGGTGTAACAAGCAGCCTAGTTGCGTGCATAGGATTTCCTTATGTATATGGTAAGGTGCTTCAGAAACACATTCGGTTGATAGTAAATTCCTAAATAAAGCCTTTTTATGCGGTTGTAAAATAAAAGTTGCTGCATGATGAGCCTTCCTTGTTCTCTAACTTCCTCATAATAATAACTTGGGTTTTGTGGACCCTTTAGTGTCCTTTACTTATTTTTAACTTTAGTTTGGTTCTTTTTTTGGATGGGGACTGTTTTAAATTTTATTAGGGTAGTCTATGGATCTTTACAGGAGATTTAAAGTACCGAATTTTATATTTATTTTCACAGCACTTTAGTTTATGAAGCTAAGTCTTTATTTTATCATGATTCTTCTGGCTTATCCCAATTTATTTTGGTGCGACGCAGGTATCTTTTTCTTCCATGCTTCTCTATTGGTTGTCAGTTCAGCAATCACTTTTTTAGCCTAGTCTCTTTTAACTAAATCTTTATAATTTATAAGAAAAATAAGTACCTACTGATAGGAAAACGGATTGCCAAAAAGGAAGGCAGTTTAAAATTTTATTGATACGTCTTCAAAAACAACTATTCACAGAGTTAAATGATGATAATGAAGAAATTATTAATAAAAAGCCAAAAGATCTGTGACATTACGACATTTTGAAATTAAAACTGAAACCACTTTGAGTTGGAAACAGAATTATACTTTCTGTTAAAGCAACAATAAATGCGGATAGGATTAGAGGGGATAAGATATTCCAACAATTAGTAAAAGACAATTTACCTAAGTATTTCATTAAAAAGGTGTATACTTCTATATCAACAAATAACTTAGAGCTTCATAAACTTGTGTTGTTTTTTTTAAACAACACTAGGAATTTCCCCTCTATCGTGAGTGCGTTTACAAACATTTAAACTCAAATACATACATACATATATCCAGACCCGGAAAAACTACCTGTAGGCCATACAAATATTTGTTCCGCATGGGAATCAAACCCGTGACACGCAGCGCAGCAGCCAATTGCTCAGCCACTACGCCAACGGTGCCGTCAGTTTTAAATCTTGCTTTCAGATTTCTTTGACTGGTGTCAAACTTTAGATAGGATTTCTGTTTACGCCTCGTTGACAACCTCAGGCAATCCAACTTCGATCGGCGGCGGCGACCTCTCGCGTCCGGCCCTGGTTCAATCCATGGTCCGGAGCGAGACGGAATGGGACGCCGTCACCTCCTTCTGCGAAGCAGTCATGCTAGCGAAGGAGGTGGCGGGACGTGAGAGGGAGAGAACCTCACGTCCCAGCCGCCGTGGGAGACGCACCGGGCGTCGGGGGCCACGTGGTGGCTCCCGGCCACCGTAGACGCGGGCCTGTGGACGGTGAGCTATGGGCTAGCTCGCCGTCCGTCCGTCTTATGACGACAGGCCGTGTCGACGGCGCGTTCGTGTTCCACGCGCGCCTCAAAGAGAGTCAGCAAACAGGAAGGGGTCCGTTAGGGCCGACGCCTGCCAGGGTTGCGGGACTGTTCGAAAGAGATACCGCGGCCCTGGAACACAAAGGGCAAAGGAAGGAACATGGATGGGTTTTAGTCAGTAGAAGTCTGACACTCCCTCCTGCTCAGCCCAGAGCGGGAGGGGTTATTTGATGATTTCCCATCGGTAAAAAAAAGGCAATCCAACTTGCACCGCGGCTTACAGCGATACGCGCGTGTTGCACTCGAATACCGTCGCTTAGCAAGTTACAGTTATGTTGGTAAAATGACGCTCAATGTCGGTTACTCATGCAGAACACTATCACTGTGTTTTGTAGCGGAAGTTTCTTGACATTGTCACAATAATTATTATGTAACTGGCAACGGCATTGATGGTATTGAGTCTACAGAATCGTCTTTTGGCATACATTTCATATCGATAGTCATTAAAAGACAGAACTATTATTCATGAACTATTAACTATTATTCCCATGAACTATTAACTATTATACACCCGAAAGTTTACTGTTAGAATACACCGTCGATGCAGCAAGCATGCAACATGCAGCAAGCATGCAATATGCAGCAGGCGTGCTTTCTGTCACGGCTCCGGTGCTGCGGGGCTCCGGCGGTTCCACGCGAGCTTATCGTCGCAGATAGTTTGACGCTCACCACCGCAGCTTCGGTTCGCCGCCGCAGCCTCAGCCGCGGCGGCGAACGTCGAAACTACCTGCCCCTCAGCTCGCGCGCCGCCTCGCCCCTCCGCGCCTATGCGGGCTTAAATTACACTCTAGGGGTAGGGCAAGACAAGACTACGTGGAGTCTGTTTTGCGGCGATTCATTTCTGCCAATAACTTTTGTCACACAACATATTAACTTATATTTGTCTTTATATATGATTATGATATTTTTACACAAAAACAGCCGAAACACTATTAGCCAAGAAATTCGTCGACCCACCCCCATTCGAATTCAAGCGCATCAAACAATCTGTAGTTTTCATAATAAAATCGTATCAAAATAAAAAACATAAGACCTCAAATGGAATATCAGTAACCAATAATGATTAATAAAGCAGCTTACAAAACGTTACTTAAAGTGAACTTTTTAGTAGTTCGTTAAGTAAAACCTCAATTGGAAAAATCGTCTCTATCTTAAAATTGAAGTTCTCTGTATTTCTATAGTCGCTCACTTAGTAATTTAGTCGCACGACTAGAATTTTAATATCTGAAATGGATTATTCACAACCACTTTTAGTAAGCTCGGTCTGGATTTTATTATAAATCAATATTCGTCGTTAGTTTAGTTAATTTTTCGCTTACTCAAATTCATACCGCTCAAGTTATTAACAGTATGTCATCATCAGTCGCTAAGTTTTTTTTTTATTCGTGCGTTAAAATTCCCCATTATCAAACAACAATTTTGTACACAAAATTTTGCTCATGGATTTTCTATGTAGGTAACAATCATTACAAACATTACAAACACTACAAGAAATAGACAATATACAGCTTGCTAAATCGATCACATGCGACTGTACAGATCTTGAGAAACATACATCCATACACAAAAATGATTTCACTATTATATCTCAGAACATTAGAGGCATTTGCTGTAATTTCGACGACTTTTTACTAACATTATCTAGTCTTAAATTTGAAACAGATATCATCATATTAACGGAATGCCAACTGAATTTAAATAAACCTGTACCACAACTTGATAATTACAATTGCTATTATACTACAAATCTTTCTAATAAACATGACGGAGTCGTTGCGTATGTAAAAAAATCTTTAAAACATAAAGTTACAGAAGTTAAGCTCTTACACGCATCTTGTCTTCAAATTGAGGTACTAAATAACATTGTCTTTGGAGTTTACAGATCCCCTGCAAATTCAAGCGCAGACAATTTTATTGACTCTTTAAGTTTACATTTGGAATCACTTAACGTACAAAAAAGAAACATTGTGATCACAGGGGATATAAATATTAATTTAAGACCCAGGGAAACTGAACAATACTACGAACACAAAAATAGAGTAAACTACCTTACTATGTTATCGTCATACGGAATTCTGGCCGGGCATACACTACCCACTAGAGAAACGAATTGCCTTGATCATTTTATGCTTAAAATTAATCCGAAAAAAATATCTGCATTTATAGCTATCTTACGCACTTCTACTACAGACCACTATACCACATTTCTTTCTTTGGCAAAAACAAAAGACAAAATTACTCCTGATAAAACTAAAACAACTACAGATTTTAACAGCGCTCTTCTATATCTGCAGAACAAAAACTTAGCTGAACTCTTATTTATTGATGACCCAAGTATAGTTACTATCTCCTTAATAGAAAAGATAACTGAATCTTTGACTGCTAATACTCGCACTATTACCATACCAAGCAGTAAACGTTTATTAAAACCCTGGATTACTCAGGGTATTCTAAGATGTATTCGGAATCGTAATGCGTTACAGAAAAAGGCACAAAATGATCCCCACAATGAAACTGCCAAAATTACATACACGCGTTATAGAAACTATTGCAATAATCTCATTAAAAAGTTAAAAAGAAAATATAATAGGGAACAAATTACTAACGCTGTCAAAAACAATAGACTTCTTTGGAAAAACATAAAAAATATCACTTATACTAATAAATCACGAACAAAAAACTTAGAATTGCTGCAGGTTAAATCATCTCCCATAGAATCAATTAACTTTGTAAATAAATATTTTGCAAGTATAGGCAGAGATCTGGCCCAAAACATAGCATCTGGCACTAACCTATCAAGCCACCTCCTAAATAGAACGCCATCACACATCAGCTCAATGGTACTTTTGGACACAGATCAGCGCGAAGTGTGTACTACGCTTATGAATGTACGAACTGACAGTGCCCCTGGATGGGACAATATTCCTACGAGCTTCTTGAAACTGGCTAAGAACGAAGTTGTACCAATTATTACGCACCTAGCCAATCTATGTTTTCAGAAAGGTACTTTTCCAACCCCATTAAAAAAATCTATTATTACACCTGTGTATAAGGGTGGTGATAGAGACGACGTCAACAATTATCGACCTATTTCCGTTTTAACTGCAATTTCAAAAATATTAGAAAAATTGATAAATACTCGCCTCTTGCAGTATTTAAACAGATTTGACATTCTGTCACCTTCTCAATTTGGATTTAGGCAAAAAAAGTCAACTGAAGATGCTGTTATAGCACTAAGTTCTTTAGTAACCGAGCAGCTCGACAAAGGAAACAAATGTATGGCAGCCTTTCTGGATCTAAGAAAGGCCTTTGACACCGTCTCTACTCCCATTCTTTTACACAAGCTTGAAGCCATCGGAGTTCGTGGAATACCACTGGCACTTTTTAAGGATTACCTTTCTGGTAGAACTCAAAAGGTGAAACTGGAACAAATTGTTGGAGAGGACGTGGATGTATCATACGGTGTACCTCAGGGAAGCGTTCTAGGACCTACACTATTTTTAATTTATATAAATGACCTCTGCAATATGAGGATTAATAATGCCAAAGTATTCTCATACGCCGATGATACAGCTGTCGTCTTCTCAGGGAAAACATGGGATGAGGTTAAAAAAGGAGCAGAAGAAGGGCTAGCTCATGTTGCAACTTGGCTAAAAAAAAATCTGCTCACCCTGAACACTATAAAAACCAACTACATTTGTTTTAATATTTATAACCAGATTCAACCAGACAAGGAATTTAATTTAAGAATCCACACGTGCGACATGAATACGGTTGGAACTTGCTGCAATTGTCCAACTATTTAACAAGTTACCCAAACAAAATATCTGGGAGTGATTATTGACCAGCGTCTTTCCTGGTATCCTCAACTGGAACTAGTCATGAGTAGAGTACGAAAACTTATCTGGATATTCAAAGAGCTGAGATATGTTTTACCAAGGAGAATAAATGTAAATAAAAATAATGACAACCAACCAACCAACCAACAAAGAAATCTATTAAATGAAATGTATGTATCTTTGGTCCAGTCCGTTTTAATATATTGCATAACTGCGTGGGGTGGAGCAACGAAATCTAGGTTTTTAGAGTTAGAACGCGCTCAAAGAGCGATACTGAAGGTGATGTACTTCAAAAAACGAATATTCTCCACTGAAAAGCTTTACAAATTATGTAATTTGCTGTCAGTGAGAAAATTGTACATCCTTCTTATCATCCTCAAAACGCACAAAGAGATACCATATGATCCTAAAATACTTGAAAAGAGAAAGAAACACTGTATAGTAAACGTTCCCTCAACTAAAACTGAATTTGCCAGTAGACAATATAAAAAACGGTCCGCCTATTTATACAATGCAATTAATAAACTAATATATATTTATGATAAAAAAAAATATGAATGCAAAAAAAAGCTAGCAATATGGTTACACAATTTAAATTATGATGACACAGAGTTACTTTTGCAACGTGTGACTTAATAATAAATAATATAGTGATGTTATTTGCTTAGGTAGACACATTATGTACACTCAAAATCTCTCTTTCACACACCCACTCACACACACACACACACACACACACACACAGGCGCACACTCGCTTATACAATTTATCGTACTTTGTATAATTTTGTTTGTTTTTTTTTATTTTATTTATTTTTTCTCTTTTTATTAATTGCCTATTTATTTTGTATCTTTAAGATGTATGGGAAGAGCGGAGCCTTCAACTACAGGCATTTTCTATGCCTAAATGGAGACTCCTTGACATGCTATATAACCCAAATTTATACGCAATAAACTTATTTTATTTTTATTTTTTTTTTATTTTTTAACAATTGTAGTTGTTAAGCTCTTGTGTATAATTTGAGGTTATTGGATCAATAAACATCACTTGTTTTTTTTTCCGCTGTCACAGCGGAAAAGCGTCCTAAAGGTATATTGTGGTCAAACAGTTAAGTTTCATAAAAAAACATTAAATTGCTATTACTTCCATATTTTGTAAGACAAGGCGGAAAAATCTCCAAGCATATCCTCTTATTCCTTTCATCCGCGTCAAGAACAAAGTCGTAGTCAAGTTCTCATTAAACAGGATTGCAACACGGAGTGGCCAAGGTAAGTGAAATTACTTTTCTCACTACTTTCCGAAAGCACTGCCGACTTGTCCTACAGCGTTGGAACTTGCCTGCTAGTTCCAATTAAAAGGGTATCACATACTTTGCTTGACTGAGGATGGAGTGAATTATTAACTTGGAACTTATTTTAAGTTGAGTTGGGTGAAAAACTTTAATTTTGTGAGACGTGGTTGCCGTATTTACCGTAAAATGTTATGCACTACTTACCTTTTATTGAGGGAGTGCATTACTTACTACACTCAGAATTGGCTGGAAGTTCATGTGGAGTTTCATGTCTTAGCAATAATGATAAGCTTGATCACTCCCGAAATGCTCGTCTGTAGGACCCAACTAACAACCAAGTTACAGCATTTGTGTGACAAGTTCTGGCACTTGTTTTGTCAAAAATATTTACGGGAACAAACAACTTTAATATGTCTTGCCAAAACTATTTTGATTACCATTTTGACGTGTTTTATTTTTTCTTATCTTTACAATTTGTATCAGATGCAAAGCAAAAAAAAACACACTAGACACAACATGTAGAATATATAATATATATAACTCGGTGTAACACGGAGTTAGTACCTTATCTTGTTGCTAAAAGTTTCTATTGAAGTAGTCATTTCAGTCTATTGCACTCAAAATAAAATACAGCACTAAATAATGTCTCGATTTTAACCTCGTAACAGCTAGAAAAAACAGAAATAAATCGTGCATAAATCAGAAAGTATTGGCACTCACAATTGAAATCCTTTCACAATTTTAAAACACTTCTCTCGATATTGCGGAGGAGACATATCGTTTTACTTCAGTGCTCGATAAACAGGCGGTGGACACAGCACGATTTATTGGCACCACCTAGCGGCCGACTCGAACATTCAATGCTGCTGTATTTATTTTATTCCACAGATTTACTTCCAAGCACTTATTCAAGAGGGAATAATGGCTCGTGTCAAGAGTTTTACAGTTGAATCTTTGGGTAACCAACCTTGCTTATTCTTCTGTCTATTTGATGTAAAGTGAGAGATTTTCCAAAATAAAAGGCAAGAAGACCCAGCCAAGACACTTTGCTTTGTGAAACAATTTGAACAATGAGCATTTTTCTCAAAACGGTGAAGGTTTAACTTCATGAGAAAACATAATGTGACATCCACTAACTCGCACAGGGCCGACGAGCTAGACTACAGCCTACTCCCTCTCACGGAGAAGAGGCCAGTGTCCTGCAGTGGCAATATTATATTGCTGACGTTATTTTATAATGCTGATTAAGCTTAATTATGCTAAAGGCACTATTAGAGAAGCATTATATTATGTCGTTATGAAATCTAACGCTCATAGATTATTTTAGCGCTACCTACTAGCTTAATCAGCCTATATTGTTCCCACTGCTAGGCCACACGGCCTCTTCTCTATGGGATGGGACAATGGGC
Source organism: Eugnorisma glareosa (assembly GCA_947578425.1). Classification (NCBI taxonomy): domain Eukaryota; kingdom Metazoa; phylum Arthropoda; class Insecta; order Lepidoptera; family Noctuidae; genus Eugnorisma; species Eugnorisma glareosa. The sequence continues at coordinate 1,024,306 of OX387970.1, forward strand.
TATATAACCCACCACGCGGGCCCAATGCGGGTTGGTAGATGTCACAAGTCTTCGAATTTTTTGGTTCTAGGACAGGCTCGTTTCCTCACGATGTTTTCCTTCACCGTTTTGAGAGCAGTGGTGATGAAATAAATTACACAAAGTAATACGCCTGTCTGGGTTCGAGCTCACGACTTACTGTTCAGTAAGTCGGGGCCGCCACCACTGGGCCACCGCTGCTCTCAAAACCGCTGCTCTAAATGACTTACTACAAATCATATATCTTGTTACTTATCTGCAATAAACGTCCATATAATAATGTACTGCCATAAAGGTAGGTATATCACGCTCACAAAGGATGCTTTAAAAAATACATCACAGTGTCAGCATAGGAGCTAAACAAAGTTAGGAACATTTTATCTCTTTGAGCGAACATCAATAAAAAATAGCTGTACGGGGCGTACGGCTAGTAATGGGAATTTCACACAAAGGAGCTCGGTAACAGAATAGGTTATAAATCTAAAAGAGACGGGATATTAAGCATTTTTTTCCAATCACAGAGCCCGGGATGGTACGAACAAAAACGTTGTTTTAATACTAATGTTAGGATGAAAGATGAATGGCGTAGCGAGGTTCTGCTCCGGTTTCGTTGTAGTTAATCGTCTATGTAATGAGTTCATCAGTTGAACGTTTCGTTGTTTTGTGTTGTTCGGACCTAATATACTCGTATGTACACGTAATTTATTTGAAACCAAACTTTAAACACTATTTGTCTACGATAACCTAATTACCGTAGTTGTTAATATTGTAGTGATGCGTAACCTTGCTTGTTGTGAAATTAAACAAACCACACACATTGAAGGATATGATCGTGTGCTAGTCTTTTCCCAACTATTAAGGTTAACTTCTACTCGACCTAGATGAAACTGACTAGTATTTAACATGGAGCGCTTGCTTGCTTACCAATCCTTACTGGGCCCGTGTCGCTTATGATGGATGACTTTTTAATATCGTTTGCTTAAAAACAAAAAAGACATTATAACGATATTCTATTAATAATTTAACGTACTTATTACCCATACCATACCTCATAGCTAATCGTCACCATACAAACGCAGACTTAATAAGAAGTTATAAAGAACCCCCCTACAATGTCAGCTTTCACATCAATCGCTCATTTACAATTCCTGTATAAACAGTAATTGAATGAGAAGTCTCGTTGCCGATTGGTGCTTAAACGTGGAGTTTATGAGGTTGTAAACATTTTACAGGTAATGACAACCTTCGGTGCGGGTTGAGCGCTCCATCAAATTGTAGTCGGTATCAAGTGTTTTCTGGAGTTGTTACAACTCTGGGTTCTGTACTTCGGGACTTTTAACCGTGAGTATTTTTATTGAGTTGGTTTAGTAAAGTTGTTTGATACTTAGTGAGTGATTTAGAAAGTATGATGCATTAAAGTACCAATTAATATCGATTACTATTTGCATGAAATGATGCATTCTCATGTAGGTAAATTGGTTTTGGAATTGAAGTAGCCGCTAGATCTGACAACCAGTCTTACCAAGGGAGATGTGTTACCCAGCAACTGGGGATTAGAATTGGTTGAGGTCAAATAAAAAATAAAAAATTGGGAAAAGGTTAAGTAGACGATAAAGAAGCCAAACTGAGGCCAATTTACGCCCCAAGAAATAGCATATCAATGGCTCATATCACACCTTCTTATTTTATTCTCACTAAACGAAAAGAACATTGGCCATCGCCAGAATAATAAACTCAATCTACAAGCTGCTAGTAAAGAAAGCCAAACAACTTTTAGATTGAAATGGAAGCAAGTTGCGAGTGTTCATTAAACTAGTTCATCGGCTGAAACACTTACGACTGGTTTCTATAGCAACACAATGGACATTGAAGCGCTTTCTATCTGCTGTCTTGCGAGCCTCTTTTGAGAGAGGTAGGAATATAAGGATATCGATAGCCGATAGAAAATCTACTTTACTGGTCCAATATTCCGACTGATTTTGCGAAGTGTACTGCTGTGTATCACAGAGTGCGGTCTAGTGAAATGTAAACCATCGTTTGGTCTTACTCCTACGCGGTAACTACAGCGTAGATGAAGCCTACGCGCTACACGCCGCGCCGTAGCAGCTCTCTGAAACTACCTGAATGGATATGAGTATGCTATCCTTATGCTTCTTCTTTTTATTAGGTACTAGCTGTTGCTCGCGGCTTCGGTCGCGTTTTTGTCGGAAATTATCCCACGGGAACGTTGTAAATATAGCCTATGGCACTCGGGGATAATGTAGCTTCCTATTAGTGAAAAAAAATTCAAAATGGGTTCAGTAGATCCAGTGATTACCCCCTACATACAAACTTACAAACAAATTTTATCTCTTTTTATTATTAGTATAGATTTGCAGGACTTTATAAATTAATAGCATGTTCGTAATCGAAGTAGATTTTTTCGTTAGAGGTCAGTTTGCCCAGGAAAAGAAGAAAATTCAGTTATGAAACTGGATTGTGTAGCACAGAGAGCTAGGTATTCATCTGGTTAGACTGGATCCTAATATATTTTTTTAGGAAAAGGCTAGGCAGATGACTGTGATGGACAAAAGTTGAAAAAGCTCGTTTGGCTACAACTTCCGTCAGTAAAAGAAGTTTCATATTTTTCATCTATCGACAAACCCCCATCCCTACCAACCGAGACCATTGTCCGACCCTTACAATGAGTCACGAGCGTGTGTAGCGCGCCTTATTTATAATTAAATACCGTTTGTCTGACAACACGGCCGCCATATTGAGTGACGTTAATACAACTCAATAGAACTGCCTACTTTGTTTCATGAATGAAAGACCTCTGCGATTTACTTTGAAGGATTTCTTTTGTAGGTCGGAATTGTAGGTCATCTCATACCAATGTTTTCGTACCAGTTGGATTATCTTTTCAAATGAATTTCTATAAAAGGGGAGGTAAGTAAAAAGCTAAAATAAAAGTAATCAGAAACATTTAGATAGAATAGATAGCATTTAGGAGCATTTAGTATCTATATCACACAAAAAAATTAACGGCACTACAAATTCAACGGCACTGTCAGTTCTTTAACGCGGTTTAGATGTGTATAAATTCGGCCTTGATAATAATATATTGAACTTACGGACTTCAATTATTCCAATAAGATCTCTTCTTGCTCTTTATCAATAACTAAAATGTCCTTTTCTGGTCTACCAGTAATTTCCTTTATTCATCTTATTATTTGACCATCTCAAAAAAAAAATTGAATAATATAATTACGATAGGCCAGTGTACACTCAGAGTAAGCTTTACCCGATATTTTTTATGATATAAAAGGTGTAACAAGACCCATAAGAGCGGCAAACTCGTCATACTTTTCATACAAACGCTCGTACGTGATTATAATGTTGTTACACATCTACCTTAGATTTTTTTGAACTAATAGGTATTTTGTGCACTATATATGGGTTTCTATGGGAACAAAAACTAAAAAAAAGTAGAAACAAATCCAGTATAAGCCTCCAAAAATTGCTGTTTTGCACAAATTTTACCTGAATTTTGGTCGTTCATAATGTACTCATAAACTGCAAAAATAAAGAAAACATCTCGATAGAAACATTGTACATGTAATGGAGATTCTTAATGACAAATATTTATTTCACACACTTGTAAGACTTATTCAAAAACACGTATTTACTGGAACAAGTTTAAGAAATTTTCGAACACTATTTTTCGTTCAATGTCATCGCGTTAGGTGGTATGAGGTGCGTGGGAGACGAGTTGTACGGGGTAGGGGTGGGGTAAGACAGGGGAGTTGAAAGAAAATCGTCGCTGTGGCTCTGGATGAAACAACAAGCTTTTTTATCATGATCGCGTTGATTATTGACGAGCCGGGAAGGGCCCTCTTAACGAAGGCGAAAGGTCATTGCGATATTTTTTTTGTTCTAGACCATACCTTGTAACTTTCTAGTTACGGAGATTATTGGGGGTCTAAGTAACAACTTTTTCACAAGTAATTTTTTTAAATACATGTTTTTAATGTAAGACTTTTACTTTAAACACCTTCACGACCCCCGTACTATTCAATCCGTCCATCAGCACAATGTTATAAGTGCATTACATTGAGTCTTACCGCAAGACGTGTTTTTTCACCCCAAAAAAAAACTCATTACTCAGCGAAAATTTTTGCGCAGAGTTACTTAGTTTGATGTACAGAATGCTTGGTTGACGGCTTCGTGAAGGGTCTTGTTACACCCTGTATAATAGGCACTTACTTACTTTTCTCTCTCCTGGGCCGACGTGTTGCAGTCAATTTATGCAGATGATGCTGTAAGAAATTTTTTAAGAACAGGACTGAAGTCCCCTCCCTTTAGTCCGAGGGAAGAGGGGGAAGCAACTTTTCTTGTTGTGAATGTGTATTAGTTTAAGAGTTCAAGCTTAAGGGCTATTTCTGAAAAAAAAAGCAAAATATTGCACCTCATAATGCGCAGTTATGCATCCATGAAACATAAAATTTTGAAGTAATTTTCGTTTTCTAACTAGATTGTGGAAGTAAGATAGGCAGTTGCTCGCATATATTAATTCAGCTGTATCCAGTCAGACTGGAATCCGTTCCAAAGTTAAGAAAGGCAGATGCATGCAGGCAGATGATGGTGACTCTTCACACTCATCCTGTCCTTCCCTAAAAGTACTTAGGGCTCACGCAGTATATCTTTTTCTAAAATCGCTATTGACTATTCAAAATAAGTATAACAAAGTTTGCTCATCATCAAAGACATGAAAATTCTTCTTGTTGTGCTTCGTTTTGCATTCTTCTCTTGGTGCAAACATAACTTTTAAGCAGCTCTTCGCAATTTTAATTAGTAACAACAGGAGATCTGGAAGCTGTTGTCTTAGAAGATAATGACTAAAACATGCTGTAGTAGTGCTGTAAGTCAGCTGGGAGTGGCTGTTGCCCACGACTGTTAATGAATATTAATGTTTGGATTGCTGCCACGGCGGTGGTGGCACAGCGTTTAAGTTAATTTCATATGAACCTTCTTGAGCTTCCTAGCCAAAGCCATCGTCGCATCAGTGAGATGAGGACTTATGTGAGTGAATCACTTAGTCATGATTTTGAGCAACATTCATAAAATGCAAGGCATTCATTAAGTCAGGATGGAAGACGATGATTAATATGATTTAAAAAAATCCTACTCTTCGTTCACCAGCATAGCGTAGTTTATTAAAAGAATTAGAAAGACTACTGAGAGGGTTCCAGAGCCAATACCAATACTTGAGACTGATATTTCATAAGATTTAGTGACTTCTCAGTAGCAGCCACGGAGTCTGGATTTGTGCCCGGTTGATGGAAATAAGCTCTCCCTCTATTACATACTACTTTAACGTAACTGGCGAAATGTGGGTGTACTATTAGGTACACCACTGCCTGACCCTTCGACTAAAGGCGTGATAGTAAATATGTCAATGACGATTCAATAATTCGTTCATTCATTATTGCAAATATAAGTGAGGACATAATGATACGTTTAATTACGACTCTTTATTTATAAGTCCTGATTTGCCATCATTTAACAGATTTTAGAATTAACAGATCGACTGAGCTATTCTTTTGGAGACTACTTAAAACAACACAACAATTGTAACTGAAAACATTCCTCGCTCCTCGCTCCGACTATCACCAAGTCTCATCCCTTACAGTTTCTCTTATCTTACGGAAGCGTAACGCCGCTTTCCTTTGTGACTATCCCAATGTTTATCGTAATGGAATGGCCTGTGCCTCCAGTAATGCTAAATGTAATAGCACGAACAGTTAATATCCGTACCAAACGTAGAACACAAAGTTTATACATAGCCGATACGATTGGTCAAGAAAAGACATCATTACTACACTATGATTTTCTTTGGATCAAGAAAAGATTAGTTGCTAAAGACAAAAATATTGCTGTTTACTATGTACGATGGGTTGCATCAACTAGATACCCTAGTTTTATTAAAGTTTTAATACAACTGGGGTACTTACCCAATTGATGCAGCCCACTGTACCTAGCATATTATTTAATACGATGTCAATGGTCTGTGAACTACCTTGTGCAAAAACAATTACAAGACGCTAATTTGCGAGCCGAAAACTCACGTTACTTATTTTCAGACGTCGTTGATAACTCCTATTCATAAGCTGTATCCATTTACATTTTACGTAGGTAGTCATTGATATATTTCAAACTCATGCTATCCCATTTTTACGCCCTATACAAATACGTACCGTCAGTCCTCACAAAAGTCGCCCCTGCAAAGTCGCAGCAAGTCATTACAGAATTCAATTTGTATCGAGCCCAGCTTTGTGGAGACCGTTCACTCGAATGACTTGCGCTTTGCACTTTTTAAACACATTGTCGGTACGAGAATGGATCCTTTTTACGTGTTCTGAATAGGAATGGACGGCGCACATTGGTTCAAGGGCGGAAAAAAATCCTTTGTTTCAACCTTATTTAAAATGTCTACAATTTGGTACACACATACTAGAATGTTAGTAGAAACAAGTCCTAAAATTAATACGGATAAATAATTATACAGTATTTAATTATATGATGCCAAAGTAGGGTGATCGAGAATTTACAAATTTCGTGCAAAAAATATTGTTATTTCAAGTATGAATAGAACCAAAATACTATAATTATCAACTTTCATTTTTAGTTTAGTCATAAGTTTATTGTGTGTATTAATAAAATAGTAAACATAATGTTATAATATAATGAATAATTACTTGCTATTACATTTTTAGTGAAGAAGGTCATTTGGAACCTTTTGTTTTCAATCATGAGATCATAACTAATCTCCGTTATCGACCGATACGTAATAATATACTTTCGGAGATTAATTAGACCCTATAGATTAAGAATACATTAGTTTTGGCTGCGATAACCTGCGATCTTGGAAATACCAGGTCCTTAACTAATGACGCTCTGTAATTAAGAAAAAGTGCATTATATTAATAAGTGTTTCTAATGAGGGTAATTAACATTTTATCATATCGTGTAAGTATAAATAGCATTGAATGGTAGTTTTAACTTCACTTACAATTATTTTCTCTTACGATAACAGTGTTATTATAGTGATGGATAGCTTTACTATTGTCTATGCCGATTTAGTGGAAATCATAATATCAAGTAATCGTGAGATACATAAATGCCTCGAAAATTTAAAACTTATGTATCCACAGCTTACAGAAAGTGTTTGGAATCAAGTTTATGAAAAGTTAAGCCGTAATTTTCTACCCGTATTTACAAAAAAGTGGCAAACTGCAGCGAGAAATAAAAATGCTTTTATGGCAAAAAATGAACAGTGGCTGAAAAATATTTTTACCGTTGAGACATCTTCGGTGCAGACTGATGTGGTGAATTGTGACAGTAATGTTCCAGGGCCATCAAAACGCTCTCATAGAGGACGACCAGAAAAATCATTTGATGAATGTTGCGATCGAACAAAGCGATATAAAGTTAAAAGATTGTGTGAAAGCGTTCCTGAAGAAATGATTAAGAAAGCTGCCTCTAAGGTACTCGTACAAGAAGAATCATCGGATACTATCAAGTTTACTCCAGAAAAAGCGTTGGCATTATTACTTGATGCTTGAATGCTTGGCATTATTGCTTGATGCTTGATCACTTTCGAAACATCAATATCAAGTACTGAGAAATGCAGCAAAAAGTATTGGTTGTGATATTTTTCCCGATTATCATAAAGTACTTGAAGTAAAAAGGCAATGCTACCCCACGGATATTGATGTAACGGAAAGCTACGCTTGTGTAAGTTTGCAGTCATTACTGGATCACACAACCAGAAGATTATTTGAAGTAATGTCTGAAGACGACCTTACACAGATTAGTGTAAATTCAACGTTTTTACACAAGTGGGGATGTGACGGATCATCAGGTCATGCTGAGTACAAACAGTCATTTATCGACGAAAATGTGTCAGATTCATATATGTTTTTGACATCATTAGTTCCACTGCGTCTGTATGAAAAGGAAAATAAATCTGTTGTGTATTGGACAAATGCAACTCCTTCTTCTACAAGGTGTTGTCGCCCGGTACAATTCCAATTTCAAAAAGAAACTACAGAATCTACGAAAAATGAAATTGCTAGAATGGAGTCTGAAATAGCAAACTTAAATGAAACTGTTATTAGTTTAAAGGAAAAGACTTACAAAGTCTACCATAAACTTGTGTTCACAATGATAGATGGCAAAATAGCGCAGACAGTTACGGACACATCATCATGTGCAGTGTGTTTTATATGCAAGTCAAAGCCATCAGAAATGAATAACTTTGACCAAGTGCGAAATAAAACTGTGGATACGGAGGCTCTCAAGGTCGGTTTATCCCCGCTTCACGCACGGATTAAATTTATGGAATGCATATTACATATTGCGTACAATATGTCATTTACCAGTTGGAGAACGAACGCAACTACCAAACAACAAAAAGATGAAGAGAAGAAAAGAATCCAAAGTGAGCTGTTTCAACGTTTAGGTCTAAAAGTGGATTTTGTAAAGCAAGGAATGGGAACATCTAACGATGGAAATACGTCTAGAAGATTTTTCAATAATGCAGACATTGTAGCTGAAGTCACAAGAGTCGATAAAGAACTTATTCATCGGTTTGGTATAATATTGCAAACAATTAATTCTAGTGCATTAGTTGATTCGGATAAGTTTGGTAGTTATTGTTACGAGACTGCTGAACTATACGTAAGCCTGTACAGCTGGTATAATATGCCAAATACTGTGCATAAAATCTTGCTGCATGGCAAAGAAATAATAAGTATTGCTGCCTTACCTATTGGGATGTTATCTGAGGAAGCTCAAGAAGCGCGAAATAAAGATTACCGCAATTATAGGTTAGGTCATTCAAGAAAATGTTCTCGTCTATCATTTAATGAAGATGTTATGAATATGCTCTTAGCTACCTCAGATCCCCTTATCAACAGTTTACGTGCAGTACCGAATAAAAAATACTATCCTCTTCACGATGATGCCAAAACTTTATTAGTGGATAGCACCCATCTCTCAATCAATGTCTTCTCTATTTAATATTTAGTTTATTAATATTTATTTATTTAAAAATGCTGATTTAATTATATGAAATTCATGTGAAAAAATTTGATGAATATTTTCATATTAATAAAAAAAAAATACGTGTTATATCTTTCTCTTTGTAAACTGGTACATCCATTATATCATTTTAATAAAGTATTATGAAGAAACGCAACGTCTTTTCATTTAAAAATAATATTTTCCGCATGCCCGTACTACCTGCACCACTGTGCACATTGGTTCAAGGGCGGAAAAAAATCCTTTGTTTCAACCTTATTTAAAATGTCTACAATTTGGTACACACATACTAGAATGTTAGTAGAAACAAGTCCTAAAATTAATACGGATAAATAATTATACAGTATTTAATTATATGATGCCAAAGTAGGGTGATCGAGAATTTACAAATTTCGTGCAAAAAATATTGTTATTTCAAGTATGAATAGAACCAAAATACTATAATTATCAACTTTCATTTTTAGTTTAGTCATAAGTTTATTGTGTGTATTAATAAAATAGTAAACATAATGTTATAATATAATGAATAATTACTTGCTATTACATTTTTAGTGAAGAAGGTCATTTGGAACCTTTTGTTTTCAATCATGAGATCATAACTAATCTCCGTTATCGACCGATACGTAATAATATACTTTCGGAGATTAATTAGACCCTATAGATTAAGAATACATTAGTTTTGGCTGCGATAACCTGCGATCTTGGAAATACCAGGTCCTTAACTAATGACGCTCTGTAATTAAGAAAAAGTGCATTATATTAATAAGTGTTTCTAATGAGGGTAATTAACATTTTATCATATCGTGTAAGTATAAATAGCATTGAATGGTAGTTTTAACTTCACTTACAATTATTTTCTCTTACGATAACAGTGTTATTATAGTGATGGATAGCTTTACTATTGTCTATGCCGATTTAGTGGAAATCATAATATCAAGTAATCGTGAGATACATAAATGCCTCGAAAATTTAAAACTTATGTATCCACAGCTTACAGAAAGTGTTTGGAATCAAGTTTATGAAAAGTTAAGCCGTAATTTTCTACCCGTATTTACAAAAAAGTGGCAAACTGCAGCGAGAAATAAAAATGCTTTTATGGCAAAAAATGAACAGTGGCTGAAAAATATTTTTACCGTTGAGACATCTTCGGTGCAGACTGATGTGGTGAATTGTGACAGTAATGTTCCAGGGCCATCAAAACGCTCTCATAGAGGACGACCAGAAAAATCATTTGATGAATGTTGCGATCGAACAAAGCGATATAAAGTTAAAAGATTGTGTGAAAGCGTTCCTGAAGAAATGATTAAGAAAGCTGCCTCTAAGGTACTCGTACAAGAAGAATCATCGGATACTATCAAGTTTACTCCAGAAAAAGCGTTGGCATTATTACTTGATGCTTGAATGCTTGGCATTATTGCTTGATGCTTGATCACTTTCGAAACATCAATATCAAGTACTGAGAAATGCAGCAAAAAGTATTGGTTGTGATATTTTTCCCGATTATCATAAAGTACTTGAAGTAAAAAGGCAATGCTACCCCACGGATATTGATGTAACGGAAAGCTACGCTTGTGTAAGTTTGCAGTCATTACTGGATCACACAACCAGAAGATTATTTGAAGTAATGTCTGAAGACGACCTTACACAGATTAGTGTAAATTCAACGTTTTTACACAAGTGGGGATGTGACGGATCATCAGGTCATGCTGAGTACAAACAGTCATTTATCGACGAAAATGTGTCAGATTCATATATGTTTTTGACATCATTAGTTCCACTGCGTCTGTATGAAAAGGAAAATAAATCTGTTGTGTATTGGACAAATGCAACTCCTTCTTCTACAAGGTGTTGTCGCCCGGTACAATTCCAATTTCAAAAAGAAACTACAGAATCTACGAAAAATGAAATTGCTAGAATGGAGTCTGAAATAGCAAACTTAAATGAAACTGTTATTAGTTTAAAGGAAAAGACTTACAAAGTCTACCATAAACTTGTGTTCACAATGATAGATGGCAAAATAGCGCAGACAGTTACGGACACATCATCATGTGCAGTGTGTTTTATATGCAAGTCAAAGCCATCAGAAATGAATAACTTTGACCAAGTGCGAAATAAAACTGTGGATACGGAGGCTCTCAAGGTCGGTTTATCCCCGCTTCACGCACGGATTAAATTTATGGAATGCATATTACATATTGCGTACAATATGTCATTTACCAGTTGGAGAACGAACGCAACTACCAAACAACAAAAAGATGAAGAGAAGAAAAGAATCCAAAGTGAGCTGTTTCAACGTTTAGGTCTAAAAGTGGATTTTGTAAAGCAAGGAATGGGAACATCTAACGATGGAAATACGTCTAGAAGATTTTTCAATAATGCAGACATTGTAGCTGAAGTCACAAGAGTCGATAAAGAACTTATTCATCGGTTTGGTATAATATTGCAAACAATTAATTCTAGTGCATTAGTTGATTCGGATAAGTTTGGTAGTTATTGTTACGAGACTGCTGAACTATACGTAAGCCTGTACAGCTGGTATAATATGCCAAATACTGTGCATAAAATCTTGCTGCATGGCAAAGAAATAATAAGTATTGCTGCCTTACCTATTGGGATGTTATCTGAGGAAGCTCAAGAAGCGCGAAATAAAGATTACCGCAATTATAGGTTAGGTCATTCAAGAAAATGTTCTCGTCTATCATTTAATGAAGATGTTATGAATATGCTCTTAGCTACCTCAGATCCCCTTATCAACAGTTTACGTGCAGTACCGAATAAAAAATACTATCCTCTTCACGATGATGCCAAAACTTTATTAGTGGATAGCACCCATCTCTCAATCAATGTCTTCTCTATTTAATATTTAGTTTATTAATATTTATTTATTTAAAAATGCTGATTTAATTATATGAAATTCATGTGAAAAAATTTGATGAATATTTTCATATTAATAAAAAAAAAATACGTGTTATATCTTTCTCTTTGTAAACTGGTACATCCATTATATCATTTTAATAAAGTATTATGAAGAAACGCAACGTCTTTTCATTTAAAAATAATATTTTCCGCATGCCCGTACTACCTGCACCACTGTGCGGCGCTACTTGAAGGCAAATGGAATGATAATATTCCTTGTTAAATGTAAGTGTAATTTGTAGAGGATCAAAATTACACGATGTTTTAGCAAGAGTAGAATCTGCTGCAGTCTTTTTAGACATGACGTGTTTTCATGCAGACGCTTGCAAATTAATATACTAAGACCTATTTGTCAGAATTTCGATATAATCAGAAACTAATGGCTTATATTCACAAAATGGAGTAGATAAACAGACCTATATACAGAAAGATTTCATAATTGGAAAGGATCTACCTTTCCAATTATGGAAACGACTCGAGAGTACCTTAAAGACAGGGGTTCTTTATCTCCTAAAAAGAAGCCTTAAATTTTAATGCTGTCAATACTCAATCACTTAGGAGAGCCACTTTAGTACATTACTTTAATGTACCAAATACACAAGTAATTTAATTTCAATACTCGTTCGATCCCAACGTCGTTACCGTACCATCTCCAACAGCATACTAAAACCTAAAAACAGAATTTTATTTGGGAAACTAGGCCAAGTACTTCGAGGCTATTAATTCCGAGGGAGCACCTAAATATTAAGTACATGGAGTATAAATATTAAATGGTCTATCTGTGAAAAAGTCTAGTGGCGTTCGGTCAGTAAATTGGCTTTATTGGACGAAATACGTAAAAGGAAATAGCGGTGTTGGGAACGCAGCGCTGTTGCTGTGGCACACTGAATGCTGTAAAGCGCTTTAGGAAATTGGCCTTTAGAGTTTCTATACAGAAATCTTAAAATGCAATGACGGAATGGGATTTATTTATGCTTCAAGAGGCACAGATCTTTTTCGGGGTTGATAAGGCGGACGACCTTCACCCATTTTACTTTCAAACGGCAGTCTAGCCTTCTCTATTTTTGGAAATGTATTTAGTTTACGTAGAAAGTGAAAACATAAGTTTACGTCGTATGTGGAAACAGTAAAATTGTATTAGAAGTTTCCCGGTTACTACTTTCTACACGTTATGTTTGTGTATCCCAGATGGTTTCTTTCCAGTTTCAAAAATATTCATAAAGAAGTTTTAGTTTCAAACATCATAATTTCTTTTGCCCATTGCTTACTTCTTGATCGTAAAACAGGACATTATCCGGATAATCTATTGAAACTCCTTTCAACTTATAACAAGCTAACAAACTGTTCGTTGTAACTTGAATGTTAGTATCTTCAGAAACTTTTATCTTACGGAGAAACAGTTTAGTTTCAATAACAGCTTGTTTGTGCTCATTTCTTTAAAGTTCAGTTAGTAGAACTAAACTCAAAAGTCCTGAATAAAATTACATGACTATCTATCAACGACATTGATGATGTTATAGTGTATTGGATTGATTGGGATTGACATTATATGGTACAGAAAAATCTATGTGAATATTGTTAAACTGTGATAAGTCGTTATAGAATCTGAAACACTTTAAAATTGGACGATTGCACACAATTTTACTGTCCCTTTTTTTCGTATGGGAAATCATCAAATGACTCCTCCCGCTCTGGGCGGAGCAGGAAGGAGTGTCAGACTTTTACTGACTAAAACCCATCCATGTTCCTTCATCGCCCTTTGTGTTCCGAGGCCACGGTATCTCTTTCGAACAGTCCCGCAGCCCCGGCAGGCATCGGCCCTTGCGGACCCCTTGCTTTTGCTGGCATCTCTTTGAGGCGCGCGTGGAACATGAACGCGCCGTCGACGCGGCCTGTCGTCATAAGACGAACGGACGGCGAACTAGCCCATAGCTCACCGTCCACAGGCCCGCGAGACAAATGTCCCCCAGGTGAACTTTTTTGCTTTTTTGACACATTTTTTGCCCGACAAATACCGAACCTGCCATAGTAAATAATATGGGAAAAATATAATACGTACTCGAAACTTCAATCAATAATACAGAGGGAGGATTGTAGGCAATCGCTTAACGGATCAAAGACGGTGTTGAACTTTGAATAAGCCCGAACCTACCACTATTTCCAATGATCATCGACAAAATCCTACCAAAAGATAAAATTGATCTAAAAAATTGTAACGACGACAATATCGATTAAAGGAAGGAAGTCAAGACGTTGAACTGAGTTCCATAATGAATTCAGGAGCCATTTCACGCTCTCCAAAACTTTTTATCACGCCGTTCTTTTTTATTGTCGCAGAAGGAATGGCCGATCCCGATCCTCTTATTGACAACGTTTTATACTGTGGGTAATTTATGTATTGTTATTGGAGGGGTAGAGCTGTCAATGATTATGCGCAATTTGTAACCGTTTGAGAGTTTGAGACTCGCTGCTTCGGTACCGAAGAGTTCATTCGATTCAATTGAATATGTATTTCCAATTCGATTCTTTGAGGATAATGGATGTTGTTGAGAAGATGGTGCTTTAACTCTTATGTTTAGCATATTTATTTGTTTGCTTTATCATGTACTGTACTTTGTGTAATTTAGTTCTTCACCACTGGTGACACATGAATACATCGTGAATTCATGAGGAAACCGGCATGTCATAAACCATTCGAAAACATAAGTGACATCTACCAATACACAATGCGCCCGTGTGGTGGAAACGAAAGAATACTCTTAATGAGAAGGAGTGGCTTATAGTATTCATTGTCCCAGTTGTGGAAAGCTATAGGCCAATTTACATTATTATTTGTTGTTTTTTATTACCTACCTTCTCCACTGCTGGACATGGACTTCTCTTCAAGCCTTCCATTATCATTCTGCTTCCTTAACTTTTGGATTCATCGCTTGGAATAGCTCCACCCAAAGCGAAAAGCGAATATGAAATAAAGAACTTCGACAGAAAAATTAGCGCAGAGGTCCAAGGGTCACGTGTTCAAACAAAAGTAGTTACATAAACGCATAAATTCATATCATCATCTAAAAAGTAGCAACCAAAATCCTATCTCCCTGTACAGCACAAAGTTTACCTAGCTCGGATGATCCAGTTATGCCGTCCAATTATTTTAAAATCGGCCCAAAAGCGACGCGCGCGGTCCGCACCGACCGCCACTAATAGAATAACCTGGCCTGCCCGCGGCCACTTTACTGCCCACGATGTGCTTAGGCTGTTAGGATTTCAGTAAGAAGGTCAAATGATGCTGCTGAATATTTTAAAAGAGGCGGATCATTTTAGAAAGAGAAGTCCGGTAAGAAACTGGCTAGGTATAGATGGGTAAGAGCGTGTTATTAATAGACCTCATCGTTCTATTAACGGTGGTGGGTCCACTGGACATCACAAAAGTACGTCTTAGAAAAGTTTCTAGAAGGAATCATTGAACACTATACATGACGTAATCTACTTGTAACATTCCAACGACAGCAAACTACGTTTAATAAGTATGCCCATTTTATGACATATGCTTAGTAACTTTAACAGGCTTGAAAAAGTCTTGAAGTGTAAATGCATGTTTTGTAGGGTCTGCACCGAAATGGTTATTTTCATGAAATGCGAAATTGAAAATACGGATAGAGAAACGATGATAATTATTTTGGTTCATACAACTTTTTGACGGAATCAAACAAGGAGTAGGTTCAAAAGTTTGTGGTTTTACTATAAGTCCTAGGAATATAGGAATAAGGAGCATGACCATACAAACTCATCTCCATTTAGCTTCAGAGAGTTCGTACACCGAAAAAGCTAGGCGTTTACGGAGAGCTACAAATCCAAATTATCGTTAAGTGGAATCTTTTATCCTTTATCTTCCTTTATCCTTTACGAAAGCTGTTCTGAAATTTATTCTCTTATGCTGCAAGTCGTTTTTTGTCTAAACACTTACAAAGTGCTGATAAAGTCAGTTTAAAGTAAACACCATATTCTATGACGAGATTTTGTTGTATTTTCACGAAGGCAATATATGGACATGGACTTTGCTCCCGTTACGTACGGAAATTAACCCACGGGAACGTTTGAAATGTAGCCTACGACACTCGGGGATATAGCTTCCCGTTAGTGAATGAATTTTTGGAATTGGATCAGTAATTCCGAAGATTACCCCCTACATACAAACTTTCAAACAAATTTTACCTCTTCGTAATATTACTATAAAAGCATTAGTTAGTACAAGTAAAAATCATTTCAAAACAATTTGAAAATTGCGCAACATCCTTTCAGAATTAAAAAAGTAAGCAAGAAAGTTAATGAAAGTTTGTACAGAAGATTAATTAATAAAAACGTTTTTAAAATATGAACCAAAAGCCATCAAAGTGTTTTTCATATTCAAAGTTCGTTTTTATGGGAGCCGTCTTGAATTATTTTATTAAAATTCGGCTTAGGCTTGGTTCATAAAAGTGGCACTTCGTAGGCCTCTCGGACCGAGGTACTTCGCTAGAATTTACATTTATATTGCAAAGGTATCTTATGTTTAAGCTTGTTAAAAGTTAAAAGTCCGTTCAAAGTTTCCTTGAGAATATGGGTGATCTATACGATCTACAGCCTGATATAGCCATACCTAATGGCATCTCGTTCATCATTCTCCTGCCCTTATTCCAATTTATTTGCGGTCGGCGCAGCATGTCCTCTTCTTCCATACTTCTATATTACTCGTCATCTCAGCAGCCACATCCTTTCTAGCCATATCATCCTCCACATAGTCCATCCATCGTTTCTTTGTCTTCCTCTACTCTTATAGCCCACCCTCCTCATACGATCCACATTCATTCTCAAAACTTTTCTCACAACATTCAACCATGACAACCGATTACAATTTATAACACTTTCAGGCATATCGTTCCATCATCATCAAATAAAATTATGTTGCTTCAGAAATACCTAAAACCCACATATTAACTATACCTTACTTTACATTCTTAATTCTGTCACTAACTATAGGTGTACCATAATTCATATGATAATTAACTTTGTAGGTATATAATATAAACCCTTTTGCAAAAAAAAACGGTCAATTTAAGATATTTTTCTCTACTTCAATGAAGAAGAACAAGACGAGACGTTTTATTAACACTGTGACAGCCGAAGATTTTAAAACGCGGATTCCATGGTTCGCCGGCGATTTTCGCCGATATTGCAACATTTATAAAATGAGAACTATCAATGATAAATCTATAATTATTTTTTTATTTATACTATTGACTTGTTTATTTCTAGGATAAAAATAAAAAAACAGACGTAAATTAGTTTTTTTTATTTAAAAATGTAGAATAAAAAAGAGGTTTTATGGAAAAAAAAAAAGTCGAACATGGACTTTTGCGTGTTCACGTCGTGTAATTTTTGCGTGTATGAAACATTTTGAAGCAAGGATGGTAGCATAAAGGCACGTTGCAGTCTGGGCAGTAAAATATGGTTTCTTTGCGTCCTCGTTTGCCAGTGTTTTTCTTAGAAATGTCTGCACAAACTTTACAGACTCTTGCCACCTTGTCTTTTTTTTCGGTGCTCGGTATCCTTTCGAGAAAGTGCCTTCCCACTAGTCTGGTACTGCACGCCAAACACGGACTACGGACGTCGTTTTAAAACAAACACTAAGAAAGTCAGTCACGTACTGAGAACGTGATCAGCGTCACAATACAATCAACCTGGGACGTACTCTGCACGTGATCGGCTGTGAAAGTGTTTTGATGATGTATTGGCATGATAATTGAAGCATCCTGGCATGATCTTTACGTTCCAAATTTAAATTTTGAAATTAACAAAAGAAAAATAATGATTATTGTCGATTATTGTAAAATTGCTTTACTTGGCGCGAATTGCTGAAACGATTTTTTTACTGATTACTAAAATTTTAAAACTTTTTGGATATTTTCTGCAAATTAAACAATTTAATCTTTCTTTTCACATTCAATAGCACTTTTTGATATGAGTTTTATAGCGATAAGGGCCGGTAAAATTATAGACTCCTACTTGAAGAAGGTTGTTCGCAAACTTACGTGTCTCAGCGGCTAAATATTATGTTCGGTTCGGTCAAAAGAAGACCCGCATAGCTATTCACAAATGCTTCGATTCGATTTCGATTCATCGGGAAGAAAACAATGCACAGAACCAAGAGATGACCGCTTTTTGCTGAGTCAGGCGTCAAGTGTGGAGAAGAGCCTTGAAGAAGTAAGAGGAGTAGAAGGTTAGCGTGGACGGTCAGGAGGAGGCTTTTGGCTGCCAATATCAGGAGTTAACGCCCGGCTCGGGGCCCTATTTTACTGAGCACCGTGTTGCTCGACTTCAGTCTGCTCGAAACTATGCTTCATGGACTCTGGAGGACTGGAATAAAGTATTGTTTTCTGATGAAGCTAGAATCTCTTTGTGTAGAAAGGACCGACGCCAGCGAGTGCTGCGAAGATCACGGGAACGCTATGCGGAAGTGTGTTTCGAAGAAATCACTCCTTATGGCGGAGGCTTCGTTATGTTTTGGGCAGCAATTCATTCGACGGACGACCGTACGGAGTTAGTTTTCATAGAAAATGGAACATTAAATGCACACCGGTACATAATGGTAGTCCTAATTCCATAAGCACAACCCGCAATGACTGCACTTGGGGAGTATTCCATTTTTATGGACGACAATGCTCGCCGAAGTGGAAGCGCACATGCAAGGAGTTGGGATCTGTCGTTTAGATTGGCCAGCTCGAAGTCTTGACATCAATCCAATTGAGCATGTCTGGGATGTTTTAAAGAGACGGGTAAGATCAGTGCAACCTGCTCCACAAAACATCAGGGAGCTAAAAAGAGTCATTGCAGAAGGAACGTCGTATTCCTCAAAACGTTGTTAAAAACATCGTGGAAAGCAAGAAGAGGTCACACTCGTTATTAGGTTTTTACATTTGTAACTTCTTTAATTTAATAAAGTAAAAAATCTTCTCGTCTTTATTGCCGACCACTTTTTATTGTTTGGCCGTCTATGATTTTAAAGAATTCATCGTTTTTTTTTGCATGGCATTGCCAGAATTCACTTCAGGCGTGTTAATTTACACGATTATAAGTATACAGACTACGTCAAACAATTTGATATCTAATACATGCATGCATGCAAGATTTATTGATTTGTGGTAAATATGTATAGGTATGCATGTAGGCAGTTACGTATGTGCAGGCTAGTGTGGGGTTTTAATGTCTTTAATTCTGTTATTAGCTTTTTTCTCATCCTTGAAGAAAACAGAACATACTTAATAAATATATTCAAAGTTTACAAAGTAGGTACCATTTTCATATTTCGAATAGCTAAACTCAATTATCAGCATTGCGAAAGTACATAATGGAATATACGACGTGCCATTCAATGTTTTTGGGTAGAGCTCAGATAACGCATACCTAGGTACCTACCGAGTTAAATATTCATGAATCAATAGTATATATCTATTTAACTCGGACAACTCTTACAGCATCGGAGAGTGGTGAAATACACTAATAAAACGTGAGGACAGAAGGAAACCTTAATATAGTGTCAAATTAGCACCTATTGAAAAAGAACAATATTATTTCGTTAAAAAAAAATGGGTACTTAGGTTATAGGACTTATAGGTGCCCACCTACCAATTTTCATACTACTACTAGGTAATTACCTACATATAGGGTAGGGTTTACAAAATTTTTTTCGCGAATCAAAAGAGGTGTTGATTGATTGTCCGATAGACTGACTATATTAATACATTACCGCAAGGCCCTATGTGAAACTGTTTTATGAAAAATCAAATTTTAGAAAGATTCATCACTCAGGGATGGGATCAGACAACAAAAGCTTAGAAATCGACCTAGTAGTGCCATCTTTACCAAATTAGATGAACTATCAAGCTATAATGGTTTTCCAGTTTTTCACCACAGTTAAAACTCAAAACATACGAACTAAAAAGGTTTTACAATTTATTCCAAAATAAGAAAATACTATTGAAGTGCGAATAAAGCATGGAATTTAGTATACATGGAAAATTTAGTTTACTTTTTGAACGGAAACGACTCATTTTGAGTCATTTTGAGTTAATTTGTCAGTGTCAAAATTTTTGACACTGACAAATTAACTGACATGATCTGAATCTGACGTTTGTCAAGTGATAGCAAAATTTGAGTTATTGCAATGTTTAAGTCGTGTTATAATTATTTCAGAGTTCAAATGAGTGAAACAGATGAATATAAATGTGTGAACTGTGGCACAGGAGCTGCAGCACTATACCGGACGTACGGACCGTCTGTATTGAAGCTAACAAAATGTGTAAGGTTTCAATATTTTCAAGTGGCCTACTACTTCGTATTAATCTAGTGATAAACGCCGGAAAAGCTCAGAAACAGTTCTGTGCAGACCTCGATATTTTTAACATATTATTGCCTTAAGCCGGGAGTCCATCGAACACGGAAAAATGAGAAATTTTCATTATTTAGACAATGTTATAAGGCGGAAAATTGACACTGTTAGAGTTTAAAAATAAATCAAGTAATAAGCACAAAACAAAAGACGTTACGATTTTGTATTCCTCTTGTTTACGGAGATTACAGGCAATTATTGATGTTCTTTTTATAACAATTGTTTTTATTTATTTTCAGGAGAAATGCAAAGAGATTGTAGATAAATACATAGAATATGATCCAGTAATAGTGATGATTGATCTGGTATTGATGTCTAGAGAAGCACAGAGGCATATTCTGTACAATACAGAGTTCAAGGTATGTGTGAAAACTTAATAGTAATAAATATTCTTAGCTGTGAGTTTTTGTTACTTTGCTCTGTACAGTACAAGGAAGGTCTCACTAAAAAAAAGTGCAATTAATAGCACATAATTATCTCACTGTATATTGGAGCCCTGACACAGCTAGACAGGGTCACAGTAGAACAGGAAGGAGATTTGGGACGGCTTGGATAGCTTCATCTCAAATTGGTGAGAAGAAGCTCAACACCGAGAGAAATGAAAGGAATTGGGGAGACCTGTATATGGAATTGTCAAGGGTTTAGTTGCTTAGAAAGTTGAAGCTAGTTCTGCCGTGGTAATCAAGAGGGAGTAAGTAAGTCAATAAGGTGGTTTCGTAATAAAAGCATTTATGTGAAAAAAAATATTTCCCTTTAACAAACAAAAATACATGTCTAATTAAAATTGAGGCATGAACCTAGATAGGAAGATATATCTTTTGCAAACATTGCATTGGTGCAATAATTTTCTTATTAAAACATCTGACTTACTGCCCTCTCGATTGCCACAGCAAAGTTGCCTGTTTGAAAACATATCTGTATAGAGAAGAATGGGCAAGAGACTCCCTGGATTCTCTTTTCAATTGAGTTATTGCAAAACTCAAAAAGCACCTGCTGTAAGTAGGCAATTTAAATGACCAACATTCCTTGTCCAAAGTTGTATATAATATTGTAAATAATAATTGTTTTTATATTATTTCAGTCATTTTGGAAGCTAGCTATAATACTGATAATGCTAGAAGCATACGGAGTGTGGAGAAGTGACAGTCTGTTCAGTTTAGGTGTGAATTCCATCTGTGGTTTTGCAAACAATTCTACTAATCTGTAAGTATGTGTCCAATACTTTTATTCTGTCTTAGAAATAGAATTTCAAAACATGCCAGGTCCTTCAAGTTCTCCGTACACACCAAAGGTTGGTGGAAAACTAACCAACCATAAAATTTGTGAAGGAGTCTTAGTTACAAAAAAATAAATATTATAAAGATTGGCATGTAAAGCACTGGATGGGGATAAGTGGAAGGAGGAAAGGAGGGCCTTTGCCCTGCCGTAATAAAAAAAATAAAGTTGTGTTACCAATCAAACAAAAGACCAAAGCACTAAAAAGTCACTTATAATTCTAGCACAATACCAATAAACATAACCCAGTCGGTGCCCGACTCCTGGAGGGTCAGCTGTTGGGCGTGGACCCATGTGGAGAAGACTGAGGAAGACAACGATCTGTTCATATGGGAGAAGGACTTCTATGTACAGTTCTCATCTATTACTTGTGGTTAGTAAGAATTCCTATTTCCTATCTACCCAAACAATTTGGAAAGAAACAAAGTTTCAATGTGAGATAAGCCCAATTTCGCTTCTGTGCGAATTATTGTTTTTCAATATTCTATAATGCCTTTTTCCTTTTATTTATAAGTACTAAACTTAGTACTTAAATAAGTTTATTTAAAAAAAAAAAAAACTTTATTTTTCCAGGTATATTGATGTTTGTAGCAACCGCACATATTTTAATGACGATGGCAACACCATTCACCTCACGAAATAAAGGTAATAAAATTAAGGTGGATGCGCAAGGGTAGCCCGCAAGATTTAAATTTTCTCAAGTTTATTGCAATTTGCAGGTCAGTGTCAGGTTGTATGTTGATGAAAATATGAATCGCGCCATTAACACGTATGGAGTTATAGAATTATAACCATTCAAATTATCAATACAACCCTCGCAAGTTCATATAATCCCATTGAGTGACTTTTTCATGAAATAGCTATTGAATGCTATGATAGCAACTGACCTGCAAATTGCAATAAACTTAAGGTGGATGCTCAAGGGTAGCCCGCGAAATTTAAAATTTCTTACGTTTATTGCAATTCGCAGGTCAGTGTCAGTTTGTATGATAATGAAAATATGAATCGCGCCAGTAACACGTATGGAGTTACAGAATTATAATCATTCAAATCATCAATACAACCCTCCAAGTTCATATAATCTCAAAGAGTGACTTTTTCATGAAATAGCTATTGAATGTGATTATATAAACTTGGAGATCTCTATTGATGATTTGAATGATTATAATTCTGTAACTCCATACTTGTTACTGGCGCGATTCATATTTTCATCATCATACAACCTGACACTGACCTGCAAATTGCAATAAACGTAAGAAAATTTAAATTTCGCGGGCTACCCTTGCGCATCCACCTTAAGAAAATTTAAATTTCGCGGGCTACCCTTGCGCTTCCACCTTATTCAGTCATTTTAGAACTGTTGTTAATGTTGCCCATCCAAGTGTTCTCACAAAGTCACGTTTATATCTACTAATATAGGGTAGCGAATTAGGGTTGAACCACGTCTATCAACACGGAATCGCATTCCTCCGTCATTCTCTCTCACTCCCGCTCTGTCTCGTGCAAGTGCCAACTGTCAAGGGGAGATTCTAGGTGTCATACTGTACAGTTTTCGCTAATAAAGTCATATCCGATTCGTCACAAATATTGTCTAATATCACGATGAAGGGTAGAATTTCCCCCTAGACTCCTAGAGGGATGCAGGTGACTAAATCCCTGAATTTATTTTCATGATTGTGCCATCTCTAAACTTCGTTTTATATATTTCCAGTGCCCATAACGCGAGTGCTGAAAGCCTTCACCCTGGCTGACGTGAGCATACTCTTCACGTTACCCATGTTGGTTTGGGGCTCCGATACGTCTGCGGACACACGGACCATTCACTTCGTTCTAGTCTATGCGTACAGCTTCGTCGTGTTCCTCAATGTATTTAGTGGTGAGTTTACTTATTTTTTAATAGACTTAGCCTCAAAATGGCCAATGCCTCTGTCGCCAAGAGTAGGCAATGGTTACTTGCTACTGTCTAGCATAAAGTGGGTCTGTCTCCAGTTTGGGCAGTGAATTCCAAATGGAATATCTTAGTATAGATTTATATGGCAATTAGCTCACTCCTTTGCTTTAGACAGAACTAGCGATTTGTGGGCATCCTGTACATCTTTGCTCATTCTTTCGGACGGGACCGGCTTGATGTTCTGATTACCACCTTCCAATAGTGGCTAAGCAATTCTCATTTTTGTCAAGAATCAATTAGTGATCAAAAATGCTTACTACCTATGTCACTTCATTTATCAGCTTGCAAAAATTGTTAACACACAATTCATTTTTTTCCAGTGATATATGAATGCCCAGTTTTATTAACATCATTCATTCTAATATTGTGTAATGTGACGAAGTACATCACATGCTACCATGCGACGCCAATCCTGAGAAGAATATTCGCATATTGAGAGAAACAGCGTTTCAACCAAAGATTATTAGAAGCATAAGTCGAGAAGTCGTGAGTCTGAACCCCCTTTTATACTAAAAATATTGAGCTGTATATTGTATGTTGCTGTGTATAGTATATTGAGGGGTAAATGTGGGTGCCACCAATTACACTGAACGTGACGAGTATAAACCGAGATCAAGAGCCGTCCTCGTGAACGCCGTTTAGACCTGCTGATTGCGTTCCGTTGCATTGGTAAAATCTTCCTACTTAATATTATGTATTTTTATATTATAAAAACGTAAAAATAATAAACTCTTCCACAGTATCACAGAGTATTTATTTCAAAAATATAACCTCAATATTTTGCTATTTATGAGTTGACTAACTAGATACACGATAATATACATACGAGTTTACATTGTTTTAGCAAAAGTTACACAGAAAAAATATAATGCATGGTGTAGAAGATAAGTTATTATAATTATGATTTCTACCTATGTACCTATTATATATTAAAAATTAGATCATATTTTTCTAAAGTTTAACCAAAAAAATAATAGTGTTCAAAAGTAACAAATATTTTAACATAGTGATCTAGGTTCGTCAATCAACTGAGAGCAGGGTTAAGACCATGACCACTATTCATAATATGCTTAGGGTGATTTCAAAAGAATATGTTTAGGGAAAACTGCTTAAGTATATTTTTCTGTAGAAAATATATCTAGGAATGTAATATTGTCATGAGGATATCTAATGTTTTACAACAATTACAAATATTTGTACAGGTAGTACAAGTTCTAGATAAAATTCTGGAAATATACCTCTTACTTTATTTTGTATTTATATATTGTAAGAACTAAACTTAAATGAAATACGAAACTCGCAAAGTAGGTAATAACTAAATGATGAAGCTGTGATACTTAGCTGCTTTATACACAATCGTACAAAACTAAAGATTGTAAAAAGACCCCTAACAAAACCAAAAGCCACTTGTTCCTCCCGGTCATTGCGATCATTATTACAAGTGTTTATTTAGTTTCACCTTTCCCGTTGTTTGTCTGTAATGGAATCTTTCCGATTGAGCTGATTTTTTTTTTGTTCTAGACCATACCCGGGAACCTTCTAGTTACATTGGAGTCCAAAATTCCAACTTTTTCGCAAGTTAAAAAAACAAGCTTCAACTTTACTTTAACTATACCTCCATGGCCTCTGTGCTATTCAATGCATTCATCAGCACAATGTTTTGACTGCGTTGCATTGAGTCCTATATATAATGTAATTTTTATCCCAAATAAGTCCTTTCCTAGCATTACCAATAGTTTTTGTGCAGTGTTCATTTATGATGTACTTACAGAAAACCTGGTTGGCGGTTTCATGAAAGGTCTGTTTACACCTTGTGTACTTACTTATTAAGGAATTTTAAAAGAAACTGGAATATGTTTCTGTGAAACTAACATGAAAAGGTTTTCATTAATATAACCTCAATGATATTTGATATATTTCTGTCTCTTCATCCTTAGCTGTTTTAATTTTACTAAGTCGTTTTAATTTTATCTATGTAGTTATAATAAAGACTCAATTTGTGCCATATTTATGTCTGATTTTATATTTTAATTTCAATATTTATTCATTTGAGAGCTTGATACAATAAATACATAACTAAAACTCATTAAACCATACCAAACCCATCAACCATTTGATAATGAATTATGATTATGCTCACAAAATATAAATACATTCAAATACTGTATTAATATCTTGATCAAATATATTTTTTTATAATTAAAACTTAGCCTGTGTCATTTTACATAGACATACATTTTATTAAAACACAGCAGAATACAGCAAAATAATACAAAAATAATAAATTGTGAAATAATATTTCGTTTATAACTGGCAACACCGTTCAGTCTTTGGCTAAATTGAGCATAAGCAAAATCTAAACTTGATCTAAACTAAAATAGAATACAATGATTGGTAGTAAAAAATAAATATTTAATTCATACTGGCTAATGACATGCTTAAGCTAAAAAAAAAAAATAAGTAAAAAATAGACATAAATTTTAAACAATAATGAGAATTTCCTCTAACAATATTCCTTGCCCTGAAGCCCCAAATTATAATGAAAAAAATTATTCACTTTCAATAATAAGATTAACTTGTGCTACGCGATAATAGGTACTAGATTACAGATTATGATAATATATTGATGTTGAAAATGACCATCTAAATTATTATTGGACAGGGATTGGGGGCAAAAACTTGTAAACAAATAACTTCTTTGTAGTGTTCTCCAATTGCCGAAATTTTCTGTCTCAAAATTAAATTATGTGCTGATAAAATTATGGTTGAATTAATTCAGCTGTAACAATAACTTCTAAATAAAATCGTTAGTTCCTTCCTGATATAGGTACATAATGTACAGTACTATTGAAACACTAACTTACATTTCAAGCATTAGACATTTGCATTAAAAGATGAATAAGGCGTGTTCAGACATGGATAGTTTTAGAAAGAACAATCTTCCAACATTTAAAATATTCTTACCTACATTTTTCATAGAGGAAGGATTTTTATGTCGACATTTACAATGTTTGTCATTAAGCTAAAAGCAGGTCTTTTTTTTACCAACTTTAAAATCATTATTGGTACATATGACAACCTTCAAAAGTGAATTTCAACCATAAATAATTATTTAAACTATTCACAACTCTATTTGTATAATTATACAAATAGAGTTTAAATAGTTTCGGTCTAGCTAGTGGTGCACATGCATACCAACAATGATTTAGAGGTAACCTTGTAACACTAATTTCCCATATAAACCCAGACTTATTAACAAATTATCACAAAGAATCAAGGGAGTAACATAGTATTGATTACCAAGAACTATCCTAAACATTATCATAAATATAGGCATCTGTTCACCTATACATAGGCAAGGTGATTCATTGCACATAAAAGCGTGCGTTTCTAACGCACACATACAACTGTCACACAGAACAGAGCATGTTGTGAAATTATGATATCATAAATATTATTAGTAATCATTATTTTTATGTAAATTCCCAATGAACAAAGTGTCCTTTTGTTTTTGTTTGAGATAAAGAGAGGCTTTATTTGATTAAGATAGTAAGATCATTAGTGGAGTGAAGTTTAACCCTTTGTATGCCGGAATGTAGATCTACACGAGACACAATAGGTTTTTAATTGTGTCTAAATACTCGGCATTCGAAAGGTTAAGGAAGTATAATCTATAAGGTCTATATTTTGTTTGCATCACTGTTTTAGCTCACGCGGATGATCAAAAAATAATTACAAAACATTACATTTAAAGGAAAAATCATGATTCAGACAAAACAGCATTATACCACCTTATTATTAACAACATTGTAAGTCTGTGTCAAAACATTTGTCTGTATGCGATAGAATCTTGAAGCACCTATTAGTGAATTTTTCCTTACATTGTCTTAAAGTAATCAAATGTTGCAAATATGAAGATCTGTATTGAAATTACCATAATTCAATAACTCGAAATATCTGGCTTTCTACATATTTGGTTTACCATTTGTTGGTTTAAGACAATTTAAGCAACATACACTTTAGTACACATAGCTAACGACAACATAGAAAATATTTATTTTAATACATTTTAACATTCAGCACTTGGATGTGTTTTCTTTGACCTTTCTTGTTCAAAAATATATGTCAGATATTTGATCTGATGCCAATTTCACTTTCGTCGAGACAAACATTGTGAATGTGTAATTAATAAAAAAATGAAAGTAAAATGAGAAATATAGTCATTAGTCTTGTCTGAAAAACTAACAAAATCTAATCCATATTATAATTATACTTGTTTTTAAAACTTATGGACCCAAATGCTTTTTAGCCAAAACATTCCCATAAACTATTACTTTCTAAAACACTTTCTATTTTTATGCTGTGATTTAAAACCATTAACAATAATAATGGATGGGAGATGGTCAAAGGCCAGTTAGTGTTGATCTGAATACAAGTACTTGTGTCTGCGTAAATGCATTTAGTACCTAAAATCATGATTCAGCTGGTACTTAGCAGAAAAAATGATTTTTTTTTCCTGTATGGCTATAAGGAAAACCAAACAAATTTGTTTCTTCAATCGGGAAACATTACAATAATATGTTTCGAAATTGCTCTAAGAGTATTTTGGAAGACGCCTTTAAGAGGCTTTTATTAAATCAGTTTTAAATACTCTTACATTTTAGTTAAATAGTAGTTTCATAACAAAACACATCCAATAACCTTTCCATTAAATATAACAATTACAAGCTACATAAATAAATTACAAACAGCAAGGCAACTAGGGACTGAGCGGTGGGTCATCATTACCGATCATAACATCTTCATACATGACATCATGGGTCCGTCTTGCCTCAATCTTCTGACGGACGTAATCAACTAAATTGTACTTCCTAACTACTAGGACGATGCCTGTTATGAGTAGAGCAAGTGTGAAGATGGTTACTATAGCTACCGTCGCGCCATTGTGTAAGTCTGCTGCGTCCTCCGGCGTTTCGCAGTCATCCCCGACGCGCACGAACCCTCTCAGGCAGTCACACTCATGCAAACTTGCGTTACACCTCTGGTTCACAGGACACGAACCAAGAACCGTTTCATTGCAGGACAGGATGCGCTCTGTTAAAAAGAATAAACTCCGTAACACAGAATAAATTGATTCAATTAAATAATCGTTGGCTACTTACAACTTACCCGAGTAACCGTATTGTATCAGATTTACGAGCAATGTCGCCAAAATATCGATTGTTTTCAGCCCCATGATATTGTAACACCGTGCCAGGGTATATTTACATCACAATTACTGCTAAATATGCTTGAGTTATTCGTCTGTTTGAAAAAGCGAACAATACCTTTCTACGAGTAGCGCAAGCAAAACAAACGTCAAAAATATTGTGCTGTCATACTTCAAACACGTTTAGTAGCTACTTTTTTTGACAACGTAAACAGTCCCAGTTATCGGGTAAATTTTATTGACTCGCCGTCCTAATTATATTAGTTTATAAAGCAGAAGAGAATAAAGCATTTAAGATTAAATGTTAGTATTGCCTTTAATTTTGTTCAATATTTTAGTTTTTACATTTTGTTAAAATAAAAGAAGACAAAGAATAACAAAACGTGACGCTAACGTTCAGTTTAACGCACGTGCTTTTATCACTGATGATAAAATTTTGAGAAGAAATAAAACACGGATCCTCATTAATTTTACTTTTTTTTTATTAATTTCTATTTAAATTGTATTAATCCCCGCTAACAGATGGCGTAACATCATAGAATTGATAAGTTAGTTTTTATTTCTACAATCTATCAGTCACAAAAACTAAATTTAATTTTATTGTTCATCAGCTTCGCCCCACGTGTATTTCTCGGGTAAGATGTAGTCCCTTACATCATGGCCATAGGCTTCGACACCACCGTTGCCATCGTCAGCACCCTCTCTGAAATAACAATTAACAATAGTTAATAATGAGTGCCTCGTTAGTTTAGTACAGGCACAACTGCTGAGCCAAGGGCCCTGGGTTCCATTCCCAGTTCGAGCCCTTGTTTCCAATTGGGATTTCTAATTCTCAGTAGCAGTCCGGAGTACGGATGATGTTAGTGTGGAAGTTGCCTTGAAAAGAACGAAAAGCATGTAGCTAGATAAGAAGTAGGTACCTGGATCTTTGTTATTACCAGAGGTATTAACCGGAGCCATCGTTCATTCCAAAATTATCATGCTCAACGCTTACCTCAGTTCTGAATGTGTTTCCTCTTTGCGTTGTTTCTGCTTCCTTTTGGGACGCTCTTCCTCTTCGTATTCAATGTCTTCGGGTTCTCGTTCCCTTTCGGCTGCAAAGACATAACGTTTTTTAACTAACTTATAAACAGGAGTAGAGAAATAAAAGAGTTGTCCATTAGAAGATTTTTATTAATGAGGTATACGTGTACAGGTTCTACATCGATGATTGGTAAGCTATCAGTGGGTCAGTTCGGTGTCTTTAAAAATCGGCGGGTTTAATTCTAGGTCTTTAAAAATCGGCGGGTTTAATTCTAGGTCTTTTAAAATCAGGGTCAATTCATAATTAAGTTAAAACAACCATCTAAAAATTCTTCTCAAAAACTTCCGAGGTCTAATAAGCTTTTCTGATTCACCTAGTTTTTCATAGTTGTTGCTGTAGGCTCCGTCCTGACCCTTCTCTTCTTGTCCATAGGAGTCCTGCTTTTCAAACTCGTAGTTGTCTCCGGCCTTCTTGTGGAAGGAGTCAAAGTGTTGGTAGCCTTTCTTTCCACCACCTGTCTTCTTACGAGAGTAGCCAATCTCGCCGTCACCTTCGTTTTGCACTGATTTGTGCCAATCATCCGGCTGCGGAGGATTTGAAAAAAACAAATTATGGAATATGATAGGGTATGAAACCCAGGTGTAGAAGAAAGATGATAACTCCCGTAAGCATCCATCCAACAATCCGATAATTTTTTTGCGTGTTTTGTCCTGTGTGGAATTATAAATACTTTTGCTTTCTTTCTTTGAAAATACGTGCTTACACACGAGCTTGCCCCGAATATAATGCAATAAGATTGTCAGTTTTCTTTGGCGGACTAAACACAGAATTAATTGGAGTAAAATTATAGAGAGTTTATAATTTTACTATCAGCAATCAAATCGAGCGCTGCATTAGGGCTAATGCAGCGCTTTGCGCTAATGCAGTGTTTTAAGAATGTCCAAAACTTCTTCGCATTTTGATCATGAGATAACTAATCATTGTGTCCAAACTTACCGCAGCAGCCCTGGTTTCTCTGACGTAAGATCCAACCGACACGGTGTCATCAACCATTAAGAGATCTTCAAGAATGCTCTCAGGGTTGGTCGGTAGAGCCATGACCAGCTGGAGCAGGCCCAGAGCAACCGTCGCGAATTTTAACCCCATTGTTGAATCACTGAAAATTATGTCGATTCTGATTTGGTAGGTGTTGAGTTATTACTCAACCCTAAAGATAGAGTTGAATAAAAGTATTTATTTTATATTTTTGTTTGTAAGAAATTGAATAAACAAAATTTTATGAAGACCAACCTCATTCACGAGATTTAATTTTAATTTAAACAAGATCACTATCTTTAATTACCACAAAAACCCAATCATGTGCAACAAATAGAACAGTGTCGTTACTTAATGTTTTTACCTTACGTTATACAAAAAGTACAGTTGCTTTGACGCGTTCAGTCCAATACTAACTCAACACAATAATTCAAATCTTGTATTTTATATAACTCGATATTGCAGCCGCCTTGGTCTTTCACAACGGCTGGCTGACCTATGTTCGGTTCTTCTCGAGTACCTTCGAACAGGTTAGTAGTTTTTGTGGCCATTTCATCAATGGTTTCTTTAAATTCTCTTTTGTGGTTGACGGAGTGTGTGACGACCCGTGACTACAAATATTCCTTTGGAGAGTTTGTAACTACCAATAATAACCGTCATTACTCGTAAGCCTAAGCAGCGCAGAATAACGTCTCATTCATCATTGAAGACTTTTTTTATATGTCCAAATTCAACTTAGTCCCTTTTTATCACAGCTACATTTAGCAATTTAATTACCACCATCTTAATTAGTTTCTTTCACAAAGTTTCTATGACCTTCAAAGATTTAGTAACGTTGGTAACCTGGCAGAAAATTAAATGTTTCATTACTTCAAATGCTGCGAGTATTTCAATAGTTCATGATAAGTCAACACAGCATGAAATTGAACAAATACCGCAGACAAAATGAACTTGAGAAACTATTCTGATATGTCGTTGATTCCATTATGAAACAATTTGATTGTATGAATTGGGGGAAAACTGATAGGCGCTAATAGGTTTAATAGCGATAAGCCTAGTAAATTGGCAATCACTTTTATGGCAGAATTATGGTACTCGGCTAGCACGTAAATGAAGTGATGTTTTTGGTCTAAGAAGAAAAAAACCCACTATTAATTATTCCTTATCCTTCTATGTCTGTATGTAGGGAGTCAAATCTATATTCATCTCTACCACAACACTTGAGTTGAGTACCTAAATAGTGGAAATCAACTGTGTGTCAACTGTAACAAGATTTGCATTTACTTATTTATTTCGCTTGCACACACACAAACACACGGGCAAATCTTCTGCACCTTCAACTCCTTCGGCGGCCTACCTACTTACTTATGTTAACGTAACGTTAATATGACGTTATAGATAGCTGGCTAGTGCTGGTCAGTGTCTCATCATTGTTTGTCTAATGCGGTAGGTATGAAATGAACTCGTTTTTAACCATGGTGACATTACAAAAACTTGTGAAGACGATGTTGTGCGGTACCTTTTAACTACTGTGTGGGCAGTATTGTCTGCGTCAGGGTAACTGGACTAAAATATATTCCAATACCCACCCTTTGGTTTGACCAATACCCACCCTTGACTTGTGTTCTTTCATTATTTTTTTTTATTGGATTTGTGCTAAATATTTGGAAAGTACCTTGATTACGATTTCATAAAAATATTGATTTTCTGGTTTTAAACATAATTATTAAAAAAAACTTTATTTCAGAACTTAATCCATACAATGTCTGTAATAAAGTATTTTATTTTTATTTTAGTATTTTTGCTATACAAGGCGAGATCTCAAATGTTGCTCACAAATATTTTACAACTAGTGTTTGTCATGACATTAGCATCATTCATTTGAGTAAGAGATATAATAATAAAAGAGAGATATAATATATGATATAATAGATAAATAATACAATAGGTTGGTGATATACCTACAAGTCTACTCTACTGATGTAAATAAAACACAATCTTGATAAACCTGTTTAGTTTACAACTGTCAGTAAGCTTCCATTATACGGTAGGTAATGGATCATTTACAACAGACGTGTAAACGGCTATGAAGTTAGGAGCCGCCGACTCATTATTTGTCGTTGATCCGACTGTGCCTGTTGATGCCTCGGTTAAGTGTTTTTCTTTAAGCGAAACAGGAAGAACATCATACATTAGTTGCCATTCCTTTTTCAGTTTTAGTTCCTCCAATGCATTTCCACTAGAACGGTAAAAAAAGCTTAGTATGAAAACCACTTTTATCTTCACAATGTTGTAAATGCCTGCTTGTGTTATCGTAACAACGAACTAGAATGAACGAGAACCTCTCCCATTTCTTTCATTACAATCAATGATTTGCGTCTTCTATTCAATTCCTACAGTTGGTTTCCTTTCTACAATATTGTTTTTTTCAGTGAATTAAACTTACACAGCATCATCAGTAACATCAAACCGCAGAACTGGGAAGCCGACGTCGCGACCTCTCTGTATTGCATTTTTAACCAGCAAGTTGATTATATCAGAGTTTTTCGAACTGTCTTGAGGTACGATCAGGATTACCTAAGCCAAAAAAATATGTTACAAAGCACTTTCATTAAAGTTAGGCCTATTCCTGGGTTTCTCAACTGTTTAGTTCCAGTCCAGTCTCTTGTTCGCCTTCTATAACATTGATGTTACCTACATAAACAGCTAAATTTGGTTGTAACTAGGTAACTATTATGCGGTGGCACTTCCCTGACAAGCATTCTGAATTCCGACTAAAGTCAATAAATCAGCTGCTAGTACAGTGTACTACTGCATTAATTTCTATAACTATTGTCACGCATGGAGGCGCAAAAGAAATGTTGATTGATGTTGTTAATATTTTCCTCCGCCCTGTTTGTCTAATACAAGAACATACAAAAAGAAAATAAAAAGTCAACGCACCTGCAATATATTGTGCACACGATATTTATCGTGCAGGGCTGGTGCGCGGAGGCAATGGGCGGTGAAATGCATCAGCCTCCGTGAGCGGGTACACCGGACGCATCGAGCCCATTTCTCGAGCATCAACGCGTCCCAGGGACACACGGTTATGCTGAGAGCCAACCCTCGGATGTGGCACCAGCCTCGTCGCGATTCTTGTTGTTCTGCTAGCATTGAGTGACCTAGGTAAGAAGTTACGAATGAATTCAGACACTTTTTCAACCATAGAAATTTGTTTCACGTTAGGTTCGATGTGTTCACGGGGGCCAAGAAAAAAATGGATCGAAATTGTGTGAGAAATAATATACTTAAATGAAAAGAGAGTGAATAACGGTTGATAGAGGAGAATGGGAGGTGAATGGAAGAAGAAAACGCTGTGTTGCGGCGAGTAAAATGCTGATGAGGTTCATTGTGTTTGCTGTTATGTTTTGCCATACCAATAATTAATATAGTATTGAATTGGAAGACACCAAATCAAAGACGCTTTCTACCTGGAAATATACAAGATTTCAGTGTTCATTGTACACTTTAATCTGAACCGATGTCACCATTTTCTTCCTTAGCATCACTTTTGCAAAGTCCCTTCATGCATATTGGCAACATAAAAGACATGACTATCGCCTGTAACTTACAGAAACACCAATACCAACAACAATAACTTGCAGAAATACAGAACTACAAGGATATTTTGGCGCTCGAATGTGGTTGCCGGAGGGGGGTTTTGGTACTTAAAAAAAAGCAGGATGAAGATGTGAGTAAAGAGCCAAAATATATCTTGTACAGTTTATCTTTATAGTTTATATGTATACCTTGTGCCAATGCCCTAGCGACATAGTCGCACAGCACAAGATGTGTCGCAGACGGGGGCGCTACGAGACCGGGCCAGGCGACTTTGGCGTGCTCGCGCACGAAGCGAAGGACGCGCGGCACGTCGGCCGGCCGCGCGCGTCTCACGCGCACGCGCTCTTCATTCTCGGGTCCCTGCGCCTATAGACAATATTCACTACAAACACACAATAAGACTGCCCGTCTCTGCAAAAAATTCACTAGGACTATGATATATAATGATCAGCATTGACTCATAGCGTTACCGCTGCTTTATTAAATCTCTGTGTTTGATACAGTTCCCAGTGAGTTGAACTGTATCAAAACGTTTTTTTTTTCAAATTATGATGGGAATCAGTACCTACTTTTTGAACGTCTAAATTAGAACAATCCCCGAAAATGCCTGTTCTTTACCACTTCCTAGTATCTAAGCTGAAGCACAACTTGCAGAACGAACTTGTCAGCAAAATTTACTTTGTGCCTTCTACCACAGGCTAGCTGATAAAATGAGTGTTTAGAAGAACCTGTGAGTTCACCACAACACGGTTGGGGGCGACATCTTTCTTGTCGGTGTAACTCCTCCTAGGATGCCCACTGAGGCAGCTAAGCGCCACTTGAGGTTTCCTTCTAACGCTCTGTCTGGCTGTAAATAACTTGAGTAAACTTGACAACGCGGACATAGCGGGACATCCGAGAATGATAACTTAGTTTCATGTAATTTCTTAAATCTTTTTATGTCTGTTTAACATGTTTAGGTCTTTTCATTTACACTTAAAATTTAATAAAAATAACCAAAAATATAATATGGTGGCATAGTGACGGTTGCTGTGACAGCTTCTAGGGTTCCTGTCACGGTTTCTGAATTTGAAATGGTTTTTTAATGGCCAGGTTAGGTCGAAAAAGTTTTAAATACTTTTGTCTGTTCTTCAAATAACTTTTATCCTATTGTTTTAAAGCACTGATTAACAAATTAGTCATTAGTAATAAAATATCAAATCATTTTAATGTAGGAAACCGAAACATGTAGGTGACCTGTACTAAAAATCATGAAAGAATAAAAACTATAACCGAATTCGATGACAATTTAAGAAATTGACATCAGCTGTTCAGTATCCGTCACAATATTCTAGAATACAGTCAATTTCTTTCCATCTCCCGAAACCATGTCATAAAAAATATCCCAAACCAAACCAAATCATACAAAACAATAGCAAAATTATCTGGAAATCATGAAATAGGCACAGAAAAAGAGTCAAAATGTTGCAGTGTTTGAAGGCTCTCCGGGGCAGTGCACTCAGGTTGGCTGGCGCGGGTCCCGTTCAGCCTCACTTCAACGTGCTTGTTAACAGTTTTAATCAAAAGTCGACCTACCGTTACAAGACACCACTTGACAAGAAACCTGTTAGTATTCCTAGCCTGTTCTTCTCTTATTAGCGTAGCTGCGCGAACTGCGTCCACTGATGCAGACGCAAGGTCATCAAGCGCGCTGGTGACAGGGCATGCAGTGCAAAATGGCAGGCGGG
The DNA here is from genome assembly GCA_947578425.1 of Eugnorisma glareosa. NCBI lineage: Eukaryota > Metazoa > Arthropoda > Insecta > Lepidoptera > Noctuidae > Eugnorisma > Eugnorisma glareosa. The sequence continues at coordinate 1,060,570 of OX387970.1, forward strand.
CCATTATCAGTGGGGACATGCCGCATAAGCACTGATCTGAACCGACCATGAACACCCATTTGTGAAGATTTTTTGTTCCAGCCGACTAGGGTTCGAAGTCTATTTAGAGATTTCCAAGTCAGACGGCAACACGTGTCCAGGTGGAAGGTTCTCAAATGGTTCGATGAGTTTTCAGGGAGTTTAAGCAACTACAGCCAGAGATTAAATCTCGTTATTTGGGCACTAGCCTGTTAAGTGTCCATCAGGGTACAGTAGGTCGCATGTCCGTTGTAACACTGAGTGACGTGAAGTAGGTACTTTGCTATTAGATTCAGCTTTGCATTTGATGGTCTCATCATAGAACGTGATAATTGGCAAAATTGTGGTTCAGAGTACAAAAGCCGTAAAACAGTTGAAACTGAAGTGAACTAGAATTCGAGATTCCCATATTAATGCTCTATCCCTTTATTTCTTATAAAGAGTGATTCTTAGGAGAGGAGACAGTATGGGGAAATCCGAATCCATACTCGTAACTGGACAAACGTCTTAGGAAAATTCAGCTCTTTAAAAAAAAAACAATTTTAGCATACTTAATTTTTTGGTCAATAGTGTGAGTTGTCCACTAACATTTAATAAACTATATCACACAACAAACTATAAGTTTTATTAATAATAGCATGGGGTCTCAACTCGAACAAATTATAATTAGTCCATGAAAAAAAATCATAGATGGCAGCATAGGTAACAGTAAAGAAATTAACAACCACTAAAATGCGTTAAACGGCAGGTTTTGGCTGAAGTAAGATTAGTAAAAATCAGAACTTCTTTGTTTAATGCTTATTTATCTATTTACACTCAAAAATCACGTAATTTCGACAAAAAAGATAACTGAAGACTTTTACTTCCATGCGAACCCATAGAATGATAAAGTAGTTATCTGTTTTCCATTTTGTTTAGAGCTTTTTGCAATAGATGGCGTTTAACTCAATTTGTCACATACACTGTAACCAGAATCTTTACATAATTACGTTTAGTTGTTTCACTATAAGTAAATTCAAATATTTTTTAAATCTATTACTGTTCATAGAATAGACATATAAGAAATGTTTTAACATGTTTATGGTACATAATTATATTTCTTTTTCATTTTACTGAACCCGGAACTTTAAATTACACGAATCGTTTTAAAAGTAGGTAGTTACTCTGTCTGTCAATTTTGTTCCGTCATGTCTGACATATTGGCAGTAAAGTTGTTGACTATTTTTTCTACTTCGAATGTGTTTTTGTTTTCTTATAACCGACCTGGCTTCGAATTACGGATTTTGGAAAAGACACCCCCCCCCCTATGAATAGACCTGGACCCTGGATACTGGACAACGACGAATCTTGCACATACGACGACTTACAGAAGCTAGTTAAAACTTCAGATTTTGATTTAAAAAGTATACACTCAATATGCCTCCTGTCAAGTGCTCATATTTAAAGTGTAATAATACATGGAAAGGTTTTTTATTGTTTCGGTTTCCAACTGGACATGCAAGTCGTTTGGTTGAGCAATTGTGGTAAGTGTATAAATATTATGTAGTCACTTGTGAGATACTTTAAATGAAAAACACATTCAATTTTATAACCACTGGTGTTAAGTCTCCAGAACTCAAACAGATCCTCAATTTACTACTAATTGCGATAACTAATTAACTTAGGAGTGCATAGTATGATCAAATATAGTGTAACATTATTAAGTATTGTGTGTTATAGGCTCTAGAAAATAAAATATGTTTATGATAGCCACAGATATAACACAGAGAATATAATACTAACGTCTATAGCCAATGGGTACTCCAAATTGTTTTTATAATATTCATCTAAAATGTGGCCGTATATTAGTGAATAACATATTGTTTTTGATTTTAGGAAACATGACGATAGCTCACCTTAATCATCAGGAACTGCGGAACAGATACCTGTGTATTACACATTTCGATGATAAATTTATTCAGAATGAAACTGGCAAAAGGCAAAGATTATCTAAAACAGCAGTGCCTCATATCACATTCACCATGTCCATCAACATCACAAGGTATTTTTTGAGATAATCACAATATTGTACCTACCTTCATTTTTAGGGAATTCTGTTTGTAAGTTTTAAGAATGACAAGAACTGTTCTTACAAGTCGTCAATAGTTTGTAACATAAGTTTAGCTTACCTTTATACCTGTTTTTTAGCTCAAGAAACTTCACCTGTACTGAAAGTTTTGACCCCAACCAAAGTGTACAAGTCACAATGGAATATTAACAGTTCGAACATTGAAGAACCTACTGAACCTAGCGCACCTTTATGTTTTGACACACCAAAGAAAAGGAAATCAACTGACACCCCGAAGTGCAAGAGATTAAAAATGAGCCTTCAAATGTCCTCCAAGTTGATCAAAAGAGAAAAAACCAAATATTACAGACTGAAAAAAAAAATGTGGTTAAACTAATAACATTATAAATTTAGTAAAACATCAGTTTAAAAGTGATGCTTCAAAAATTTTGACAATTATGCAATTAAAAAAAACTAAAAGGCAGTGGAGTGAGGCAGAAAAAATTTTTTGTATGTAATTATATTATTTTGTATGTCATTATATTGTTATGTGTATTTTGCTGGCTGGTTAGGCAAGGTGTGTATAGAACATTTAAATTGTATTTCCTGCAAAAGTATTTTGACTAATAATGAAGTTGTTGATTAACAAAACTTATTCTAATTTGACCACACCAAGTCTTAAAACTCCAAGTGATTTTTTTCATGATTTAGTAAAAAAATACTTGATTTATTTAATGACAGCATTACCGTAATTCACAAAATCAATTTGTTGTCTGTAGTAGTGAAAAAAATTCAAATATACCTTCCCAATGATTACCATGATTTTAATCACATTGATTTTTTAATTAGAAAATTCTTTGAAGTGAAACTAAATGATTACTGTAAATCAAGAAAGAAATCGAATAAATCAAAATCCAAAATAAGAATTCTGCAAAATAAATAACTATTTAATGGCCTGATAAGCTTAAAAGCTACTCTAAACCATTTATTTGGCTAATCAACTAGTGCGATTTCTAGAATTGGATTTTTTCAAAATTCTAATGATGCAGCTTTAAATAGTGTTTGTCAAAATCAAGGGTTGAACTCCTTCGACAACTTTTCTTTAATTCATAAAGATGGCTATCTCAAAAACTCATTCTGTATACGTATTACGTGGGTCAAATTAAATTACCTAGCGAATCTTTACCACATGTTACGAACCAATATCGAAAACATATTAAGTAATGAAACAAGAACAAAACATTTTTTTTTCTGATATGGTCACGTCTAAACGACTGTTATGATTTTATGAATGTTATGATATGGTTATAAAAAATCCAACTACAAGGCCGCTAATACAAACACAGGCGCAAGGCCGTGCGACGCTCGCTGACAGAATGCGGGCATTGACCTCAACGCTCGTGGTGCGTTAGATGCATTTACATCAGTTGTCTTTGGACTGATCACTATAATAATAGTTTAGATAAGTTAGGTACTTGATTGAAGTATTAAAATTAAAATATTTTATAAAATTATTCCGTTCGTTTTTTTATTTATGTAGATATGTACTTAGTAAGTACCTATTTCCAGCTTTCATCCTCCTACTCCTAGTATCCACCTATTTCATTTCATTTCCTTGCCGTAGTAACTACATTAAATTAAAAGCAAATTAATAGATTTGATTGATTTGAGTAATATGAGGTACTATTTGGGGTGTGACTGACACTGGCAGAGCCACCAACAGGGATTTTAATTTTGATAACACAAAAATTTAGTCGCTAATTAGTCGAATTTAGTCGCCAAATATCAGATTTGGTCGGTCACTGGTTCAAAAGTTATAAGGGTTTATAGGTGGCCGATCTGGAGAGAGCCTACACCAGCAGAGCCACATTAATATCTCAAAAACTAGAGCACCTAGCGAAGACATGTTTTCTCCCATATTTACTCGCTAATTAGTCGAAACTAGTCGCCAAATATCAGAATTGGTGGGTCAAGGGTTCAAAAGATATAAGGGTTTATAGGTGGCCGATCTGGAGAGAGCCTACCCCAGCAGGGCCACATTTATATCTCAAAAACTAGGGCACCTAGCGAAGATCTGTTTTCTCCCATATTTAGTCGCTAATTAGTCGAAATTTGTCGCCAATTTACAGATTCAGTCGGTGTGTCATTAAAAAGATATTAAAGAATTCAATTTCCCCATACAGTGGTACAAGCAAGTACAAAATACTTAAAGTAGTTTCTAGACAGATGTATCTACGACGTCTGGAGGAATTCTATAACTTCAACTCACCAAAGGAAAGCTGTATTCATTACCTATAAACAAGATCTACAATAAATATGTTATTATTTAGGTATCGAACAAAATGTGTGCATTTAGTCGCCACTTTAATTGGAGCCGTTAATGCTCATATTAGGTATGCTAAGTATTTACAACTTTGATTTAAGATTATTAAATAAGTATGTATTTTTTTGTAGTGTATTTCAAGCAATGGTTTGATACTTACATACTTACAATACGTTTTCAACGTTTAAGTATTACATTTTACTAAAGGTACCATAATTTTAACGTATTTATTATTCTAACGTTAATTATAGCTCAACATTGTAAATTAGTAAAACAGTTGCATGCGACTGTATATCTTGACACTAAATAGACCAAGAGCAAGGTTTAATGGTTTCAAAGATGTTTAAGACACTCTAACCTAGTAGTTAAAAACATTAACATATGTATTTAATAGACAATTTATCTCTCTGGGACATTTCTAAGGACTTCAGACCGATAAAACTAGAAGTATATTTACACATATTAATAGAAATATACTTTTTCTTGGCAATTTTTCGTGAACTCTTCGATCTAGCTCTTGGACTATACCTTAATAATTGAACTCATTATATCTTCTGAACTAGGACCCGATTAATTCTGTAACTTGGCGGCTAATTTTGACTAATTAGCGACTAAATATGGGAGAAAACAGATCTTCGCTAGGTGCCCTAGTTTTTGAGATATAAATGTGGCCCTGCTGGGGTAGGCTCTCTCCAGATCGGCCACCTATAAACCCTTATATCTTTTGAACCCTTGACCCACCAATTCTGATATTTGGCGACTAGTTTCGACTAATTAGCGAGTAAATATGGGAGAAAACAGGTCTTCGCTAGGTGCTCTAGTTTTTGATATATTAATGTGGCTCTGCTGGGGTAGGCTCTCTCCAGGTCGGCCACCTATAAACCCTTATAACTTTTGATCCAGTGACCGACCAAATCAGATATTTGGCGACTAATTTCGACTAATTAGCGACTAAATTTTTGTGTTATCAAAATTAAAATCCCTGATGGTGGCTCTGCCAGTGTCAGTCACACCTATTTTGGTAGTATGAGCTGCAACTGCTGCAAGTGACGATCTGCAAACTTTATGGTGGCTCGGAACATCTAACATAAAGCTGCACAAATAGCGCACTATTTTTTCTTACGTTTTTTACCAATTTGCAGGTCGGTGTCAGGTTGTGTGTTGATTAAAATATGACTCGCGGCCGTAACATGTACACACGGTTACACATCAAGCTATAAATTTCCAGTTTACGCTGATCTCTCATTGTATAGGATTTTCGTACAATGCGAGGTCAGCTTACACTGGAAATGTATAGCTTGATGTGTAGCCGTGTGTACGTACTTAGTTACAGAATTGTAATCATTAAAATTATCAATACAATTTAAGCTCATATAATCCCTTTAAATGACTTTTTCATGAAATAGTTATTCAATGGGATTGTATTGACGATTTAAAATTATTAGTAATTCTGTAAACACACATATATGTACGTGTTACGGTCGCGAATCATATTTTGTTCAACATACAGGCTGACACTGATCTGCCCATTGCAAAAATGTAAAAATAATAATTCTTATTGAAACACCTATCAAATGCTTAAGAACACAATCATGAGGTCGCATTTGCAGCGAGATGTTTGTTAGCTCAGTCACACAAATGAAACCGTTCCGCCAACTAGAGATATTTTTTGTTGTTTTATTATTACCTACTTGCCCTTGAACGCCCGGTGCGATCGCGATGTAGAAAATCTATATAAAAGCAGCGCCACCTAGTAGTATCGATGGCACTTAGTATCGATGCCACCTAGTATCTAGGCTGACTCCTAGATGGCGTTGTAAAACTACTGCCTCTGGTAATTAGTGAGACGCTGGTGCTGCCATCTGTTGAAAAAATGGAGGAAAGAAAATAGCCCGAGCAATAGCCAGACTTAGGGAGGTATCATTTCTTTGTATGGGATTGGGTATCTGTACGAAGTATTATAATATCTGTGATAATAGTAATGAGATCCTGATAATTGTGAATTAATTTTTAGTCACTTCACTCGGTTTTCTTGAATTATTATATCTAATAAAGCATCAGTTACCAATTTCAAAAGAAATTTAAGTCTTAAAAGTCGATATTTTAGACTTTTTTTTAAAGAAAATAGGAAAATATCCAAAAAATACTTGAAATATGAATTACATGGCTAATAAACAAAGAAACAGACCAAATTGGTATTTAATGGATGTACGCAGGTCACACCATTACGCCACAATATGAATTCGTCGAATTTGAAGTTATTCATAAAACCTCACACTTCTTCCTCTTTTTGACCGGATAACTCTGCAACGATGTACCCAAAAAATAAATGCTGGCTAAAGAGTTGTAGAGCATTACATTTTCTTCACTATTATTATACTATTTTATCTATTTTCTTTCAAATGTTAAAGCAATTTCAGTGTTGATCGTGAAGTCAGAAGTTTTGCGACAATTGTCGTCTAATGAATCTTTCAATTTCTCACCATTCCCAGTCAACGTTTTGGCCTAAATATGCTCCACCTCCTAACTAATCCAAACAAACTTACGAATGTACTGGGGTATTTGGCTTCGCGGCGCGCAGTTTAACGTTGGGCTCCACAGGAGCCTTGCCGGAGCGGTTCTTACAGCTTCGCTGACGGCGTTTCCGCCTTTGCACCGTCACGAAACCGTCATCAGCATCCCGCTCCGTTGCCTTTCTAGGCACGGACTTTGCGGGGAGAGTAGCAGCGGTGCTCGAAATGACCAGTCGCCCAGATGTTCGCGTCGACGGTCGGGCAGCGCTGTGAGGAGGAGCTGCGGGGACGGGAGCGGGGCTGTGAGGCGCGTAATGCTGACTCAGCAATCGGCGCCGGGGACAAAACTGCAGACGTGACACTATTAGCCGATGCATTGAGGCAGCCGGCTTATTGGCACGTGTTTACGTTGACCCAGTTAATGCCACATAGTTGCGAAACTCAACTAGTTGTGAGCGCAAGTTTGCAGACTGCTGTGTTGTGAGTGCAGAGTACCGTTGCAACGGTGCTCTGGGATGTAGTCAGATTTCTCAGCACATCAGCCAAACTAGCCTTTAGGAAAATGTCCTTCAGCAGGCTCGTCACGTCGACTTGGTCAAAAGTAACTGGAGGTAATTTGTTTAAATCCTTCGCCACAAACGTCGGCACGTCGTCAGAGTCGGTTGCTTTCAGCAGCGTGATGATATCTTGAAGGCTTCTCTCTTTGTCCCATCACGCCTACGAGACACCATCTGGTCGCTTTTATTCATGCCGTGATGGTTCGTCCATCACGTATTTTTTTTAATGTTTGTTACCTCATAACTTCGTCATTTGTAAACCGATTTGAAAAAAATCTTTTTTCATGTGACAGGATATACTTCTTAATTAGTCCCTTAAAAAATGTATCAAAATTGGTTTAGTAATTTGGTTGTTTTCCTTACGTTAATTGTCACATCACGCGACGTCGCGTGAAGTTGCTTTGATCTTTGAACACGCGATGACGCGTGATAGTGACTCAATTATGTACGAGCTATAAAATAGCGGCCGCAGCGTATTGGGTTCTGGTATTTGACTTATGACACTAGGGTAGACATTCAACGAATTTTTATTTGGCCATCTAGGTAAGTTCAGCATTTTGACTTGGCAATGAACGTGTTATTACGTATTTTTTCTTCTTGGACTATGTTGATGACACGATGATCTCTTAATAACTTCTAGTTACAATGTTAAAATTAATTCATGACAAGAATTTGTGTGATAAGTATACTACAACTAAAAAAGGCAAAATGAAAAACTTTCTGCGAAAAAAAAACGACTTCCAAAAACAACAATAAAAAAGTCAAGAAATCGTTTTTTTTCGCAGGTTTTTATTAGCTAGGGACAATGGTAGTTTCATTGTACGAGATGAAAAAAAATCTAGACTACAGAAATAAGTCAATGTTGTCATTTAATTGAAAAAATATTTAATTAATTTTGACCCACGATGCTAAAGTTTCCCGATATAATTATAATCTCATAATGATTCGGATTTCTCCGTATTGTCACAACTTAAATGAAACACCATATTATGTTTATCTATGTTTCTAGTGTTTTGACCTCAGCAAAGTGACTATAATACGAGGGAATGAGAGCCACGCTGTGATGGTGTCTTCGTTCTTGAACACACATTACTGGCCTCGTGAGACCAGTATTATGGGATTATGGATGCCCCTTGATAGCGAATATTTGGAATTACTTACCGCAAAATATTCTTATATGGGTAAGTTTGTTGTTGTGCTATTGCCTTACTGTTGCTCCATAATAGGTATGTTATGTTAATCATGTTAGTATTAATCTCATTGTAAAAGTAGTTCATACTCATCGAGAACAATGACCTCGTAAAAGGTTTAGGCACGCAAAATCCATGGTTTTCGTCCCGAGGATCCATCATGTCAAATTGTCAAGAAGTCACCACCCGTCCATCTCTAGTGCAATGTCCGAATTATGATCTAAATCTAAATACCTGATCTAGACCGGCCGTCGTCAGTCTTAGAAGAATGATTGTTTCTATGGACATTATAATAGTATTCACTAGGCGTAACATCACGCACGATAAGTGTTTATTATAGAAAAGTCATGCAATTTCGTTTGATGACGTCAGTTATTTGATGTTGCAACATTGCGTCCGACGTCGCACGATATCCTTGACTACACATGCCTGAGATATTTGTAGCGTAATTTGTAACTTCACATCATATTCGTTATCCAGGGGAACGCCTCCTGGCTATGGAGTGGCTGCCTCGCACAAACGAACAGAAGATGATTGGTCTCACCGTGGCAGACAGGGTCTACCCATGGATGATCAGCGAGCTCGAACAGTGGGGTCACAGCACAGAAAAGAAACCCGAACGACACCACATGTATTTCTGCGCCCATCTTCTCAAGAGTCCCAATTTGTTTAAGAAGTACAAGGTTGATTATATTTATGATGTGAGTATGTGCGCAGTCAAATGTTCTTCTGCTCTCGTATTGGCACAAACAAGAGGAGAAATGGTAGCAAAAGAAGAATGTAAGGATCGTAGCACGTGGTGTTATATGTATATAGTTACTGGCCTACCCTCTTAAGAGAATAGTTAGTACCTCAATACGTAATTAAATTAAATATTTCTGTGTGTGTTTAACATTGCATTAGTCCAGAGCACAGCCCCGAGTTTGCCGGACATACACAGTCAAAGAGGATGGACATACAAGGCAGTAAATATCGTAAATGCTGAACGAAAATGGGTTTAAGATAATAAGAAAATAAGGTCATTGACAGCCAAGGAGTGGAATTTCCTGCTTGCGCCGCCGTCAGTGTTCTCAAGTTCACATGTCCCTAATCTAGTTAACCCGCGAGTTAATAGGCTTATTTTGGGTTAGTTCGGTCCATCGTCGACCTCATCTCTGTACTCAAGATAAAATTGTTCGATCAAGAGAAGGCACATTTAAAATAAAATAAAACACATGTCATTACAGATCCAAGTACTGGGCACAGCAGAAGAAGTAACGGGGCAGGGTGTGGGCACATATCTGTTGAAACACGCAATTGATAGCGCGAATCAGATGCGACATCCAGTCATCCAGGTTGTGTCACTCAATAATTATGTGTGAGTTATTTCATTCTAAACCTAAATATAACATTCATTTCATTACTTACAGGTTTAACTCTAAGTTATTTCGACAAAATATCTATAAAATTTATAACAATTTTCAGATCTAAAATTTGTGAAAGATGTGGAATGACTCAGGTCTGGAAAATGGATTACAAAGATTTTGTCGACTTGTGTGGCCAGAGCGTGTTCTACCCACGAAGACCTAACCTCTCCGTTGCCATTTACGTAAAATATTTTGACCCAATTAAAGGGGGAGAGTTACCATGCAAGCCACCTTTCTAACACTGCAACCACACTTCAAATTTCACAGTCATCGATTGCAACAAATCACTAACTTTTGTCCGTCTCCACCAAAGTCCTGTGCAAACACCGTTACAGAATTAAACTAGTTATAGGTATTCAAATGGTTATAAAATTAAAACAAACTACCCATATATGTTTCTTTTAATAAAAACATTACAAAAATATAATATAAAAGTTACAAAAACACTAACAATAATAAATATTACGATATCTGCCGTTAACTAACGGTACTTTAACGTAGCAACTACAGTTGTTTTTAATTTTGGTATAGTTATGTACTTATATGTTCTCTGTCTGATGCGGTAACATAACATAATACGAGTAAGTACCTAATAATAAAATTGAATCTTTTCAATTTCAATCATAAATGAGTATAAAGAGGTCTTGACGATTCCGAACGTGCGGCGCATCAGATCTTGTTTGGGGGTATATCTATAGATAAATACAATATATCTATGTACATTGTAACCCCAATACAATTAGTACGGAGATAGCAGGTAACAATGCCGAACAGACTTCTATGGAATTTATACATGACATAAACACTTTTCTGGCTTTTCGTAGCAAGTTTCAGTTACAAGCAAATCCTACGCATCTCAAAATAAAATTAATAGTAGGCCTAAGTTCAACTGAAGTATGCATTATAAAAATAAATGTTGAAGCATCAACCGGCCACAAGTCTTGAAAATGATACAAAGGCTTCTAACGTCGTACAATAATTATTAGAATTTAATACAAAAACAAGATATCGAAAATGTCGAAGCGACAAAGTAACCTACTGAAATAGTTTGCCAAATTAATGAGCTCACAAAAAATTAGTGCAGACGAACAAAAAGTGTTGCACTGTTCATGGGACATGTCCGATTTGACACGCTAGGTTGCGCAAATCAATGTTTGTGTTGCGGTCAATGTTTTGGTTAAAGGGAATTATTTAAGTTATCTAACTTAGAAAGGCGGTTGGAACCTATACGAGCATGATTCTTGAAAATTTTTATCAAGTTAAGAAATTGAAGATAGTACTCACGAATAAAGTGACTAGAAAAGAAAAAGTCGCCAAGAAAAAAGAAGCAAGTAATGGGAAGAACCTTTAAATTTATGAAGAACATAATTGAGACAATTTGTTAGATAGAAACTCCTTATTAGCTTAATAAGCAAGAAAGCAACTCACTAATTTCATGTAAACGCAAGTCACGCCTTCAAAATTTATATGAAAAATCTTTTTAGAAATTAGGAAATAATCAATTTTGTGGATCGAAAGCTTTGATAATGTAATAGAAGAAATTAAACACACTTCATCAAAGCACTTTCCATTCACTATTGTGTAAAGGCCTTGCAATATTGAAGAGTGGAATGCCATATTTAATGTTCTAGAAGTTACTGCTTTGTACTGAAAGCAAATATCGCCTGCAACTTGTGACACCGCTGGTTTCGGGTCAATTAAAATTGCCGTTTAATCAAAACTATTATGCGATCGTTATGAAGCCATGGAAATAATTATCTTTAGAATTACACCATCAGGTCAGATAACCAACTGAGTAGTGATTACGATACTATCAATTTTAATGGCGATTTTGTATTTATCAGATTGTAAGACGGGTTAGAAAAGCCACCCCAGTGATTGTGTAGATCTTTTATACTTCTCATATTATTCTTACAACATTATTGAAAATATAATTAGTCAGGTCGATATTCTATGACCATCCGGCACAAACCTAGACATTCTTCATGAACCAAAACCCACAAAAGTCATTGACATCGAACCTTCAAACTCACTCAACGAAACTATAAACCGACATCCCTAAATGGCATATAACTCAACAGAATCCCAGAGGATACTGACTCTTAAGACCTAAGACGTACAACCTAGTTTTTTTTGTAGCTCCACTGGGATGCTCCCTCCTTGCCTCCTTTCCTGCCGTGGTCTGCGTGGTTCTCGTGGTGATGTTCATGACCGTGCTTGCCGTGGTAGCCTTTGTGATCAGCGTCCACATGGCCCTTGTTACTGGAAATGTGAGACGGTGATTTTGTTAAAACATAACAATAATTAGAAATTAGACCATGATGAGATTAAAATGGTAATATCATCATTAATTTATTCTCCTGCCCTTAATCCAATTTTGATTGGAGTCGCAGCATGTCTTCTTCCATACTTCGCCATTTTAGTTCTCAACTGAGAAGTCGGTCCCTTTCTAGCCAAATCATCTGTCATACAGTCCATCCACAGTTTCTTTGGTCTTCCCCTATAGTTACAGCCTGCACATTCATAATCAAAATGTAAAAATAACAAATGTAATGAAATATTTTTTTAAACAGAAGCAAATTCAAGCTCCTTCCATTAACCTACAATGACTGGTTTCAGATTGCCCATTAGTTTAAAACTGCAGCAAACTATCATTGTTAATAAATAGCTGGAGAACAATCTCGGTTGATTGAATGATTAGGAAGCCACCTATACGTTGAGACGGATATGCAGCATCCTCTAGCATATTCTAAAAATATCTTTCAGCTACTTCCTTCAATTCTCAGTTGTTTTATCCTTGACCATCTCATGCTCACGTCTACCTTGGTAAGTGCTTGACAGTTGAGCTTATTAAAATAAACGCTCTGACTTTGGTTCAAAGGTGTAAATAGATTATAACCGTTAAGGATGCGGTTCTACAAGGCATGTGAGTTAAACTAACCAATAATGTCACAACTTGACCGAATTTTGCTATGTGATTGGTTATTTCTGCGCAAATCCTTGCCCGTCTTTGGGGAAAACGCAACCTAAGTCGCTAACTTAATTTTGTCTGCTTTCTAAATGTCGTTGGTAATTTTTTATCAACGACTTTTATCATTCATCTACCAAGCATAGTTTATCCTAGTTCACCGCTAGCCTATTATTTCTGTAACAATTTCATTATTAAGATAAATTGTATGCGTACGTGTATCCCTTCTTCCCTTTCTCCACAAAGTCGTGTCCCGCGTTGACATGGTGAGCCTTTTTCTTCCCACTCTCGTTACTGGCGTGCTTGGCATTGAACTTGCCGAACCGATGGTGTTCGCCGCTCTTGTGGAAATCGTCGTAGAACTTGTGCTCTTTGTGGAACTCGTCCTTGTGGTATTTGTTGTGGTAGCCTGGAAGATTAGAAGGATTGGGTGAAGATTTTTTTAGGTATCAAGTCTGCTATTGTAATACAGTTTTAGCCCGCTTGCATCCCACTTCACTAAATATGTTTAAAAATTACCATATTATTTTAAAAAAACATTCTGTCTCTTTCATCTTCAACAATTGACAGAAACAATGATTTTGGGAGGTTTGCGGCTTGTGTAACCAAAACTAATAAATATACAAAGATTACAATTAATAAGGTTAATTCAAATATAAGTGTAATAGGACACGTCAAACCACGTAATGTATTTGCTTATTGAGGGCAATAAGTAAGGTTACGACAAACTGTAACAAGTAAGGTTACAACAATGAATAGCTTTTACAAAAGGATTACATTGAAAGTCGTGACGCTCCACATTTTGAGTAAGTAGGTACCTACATTTTTTGTCATATTATCTCACAATATTTCCGAAATGAGCGTGAAGGCAAATTAAATGGAACTTTAGTCACGTACCCTTGCAGAGCTGTTCCCAATCTTGACTATGACAATGAAAAGGATTTTGGAGTGTAGGTAAAGTTTGCAAGTCGTTCTTTGTGATTGAATCAATGGAAAATCGTAGTATTGCGGTTGAGGTCAATACAAATTGAATTCGAATAACAAATAATTTTACGTAACTTGGCTTTCACTTGCCGCAAATTGTTACATTTTCTATTATAGCAGGTGTCGTGGAGTCTTTGCTATGCCCAAATAACTGTTTCATTCTAAATCGATTTGTGTAATCAGTAATGTAACTTTATTTATTACCTACGTGATTGTCTTTTTCTTAAGCCTTTTCCTTTCATTCTCTATATTAATTACTCAGTTTGGTTTGTTTCTATTGTCCCCAAACTTGTTTAGTACTAAAATAAGTTGCTCTTTTGTACAAAGTTATGTAAATTGACGAGCATTACTACTGTAACTAACAAGCATTAAAATCGATTATCCGAATGTTGTGTAGCATCACAATATTTTATTGCTATGCTATTTCTAGTAGCTTGATGGTAGTTTAAAATCATCAACCTTCTACCATCATCATCATATTCATTAGATGAATCTTTGGGGGGGTTGAAGGTTATCTTACCGTAGCATGTCCTCGTGTGTCATGTTACCCACGTCCTAGAACCAGAAAGTCGAAGATAATGTAATATCTACTAACTCTAACTAAGTTTTGGCGTTGTCCTGGTAGTGAAAAATTCTAACAAATTCATGCACAAAAATAATTTTAATGTGGTTTAACTTACCCTTAGTCTTATGTCCTTTCTTGTGGCCCTTTTTCTCATCGAATTTGGCTCCTCTCTTTCCGAAGGCTTCTTCTTCATGACTGCCCTTATGTCCAGCGTGGTCGTGGTGCTTCTTCTTCTTCCCGGCAGCTTCCTCGTATTCCTTCTTGTGGAGCTCATCGGTCTTGTAGCCTTTGCCTCCTTTATCTACGTGGTGGTCGTGGTGGTAGCCTTTGGAAGCCTGAAATGTGTGAAATTAACATTGTTTATAGTATGTTGGGTTCGTTTATACGAGGAATTTGTTAGTAGTAGTCTGGATTCGTGCCCGGTTGATGGCAATAGACTCATCCCTTATTATATGGGGCATAACTGACGAAATTGTGGATGTACTATAGGTGCGGTTTACCTCAGCCTTATCTTTCGGGGATTCCAGGCCTGATGTTGTTTCTGTTATAGGGACGAGGTTCTTGGTTGGCTTTTGATAATCTTGATAATAACTAATTACGCCTAAAAAAAAGAACTATGATACTATGTATTCTGTACTAGATAATACCTACTGCGTATGAAACTATTCTAAATATTGAGAATATATTTCTAATGTTTATTGTATAAAGTCCCACTAAAATAGATAGACAAATTTGAACACGGCCTTCAGTACGTCTAATCAATGATATCCAAGCAAAAAAAACACTGATTAAAGTGATTTTATTTTGACCTAAAATAATAAATTGCTAGCGGCACTCTAGAATAAACACATCCATTAGGTCAAAATAAAATCACTTTAATAAGTGTTTTTTTTTGCTTGGATATCTTTGGTTAGATGTACTGAATGCTGTGTTGAAATTTGACCATCTATTTTAATGGGACCTGAGATAAACCTCGTCATTTCTTTATCCGTTTTGACTAAATACTTTTGAAAACTTACCTACTATCGCTGGAATCACGTTCAAATTTTCTAACCGTCATGAGACAAACTTTAATATAGCCTCGACTATACCTACCAAAATAAAAATCTTAGATTCCTAACAGTAAAATATAAACAATCAAACTGTTTTCAAATTTCAAGGTTGACTCATTAGTTACTTACCTAATACTAAATAAAATTCTTGAACTAGGTACTAAAAATTATAATAATCTTTTATTGTTATTACTTCAAAGTACTGTAACAATCTTCCACTACACAAATTAACGTTGAAAAACTAATTTCTTAAAGTTTCTAATAGACAGTCAAAATGTTTAATTAAAACTTGTGTTTGTTTTTTTATATAATCTTGGACTTTTTGTCGTCGATTTTGTGTTCTGTACAGTCTACTAAACATCATACATTTAAATTAATTTGTCTTCATGATCATCGTCATCATCTGCCGGCTACCAGTCTTACCAGCCCCCCTAGCATGGCAATATTATCTCTAGTCTACCAAGACTCGGAAAAGCTCTTTCTAAACAACTTGACATGTCTTGTCATTCATTTCATACATTTATAACGTCGCCATGCTTGCGACGATAGAAATCTTTTCACAATCTGTCATAAAATGACAATTCAATTCGACTCTTTGTCGACAAAACGCGTTTCTACGGTGGTCATGCTACGCGGGCAGATGCAACTATAGGTCCCTACCTACATATCTGCAAAATGACTTCTACTTATTGTTTGCATAATTATTGCTATTCTTAAATGACCGATGGAAGGCCGCTGACTTGTATTTCAAATCAAATCCATTCCAGCACGTTTACTTCATTCTCTGGGTTTCTAAACGACATCAATAAAATGCTATAAAAACAGTAACTGTCTACAGAGGTACCTATAAAATATAGCTTTATTGGGTTTGTAATAGCCATAACAAATGTAGGTACAGTAACTAGATTCTTAAAGTTGCAATATCGGTTACACACAATATCCAATATGCTGTTGTGGTTGGAAATTCTCTAGCTTAACATTTAAAGGTCTGCTACCCTAGGTCATATACCTATCTATGATTTTAAGAGTAGAGGAAGGCCAAAGAATCATAGCGTACATTAAAATTTATTTATTACTTTTTATTTATTTTATTTTTATAGCAAATCACATTAATCCAATCGTTGCATTGATTGCTTAGAAAATCGTCTGATTTTTCCTTTTCGAAAGAAAGACGTGTAAACAGGAAATAAATACAATATTTCTGTCCATTGAAATAACTTAAAAATATTCACGAAAAAAAAGATGATCTCGATGATGTCGTGGATCTATAACCATTATCTTGATGCCATTCATATTTTATTGCCTTTTTATGGTTCCGCAGCCAATTGGCAAAAACGAAACGATTCATCCTGTCTTCCGTCTGTCCTTATGTCACAGCCATTTTACTCCGAGACTGTTGGCACCACACAGTTGAAATTTGGAGAGTAGGTGTCCACTACTCAACTGATGTGAAATTATGAAAAATAAAATTTATTTCCTTAAGGGTAACTGAGTGTTGAAAAAAATCTACGTAAATAACTGTGGTCAAGAAAGAAGAAGTAAAAATCTACGTATATACCCGGCAGCATATTACTTAGTTCTGATTGGGTTGCGGAGGGCAGATAGGCAGTCACTCCATGTAAAATACTGGTATTCAGCAGCATCAGGTTAGACTGGAAGTCGAGCCCAACAAGGCTAGGCAGATGATGAGTGCGAGCAAAACCAAAGGCAAAGGGTGTTAGACTATAATATTATTATAACCAAATGCATCGAAGTTTCTAAACACTCTTTTTTCTTATGTCAATGGTTGAAGAGATATTCATTTATGAATCAGCGTTAAAAATATTGTTATTATAAGGTTTGGTGCTACGGAACCCTTTGTGCGCTAGTCCATTTTTTTTCATTTCAGTTATTCAATAACAATGACATTGTGTCTGAATGTGTTACATAATGTGTCCAACTCGCATTTGGCCAGGTTTTCTCACTACACTCAATGGATGGCTCGTTTGCTATAAACTTTTAAGAAGAATGTTTCAAAAATTCTTCCTTAGTGCTTACTTTCGTTAAGACTGTGCTATGGGCTGTGTGTAGTACCATATAAATTGGTGGATCTTTCTCCCATTTAGAAAATTCTCAAATAAATCAAACAGTTTATGAGCTGTTAACTATACAATCTATACCGATACAAATAAATAAAATTGAACTGTCTGTTTGTAATATCAAAATACCAGCTTTTTACTTAATGCATTTGAAAATATATACAAAAACTCATTTTTATCAATTTTTGTCTGTCTGTCTGTTTGGCTAATCTTTAAATCCGGTAATCCGATTTTGATGGGAATTTTACTGGCAGATAGCTGATCTTATAAGGAGTACTTAACGTACTTTTATTTTTGAATAAGAACTAGGGTTCTGCGAAAAAATTAAACAAAACAAAATCCGATTCAAACAGGGCAGTAATATTTTTTATAATAACTTCAAGCGAACGTAGACCGCGGGTTACGGTAATGTAGTTATGTTGATCGAGTAATATATAAATGCAGTTTGCATGAATGGATGGATGTTTGTTACTCAATCATATCAGAGCGGCTGAAGGGATCTGGATGAAATTTGGCCCAGAGATAGACTATAGTCTGGAAGCACATAGGATACTTTTTTCACACTTACACATATCAAAATTTCCACGCGAACGCAGTCGCGGGCAACAGCTAGTAAGAAATAGAAATGACATAATTAGAACTACCTACATTTAGGTTTCCTGTAAGCGGTCTTAGACAGTCTTTATAGTTACATTATCTATACATATAATAAAACAGTAAAAAAACTGTGTCTGTACATTGAATATATTAAAAAAATAATTATTGAGGGAGGTTTGGAAACAGTAATAGAGCACGAATCCAAAAAAAAAATTCTGTCTGTTTGTCTGTATGTCTGTTTGTTTGTACACGCTAATCTTCGGAACTACTCGACGGATTTAAATGATTTTTTTTTTGTTGTAAAGGTATTATATCTGGGCAACATATAGGCTATAATTTATCTTGGAAACTTGAACATCTGATGCAGCACCGCAACAGACCAGCTAAACTATAACAGATACAAAAATGGTACCATAGCAAAAATTGTTCCACGTGATGAGCATTTTCTGCTAAGAGAATAAATTAGAAGATCTGGAACACCTGAAGTGGAACTCCAAGAGCCCAGCTACACTATAACATATATAGGAATGACGTCTTAGCAAGAGTTGTTCAGCCTGATGAGCACTCTCTGTTGTCGTATAAAATTTGAAGACCTGGAACAGCTGATGTGGAACTCCAAGAGCCCAGCTACACTGTAACATATATAGGAATAACGTCTTAGCAAGAGTTGTTCAGCCTGATGAGCACTCTCTGTTGTCGTATAAAATTTGAAGACCTGGAACAGCTGATGTGGAACTCCAAGAGCCCAGATACACTATAACATATTATATAGGAATGACGTCTTAGCAAGAGTTGTTCAGCCTGATGAGCACTCTCTGTTGTCGTATAAAATTTGAAGACCTGGAACAGCTGATGTGGAACTCCAAGAGCCCAGCTACACTATAACATATATAGGAATAACGTCTTAGCAAGAGTTGTTCAGCCTGATGAGCACTCTCTGTTGTCGTATAAAATTTGAAGACCTGGAACAGCTGATGTGGAACTCCAAGAGCCCAGATACACTATAACATATTATATAGGAATGACGTCTTAGCAAGAGTTGTTCAGCCTGATGAGCACTCTCTGTTGTCGTATAAAATTTGAAGACCTGGAACAGCTGATGTGGAACTCCAAGAGCCCAGCTACACTATAACATATATAGGAATGACGTCTTAGCAAGAGTTGTTCAGCCTGATGAGCACTCTCTGTTGTCGTATAAAATTTGAAGACCTGGAACAACTGATGTGGAACTCCAAGAGCCCAGCTACACTATAACATATATAGGAATGACGTCTTAGCAAGAGTTGTTCAGCCTGATGAGCACTCTCTGTTGACGTATAAAAAATGAAGATCTGGCACACGCGTTGTGGAATTGAACATTAAAAAAAAAAAAATTGAAGATCTGGAACACCTGATATGGAAATCAAAGCTATCACTAATTTCACTGTATAATTATAAAATAACATAAGCTGGGAGTACCTCCACGCGGTGAAGGCGGTAACAGTTTAGGACTGATTTTCGATGAAAATTCGATGAATCATTGAAAATTTGACTCTACTGGCCAAAACTCCCATTCATTATTTTATTTTATCAAATAAATAAGCCTTCTTATGTTATTTGAGTGTTTAATTTCCTTTTTCATTTATTTTCGTGACACGGTAGCCTACCCGGTAACGCAGGGGAGCAGTCACTTAGATTTTAATTGATCAGGTATTTTCAGAATTAAACTATAACTATGCCTAGAAAGAGTTCAAATCTTTCCCAACGTTCCAAAGGAGCTAAAAGATTGAGGATCATAAGATCCCAAGAATCTACCAAAGAGCGTCAGGAGAGACTTGATGCTGTTCGAGAACATCAGGCTGCAACTCGCTCCGTAGAAACCTCTTCGGATCGCGAAGAACACTGGAACACCTGATATGGAAATCAAAGCTATCACTGCATCAGATGTTCAAGTTTCCAAGATAAATTATAGCCTATATGTTGCCCAGATTTAATACCTTTACAACAAAAAGACCCTTCACGAAGCGGTCAACCAAGCATTCTGTACATCAAACTAAGTCTTTACGCAGAGAGTGCTCATCAGGCTGAACAACTCTTGCTAAGACGGGTCAACCAAACATTCTGTACATCAAACTAAGTCTTTACGCAGAGAGTGCTCATCAGGCTGAACAACTCTTGCTAAGACGTCATTCCTATACAATGTGTAACATAATTAACGCACAACCTCTTAAAGGGTCATTGTACTCATCATTATGAACAACTTTCACTATGGGACCAAAACTGAAATCGCAAAAAAAAATCGACTGCCGCATACATTTCTGTGCGCATAATTCGACAAAATGTACTGAACTGCTGTTTTTTTTTTCGCGTTTCGGGGTTAGTCTCATAGTGAAAGTTGTTCATAATGATGAGTACAATGACCCCTTAAGAGGTTGTGCGTTTATTCTGTTACACATTGTATATGTTATAGTGTAGCTGGGCTCTTGGAGTTCCACTTCAGGTGTTCCAGATCTTCAAATTTATTCTCTTAGCAGAAAATGCTCATCACGTGGAACAATTTTTGCTATGGTACCATTTTTGTAACTCTTCTATAGTTTAGCTGGTCTGTTGCGGTGCTGCATCAGATGTTCAGCGAGGAAGTGAGGAAACTCGGTATGTAATGGGAGGTAACCCATCCACGGGCCAACCTAGGCAAACGCTTAACATAGCGGACAGTCGCGCATCATGTTCCGCACTTATCTCTAAAGACCTCTGTTGTGGATCTCCAAAGCCCAGCGACACTATAACATATTAAGGAATGACGTCTTAGCAAAATGAAAGATCTGGAACGTCTTCAATCGTCTCGCTCATCCAGTTGCTTTTCCGTCCCCGGGCCCCAGAATTCTACATTAGACGTTTCAGATCTTCGATTTTCTTGACGACCCCGTTGTCGCTGGCAAAAGCAACAGGATCCGCGTACGAAGTCGCG
Organism: Eugnorisma glareosa; assembly: GCA_947578425.1. Taxonomy (NCBI): domain Eukaryota; kingdom Metazoa; phylum Arthropoda; class Insecta; order Lepidoptera; family Noctuidae; genus Eugnorisma; species Eugnorisma glareosa. Next base: position 1,081,815 of record OX387970.1, read on the forward strand.
GGCAGAAGCTAGTCTATCATATTATCAACCAATCTTGTTGTTGACACTTCTATGTTGCTCAAGTGTTACGCTTCGTGATTCCCTCTGATTAAGTTCTTTGAACTATAATTTATATTTCCTACTTACAACATCTTTCAGACAGTTTTTATTCCTGAATCGTCGTTGAATTTTGCACAACAAACGCATCTAGCTACCTAGCAATAATTTGATATTCTGGACCTGGACACCAATCAATGCAATGGATACAAAGTGGCTACGACTTATAGAAAATAAAACAATAAAACCCATGTGTGCACGTATTAGTGCGACAAAAAGCCACTTAGAAAAACAAAAGAGATGGGCAGCTAATTATCTTCAGTACCTCTTCTTATCAGTATGCTAACAATCATCAATATGTTATGAACGGTTTCCAAGTCCTTGTTGATAATTTGTAGTGATTATCAGTGGTTCTTAGTAGTAGATGCTAATGAGCTTTTAACATTATGTACCTACCTAATTTTATTTGTCCTCGGAGAAATAATACAAAAAATCCCTTACCTTTCCACCATGTTCTGCACTATGTCCTCCGTGCTTCGCATGGCCTCCACCTTGATGATGTCCGTGAGCATGCTTTGAATGATGTCCAGTCGAAGCACCGTATAAATCTCCTGAAGCCAGCTGTCTCGGAGCCTGGATCAATGGCTCGGCAGCTACAGGCACTGGGATCGGGTTCTCAAGAGGAATAGGGTTCGAAGCCAAAGGAACAGCCAGCGGTGGACTGGCTATGAACTGAACTGGTTGTGACACTACAGCATCCACCGAAGCAAGCCTAGCCGCTTCAGCAATGTTAGCACTGTTCACATCAGATTTCAAGTACCGAGGGGCCGGGGCGTACACTTTGTGGTAGTGGTTCGCGCTTGCTGCGAGCATCTCCTCGTAAGGCGGGGACTCCATCTCCCCATCATCAGTGAACTCATGGACTTCATACTGGTGGAGCTGACGAGGTACCCGCACGTAATCCGCCGCTCTTCGTTGTCTCGGCTCACAACAACGCTTGACACGAACATGCTCTTCCAAAGGCCCAGCATCGTGAATATCACGCCTACTCCTGGACTGCTCGTAGTCATCATATGAGTCGTCTACATCTTCCTCTTCTACCCACGGCTCCTCCACCACTTCAGCTGCAGCAATCGCCAGCAACAGCAGGATAACCACTGCCCGCATTTTGTTCTTTAACTGATCTTAAAATGTTCTATTTTTTTGTTTTATACTTCCGAACCTTTCACCGTTGACTAACAAAGGATCTTGCTAAATGCAGTTGCGTTGATATCAGCGTTTTTATATGAGCTGGTGGGTAAATATTTGTTGTGTGGCGGCCGGGCGGTCGCGCGCGCGGTACGGTCAGCACTGATGGCAGACGGAGCCCACCACCTAGAAAGCGTATAAACGACACGGAGCAAATTAGTTTTCCCGGTGCATTATTTTCGCGATTTTTCGACCGCAGTGAAAACAGCGGCCGTGAATTGAATTAAACTTTTTCTAAGAGACTGGCCGTGAGATCCGGTTGCGTAAGCAATTACGAGGAGAACTAAATGATTTGTATGCGTGATCTTTGACAGAAGATGTAACTTGTACGCAGGTAATCAGGTAGTAGTCGGTAACAAGTTTTCGATCTACCCGTTATTACATATTTTGGTTAAACACGGTAACGATTAAAAACGTACTTAGTAATGTAAGGATGCTTATTTTGCGAACTAACATAAACAAATAACTAGCGGAGATGCGTAGACGCATGTTTGTGTGAATCACAGTAACAGTTGACGGAACAACAGCGAGCGTTATCTTATCAGACATTGCCTGCGTGAAGACGTCAATGGCGGTAAATACGGATTCACTTCAAGCTAAAGAACTTTATTCTTATTATGTTGCAATTGCAAGATAAGTAAACAATTCAGATTACTTTATTTAATCCTACTTACATTGCATAGTAAAATATAGCTCTCACGCAAAACATGAACACACTTTCCTACAGGTTTAAAAAAATCCAGTAGTTGACTAGATACGTATTAGCAAAACACGTTAAGGCTTTGGTCCTGGCTGTCATTCGGGTAGCCTGAAAGTCCGACAGCCAGTCTTGCTAAGGGGTATCGTGTTACCCCGTAAGTGGGTAGTGGGATCAGATAGGCAGTAGCTTTTCTATAATAAGGTGCACTGAAAGCCAACTCCAACGTAGTTGTGAAAATGCCAGGCAAAAAAATAGGTAGCTACCTTATTACCTACTGCTTTATGGTTATTATTTCGTTTATCACCATGATAGCCGGGGGAGAGGTTAACGAAAATCAAAAAGTGATAAATCGATGACTACTGATTCGATTAATTTGACAATATTGGGTGGAAGGAGGGAAACCGACGCGAAAACGGTTATCACGTATTCAGAATATCATTCTGAGGCCCCCACATCACGGGCCTGTGGACGGTGAGCTATGGGCTGGCTCGCCGTCCGTCCGTCTTATGACGACAGGCCGTGTCGACGGCGCGCGAGTGTTCCACGCGCGTCTCTAAGAGATGTCAGCAAACGGGAAGGGGTCCGAAAGGACCGATGCCAGGGTTGCGGGACTGTTCGAAAGAGATACTGCGGCCCTGGAATACAAAGGGCAAAAGAAGGAACATGGATGTGTTTTTGATTTCCCATCCGAATTCATTGTCATTAAAAATTGTTATTTAAAAAAAAATGCTGTTTCAGCTGGTTGGTAACCGTTTTCGCGGCGGTGTCCCTCCCGCTTTGTATATTCCATACCTCCGAGTATATGGAGTACTCAGAATATAAATGGGGTGTTACTTTGAATTATAGATTGAGGCCCGACTTGTTTGAAGAAGATAACGTTGCGATAGAAACGTTTTTCATTCATCCTCTCAAGTTGAGAGGATTAATGAAAAGGGACTAACAAATTTGATAGTTCGATTACGATATTGCAGTCACAAAAATCTGCAACAGTATCAAGTATGACCTCAACATAGTAAGCCGAGATTTGATTCAGCTTGCGGTTCCGTAACTCAGCCTCTCCTTGACCAAGATGGACCTGCTGCAATGAGTTTTTATTAACTACGACTAATGCCACTTGTGATTGGCACTATTTCCTTTGCGCAGGTATAGGTTGGTGTATTCTTCAGTCAAACCGGTGAGGACGTCGGACATATTGTTTTCACCGGATACTGGATGGATACTTCAGTAATATGATGCTCTGTGGTTCAGTACATTATCTGGCAGTGTCTGGAGCCGTGTTTGTAAATTTTCCGTACTGGTTTGATCGAAATTTTATTAGAATTTATGACAGTCATAGCAACTAGACACTTGGTTGAACTGTTTTACGAAATGTTGTCTTGCTGTATCTAAGTATTTACCTTAATTCGGTCGTTGCTTCAGGCATTTAATTGTTTACATGTTTATCTTATCTTATTGTTGCTATAATGTATCATGGCTGCAAGACTCAAAATACCATTCTCATCAACATTAGGTATCACCTATTTTCCTGGCCTGTCATTGCCCTTTCCCAATTTATTTGGGGTCGCCGCAGCATGATTTTCTTCAACACTTCTTTAGTGCCATCTCAATTAAGTAGTTATTGCCTTTCTAGTTATATCATCTTTCACAGAGTTCATCCATCTTATCTTTGGTCATCCTCTACTCCCTTATATATAATTACTTTAGTTACGAAACTATTGCTACTACCTCTGCTGATACAGTATTGATTCAGTCACTATTGTAGCTATGCTATACCACCTCACAGAATAGGACCGCGCTACGGTCGCTTGCTGTTGCGAGTAAATATGATGAATGTATCATTTATATGACAAATATTCAATACCTTATTTTCTGTGAATTTAAATCGTGATCGTCGAGGAAATGTCGGTTACATTATTCACAATGAGAATTACAATCGGTCAGCTGGCTGAGAGACTGTGTTACCTATGTTGCTGTTTTTCTAAGGTGTTGTTGTCGGTGACTTCTGACTGGTTTTGTTATTGTTAACCAACTTATATTTACTGCAAAATTAAAATTTGATGACGTTTTGATAAACGTGCGACGTTCGTGTTATATAATAACAGCCACTCGGATTAATCTTCAGGTAAAGCCGTGCTTGTCTAGGTTGATCTGTGGATGGCTGACCACCTATTACATACCGAGTTTCCTCAGTGCCTCGGAAAGTACGTTAAGCCGTTGGTCCCGGCTGTCATTTCTAGATCTTTGACCGTCAAAAAGTCTGACAATCAGTCTTACCAAGGGGTATCGTATTACCAAGTACTTACTTGGTTAAAATACTGATATTCAGCTGCATCCAATTAGACTGGAAGCCGACCCCAACATAGTTCAAGGCTAGGGCCTAGCCTTTAACTATGTTGGGGTCGGCTTTCAGTCGACGAACATCATCTGCCTAGCCGCTAGGCGGATGATGTTCGTACGTTCGAAGAATCCGCAAGCAGGAAGCTGTGCATTCCCTGTTTCCTTTCGTCCTTTCCCATTTTCTGCGATGAAATTTACGTAGTTCGTTTTATATTAGAGGCATTTTACGTTCATACAATGCTATGCTATAATTACATTAAGATTTTATTTAACTTTAACTTAGCAGTGGCTAGCACAAACTTAGCTCAAAAGTAGTTAAAGTTTATGTGTATTTATTACTACTGTAATACTTTAAGAAACTACTGTAACTGTTACTACTGTAATAAATACACGGTCTAGACTTTTACTACATAAATAGCTCAGTAGTCTAAACTACGCACGAATAACGATGACGCAACTTAGGACACTTTTTATTTTACATGTCGAAACTAATTAGGTACCTTTCTCGAGATAGTAAGTTTTATTTATACCCAGTTATTATTTTAGAAGTAGGTATTTAGAATTTCAAAATTAAAGACCATCTACTTTTTTGGCAAAACGCAGGCAAACTAATCAACTCCTGTGGTGCTGACTGCTGATGTTGTAATATGCAATCGAGGTTTTGTTAATAGAACTTGCATCAGCATCCTACGTGCTAGCACTAACAAAGAATAAACGATGCTCTTTTTATACAGTACCGATTAATTAAGCAATCTATGATGACGCCCATAAGACGCCGTACTCTGACGTCCGAGATTCGTTATAGGATTGGCATTACCAACATACCTTTAATCCCTCATCATCATCTTACCATAAATAAGTTAAGTATGCCATTGGCAATCCTTTCTATCTGTAAACTTTTAGGCCAAAGTACGCTTTCAGTTGGTCTAGTTTTCAGCAAATTTATTATAACTAAGTAGATACAATATAGGTATAAGCCTAGTCAAGTCAAAGGCTGATTTTACTAGCGTTACGAATTTTCAATTAAAATTAGTAATCACAATAAAAGCAGTACCTACCTACGTAATAAAGACATTCCAACCTCTTTAGAATAGAAAAAAATACGGTAAGTGTTACATCACTAATAATAATTATTTCACATTGCGCAAAGTGGTCTTGTCCGTAGTCCAAATTAATTTTAAATTTAATTTCTATTATTTAATTCATTGTCAAGTTGGTCAATCGATATTTTGTTGGCAAACAATGGAAGTAGGTGATTAGAGTAGATCTTGAGTTTCTCTGATCATGGCTTGTGTGGAAATCGGAAGTAATAATTATTTTGTTGATGGCGAAGGAAGCGAATCATCAAGTTTGATGGAAAAGTTTTTTGCTGCAGTTTTTGTGAACTACGTTATGGCGCAAATTACACAGAAACAGCGTATGGTGCGGCGCAGACATGATGCCGCTTCAAAAAGTTTTCATACAAAATGTACGTAGGCGACGTGACGTGAATTACACTAGTCGTAGGCACGCCGTTCTTTTTTTCGTTATACTTTCCACATCATCCTACGCTGTTTTGCGCCTAAGATAGACATCGTTAGATATCTAACTTCCGAGTTAACATTCTATAGGTCTTATATTAGGAATAAATTAATAATGTGAGGACAGTAAATAAAATTCAATAGTATTTGTCATTAATTTTATTTCACCGTGTTAGTAAACAAATCGATACATCTAAAGCAACAGAGTGCGATATTTATGTTAATCGTAATACCGTCCAACCTTACTACATACTTATTTATATTATTATTTACAGTAAGTAATTATTACACTTAGGTTACACTTTCTTTTCCGAAAAAAACACCTTATATTATGTAAAGGGAACTTCTTTTAAGCCGCAACTCTATTGTAACACTTTGACCTTAAGCTGGCCTAGTGTGATACGGATTTTCAATAGAATAAGAGGCCAGCTTATACTGGTTCTGTTGTGCGGCCTTCCACACTATTCGTGATTTCAAAAACAGCATATGATTTTTACTAAAGTTATTTATTTCACATTAGAATTTTAAATAAATATAAATTACAGTTTTTTATATATATTTTACATCCATTGCTGTTACGTCGTTACAAAAAAAAAAAAATATAACAAAGACTTATTTTATATCTTACAATATTAAATATGGCACAAATATTATAGACTAGTTATTAGATAGTTAATAACTTTCAAAAGTCTTTTATTTTTCGTTAAAAAATACTGTGTACAGGGTGATGCACATTTTTTGTGTTAAATAAAAGATTATTATAAGCATCTATTAAACAAAGAATGTTCTAAATTAGAAATAAAACGTTTTTTTTTTACAAACGAATATTATCAAACCATTAAAAGAAGGACAGATAAATAAAATTGTTTTACCAATTCCTAACAAATATTAATTTGGAGGAGACAACTGCCCGCCCGTGGAAAAACGCAAGTTAACTTAAAGAGTATCTAAAAGTTTAGCTTATACAGTTCAGAAGTATAAAAATGTAAAGAAAGAAAACATAAGTACAAAACAACACAAAAAATCCACCACCAATAAAAATCTAACTTACAAAACTAATTAATAAGTCTTTATCAAATGGTCTGACACAAACGGCGTAAACTCAGGATCTTTAATTTTCTTTTTCTTATGTAACGGACAACTTTTCTGCCTCTGTCCTGTTTCCGACTTATTATGCGTCAATTTAAAATGTCCGGATAATGAAACACTTTTTTTTCTGTGTTCAGTTTTTTGGCAATTGTTTTTATCTACAATTTTGTCCACGCCGTTCGCGGCTGAAGCACTGTGCAGTGTGTTTTGTGCTAATATTCTAGTATCTACTTGGTTTTGTTTTAATTTGTTCGTGTAATCTGCTGACACTTCCAGCTGGCTGTGATGCAAACACGTTGATGTGATCTGAAATTATATTGATGCAATTAATTTAGTTGCTTGAAAAAAACAAAATCGTGAGATGTCGGGAGAAAAATTGCATTTAGGTCAGTTCTTTATTTAGTAGCTCTGACCGAGGACTGAAAAAGAAGAAATTGTAATATATTTTGAATCTGATGTGTACCGAGCAAAGAACACCATAAAGGAGATCACCCAGATTGGGCTATTTTCAAAAGCCAACAAAAATAAACTTATTTTTAGATAGAGCATAACATAATAAACACTTTTTATTGTTACACCTAAGTCGTAAGTCCATTCACCGAGAAGTTATTCAACCTCAAAATATCTGAGATCACCCAGATTGTGCTATTTCTAAAAGTGCGAGCCAACAAAAATAAACTTATTATTTAGATAGAGCATAACATAATAAACACTTTTTATTATCACACCTAAGTCGTAAGTCAATTCACCGAGAAGTTATTCAACCTCAAAATATCTGAGATCACCCAGGTTGAGCAATTTTTTTTTTTCGACTTTCTTCACGATTTGTGCATTTAGCCAATGTCATGTCCGGCAATTATGTATTGTTCAACTCATTGCGTTTAAAAGTAGGATTAATAAATAAAATAAATATGATATACATAGTTCATTGATTAACAAATTGTAATGAATTAAATTCATTTGGGCGTAAGAAAATTATTAAAATCATAGTGATTTTGGCTTCATGCGGCAGGATCGTTGCCTGCACTATTAAGAAAAACGGCGTTCTCTATGGGCTCGTAAATTGTTGCGAGAAATAAAATCATCGCAATTAGGTACCAAGTTCTGTAGGTTCTATTCCGAAGACAAAATGGATCTTTTGCATTTATTATATTACTATTTGTACTTTTTTTTTCGGATTGGAAATCGTCAAATGACCCCTCCCACTTGGGGCGGAGCGGAAGGTGTCTGACTAAAACCTTTCCATGTTGCCTGTGATCATAAGATAGACGGACGGCGAGCTAGCCTATAATTCACCTTCCAATTACTATTTATGTGTAGGTTTCTTAACATTGTAATCTTTATTATTTACTTATGACTTGGGTATAGAACTTGGGTGGTATAATAAAAAAATGTTTATATCCAGAAGCTCTATTTAATTATTGCGTTTAATTTAAAGAACCGGCAAAAAAAAATTTGCTCAGCCTGGGTGATCTCAGATATTTTGAGGTTGAATAACTCCTCGGTGAATTGACTTAAGTGTGATAATAAAAAGTGTTTATTATGTTATGTTCTAACTAAATAATATGTTTATTTTCGTTGGCTGGCACTTTTGAAAATAGTCCAAAAATGTATGGAGGCTGAATTTCTACTGACACCGGAAAGGAGATCACCATCTCCTTTCCGGTGTCAGTAGAAATTGAAGGACACTATAAGATTAGGAGTATTAGTCACAGGTGTGGGCTGATGCCTCGGCCTGGCGTAGAGCGCGGCGCGCTCCGCCAGCTCGGAGCGCAGGCGCCAGGCGCGCGCCGCCAGCACGCGGCGGCTGGCCGGCTGCCCGTCGCCGCGCACGCCGTGCCATCTGGGGACGGTCGGACTATACTGATACTAAGCAAAACAACCAATGTTATCATTATTCGCCATCACTGGATCTAGGTCTTGCAGATGTGCGTTTATGAGGAGCGAACGTTATCACCATAATATGGTTGGTCTTCCCTATTGCACGTCACATGGAACCTTTGCAAATCTCATTCAAATTCTGCCACTTATCCTGCTTCGTTATGATCGTAACTTCACCCAGCCCGAGGGTCGTTTGATTTGGTTATTGCATATTGGACAGTTGACTGTACAGTGTACTCTACTGTGGTCCTTTTTTTCCACATACTGCTAAAGGGCAGCGTGTAGTACTGCACAGACAGGCAGTGTTACCTGACGAGCAGCTGCAGCAGGCGACTGTACTGCCCGGCGGAGCGCAGCGCCAGGCAGGCGGCGCGCAGCGACACCACCTCCCCCCGCGCGCTGCCGTGCCCCGCGCTGAAGGACAGGCGCATCGCTCGGGTGTAGTAGTCTAGGGCTAGTGGGAGGAGACCTGGCAACGAAACAGGACATCGTTGGGTGAGAAGTTCCTCAGGCTGCTGTGTCTGGTAGGCTGCCGGTGCACTACCCAACGTTGGTTGTCGAGTAGCTTTACTATGCATATTATGTTAATCGCGCAAACCACTCTGCTTGAGCGATGCAGTTTTTGCCGTGATGTCCGTTAGTGTCGCGTTGTACGAGTAGATGCCGCCACATTAGTAGCCTTTACTACCGATCAACACCACTCGGAAATCAAGTGCACACACACTGGTTTGAATGAAAAACACAGACAAGTCCTAGTCCTATTTATTTAATTCAAGTTTATTCTTGGTCTGATTTTGTCATGGAATGTTGAGAGTGTTTATCAGTTAAGCTACATGCCACATGCCAGCATTTTGAGCTACATGTCAGCTAGAACGGACCGGGCTAGAGTAAGTAATAATGCGGTTTCCCGACTACTCTATAATAAAGCATTATATATATATACTATAAGTGTTTTGCTCCAAACTTTTTTTTAACATAGAATTATAATACTAGGACCGTGGGATCCGAGTCACTCTCACAGCTTTTTCAAGGACATTTTAAAACGCTTAGTTGACACTTTCCGTAACCCAAGGGCTGGCTTTTACCTTGGCTTAGCTTTGCCATACAACGTGGCAAAGCCGCCAGTCTCTTGGGTACATTACGAGTTGACAGCGCTGAGGAGGAGTTTTTTGACGCCATTTTTAAGGTTCCGTACCTCAAAAGAAAAAAACGGAAACCTTATAAGATCACTCTCTTGTCCGTTGTTCCGACCAACGATTTTCTCAGGAACGGGTGGACCTAGCAAGTTGAAATATAAACCAGATACTGAAGTCTATAGACACCCTATTATGTGTATAAAAATCAACCTAAGTCAACACGGTGAAAAGATATGGGATTTTTTTTATTTTCGTGAAATCTTGGAAGTTTACCTTAATTTTCAACTTTTTTTTTTATTTTTCATCATTTTCCCTTTGTGCTGTGAGACCTTACTTTTAACCAAAATTGACCATTCTAGGTCAACTGGAAGTACCCTATAGGTTTTGGGTCGAAAACCTATATGGTAGTTCCCGTTGACATAGAATCACGAAATTTGGCAAAAAAAGCAAGGCCTTGCAACACAAATAAAGGAAAAATTCCAAAAACTAAAAAAGTTGATGCCTATTAAGTTTTTTTTAGGTTTATTTAAGTTTATGCCTATGTTAGTTACTGTAGGGTATTTTAATTTATAAACGGTACCTATTTAATATTTCGTTAATAAATATATAATATGTATATATATTATAATATTCAGTATTAAGAAGAAAAATAGGCTGGTTTTTACAAGACTCACCTCTTTCCTTGAACCAGTTGCCGTAAAGTAAGTAATGTTCCCAATTCTTCGGTTCCAGTTCTAGCAGTTTGTCTAGAACTCCTCTCATCTCATCTTCAGGTTTGAGCAGCAGCAGTTCAAGGTACGCCTGAACGAACCTCGGCTCTAAAGATATGCAGCGTTCCAGCATCTTTAGGGATTCTGGTATTCGATTCTTCTTTCTGAAAAGGATAAAAGTTTATAAAATTAATTTGACGAAAAAGTACTTTGGTTACGATAATTCGTTGAAAATGTATTTTCATCATATATGCTAAATATTGGGTATACAGGGTGGAAACGACGCCGCGCCAACACCGTTACCACGTATTCAGTACGTTATCCTGAACTGCAATACCTACACGGTTAAACTGTCATGGAACAGCTGTTTTTTTTTTAATTACCGATCAAAAATTTATATGTAGGGGAGCTCAGTATTAATACGTGGTAGCCATTTAGCGTCGGTGTCCCTTTCATCTTGCTCTCCCTGGCTACATTATAACCAGTTAACACTACAAAGAAACTAGAAAAGCCGTAAGAAACATAAGTGCGCTGTTGAATTTGAACGTTCGGCTCAGTACTTAAAGTTAAATTTATCAGTACACTCAATTTCTCTTACCACATTTCTTTCCATAGTGTATGATGAGTCTACAAATCTGTTGAATTACTTACCTGTACAATTTCGCTAGATTATAATGAGCATTGACATGGTCCCTGTTGTACTTGAGAGCTTGCAAGAAGTGGTGCTCAGCCCGTCCTGACGCCAACACCAACGTGCCCAGGTTATTGTGAGCACTCGCGTAACTTGGCCATAGTCTGTAAAAAGACAAAAATTATAGATATTTATGTTTGGATGAAAGTGACAGTACTTGCATCACACATAATGATGAAGTCATAGTAGATAGAATATGGTTTGCTAAGAAGTGTGAAAAAATAAAATGAAAAAAAAAGATTGACAATGTATAGAAGAAAAAAAAATCCCTGCGGCAAGCCGCAGGACGGATTTCGAAGAAGGTTCCAACATTATTTTTTTCAACCAAATTTTCCAGTTTTTTTTTTTTCGAAAACTTTTTACCGCTAAACTTCAAAACAAAATGTCAAGTTAACAATTTGCTTTCAACAACAAATATATGTTACAGCAAAAATGTTGACCGTTTCGGAGATATATGTTTTTCGAATTTTTTTTAAAATTTCAACCCAAGTTGCATCAAAAAAGTTTAAATTTAAAAGTTATCCGCATTCTTACTAGAAATGATAAAATTGTTAAACGGTTCAAAAGTTTTACTTAAGAAAAAAGTTATATACAAAAAAACTGATTTTCGAAAAACCCCGTTTACCCCCGTTACCTAAGTTTTGACCGTTTCGATTTTTTGGCCAAGTTTGAAAGCATTTGTTGCGTAATTGCGACCTGTAAAGTGTGGCTAAATTTTGCTTGTCGCCCCATGGGATACGACATAAGTAGGTATACGAGTACATATAAAGATTTTAACCGGCGGTTGATTTGGGCTCTAGGGGTCATAACTAGACCCCCTAAGGTGAAATTTTCGGAAAACTCTCCACTTTAGGTGCAAGACCAATTGGTAGATTTTTTCTGACAAAATCTACCTAATATGCTGCAACAACTGTTCATAAATCGGGATGATGGCGCAGTACCTATAGAGAAATATATCAATAGTGGTGTCTGAAGTTTACGTTTGGTAGCCCCAAATTACTTACTTCAAGGCCTCCTTGTAGTGTTTGATGGCGTTCTCTTGTTGCTCAATGTCTTTCAGGAAGTTCGCGAAATTGTAGTGTAACTTAGCGTTGTGCGGCAATACTGATAGATCGGCTCTGAAAATAAACAAGACATTACTTTAATTAAAAGTGTAGGGTAGGTATAACTTTAACAAAGAATTAGTTGGTTTGGACAACTTTTCAATTCTTTGGTTTATGGGACACCATCTTCAGAGCAATTACACAACTCGAAGTGGATTTGTATCCAGACTTACCTGACGTGGACAATGTTATTAACTTTAGTATTTTACAAGGCTGTATGTCATTTATTTTTACAAAAATTTGCACATCTTCCTTTATATTTTTTTAATGTAAGGACTAACCTCAACAGCGTCTCCCTAGTCCTCCAGTCTCTGTTCCTGAGGTGTGTCCTGGCGACTCCCCCAGCTACCAGCACGGCTACTCCGAGGATCAACAGTCTACTGCCAGAGCTGCGGCGCCACATCATCTGGACGCCGTACACCGTGATTATTACTGAGCCCACACTGAAATTAAGAATACAATGGAGGTTCAAAAATATGGAGACATCGGCACTTATTCTTGTATTGTAAATACTCGAGGTGAATGGTGCTGATAGCCGAAATACAAGCTATGCCTAGTTCGGCTACGGACGCCAATCTCTTTGCGTAAATTAAAATTGTTGCCACATTAACACTGTAAATTAGTGCTAAGTTTCGGAAATAAAACTATTAAACTATACACCAACTTGATGCTAGATCATTTATATCTGGAATTTTATAGTAGATTTGTGGTGGTGACCAAAATACATGTTAACTGTGATAGTTCACTGTGGGTAGGTACGTGATTTAAAACTTCGTAACTATTGCACGCCTACTGGGTAATCCAACAAAATTCCTACAATGCGTTATAGTTATGAGTGTTTACCTGGGTATATACAGCACCCTCTCGGCCACAACGAAGCCCACAGTGACGAGTAAGTTGGAGGCTGGCAGGTACGGTATCACCAGCAGCATCAGCCCTACCACTGCGGGCGTGTGGCGTTGTAGCTGAAAATTATAAATGAGGTATGTAAGTATGATAGTCTTCTGAACACAGTACAACAGTGAACAGTGTGCAGGACTGTTAGAAAGGATGATAATTTTACAGACATCTGTGGCCTACCATCACGGCCTATAAAAGACGTCTCAGCTCATCTTTTGCCCACGCTGAAGTAAGATTAACATACCTTACTTTATGAGATGGTGGTACAAGCTCATTGGATCTTTTAGAGGCCAATTTTTTTGGACGTTTCACTGTTTAGTTTTGTTTCGTTTCGTGAGGCAATGGGTATGTCTTAGAATTGAATATTCGAAAACATAACACCTCTGACATCCACCAACAGCCCACTCCTCGCAGAGAGAAGGCCTGTGTCCAGAAGGCATGTCATATTATGCTGGTTATGCTGTCGTTCTCCAACTTCAGGCGTTATAGAGACAAAAATCATTGAACACACCTTTTAATTTATGTGTTTAGCATCTCCTTTAAAATACACTTAATGACGTATTCTTCGTACCTCTAAATCCACCAAACACCGGTACGACAGCGCTAGCAGTGCTATGAAAGCGGCACAGGTGAGAAGGTTCCTGGGATCCCATCCACTGGTGATGAGAGGCACTGACCCCATCTGCCAGTCGTGGCTGAGCGTCCACGGACACAGGAGTAACCACCAGTTGAACGCTGCTAAGTAGCAGAAAGTCATTAATCTGGAAACGTATGAAATAGAAATTAAGGATATTATTCATAGAAGCTTTTATGAAGCCCAGTTTTTCGATAAGAGTTCTGATGGTCCACTTGGGTGGCATGAGAATACGAGGTGGTTCACAGTATCGTTATATTTACGGCACAATGCTACTTTTTCTTCAGTCACACACGAAACTTTTAATTCCAAAAGGTGTTTTTCACTTGCCTAACTCGATGATGTTTGATCAAGTACCTACGTACTAAATTGAAGAATCTATATCTTTTAATTTGGCATAAAACTATGCGATGGTATCAAGTTTCATTGTTGTTATTGAATGAAGAGGTTATGTGTCGTAAACTTACCTGACACTAAACGAAGGATGAAAAGCAGGTGGATTGTCCTGCGGCGAGAATGCAGGTAGGGAGCCCTGCAGTAATGCCAACCGGGCTCCAACTAGCAGTACCAGCGCAGCTAGTGCCCGGAGAACCCGCCCGTAGGAACTTTCGCTTCGCCACCGCCATTTTATAGATGGTGAGAATCTGGAATATTTGTAGAAGTTGCATAAGTTTTTAACAATGTAATAATATGAGAACAAAGGCTATTAATGTGTGATGTGATTTTCAGGCATCTTTGAACTTCAAAAATACATTTTACCTGGATCGACCGATTAATTTATAAAGTATTAGTGAAAGTAGGTACCTATTTATGCTTTAAGGTTACCTGTTAGAAGTCCAGCAACGGTACAGGTCGAAGACTACGTTGAACAGCAGCGCGGTGAGGCCAGTCTCCTTGGCGAGCATGCTGAGTGCAGCCAGCGCCACGCTGGACCAGACCCGGTGACGACCTGATGACCTGGAAAGTGAGGGAGGTGGGGTTTAGTTGGTGGCAAACAGCTCTGAGGTACTACAAAGAGGATGCCAGAAAAAGTGTCATAGAAATGTATTGTGGTCTCAGTGAAGCATTGAAGCAGCATGCGTAGCTTAATATTTACTAACTAATATTAACAAAAATCTCAATATACTCGCAGTACAAGCTGTATGAAATTAAGAGGCTTTATTTTATTTTATTTACTTTCCCTCCTGTATGGGCGGAGACACGCCATAAGTTAGTAAGTACATAAAAGGCAACCTTTCCCTACTTTGATTTGGTTTCGAGCTTTGACTGCAAAGCAAATATCCATTTATATTTTCTCATTTCAACGTTATGAATATTTAATTACTGGGGTCGGAAAAATTGAAATTCGAGCCATATTCAATTCCAAAGATCAGATACAAAATAAAATTGAAATAAATGAGATTCGTTGAGAATCAGATTGTGAATTATGAAATATCTTGGATACGGAATGGGATCGGTGTCGATAATGATTTACGGTGTGATTGCTAACGAGAGTGGCGCCGCCTTTCGCAAATTAGAGAATTATATCAACAAGAGATGGAAATATATTGGACCCGTCATCTTCATTCCGACCCCTATAGCACTGTAATGTAGCTGTATTTTGAAGGTAACTTAATGGTTTCCGTCGACGAGGTCAATAAAAAACTTCCCTTTTCACACATTGGGGAAGACGTAATATTACAAGTCAGTGTCAACAAACTTAAGGTTACTGCCGTCACCGAGCATGACGCTTTTTTATTAGCCTACACTGTGTCCAACTTCTGAGCAAAGACCTGCCTTTTCTCCTTCTAGAACACCCTGTCTTATGCGGCCTGCAACCGCGTTTGTCCCGTAAACAAAATCATGCCATGTCATTGTGTAAAAACCCATGGGCTCAAATAACTGAGTTAATGCGCAACCATTAACTAATATAGAAAAGTTAAAAAGTAATTTAATACAAGTTCAAAATTGTGGGTACATAGATCATCTTTATCAAGTAAAATACGCCAATTTAGAGTGTTCTAAATAACTTAAAGTTGATAGAAGACCGTAAATATGTCAAACTAGCGAATATTATTATCCTCAAAATAAGACAAGTAGAGGGTAGAAACAAAGCCGAAGTAGCAACAACTAGTCTAGAACTACTTGATGAGTTAAGATGCCATAGCTTCTGAAACTATTTTCAGAACCTATTGCATCATTTCAGGGTAACTTTGAAAAAATATTCTCGTATAAAACCACACTTAGGTAAGTGTGTGGTATTATACGAGAATAGTTTTTCAAAATTACTGCTAAAGTGTTCATGCTAGCATTTATTGAGCCAATACTTAGTTAGCTTTACAGGTAATAAAACTTTCTTCTTTACTAAAAGTGGGTTAGTTGTACCCCGTGTCGAATCTTACGTCCAAACCACAGCGGTCGGTCCCTCGGCAAGGCATCCGTTATCGGCGAGACCTCGCATTTAGTCGTTTTGGTTATGATGTAGCCTTAGATGATAATTAGCAATAAGTAGCCAACTTACCCATGATACAGCAGAACAGAAGAGAGGAAGAAAAGGCACGCTAACACATCGGCTCTGCCAACTACTCCAGCGACCTGAAACAAAGCAAATGAATCCTTTAAATACTTATCGCCAAAACCGAACAACAATAAAAGAAACCCGGATTAAAATAACAATGGTGGGTCACCTGTGATAGTCGACAAGGGACAAAGCGAATAATAATTATCGTTATCTTCTACTTGCAACAACCAACTGGTTGGTGTTGCTATAAGAACAATGAGTCAAACTTGGCAATAATATTAATTTGCCGAAATGTCTATGTCAGACTTGCTATGATATTTCATCTGGTAAATTCGCCACCTACTTTTACATGGATCTTTAACATAACTGCCGAAGTATGAGTGTATTAGGCGTACCTACACGTCTACCTAACCTGTTAGGGTTTACAGGCGTGATGATATATTATCTTTATTGTATCTTAAATCTCTTTGTGTACACACACACAACCCGCCTGAATTTTCCTATTTCCTTACAGAAAAGAATCTATTGTTGCCCCCTAAATATCCGAAGATCTAATCTTTGTCACATTAGGTCTGTATCGAGTAATTAAGGGGCTTCTAACTTCATTAGAAGTCCATTTATTCGTTTTAAACGAGAGTGCTTCCCCTTAAGTGTCCATTACGTGTATAATCGAAATGGTGCACGTCTTAAATGTGTGGTCCAAGTGACGAGAATGAGGCGAGCTATTAAATAGTAGGCTGAGATCTTTAAACCGAACTTTGACTGAACTCAAGCTACGTGATAGCGTTTCATTTAAAAATGAACCTTACATGGTATCAAATTAATGTTTATATTCGTATAATATGCTAGGTTACAGTCGCTTATGTGAACATAAAATTTAGACGAACTTGGTTTATTTTCGGATAAAGCTCCATTGCTCTTAGCTTGAGTTAAGTTTAAGTTCGCTCCATGGATCTTTGCCTAAGTTAAGAGCATTTGAAGTCACTAATAATATGAAGGTCGCTGCAAAACATACTTTGACCAAACGGTGCTCCCGACCAGACCATGGCCCACTTGTGAATGTCCGAAGTGACCCTACATCTGCACATAAGAAGATGACATATACACACACATAGATGCCGCGATTAACATGTCCCCTTACTGGGTTCGCGAAATATGGTAAATTGTAACCATCGCGATCGATTCGAAAGAAGAAGAGGTTTAAATGCACTCGCGACATAGACAATTACAATGCATCAAAAAACTTTTAAAATACACACATCAAAAGTGTCTAGGGATCAAGCATTTTTATGTGGATTTCTTGAGATTGAGATGTGGCTTTGTAATAAATTTATGATTTTATAAATTTATATGGATCCTTTTTGGTGCATTTCATAATTTGAATCAGGAACTGTGAATCAAATTCGAGTAAAAGATGAAAATCAGCTGTCAATATTTTCCCTATAAAAACATACAACGCATTGAAGACATTATTAGTGCTACTGTTTCCCTACTACTGATTAAAACCAACGTTATTATGGAGCGGCGACGTCATTTAAGCAGGGAAGAAATGCTCAGAGCCGTGGGAATGATAGAAGCTGGTTCCCGGCAACGTACTGTGGCTTTAGCTCTGAATACAAGTCAGAGTGTTATCAGTCGACTTTGGACACGTTACCGAAGCACTGGTACCGTGGCTGAGCGCCATGGAGGACGGTATCGCTGCACCACACGGAGACAAGACCGATACATTCAAATCTTAACTCGAAGAGCTCCAACAATAACCGCCATGATGTTAGCCGTGAGGCTTCATCACTCTTCAGGGAACTTAATTAGCGACCAAACAGTCAGAAACCGCTTGCATGAAGTGAACCTTCATTCCCGAAGACCGCTACGGGTACCACCTATAGCAATGCACAATCGTAGGATACGATATCAATGGGCTCTTGAACACAGAAATTGGGCAGAAGAACAATGGCGTTTCGTGTGCTTTTCTGATGAGTCTCGTTTTGGTATGAGACCGGATACAAGACGTATACGACACTGGAGAACCCCTGGACGCCAACAGCGATTAAAATCCTGCCAGGAAGTCCATCCTTATAGTGGTGGAACCATCATGGTATGGGCGGGTATTTGGATCGGCGGAAGAACTGAGTTGATTTGGATCAGAGGCAACCTCAACGCTCAAATTTATGCTGAGACGATTGTATCAGACGTCATGGTTCCTCTACAAGTGCAAATCGGTCCCTTATTTCAGTTAATGCATGATAATGCACGACCGCACACCGCAAGAGTTGTAAGACAGACTCTCGCCGCAGCTAACATCAATGTCCTGCCCTGGCCTGCTCAGTCGCCAGACTTGAATCCGATTGAGCATGCATGGGATATGCTACAGAGAAGAGCTCTGCCGAATATGGAGGGTATCCAGTCGCAAGAAGACCTTTTTTTGTTGTTGCAACGAACATGGGCGGCCATTCCACAGCGTGATTTGGATGAACTCATTTTGAGTATGCCAAACCGATGTTCTTGTGTTGTTAGTGTTCGCGGTAGAAACACGGATTATTAATTGTTTAAGTTACCCAATAAAATTTTAAAGAAAACTGTTATTTCAGTCTTTTTTTCGAACTTTTGTGTTAGTGGTTCAAATGTAAAAAATCCCTTTATTAGGAAAATGGCAAATTTCTTTATTAATGCAAAGGTGACTTGGTTTATCATTACTGTGACAAACGAAAACACTTTATTTGATGAATCCTTAAAGAAAATTTTAATTAATATCAATCAGGAGAAAAGTTATTGCAAAAATATATGTTGATCCCTAGACACTTTTGATGTGTGTATAAACAAAGTATTCTAGTGCAAATCACAGTAATAAAAACTTCAATAATTTCAAAACCAAAATCTATGAATTTAAATTGGCAACAACTTGATTCTTATTGTATTTTAAATGAGCAGACGAAGTACAAACTACGATTACTAAAATAAATATTTAAGACTTTAATGAGTATATATTAAAATTGTTGGCAAAGTGATTTAGTAGTTTCGAATAAATAATTTTTTAAGAAAAAATTACTGAAGTTATCCTGGTGTTTAGCATAATTTTGTCTCAAAGGATTCCAGTGACTGAATTTTTACGAAAACATAAGGTTCTGAAAATTTAAACCATTATTTATTTTGAAATCAATTATTCTCAGTAGCCTTTTAGCTTGAAAACGAGCAGACTGCTACGCTCACTCAGTCAACACGCATTGCTTATGGTGACTCTCGCCGAGACACTCCTAGGCGATTTCAAGAGTGTATGTAGCAGTGCTAGTCTAGCCTCGGTGACCCTCATTTGATGTCCGTCCTGTGTCGGCTTACTGCGAGACGCCTCTGGACACCTATGCCACGAGTCACCACGATACGACGGTACTCACGACAAAGAAACGCTCGCGAGTCGCTTGACGCAAGTCGCATCGGCTGAAGTCGCAATGTAAGGACGGTAAGAACCTTTACTGCCACTTTTCGTAGCCAGCTCATATATTTATTAGTACTTTTAATTTAAGTTTTACCTTATCACTTACACCATACCAACTAACAATATAAAAGGGCAATTTTTGAAGTAGTAAGTGCGCACCAGATTGGCCTTCGTTTTAATATTTAATTAATTGTCAAT
Source organism: Eugnorisma glareosa (assembly GCA_947578425.1). Classification (NCBI taxonomy): domain Eukaryota; kingdom Metazoa; phylum Arthropoda; class Insecta; order Lepidoptera; family Noctuidae; genus Eugnorisma; species Eugnorisma glareosa. The sequence continues at coordinate 1,101,928 of OX387970.1, forward strand.
TAGACCCTTATCAATGAGAATTGTTATTGGAAAAGTTACGGCTTACGGTCTGCTGTGGTCCAATGGTTATGTACCCATTATGAGGCCATTGACCGGATTTAGGGGCGTCTGGGCCCCCAACTAGATGTTTAGTAAAAAACTGGTGTCTTTTAGATTATATTAAGCACTTTTACTTAGCCGATAGGAATATTTTGAGAATAAATATTAAGTATCCAATTGTTTGTGTTTTTAATCACAGTTTCATAACTAAAATGAGAATTGAACGAATTATAGTCACTTTGTGTACAAACAAATTAAAAAACAAAACGAAACCAAACCGCAACCGAAAGCATGAGAAGAGAAGTCGAATGTTAATGAATAATTACGATTAAAGTAAGGTGACACATGGCGTTTCCTATCTCTTTTCAGAACATTAACTTTGTTAGTTGTGAAACTTTATTATCAGTCTTTAATTGAGGAAAAAGCGTCATTACAGATATCAGATATACTGGGGAGTTTGTGCAGCCATTAGATATAGAGAAGAGCACCAAAGACACTAGTAAGTGGCTAACAGCAGGCCTTTTGGGGGACTTTCCTATGTAATGATTGTAATGAAGTTCAAACAGTGCTGATTTCAAGCCTAATTTTAATCAATTCTTACGACTAAAATATCTACTATTTTTTGCTACCAGTTCACTATTCATAATACTAGTTCGTAGTTAAAGTGGTATCGCATTTTGCTTGTCAATGACTAGCACAAGCAATACGGTAGTGCAGTCAAAACAAAACGACAAATTAATGCCCCCATACACTTTTAAATAAACATTTTTTTCCACATAATTAGTCACACACCAACTCCTACAACCCATTAGCATTAAAATTGCAAAAACAAACCAACAGAACGCTTGGCGTTCAAATTAATTCATTAGGCCGACTGTACTAATTAATTCAGAAGCCAGCAGTATGTACCAGAGGCGACACCAATTATAATTATTTTCGCAACGACAACTCTCACAGCAATTTGTACATAATTCATTACTACCCACCCCTTTTGTTCGGGCATTTTATCTGTTTCACTACGAGGCCTATAGAAAATATTTTGGCAGAGACTATGAATAGATCACTTCCTGTGTTTTAGACTATGAATAGTGTTGTTTGAGGAGTGATTTCATGCATAATTTTAATCGAGACGTAACTGCTAAGAGAATACCACTAATGTAGAGTGACACAGGGCACAGGAGGTCACAGGGTGAGACAGTGGTCCAACCTTCCATACCTTAAGTGATAAAACAGAAGCTTTTATTAACTAATTTATACTTAAGTTTACTGATAACCCAGCTAACAAGCGGTTTTGATGTAGGTGGCCTTGGCTAAAGGTGACCTGTAATTTCAAGTTTACCCACAATATCCAACAACTTGGATAGAACTATTAATGAAACCTATTACTACAAAGATTTTGTGGGACTAAACAATAGATAGCGCCTGAACGATGTAACTTAGCAATATGATGTCTCTTTAACACAAACCTTTATGACAAGGCAAGGAGAAATGAAAATAACAAAGGAGAATTAATTTCAAAGCCCTATTAAAATCTTAAGTAATCATTGCTGCTGAGGCAAGCCCAGAAAGAGATGTGCACTGCGATGGGTAAAAAGATGCCTTTTGTCTAGCAGAGGGGACACTAAAATAAAAATTATAGTCAGTAGCGAGTGAAACATGGCTAATATGAATGAAAATAGTAGTTTTAAAAATTGGTCATGTATTTTCATTGAAATAATAACTATGAACCAATTAATTTTCTTGCATTATTTGTATAAAGGTACGCAAATACATATTGGCTATTCAAAACAGCTATTAACTGTCTGTCAATAGTTAATGTGTGCCTAATTATTATTTGTCAAACATGTTGTTTGTGCGTTATTTATTGTACTGCGGTGGTTAATTTTTGGCATCACATATGAGAGCTGAATATAAATAATATAATTGTTCATGCGAAATTCAGCCTGCATATTTATTAATTACCTACCTATATTTTCAGAGCCCGGAAAGTAAAATCAATTGATGACGTTTTCATCGTAATTTTAACTATCCAGAAGCAGTTATTATATAAATAGTCTAAGTATCCACGGCATCCACGAAAGACGTCCACTGCTGGACATAGGCCTCCTCCAAGTGTCGCCATATTGACCAGCCTCGTGCCGTCCCGTTTATAGGCGTGATGTCTTGTTATGTTTACCCACGAATTCATCGCGCAAGCGTGGTGATCAATGTTTCAAGGCTTCTCTATATACAATCAGGTGTATTTTCGCAGCAGTGGAACAATAATATGCTGGTGGTATCGATATCGAGGAATACTAAATTAAAATCAATGATCATATTCTCGACATGATATTTGTGCATTTAAAACACCAAACTCGTTAGAAATCAGATCTTTTACGAACACTCAAAAGAGTCCAAAAGAGTTACTACTTCATTCCCTTACTAAAATTGTCTTAGTAGTTATTCCGTACTATATTCAACTCAAAGGAACCCTAAGATCCCATACATCCACCACAGTCATAAAACGAAATGAACAGCAAGAACAAAAAGAGCTTGAAATAAATTGCATAGAGCAACTTTTCGAATTAAAAGGCTCCTCGGGTAGCAATCAGAGATGTAATACGAAAAGTTGCCAAGATTATTGCCTTCCAATATCTTATGTTACGTGGTAACTTTAGTACCCACCTTTGTTTGTGTGGATCTACAGGTTGGATGACGTCATAACATACCTCGCAAGAAATTTTGTGGGTAAAATAAATATTGTGGGTACGCCTTCAGAATGTGTCGTTGCTAGGAAAAAAAGTCGTCCTATAACCGCTAGTGGGTGTCGTATCGTAAAGAGCAATTTTAGCGTTATGTATCCTACGTTGGAGTCTGGATTTGTGCCCGGTTGATGGCAATAGGCTAAGTAACATTAATTGGAAACAAGGATATAAATAGACGCTCAGCCATGAAAAATATCCCTCCAACCCCTAGTTGGTGTCTAACGGTTTTTTTTCTATAACTTACTTACGTATAACGGTTAGATATGCCTTACTCTAGTAGCAATCGGTGTTTCTCTAGACAAAGTTAGCAATGAATTGACAGGACTATCCTATCCACGTCACTTATCTGTCACTCGGAGGGTTGACAGTTGATGATTCTTTAATTGTTTATCTCAAATAGCCACGTTCCCTTAACTGTTAGTAAGTTATTGAAAACGGCTGTGACAGCAACTGAAATTTAATTATATGTAAGTGAATTGTATGTGTATGTTTATTAGTGGGCTTTTTACCTGTAACGTGTGCTCATAGATCCTTACGATGTAAATAAGATTCGTGTAGTACTGTGAAATCTGTTGAATTCCGAATCAAAATAGTCCAAGTTGAGGAGATGCTTGAGTATTTTGGTGTTCCAGAGGGCCACAGTTTACCAAAACTTTTTTGTCAACGAGCTTTGTTCAAATGTTCGTCAACTATAAAGCATCTATGTGCTTTACAAATATTTATTATTATTATTATTTTTTATTGTGCTTTTTTTTGTGCTGCGACAAATAAACATTTTTTCTTTCTTTCTTTTCTTTCTTTGGATCTATATATTTTTGTTCAAGCTGCCGATGATGACAATTAAGCATTAAATATTAACAAAAACATGCATAACATAATTTCACTTTATTATTTATTCATATTAGAAAATTCAAATCAAATCATTTATTCGAATAATATGGGTAGGTAGATGGTACATAATTTTAACCATTTCTGGTATACGAAACTTATAATAAAAGCGGGAGTTTCAGCTGATGTCCATCATGAAACGAAATCACTTTACTGTAACAAAATCCCATCAACTTCCCAACTCTTGTCCTATTAGCAGTATCGCATTTGGATCAAGTCATCGCCTGTCGTTCGGGCTCAGGGACGGCGCACATCAGCCGACACGCAGTGACGCGTAAATTTATCACTACAAGGGATTGAATCAGACGACATCAACCGTCCGTACGGTATCGCCCGAACGCACACGAATATGTGGACGGACGTTATTTTGGATAGATTTCTGACCTGAGATTAGTGGGATGCCAGTAATCCGCTTGTTGGTTAGAGCAGTTAATTGATTTACGAAATTAGTTTATTGGGAGCTTTGTAAGTAAAAATATTTGCTTTGAAGAATATTTGATAATGACGTTATTCCAATTAAGTTGCATGGGATATACGTGCCGCCGGTGTAAGGGACGAAAACCCCAACCCCTTTCGTGCTCTGATTCGTTACACAAGGAACTTTGTATACTTACGTGTGCGTTATCGGTCAGTGAATAACTACTTCAATTTAAATCATTATTGTTTGAAACAGCACAACATTAACAGAGATAAAAGGGAATACATCATTTTATAAATGTAAAAAAAAAACAGCACACCAAAAAAACAACATTTGGTTAAAAAAAAAGTTTTAAGATAATATGCTGAAATCAGCTTTTTAAACGACCGCCATTTTGGCGCGCTTGTCGAGACGTCAAAGTCTTTAACAACAAACAAGTAGTGAATAGCTGCAGAAGTGTTTTGGGCTGTAATCTATTAATATTTTGTGTTTTACTTCAGTAAAATCATGCAACTGGACAACAAATCGACTTTTCAGTACTGTATCGTGCCCTTGTGTGAAAACACAAATAAAAATGCACCAACCAAGTGTTTTTCTTATACCGAGGTGTAAACATAGGGAGAAAGTGGTGTAAAATCATGAAAAGAGACATGATATCTTCATTCTGTTGTGAAAACCTTTCGATATAAGTATTTATTTCACTCTACGTACAATTTGGGTGTTAATCTTAGCAAGTGTCATCATATAACCTCAAATAAATTACAATCTAACTTGAAAAAAGCTATATGTACAAAGGTTTGGTTCAATTACCACCACTGACAGACTCAGACTTATATAATTAATCCGAATTTAATGCGAAATACGTATCCATCATAAAAACATCAATTTTCGGAAGATTGTCCGATTGTGCCTGGACGTAACCGATATCAGTCATTTTCGTATTAATCTTTCTACTATTCTTTTACAAAACAAATGTGATTTCACTTCAACATCTGCTCAAAATCACAATAAAACTGAATTTAATCGCAAGCATTCAACAACTATGCACTAGCTGACATTTGTTATTATAGACTTTGACGTCACAATTCGTTCCGACCAATAGCGTTGCGTTTCAACTAATTTGAATTTCCCTCTCATTTTGTGCACTTTTGAATAATTATTTTCTTAATAAAAACGAAGTTGTATTAAAAAATATTAATAAGTATGTAAATCCAAAAGAAAGGAATACATATAAACAAAATTGAGCGTTATTTGAATCATACGCATATTGAGAGAAGAGTTGTTTAAAACTAAAACAGCCAGTTCCAATGCCTATGCTGTCTATACTTATGTACTAATGCTGTAACATGATAATATTGTGATACCAAATGATTTGAAAAAAGTAACCATGGAGTTTCTTGCCGGTTCTTCTCCATAAGAAACGACCAACACGAACCGTGCACCTTTTTGCTAACGTTTTATAAGTACCCATCTAGGCCTAGCTGAAATAAAAAGATTTTGATTTTGATTAATTTTGAATGTAAATTATTTTCAGCCACAAACTCAAAAGCCTCTCAAGCTCTCTTCACTCCAAAACTTCCAGGCTCGAAGGACCAAAAATAAATTTAATCAAAGTTCCCATTGCATGAAGTAATAAATAAGAAATTTTCACACAGTATAAATTTTCTGCCGAAAAACACAACAGTAACTTAAACTTAGCGAACTCTTGTCCAATAAATTGCGTTAATAAATTAATTTATAACCGATTTGAGGGTAGATCGTTAATCAAAGGAGTCGAGTTTAGGTATCGGGCCTCCCCCAGTTTTCATCAAGAATTTGACTCACGAAGCAGAAACTGTAAATGTACGGAGATATTATTATTTATGTGTGTGCGTGTGTTTTGATGTAATCTATTGTGTTGAGAGGAATGTGAAGGGTTTATTAAATAAAATAGTTCCCAGTTTATTATTAGGAGGAAAACGAACCCTTCATTTTAAGCAGGTGAAGAATGCTTTTCCATGCGTGCGGTTGGGAAAGTTTTGAATTGTAACCTGAAAATATGTTGGTAGTCACCGTAAAATAATGTTTAGTTGAAGAAGAATGAATGGCAACGCTTTTTCTTTAATCTTCACCATTTATTATAGTCATTAGGTAACATTTTTTTTTTTTTAAGTTACATTTATTTATTTAAACTTCATGTACAATAGTGGTTCATAAGCGGACCTAATGCCGAGCATCCTCAATAATCTAAAAAAATCAAAAACAAACTAAAAATCTATCAATATAAGTACTTAACAAAATCTAGATTATATTGAAATCCGCAGTAATTCCGGCAAAGGCCTTCAGAGTCGCTTGCCAAGTTACCCTCTTACATGTAAGTATACAATAGCCTCTTCAATAAAATATCAGGCAGCAAAATTAAAAGCCGTACCCACATACAGCACATAAACTATTTACCTCTGTGCTCGTATTTTATTGGTTTTTATATGACCCGATGCACGGCCTCGTAAAAGTTGATGGCTTCTATCTTCTTACATCGCTCTTATTATATAGAGATCGATCGATACAGGTTTTATTGTTCAAAGGAAATTTTGGAGGTTCGTGAAAGTGTTTCTTGGTCTTTATTACCTTTTCTTGCGGAGAACTTTGTGCTCTAGTCGATTTATGAGTTAACTTGAAGTTGCCATGTTTTAATAATAAACAGAATTTTGTTTGAATTGAAATGGCTTCTGAAACATGGATTGAATGGTAACAGATAGTCTGTGAGGGTATAGGAAATTGTCTAATTCGTGATGACGATTGTATCATCAGTAACCTGACGAAAGCGCGGTGCGTAACGTGTATATAAACACAATCATCATTACCAAACTTCAAAAAGAAAGGCAAAACCCACCTACCTAACTAACCCACAGAAAACCATAAAAATATTTCACCTTCAATATTTCTGAAGAAAAATTGAAAGAATTTCGATTTCGCTTCAATGACTTCAGAGCCTTTGGCAAGCCTGTAATTACATTTTTTGAGTCAACCCAATTACTTGTCTGAAGCCTTCGACATACCTTTCTGAGGAACTCAAAGTTTCAGGAAGCGAGTGTCAATCTGTCTGTCACAGTTTATATACACTTTTGATTAGTTTGACTGTGGGGTCTTGGTTAATGTCTCCATGATATTTAATAGAGTATGCCGTAGTGCGGCCTTTGGAAAGTAGGCCATATTTTTTTGGGGGAAAGATTGATTAATTATTGATGAATATACCTTGAATCACTAATTACAGCTATATGTTCTGATGTTATCCGATACTATTTAACTAAACACTTCGCACAGCTGAGACTCTTAGTGAGTTAAGTATGTGAACTGAACATTATTATTAAATTGTAACCCGCGCCGCTAGCCGATAAGCTTTCTCAGAATAGAAGCGTAAACAAACCGTTTATTTTATTACAATTACCGGGTCGTAAATTACGTCATGTTATTGTTCAGCTTGTGAGTTGAAAAGATTGTATGGCGAGGTCTGTTCTTTTGTTTGATTTATGTACAATGGTGTGTATTTGTGGAAGTAAAACAATAACTTTTTGATATAATGGTTTAGTTTTTGAATTATAATGACCTTTACACAAGAAACTGGGAAAAATTACCTCACACTGAACACACATTAAATTACTAATACATCATAAGGCAAAACTACATTTACCCATACATAATCTGTTGGCTAATTTAATAACGATTCCAAATATAGAACTGGTAGCGAGCTAACTAACGTTGGTCAAATAAAAAAAAAACACAGGCATAAGGACCAACAAAATAAATTCAGCTTTTGCCAACAAATTACTAAAAACTAAGAACCTGAGACAAAACTAAAGTACTCAATACTTTATTGCATTCCATAATGTGTACATAAATATAACAGTTGGTATGTTAAAACATCGAATCAATTATGGACCCTGTCGGGCACAGCAAAGTTAGTTTTTAATAGGAGAGAGGATGAAGACGCTGGAAACTACTAAAATACATAAAATATAAAGCTAATAAAATAAAATGTTGATATTATGCGAAATTATTTTTTATTATTGTTGAAATTTATCGCTGAAATACTCGTCAATAGTGTAGTAGCTTTTGGTTATTAGGAATGGTTTTAATTTATTGATAAAGATATTATTTTTACTTATACTTTTGATGCATTCTGGTAGCTTATTGTATATTTTAATGGACATGACAAATGCACTAGAAGAGTGCATTTTTAATCGTGAAGTGGGTATGTTTAATCTGCTTTCATGTCTAAGTGCAATTTTTGTTTGGATATCTCCTCTTTTGGTATAGAACTGCGGATATTTTCATACAAATTTACAAATTTCAAGTATGCAGAGGCAGGGTAGGGTTAATATTTTTAGGTCTTTAAAGTGGGGTTTACATGAGTCTGTATCTTTGATATTTATTAAAATTCTAATCATTTTTTTCTGTAGAGTGAATAATGTAGGCGCGTCTGAACTATTTCCCCACAAGATAACTCCATAATTAAGCCATGCAAATGCGTACGCGTAATAAGTAACTAGTGCTGTTTTGAGGTCTGTTGTCTTCTTGATTTCTCGGAAAGCATATGAGAACTCGGATAATTTTGTTCTTACTTTTTGAATATGTGATTTTCAATCTATGTGTGAATGTCGATGTCCAGGCCTAAAAGGGTGAATTTATTTACTGCTTCTAATTTTGATCCATTGTATTTGAAACTTATACTTAAATGTATTTTTTGTCGGGGGTGGAAAGTTATTATTTTTGTTTACTGTAGTTAATTTCCAGATTGTGATCGTTCATCCAATGTTCATAAAGTAGTCAAAAAATCACTCTTTACTCCGTCATCATAAATCATAAACATAAAATGTCTTGGAAAACAATAAAACAGAATTGTGTTAAACATCCATTAGCACGTTTATATCCCCGTCAGTCTTAAATTCCTAGATTTTTAGATTTCTACGAGACAGTTACGTATTCATTCACCTGTTTCATTGGCCATACATATTTAAAGTAGCTGTTCCAAGAGCTCGTATGCACCGAATAACCTGTTACTAACTGTATTACTGGAATCATTGCGTTCTCGTTTAACTCTTCAAACAGAGATTCTTGAAACGTTAAGTTTTAATGGTGTTGAGCGGATGGAAGGTAGACGTGATTAATTTTTACTTCATCTGAAAAACTTTTCCAAGTAGAAATGTTAAAAAAATTAATTAATAGAATTTTTGAGCTGTCAGAAACATAAACGGCATTCTGAGAATTTTAGAAGGTTATTCCGTATTAACTGTTAGAAGTGATGACTTTATCGTAGTGATACTGACGTTATACTCATAATTATTCAAATCAAAATCAAAATATATTTTTATTTCACCTAAGCCTAGATAGGCACATAAAAAACGTCGACAAAAAGGTGCACGGTTCGGGTTGGTCGTTTTCTATGGAGAAGAACCGGCAAGAAACTCCATGGTTACTTTTTTCAAATCATTTGATGTTACAATATTATCATGTTACAACATTAGTACTTAAGTATGGGGGACAGCATAGGCTCGACAATAAGTCGTTGCTTACTACAAAAAAATTGTAAAAATGATAAAAAGTTAACAAGCATCTGGGAATTTGCAAAGCCTACAATGTTCATACATTCACAAACAATCGGTAAAAAAGAACAAAAGGTAAGAAAATATTAATAAGTAAACTAAACAAGTGACACAAATATTGTCATCAGTGCTGTAACTATTCTGAGCAAAAAATGATCACTATAGGGTAAAGTGATAAATGCAGCGTAGGTAATCATAGATACAGAGCCTACGACTAAATCCATTATTTAGTTTAGGTGACTGCTTTTATACGATATTTATGCCAACAATATATTTATATTAATTATTATTTGAAAATCTTTAGTTAATCAACGAATTGCTCACAATCACAATCTAAAATTCAAGCTACACAAAACAAGATGAACTAAAACCAAGATTTCCTCCCGTAGAAAGTTATCTCAACAATCAAATCTGATCCCCCAACAGTAACAATGCTTGTGTTGGTGAAATTCCAAATTCAATAAGTCTGACACTGACAATGACCGTTCATTCTTTGTTAATTAAACGAGTAGGTCATAATTCCCGGCTACAGTTATCTGGGTAATCTTGTTTACAATTTTTTTTTATCATTATCAACTTTGCCTTGTGCAAAAATATAATTGGGTATATAATCCAAAATGTTCACTGGCAACACAAAAATAGACTAGATTCAATTCAAAGGATGAGATTTAAACCAGCAGAAAGTTGACATAATACCCAAATCTGATCTCCAACGGCTACAATGCTCGAGTTGGTTAAATTTCAAATTCAATAAGTCAGACACTAACAATAACCGTTCGTTCTTCGTTAATTATACGAGTCGGTCCTAGTTCCCGGCTACAATGAACTGGGTAATCTTGTTTACTAGAATTTTGCCCGCGCACAACTTTGCTTGATGCAAATCTGGTGGCTATGAGTTATGAGCAGTTTGCAATCTTGTTTGAGTTGAAGATTGATGTGCGACGAGTTGTATCGTCTGATTGGCGTTATAGAAACATGTGATCGAGCTTATGGATGCACGCGGGTTCAAGTTTTTAAAGATTTACCTAGAGTGGAATTTTATATTAAAATTTAAAACTGGTTGTGCAAGGGAAGGGTTTTTCTGTCGTATGTAGAACCAGTGTGCAAAATTTCATCCAAATCGGTTCAGTAGTTTTTTTATTTTTTATTACAATATGGGCCTGCTCTTTACCTCGATCACGCCTGACGAAAAGCGATAGATGAGTTCTATGATGGAACGAGCGTGCCCAGAAGATGCCTGTTAACTCTTGCTTTGAAGGTAGGGGGGTTAAATGTGGCTGATAACACAGATACCGGCAGAGAGTTCCACACTTTGGCTGTGCGCATAATAAATGTGGAGGAGAAGCGCTGAGTACGATTCGTCGGGAGATCAACCAAGTGTGGATGGTACGCTGCAGTACGTCTGCTAGTCCGGTGGTAAAAAGGTGATGGTGGGATCAGGTCGTGGAGCTCCTTCGCACACTTAGAAGTATAAAGGGTACGAACAGGGTTGGGTAATTATAGATATAGTTCTTAATCACCCCCGTCTATAATTAATTCTTCTACTACTTCTTCGTGTCGATGATTCCTAGGGTTATTTAATTATATTTGTTTCGACCAGAACTCAGCCACATCGAGGGCATTGGTGGTGGCTTCGGACAGGTCCCTTAAAGTGCAGGTGGATTTGCACAAAGAGCAGGTCAGGAGGTGGGCCATGATTTGGGATGAGACTCCACAGTCGCACTCAGCTTTATCGGAATACCCCACCGAACCAAGTTGTACCTGCAGCGGCCCACCTGGTTTCGAAGTCGGTTTAGAGTCTTCCAGGCGGGCCATGGCATTGGTGACCATCTGGAAGCTTTTCTGCTGGCTTAACATAGTGAGCCGGAGGGGGATGTTTGAGGAGCCACAACTTTTTGGAAGCTTCACCAAACATAGTGTGGTCGAATGGTGGAATAATCGACGGAAGCTGTTCCAACTCTTCAGCCTGCCTCGCGACACCTCCGCATTGTAAAGAGGGTGACGTTTTGAATGAATAATCAGGAGTGATTTTTTGTTGCCAGCTTGATATTCACTAGTGAACCCAGTTTAGTGATAAACTAGTCAAAGATTGGCAAAGATCTTATTTTAAAGCAAGTTAAAAAGAAAACACTGCTTGGAATCTTAGACTCAACTACTTACACAGTTAGGTACATTACATTACTATCACATATGAACGCTAAAAGATACGATCCAAGCTTTTGAAAATTAATCACCATTATTTTTCGCGTTTGTGCGAAATCAAACGAAAATTTACTTCCAAAAATATTAGTGCACTCGCTGTCAGTTCATATTTGACACCCGACTGCAGCCGAGCGCGCGGTGTCAATACGATTTTCCGCTACCTTTAACTATTTTATACGCTGCGGCAACAACACTGATTTTCCCAACTAAAATCTGTTTGGCGCAACTTTGTCTAACTTGAAATTAGACAGTGTTGGCCCGACTGAATAATTTGAGGGTTAAACGGGGTATTTTTGCATTTAAAGTCGAGCTTTTTAGTATTACGTAGAGATGCGGTTTAACGGGTCATTTTGTGTTTAAGTACATGTGTTAAATCAGGGTTTATGAGCTTTAAAGTGTCGGATTGAGTCACTGAAGTGTTAGAGGCAAATGTTTTGCTTTATGATGTTAACTTGAGCTGGTCAAAGCTTAAAGAAAAAAATATTATTTTGTCTATGAGGTGCTGATGAGATAAATAATTAAAAAGTTAACACTTTCTAACTTTAACTTAAGCACTTTCATGAGCCCATTTCCTTGCATGATATGACAATGATAATATCACCTATGCCATTTTTGAACAAACAATACGTTAAGATGGCTATTACTTAAGGTTTGAGTAGTTATCGTTCTAGAATTGGGGCTAAAGTAAGAATGTATTTACTGACCGAGCTCTCATTAGTAAGACCAATAAAAACAAGCGCACACAGCAAAATCTCATCCCCGCTTACGTTACCAATAATCTATCTAAACAAAACACTAAAGTCCTTTACGATTCTCGGAGGCCGCAGTGTCATAAAGTTTTGATAGGCGGCCATTATGAAATATAGCCGATGTCCCAATGACCTTCCTCCGCCAATCTGGATAATGGCGCACAATAATAATATTACTCTCAAGTTAGTGATTAAAGACACAAGTTTGGAAGTAATTTGTTTGAGAGCTTCCATGGAAGCTGCTGTTATGGTCAGTGGGGATGATGAGTTTGGAATCAGGATGGATGACAAAGTTGAAAGGGGTAATGGAGGTTCTGAAATGAGGATACAGAATTATGAGATAGCTAACACCAACAAGTTTGCGTTTTAATCAATTGTTTACATTACATACTTAAACAGCTGGTCCAGATGCCAGCCAAACAACTACTAATAACAATTTAGTAGCTCTTTGACAGTCGTTAAGGGGAGTAAAAAGCCTGAATTTGACAACCAGTATTTCCAAGGTGTCTCGTATTTCCCGGTTACTGGTTTGCGGAGGTCAGTTAGGTCGGACAGTGGGTTTTCGTTAAATAATGGCATACACTTGAAGCCGACGCCGAAACAATTACAATGAATGTTAAAAGGCTTAGGAGATATTGACTGAAAGAGTTAAGAAAGAATAAAATGGACCTTATTATCGTGTACAATTATAACGTTATTAGATCCGACTTAAAATTTAACAAACCTCCAACAAAATGAATCCTCGTGGTTTCAACGACCCTTGCCGGCCATCTTATCATCCTTTGCCAACGAACGCCCTCGCCACTTCACGTCACATCACACTGCGATCTCTGTCCACTACAAAGGAACCAACAACTCTGGACACAGTACTTGTTGCCTGTACAGCTGCTTCAACAGTTATTTAACTATACTGTGTTCCAAGCTTATGTTAACAAATTTTACGTTTTTATGAAAAATACTTTAAAACCTAAACATAAAGTTCAGTTTACGCTACAACTTTAATCTAATAACATCTTCAATATTACTAGTAATTCTGAAATAGATCTAATTTGCACACGCATAGAGTTGACGTTAATTGAAATGTAAAAACAATAAATTGAAACAAGTATTTGAATCGACCTGATCGGCTTGTTTATTACTTTCAAGTTGTTTTAAAGCATCCCCAGCAGTTCTTTGTGTTCCTAATGCCTTTGTAATAATAAAAAAAAAATGTAGTGGTAAATAGTCGTATTTACCACTACATTTACTATTACTACTCATACCTATTATACTATTGTATTTTGTTGTGAGAGTTTAATGGTCGTGCTGTTCATAATTGGACGTAGTTAAACGAAAAGGATCCAATCCACAACATGGTCAAAAATGTGTTAAATATACCAAACTGATGCTAAATATCAAAACTATCGGCCAGTAAAAAAGATCCAAGCAAAAACATCTGTTTAAACATTTTTATCAACAAAATACAACACTAAGCTTGATTATACTATTAACAATAAATAAGTGTTATTATTCCATACACAACATCATACTTTCAATTAATTGTAAAATGAATACCAATGAAGAAATTTCTTCCAAACTTCAAACGTCAATATCTCCAAAGTGACTTTGTGTGGATTGGATCCTTTTCTTGTAACTACGTCCAATTGTGGTTTTGTAATTATTTGAGCTGGGATTTTGGCGTTTTTTGTGGTTGTGGGTGGTCGGACAGACTACGGGTAACTTATTGAAGTACTGACTGATACGCCCAACTTTACTACCTTTAGTTTTATTGTACAGTTATAAGTTCTGTTGTCCGGGTGTTGTTTAGACCAAACTAGTGCTTAGTGGGTTTGATTGCCGGGTCGGGATTCGTGCCCGTTTGATGACATTAGGCTTGCCCCTGCATACTTAAACGTAACCAGTAAAATTTAGGAGTTTTACAAAGTACACCATGCAATCTGCATACCCTTTTTTTTTTTTTTTTTTACCGATGGTATATCATCAAATAACCCCTCCCGCTCTGGGCTGAGCAGGAGGGAGTGTCAGACTTTTACTGACTAAAACCCATCTATGTTCCTTCTTTTGCCCTTTGTGTTCCAGGGCCGCGGTATCTCTTTCGAACAGTCCCGCAACCCTGGCAGGCGTCGGCCCTTACGGACCCGTACGACGGCGAGTTAGCCCGTAGCTCACCGTCCACAGGCCCGCGCCTACGATGGCCGGGGGCCACCACGTGGCCCCCGACGCCCGGTGCGTCTCCCGCGGCGGCTGGGACGTGAGGTTCTCTCCCTCATCTGCATACCCTTCGGGGCAAATAATATGAATTGCATTTCGCCTTCATTTTGTACTTAGCCAAAATTGTTAAGTAATCTGTGGAAACGTAGTGTCATTACCCTTTTTAACATTATATATTTAGATTTGAGATTCATTGAAATAAAAAAATTAACAAAAAACCAATTATTGAAATTGGTTTTCCCAAAAAAAAAAAAAGGCTTGATGTTATAATATTTTCTTTATTTGAAGAAATCTTGTCAGTGTTATCATTCCAGTACTACATTAAGACCGAAGGTCAAACAACAACAGATAGAGGCAAACGTCCACTTAAAATTCAACATCCTAAAACGTCGCTAACATCCTCACCGATCAAAACGCCCTAATCTGCCCCGTACAACAATCATCACAACTAAGCAGCCATAGTGCAAGTTCGCTCGTTAAGGCCAAAACCAGGCCAAGTTAAATTGCCACGGGCCCGAAGACTGAGCCCGAGGCCATTGATTGCAACCTGTTACAATTCGCAGCCAAGGTGGCCCAACACTTGATCAAAACTTCCTGATTGGCTCTAAAATAAAGCGGGTTTAAGAGGAATCGGATATATTTTGTAGCTTAGCTTTAATACATGGCGAACTGATCTAGTTTTTGATACGGACAGTTTTGTTGGTAATTTTTAAAAGCTGGGCAATGACTGCCCACTTAAAAGTTCTAATTCTTATCACTCTAACTGACTAATCATTTAGTTTGTGGCTCCAGTGAGCCTGGTCAGTACCAGAGCTAAATACTTTGTAATTTGTAACCTAGCTGAGGTAGTACTTTAAGCTACTCATGTCGTTTCTGCTAACCTATGTATGTAGGTTGGACAATATATCCTTTTCTATTTCTAGATATACATATCTACCATTGTTTGGAATGTAGAATGTATCTTTGTTGGATCTATATACCGATTCACACAAATATCCCCCTATCCTATCCATCCTCCCAACGTATTTACTTCTACAAATAGACCTGTTGTGACCGAGGGCCTTTCAAACAGTTTGCTGAGACGGCCACACATCCGTTACCGCATCTTCCTTGACGCGGCCACACAATAGATAGTTACAGAGAGTCAGCTCCAAACTATGGAGGAAAAGATCGCGAGGCAACCAGCATGCATTAAAAAAATCACCCCTTTAATCCTCGAAGGATTAGGTACCTTAAAAGTACACCCGTATTTCATCAGTAATGTTTAATTCTCATGTAATCGGGGGTGACCAGCATGTCCTGGAACCAAAAAATCGAAGACATGTGAAATCCACCACTTCGCGCCGGGTCATCGGGGTGGATAACGATCTAGTTCCTCTCTCAGAGAGGAGGCCTGTGTCCCAGCAGTGGGAATGATAGAGCTTCATAATACAGTTACAAACAACAAGCGCACGCATACATTGACATGCGTCAACATACAGAGAGTGCACGCGGTTGCAGCCGGCATTTGTTTTCGTTCGTACGTGTGTATGTGCGTGACTCAGCACCCCGTCAGATTATTAGCTTTTATTGCATAGATTTAAAGCTCTCTTTCTGACAAACTAAAGCCAATTCCATAAGTTTGCCCATTCCGGGCCTTCTGTACCTATCTACTCTGTGACACGGCTCCCGATCACTGCCACTTTGAGTGTCTAATCTTTAGAGCTGTATAGAACTTGTTCTGATGTAGGCGTTTCAAAAGTAGTGTAGTTGGAATTCTGGCGTCGGCGTCGTTTGAAAGGCGTTGTCTTGTGACTCCAATTTGTATGATTGCGTGTTTTGAAATGTTTGTTGGTTTAGTCGTTTTAATTGAGACTTATTCGTTCGTAGTACCCCACAGCTGAGCTAATGCTTCCATCCATTCATTGCAATTAACCAAAAAGAAATCGAGCCTCCATGGTGCTAATCCTTATGGAAATAAAATCAATCACACTGCCCGACTAGGAATTTAAACCACGATCTCAACCTCAACTTGTTGTGCTTGTAACTCTAGACCAACGACACAGTGTCAGATTAAACCAATAAATTGTTGTGTAGTCAAAGAGACAGTGCTAATCTCACTTAGTCCAGATAAAATTACAGCATTATTATATCTAGTAGACATTTTTATCAAAACAAAGTATCTACTCATAAAGACTTATTTTCATTTTCCAACATATTGAGACAATGCGGTGCCTCCTTACTCGTATTTTTACTAACAAAAGAGGACACCGCGTCTCGATAGAAGAGCACGTCTTCGCAGTATGATATTATCTGTGCACGGATGAACGCTGCTTATTCATCCGACATAATTACTCATTTCTTACAGAAACCATGACAGGCGGCTCTTTTGTCAGCAGATATAAAATAAGGATCTTTCTATTTAATTCTGACATTGTACGGCAGTGGTTGCTCAGTGGTGCTGGCCTTACTGAGCTTACGGGTTGGAGGTCGTGTGGTCAAAATCCAGACTTTTTACCTTGCAAGCACGCTCTTTACTTTGAGTAATTTGTTGCATGACTACTCTCAAAATGGATAAAGAAAAAAACATCGTGACGTACCTATTCAGCATATTTAAGGATCAAAAATTCAAAGACATGTGTGCCATTCACCAGATCGCACTGGGCTCACATGCTAGATTACAGTCTACTACCTCTTACAATGCGACCTGACGCTCCAGCACTTACAATTAGTCTGACCCTAAGGGCAATGTACTTCGGTAACCCAGGTACTCTCCGCGAGATTCTCAGCAACATCAAGGCGCTGCTGGCCTTTCTTGGGAGCTAGGGTGGATCGAATAAATTTCCCACCCGCACGCAAATACGCGCTTGGACGTGGAGTTGCGGTCACCAGCCCGTTATACACAATACAAAAGTCTGACCCTATTATTAAAAAAGAAAGTTACTACTTGACCAGTTTACTCACCAACAACTCGCGTCCTCATCCAAGTAATTAACGCTTCAAGTACAGTCTATCGACAGTTTTCAACAGCCATCAGCCGGCACACTAGTCGGGGCGACTTCATTAAATTAACGCCCTCGGCAACCCACGCTTAATGAGCCCCATAACACTGATAGTCCAACTTGGCCGACTAACTGAGAGGTAATCACGCTTTATGTCTTACGATACCATCGAAGGAAAGTTCCCAACACCTATAAAACTGTGGACTAACTTCAGCACAAAAATATCTCGGAATTAACAAGTCTTTATATTTAATAGAGAGATGTTCCAGAGTTTTTACGACCTGGTAATTCAAGAGAAATTGTGTAACGGCTGCTTGTCGCAATTTAAAAGTTTTAAGAGAATTTGTTGGTAGGAGACGCCTCCACTTTGTCTCTGGAGTAGTCTTATGTACAAGAAAATAAATACTTTATAAATATAGTAAATTTGAGAGTGCTTCTTCTTGTAATAAAAGGTAAATTGAAAACGGTACTTTTTAATACTGCAAATAATTTCTACAAGTACTTTATCCAGCCACGGCGGCATAACCTAATAAGGACGAGCATCATAATTATTATTTTCTTAAACATGAACGTATTAACTTCTCCGGGTAGGTTTACTTCATACAAAACGCATAATTTTATTTCGACATACATTACAAAACATTTCTCACAACAAGTCGATTCACCTTCATCACCCAACCTAATAAAACTTTAATCATCCATTGCTCACCAACCCCGCTTCACTTTGAAGAGACCGTCCGTCATCCTTCAGTGGAACACAAACATAATTAACGGTTAATTTCACACGCTAATTATCCCAAGACTTTTATTATGGACATGCGGATAGACTTGCGGACCCTCGTCTTGTTGAGGCTTGTTTAAATAGAGATAAGTGGGCAACAGAAGTATGTAATAATTTTAATTAGGTAAGGATGCCTTGGAAGTTTGTGGCAAGGAGTAGTTAGACACAGAAGCTCCATGCGATGAGCGAAAACAAGCGCACGCACACATTGATGTACCTACATGTATAGATCGCAAATAAATACGGAGCGGAAGAGCGTTTGCACTTACTATAACTTACGTGAGCCAAGAAGCCAAAGAATTTAAAAAATGAAACCGTGCTTTCTTGTTATTTTTTTTTTTGTACTGAAAAGATAAATTCATTTTAAAAATTGTCCTTGTTGTCCATCGGAGCAGATTTGTTAAGTTAGCTCTCTAGCTTACGGGGACTGCATGTATATGTGTGCCACTTGTTTTTTTGGAGCTTGGTTCTCTGTATCTATCTACTCTGTTAGCCAGTTGTTTGTAGAATGTAGATATGTTTGAGTTTGTTGCGTAAGTTTAATTGGAGCTGTTTGTCGCTGAGTGCGGGTGGAAGGATCCCCTTCCACGACGATTATGTTGAGATATGTGGGACGGGGCAGAAAAGTATGGAAACCAATTAAATATGCTCACAAGTTTTAAGTTTATGTCTTCATCTGCTTAACCTTTTTTAACGACTAGTATTTAACTGAAATCAAAAAATCTTCCTTTGTCATTAAAAAAGAACCCAATCCTAATCAAAAATACTGATTGCACAGCTAAATATTTTGGCAACAATTCGTGACGCATCGCTGGAAAGCGGAACTTTTTTTATGAAAGAATAACTAATAATAACTAGCGCACACTAAACTTTGTAATTCATTTTTGTTAAAACAAAGCATCTGATTTTTTAACCTAAAACAAAATGGATGACGGGGCCTTAGTTCGCTCACTTCGCTTGCTCGCTAGACCCCGCCATCCCCTTCGAACATAACCTTTCCGAGTCGGGGTACTACAAGTCCCATGCTCGCCTCGCTCGGTCTTGAATCCTATGTTATCATTGCCGCAATGCCTTTTTGACGATGAAAACATGTTGCAAAAATATTTTGTTATGTGTAATAAATACTCACAAGTATTACGCTCTGGTAAATTTGATGTGCAATCAGTATTTTTTATCTAGAAAATATTTAATTGATGTAAATAAATTCACGGGTGATAAGTTTTTCGAAGTGCATTTAAAAATAAGTATTTTTTTTAACCTTTATCTATGTTTTAGTCACGTGCTTGTCCACTTTAAAATTCATTTGAAATTATAAAAATTAGAGAATTGTCGAGAGACTGATAAAAGCTAACTCACAACTGAACCCTTAAATAAAGAAACAATATTTTTCGAGCTGAAAAGTTAAGCCGGGTTACTTACTTGGCCATAAACAGTCTCTGTGCAGCATATCTTTCCAATATGTTGCTCCATGTTCCTTACTCACACGCTTTAAATACATACACACATACTAACCCTTGATTAAGTAATAATCACTATTGTGTTGTGTATATTATTTTTTTGCTCAATATTACTTACCGCATTTGTGTACGAGTGCATAACACTGTTTAAATTTGTGCAGGCATACAGGCCTTTCGTCTAGCATAAATATCTGAAGAAACTAAGTCTTAACAAACTTATTGGCGCATTCCTAATATATATTCTCCTTTACCCTTCCCAATTAATCTGACGTGTTCGTTCAAAAAGTTCGGTGAAGACGGATTCTAACCGACAGTTTTCCAGCAATTAGTGCACCAGTCTCCCGCAGTATAATAAAACAGTATTGTTCAGAAAACCTAATAATGTACATGTAACATACGTATTGTGGTGAATAATAAATTTTAATCTTATCTTATCTTCTATATTGCAGTGTGAAAGGCACGAACAAACGGCCAACTCTTTTGCATGAAGGAGGCCTAATACTCACAAGTTAAAGGTTATCAACAACGTAAAATACGAAGCTACTAGCACAAGCGCTAACAACAGAATCCAATCAGTGACGTGGCACAAAACGGACACCGTTGTTTCACTCCTAGATAAAGCCAGCGACTCAATTTCGGAAATTACCATCCCATCATTAATCCTTCAAAATTGAATCGCTTAAACGACATGAATAGGGTTTTAGGCCCTCCTTTGTTTAGTGCGTGGATGCACCGAGGCTTTATCGAGGGCCTTTGTGAGACCTGATATTGTCATAGGCTCGAGATATAGCGGTTCAACGTCCTTTTGTATGGGCTTATAATGAAAGTGTGCCTATCTGGGTAGGTATTCTGGGATTTCTGTTCTGTTTTATAGCTTAGTATTACATTTTTCTAACGCTTTTGTGGTGTGTTTGGATTTGAAGTCTACCTACCGTGATTGTTTGTTAGATCGTTTTCAACACCACCATTCTTCATTTGCCAATGTCACCTCCGCAACCCAGTTACTGGGTAATACGATACCCCTTGGTAAGAGTTGGTTTTCAGATTGTCGGTATCTACGAATGAGAGCCGGGACCAGCACCATAACGTGCTTTCCAGGGAACCTTCCGCACCTCGGCTGATACGTAATGGAAGGTCATCCATCCATGGACCGTCCTCTCGGTAAGTGTAGCTTATCGTTCGATCGACTCGTGCGGCTGTTATAACTTAGCCAAGAGCCCCTCTAGATTATTCCCAACAGAAAAGACAAATGTTAAAGTTTTGAAATTTGTTTTACATGGCACTTTTGTTCGCATGTTAAAATGTATCAGTAAGTATCCTGATAACGGGTTACATAAGATAAGCAACTTTTCTAATTCCCCTCCTCTTGGGCTTCGCCGCAGTCGGGTAAAAGGCGTGGGAACGCAAGGACATAAATTAATGGACATGAAAAACCTTCGGGAAACGGCATGATGTCATGTGTGAAAAACTCACACACCGATTGATTTTAAATGGGGATTACCTCTCATTACTAATTAAATTCGGAATGATAATTATCAATAATATGCAAATCAGTATAATATTTAATCCCCACGTAATCTGCATTAAAGCCTCCTCTATACATTAAACATGTTAATTTGAAATGAAAGAGCGCCTATACATATTTTCATTAAAAGATTCAGTCATTTTATATGTTTGACGAGAATATGAAATGTTTTTCTGAATCCGTATGAATAAACATCAGTACCGTAAGTATACCCTTTGCTGGGATGCACACTCCTCTGTGCGAGGCTATAATCTAGCACCTGGCCCCAGCGCGGTTTGGTGGTTGTTCCTTTTAATCTTCAAAATATATTTTTTTCCGAATGAAACAAACGACAATAGCGATGTCACCAGAAAATCTAAGAATGAATCGGGAAGCTTAATTTAGTTTCTCATTGGGATAACACAAAAGAAAAAAGAAAGAGAAAGAAAGAAGAGTATCTTGAAGTAAAATATGCTGAGCCTAACTCGCGTCTCTTCACGCCTGGAAGGGCCATTAATGTTATTAATAACTACCCACGCAGCAAATAGATGATTGCGTAAGTTATAATGAAAGTGCTTGCTTGCCTGATCAAGGAAAAAAATATTTACAATATTAACGCCTTCCTCACAAAATCCAATTTACAATAACCTTTCAACAAAACAGTAATAAAGATAACTTTCAGCCTCTCATGATATAGTGGTTCTGTTCATCCCGCTACTGACACTACAAAATTTATGTTCCAATTAAAATTTAAACGCGATATTATCCGGCAAATTCAAAAAGCAACGAGCCTCTCACGAATCAATTAATAAATGAAACGCCTACATAAATCAGACGGGTTATATGATGGAATTTTTTACCGTGAAATGTGTCGTGTAAGTTAATGACTTATTATTTTCAACAAAATAAAGTGTGAAATTCAGGAAAGTTTAATTAACTTGTTAATAATATAGTTGCGGTGTTACTATTAAGTTTATCAAGACAATATTTTACAAATATCAGAAATACGTCAAATGTTGTTAAGCTTTGACATTTTTTTTATTTAAACCACCTGTCCTGGCTTGGCTGGTCTTTTCAGATAGAGGCATAAGTCGAATGTTTGCTGAAAGAATAAAGATTTTAGATCCTTGCTTTGGTCCTTTAATTCATGAATTTGCTCAATAAGTTTCCAAGAGCAAGATTCAAGTCTGTATTTTTCATAAATAAAACAGAAGGCAAGTGTTATCACACAGTTAATAATACTTTAAACGATATGGCGAATGGTATTGCCACCATTATAATAATAATGGTGGCAATACCATAAAAAATAACTCGCTGACTCATATCGGTATGAATGTTAGCCGTAACTATTATAGTAACAATAAAGCATGAACTGCTAGGAAAACAGATTATGAATCACACAAACAAACAAGCTGTTGTCTATTACGAAAATTGCACCCTCTTTCTAGCCATATCATCTTTGACACATCCATCCATCGTTTCTTTGGTCTTGCAGTAACATCTGTATTTCATCGTCTGCACTAGTCCAGCTAATCAATTCGTCCCGCCAATAACACCAGGAACCATAACCCCTATCGCAGAACGCATAGCTTAAATTGCAGCCTTTTGTGTGATGGCCAACATTCACTTTTAAATGAATCCCCATCGATTCACAACGATACAAAGGACACCAATTTCGAGCCATCGAAACGGTTTTCCAATCGTAACTAAAAAAAGAAAAATATATGGCACCCAGTTTTCAATCTAACCCTTTGAATTCTGAATAGTTTTCAATGCTGCGAGTTTAGAGGGTTGAGCGAAGAGGCGTCTTGGATTCACGCTGAAGCGAGGTTTTGTATCAATGTCGAGAATAAAAGGTTGAGTGGGGTGTATTGTGACGTGCTTTCTGATACAATGCATATTTTTGGTTCAATATCTGAAAATAGATGTAATGAATGAAATCAAAATATCAAAAATCAGACTGATGCTGGTTTGAGCTTGTCGCCAGGTTGATCTGGTGGTGATTTAGTTTATAATTTGTATACGAGAAAGTAGTTTTTATCCACACTGCGATGCGTTGCGTTGCGTTGCGATGGTTAGCCGAACGGTTGATCGCGTTCGCATAATGCTTAGGAGGCCTAAAAGAGACCTACCGATAGTATTTTGTATTTGGTCCTTCTTCCCACAACAGAGCTGAATAGTTGATTTACTGATTTCATTTAAACAAACGACAAACTTTTTCGCATGGGAGTAGGCAGAAACGGTACTACATGCTACTATCCTTACATACAACCTTTGCTTCGTCAATGATCATACATCGAGTCATACAAGCACACCGTCTACTTCATAAGTGACCTAAAATCCTGAATCCTGAATTTACTATATTTTTTTTATTAAAATATTACAAACTTTTGATTCATATTTGTATGCTTAGTTTGAACATGCAAGGTCAGAATCGATTTCACACTCCAAGGGAATCGATACTTCAAATTGTCATGTTTGTATTTATCGAGGTAGTATATAGGTCTGTATACCAAAGCCGCTGGCGTTCGGAACAAACAGAACTTTGCCTAAACCAACGCATGGACGCGGTCATCTTGTATTTGCATAAAACCACATTCAGAGGTACTCGTATATTGGAAACTTGGAATATTTTCTACTAATTTGATAGATTTTCAATTTAGAATGTTTGCGAAGAGTCTTCCTATTTCTATATTGACCTTATAGTAAAACATCACCCCTGTAATCTCCGAAGGGCTACACAGAAGGGTGAAAACTTTTTCCACATTTCTGCAGTTATGTTTTAGCCCCATGTAATAGGGACGAGATAATTGTCATCAACTGGGCAAAAACCATGCTTTACTGGAAACACTTTGCTCTAATGGAAAGCCCCATAAACACTTTGCCCTAAAAGAAAACCGAATCCATTATCTCATGTTCAGCAGTAGCGCTTAAGAACACTTGACCAGCGCGCAATGAGGCATAATGACCATTTATAATATTTAAATCGTGAAAATGACAATCAAAATCAAAAGTCATTTAATCAAATTAGGCTGATAATCAGCCCTTTTTGAACGTCAAAGTTTACAAGAGACCGTCCCCCAAAACGCCCCCCTTCGACACTTCCTAGTGTTTTAGCAGGGAAGAAAAAGTGGTGGAACAAACTCCCCAGCAACAGATCTGTCTGTTAGGTTAGAAGAACCACATTCTATACAATGGTGTGTAAGATATAATATAAAATTGTCACATTTCAGCTAGCAAGCACCAATAATAAAAACTAAATACTAAGAAATATATACTCAATCATAAATAAAGCCTCCAGGCATAAAAGGCGTGCCAACTTACACATGCAATGTAGGGTTTTACCAAATAGCAGTAATGTCATGAAATGACATTCGTTACTTACAGCTTCCTAATATTTAATCTGGACGAATAAACCTCTAAACAAACTCCCAAGAAACACTCCTCTACTAGTAATAACTTCAAAACCAATCAACTCGAAAAGCGAGATGATTATGTTAATACCTTCAAACCTCTTGTATTTTTAGGGAACTCTTAACTGAGGCCATTATAATTTCAACCTTCATTTTACCTCTAAGAGTCCATCGGAAAAACATAAGCCGCCGCCAATATTGATGCTCACAGCCCATCTATAAAATATACGAGAAATTCAACTCGTATTTTGAGATTCTTGAAAAAAAAAACCAAGTAACCGTTGAATATTCATAGGCAACACGGCGACGAAAATGCGCAACCTATTATTGGATCAGGGAGGATCGTGCCTCTCGCCAAGAGAGGAGGCTATACTTTTTAAAATTTCTCTCGTAAAAGAGGGAAAAGATTTAAGAGTAGGGCATGAATATAAGGCAGGCGACAAGGACGAGGGAATTTGGTTACACAAGCAAGTGCTGCGGACTAGTTTCGGTGTAAATGGCTGTGGATTTCTAGACTGTTGATTGCGGGTAGTTAGTTCAAGCTTTTAATGCAACAGCTTTAGGTAACACCAATGTACACTTATGATGTAATTAGCTTTTGCCCGAGGCATCAAAGGAGGTCAAGTATTATTTTGCGGAAACGTACTACCTTTTTAATGTGAGTATACGCTGTGACATCACCCATGTCGAAGTGAAGCAAAAGACAATACATAAAAACCAAGAAAAATCACGAGTCGACGTAACGGGAATCAACGTAACGGGAATGAA
Organism: Eugnorisma glareosa; assembly: GCA_947578425.1. Lineage (NCBI taxonomy): Eukaryota > Metazoa > Arthropoda > Insecta > Lepidoptera > Noctuidae > Eugnorisma > Eugnorisma glareosa. The sequence continues at coordinate 1,127,665 of OX387970.1, forward strand.
ACTTATAATTTCACTTACGGGATATATTCCGTGATTGTTTGAAATATCGGGAGCTCATAATAATAAACAATCACGGAAGATATCCCTTATGTGACAATATAAGTTTAGTTGGAAACCGTACAAGCATAAAACAGTGATAACGGGAATGATTCATAAAAAGATAAAAAGCATCCTGGGTGTCCTAACGTAGGTCATGGTATTTCCGTTTGGCAAATATCATTTAAATTCATTTACCCGCTAAGGTGTGAAGGGTAACAGAAACATTTTACCCACTACAAAGTTAATTTCGCATTTAAAATCAATAATTTATTTCATAATGCCGTCATTACTAATTTGCGTTAATGTTACCTAACTATTATTTTAAATGGAAATCAATTGAAGGTAATAAAATCATATATAAATAGGTAAGTATCTAATTATGTTTTGGTAAATTATATTTACGGTTTGAATTCATTTATTTCCAAAAGATTACAAATCACTTGAATAGAAATAAATACTTAAAGTTACTTATTTAAAATACATTTGTGTTGTCCAGGAGTAGCAAGAATATAACGTAAAGTATAAAATAAATAAAGTAAAGTATAAAAAGTAAAGAATATAACATGAAAAAAAATAAAAAATAATACACGTTATTATGAAGGTACTAGTTCAAAGTTCTTCAAGTTAAAAGTTGATAACATGGTACTGTCTACCGCCGTGCGGCACATCTTGGTTTGTAGGACTGGTTTACATTAGGTGAAAATAAATTACTTTAATTAAATTAGTTATTTTTGTTATGACCTTTTAAGATGTGGCATTTTAATATTTTTTTAAATAGAAGTAACGATTTGGTATTTTTATATCTTTTGGCAGTGAGTTAAAAAGTTTTTATTTCTATCTTAAGTTAAAAGATTATTATGAATGATGTTCTAAGAGGTTAAATGCTAATTTCATTTGATGTGCAGTTGTCGTGCTATCGGTCCTATGGGACAAACTAACACTATTCGGACTAAAGGCTTATTCAAGAAATGGGTCACAAAACAAAACTTTATTTTCATAACATAACTTCACGCCTGTAATCCCCAAAGGGTTAGGCAGAAGTGTACCTAATAGTACACCCATATTTTGCCAGTTATGTTTAAGTCCATGTAATAGGGGGTGGGCCCATTGCCATCAATCGGGCACAAATTCAGACTCCGTGGCTGCTTCTAAGAAATTCTTTATGAGAAAACCCAATAACACTTTGCGATTTTTTATTTATCCTTTCCCGCCGAGCGATGGGGAAATTACACGCTGGTATTATTTTTGATGTTGTTTTTAATCAAATGCTGCCTATAAAAGAAGCTGCAAATAAAAATAATTACCAAGCACGTTTTATTAAATAACAATGACAGTTAACTTAATTTGTTATTGCTTTTCACAATTTCATAAAATAAATTCCCTGTGCGACTCACATATTATTTAGAACTTGTTGGTAACCAGACGTAACGAGGTTTGCTTTTATTATGTAACCTGCTTTAATATCATATATTATGGTTCGTTCAAAATTTGTTTAACATTCGCATTTCGTACAAACACGTTTCGTACAATATACAACAACATACAACTAATCACCGTCTCTCTTCAATTGTGTTAGAATGTTTGCCCCAAATTTTAGTTTGCAAGCTTATGTTTGGGTTGCTTAATTGGTAACTCGACAATTTTGTTTAGTTTATTTATTTATGATTAAGTTATGTTTTGGATCGTGTTGAGTTGGTAATTTGAAGTTTTACTTTGTTGGCTTAAATAGTTTCAAGAGAACTAGGTCATTATGGTCGATATTGTGTATTTATGTCACCTTAAAAGGAAATGCGGTAGGTATTTGAAGAAACTATCACTGTCCCTCTATGAGCGCGATTTCTACATTTGGTGCGATAAGGGCAACTACAAGTCATAATTTGAGGTTTGGCTCTCGACTATTTCCTCCTGCAATATTTGACCAATTTAAAATATATTTAATATTTGTACGCCAAATGGCAAAACATAGAACACATATGAAAATGTAACATCTCACACACGCTGTAACTACCTATGTTAACAAATAAACATTCTGATTCTGAATCAAAAACTGTCGAGAACTGTCGAGAAATAAACTGAATAAGAAGTATATATACTGTGTCCTTATTTTTTTCTTTTTTCATTAATATGTAGTTGTCAAATTTGTACACTAGGCCTCTGTTAACAGCGTTTGAAATTGGCCTTTTTTTGCATTTTGTAAAGGTTATACTGCTGATATAGGTTATGTATCATCAAAAAGGAAAAAATAGGGACATAGAAAAGGTTGAAAATTGTTTAACTAAAAAAAATCATTGCTCTAAAGTCATAAACCAGAAAGAAAACAGGCGAGAGCGTTTGTAGGAATAAAGAACCACTTGCATTTTCCTCTTAATGGGGACTTGCAAACGCCGATATAGAAATAAAATTGCATTTCTATAATAATACTCCTCTGCATCGTCGTCATTCTGGAAGGTGCCCTGAAGACTGGCACCATTGCCAAGTTGAATGGAAATGTAAATAAGGTTAATTTTCGATGTACAGGTAAAATACGACGACTAAAGTTTTGTATAATTACTCCATTAATAAAAGTTATTTGAAGTTTCCAATTATTAATTTAAAAAAAAATATTTCAAGGCCTACGTTCTTAATCCATCAATCACTCCAAGAGTAGTTAATTTCATACTTGAAGGCGCTTGATCTCTGACATTTGCTAATTAGTGTTAGTTCCCCCGGCAGAAGTCGCTACTGCGGCAACATCACTATGTTTTAGATTAATAATATACGATTAATTAGATGTGGTACATGATAATGTTGATGATGTTGGTCCGGGATTCTGTGTCGGTTTGACATGCCCCGTTTATTGTAAATTTTGGTTGATATTAATCTGCTATGAGGAATGCATAGTACGTTACATTGTCACCACCATAATCACAGTTATCTCCCTCAGGCCATGAAAGTAGAGCTATGGTTGTTTACGGTGTGTTAATTTGATTCATAATTTACTAGGTAATGTGGACATTTTACACTATTATAAAAACAGTTTATATTTTGTCGTAATAAAAGTGTGAACCCGTATAACATGTTTGAATAAAATCAAATTACAAACGTGGTACGCACTCGACATCAAACAACTTCTCCATTCCGTGAAAAGGAAAATTTTCTGTTCGCAATTTCACATGAAAAACTCCCATAATCACAAGCAATTGCACGGCCCAATTCAATTTGCAAGGGACCTGATTTCCCAAAATCGTTTCAAGAAATTGAAAAAGCGAGCTGTCCGAAATCTTCTATTAGGTTTTTTTGTACTACGAACGGCACACAATTAGTTGTCCCAATTCGCCCCGGTCTCCCCGACAAATGAAAAAATTAGGTCCGCCATAAGTTTTTGTCAGAGTTCAACTTACCTTAATAAAATAGCTAGCTTGATAGAATTAAGTATAGTTGTACAAGGATTTTTTGGCGTATGCCTAAAATCGGAGCTGACTTCGCCTCATCTTGTTTCTCAATGCATTTCTTCCAAGTATTACACAATATATAACCGACAACGTGTCGTTTAAGCGCAAAAATATCCTTGTATATAATTATCTAAGTTATCAATAGTCTATGTGGAAAGCAACACCTGATACTTAAAGTTTTTACTTCTTTAGCGATGCTCTTAGCTCTCAGCAGTACATTAAAATATCCTTCTAGAGTGAGTGGCTATTGTTTAATGATACTTGTACTTTCGCTTTCTGACTGAAAAGTTGTGTAGGTATTAATCGGTTGTCATGGTATGGGCATGTAATGCGGAGGAATGTGAGTATCAATGTGGGTGGGCGGCGTTTGAATATGAGAGTGCGGGAAGACCAAAAAAACAATATGGATGGACTGTGTAAGGATGATCTAGAAAGGAGCTGAGATGACGAGTAATATAGAACTATGCAAGAAGTCATGCTGCGCCGACTACAAATAAATTGGGATAGGGCAAGAGAATAATGATAACCTAGACTTCAGTAAACTCAAACTCAAAGCGTTTATTTCAATTAGACCTGCGCAGGCACTTTTGAAAGTCAGAAAAACAAAGGCGAAGCTACAGTCACAGACACAAGGCAAGGTAATAACTTGTGAAAGTACTGTAGTTGCCCATTCCAAAGCGTAGATCTCTATGGAGAAGAATGGGCAAGAAACTCCATGGACACTCTTTTCAATCAAAATATTGTTACAAGATCTTGGTTACATCATTCATGTTGAGATTATACATATATGTGAGAACGATGTAGAAAGACGTGCACATTAAGAGCGTCCAGAGTAAAAGATTATAACTATCACAATTTAAAAACAAAGTAATTAAAATAAACCGTGGCAGCTAAGAGATGACCAGTCCCAACTGACAGCGGCCGTTCCCTGGAAAGCCAGCTTCGCTATGACATCACGGCTTTTTGTAAGTTGAAAATAATTCAGAGCATGGACTAGTTGACTAATATTTAAATCTAACTATCCCTTATTAAGGAAATATATCGCCGACTGGTCGATACTTTGCGTGACTAGAGGGCTGGCTCTTTCTTTGGTCAAAGAATTTGCATTGCCATTCAACGTGGCAATGCTGCCAGTCTTCTGGGCACGTTTCCGGATGACATCGATGGGGAGGAGTACTTTGACGCCTAAGTGTCCTATTGTCGTCGTTGTATATATGTAGGAACTTAGTTTTAGTCTTTTTTTTTAGCATTATTTTAGTTCTATTTGTAGTCTGTATATAAAGTACATAGTAGATTAAATAGTTTTATATCTCAAATAAATAAATAACTATAGCTATTTGTGAGAAAAAAGCTTAGAAAATACAGATTTTTCGGTTTAAAAAAGGTATACTAAATAAAAACACTTAGTCTGAATCAATCTTTTTGTCTATTTGGCACAAGCACTTCAGGTACTCGTTTTTATTCAAAATGGCTGCCTTTTTTCCCAACGGCCGAGAGAAAGTCACCGGTAAATCATAAATCTAAATTAAGCACTAAGTTTTGAGTACTTCTCCCGACGCCGCTGAATCTAAAATTAGGACATTAATAATATTTGTTTTGTGATTATGCAATGATTCTTGATTAGGTCTTGTTTTGTTTCATAAATTATCTTATGAAATTTAAATATGTCTGAGTGCTGTTTTCTTTTGGAGGATATTGCTGTTCCTTTTTAAGTTCATACTTTTTGGTTCGATCTTAATATTATTGATGAATTGACTGTCTCTTATATGTAATCAGTTATTATTCTCACGAATTGTGATTAATGACCGAGTTTTAGTTTGTATCATGTTTTATTTTTAACATATAAACAACAGCTTTATTAACTTTAAGAACTATGAAAATTTACTTAATCTGCACTTTAGAAGACATAAATAACCTCTTTTTTGGAAGTTGGTTAAAAAGTCTTCGATAGCATAGTCCAAGTAATTTGGACAATATGTGCTATCGATACGAAAGAAGAAGGAAAATCTCTGTTATGATTTCTTCGTGTCTGCAAATACACCAGCTCTTCCTCATATAGAGAAATCATCTTAACAGCACATCTTAAATCTCTCCATCGTAACAGCATCCGTGTAGCAACCCAATCACGTGTTCGTACAATCTCCTAAATATATCTGAGGAACGTGAAGCGACGTCGCACCCAGCTCAGTGATCCCTAGAGATAGGAGTGACAGCTTCGATCCACGGCTCGCCTTTAATTTGCCAATATTTATGCGAGACTCAAAGGGTGACGTGTACAAGACTTTTGGCTGTTCAATTGAACTGTGTTTTGTAGTCATGTTAAAATCTTGCCTCGCTGGTCGAGTGGTCGTAAGCGCGACTGCTGAGCGTGAGGACTTGGGTTCGATTCCCGGGTCGGGCAAGGTGTTATTGGGTTTGTCCATCTGGAATTTCTCAGTAGCAGTCACGGAATCTGGATTTGTACCCGGTTGATGGCAATAAAATCGCCCTTTAATACATAGGACTTAAAATATAACTGTCGAAATGTGGGTGTATCTACTATATGATGTTATGTTATGTTATGTTAAAATCTTGTTGTTATTAAGTTTCTGTTCAAACCTAATCCACGAGCTACATGCTCAAGCAACACACGTCTTGCAACAGCAGCTACGGTAAAAACTAATGAAAGTCGTTCAGAGCATGCTACGAGACCCCGTGACCCGACTTGCAGATTGACAACGATACCTACTCATGCGAAGAAACAAACGCTTGAAACAAATCGCATCGCACGTTGCATCGCCTGGTTCGGGGTCTCAAAATGCCTTCTTTGTGTTATTAGTTAAATCCGTTGAATTTTCAGGGATTTGGTCATAAACAATAAGTTTCAACATTTCCTTCAATTCTCTGAATCATTATCTACTTACAACAATGTATAAACCGTAGAAGTTTATCTTAGCTAAATCAGTAAAGAAACAACTCGAACAAACTACAATGTTCGAGATGATTAAATACGAGGTATTTCCCAAAATAGACTGTCACTTGTCTATCAATGTCGGAGAACCTTCCCAAAAATACACGGAATTTAGTCAACCATTATAGCTAACGTTCAAACTGTGAAAGGACCTCTAGGAAAAGTAACGACGGAAATTGGACACGCCTTGTCATATGTCAATCAAGAAGAGTGAAAATCAATTATAATGGGAGAAGCTGGGACTGTGAAAGACATCTGACAATCACGGTATTTTAAAGAAGATTTTGTGTGAAATGCACCAGTCGGAGAGCATGGCAGGCGTGGCCCAGGGTGAGCAGTGTAAGCCCAGTGGTAACGACCCGACTTAGGAGTTCTAGGCCGTGGTGGGTTCGAACCCAGACACACAGACTTTCAACACGGTGAAGGAAAACATCATGAGGAATCCGTCATTTCCTAGAACCAAAAATTCGAAGACATGTGACATCTACCATCTACCAACCCACACTGGGCCCACGTCGTGGATTATTTATAGCCCATTCCCTCTCGTAGAGAGACTGTTTATCAGCAGCCTAAGTGTTCCCAACATTCTGATTAGTTTTATGCTTGGCTATGCACTAGTAGGTCTATTGTATTGTGTTAACAATAGACACTGCATAGAATACTGCATACTCATAGTGTCACAATATTTCAATAGTAAACAGGAATGTGAATCGGGTTGACACGCTATTGTTTGTATTACAAACGTTTGCTAAAAAGAAAGGATTTTGAGTCACTATTGAATTTGTGATTAGCATTGTCTGAATGGAAAAAGCAATGTCAACCGGCATTGCTTTTGCACTCACAACACGAATGTTATGATTATGAAAATAAAGAGGAAATGGAAAAAAGCTTTTCTTTTGTGCAGAATTTGAAGTAAAATTCTGTCATGTTAACAGGTTTTTTCTGTGAATAGTGGCACACAAACAATTTATTGTGATTCATAAACCGTTACTTCAACGCTCTGTCAAAACCAAATTATAACTACAAACACACATTACTGTAGCACAAATTAGATCCTAAAATTACCCGGTCCTTCTATCCATTGTGCTTTCCTAAAAACAAACAAGCGCGGCCGTCAGCAACCAAAATTTGTGGACATGCCGATACACGGTATCTGTGCCGTGTCCGGTGTGGGCCCGATTTATGAGTGTGTGCCACCGACGGGTACGATAACACGGTGTAGCACGCTAAACACTTTGTAATGAACTGGTAAGTGACATTGCTTGTTTGTTTAGTTATTATATTATATAGTCAGTGCCTGTGCTTGGTTGGCACGCAATTAGTTATGTTATTGTATTGTATCTCCAACAATCACCACAGTAAACTTTTTTTACACTAAATAGTCTTGCGTTTGGCTACAACTTGCCTGACGTGAAGTGATGAATTGGGCTAGGGTGGAGCACGGTTGCCTAGAAGAAACCGATTCACTCCAAATATAATTAATTTCAAATATAAGTGTTTGATGAAAAAGTAAACAATTGGTCCAAAAAACGTACAAATAAATGCATAGTTTATTCCAGAGATTTCTCGCAGTTGGTGCCAGGAAAATGAGCATCGTCGCCGATGGAGGCTTAGGAAGCGCTGGCGTGATGTCGTGGGGCTTTAATGGGAGATTTACCGGAGAAGACCACAAGTAGGGTGAGGTGGAGAGCGATGGTTACTTTTGCCCTTTTGCCTTTTTCAGACATCGAAAAAAAGTATTTGATTAACCTTACTTTGAGTATGTCTTACAGTGACAATTGTCAGTTTAGTTCATGTGTTGCTAAGCTAATTAAGAGCACGAAAACAACTAAAACATTATCATTAAATGTGTTACTAAACATCATTTTATTATGTCATAGATCTGAGCAATCCCAAGTATGTTAATAAAAAGGAAGATACGTCATCTTCCTTTTAGAGTGTTCCTTATTACCAGCTTAAAATACCAACTGTTGGCTGTAAGCAGTTAGGTTTCCCAGCCTAATTAGTAACAAGCTAATTAGAAACGTGAGGAGGATTCATCTTGCTCTCCTCCGCGAGTGTGAGAATATTATATCTTGCTTAAATAAGTGCCTCCTTAGTAAATTATGAAAAAAGTTGCGGTTTAGTAGCATTCTTGTTTAGCGAACATCTGTAGAAAAATAAGGAAATAGTTTTTTTTATAAATGAATATTAGAACGATTAATAAATGACTTGCCACGAACGATGGCATTTTATAAATATTATATTGCGGAAAATTCACGGAACAACCCTCCCCCACAATTTTCCTCCATTCTTAGATATTCCGCTCAAAAACCTCGTCAAAGGCACTGAATATTATATTAATATCGAATGAATGTACAGAAGGTAAAAATACTGTAAGCTTAGAATGTATTTCTGAATAAATAAATAAAATTTATGGAATTCTAGGATAGGAAAAAATATTCACAGAGTAAAAACACCGGCATAATTTCATAGAGAAAAGACGAGCATTGATTATCATGCACGTTTGCTGAAGGCGGATTTCAGACTTCTATTAATTCAAGACGACAAAAAAACATCAAAAATTTTATAACGTATTATTTACTTAATTTCTTATCGATCACAATATTACCGAAGGATGTTGCTGTAATTATTATAACGCTTTATTTTATTAAAAACTAGCTGTTGTCCGCGACTTTTTTCTAAAATAAAATGTAACATACGCTATAACATTAGCTATCTGCCAGCAAAAGTCCCGTCAAAATCGGTTCAGTCGTTTCGGAGATTAGCAGGAACAAACAGACAGAAAGACATACAGACAAACATTGAAAATAAAAAAATATATGCATTCAGTAAAAAGCTGTTATTTTGATTTTACAAACAGACATTTCAATTTTATGTATTTGTATTGATTTGTATATTTAACCTACATTCTTAAGTATTGCGAATCAAAAGACCACATCTAAAATAACAATACCAAGCCACGTTCCCTAACTCAAACTACTTTCCTACTCATGACATATAGGCGTTCATAGCGCTACAGAATTAGGCACATTTAGATGTGGCACACCCTACGTCGACTGTGTTGAGATATATTAGTTGTATAGTGCCACTCAACTGCCTCATCTAGTTGTTATTAAGTGTGGGCGTTGTTGATATAAACTAGGGTAGGAACAAGATGTTGTTTCTAAGGAAAATACCAAAAGAAACCTATTCTTGTTGTATATTTTGAGGAAAAGATAAAGTTCCTACTTCCTGATTAATTTTTTTTTAAGAAAATTTCGAACCATTTCAACGTAGGAGACACACAAATATATATTTTCTTGTTGCCCGCGGCTTCGCCTGCGTGTTTTCTGGGAAATATCCTATGGGATCGTTCTACCGCGATAAAAAAAATACCTAGATCTTATATTCGAGGTTTCAAATCCAGGTCATAATCTACTTGTATAATTTCACCAAAATGCTCGCACAGACAGCGTTACTTTTTCATTTATGGATGAAAGGCAAAAAAATAAAACATTAAAATTTTGATAAAATACAATACGAATAAAGCGATATGGGCCATTTGAGATCTTTCAACCTTCGAATTCGATATCTCCTTTACGAATATTTTATTGAACACCGTACAGACTCAAGAGCGACAAAAAGCATTTCAGAGTTTACTCTTAATATTTAACAAGGACCAACTTAAGCAGTGTATCTCTCATCAGAATTAAACTACCAAATAATTGAGCACACTTTCGTCCAAATTCGTACAATCTCAGAGTTTTACTCGGCACGTTAGAGTGCGGAATATCCTGCGAGAAATTCAACAATTTCGCAGTTTCCTAGTGTGAGAACTAAAACTGTGAAGTTTTGCTCCACTTGCCTAGATTGTTCACTGCTAAATTCCGAAACTCGCTAGAGTATGCCTTAGTATTATATAAGAGACTGACTTCAGTATCACGCCTTACATGTCATAAATCCGTTAAATGTGCTCACCTGTTTATTGTGAGCTTATATTTTCTGTAGAACCTTCGACCACAGAAGTGATATTGCTGCCATCGACGCTTGGCAATCGGCAATGTGGCTAAGCACATAACTTTTTGCTATCACGGTACTGCGTTTAAGTCTAGTCTAGTCCAGTTAGAGTAGATATTGTGTCTTTGTCAGAACCTTATCTTACTTTTTGATGGAGTTGACTTATGCTATAATTTTGGTAAAAAAATAGTACCGCGAGTTTCTTTTATAAGCTTAAGACCCAATTGCACTCGGCGGCGGCGACCTCTCGCGTCCGGCCTTGGTTCAATACATGGAGCGAGACGGAATAGAACGCCGTCGCCTCCTTCTGCGAAGCAGTCATGCTAGCGAAGGAGGCGGCAGAACGCGAGAGGAAGAGAACCTCACGTCCCAGCCGCCGCGGGAGACGCACCGGGCGTCGGGGGCCACATGGTGGCCCCCGGCCACCGTAGGCGCAGGCCTGTGGACGGTGAGCTATGGGCTAGCTCGCCGTCCGTCCGTCTTATGACGACAGGCCGTGTCGACGGCGCGTTCGTGTTCCACGCGCGCCTCAAAGAGATGTCAGCAATGCCTGCCGGGGCTGCGGTACTGTTCGAAAGAGATACCGTGGGCCCGCAACACAAAGGGCGATGATGGAACATGGGTGGGTTTTAGTCAGTAAAAGTCGGACACTCCCTCCTGATGCGCCCAGAGCGGGAGGAGTTATTTGATGATTTCCCATCCGAAAACAAAACAAAAACCCAATTGCACCATCATCGGCTGCGTTTTTAAAACATCATTGCGTGTTTGAATATCATTAGAAGACGACAGACACAGAGTGATGCTTCAAATCCGTTTAGTAATTTTTGGTGCAAGTAGGGCTAAACAATTTATATACGTTATCTCATGTACGTAATTAGGATCAATCTACTAACATTAGTTTAGGGAGAGTTTAGGGGAGAGATGGCGCTGCCGTCACGTAAACATTGGCTCCGTGTATAAAAATATTTAAAAATAGTATAACCGAGTATTTAACTTTTAAAGTGGTGTTAAAATGACAATATCGTTTGGAATTAGCTGTCCTATCGTTATCTGGACTCTAACTATACCCAGAAAAGTTGAAAAGTGATCAAAAAGTGACGTGTAATTAGTGCTTCAAAACAAGCCTAATAGGTGCAACAAACCCTTCTAAATACAGTTTAAAACATTCAAAACAATATCTCAACAAAAGAGGATCGTGATCTGCTTCAAAAATTAATAAAACATTGTGTCTAAAAAACGTGCAACAAATCAGTTTGACAGTGTGAACATTTTTGCAGCATGAGTCACCTAACGACTGTTTGATGTTTGAAAATTAATAGAATTAAGAACAGACACACTATTTCATTACACAAACTAATGTTTAGTTAGTGAAGTACGAGCCGAGCCGACATCAGAAATACTGTGAACGAAGTGCCGCGGGTTCGAATCCACAGCCGACTTCTCTTTTTGGCCATCATTACATTTGCAAAAATATTTTGTTGGATTCGATTAGGCATAATTTCGATTCTGACATACTGATATTTTGATTTTCATATTTTTATTGTTTATTTATTTTAATATCAATGATGGCTAGTGGAGACACTAGTAATATAACAATGAGAAAACTACGGAAAACGAACTCTCATAATAATGTGTCGACTATGTACACTTCAGACTCGTCACTCTTTGATAGCACGATGCAAAGTCTACCTGACCAATGCGAAACTTTGGAAGTACGTGAATTACAAGAAAAATTATTATCTGTGCAGGAGGAATTATTGATTGCAAATAATGAAATAGACAATCTAAACACAGAAAATATAAAATTAAAATGGGAATTGGAAAAGAGTAATAAAATCATAGAATTATATAAAAAGGTCGGATATGGTGAGTCTACTTGCACCCCACCAACTTCAATGCGGAAAAATAAAAAGAAAGGCCAGAATGAGACTAACACCCCGTCTAAGAAATATAATGATCAACATATTATTACCCCTGAAAAGCCCATTAATGTAGAACAACCGAAGCAAGATAAATGTTCTAAAAGAAATTATGTAAGTACCCAGGAAATTTTTGGAAAAGATACCACCCCATGTGTGCGGAAGGAAAGCCAGCTGCCAGCCGCCAGCTTTGCCCACAAGAGTAAACTATGCATACTGAGCACGAATAATACGAATAGAATACTATCTATAGCGCAAAATACCTTCGCAAACAAATTTGACTGTTGTCACTATTTATTACGTAACGGGAAAACTGAACATCTCTTGAAAGGTTTAAAAGAAAAACTTGTGAAATTCACCATGAATGACTTTTGTGTAATACTTTTAGGTGATGAAGACTTCAAAAATACTAATAATTATTTTGAAATTATATTCCGTATAAGAGAAGTTATTCAAAACATAAATCATACGAATGTGATTATCTGTTTGCCGACGTATAAAAATGGATACTATGCTAATTTATTTAACAGTAGAATAGAAACTTTCAACAACCTATTGTATCTAGATGTACTGACATATGAACACTTATATCTGTTAGACAGTAATTTAAATTTATCCTTTGACTACAAAATTTATAATAAACAAACTGGCTTAGTAAGTAACCATGGAATGTATATAATATTCAAGGACATAGATAGTTTAATAATTGACATACAATATAATAATAGTTTAAGTGATACAATTGACATAGCCACTGATGATAATTTGGAAAATGAGGACACTTTTTTTCTTGACTAAATATGTGTGTATATTACATCAGAACATTGCCGGTCTCGTTAATAAATGTGACGCTCTCTCAGTCTGTTTATGTGAACTTTCAGAACAGGATATTGATGTAGATGTAATATGCATTTCAGAACATTTCATGATGGCTGGCTGTGAGAATCAGCTACATCTACCTAATTATAGTTTGGCTGCTTGTTATAGTAGACAGACAAGTAAGCGAGGCGGTGCATGTATACTTGTTAAGCATGGTATTCAATGGAAGGGATTGGCCAATGTAGCAAACATGTCCTCGCAAAGTATATTCGAGTGTTGTGCAGTTAAATTGACGGACTTTAACATTATAATTGTGTGTATTTATAGAGTACCTAACTCAAATAATATCAATGAGTTTTTTGATAAACTGGAAACTCTTTTAAAATATTTATACAAACAACGATGTAAGAATGTAGTTTTAGCTGGTGATTACAACATTGACATTTTGAAGAGAAGTAAACTGTCAGCCGAATTCGAGTGTATTCTTTTGAATTTTAATTTACAACTTGCTTTTAGACAACCTACTCGGGCTGCGAGCCAAACATGTTTAGATAATTTTGCGCATAATTTTAACCAGCGCCGTTGTAGATCAGAAGTATTGGAGTTCGCGCTATCCGATCACACAGCACAACTGTTAAAGTGCCCCGTTAAAAAAAAGGATGTTCTTAAGTATTATCGCAAAAGTACACGAGACTATAGTCAGGTAAATATAGAAAAATTCAAGACTTGTTTAAGTAGTCTATCCTTCTCAGATGTGTACGAGATGGACGATCCTAATGCAGCCTACAACTGTTTTATTGAAACGTTCCAATTATTGTACGACTTATGTTTCCCCAGCAAAATGATTACCATTAAGACTACTAAAAAACCTACTTGGGTATCACGTGGGATAAAGTTATGTAGTAAAAACAAACGGAAGCTTCTATGGCAATATAGGTTAAAACCAAGTCAAACTAATAGAGATAAATTCAAAAGATATTCAAAATTACTTAAAAGAATTATGAATCTAACTCAGAAAGCTCAAAACAATTACAATATTAAAACCTCTAATAACAAGTCTAAGACTACGTGGCAAATAATTAATAAGAGTAAATACAATGCCCCAAAAAACTCAATTTCTTGCATCAAAGTTGAAAGTAAAGACATCACACACCCAAAGGACATTGCCAATACATTTAATAATTATTTTATAGATAAAATACAACCAACACTTAACGCGGGAACAAACTCAACGTCGTTAATTCTTAGCAGAGCGCAGTCTATGTTTATGGGTCCGTCTACGCCCTATGACATACTAAATATTATAATGAAGCTAAAAAATACGAACAGCGTTGGCTACGATGGTATTGCAACAAAAATATTGAAAGCAGTTGCATTTGAAATATGTACTCATTTGTGTTTCATTATTAATCTTTGCATAAGTGCAGGTATATTCCCTGATGCATTAAAGAAGTCTATAGTGAAACCGCTACATAAGAAAGATAATCACGAAATAATGATAAATTACAGACCGATCGCGCTTATACCAGTTATGTCTAAGGTGTTCGAAAAATATATATATGGTGAGATGAATATCTATTTAGAAAAATATAATATATTATGTAACGAACAAAAGGGATTTCGGAAAAATAAAAGTATAAATTTGGCTATTTATGAGTTTTTACATAATGTAATGCTAAACGTAGATAAGAGAACCCCAGTCTGTGCCATATTCTGCGACATGACACAGGCCTTTGACTGCGTCCATTATAATTCCCTGGCAGATAAACTTGAAGCCTATGGTGTTAGAGGCAACGTTTTAGAATTAATTAAATCGTATCTTCATAACCGTAAACAAGTTACAGAAATCATAACAGTAAATAAAAAAAGTAAACGTGAACAAATTTCAAGATCAGAGGAACGCGATGTTATGTACGGAGTACCTCAAGGCAGTGTATTGGGGCCTCCGTTGTTCACTCTTTATATAAATGACTTGCCTAATGTAACTAAACAACCGATGACACTTTTTGCTGACGATTGTACTATAACAATAGCTTGTAATGACATAAACATATATGAACATGACATTAATAATTCACTAATATCTATTATAAATTGGTTAAATGATAATAATTTAATAATTAATTTTAAAAAGACTAACGTCATGCACTTTCGACAACGTACACAAACAATCAACAATCTTAATATTCAATTCAATAATATAAATATCAATGAAGCTGACACAACAAAATTTCTGGGACTAATAATAGATTCTAAATTGAATTGGAAACCTCAAATAGAGGCACTTAGTAAAAAATTGAGTAGTGCGGCCTACGCTCTGAAAAGGCTTGCTGTGGTTCTCAACACAGATGCGCTAATTACTGCGTACTATGGATTAGCCGAATCAATTCTTAGATATGGAGTCATCTTTTGGGGGAATAGCACGGACAATGAAATAGCGTTTCGGGCACAGAAAAGGTGCATAAGATCGATGTTTAGACTGCAAACAACGGACAGCTGTAAATCTTATTTTATAGAACGTAAGATATTGACGTTGCCCTCATTATATATCCTGGACACAGTAATGTTTATTAAATCAAATTCACATTTATTTCAGCTTTTGTCTGATGCTGTCCCTAGGAATAGACGCGATAATCTCAAACTCTGTGTTCACGGCGCTAAAACAACTCTTATGCGTAAGAGCATCTTTTGCATGGCCCCGACCATTTTTAATAAATTGCCCAAATCATGGAGATCATTAAATATATCTGCTCTTAAAAATAAATTGAAGAAATTACTAACTGAAAGAGCATATTACAGTATAGAAGAGTTTATGAAAGATGACAATTTTCTTAGTTTTTGAGATGACAATGTTGTATTTTTGACAAGTTATTGTAATCTATTGTATATATATATATATTTTTTTTTGTAATAATTGTAATTTAGAATTTAAATTTTAATGATAGTAATTCATATTTTCATTGACTAATTTATTTAATGACTACTTGACATTTAATTTTATCTACTGACTGTGCTTGCTGAATTGTAGTGATACTTAATCTATAATTAATAATGACAAATTAATAAGTACATACATAATTTCTATTGTAATTTTGATGAATATTATCACGGTTTATGCACCATCTCTTCCTACCAATTTGTACGCCACGATACGCGGCTGAACATGTTAGAACGATACTCTATTTCATTATTAACTTGCATGCAATTTATCATGTACACCATGTTTAAACAAATAAATTTTACTTACTTACTTACTTACTTACTTACTTACTTACTTTAGCAGATACCAGACTTGATTATTCTAGGAAACCCTCTAAATCCTCATGTTCGACATTCACGCTTGACCTCATTCAACCCCTAACTTATCAAACTACCCTCCATCACACAATATTATTATACATCACTATAACAGACCGTCAGACCATGACCCCTAAGGCCCTAACATTTGATGCTAGGGTCGTCCGGACCTAATTGTCTTAAAGTGAATTTAACTGATAAAATCTGCGAGGAACAACCCTGATTTATCGCCAACGGTCGAAGATTAAGTATATGTGTTTCGTTTACGATTTACGATATCGACGGGGACGTGTGACTAACGAGCGTAGTAAGTCACGGTTGAGCTTTGTGGATATTTTATTGGGCGAAAGGAAATATTTGTGTTGGTACCTAGAAACGGAATCTGAGGGTGGTCTGAAAGAAATAAAGAATAAGAGAGAGAATGATCCATTTATCCCCAGGGCTTTATCAAGTTGAAGTATCATAATAGAGCAGTGAAACATGAGTAGGGAAATAAGCTGGGGGCAAAGCCTACATGAAAACTTCAAGCCTCTATGTTTGCTTTTTTTATAATGTTAAATAGCTACGTTTTATTTCAAAGAAAATCTTTCAAAATAATTCAAGGCCTTACTCCTTAAGTTTTTAAAATAAAAGTTAAATTTTATTCAAATGAAACAAATTATCTTTCAGCAAACGTTATTCTCATCATAACTGTAAGTAGGTTCGACAAGAAAACTAATTTACCCAAATGACAAAAATAAAACAAAAATCCAACAACCCATATTTGTCCATCAAAGAACTCCAATAACTCAACTTTCAAAGCAAACAAAACTACAATCAAATCACTCCAATAAATCGGGACACACGAAGAAACTTCTATTGAATCCAAATAAAAGCGGCTCCATAATAAAACATTACAAATTGGCTTACAGCAGGGCCGGCTAAGTGCTTCCTTAAAATATTTATTTGTACTTCGCTTTTAGCGTCCGACGTCCACTCAACTCCGGAAATACATTTGAAGTGAAAACGCGAAACTGTTTCTTGGTCGTCGCAGCTCACAGTTTGTACGTAGTTCTGATGTTGTACTATTTGGAAGCTTTGCGTGGGAATTAAATTTAATGCTTTTAAGGAGAAACTTTTTGGTCCTTGTTCACGTTAAATGTTTACTTTGCACCTAGACGAGCTAGTAGCTACTTCTTTTCATTTTTTTTTGTAATTCCTAACTACGTGAAAAACATGAGAGCGATGTTTTGCAGTTTCTGCATTACATAAAAACCAACTTCCAAAAAACACTAAAAAAGTCTAAAATAACTTGACTTTCGAAAGTCGGTGTCTTTGTTTGTATCATTGACTTTTTGACACTGACTTCCGAAAGTCAAGTTATTTTAGACTTTTTTAGTGTTTTTTTGGAAGTCGGTTTTGTTTTCGCAGAAAGTTTTTTTATTTTACCCTTTTTAGTTGTAATAGACCACAAAGATTCTTGTCATGAATTATTTTTTACATAGTAACTAGAAGTTAGTTAAAGTACTCGTCAAGACGAATCAGACGAGCCCAAAATCGATGAGGTTTTTGTCGTTTTATTACGGAGTTCCTATGGGCACCTTCCAGCTCCATCATCAGACACTGGATACCATTTAGGACCAAAGTACTCGTCAAGACGAATCATATGAGCCCAAACTCGATGTGATTGTGTCATTTTATTACGGACTACCTGGGACCACCTTCCAGCTCCATCACCAGACCCTTCTAGAGACAAAGTACTCGACAAGATAAATTATACGAACCCAAACTCGATGGGGTTATGTCCTTTTATAACGGAGTTCCTATCCTTCCAGCTCCATCATCAGAACCTGGTTACCATTTAGGACTAAAGTACCTGTCCAGACGAATCAAACGAGTCCAAACTCGACGGCGTTGCGTCGTTTTATTACATAGTTTCTATGGCCACTTTCCAGCTCCATCATCAGATCAGCTCCGTGTTATCATAATATTGCATTGTCTTGCGATATACACATGCATGCGTGCGAAATTTCAGCTCAATCAGAAATCGAGAAGTGTGTCAAATTTAACTAGCAAGTATCACGCGACGTCGCGTGATATACATCAAAGCGCCTTCACGCGACGTCGCGTGATGTGACAGTTGACGTGAGGAAAACAACCAAATTCCTAAACCGATTTTGATGAAATTTCTATGGGACCAATCGGAAAGCATATCCTATCAGATGAAAAGAAAAAATCATTCAAATCGGTTTACAAATGACGGACTTATGAAATAACAAACATAAAAAAAAATACAACCGAATTGAGAACCTCCTTTTTGAAGAAATTCGGTTAAAAACTATGCAAGAGTGGTGATTGTTCTTCGTTTAAAGCCTTTTATTACCTTTTAAACCCTACATTGTAGAACGCAAATAAATAAATATTAGTATGAATGAATATCTTGGTAGCGCAATGTATGTTTTACAAAGCCCGTTAGTACATACATACATACTTATCTATTTCTTCAATAAAATGTATGTTGTAAATACGTTTTATTCTCTTTAAGAGCTACTAAGGTGCACCGGACGTACATTATCTATCGTCGAGGCTCTTAATGCGCCCCTCTTTTCGCAGCTTTACTTTATAGGATAGCTTGTTACTTACAAAACTTGACTGAAACATTGCACACCCATCCAAGCATGATATTTATCAAGTTGGTTTAATAATAATTAAACTATGACAACACTGAGACGGTGAGGGTAACATCGTTAAAACTTGAACCTTCTTGTTGGATCGCTAGTTTAGCTCATGGCTGGTTTCTTGCTAATATCCAGGTTACTTCTGAAATGGTTGGAACAAGACGCACAACCTCTCATCAACATGGAAACCTGAATCATATTTGTACAAGTATAGCCTTTTCCAAATACGTTGGGATCAGCTTCCAGTATAACTGGATGCAGCTGAACAGTAATATTGTACATGGGACGGCTGTTTATATGACCTCCACATCTTCGTTACCCATACAAACCCTTCACATCAACAAATAACTCTTGTATGAACATATCGTGTTCTTATAATGATCTCAATCATTAGAGATCCCTTCCAACATACGTCAGTAGCAAAACCAAAGATACTTGAGCAGGAAAATACGCAAACCTTTTGTAACCGTTGTTACTTCTCCTAATGCCCCTGACCTTGGCCGAGTAATTATGCGCAAAAAAAAAAGAAATTATGAAAGAGTTTCTTAGAGGAAGTGGCCATTAATTTTGTCAGCTTTAATTTACAGAGTTTTTATTAATTACTTTACTGCGAACATTCATTTTCGTGTTTTTTTTGTTCTGTTCTTTCGCGAAGTTATGTATTTGGGAATAGGTTAAAAAGTGCGTACGGGATTTGATTAATTTCTGTTTATTTTGTCCTTGTATTAGTTAGTTATAGCCAGCTATAACTAACTAGCCCAACCCAACTAGCAAAATATGTCGTAAAAAAGGCAGCATTACGTTTCTATTTCAGCTATTGGTATCTTTAAAATGTCGAAAGAAAGATCTGTGCACGTTCTCTCAACGCGATTTGGGCGCACTTCTCTCAGTTTGAAATGCTGTAAGTGTCGTAAGAGTATCGTAAGAATAGCCGAATAGTTGAAAGAATATAGAGTAATCGCAACTCGAATGCTACTAGTTCTATGATAGACATCTGTATGCCACTATTCCACACATTAGCCTTATACAAGCCGGTATAATCTCTTTCATTCGGCTTACTTATCGTAATATAGCAGCGCGGTTGCAATCATTCGACTCTCTGGTCGTGAAAGCGCAAGCAAATGGCACTCATAGAACGTTTATTTTATCTTGAGATCGTTTGCACAAAATTTGGAGTAACAGAAAAAAAAAGTAATAGTATTTTGCTAATGATGTTTTATTTCATATCAGCCATAAATTATATTGGGTAACTCTTGATACTAGGTCGTAGGTCTTACTTTAATGTGCGAATTTAAATTTTTCGTCTACATTTCTTAAATTTTAGGTAATATTTTCATGGGCCGCAAGATTTTTCAGTAGAAAATTACTCAGAAATAATATTAATAAAAAGTTAAAATTAATTCGCCATTATTATCATCTCACTCGTCATACTAAAGCATTCACTCAGCTTTTAGTGGAAAAATAGAATTGAGAATGCCTTTTTACGTGTTTAGTAGTGCCATTTTGTGTTAGTTTAGGGGTCTTTAGTGGTAAACCATTATCATTTTATCTTATAAATGTGATAGTAAAATGATAGTTTAATTTGATGTGGACAAATTAATAATAAAACTGATTTAAAGCAGCTTAAGGAAAATTTTAATCATTTTAATCATAAAAAATTTCAGTACTTATCTTAATTCGGACTCTGAACCATCTTTGCTTTCAAACTCTGATTTCTCACTGTCATTATCAGTACTATAAATTGTAGGATCCGAGTTTTGATTAATGGGGATATTTCTGGTACAAGAACTAGTAGACGTTTCAAAAATGTCATGTTCAAGAAGTTGTAGAGTCGTGAATATTTCCTACTGAACCCTCGTTAAAATCATTTGATGACACTTCACCCGTGGCTGAACCCGATGTAGCTTTTGTATGATGTAATACAGTGCTGTAAAAGATTTCAAAGAACTTTCATCCCACTATTACGCTGTATGATAGCCGTCCAATAATATTTACAGCACCTTTGGCGCTGTAATAGATCAATTGAAAGCGTTTTCTCAACTTTAATATTCAAGTCGAAAGAAATCTTGCAGACAGCTATTATATGATATTAAGTGCTATTACGAAAGTAACTGAAATCCTATTTTGTTGAATGAACCACTTTTACTCAGCAATTGTGCTGTATTAACTGAATGTCGAAATATGGTGCTATAAAAGCTAGTTTGAAAACAAATTAGCAATTTGGTTACTTTTATAGAACCGTCATAAGACACAGTCGTGAGAAGGCGATCGAAAGATATCTTTATACAATTATCGAGTAAATGCGATATGAGTTTGTCGAGAGCACGTTTACTAGACAAGTTTATGCAGCAAAAATGCGTTCAATGCTAAACAATGTAGAGAGTTGCTTGGCTTTTTGATAATGACAGATCTTTCACACTAGTGTTTTTCGACTTACAGTCGTAAGACTGAAGCTTATACGGTTTAGTTTGCTAGTTGGGAAGCTGCCAACGCAGTCATTAAAAGAAAGATTTCCAATCGCGGTGTTACAATTCTCTCCGATAGCATGGCTGTCCTAATGGCACTAGACAGTAATATTATGTCTTCCAGCCTTATTTACGAATGTCACCTAGCATTGCAAACCATTTCCGACCACAACAGGGTCACCTTGCAATGGATCAAGGGACATAGTGGATCATTGGGTAACGATGCAGCAGACGAGCTTGCTAGGAGGGGCTCGGAAGGGGTTGTGGCCGGCCCCGAGCCCCACTTGCCGGTCCCATTCAGTCAGATCAGGACCTGGATGCGTCTGTTAACCCAAACAGAACACAATGCCCGCTGGGCATCTACAACCAACTGTAGACAGTCTAAAGAGGCGGTACCTGCACTAACACCGCGACTGACCAGCAGACTACTCAGTCTCCAACGAACGGACCTGCGAATTGTGGTGGGTATGCTCACAGGCCACTGCCCACTCAACAAACATCTGTTCACCCTCAACGCGACAGACAGCCCGCTGTGCAGGGGCTGCCTTAGCGCGGATGAAACGGCAGCCCACGTAATCCTGGAATGTAAGGGGGTTGCTGACCAACGGGCACAAATCTTCGGCAGTCCGAGGTCGCTCCTAGAAGTCTGTGAACGTCCCAGGAGACTTCTGTGCTTCTGGAAGGAGCTGGGTTGGCTCCTGTAGCCAGCCGTCCCACCCCACGCATAATGGACCGCCTTTGAGTCTAAATGCGGAAAAGGGAGCCCTCAACAATACAATACAATACAATAGCCAGCTATATCTTACAGTGGCTACCATTTCATCACACTGCCGTGCGGCTGTGTTCTGATTGCATCGTTATTCATGAGTTCTGTTATGATAAATTGTCTTTGGGAATCTCACTGATTACCAAGGCCCAACCAATACCACCAATACTACCATGAGCGTACCAAAAGAGTCATGAAGAGACAATTTCGAAATACAACAACATCCTGAAAACACGTATGTAGGTAAAGAGTCTCAAAAGGTGTCACAAATTCAAGTCTTTAAGATCGTATCATATCCATTCCACAGACAGAGCTCGTAACACATTCGAACGAGAATAACCTAAAAGAAAACGGGAAACTCGACAAAGAAAGCCCTAATATGGCATCACTGACAATATGACACGACAGCTATTGTTTCAGTAACATTTTGTTACCGAACGGCTGGTTACAGCCGTAAGGTCTCTTTCACGCTGGCGTTTTTTTGCAATATATATTTTAAGGGCAAAAAAACGCATGTATAATTGGTGCACATGGTGCATACGGCTGTGACGCTATGCCGTAGTGCCGCGGTGTGCGTCTAAACACTTAGTTTTTCACGGCAAACAAACATAATATGTGTACAAGAAGTCGTAGGCCCCGTTTATGGCTTTGGGCTGTGCGAGTTGCTTCATGATTTGAAACGCGATTTATTTCATACAACAAGCGCACGTCACTTTTTTCCTTTGCTTCGCCAAGGCGTCACATTATGTTACCAACGCCTGTTTAGAGCTGTTACTGTTTGTTCTACTCTATCAGAAGAATAACAATATTTGTGTTTGCTCTACAACCGGTCGGTAAATGATTTCAGCGTTGTTTGGTCTTGTAAGTGGGAATGTTAAAACATGTGCTTAGGGTTGGATTTTGTATTATTCTAGTTGCACGTACATCTTACTTTTTGTATTATTTTTTGAGATGACTATTCAATTTACATCGTGAACATTTTTTATAAACCGTTAAGTAAACAAAGATTACTGTCAATTGATTGCCGAGTCGATACGCTATTGTTACAAGATTTTTGTCACCGGTACAAAAATTATGCGTATTGATACGCATAATTCTAAGACCAAGCCTAAAATAATGAGGATGAAAGATATATTGCTAAGGTACCTAAAGTAGCTTCCAATGTTCCTTCTTTTTTTGGAAAAACTGCAGAAGTGTTTTTGATTGAAAGATTGTGTCAACTTTTTTTTTTTTAGATTTGGCATCTCGCAGTTCAGCTCTGAGGGAGGCTACTGCTTAACCGGGCAAATCCTGTGGATGTCTTAAATGAATCTAAGGCCTCCAGCCAGGGGCTTAAAATATACTTATAAACTAAGCGACCACTCGCTAAGGGCACTCCCTGTGGGCTATGAGCCTCGGCTTAGGGCGTCGCTGGGGAGAACAGCAAAGGGACAGGCTGGATCTGATCAACATTATTTAAGGCTGATTTAACTACCGGCTCAGCATCGCGGGCTGGCTCTGGTAAGGGTCGGGGGGGATTGATTAGGAGCGTCGCGACGGACCTCGACGGCGAGGTCGGAACATCTCATCATCTGTGTGTACGACGAAGAGTACTGGGTTCCCTACTGCTTTCTCGGAGGACGGTGATAGGGTCATCGGGGGTGGTGAGAGCATGCCGCGGACGGCGAGTCATGCTGATAAGCGAGGGTTCGTACCGGGCGGCCGATGCGATCCGGGGGTTCCTATGCTTAATAGCAGAGTCGAAGAAACGCTTGGAAAGCAGTTTCATAAACTGTTTAATGGTAAGGATTCTAAGGTCAAAATGGAGACTATCGTTACGGACGCCATACGGGGGGGCACCGGTGTGAGTGTCAACAGTGAGTACCTAATTTATATTCAAAACGTGTCGTAAAATGGAAAAACCATGAGTAAATAAAAAAAAAACATTCACGATGACATACGTTCTAGAATGAAGTAGTGAGTGTCAATATGATATATGCACATAGACTTCACGTTTATTACGTAATAAAATAACTCCCAAGTGCCACCGTCTCTGAACAAATAAGCAGTAAAAACACATTCAGTTATATCGTAACGGTATTCGCTTATGTAGTAAATAATAACTGTTTGCTTCAGCCTATAAAGTTTTCCGAGTAGGCCTTTGGTATATTTCGTTGGAAATTAAGAGCTTCGGTACGCATATGCTCGGTTTAATTCGGAGAGTTTTATGTTTGGGAGAAAATACAGTTGATCTAGACAGGCCTTGGAGGAGAATTCTCATTTAGGAGATAAAATGTATTTTTTTAAATAAATGCAATTCAGAATAAGTAGCTTACAACAATAACCTATGCCTTTAGGGAATCCCGATGGCTTAGACAGAGGTGTACTAAGTATGTCTAAGTTCCATGTGGTAGAAGGTGAGCCTATATTCTTGGTGGATACATCTGAGATCCATGCTCAGCAGGAAATACTTGCGACTACTGCACCAACGACGTGGCAGATCACAACCGTTTTGTAATGAACTTCCCATACCAACTCACAAAGAACATGGAACACTCTTAAGCAGTTGTTACCTACTAATGACTAGTGGGTTATCGCTAAAAAAACCTACATGGTTTTTGTCATTAACTAATTTTGTGACGTAGTTATAGTGTAATGACGCCACACCAAATTGCATAACATATTCGAGTGAAAAATCGATACGCACAGAGCAATTCTGATGATCACAGATAAACACATACACATTTGCCACGCAAGCTATTTTCGGTAACGCATGCTCCCGAAAATGAAACGACGACCTTCCATCGAGTGGTTTTTTCACATCGCCATTTTTCTATCAGATTGAAGTGTTCGGAAATTGGAGATATGTTTCAGACAGCCCGCACGATATTTACTTGTTGTTACTGGGGAAATATTTGCCTTCATTTTTTCTGATATCGAAAGAATTGTGACACAGAGTGAACTTGTTTTGTGTCATCTTTAAGAGTCTTGCGTCAAGGTTTATTCCAAAGTCATTATCCGTAGCCACAGCAACTTCAATTCACTATTATAATTATTACTATCAGCGTATACTTTAACAGATAGCGATAGTTTTTGTTAGTCACTTGTTAAATGATATTAAGTTACGTAGTCAGCGACTGAGGATTTTGTGAACAAGAGAATAGGTGCCATGTGCATCATCTGAGTGACTGCTTCAATATAAGTGAGATGGCGAGTATGTGCAAAAAAAAACACGCCAGCTCTCGATGTACATGGAAAAATATGTAAATTATGTGTTTATTGTATCAAAAGTAACGTGAGAAATACGACGATTTCTCGCAGATAGGTGCCCATCCAATTATATCTAAAGCGTTATGAACACATTTCCTGTTTCGGAGACTCGAAACACATGTCGTAATTTAGAATGGGAAACGGGCCTCGGGAGTAAAAAGCTTTAGGCATACCTACTAACCCTTAATTACTTGGTTACGGTACGCGTTCCTCGTATTTTTATGTGAATTAAAATGATTGAAATGACATTGTTCTGTAGTGAGGAAAATTCAACTATTTTTATGCGGCTTTTATAAAGATGCGTCAGCTTAGCAGTACCGCATTTTTTATATTCAAAATTAATAACAGCCTTATGAGTTTCTTTTGGTGTTTCTTCTCAGAGTTGAAAAGGAAAAAGTATCAAATAACGATCTCATATAGCTACGAGTATAAAACACAATGGATTGTGGTGTGTAAGAGTTTTTTTAATAAATTTGCAGAAAAATAAAATAACTTTAGCCACTACGCTTACTCGCAAAGAAAAGTTTGAAAAGTCGAAACCATAATCCAAAACCATGTCCGCATAATAATTCCAACTGTTATCGGTACAATCACAACTCGTGTTACCATAATATTTAACAACAAATAAACACGAAACAAACAGCATTTCATTTCCGAAAACACTGTTGTAGAAATGTACAATGTATCTCTATCTCAAGAAAAACGTGAACGATAATTACCACTTATCTGGTAAAATATTTCCATGTTAATTTACCGTTACTGCGCGGTATGGCTTCAATTTTCCGCCGATTTATTTGAGAACAAAGCGCCCCCTAGCGTCGCGGCCTTATCGGTTGTTATTTATCGGTCCTGGGCCGAGCTAAACTCGTTAACACGGTTTACCTGTCCCTCTATAATTCACCCGTTTTTACTTAACGAGCGGTTTGTTGGCCGCGAATTAATGTTTTAACTCAGTGGCTTTTAAACTTGTTTAAATCATTTGCTCATCCCCCTCTTTCTTATCTAGCAAGTAATAAAATGTGAGGCTTAGTTTTTGGCTGATTGAATTTAAATTCTCTTTTGTGTTTTTAAATCAATTTAAAAAAAAATAGCTTGATTCTGAGGTAGTACATACAATCAGAAAGAATACAACCGCCTGCGCGATGAAAAAACAGTTATAATATTATAATAAATAGTTAAAAAAATAAACTAAACCTGTTGAATCAAATCTCAAGTCAAAAAACTATGCTAAATTATTTTTTATCTATCGTTAAACATTTGGGATATTTTCACTTCACTTAAAATATTATGCACTCAGTGAGTTTCTAACATTGAGAGCCGCTGGTAAAAACGGCTGTAATGTAAAAATAAACAAATGTGCCGTTTAGATGAGGACGGCAATTTAAATGGGTGTAAAGCTTTGTTCACGTGGAAAATGGACGAGTTAAAATAAGCAATGGCCCTTTCGGAATAAATTGTACATGATAAACTTTTACATATGTTCTGGCAGATCATTACTCAAGCTAGAAGTATTGGTGTGTTTTGAAGTCTTGGTTTTGTACATTTTTATCGAAATATCCGTGTAACATACAGCGGTATCTCCGGATATCACCACTTGCCTAGCCTTTTTCATGTTAGGCTCGGCTTTCAGTCTAACTGGATGCAGCTGACACCAGTATTTTAGTTGTGTCTGCTTGTCTGACCTCCATAACCCATGTCTCCGGATAAAAGGACCAATTCTATTTTTGTACGGTTTGATCGAGGTGGCAACAGATTTTAGTCAGCCTTTGCATTGAAACCTATTTTTTCCACGACTGCGGCGACAAAAGGAGGGTTATGATTCTGAACGGTATGAATGTATGTTCATCTGGTCCCTCATAACTTCTAAACTACAAATTATAATTTCACAAATGAGGTATCGTTGGAATTGCCTTGACCGTCCGCCATTTTCAATTTAATGTGATGTCATAGAGTAAAGGACATGAACTAAAAAAATGGCGAAAAAAAAAACAATGCTTTCAACAGTAAGCGAACATAAGCTTTAGTGCTTCACGAAATGTACTAGATTATACCTACGACTAAAACTGCTTTAATCTACTTTAGCAGACATATCCACCACGTTATCTATCCAAGCAAGCTGTTATGAACCCTTTAAATAATTATAATCCCTTAATCTCACCCATCCACACATAGAAAAGGATTAACATCTCACATGGCAAATTAATATTATACTCCAAGCAGTTTGAATACCTACTTGAATACATAAATATTCTCCATTTCAAAGAAATCCTTTTCTAAACGGGACTTAAACTGTCAAATGATTTAAACTGCTTTGAATTAATACAGTTAGATCTGTCGACAATAGAGACAATGGAACATTTAAGTTAAATGCGACTTGATAACTTTATTCCCCCGTCAATAATTACTGAGTGTGTGGTGGAGGGGGTAGGGGGTAACGTGTGGGGGTAACTTTGAGGAGTATGTGAGAGTATCTTGATTTGAATTGGCTCATTCATTAGCTTGACTAGGAGCAAGTTAATGAATTACCACGAGCTTAGTATCTTATAATTACAAATGACAACTTGAGTGATTTGTCACTCCTTAACGGCTGAACGGACTTCGATGAAATGTGGCATACAGATAGGTCAAGACTTGGGTTGGGGCATAGGATATATACTATCCTGGTTGAACGTTCCCGTTGGATAATTTCCGACCTCTAATCGAGCGAAGCGGCGGGTAAAAGTAGGTTCAAAATTAAATTAATTTAGGAGTATTAAAATTTCCTAGTATATATTTTTTTTCTTCATAAAATTGATTATATTGAACAAGTGAACAAGCCGTGTTTAATAGAAGAAACAGACAAATTTTATTTACCAACTAACTTCTATAAGACGCTTCGCTAATTCACAAACACAAAACTCAACCCTCCAACCTTCCCGTTTCCCTTAGAGCACACCTTCTCTTCAGGTAATTACGAACACATATGAAAGTAACGTTGAAACCTTAAAATATTCACGTCGCGTTCCTTCGAGAACTTTCGCTCGGAGAATTTTAAATATTTACTGATCGCCCCGCTCTTTGCGCTTTTGCTGAATAATCACATGCGAACGACGACGCGCGGAGCAACGAGGAATTTCTTTGAGATTATTTCGATACGGTTGGAGTTTACTGGTGATTACGTTGATTTAGAGGAAGTCGATGATTGTGTTCGTGACCTTTGTTGAAGTTATTGTACTAAAACGTAGAACCCGTTCGTCACCAAACACGAACGGGTTCTACGTTTGAAAATATGTGACAAACATTTGCCGATGGAATGGTTTTTTTTCCACGTACTGGGCCCGAATGGTGGATAATTAAAAATTACCTGCTTTAAAGATGATCCCTGCTAACATTGCAGGTCAATTTATGTTATTATGCTAGGTTCCAATTTCCCTTACAGTATTGAATCTATTCTTGGTTCACTTTTGAATGGTTTTGTAGGTTATCTTTATTCACGTGTGATATTGAGTGGTCTATTTTATATCAATATATTTGAATATGAAAATAGACACATATTTTGAACCACAAGCTTTTTCAGAGAACATTGTTATTTTTTCTAATTCGGGCGAAGAACCTTTAATAAATATTTAAAAGAAACCGGTTACTTCGTCGTCGTTATCCCAAATACTAATTATTCCCAGAAAACATGTTTACTGCAAAAAGTTACAATAATTTCCAAAATTACCGAACATCTTACAGAAAACACCGTTTACAAAATAATACGTGGGCAATGAGAAATTTTTTCTCCAACAATTTTCCGGGTCAGGTGGTAAAGTGGGGATTTTTATGTGTGAATACATTTCGCGTGAACCGAGAGGGCTGGGAGGTTGCTACGTTTGCAGCAATGTATGGATTTGCGATCACGCGATGGCGTCGCCGTGTCCAAACGTACGGGAAGTGAGCTGTTTGCACTATCTTTTTGATGTAAATTCCTGCTGGTGCATTTTGAGAGGTCACGTATTCTATTTGAGAATGTTTAATGTAGGTACTGGCTAAAGATCTGGATGCTACCTACAATGACTCGGCAAAAAGCTTAGCAAGTTTATATTTAGAAATCTCGCAGTCAAAAATACATATATAAAATCACGCTTTTTTCAATGGGGTAGGCAGAATCTACAGAACGCCACCTGCTATGATCCTCGCATACCCGCCGCAATAATTCAAAACCACTGCAACGCCTGAAAGCCAGAATCAACAGTGGCGACCACCAGAAAAGCGCCGAGGCGATGAAGCTCGACGAAGTACGGCAGAAACAATTTAACTGTCTAAATTGGATCCCACAACGAAATTAATCAGAAAAGAATAGCGGAGGAGTAAGAAACACATAATTTCCACTTACATACAGTCATATGACTGCTATAGATTAACTAAATGTGGGTCCACATTTACCAGAGACAGTGGCTGCGTATATAAAGACCGAATTAATCATAGCCCACGTGAGTCGAATGGGTACATATTTGAATGTCGAACATTAAAATACCTACGGCTAAAATGTCAACTTTCGAAACATTGAAAATTTGAATATCGAACGACCATAGAAACGAAAGTTAAAATAAAATAACAAAGGTTAGATAATCTACGTCCAATATATCTAAAATCTAATTATCGACAAACGTGACATCGAAAGGCTTAAATATCGAAGTACAGAGAACCGAATGTTCTAAATATCGATATTTATCTAAATGTTGTGCTACAAAAGTTAGTGACAGAAACAAATCGCTAACATGAACCTGAATCGACTACGTCACAATATTGGCAAGTACACAATCAATGTTTATTAACGAACGAGATAATCTCTCTGAGTCGTATAAATAATGATTGTGAATCTCCTAACATCTCTTAACTGAGCACGTCACACTACCCAAACTGATTAGTAGTTTCAAAAGTGAAATTCAGGTGCCTACTGTCTAAATCATATTTCAAATCATGTTTTCGCTAAATTATTCATATCATGGACTCTCATGAAAATAATAGACACCAGAAGATAAATACATGTACCTACGTTTATATCGAATATAAACCTCTTACCTCTCAAATATAATTCTCTGTGAAGGTTTTTCTATCTATACGTAAACACCGCTAAATCCATTTCTACTGACAAAACAATACCAACCTTTCATCACCCCCCCCACACCCCTCACATCGCCCTTCAAAAACACACACATTCACTAATTAAAACCCAATTAGTAGTACAAAAACATGGCGCTCTGTGTCAGACAACAGTTTGCTTAGCTCACAAAGCCTCGATCCCTTTATCATGTAAAGCTTGTGAGCGAATTAAAGAGAGCCAATTTCCAGCTCCAATTTCTTACTAAAAGACATAATTTGAAGGAAAAGAATACTCAAGAAAAATCTTTTTGAAAAGTCCAGGAGGAAATAATGCTTGCTTTTCTATTTTTCATGAACGTAGGTAGGGGTCGTGACAAAGCTCGATCTTTTGTAAAACGACAAGATAGAAATATAATTAAGCTTTTGAAATAATTATTGAATGATTTCAGGATTAAATTAAAGCAGGATTTGTTTGACATCGGGTGTTCAAAACATTATTTTTATAGTTTTCGTTTTGATGAAAGTAGAATCGTTTTGCCGCATGTTTTAAACAAGTAAAATTTATGCAATGTTTTTAACAAAAACACATGAAACAGTCAAAAATTAAACGAGAATTCCTTAAAACTTCGGACGGAAACGCGGCATCATTCACATGAAGCGTTTGCATCTCATTGTTTTCTATATTTTCACACAATTTCAACAGCTGCGCTCGTAAAGATGCAGCTCGCTGCAGTTTGTGGCGCATGAATGGAAATTATTTCGCCAGGCAACCGCGGTCGGCTTCTGAACGCCTAATTTGAAGACAGCCTTAGCATCTGCCGCTCACTTAAATGGGCTGCATGTGTTGGTATTAGTTTGAAATGTGAGGCTCTTTGGATACCTCTTGACTTCTCTTTGTCTATGTTTTTGAATTTTTGGTCCTTCTGCTTGGTCCGTATTTAACCGATAGATGTGAAGATAGCCATAATTCAATTCAGTTAGATTTTATTAATGAGAAAAGAGTATTCATGAATTATATAATGTTGTTTAATAAATATTCGTTCCATTACAGTCGGTTTCGGTTTACTAAATAGTTCATTACTGAAAACATCCACAATTTAATTAAACTTTCCGGAAGTGTTAACAAAATAAATAATGAAAATGAATAAATCACCAACAATGAGATAAACAGATAATCAATTTCCAGACTCTATAAATAAGATTATTTATTACAATTGAATACTTAACGCCACTTTAATTACGTATCAATCGGAAACAATTATCGGCGATGCAAAGCCGTTACATTTTTAATCAGTACTCGCGATTGGTCGGTTACATATAGTTCGGGAGCCAATCGGAAGCGAAGCTCGTCGTCCGCCATTTTAATTATGTTTTGTTTGAATTCAGAATGGATTGCAAGCGTTAATCAAGGTTGGGATTTTATTAATGAGTATACTTTGGTGGCGAAGATTAATTATGTAAATTGGTTGACATATTCGGATGGGCTGCGGTTGTGACCGTGTCGACGGATGCCGGAAATGGTTTTTGAATTATTAATTCCGTTATTAATTACTGGAATGGAGGTTAATAATTTATTTTTCTTGTTTCAGCCGCTCAGAAGTGTTTGTTGATCGGATGAAAAGTTTATTTTGATAACACGATGTCGAGGATTTACTGAGGGTACTTAGATATTGTTGAAGTTTGTGATGCATGTAATACTGCTTTTATGCATAGCTACTCGAAGGATTATAAATTCGAAAGTTGGAATACTAAAATAGACAATCTTTCTGTCGAGAATATTATTAAGTTAATGAAATTTCTGGTATCAATTATCGAAGATAATGTAAGACACAAGATATAGAACAGCTCTTATGGATGTAGCCAAAGTTACTAAACATGACAACTTTCCCTAATAGACGCAGACAATGTGTACCCCAAGTTATTCATTAATACTTGACTGAAAGTACTAGGTTTCATTAGTTCGTATAAAATAGTGGAACAAGGTCTGTATGTTGAATATTTTACGTGGGGCCAATTTCCAGTAATCGTCGCCTTGTACTGTAATAGCATTTATGTAAAGTGGTACTTGCCCAGTTTTTGCGTTGCTAAAATGCAATTTAATGGAGAAATTACGTGAAAATAATAGAGAAATAAGAATAAATTACGTAAGGCTAAATAACGTAACTTTTTAAAATTGAAGCTATGGTTTAAGTTTTCATCAATTGCTTAATTAACAGGCAATATCTTGACAAGATACTATTAAGGCCGAAACACACCGGAAGCGTACACGTAGACGTGCACGTGCACGTGCACGTACCATGACGTTGTAATATATGGAATTTTATAGAGACATGGCACACCGCTTGCGTGACGTACACGTGCGCGTAGACTACATGCGTAACGCTACGCATTGCAGCTCCCATGTGTCAGACTTGTTGCGTACCTACGCAGAGCGGAACAGTAACGTCACATTGATGCGTGCAGTAATGACGTTGTAGTCAATGGCATTCCGTATTGGACGTCACACCGAACAAGTTTGAACACGCGCGTATCTTTGCTGCGCGTGACTACGCGCGTGACTTACGCATTCAGTTGTATTTGTTTTCAAGTTTTACCGATAGTAAGTGATGTTTTGTTTCGGATTTAATAATAAATAATGATATTAAAGAAAAACTAATTGTTTGTACAACACAAAAAACAAAGAGTATAAAATATGTCATATAAAACTTGAACCCATTGTTTTTGGCACACCCAAGAATATTCTGTCACAATAACAGTAATATTGCTTCTTCTTCATCAGATGAACTACTTGGTCCATTTACCCAATCTTCTTCAGACATCGTGCACGAGAATTGCTGGGTACGCAAAGGACCGGTGCGTTGCGTGCGTACCACGTATGCGTAAGCGTAAGCGTACACGTAACCCGGTGTGTCAGGGGTTCACGCGCGTCACCACGCGCGTGTACACGTGTACGTCACGCCACGCATCTGGTCTGACCAGGTCTTTAAAACTGGCTGATCCGCATGCAAAATACGCGCTTGGACCTGGAGTTGCGGACACCAGCCTGCTATACAATACAATACTGGCTGATGACAAACAACTTACAAGTTCAGGATTCCTAGCAATTGGCTTCTTAAAATTGGTTTAGTTCAAATTCAAATAATTTAATTTCTCTTCACAAACCATGACTACCATGACCATAGAAATTATTCATCGGTTATTTTTTTTTATTATAACAACATAGGCCTGCACTTGACCTCGAAAAAAAAAAAACAGCTGTTTCCTACAAAAGCAATTTAGCGGCTACAAATTTGCATCCTCTTACTGCCGGACAAGCCGGATAGGCGGTGGAGTCTGCATCCTTTTACAGGAACACATTGAATGCGTGGAAAGAAGTGATATCACAGAATTTTCAATTTAACATGTGATAGAAGTATGTGCAACAGAACTAGTAAACGAAAAACTATTATTGATAACTATTTATTGGAATAAACGACAGGAAGACATATTTTATAAGCAATTAAAGCAAATATTAACTTATATAAACAAAAAATATTTTAAACTAAATATAATTATAGGAGGGGATTTTAATGTAAATATTTTAGAAAATAATTTGAAAACAAACCAATTTTTAGATCTCATGCTAGAATATAAGTTCAACCAACAAATAAAATCACCAACACGAATTACTCTAACTTCATCAACATTGCTAGACTTAATTTTTACAAATTTCAATAGCAATCTGCATACAACAGTAGAGGAGTTAGATTTCTCAGATCATAGTGGTACTATCATACACATAACTTTGCCTCAATAAACTAAACAAACTACCTGGTATGTCAAAAAAAAAAAAAATACAAAAACATCCAACTATTTAAATCTAAATTAAATGAATTAAATTGGAACGAAATAATAAAAACAAATAAAACCATAAACGAAAACTATATAGCATTCAATAACACATTAACCAACATATTAAACCAAAATGTACCTAAAAAGAAAATAAAGTTAAAAACAAATTATAAAAAGTATTGGCTAACCCCAGGCATCAAACTTTCATATAAAAATAAAAGGCTTGAAAAGATACTAACACTCAAAACTAATAATCCGCTAATTAAAAATAACTATAAAAAATACGAAAAAACACTGAAGAAAACAGTTATAACTGCAAAGAAATTGCAGTATATAAATCAAATAAAAAAATCAAATAACAAAGTAAAAACTATGTGGAGTATTATAAATGAAAGAACAAATAAGAAATTAAAAAGGCATAAAAATAACATCAAATTACAAATAAATAATTTAAACATCACTGAATCTAAGGAAATAGCTAACATTTTTAATAACTTCTTTGCGTCCATTGGTAGCAACAAAACACCTGGCAATGAGCCGACAGGCATCCCAGTGCTCAATCCCACTGAAAACACCATGTTTCTCGGCCCAGTAGACCCCGGCGAAATAAACACACTATTAAAAAACTTAAAAAACAAAAAAAGTCATGGAATAGACGAGTTACCACCAATATTAATACGACAATGTGCTAACGAACTTACGTTACCGTTCTACTTGCTAGTACAACAATCTTTCGAAAAAGCCACTTTCCCGAATTACCTAAAGAAAGCACTAATAAAACCAATCTACAAAAAAAACTCGAAAACGGATCCAAGCAACTACCGCCCAATAGCTCTTTTACCAACCGCCTCAAAAAATTTTGAGAAAGCAATGTATAATCGTTTATACTCCTTCTGTGAAAAATACAATATATTTAACGACTGCCAAAACGGCTTTCGCAGAAACCGATCCCCTATTTTAGCAATCTATAAATATATACAGGAAGCTTTAAATATAATAAATGACATAAAATACGCCGTAGGTAAAGCATACGATAAAGTTCAATATGACATCTTACTGAATAAATTACATGGCATAGGGATCCGCGGTAAAACTCACGAATGGTTTAAATCCTATTTAACCAATAGAGAACACCACGTTGAAATAGATTATTGTAATGTTATTTACATTACTATTACCAAAGAAATACAAAATATTTGGTCTGACTGTAAAACAATTAACGCCTCTATTCCCCAAGGGAGTGTAGTTGGATGCCTTCTTATTTACATAAACGACCTTCCAAAAACCATAGAAGGGCCATGCGTCTTGTTTGCAGACGATATTTCGCTTCTTACTTCATGCCGTAACAATGTTGGCCTGAGCGAGGACTTAACCACTATACTAAATAAAACCTTAACTTGGATGAATAAACATAACCTCGAAATCAATTTCTCAAAATCTAAAATAATGTCCTTCCACCCCCGTCAAAAAACTCCACTAGAAATAAACTTTACCTACAATGGCACTACAATCGAAGTCGTTCAAGAATTTACTCTACTTGGCATGTCCATTGATACTAACATTAATTGGAAATCACACATTAAAAAGATTAGAACTAAACTATCCAAATTTGCATACGCCCTTCGTGAAGTCAAAAAGACTACCAACCTTAAAACCGCACTTGTTACCTATTATGCCTATGCATATGCGTGGCTCAGTTACGGTGTGATATTGTGGGGAAACAGCACTGACGCACCGACACTATTCACACTGCAAAAAAGACTAGTAAGAATATTAGTAAATATAGAAGACACCGACAGTTGTAAACCTCATTTTCAAGAACATAAAATATTAACCCTCCCTTGCCTATACATTTTAGAGATTTGCAAATTTGTTCGAAAGTACCCACACTTTTACACTACACGAGAAAATATACAATCAAGATACACTTTACGTCATAAAAATAGACTAAACCTACCAAGCTCTAAGCTAAAAATGAACTCAACAAGTGCCCTAGTCATGTCAATGAAAGTTTAAAATAAATTACCAGAAATAATTAAAAATGAACAAAAATTTAATTCATTCATAAACAAATTACAACAATTTTTATTATTTAAATGCTATTATACAATTAATGAATATCTTAATGACAAATTTTAAAATTAATATTTTTCACAAAATAGTGTTTTGATTATTGTTACTTTGTTTAACAACTAATTAGTAAAATTAAAGCCCTCTTCCTCTCTCTTACTTTGCTGTGCCCTTACAGGGTCCATATTTATGTACCTAGCTTTAAGCCCTCTGTAACATCTTTTATACAATATGGAATGCAAAATAAATGAATATGAATATATGAATATGAAAGTGCAATACCTACACGATTAAAAATGGATCGTTTAGTACACAATGGTGTACTGAATACGTGGTAAACGTTTCCCCGTCGGTGTCCTATCCACCCTGTATACATACAGCTTAAAATTCAGGTACAAAACTTTGTGAGAGACTGGTGTATGTTAGTTGTTCTAAATACTCGTCGAACTTAGTGCCAATAAAAGGTACTTTTTTTTTTAAATAATCAACAGGACTTAGAAAATATTAGATAATTACTAGAAGATAGAAAGATACACACGGAAGATAGACACCGTATTAGTTACTACCAAGTTGTATCAAACTCTTACTTAAGACAACTAATTTCCGCAACTAAATCCTTTTCAAAGCCCAAGTGTAAAACAATATTAAGTGAAGCAAGCAAAAGTTTAATATTCAGTCTTCAAAGTTAAGCCAACTTCGAAGGCATTATAACATAAACCTAATCTTAAATATTAGATTCAGATTGTAAGGAGATTACGACCATGATTGAGAAACTAACAACATTATACCTGGATATTATAATTCTAACTATCGGAAAATGGAATTTTGGAATGCTGGTAAGTATCTGAATGATCTTAAAAGTAACTCGGCAGTCATTACTGAGTAAATAATCATCTTTATCTTTGATAAAATAATACATGATAGCCGCACGGGTCGGTCTTCGAGGTGGAGCCGCAATTTCCAAGGTCGTTCTGTGGATGGATGACCATCTATTACATACTGAGTTTCGTCCGTGCCTTGAAAAGCACGTTAAGCCGTTGGTCTCGGCTGTCATTTGAAGGCCTTTAAAGGTCTTCAAATGACAGCCGAGACCAACGGCTTAACTGGCAGTCAATTGACAGTCGTTACAGGTAGTCAGTGGCCGTAAGTCTGACAAAGAAACTAACTAAGGGGTATAATATTACCCAGTACTAAATGGGTTGCGGAGGTCAGATGGGCCGTCGCTCTGTGTAAAATACAGGTTTTCAGAGAACATGGTAAGTCAATAGAGTAATTTGATCCTAAAAGTTACGAAACTTTTCGAAAACAAATACTATTTCTTCATAATTGAATCGACCTCAATAGTCTAGTTTAGTCTGTGACCTCGAATAAAACAATATTTTCATCTAGAAAACTCGAACATAAATCTATCATACAAACGCTAAGTATTTGATCCCTCAATCTTCCAAGACTAATAACTAGGAGCCAATATTTCAATTGAAAAACTGAACATCGAGATAAAAGCATCGGGTTGCACGCTTTGCACAGATGGGTTGTAACTTGTACTATAAAATACTTCAATATTGCGACCGCGGGAACTATAAATCCTCGAAGATCTAATCTAGAGACAGACGATATCTGATTACGTCAGAAAACGGCGCCGGTTACTGCTGTCTTTATTCAGTTTATTCTACACTTTAATAGCGAGGACTAGATAATAATATCAGTCTAGTGTACCACTTTAAGAGCTAAAAGTCTCTTGTTACTCTGTTATGGGAACTTTGGTCACTGCTACAGTTATTCACTGTGAGTTGACGATTATCGTCAAGTTTTCTTCACGAGGATGACGTAACAGGAGTGTCGCGTAATTACCAACCTGCTCAGCGAGATCACTTAATAGGCTCCTCTACATCTCATTCCGAGTTTCCGCGGAACCCCTCGCGATATTCCGTAAATATAGAATGCGCGCTCACGGTAACATTATCATACACATATCTAAATACTCTGTATAAATATAACTTCCCTCATTAAGACGAGGGGAGGCTGTCGCACAAATGACTTTCAAACCTGTTTGCAATCATCGTAATAACACAGAATTTAATATTTGCCATGTTCTCTGGTTCTGACTTACAAAATTAATTTTCCTTTCAGGATAGTGAAGTACAAAACTTATTCGGAATATTCTTCATCCAAATATTTTCTGAATAGTCGTGGCAGTCTCAATGGTGATATTATTTACGAGCACTGTAATTCCTTGAAGGTTGGAATAAATCAGACATTTTCCCAGTTCTTATTCGATAAAAACTTTCATACATTTCTAGTGTTCCGTGCGGACGTTGGAAATCCGGTACATTTGAATCAATTGGGTTTCTTTCTGGCTCGGAATGTTATATCTTACTTTGTGGTTTATAGGAGGAATTCATACAAATTAAGAATTCAATAGTTCTCGGTCTATTGCCAGTGAAGTCGAGGTCCACAGTTTATTTCTTACTTGCTCTGATTTTACTGTTTATATTGTTGTGTTTTTAAATTGTTGATAGTTATAATCTTTTACTCTGGACGCTCTTAATGTGCACGTCTTTCTACATCGTTCTCACATATATTTGTATAATCTCAACATGAATGATGTAACCAAGATCTTGTAACAATATTTTGATTGAAAAGAGTGTCCATGGAGTTTCTTGCCCATTCTTCTTGAGGTGTTTGAGTAAAACAACGTGTAGCTAGTACCACGGTTTATTCGGGACTGTTCGTCCTTCAAATGACACGTCGCGCGCTGCGCGCATACGCACGCACACATACATATATCACACCTTCACCCTTAATCTAAACCCATACATAATTTTACAAAAAAAAAAAAAAAAAAGAACTTACATAGCTATACAAAAAAAACAAAATATTATTTTACTTATTATACCTTATAACTAGTTGTTTTTTTAATTCGACATTGCCGGATGGGACGAGACTGTGCCGGCTCAGGAGAAAGCATAGGAGGCGGTGCTTCGCGCTGATCGACACAATCCTCAAAATGCTCTTGCCCGTCATCCTGAAGCATGTTTGCTGCGTTGGGGTCATCGTCGCCGGGAACGCCCGGGCTGGGCGCTTCCTGGTCCCCAGCTACCTCCCCCATATCTGATTCCTCTCTAGCCGGCCTAGAAGGACAGATTAATGAACTCCGTATCCGTTGCTTTAGCTGGCCAACATGTTTATGTGATTCCCTACCTACAGCATCTATTACTCTATAATCAGTGGTCCCCATCTTTTCCGTTACCTTTCCTGATACCCATTTATCTGGTCCCCTATATTGGCGCAGCCAGACTTCATCCCCCGGGCTCAATTGACGCGACCCAGTTGCGCCGTACTTGTGTTGTCGCAACTGAGCATCTGTAACTTTATTGTCCCTGTTCGGTCGCAGCGCGTCGAATTTAGTCCGCAACCTACGGCCGAACATAAGAAACGCCGGGGTTTCGCCTGTAGTGCAATGTTCCGTGTTCCTATAATAAAGTAGGAATTTATTTATAAATAAAGGTATGTTTAAATTATCCCTAATGGCCTTCTTAATCACCCTTTTTACTGTATGAACTGCATTTTCTGCTGCCCCGTTTGAGGCTGGGTGATACGGCGCTGAAAATATATGTTCGATGCCATTTGCATTAATGAACTGTGTAAACTCATGGCTTGTAAAGGGTGGCCCATTATCCGAGACTATTTGTCTAGGTAAACCGAAACGTGCGCACACGTCACTTAAGACTCTGATTGTGTGAATAGCCGCTGTACTTGGTACTTGACTAACTTCTAGCCACTTAGTTCGGGCATCCACCATGACTAAAAATATCCGGCCCGATATTGGGCCTAAGAAATCTACATGTATGCGGGCCCACGGTTTATCTGGCCATGGCCAAGGGCAGGGCATATGTCGGGGCGGCGCCTCACTTTCTATGGCACAGACACGACAACCCCGGCACGTGTTCTCTATCGCCTCGTCCATTCCCGGCCACCAAACATAGCTCCTAGCAAAAGCTTTAGTTTTAACTATGCCCATATGGGCCTCATGCAAACCAGTTAGGACCATACTCCTACAACCCTCTGGTACGACCACCCTGTGACCCCACATCACACAACCTAACTCCTCATAAAGTTCCTTTCGGCGATTAAAATAAGGCTGAAGCGACTTAATTTCGTTATCAGACGGCCATTCGTCGCGGAGATATCTTAAAACTCGGCCTAGTAACTGGTCTCGGCTCGTCTGTTTTTTTATGTCGTTATAGTCTAATAACATCGCATTTTGCGCAAAATGTAAATATGACTGCTCCGGGATTTTATTTGTTTGTTTACTCGCTGGAAGAGCTGGCAACCGCGACAACCCATCCGCCCCGTTCTGTTTAGAACTAACATACTCAATATTATATGTATATGCTGATAACTTAATAGCCCATCGTTGTAAACGACTTGCGGCCATCGATGGTATACCTTGTTTAGGTCCAAATATAGTGACCAATGGCTTGTGGTCCGTGCGTAGTGTAAAACGTCGACCGTATAAATACTGGTGTAATTTTTCTAAACAAAACACAATAGCTAATGCCTCCCGCTCGATTTGCGAATAATGTTTCTCAGCCGCGTTAAGCGCGCGCGACACATACACCACCGGTCGCTCACGTGTTCCGACTGAGCCGCTGCTATCCTGCTCGCACATCTGACTCAACACGCCGCCTATGCCTCTCGCGCTCGCATCACAAGTTAAAAACAAAGGTTTGTTTGGTTCATAATGGGCCAGAACGTCCGCACTAATTAAAACATTTTTGATTTTTTTAAATGCTGTCTCACACTCTCTGTCCCATGTCCAAGTCACTCCCTTCCCTAATAACCTATACAAAGGCGCCAGCATAGTACTCAAGTTGTTGACGAATTTAGCATAATAATTTATTGTTCCTAAAAAGGCCCTCAAGTCAGTGCTGTTGTCTGGTCGGGGTATGTTTAATATCCCTTCTACCTTTTCCGGGTCCACTTTAAGTCCCTCGTCAGAAACAATAAATCCTAAGTATTTGACCTCGTTAGTCATAAACAAACACTTTTTTTCCTTTAGTTTCATTCCGTTACTATGTAACCGCTCTAAAACTCGTTCCAATATAACTAAATGCTCCCTAACATTGGGTGATCCAATAATTATATCATCGAGAAATACTTCTACGTTTGGGATATCGTTGAGTAAATTCGACATAATTCTTTGAAATATGCCTGGGCTCGAAGATAGACCGTAAACCAACCTTTTATATTTAAAAAGACCCTTGTGAGTGTTAATAACCGTACAATTATCAGGGTCATCCAATTCAATTTGGTTATATGCCTGAGTTAAATCAATTTTCGTAAATATCTTAGCCCCGTTTAATTTAACCAACAAGTCGTTAATACGTGGTAACGGATATTTGTCAACCAATAGAACTGGATTTAAGGTTACTTTGTAATCAGCACAGATACGGAGTCCACCATCAGCCTTACGTACCGGTACGAGTGGGGTAGCCCAGTCCGCGCTGTCCACGGGCTCGATGACACCAGCGCGCAACATACCTTCCAATTCTGCCTCAACGCGCTCGTGTAGCGCGTACGGCACAGGCCGTGCGCGACAGAATACCGGAACCGCTCCGTCGCGTATCCGTAACCGAGCCTTGCCTCCCGTGAACCGGCCCAGTCCCTCCGTGAACAAATCTTTATATCTGTGAAGCAATAGTGTTAACTGTTTATCACATGAGTCATTACAGTTTGTTCGGTCTGTGTTCATCGTGAACATATTTTTATATAACGGTATTTTAATACCTAATTCTGTTAGCCATTGCCGACCTAATAATGAGGTGGTACCCCCCTCTATTACAAACAACTCCATTTGTTTGGACTTATTTTCATAGGTGACTAGTGGCATTATTACCCCCATTGGTTTTATTATAGTACCATCATAGAACCTAAATACCAAATTGGTGTTTTTTAATAGTCTATGTCTGAACAGTTTATTATACATTTCCCTACTGATGCATGACACTAACGACCCTGTATCAATCTCCATAGCTAATTTGGTTCCATCGACACATATAGTTAGGCTCACCGGTTTATAGCTATTTAAACTGAGTTGATGCAAGTCTTCTACCGCCTCCCAGTCCCCGTCGTCTGATGAAGGTGGTTCATCGTCCGCTAACTGGTCCCCCGGGCTTACCTGCCCGGCTGTTCCGCTTGCTACTCGCACCTGCGCCGCCATGTTGTTGGTGTCGCATCGATCTTGTGGCTGCCCACCCCCTGTCCGCATCGGACATACCCGACGTAGATGTCCTTTCCGTCTGCATCTGCCGCAGATAAAGCGATTGTATCTACATCCTTCACTTTGGTGGTTTGAAGCCCCACAAGCAGTACAGCTGTTCCTTGTCTCGTCAGATTTGCTCTTACGCGCGTCTCCCGCCGACCGCTCGCTCCGAACACCACGGCCTCTCCAGCCGCGGCCACCCCGCGCCGACGTCGCCACCGCATGCAGCGCTCCGGCCGTGGCCTCGCCGCCAGTGCCCGGCTCGCTATTATTCCCGACTGTGTGTTCCACTGCCGCTGCATCTCTCTCCGCCGCTTCCATAGCACATGAAATTTTGACGGCATTTGTATACTGCAGATTTTCTTCGGTAAACAGTCGTTGCCTGATCGCCTCGCTTCGCAACCCACATACTAGCTGATCACGCAAATTCTCCTCCAAAACGGCTTTAAATTCACAAAATTTCGACATTTTCTTCAGTTCTGATATATATTGTAATATCGATTCACCCGCATTTTGCCTTCTCTGTCGGAAACGGTATCTCTCGGCCATGAACGACGGCTTCGGTTGCAAGTGATCCGTCATGAGTTTCACCACCATCGTATACGTTTTTGCACTTGGTTTGTCCGGACTTGTCAAATTACTCAACAGTTCGTAAGCTTCGTCACCCATCGACGCAATCAACATGGGTAACCATAGTTCCTCTCTAACACTGTTCACTTTGAAGAACATTTCCATACGTTCTACGTACATTGTCCAATTTCCCGACCTTACATTAAACTCGGTTAACTTTCCGATAGACATATTTAAAATCTGTTAGCACGCTTTTATTTTTATCCTCGTCGCCAGTGAGGTGTTTGAGTAAAACAACGTGTAGCTAGTACCACGGTTTATTCGGGACTGTTC
This sequence comes from Eugnorisma glareosa, assembly GCA_947578425.1. Classification (NCBI taxonomy): domain Eukaryota; kingdom Metazoa; phylum Arthropoda; class Insecta; order Lepidoptera; family Noctuidae; genus Eugnorisma; species Eugnorisma glareosa. The sequence goes on from OX387970.1 coordinate 1,171,392, forward strand.
GTCCTTCAAATGACACGTCGCGCGCTGCGCGCATACGCACGCACACATACATATATCACACTTCTCCATAGAGATCTACGCTTTGGAATGGGCAACTACAGTACTTTCACAAGTTGTTATGCTTTGTGTCTGTGACTGTAGCTTCGCCTTTGTTTTTCTGACTTTCAAAAGTGCCTGTTAAGGTCTAATTGAAATAAATACTTTGAGTTTGAGTTTAAGAGGTAAACAGAAAATTCTTTCCGTAACTTAGGTCTCCCATATATTAAACATATTCCTTAGCCACCTTTCGCGACACCACAGTAGATAAGTCACGGGAAGGTCTATTTGTTACAAACCCAATTTATTACCTTCTATATCTTGTGGGGACATTTCTTCCTACGGAACACTTTTATCACATTTTTGGCGGACCCGTCCAGTTCAGTAATTGTGTTATTGGAACTTCGCCGAATGATCCTGGAATATAAATTGTGGGAACTGGGTCGATACTTGTGTATTTTTTTGAAATGTCTTTTTAAACAATACAGTAATATTAGCTAAACGACTCTGAAATAAAATGGTCCTGTTACTTTCTGTTCCATTTTGATCTTTCCACTCGCGGGGCGTTGTGAATAGTTTCGAATACTGTGTGTTTATCTATTGTCATAATATACTAGTCTACTACTGTCCATTACAAGGCAAAGCCGGAGATTACAGTGAGACAGTACAGTGTCCACAGGACATTTCCTGTGGACACTATGGGCTACCTCGCCGTCCGTTTGTCTTGTGACGACAGGCCGTGTCGACGGCCCGTTCGTGTTCCACGCGCGCCTCTAAGCGATGTCAGCAAACCGAAGGGGTCCGCAAGGGCCGATGCCTGCCGGGGCTGCGGGACTGTTCGAAAGAGATACCGTGGCCATGGAACACAAAGGGCGATGAAGGAACATGGATGGGTTTTAGTCAGTAAAAGTCTGACACTCCCTCCTGCTCCGCCCAGAGCGGGAGGAGTCGTTTTGATGACTTACCAACCGAAAAAAAAAATGGCGGGTAATGTTATTTGACGTTCCTATTTTTGCATAGACTAGTAAATAATATAATTGATTGTATTTTTCCACTGTGAGTAGGCAATATACCTACTGAAACCATTATTTTTATGTGTTCACACGGGCTGTAAAAACTCTCCAGTGAAAGGGGCCTCCTCATATATCACTCGTGAAATATGTTGAAGTGCCACGGTGGAAATAGCTTCCTAAGTATAGTAGCATCCTTCCTACTTTCGTTACTAGGTAGTTTTCAAATTGTAATCCTAGTCACTGGATATTCGTTCAGTATTCGGAGACCCACCGGTGGGTCTGCTTGGTATCCTTAAAGACGAAGTGAACTTACATTGTTTGTAACCACATGTCATTTCTTTTTCTATTTGCTTATCGTCAAATAACTACCAATTAGATGTCTTCAATAAATCTTAAATAATACGTAATCGCCCAGTATTTGTAATCGACTTGGATTCTAATAAATGAGAGAATCAATTACATATTTTAAAATTAAATAAAAATGTATAACAAACGCCACACTATACAAGCTTGCAATAACAATCATTTTAGAACAACAAGAACATTTTAACAACATAATGAACTTACAATTCTCGTTCATTGTTGAAAAAATATTTTCCAATGTTTGGAGGAGGCACTCGTGCTGTAATCTCGCGAAGACTAAGTTTGGAGAGTACTGGTGGTCGAAATATTGTAGCAACGGAGGCAAAATAAGCTGAAAACTTGGCTTTATTCCAATTAATTTATGTTTTAACAATAGTTCTTATCTGGATTTGGAACAACTACAAGATTTCAGATATTGTTTTAAGTGGTTTTAAAACATAGTTTATTGGATAAGTTATTTATTGAGCGATTAATAAAAACTTCTTGGAAATAAAAGGAAATTGAGGATGTTAGAAAAGAATGGATTCGGGAAATGAATAATGCTAAACCTAGCATGAGAAGGCAGAAGAGCGCTACTGGACATCAATATTTTGATGAAGCCCGCATTTAAAAAAATAAGTATACACATATTGAAGGTCTATAAACGTTGTAGCACGTACTTTGACTAATGTTACCCTTGTCACAGCCGGCACACTGTCAAACTACACAAGAACAAGATAGACGCATGAAAAAATTAACGTGTATAAGTCGTGTTTCGGCACATTCATTTATTTTATGTAACTTTTGTAAATCTCAGCATAAGAACAGGATAACGTTTTAACTAAGCTTAACTTTTGGAATGAAAACCACCAGATTCTATCACGAAAGTTTTCACTTTGTATTCCAAGGTAAATGACAGTCCAACAGTCTGTCACTATAGATGCACAACTATAATCCTTAACCCTTCACCGTCGCGACTTCAAACACTCAAACAAACCTAATGCTGATACCTTGGATTTTAACCCTTACCAGAAAAGATAAGCACTTGAAAATCAAACCGTAATGTTTCCAGTTTAGAGTTGATATTTCGAGGCTAGTTTTGTGAGAAATAGCAATCGCATTTACATTTCAATTACTTGATGTTTTTCTAGTTAAATGTGGGGTTTGTGAGGTACAAACAGATAGTTTATCGGGACATCGAGCTGTTTGTCTTGTATTTAAAACTATTATGATTGGTTTCAAATTAATCTGTGATTTTAAAGAAATAAAATGTACGGATCAACTTGATTTAGTAGACCTTGATATTGACTTATGTATGACATACTAGACTTTCTAAAATATTTATGATGTATTTAATATCGTGGTAGAAAAAAAAATACTCAGTAATTTTTGCCGATATTCATTAAAAAAAACTACTTAGTTGTTTAAACATTTAGTGATTTATAATTCAATACCGTCTATGTATATGTTTGTTACCTTTGTGCAACTTAATGGATGAAGGAATAGTGATGAAATGCACTCAGGTAGACCATGACCGAGGTGAGGACACCAAATACCTTCTTTATCTTATCCTGCCAGTACGTTCCTGTGTGAGATAAGATTCCACATAGGTGAAGACGAGCGAAAATGCTAGTTTTAAATAAATAAGTTTATCTTTCGCCATAGAAAGGTTTATCGTACCTTTAGAACATACTCAAGCAAACGGCAATGCTGCAGGCCTGGGAGTTGGCGGGACGAACAGCAATGGTTAGGGATAAATGAAAAGAGGGAAGAGATTCCTCTGCCCTGCAGTGGCACACAAATGGCTTATAATAGTAATACAATTTAAAATATTCATAAGCAATAGATGCTTAAATATAACCCCTAAAAGACTATCAACAAGTTCATTCCATAATATCATATCCCTAGTTACAGATCACCGTATTGTCCGCTTGTCTGAGCCGGACGGAGCTCGGATGCAAATCGTTTACGATTCAGTCCGGTCGGTGTTGTTCATACGAGTCCCGTCTACAGAGAGTTAATCGGAGATACGGAGGAATATATGGATAGGAAGAGGAAATAATGATAGAGAAAAGAATGGGTGGCACTTTTAAACAACCTGAAGTACTTTAAAGCGAATTTTAAAAAATTGAAAGAGAAATTAGAAGACCTTGCAGGAGTGTTGAACGACGATATACCTAACGTACGGAGGAGCCTGGATCTGACTCAATACTGTAGGCAAAAATATATGCACGTATTAAGTTAAAAGGCAAACAGAACCTGCTAAGACATTTTCAAAACACTGTGCCTTTTATTCCCAGAAAGGGTTCATATAAAATAAATAATTACTTACTTAGGCATATTAAGTCATGTTTTGCTAATATTGTGATGTTTTGCGGATATCGTGTTTTGCTTTAATGGTTTAGCAATAGGGGCAATCACAGCTCTAGACTATTATTATACTGCTATGAGAATGTCTAATAGCTAACTCAATAACACTGCCCTAAGATCCAGAAATTGAAACTAAAATCCCCTATCATTAAACACACAACACCCACGGGCCATTATTTACATCTAAGCTTATTCATCTGCAGCTACAAAACCATAGCAAAATAACATACACAAAAATGACCTCAAACCGACACAAAAATGAATCGAACAAAAATATAACGCTACCTTTTTACCTCGGCACTCAATAACTAAAATGTCCTATAAGTTTCTAGCTACACGTAACGTACCTTAAATACCTCTGTACGATCCAATATGGCGGTTTTACTGCTCGTTCTGTCCCGATAGAAATCTATAAATGTGTTTTATTGTCTTGCGAGCTGACACGGTGTGTAGCACGGGTATTCGTTGTAATATTCTAGTTTAAAAACACACTTTTATACACATGTTTCATGGGTGTTAGGCCTGTTTTAAGCCGTTATGAGGTGCTATGCTTGTTTAAAAGCCGTTTATAATTGCGCAAGAGTGGTGATCAATGCTCATGGAATTTCATTCAGAGAAAATGCCATTTCCCAAAAATTAGACAAATATCATTATAAAAATCCGCTGAACTGAAGTGGGACTGGGCTGGCCACACTTGAAGTTGATGAGTTGAATGAGCTGAGAGCCAAAATAGTCACTACATAGAGCACTGACACAGCTAGAAAACGTCAAGGTAGACCTCGTAGATGACGGGATGAGCTAGACAAAACAAACGAGCGGTGAACATTATGACGACCCGAATGGCGCAGCGGTAGTGAGGCTGCCTTACGTTCTCAGGGTCCTGGGTTCGAATCCCGGTAGGAGCAAATGTTTGTGTGATGAGCATGGACATTTATTTCCGAGTCATGGATGTTTATATGTATAATAAGTATGTATTTACAAAAAAAAGTATATAAGTAGTATTATCAACTATCTGGTGTCCACGACACAAGCCTAGTTGCTTAGTGTGGCACCTAGATGGCGCTGTGTGTAATGTTCAGCGATATTTAATTTTATTTATTTATTATCTTCAACCGAAATAACTGGAAATCATGAAGGAGGGGTTCTTTTCCAGCAGTGATATGATGCTCATTACAGTAACATATTGAGTGTATGCTGCTTGGGAATGGTGGTTCAAGGCCTGAAAATCTTCTACTGAGATTGCGACCATTTTAAAGACGACTTTAGTTTTGGTAAGTAACCCATCTAAAACCTTACTTAGCTCTAAAATAAAAAGGTAATAAGCGTAGTTAAGCAATTGCTAAACAAAGCACTGTTTACTTAATTTGAACCAACATTCTCTTCACAAACAAAATTCTAGTCCAATCTATTCGTGATCACCAACACACCCATAATCACTTACTAACCGCAACTCATATTTTATTTCCAACCATAATTCCATGTCGTCCGTATCCTCAAACTGTCAGCTTATGTCAATAAGACGGGTGTAACCAATCGATGGGCAAGGCGGAGTCGCAGAATAAATAGGTACAGAAGGCTGGCAGACAACGAGCGAATTCGTATTCACTCGTAGACAGAGAGACATGCACCTATGAAGGGCTCGTGGCTATATAATTACAGCTGCACGGGTCGATGCTGTGTTAAGTAACGTTTTTTGAGATTTTTCCGTACTATCCATTTCACGCCAAGACCCCTTCGTGTCTCAGAATTCAAGTTAAAGCCTTTGGTCCCAGCCGCCATTTAGGTATAGATCTTTTACAGTCATTACGGGTCATCAGAAACCCAAAATTCTGACCAGTCTTGACAGGGTATCGTGTTCACAAGCTGGGTTGTGGAGATCAGACAGACATTCGCTCTATGTAAAAAACTGGTAATCAGCTGCATCCACGTGGGCTGGAATGGCTTCCATCCTTCCAACCACCCCAATAAAGTTGGAAAGAGCTAAGCAGTTGATGACTATGACATAGTGTGTCTACGTTAGTGAGTGTGAGCGCCCCTGCAACATGCTTTTGTTTGACAGTCCCGTCTATGTGCCTGTACTACTATTTCACACGTTGTAAAATGCTCGCCTTCTGCTACTATCTATTCTCTGTCTATAGGTAGGGCGGACTGCGTCCAACTGGTCATTATAACCCGTCCTTCTATTGTGGGCAAAAGAGGATTATTTCTTGACGGCAGGAATGTTTGAGTAAATGTTTTCGTTCCCTTTGAGGTAAAGGTAGGTATTTATTGAGTGTTTCGGGTTGTAAATATTTGGAATGTTATGTGAGATATTTTGGAACGGTCAACTGAGGAATTTTTGATAATATTGGACATGAGATTTTATATATGTCTCTTTGAGAGGATGTTAAAGACAAATTCGATTGAAACAATTTAGTTTCTGAGATCGTAATGAGAACTGAATTAACTAAAGGCTATTTCAGGGTAACCAATTTATTAGTCGTTCAATTTTGTAATAGACATATTCTGTAACATATTATATGTATCGCTTTTAGTTTTCTACATGAATAAATCAAATTTTAATGACTTTCTGACGTTACTGACCATAGTTTTATACGCTTTTTAAATTAAGTATGTACCTACCTTTATTTCACAATACAAACTTAGACAAACTGGTTAAAGTCGTCTAAATCGTACAGCAGTGCCAATCATAGATAAGATCTCGACCTTAATTGCACCACCAAGAACCAAAACATACGATCTGTAAATTGTTTCACCAAAGTCGAATGACTACTACCCAATTCCTGCTTCCAACCACGTACAGCCAGCAACAAAATTGTATAATGTACTGAAAATATCTCCCATATAACATGCTCCCCACATCTTTATAACTTCCTTGGCTTTAAAGTACCACCTCACAAGACCTCACGCACCTAGAATCACTCGTAAAAGCCGAAAAGCCGCGACAGTTCAACGTACTTGCAAACTGAACGGTAGGGGCACAGAGTAGTCAAATAAAGAAGATTAAGTTACTATGTAACGTGTTACTGTGTGTATGCATGTTTAATTTATCATGATTCAGCATGTTTAAGTCAATTTCAAGCAAGGCTTATTAACACACGCGTTTACATAATATATGCAGAAATATTTACGTGTGTTTGGCATATCTCTTAGCTATTTTTTTATAAATACACACCGTAAATAAAATAAAAAAAACTTTTATCTGTGACAATTGTCCGAAGCTTTCAGCAGCCAATTGCAGCTGGCCTGGCAGTCAGATTCGGTCTCATAATACTGACTGTAACTGGCTAATCTGTTACCACGTCATGAGTTATTTTCACAAAATTATATCTTTCACGTTAGTTCAAGAGTTGTAAGTTTTGGCTTTAATTTGTTTGCGTTCTATCTCAATCAAGGCAAATAATGTCATTAATGAAACTGAACGCCATGCTCAAATATAAACTGACATCTAGAGCTGTCAGTGTTATCAATGCTATGGAACATTGAAACTCACAACTCTTTGAATAGGTTATGAGTGCTGATTGTGTTCAGTTTCAGAGGTGTTTGCACTAAGTTTTTGCTAAGAGTGAACCTTCTGTATTCTATACTCAGTGGTCTGCAGTTGGATAGTCACGTTTGCCAAGACTTTGCTTTGCGAATATTCGCAGCACATCTCATAAATAAGGTATCACGTTCAATAAATGTTACGGATGAGCAGAGTTCAAGCTATGTGGGATATTATAATATTATGCAAGGAGGTATTTCTACTGCCACAGGCAACCAGCTCAAAAAAAAGTAAAGTACAAAATAATAAAATTTTCTCCAGGCAAATACTTAGTTTTTTTCTTAAGAAAAACATTTTTCCATCAGACGTCTCAGATGTTTTTTTGGTACTCGGAAATCCAATTGCTTGATTTGTTTCTTAGAAGAACAGAAGAAAAATATATTTTTTTTATATTTCAACGTTTTCAGCACCAGGTGAAAAAAAGTAGTTGTAATTTTATTTCAAAGACATTTTCTACATATTTCTTAGAAACATAACTTTGTATTTCTATTCTCAGGTATTATATTATCTGTGTCCCGGGTAAGTAAGGCAACGTCAAATCAAAGAAAAATATGGTTTGTAGCAAGCGATGTATTTATTACTGTCGCATCTCGTATATAATAATACATTGAATTATTCATACGCTTGTCGCTGTCCCGTCGAGAATAGTCTCGTACTTGAAGAGTAATGGAAGACCGACATGTGAAAATATTCTACGCTATGTCGTGATTCAGTTATTCATAAGATGGGGACTAACACCGATATCTTTGTCCTTGGCTTTTTGAAGTAAGTTCAATGTCCTGTGTTTTCATATCTCCAGAGAACAGATATAGGTTTTACGTCGATGATTGTGCCTGAAGCTAATAAGTATCAAACACAGGCATATTCAATTATGTACCAGCGAACAAATTTACCAAAAGCAAAAAAAGACAAATAAAGCCTTCTTTAATACAGCTACGTTCTTGTAATACCAATCTACTACGTTGTCTATGATTACAACAATAAAATATTTAGTAGACCAGTCATAAAACTAAAAATCCGTTTTCACCAAGACAGTCTTCTTCCTTCTTTATCGTGTGGTTAGTGCCTAACCTGGTGTCAGGGTTTCTATGCGCCCATGAGCCAGTGACTTGGCTTTTCATACCGTCAAAAAATTTCTCCCAAGCATCTGTTTCCTCACGATGTTTTCCTTCACCGAAGCAAGTGACAATTATACAATACGCACATGAGTCCAAAACATCAGAGGTGCGTGTCTTGGGTTCGAACTCGAGACCTATTATGACTTGACAGCCTGACGGTCTGGCCAAGACAGTTAAATGATGCCTAAAATAATAAAAGCGCATTGTTTTTTTGACACCGTGGTCGATACTGAAAGTTCAAATTCCGTTTTTAAGCATTCGATTATGTTTCGCTTAGTGTTTGTGAAAATGAGCGTTTGTAAACGTCGAGTTATTTGCTTTTACCCACCGTTGCGTGCACAGTCTTCTCTAAATCGAATTGCGAGCTGACAAGATAGTGCTTTTAGACATTTTAAGGATAATTCTACGAAGGGAACTGGCAGTAAATACTTTTCTTTGGAGCGTCCATTAGAACAAACTTGTTCTTACGTGAAAGGTTTGTGGCAGTTTACTTATTACTGGGAATTTAGTTTATTTTACTGCTTTATAAGTTTTTTTTGTCGTTACTATTTTTTAGGGATGCAACGATATGTCTATTACGACACCGATACGAATGACGAATGCATCGTAATAGCGAATACGTTAAAGAATGCATTACGATTATTTCATTTACATATTTTAATAAAACAAGACAAATGAGTAAAATCAACATTTAGTTAAATTTTAAAGACAATTTACCACCTAAATGTCATAATTCAAATCAATTTCTTTTAAATTCTTATAAAGAAAACATTTTTTTTTAATTATCTGGTTTCAAACTATTTCTTAAATCCGTACGGATTAAACCAGCTGTGGAGAACATTCTTTCGGAACCTTAAAAATATATGCCAAAATATGAAAGATGGCTTTCATTAGTGTTACCAGCGCAAACATCGATGCTGTCTTGCATTCATTAGTGTTACCAGCGCAAACATCGATGCTGTCTTGCGTTCATTAGTGTTACCAGCGCAAACATCGATGCTGTCTTGCATTCATTTTCGTGCGAGTCGGAGTCGCGCACGAAGGGATCCGTAACATTATCTAAAAAAAAAATATCATAATTGGCGTCAACTATGGTCTATGTATGTATGAAAAAAATAAAAAATAAAGTCGAAAGTTAAAGGGTGTCCCCCTTTAACTTTCGACTTTATTTTTTATTTTTTGGAATATTTCCTTTATTTGTGCTACAAGGCCAAGCTTTTTGCCAAATTTCATAATCCTAGGTCAAAGGGACCTTTGAATCCCCTATAGGTTTTGATTCCCTTGTGAAATCTAATAATAAGCGACATAAACAGTCATAATCTTTTGATCGCGTTGACTTACAAGTTTGATTTTTTCCTTGCGGCAAGGGGTAGCAAACTTGAGTATCAGCTTGATACCGCCAGGCATTCCTGAGAAAAAGGGTCTTGACAGACAGACGGATAACAAAGTGATCCTATAAGAGTTCCGTTTTGCCGATTGAGGTACAGAACCCTGAAAATTACATCAAATCTAATTTTAAGAATCGTTATAAATCGTAATACTTTTTACGATACGGATGATCGTCAAAAATTACGATAACCTGCGGTTTACGATTATCGGCATCGGTATCGTTGCATCCCTACTATTTTTATCATAGGTACACTTTCCTTTGTCTAATTTTATTTTATCTCCTCTGCTCTCAAAACAGTGAAGGAAAACATTATGAGGAATTCAGCGTGTCCTACAAACAAAATCTCGCACACAGGTGATATCCACCATCACGCACAGGACCCGCGTGGTGGATTATGGCCCACTTCCTCACTCACTCACAGAGAGCTAGCCTGTGTTCAAACAGTAGAAATGCTAATATGCTTATTGTCCTAGTTAGGTACTTGTATGAAGATTCTCCTGGTACCAACACACTAAATGTAACCAACCGGACAAGTGACAGTCGGACTTCCATTGCGTACCATCGTAGTAGGAGAGCCCCCTTTAATTTGTAATATATTTTATTATTTGTTGTAATAGCAGCAACAGAAATAGTCATTCTGTGAAAATTTCATGTGTCTACTTATTATGGGTCATGAGGTACAGCCCGCTAACAGTCAGATGAACGGACAGATGGATGGACGGACAGGCGAACTGACAGCAGAGGCTTAGTAATAACGGAACCCTAAAAGTGTCCAAACATAAATTAACAAATACCAAATCTCGAGCCTTAGAAATATACGTAAAATCCCAAAAAGACGCCGAAAAAATACCTATTCGTAAGAGTTTCACATTTTTATTCTAAGAACACGTTTTCAAGAAAACTTCACTTAAATATGGTTCAATAATATGCTCCCGTGTGCAGAATGTGCTGACAGGATCCGGTGTTCAGAGAAAATGTCTGAAATTGATGCGGCTCCAGAGGAGCTCATTCTTATTCATGGCTGCTAACGAACTGCCCTCGCATGCACAACGTATAAAACTAAATTTAATTAACTTGCTGAGTGTCTTGCACTTTACTCAAAGTCTACTGTTGTTTTAGTTTCCTTTTGCAGTAAATAATGCTATCCTGTGTAAAATGCTGAGTTGCCTAGCAGAGTATTATTATTTTGATACACATTTAAACATAAATTCACGCCCTTTTCCAATGGGGGTACGTCGCTCACTGGTAAGTCGAGGCGATAGTCGAATTTGTCGGTATTTCGTGCCACGACCCTAGTATACAGGGTGTAACAGGACCCTTCACGAAGCCGTCAACCAAGCGTTATGTACATCAAACTAAGTAACTTTACGCAAAAATGATTGCTGGGAAACGACTTTTTTTTTTGGGGTGAAAAATCACGGTTTACGTAATCTAGGTAATCTCAATGTATGCATCCAAAACATTGTGCTGATGGATGCATTGAACAGTACAGGGATAGTGGAGGTGTTTAAAATAAAAATCATACATTAAAACATGTATTTAAAAAATAAAATAAAACTAGTGAAATATTTAAACTTTGACGCCCAATATCTCCATAACTAGAAGGTTCCCACGTATGGTCTAAACAAAAATATGATCGCAATGACTGACGGGGAGAATAAGTAATCGGCTCCGTTAGGTGTCTTGTTACACCCTTTATGAGCGCACTGCCATTTATTACTAAAGAAAATGTAGATGCAGCGCGCCGCTTGTGCGCCCGCGCTTTGACGCCGCCTCGACTTTAGTTCGTTTGAGCGACTCGCCTCACACTACTTGCGGCTTGACCATGTTCGTATGAACATTATTATACACGCACACCGGTTGCGAGTACTACGCACCTGACCTTTCTGAAGAATATCACTGATAAGGTCAGTGTGTCCGTCTATCAGTGTGTTATTTTGATATTACTTGTTTAGCTCCTTCTAAAATCTTATGTTGCAATAGATCGACTCAACACAACTAGATAGGAATAATGGAAGATTCACTCGATAAATGACTCTTAAACTAATTCCAAAATAATTCGCGGATGTGTAACTTTCGGTACTGAGCCGAGCATTGAAAATACAAAAGCTCGCAGTCATTAAGGCATTCGTTCCAGTGCCATAAAATTAGGTAAGTTACCAGCAGTTATTTGTTGAGATAATTCATTTTAATTTTTCCGTATTATTACATATCAAACTGGTTTTTTTTATTAAACTTATGCATTAAACTCACCGCCTCCGTATGAACAGGATGTACAGCGAACAGCAGCGCTGCTAGGGCGGCAAACGGTCGCTGCAACCTCGCAACAACCGCGCCTGTTCGTGCAACGAGCGCGCAACACGCAGCGTGTAACGCAACGTTGCAGACATGCCACCACCACGGCGAGAAGCCGCATAGTTTGTAGTTCAGTCTGTAACAAGGGATGACATGCATTTAAACATAACATAACAACATGTTTTTAGTTTAGTTTATCTGTAGTAAACCCATATTTTGTCAATCATTTTGAAGTTCCATGTAACGAGAATCAGCCATGTTAGAACGCCCTAAATAATATAAGTTAGTTATCGAAAACCAAGCAATTACTAAGGAGATTTAATATAACATAACATTACTCCTGACCGACAGGTTAGACTGAGGTGTATTACATACATAGCATCGGGCCTGTCTTTCTCAAAGAGTTAGGCAGAGGTGTACCCACCAGACTCCGTGACTGCTAAGAAATTCCTGATGGAAAATCCCAATAACATTTTGCTCGACCCGGGAATCTATCACAGGACCTCGTGCTCAGCAGTCGCGCTTGCGACCAGTCCACCAACGGGGCAGTATATTATCTATACGATGTATACTATGTTTAGCAAACCCACAGTTCGTCAGATAGATTTATATAACACGTGATATGCAGTCTCCGGCCTCTTTCTGAGAAATTCTTGATAGAAAATACACATACACTGCTCGACCTGGGAATTGAACCTACTACCCCGTGTGATTGGCTAGAGTACTCGTAATAAGAGTCCACAGTGTAACTTCCAGGAAGTCGGAATATTGCGCTCCTATTTGACATTTCGTGTTCGATTCTGAAAAATCGAATACAAATTTTGATAAAAGTGCTAAAAGCTCACACAAACTGCAAACATTGATTTCACTGAAACCCATTTCCATTTGGTATTTTCATAGTATTATTATAATCAAAAAAATGTTTTGAAAAAAAAAATGTTAAAAAGTATCAATAGATGCAAGTTTCGCTTTATGGACTACGTGCTAGTGAATGCATGAAGTGATATTTTATTATATTTTTTACATAAACCACACACACACCTATATAACACATACACACCATACTATCAGAACTGTATTATCTGGAGGGATCATCAGAGTTGCATGGGATGCCAACATTTAATTTGTTTACACCAGTTTACAGTTTAGTCTACATAACATGACATCAAGCCTGTAACCTTTGAAGGGTTAGGCAGAGCTGTACCTAACAGTACCTACACCCATATGTCGCCAGTTATGCCAAGTAATAGGGGGCGAGCCTAATGCCATCAACCTGGTACAAATCCAGACTCCATGGCTGCTACTGAGAAGTTCCTGATGGAAAAATGCAATAACAATCTGCCCGACACGGGAATCGAACTCATGACCTCATACTACTCGTTGCATTTTCTAGTTCCATTATGGGACTACTGGGATTTTTTTCTCCCAGTATTTCCATAGACCGACGTAGCAGTCCAGATTAGTTTAAGTCCCATTTCTTAGGGTGCGGGCATGAATCTAGTAAAACGAAAAAGAAAAACTGATCGACATAGGAATCAAACCTTAAATCCAATACTCAGTAGCACAAATACAACTAAACTTAATACGCCAAACCAACAAAGAAATGATTGATGAGAAAAACAAAATATTCTGTGTAACAATATAATTTCCAACATACTGAAGTAAAGCAAATTCAAATCTACTATAAGACAAATACGCACAGTGTAAAGCTGGGACACACTGGCTGCACAAAGTGATGTCTCTCGACTATGACACAGGGCTCGTGCACAATGGGGCTAATTGTTTCCTAGTGTCCTGCCTTCGGGCTGCATCTACTCTTACACTTGTCTTCACTGAAACTAGACGAAGTACTTTGACCAAAAACTTGAGATGTTAATGTCGGCTTTCTTTACATGAACATACGAAAAGCCATTTTAGAGATTCTACTAAATATATAATATTTTGTTCATTAAACATTATACAATAAAACGTATTTCTAATAATTTGTAAAACATTGTTCAAAAGCAAGAAAAGTTCAAAGAGCATTCGATTGAGCGCAAATTTAAAACGCCGAAGTCGTTCTTGGGAGATCATAATATTATGTTCTGCAGTTGACATCTTTTAGCTGAAATGATAATGTTGAAACGTCCACTGTTGAAAATAAGACGCGAAGGACCTATTTATTTTAATTATGTTACTATTTTAAGGTACAATAGACTATACATCCCTCAGCTTTATAACATAGACTGTCTCAAACCACATACAATACTCAGACAAACACAATCTGTAACATACTTGGTCCATAATATCCACAGCAGGCAATATACGTAAAGTTATGGACACAAGCATGACAGTAAGGCGAGCACACAAAAGCTAATTGTTTCCTCATGTTGTGCCTGCCGGCAATGTATCCATGTCCTTACTATAGTTGACCATACCATGTTCACAAATTCGGGATATTATCACGGGCTCGAATTACACATAGGGAACATGCTTTGTGATGTCAGACTGCAGTGGTAGGACATTCTTGGAATTTAGTTATTTACCATCGGGCACGGGAGCAGAGGTAGTATTGTTTAATTACCTGAAACATTTCACCTCAATGCTATATTTTAGAAAACTAAATTTTAGCAGGTTTGTTCTACTGATGAAGATTTTCCCAATTTTTTAACAATAGAAAAATATTTAAAGATGGAAGATTTATAAAAAATTAGTAGGTCTGTACTAATATTATTACAACGCTCCCAAGTCGAAATCTTTTGTAAAACAATACCTAAGTAATTCTCGGCATAGACTATTGTTAGTAGTTTTAACAGAAATCGAAATAGATCGAATTTAACCATTATCCCTACTGAGAAGGAAAGAGAGAAAATCTATTTCATTTTTTATAGTAATGCCTGTAATCCACAAAAGGTTAGGCAGAGGTGGACCTCATAGTACACCAACATTTTTCCAGTGTTGTTTAAGTTCCATGTAATAGGTTGCGAGCGATCTACGGGGACAAATCCAGACTCGGTGGCAGTTACTGAGAATTTTACTGAGAACCCAATAACACTAGACAACAAGGGATTCATCGAACTCTAAATGGCAGCAATATGAGACGTCGTAGTAAATTATTAATTGTTTAACCCTCAAACAATTTTCTAGTTTGCGTTCAAACTAATACTGCAAGCGCAGCATCCCTGTTTTCGCATTAATTTTGGGTTTTGGTACAAAATGAATCTCCTTCAACATATATGTGAGATCTCGCCTAAGGACGACCTTCACCCATCTGCTTACCAAATGAAAAATACTTTTATGAAATCGTAATACAATAATAAACTTATTGCGATTGGTTTGCCTGATAAAATTAAGTCATAACTCGCTTTCATGCAAAAAAACTTTTACTTATTCAAAAAAAATAAGTGAAAATCATTTTTTTTCCAAATCTAATCTACAAAAAACTGTTGTGTTTTCTACATTTTTGTTCCTGTTTATTACATTATGTATACAGTATTATGTTGTCAAGTAAAATCGGTCAAGATAGAGAGAGACACAGTTGTCGCCTTTTAAATAGTCTAGACTTCATTTCATCAGGCAACCTATTCATAATAATTATGTTTATGTCTTAAGATTGCTAAACAATGTCTTTTATTTGGTAGGCAGTAAGCGGGATCGTAGACTAATAGGCTAATTACACTGCCTTACCCCAGAATGAAGTAGTTCATTTACTTAATTATCTATCGTTCACTATGTTCAATCTTCTATAATTTAATTTGCCAATAATGCGGTTAATGGCTAGAATGTTGGTTCTCTGAGGTAAAATCCTCAACAACTCATCTTACAACTCCAATTTTATATAATTCCAAAGAGTGACTTTTTCATGAAATAGCTATTGAATGGGGTTATATGATCTTGGAGGGATGTATTGATGATTTAAATGATAATAATTCCATAACTCGATACGTGTTATTGGCGCGATTTATATTTTCATCAACATAAAACCTGACACTGACCTGCAAATTGCAATAAACGTAAGAAAATTTACCCTACCCTTGCGCTTCCACCTTAAAGGATATGGCCCATAACCAATAGTTCCAAGAAAAAGGCACGCGAAAACATATTAGGGCCTTTCAATGTGAAGATGGAGTAGGAATACTTTACAGACAGCTTGATCTCGTGTAACAGAAATATTTCTGTATTTATGACCATTTATTCAATTTGTATTACTTTCTCAATAAAATATTAATAATCAAAACGAAAAAAAAACAACAAATTTCTCGAAATAAAACACTCTATTTAGGTCTAAAAACAGATTCGTGTGAAATTAGATTTTTAGTTACTGTGATAAATAGTTGAGTCATTGAGTTGAAAAATTTGTGACGTCACAGGGCAGGTAGCCAAAGCCATACGAAAGTTATAGGGGAATCGCGTTTTAACAGTCGCGTTTTTTCATAAAAAGTATGTAGATAAGTTGATTGCTGTGTCTAATACCCTATTTAGGAAATTCATATTTAATGTCATTCAGCTTGAAATTAAACTTAACGTGGGTTCATCGTCTTAACAAAACCCGGTATATAACACGTTTAGTCATGTGAATAGGTATTCTCAGAAAACGTTTGAGGCTATACGGAGGACGTTAAAGAAAGCTCCGATATAGCCTCTATATAGCTCTTATAGCCTTGTAGGGCTTATGTGGAGACAGTGTCGTAAAGCGAGATGGTTTGACAAGCAATTTGAGGAACTGCCGGATTTTGTAAGTGCGAGTTTTTGGGTGCGAGACCGGTTTGAAGAGATTTTACGTGTTCGTGCACTGGAAAAGGAGATAATGAGATTTTTGTTCAAGTTATTTTGATGTGAGTGGGTGTTCTTATGTTTTGTGTAGAAGGTCAACATTTACGTTCTTGTTTATAGTCATAGCTTATTTTTATATGAACACCGATCACATCCTTTTATTTATTTTTGATCCCACATTTATGGCATTGCTGACAGATTTTTATATCTATCCGGCTCGAAGGACCAAATTATGTTTGGGATTAATAGAAGTCACACCCAGATAACTCAAAAAAAAAAATGTATTCCTCCATGGTGAACACAGGAGGAATTCACTATCGGTCCATTAAATAAAACATTAATTTGTAGGCTTACCCCTAAAAGCAATGCAAATTTAGTGCCTACAACAATTGCCAGCCTTTTATGCTAAGCTGCATACTTAGTGACATAATAGACGGGGCATTAGCGACTGTCAGTAACTGCATACAATTGGTTATTGCGGTGACAGTAATGGATTATTGTTCTCTCTCTAGTGTACCTACAGGCACTAGATAAACCGCTAAACTGTGTTTGCAACAAACTGGGTAGACTGGAATATTGAGATGATTTTGAAATCTCAAACACACAGGATTTAAATACATGTTTTGCAGATGGAAAGAAGATGGAAAGATTATGAGCGTTAACGTCTTCATACAAACTTTGAAGTCATTTGTTTTCGAAATGACATTTTAATGAACCTTCATCCGCACAAGCAGGTCTAAAAAGTTGTTAGAGAACATTTTTGAACAATAGTGTTACAGCTAAATTAGACCGATTTTAGATTTTCCATAGAAACAGAAATTTCCAATTATCTTTTTTTAAGACATTTCAAAATACGACATCCTAAAATTACAGTTGTGGGAGCTAAAGTTGCAGGTTAAAAAGTAACGCAATAATGTTTCATGAATGTACAGGACATTGCATGGCATTTTCCGGACTAAATAGTTAAATGGTTTCACAGTTTAATTCGATAAAATTGTCAGGAACTCTTCATAAATCGATATGAAATTCTTTTAAACTTAAAAGGAACACATGTTCCCTCTACGCTCAATGTGCAGAAAGTTCAATCCAATCGCGAAGTTTAATTCGGATTACTTTTAGAAGATTTCTCCGTTGCAACCAGGATACCAAGCCAATAAAACCAAGACTATTGGTCGAGATATCGAATCCGATTGTCTGTAGAACAAATGTCCAAATATGATAAATTTAACTTGCAACGAGGCTATCAGACGAAAAGTCACTGGAAAACTGTTATCCAATGTACACTGTTACGAATACCACCCAGTTGGTTATTGAAAGTAGATTATGACGTTGTCTGCTTTTTCCGTTTATCGTAAGTAAATTTAAATGTTTTTGCTAGCAACCTTTTAAAACATTTTCACCCTTTTTAAATGTTCTGTTGCTATGACAGAAAGCCTTACAAATCGCAGCATTTGGCAATGTTTAACCTCGTTTTGCATATCACAATTGGTAACATTTAACAGTATATTATTAAGCGGTCTAATTTGAATAAATGGTGGTAGGTACTATAACTGTGCACTTTAGCCGATTGCTAAAAAATACAGAAAAAATTGAACAATCTTAAAAAAACTGAGTTTTCAATGCTTTGTTTTATAGATACCCTGTTTTGATTCTAGAAGAAACATTTTGGTGTATACAAAGAGTTTCTTTATAAATATGCAAAACTGTCCCCATCTTTCCATCACAGTTGCTAAAAATACAAATATTCTCACAGTGGTAATAACACCGTTAGGTTCAATGCCGATGTTTGGCCGGCTCGCTATCAGGGCTTACCGTAATATACGGCGCCGAGCAAGCCAGGCTATGCGATGTAATAAGATGCCTCTGTAGCTCGTGTTGGACTACGTTTACTATCATTTGAATGCCTGAATGTGTGTTGTTCAGTATGTTGATCTGATGAAATTTTTGCTCTAGATAGGTTTTGGTTGAACATCATAAACATAACATCATCACGCCTGTAATGTCTGAAAGGTTTGGCAGAGGTGTAACCTAATAGCACTCTCCTAGTAACATCCTCATTTAGTTTATCTAGCATAGCATTTAGCTTCATTTAGTTTCAGTTATGTTTAAGTCCCATGTAATAGAGGACGAGCCTATTGCCGTAGCCGGGTACAAATCTGAACTGCGTGGTTGCTAATGAAAAATTACTTATGGAAAAATCCAATAACACTTCACACACCCGAGAATCAACCTCATGTTACTTACTAGTAACATGTAGTTTAACATTATTAGAAGTTATTTTTAAAGTTGAGAAAGGCATAGTTAACTATGTAGATGTGAGTATGTGTTTGAAACTAGATACCAGAAACTTTCAAGGTTAAAAAGATAAATAATTTAAGACACGGGAAATACAAACAATTCAAAGAAAATATAAAAAACAGCAATTTGCGTATATATTTAAAAGCACAAATAACAGGATACGGATACTTGATTTGTACCAAAACAAGGAAAAAATAACAAATTAGGTTATTACATAGTTATTTAGTCTAAAAATATATAAACAAAATGACATTCCCATTATTTTAGCAATCCCTTAGACAGATCCGAATAATAAGGCTTCTTCAGAACAAACCCCGATAAATAAAGGCCGCGAACAATACCCCTTGAAGATATAAAACAGAATCCGAAAAACACCTTTTGTAACTATCCTAAGAATATTATACGCAAAATTCTATCAAACTTATTATTCCAAAGATGTTTTCCAGTGAGATATCAAAAGATTATCTCATGACGGGCTTGGGAGCATCTTTCATGTATATTTTCGGAGCGTTTAACTCGGCGTGTCTTGTGAGACCATCTACGTAGTGTACGGGGATGACAATGCTTTGTAGTCAATGCCTGAGGCACCTCATGCAGTATCTCTCACATGTAAAGAAACATATTTTTTGGCATGTTCTTGTTCAAACGGTGGTTTGGGTTTTTCTCTTGTTTTGTTTCCTGGTTTCTGACCAAAGCTTTTTTCATGATAAATCTTGTCTTCGTTTCTACCTTCGTACCTACACCAACATCCGTTTAGACCTATCTATCTTATGATTACAATACGTGTAAAACAGTGTGGCTACAATATTAATTACATAGTTATTAGGTGACAAATCCAGTTTAGTCTAAATCGGCTGGATTGAGTAGGATTTAATCCTATCATGAAATTGATATCCCGGATATACCTTTGCTTATCGTAATTTACACTGATAAATGGGTCCTAGTTAGTTACACATTGCGGTTTATAACGATACTGTCACACAGATATGAGTGGCAAAGGTGCTCTAATAGTTTAGTTCCGTACCCAAGGGGTAAAAACGGAAATCTGTCTGTCTGGCTGTCTGTCACCAGGGTGTATCTCATAAACCGTGATAGCTAGATAGTTGAAATTTTCACAGATGATGTATTTCTGTTGCCACTACTTATAACAATAAATAACAAAAAAAAAAAAACAATAAAAACAGAAAAAAAAACAGAATAAAATAAATATTTAAGGGTGACTCCCATACAACAAACGTGTTTTGTTTTGTTTAGATATTTGTACGGAATCCTTCGTGCGCGACTCCGACTCGCACTTTACCGATTTTTTTTTAAACTATTTGATCATCTACCTAGCCCTTTAGGGTCGATTTCCAATCTAAACGGATGCTGCTGAATACCAATATTTTACATGGAGCAACTGCCCAAAGCTGAACTAAAAAAATATTGCAACATAAACTTGCACAACACTACTGTTTATATTTGTAACCATATGTTTGATATCATTAGAAGTAAATCCTAATTTTCGAAAGATACATACCATTAAACATCAGTTAAGACAAAGTCTCGGTAAATATACGAAAATAAGTCTTTGTTTGTTGGATGTCTTGCCGGCAGCGATTCGTGCACTTTAACGTCACATGGAAACCGTTTGGAGTTAAAAGCTATGTTTACGACTAGTAAAGTGAAATAATTCGCGTAATCTTTTTGATTTTAAAAGAAAACAAACTGCTGGACTTGTAGCTGTATGTTACATTGTCAGAGATGTTTCTTTGTTTGAACATCTTTAGAAAGTTGTTGAAGTAGAAACTTGTTCTTTTAAGGAAATGACTTGAATTGGCATTCGTGTTTATTGAACTGTGAATGTTAAGATGTGGGTTGTCAGTTGGCGCTATTTCATTTTGTTGTTTGGATTGGACATGAAAGTAATTAATTTTGTAAAAATATTGGAGAACATGAGATGAGAACTTTATTGTTTTCACAATTCGCTTCGCTAATCCACTCCGTAAAGCTACATAGTTAAATAATGCTGTGTTTGTACATATAGTTGTTCAAATCCATGAAAAGCAAACACAGTTTGCAGCAGTATCTACAGAAAACTAAGGTAAATACTAATTTGATAATGTTTGCTTTTCGGAGCCAAAGCTTGTTGTTGTACTAGTCGAATTGTAAACATTAATTAGCAATTTCAGGTCGGTTCACAGTAATTTGATAAACTTAAATTATTAAATTAATGATGATTATGAAATTTGGTTTCAGTGAGAAACAATAACGATATAAGTACTACAAATTATATCGATTCTGAGAACTCATTACGATTTATGTGGAAACTGTTTTGGCAATTAATTCAGTACCTACAGTCTCATAATGCTTAAGTTCTTCCTTTTAGTGATAATACGCCAAATTTTTTGCACCGAAGAGTTTAATTTCAGTATCGCAAAAATTATTTCGTTTATCATCAACCGAAACAGTACAACAAAAAATGGCATGGGATCTTATAGCAAAATGACATAATCGCCAAGTTTCTTTCATTTTTAACCGACTTCAAAAAAGGAGGAGGTTATATTATGTTCGTGTGTATGTATTATTTTTTTTTTTATGGTCGCCAACCATTTGATTATTGCAAGCAGATTATGATGACAGCGCAATCTAAACGAAGACTCTTAATTTTTTCTTTAGTTAAAATTTCTTGGATCACAGTATAACTTAGTTACGCTTTTTTAAAATGAAAAGAAGAAAATTAGGTTTACCTATCTATCAACATTGAACGCGTATACAAAGTGACCGTTGAGGAGTTCTCTCGTGAGGGAGCAATCCCGGCTGCAGAATCAAGTTATGTCTGTCATAAAAATGTATTGTCACCAGACCGAAAGGTGTGTCCAAAATTCCAGCTCAATCGGTTGAAGGAAACTGGTTAGAAATTCAATTGCAAGATTTGTCTTTAACACACACACACACATTGCGAATTAAATAAACGCTTGTAATTATTCAAAATCGACAATAATAATGATGATCATACACTAACACCATTAACCAGCTTCTGTCACACAAAATAAAAGCGATAAAGCAGTAAGCACAATATAAATCGCGATTATAAGCTCAATAAACTGCGCCATGTTTAGGAAACCGACACATGTCAGACGGAAACGCCGACATCTGACAGACGGCGGTCGGAGCCGACAGCACCTTGAGCTTGTTACTTATAATTGTTACTTTATAAGCGTTTGGGATGTCAGATGGAGTTATTCCGAGTATTTGAAATTCATTGAGGTGGTGAATAAATTGTTTAGGACCTACTTGATGATGTAAGATTAACTTCATGCTCTCTGAATTCTAAGGAATTTTACTTATCGTTAGATAAACTGTCTTAATTAACAGAACTCATATTTAAAAGTAATATCAATCAACTCTTTTTATCGTGCTTTAATTCCTCTCGTATAAATATTTGTCTTATTTTAAAGATATTTCATTTAAATCGGTGGCAACACACCTGTGAAAACACTGAATCAGAAATTGTAGAAACTACTTATTCCAATCTCACAAAATTCACACTTTGTTCTTAGAATTTCCATCTTCTGATAAAACTTTCTCGAAAAGTTTATCTCGTGTTTTTATTCGCTTACGCAGAATATTCTAACTTTTCTTTACGGGCAATTAATACGGACAATCTTGCATCCATTCATTATGCAATTTCCTAGAATCCTTGGTACGGCAGCCCACTATCTCCACATTAAGCTGAGCAGGATTTATCTGGAGAACGGCGAGACCATTCTTTACTATTACCAACTAGAAACGGCTGGGTTTTACGTGTGGCGCGAGTTATTGACTTTTGCGGCGGTAAGCCAGAATTCTACGAAAATATTTAATAAAACCAGGCGTTGGCTTCGAAAAAATGTAAAAGACTAATAAAATAGATAGATTTTTAAACAGAATGACCGCTGGGATTTGGATTGGAAACAATTCTGGTATAGCATGTTTAAATGAAAAGTAGCACAAATAGTTTGGAATTACTACACACTGATACCTATAACAAAACTCAAAAAAAAAAACTAAACCTCAAAACTAAAACTCCAATGATCAAAAGGAACGCGTTAAATTGATTCCAAATTAAAATAGCGTCTAAATCGCAAAAAAGTCGTGATGTACAATTACAAAAAGGCTACTAAAACCTTTGGACCCTGTCGCAGCAGCTTGTTGGAATTATAGATTATTGTGCAGTGTTTTCGAACGTCGTTTTGGAATATTTTTTTGGGGAATTTGCTCTAGTACCCAAAGTTTTGTGAACTCATCATTTAATGATTCATTGGAGATAATTTACTTGAATTAAAAACAAGGTGATGACATTGTAAAGTATTGCTGTTGGATATGAACGGACCAGTCAATAACCAACCTAGCTTGGATTTAAGAGCAATGGGTTGGTTTTGGCCCAGCCACATTAACTTAGCTGACCCTACATTCAATCAGAGTGCACCTGTAGACATGCTCATAGGTGCCAATTTGTTTTGGACTCTGATTGAGTCTGGCAAATTAGTACTGGGCCCAAACCAAGCCATTGCTCTTAAATCCAAGCTAGGTTGGTTATTGACTGGTCCATTCATATCCAACAGCAATACTTTACAATGTCATCATTCGCAAAACTACATAAAAAATCCGGATCTTAGCTACATTATGGACGGAGTCACGTACTGAAACTCATTTGACTTCATTGTTATTGGATAAGTAGGCACTCGGCAATAAGGCGCCCTGAGCCAGATATAAGAGCGTCGGTTAATTTTCAAGTAAATTACTAAACGACTTTAATACGCCGAGTAATACTGTATAAATATGTAATACTGAGTAGTAATACTGAGTATAAATGTGGAGTTTTGTCTAAATTAGCAGTCAAATCTTGCCGCTCCGCACATACAAATGAACTAGGTACGATCTTATTGCCTCGATATTGCATTTGGGGAAGGGATTTCGTCTTTAAATGCAAATGTAATGTAAATAGCGGAGATGGGTCTGGTCGGAAAAAAGAGGCTGCAATAAGCAATCCGTAAATAAGGCGAAGATTCTGATGAGGGTTTCTATCAGGTTGCACTATAAAACCACCATTCTGAAAACTGCCTTCAGAGTATCAGTGTAATAAGTTAGTCTCGCCAATTCATTCCCCAAGTACTTTAAGAACCACTTAAACACTGGAAGCCTTCCAACATTTGAAAACAAGCCGGCAGTACGTTGGTGAGTCATACGCTGTCTACATAGACGATGTAGTATTGATCGGCTTCATGCAAAACATAAAAATCGACGGTGAACAAAATGCTTGCATAATGCAGTAGACAATGGTACGTTATATAAGGACTAGGTACTAGTAAAGTAGTTTACAGTGTTTTTCTGTAATTTTATGAAATTACTGGGACTTCAATTTTAAGTGGAAGAATGAAAATGGATAAGTTGTTTGTAAATAATTTGAAGTTGCTACGAAATTTAAATAAGTACTGTTATGTATTTAAACTTAGAAGCAGTATTAATGGAATATCTGGAATATCTGAAACTTCTATAATCTACCGGTTAGTCTCGCGGGTGGAGTGAGCAAGAATCTAAGTTACGACGAATCTTTGTTGTTACTTTAAAACTTCTTCATTATATCATAGCGTATACCCGAAGGGAAACCAGGGCAATATAATTTCGAAGTAGGTGAACGTTTCTGCCCGGCTCCCGGATATAATCCCTTAGTCACCTTTTACAACTCCGATGGGAGATGGAGGGTTGGCCTGTTTTAAGCTTCGTAGAAATAAATGTTTATCAGTGTCACATTTTATATCTATTACAAAGATGATTTATTTTAAGGTAAACTTTGCTAAAACTTCTATAATGATAAAATTATTACATTATTTTTGAACATACTGCCAAAATTTCTCCCAAAAATAAGAATGAATGAATAAGAAGTTTTCCCTTCCAAAAATACATTTTTCCTGTATACAATATTAACGCACACCTATCACGTAACAGGAAGGAACCTCCATAATCTGATTCCCAGCATCTCGCGACATCCCATGATTGGCACAAGGACAGACGAGTTACGCAGTGTATACTCAGTTGGCGTGAACGCTACAAATTTTCATACAAAAGGAAACTCAGACGCAAAATATATTTTTAAGGGAAACACGAACGAGAATTCTGGCAATAAAATTTTATTCTCTAGCGCCCCGGGTGTAGGCATATTCTGAACGCTGTACGTGGAGCGACGGCGTTAATCTAAAGTAGGCCCTAAAATTGGAATGTAAATGAATTTAAGTATTTTGTTAAAGAAAAAAAAGCGATCCGTTTTTGTCTGAATTGATGGTATTCAGATGGACGTTGTTGTAGAATTGAAACCGTTGAAACATTTATATTGAAATTGATCTTCTCTACGATTGTGTTTGGATTCTAAATTGATTTGAGCTAATTTGTTTCGTGTACTTACCCACGTTTTGTTTTAAAAAGGTATTGCTTCAAAAACATGTTTCATTATCAAAGACATTGACAGCATTCTACAAGTTTAATTCTTTTTACTAAACGTTTTAATTGCAAGAAACGTTTCATTGTGAATTAACAGGCCATGGCATTTATCTTTACTGTTACAACTATTGTGAACTCACTTCTCTCAAAGATGAAATTATAGGAATGTCATTTCATACTCTAGGTACTTTCAACTTAGTCTGATTTTAACCGATAGTTGACTTATTGTAATTGCATTGTTTATTTAGATTGCCTCGTTGGTCTAGTGGTCGCAAGCACGTCTGCGGAACATGAGATCCTGAGTTCGATTCCCAGTTCGGGCAGTGTCATTGGGTTTTTACATAAGGAATTCCTCAGTAGCAGCCACGGAGTCTGGATTTGCGCCCGGTTGATGGCAATAGGCTCGCCCCCTATTAAATGGGACTTAAACATAACTGGAAAAAAGTGGGTTATACTATTAGGTACACCTCGGCCTAACCCTACGGGGATGACAGGTGATATGTTATCTTGTGTTGTTTATTTCACCTTATGGTGTTCTACTGCATAACATTTTTAACGATTACTTGCAATGATGTTAGTATATAACATCATTGATTACTTGTACCACTAACATCCCACAATTCCGTTTATAAACCACAACCCAAGCTTGTGGAATACGTCCCCACAGATTACCATACAACAACAGTGTCGCAGCCTGGATATTCGTGACACGATCTGATTTTGTTCCCCGTATCGGTGTTTTGAAATACATTTATGGAACCTTACGGGGGGACGGCTGAACAAAATGGCAGGTGCCTGGATAAGAGGGACTAAAATACAAGTTAACTGTGGTTTTATTTTCTTTTTCACAGCAATTTGGGGATTGTGTGCTGTAGGTGATAATAAAACAACGTTAAAAACAGCAAGATTACATTTTTATGAAGTAAAGTAACATATTATAATGTGCCTGTAAGGTTGTCAGTTAAATAGTAAGTATGATGTACGAATCTATGTTTATCTATAACCCAACTTTATGGTCAATATTACTACGATGTAATTACTTACTCATAACAGTTAATTAATTAAACACATCAAAAGGGAAACTGTATAATTTCGACGTTAGTACGTTCCGCTCAAACATAGAACCGAAACGGAAAACAAGTTTCAAACTCCGTCGAAACATTTTCTATGTCACTGGAGGTTATTTTCTAATAGGCTGAAGTTAATTTAGACTGGCTGTATTTCCAGTCACATTTAGAATATTGGACTTGGACATCGATTGACCTGGATAAAGAATATAACTATGTTTTATGGTCTTCGCCCAGTAGAGGGACACGAATTTAGGCATCCACAAAAAATACGGACAGACAAGTATAAGAATAAGTAACGTTTATTTGTAAACTGAGGTATAATTACGAGGTGTGTGAGATGTTACATTATAGTTAGAATCTCTATTTTTTGCCGTGAAGCGTACAAATATATGTAAACACAACAAGGATAAGATAAAATTTTAATAAAAAACTGGCCAAGTGCGAGTCGTATTCACGCACACAGGGTTCCGTAGCAGCAAACAATATAATAAAAATATTTTGATGGCTCATTCATATGTTGTAGGTATTGTATTACATTGAACAGCAAAACTTGAATGTTTTTCATAGTATGCTAATCAAAAGCAAAGTTAGTGCTGCAGTTTGATGAAAAATGCCCATATCTCAAAAACTAATCATCATATTTTATTTTGGTTGAATTTTTTTTTTACGTTCTGTAAACTCACATTTTTTTTAGAATTCATCATCGTAATTTCAGCCGAAAGACGTCCACTGCTACAAAAGGCCTTCCCCAAGTGTCGCCACATTGACCAGTCCCGTGCGACTCGCATCCAGCGGATCCCCTCAACCTTCACCAGGTCATCGGTCCACCTAGTGGCAGGCCTTCCAACGCAACGTCTACCGGTTTACGGTCGCCACTCCAGAACTTTTCGCATCACTTTTCTTTTCCCGTACTAACCGAAAATCCATTAACCATAATTAACCATATTTAACAAAACAAGACGTCACCATTTAATTCCTTCCCAATTTCTTAATCCACAGTTTCAATGTAACACCCCATAAAGCTGAACACCGACATAATTTCCTCGCACACCACACAAATGAAAGGCTCAACTTTATAGCATTATATGCATAATACGGTAAGCGTTAAACTCTTCGCAACGGGACCACAAACTATCCACCGAAGGGATTTCGGAGAAATCTTTCACAAACCCCATAATATTCCTCGGGGACTATTAAAGAGGCCGTATGGCAGTGCATGTATAAACAATGTTTGGAATTGTTTTCGTCGGACCCTCGAATAGTTCGGCTGCTGGGGAAGGGTCGGGATAACTAGTGTGTCTTGTCCGGGCTTTAAGGAACTTTGAGTGATGAGTTCCTGCATGAATTTGTGTTGGTCTAGGAGTATGTTGGGTAAGAACGGTAGGTGTAGTGATGGCCTGTGGTTATGAGCGTGTTATCGTAGCCCCGTCTTGTGTTATCTGTGGCACTGTAAGGTTGTATTAATATTGTTATTGAGTTGTTGGGAATTGAGTCAGAATCTATAGTTCAAGATTTAAGATTTTAATGAGTAATGAATTTAGTTCAATCAAAAATAACCTTAATATTCTAGAACCAATTTTACAAGTAAGTAATTACAACTGATGTGATGGAAAAAAATACCCTGTTTAATTACTTAGACAAGGCCAAATAACAGACTAGAATTCACTAAAAAAGCGTTGGAAGAGCTTTTTGGGGCCACGATAATATTTTTCAACGTTATCCGGAACCTGCTTATAACTACTAACTTGCCGGCCGCTGCATTTAAGAAAAACCATGACGTATATTCTTGAATTTATACTTTTCATGGAACATGCCTGAGAGATATTTCTTGACGGCGTGTAAAGCCAAGTCGGAGGCCCATAGGCGGCATACAAACTCTGACACTAGGTTCTACACCAGGCCACACGATAAATAAAGAATGGAACATGCATGGAAAACATTAAAAAATGAATGATAACAACATTAGCTACACAAACACCTTGCTAATTCTTATTACTTTCTCCTAAGTATTCAGTAAATTAAAACATGCCTTTTGCAGAAGAAAATTACATTATATTCTCTGCGTTATCTTACTTATCCAGGCCTATTCTACGCCGTCTTCAAAATAAAAGAAAAGAATATAATACCTACAGGCAACTTATTAAAAGGTTCGTCGAAAAGGCTCAATGGGAAGTAATATTGTGTTTCGTAATTTCACGAATCAACATTTGTAATGTAAGGATGGAGCGGCATTGTCAGCGTATATTGAGGAAAAATATCTTCACTAACCTTTTATGTTTTGTTCGCAAAGAATATCATAATAATAGTAATAGTTATGGTGGGGGATCTATACATATAAAGAGCTCGGGTTTTTGGGTTATTAATTTGATGTAAAAACTGATGGGTAAGTAAATCCTAATCATGTCGGTGTAGGTAAGCTTTCTTATGGGTAGGCTTTAATGTTACTAAACTTGTGGTACTTGAACAGTTTTCAACTTTCAGGCACTTTTCTGTGTTCGAATAGGCTGCATCTTTTCTAATCTTAAGGTGTAACCAGCTATAAATGTTCTTTTTACAAGTCTTAAATCTATTTCCATCAATCAGATAAATAAAGTGTTTATACAAAGAAAGGTGGGCAAGGATCATCACTCACTGGACGCCTGAGGGTGGACATCGTCGACGAGGTCGACCGCGGCGAAGGTGGTGTGACGATCTGATCCTGTTCGCGGCGCAAACGTGGCCAGAAATTACACAGAACAGAGAGGTTTGGAGGGAGAAAGGGGAGGCCTTTGCCCAGCAGTGGGACACAATGTCGGCTATCAAAAAAAAAACACAAAGAATAGCATTTTATTTACATACGCAACCACAACCAGAATTTTTGCACAAGTAATTATACTACGTACTGGACTCTCAGAAATCCCGACTCATAATCATAATACACAACAAAACTCCATCTTACTTTAATTTCGGAATATAAATAGACGTCCAAAATCCGCATTCACTTAAATTTTAATACCCTCCAGAACACCACCACTTTGGAAGCAGTATATTATTACCATAAAACAAACTACCCTACATTCCGGCGACTTAAAGGATTACAGTCGAAAATCCACGGAACTAGAGAAAATAATGCGTAAATTAATAAATAAACAAGTTTACTCGTGTCAGGGGTTCCTGCCCGTATAATTGCTGGGAAAATAATCTTTCCGCTGGTTATTGGGCTATATGACCATTCGTGGGAACCGCCATTAAGTTTCACGGGAGCACCGGTACCAAGATGTCCGTGTTGATTAAATTAGACCCTCACATTAACGCGCATATGGCCCCACTATTTGTTACCTAGTTGTAGTTGCTAAATTAAATTCGTTGAATAATAATATTTTGTGTTGTAAATCTAAAAGTTTTGACGTTGAGTTATATTTGTAGGGTAGTAATGAAAGATGTGTGTTATATATTATGAATATAGGTTAAAATAAATTGTGATAAGATTTACGTAACATAATATCACGCCTGTAATGCCCAAAGGATTAGGCAGAAGTGTATATAAATGAATACCCACGATTTGCCAGTTATGTTTTAAGTTCGATGTACTAGGAGGCAAGTCGATTGCCATCAACCGGGCACAAATCCAGTCTCTGTACTGCTACTGAGAAATTCCTGATGGAAAAGCCTAAGAACACTGCCCGACCCGGGTATCCCAGGACCTCATGCTCAGTAGTCGCGCTTGCGACCGCTCTCCCAACGAAGCAGTTAGCAGTGTGATGATATTTTTTGTAGTAAGTGACAATTCTGTGATAACTGATAAGTTAACTCAATTTCTGTAACCTCTTAGATACAAAGTCTTTCTCTTGATAACCAAAAGAAGAAAAAACCTCACAGACCAATATTATGGAGTAAGGATTACACTAACAAGTAAATCAATAGGTATTTCTCGTTGAACACGAGCTTTTATCGTGCTCGTACAAGTCTGGTCTTACATTGAAAAAGAAAATACACCGTTATAAGTAGAAAATGTTAATCCTTTCCCAAAGGTTTTACGTACACCTACTCTCTATCTGGTACACATCTAGTGAATACAAAAAATGTACAGAAATGGAGAGAGATATTAAATATTTTCTTTTAGTGCTCGATATAATCTACCTACAGCGAAGAATGTTCCTTTAGCAAGAAATAAGAAACCTTTTACTAGTTCGTCTGAAACATTAATAACATCGGAGGTAAAAAAGCTGTCTCTAAATTAAATAAAACCTCGGTACTGGTTCTGGGAAACATAGAGCTAAAGCAAATGGAGTAAAAGATAGAATCTTTATAAAAGTTCATCAGGACATTCTGCAATTACCCACCTCGCCTTTCAGTCTGGAGGAAGGCAATGGGCGAAGAACTCATCTAACTTTAAACTGCTCTCACAATCCTCTTTGGGAGAACTTAAATTAATTTCTCAGATACAAAAATAGTTCCAGCAATATTCAATTCAAGTGCTGTTAATAAATTGACGGATGAATTTTGATCTTTGAGAGCTGAAATTATTTTCTTTGAAATAAATTATTAGGGGAATCATCATCATATTCTAGCCCTTGATACTCGTACTTGGGGTCACGGTTGTCGCAACGGGATTATCTATTCCATTCTCCCCTCTCGATCGTCACAGTTTCACTTACTATCTTTTTGTTCTTATCATTCCTCACACGATCCATCCTTCAACATTAAACTGACTTAAAAAAAATCTGTAACTTTTATGTTTTTGAGCGATTCTACATTCCTTGATGATTACATAAACTGCAACATAAAAATGAAAAAGCATTTTCTAGCGAATATCTTTTGAACATGCAAACCTAAAGAAATCATGGGAACGATCAGCGGCTTATCTTTTGAAGCAAAACTTATCTAAGACACACGATTTAGCGCTGGAAAAGGCCTTTACTTATCATGTTAAAACTAGTGAATTTGTAGCTCATAACTCAAATCATTTTAAGCCATGTTTTAAAATTAAAATATCTGTTTTGGGAGCCACAGTACAATTTAAACTGCGAAATAACTTTGCACTACGCGACGGGCAAAACTTTTAAAAGACAATCAAGACTTAAATGGAACTATCTAAGTCCTATCTCGAATTGTTCTAGTATATTTTATTCATGGAGGCTCAGATTTAGGATTACGTTTGTATATTTAGAGGATAATTATGATTGTAGCAGTCAATTTGACAAAAAACAAATACGATTTTGTAAAAAAACACTAATATGTCTTTGAATAATGACCGTTACATAATAGTGTTTTGTTTGACTTCAGTTATATTTTTAGTTATCTGATACAAATATTGACGAGCACAGTAAAAGCTAATCAAACATTATCGATTTCACTTTATGAAATTTTCCTAAGTACACGAACATAGTTAATATTTTTCAAAATTGTCTTTTTCAATTTTCCTCCGTTAACGTTATTTTTCCATCAAATTGGTTAGAACAGTAAGCGGATTTCAAGGTCTTGGTAATCTTTATAATGTTCTTAGACTATAGACGTGTGGTGAAGCAAGGGCAAGGCTTCCACTGCCAATACGGATTTGTGTCGGCCCTAATGTGATTGCGAACTTCCCGGTTTTCGAGAGCTAGAGAAAATAATATCGATATAAGTATGGGTGCCGAAGTGTGAAATTGGATTTCAAATCTTTTCAAGAACTTTTATGGATGAAAGAACCTAGTAGGTAACTGGAAAGGTAGGCTTTGTATTAGTTTAATGTTACCTTTACAGATAGTTTAGAAGTCTCAAAATTATGTAGAAACTCCTTTTCGTCGAAATATGGCCCTTGGTCAGAACTCAGACGTAAACAGTATTTATTGAAAATAGAGGATTTTTTTTTGTATTTTCCTGGAAAATATTGTAAGGACATGAGAAGAGAAGCTTGCTTCAGGTAATAAAGTTTAAGATGTACAAAACATCACTAGCAGTAAAAGGAAACCCGTGAAAGGTCGCAGAAAAAAAACTACCACCTACTAGATAATTCTCAAAGAACTAGACAAAATTGGTTCACAAAGTGTTCGTACAAAATGTAGGACATTGTATTTTTATGCGAAACTAAGTAAGCAAGTGAAGCAGCTGTCCTGTAGCCTCTGAAAGCGACACCTGCCGGCACCGGTTGAATATCAAACGAGCCGTGTCCGGGGCCGCGCCGGCCGCCCGGTCCGGACAAAAATGGACGTAAATGAACTCGGCACGCGTAACGAGCAATCTGAAAGCTGGAGGTAGTTAATCGTTTATTACTTACTTTATGTGAATCGAGAGTTGGTACTATTTTGCTGCTTTTGTAATATAAGTGATATATTATATATCTGCTCTAAAACTAGGATATCAAATTGTTTCATGTTGTCCGCCAGAGAGTTAAGTCCTAACCATTGATTTGGGAAAAACGTCACACACTTAACGATAAATAAACATTTTTGAACTGACGAAGACCTTTGGACACTTTTTACTACTTCAACTTATCTTGCTAGTATCAAAACACATTTACATTACATATTAGTTTAATGTTCATGAATTTGATCCTTAGATCATTACGGGAGTATTACAATCACGGAATTTAATCAAGCAATAAATGAAATCAAACTCTTTCATAGAAATAAAATACAATCCCACAAGGAAGCATCTTGGGCACATACTCTTACACAATCCTTTTAGTACATTTTTTATACATCCATTAAAATATTCGCGCGTTCCCCTAGTTCCGTGCATATGACACCTGTGCAATGCAGGCTACAGTGAATAGCAAACGAACCAAGACCCACCGCCACGCCACCCGTGAGGCTCGGACGCGCGTCGCTACGCCACTTAATTATGTGTGGTGGCGACGGATTGTGGTGAAAAGGTTTTATACTGACAAACGATGAAGTACATATCATCATGCTTGTACTTTCTGAAAGGTTAAGCAGAGGTGTGCGCTGTTGTACACCCAGATCACACTTAATATGTTAAATTCTCACATAAAAGGAGGCGGACCTATTGCCATCAACCGGGCATAAATCCAAACTCATCTGAGACCATTCTCCTTTAAATAAATGCCACAGGGAACCATCTTGGGCCCAACACTGATTATCATTTTCTTTAGATTATTAAAAATCCTGTTATTATTCCCGCGTGTCACCAGTTCCGTGTTTATGACACCTGTGCAATGCAAGCTATAGTGAATATCAAGCAAACCGAGACCCACCGCCGCCGTGCGGTTCGGACTTCGAACACGCGACACTACGCCACTTAATTGTATATGGTGGATTGGTGGCGACAGACTGATGTGGTTTACGTAAGATGCTTTACATAGTTGGAAATGGTGGAATAGAGTAATATATGACATGTCAAAGATAAGGGGAGAAAATGAGAGACCCCATGACTTTAGCAGTAACTGCTAGGAAATGAGAGGGACGAAGGAGACATTCTACGGTAATTGAAGTAAAATTTACCGTATTATAATTTTAATGTTTTCTTCCTCTTTCTCCTTCTTCTGCGCTTACAGTTTTAATAAATAATTAATCAGTGTACTGAAGTCCTATCGACATTCCTTTACACATTATCTGTTTGCCAGTGTATCATTTCAGGCATAATAAAATAGTAAACATGATTAGTTCATACATAATATGATTGTAATAATATTTTCATATTTTTATCGAAACAAAACATCCGAAGCGCTCTAAAATATATTTTTATGTTGGGTTAAAAATAAAGCAGTCCCATAAACCAATTTCCCCATAAATCACAAAACCTGACCTTACGTACACATCACATTGTGTCCGTTACAGTCCGTTTCGAGAACAATAACGATTTGAATTATTCATATAACCACAGTACATTCATTCACTTCCTTGTTTTGTTTTCCGAACAAATTATAAATAAAGGGTGTAACAAGACCCATAACGAAGCCAAAGGGCACTTGTTCTCTCCGTCAATGCGATCATTTTTTTGTTCTAGACCATACCTGGGAACCTTTTAGTTACTAAATATATATCTATATTGGGGTCAAAACACCAACTTTTTCGATTGTTTTTTAAAATACAGGTTTTTACAGTAAGATTTTTACTTTAAACACGTCCACGATCCCCGTACTATTAAATCCATTCATTAGCATAATGTTTTGAGTGCGTTACATTGAGTCTTACCGTAAAACTTGAATTTCACCCAAAAAAAGTCATTTCCCAGCAATAACTTTTGCGTAAAGTTATTTAGTTTGATGTACAGAATGCTTGGTTGACGGCTTCGTGAAGGGTCTTGTTACACCCTGTATATTAGCACTAGCTTTTGCCCACGGCTTCTCCATTCCAGATCTGAAATTATCCCAAGGGAACGTACTACAGGGATAAATAAATAAATGTATAATAGATTCCATGTCCTGACTTAGATGACTGCCTACCTGTATGCCAAATCCGTTTAGCCGCCAAAAGGCGTGACAAACCAACTCACTTTCACATTCATAATATTAGTTGAGAATGTGATCATACTTCAAAAAACAAAAAAGGGTAAGTTAGGTGCAGAAGGCCTAGGGTCGGCGATATCAAACAAATGCTTGCCGACAGTGCTCTTGAATTTATTTCATCGCTCAATTTATTGCTCTAAAAACAGTGAAGAAAAACATTGCGAGGAAACCGGCATGTTCTGGAAACTAACATTCGAAGACTTGTAACATACGTCAAAGAATGGAAGATACACAGCAGCCAGCTTATAACTTACCCAATCATCAGTGGTTAGTTATAAGTTGATGGTAGTTGGTGTATGGAGTCGACCTTCTCTATATATATTTGTGTTATGCTCCAAGGTACGGAAGAGGAAAGGCTTCGGGGTAAGCGGTACCCCGGGCTCTGTGTCAGGGTCAATTTTTATGAACGATTCGGGTTAAGGGGACCTTTTTCAAGTTGAATTCGATTGAGGGCTTTGTGAGTTTCGTTTTGATTGGAGTAAATAAGTGGGTGTATTGTATTATTTTTTGTTTTGTTTCGTATTGGGTTAGCAACAGAAACCACAATTTATTGTTGTTGTATGTACGGTAAGGTATTTATTTCCATACTTCATGATATTGCTACTGATTAATTATTATTTATTTTTATTAGGCGGACCGATGACCTGGTGAAGGTTGCGGGGATCCGCTGGATGCGAGTCGCACGGGACCGGTCAGTGTGGCGACACTTGGGGGAGGCCTATGTCCAGCAGTGGAGGTCTTTGGGCTGAAATGATGATGAATTAAAATATATATATAAATACTCCAAATTATATTAAAAGATTAGATCTCATTTATCTAAGTTTATCTTATACAGCTTTAAAACCAATACAACCAACAGAGCACGTGTGCAACTTGTTCCTTAGAAACGACTTCTTTCTTTAATTTACAACGGCCATTTTATAATGTCACGATGTTTTAAGCTGACAACTACTTAGTGTTTTCTTTTTCATTGTAAAAATCGTTTACTCGAGCTTGAACTTTTAAAATAAATTAAAGCACTTATAGTAATCAGCAGTTTTGTAATCTGGAGTTTCTCAGTAGTTGCCCGAAGTTTGGATTTGTGTCCGGTTGATAGCAATAGGCTCGCCCCCTATTACCTGGTACTTAAACATAACAGCTGCCGAATTGTTATATTATATAAGGCGTATTATAGGTCACCCTTTGGAAAACAGGCATGATATATGATGATTGTCATGTTAAAAACTCTAACTACGTACTTCATTACAAATTTTTTTTTTGAAACACACATTTAAAAAAAAAAATTGTAATGAACGTAACTGAAATAAATAATGTAGTTTTCACTGAAAGAGAATTTTTAAGTCTATATCAAAGTGCTGCTGAGAGCTTACGAATGCAAAAACCGACTTTTCCACGTGCTTTTTCAAAGTATTTTGGTATAATGGGTCTTCACGTAAAATGTGCTGCGTATAATGCGATTTCTGAACAATTCTTTAGTGAATATGGCTCGGGTAGCTAGAACCAAGGATATACAAATTACACGGTATGACACGCTGCTTGCAGCTTTCATGTGAATTTTCTTTATTATAATAAAACAGAAAAGACATAATGGTAAGATAATAGTAGCATGACTTTTGACATCTATACTAATAATATTATAAAAAGGTAAAGTTTGTAAGGTTGTAGGGGGTAATCTCTGGATCTACTGAACCGATTTTGAAAATTCGTTCACTAATAGGAAGCTACATGATCTTCGAGTACCATAGGTTATATTTACAACGTGGTTGTGGGTCAATTTCCGACAAAAACGTGAGTGTAGCCGCGGCCAACAGCTAGTAATTTTATAAAGAACAGAACAAAAGATTACGTTGAAGTTGTATTCGTTTTTTTTTTGTATCACGACATCATCAAATCAATGAATAGCGTTTCGATGAAAACTCAGATGGCCCAAAACCTTTTTATCATGATATAAAACCTTCCCGATATCAAGCGACGATGAAGTAACAAATATAATGTACATGTCACCAAACATACCTGACGTAACAAAATCTACATAACGCAACGTCTATAACGTTGCGTTATGTATGTTCCCCTATGCAGAAAGTATGCAAAATTCTCCTATCATAATAAGAGGAAAGTGGGGACAAAATAAAGCACTCAAGATAAAAGCCATATACGGCACATAACACATAACTCAAGTTATTTTTCAACTAACTCTCCATAATCAGGATAGAGCATCGTTCCCCGTCCTAAATAATGATTCGGTCCAGTCGGCCATTAATCCTTTCTGTTGAAATTTTCATGCTCTATTTGAAGGGTCGGAATGGTTTGGACCCTTTATTATAACAAGTGTTTTTGAGACCTCTTACGTATGGGTATTTTGGCATACTGTTTTGTGTTGAGTCATTTTTCTTTATCAAAGAAAGTTCATTATCCAATGCCTAACCCTTCGGGGGAAATACGCGGCGTGTCATGTGAGAAGTGAGAAAGTTCATTGTCGCGGTGCCTGTTCCGTGAATTACATCTGCGATCGAAACTATATTTGCTTTTGTTGTATAGCATAGTATTATATCATGATGACTCCATCACGTTACCGCTATCGGGACCCAGACCTTTCTGTATGAGAGGAAGTAAGGCATAGTCCACTACTCTGGCCACAGTGCGTGCGTGCGAACTCACATATTATCTTCTAATTTTGTCACATTAGTTCTATAAACTCGCGTTTCTCGAAAGCTTTCCATCTCTTATTATCTTCCTAGATCAATATTTTTTAACCTTCCTACACATTTCCGCAAACTCAGGTATTACTTGGAACCCTGTGCCCCCAAAGCGAGAGCCGCTTCAGCGATAAACACATACTTTGACGTGTAATCCGGAGCCAATCACGCGGTACTCGCCAAAAGTCACGTTCCGGGCGAAGTGTCTCAAAATAAGCACGCGTCACGGTATTGATTGGAGAGGAATTGACATTGCCGTGTTACCTTTAGCCTTTAGTCATATCCTGACTTCTAGTGGGTTTAATAGGGAGAAGAGTACCTGTACCTTTATTCTTTGTTTTTAGTTGTGAGACGAGTTCCAATGATTAGTTACCAATTTTTTTTGTAAATTCAATTATATTTGGATTAGTTGTGGATTCATCAGGTTTACGAAACTAAATCAATGAGAACAATCGACTGATCAATGTACTAGACGCCATACAATAAAAACTTCACCTAAAAAGTTCAGTTATTAACGACTGATACTGTGATACTCAAATTAGGTATTGCTATTTTCGTTCACCTTGAATTGGTTGATTGAAATTTTTGTTACAATGACAATCAAAAACATTGTTGTAATAATCAATACCATTGTCATATTATTCACCTAACCTTAATTACCCTTTTGAAACAAAAGTGCCTAAACTAAAAACAGAACACAGAACTATCCTGCCAGATACCTACAGAGGTAAGTAAGTACAATAACACGGACGAGCTAAGAATTAGTTTAGTATTCGCGGCGCGCGCTACATTATACAACAGTTTCAGACTTGGAGGCGGTTGGGCTATTGCTGACGTTAGCTCGCAGATTTAGTTTTACTCGGAAACACACGTTTATTAAAAACCACTTG
Source organism: Eugnorisma glareosa (assembly GCA_947578425.1). NCBI lineage: Eukaryota > Metazoa > Arthropoda > Insecta > Lepidoptera > Noctuidae > Eugnorisma > Eugnorisma glareosa. The sequence goes on from OX387970.1 coordinate 1,210,096, forward strand.
GAACATCACGCTAGTACTTCCGGAAGGAGTAGGCAGGGAGTGTGTACTACACTCAAATGTGTGGCGGTCCTGGTTATAAACCATAATTGATTGCCATTTATTAGTTTAGTCTACGTACGGCCTAGACACAGTGACATTCTATTTCAACTGTAATAGAAAAGTAAAAAACGTAAGGAATTTTAATGAAGCTCCTAAACCTGCCGAAACACTTTGAAACTCGTTGTAAAAACCTTTATAAAGTAACTGCCAGTTGGCTAAGCCCTCTGGACTGCTAGGTATACCCATCATCTTCCCGCCCTTGTCCCACTCTACTTGCATAAGCATAGCATAATCAGCCTTTAATGTTCCCACTGCTGGGACACTCGGCCTCCTCTCCATGAGAGGGAATGGGCTATAATCCACCACGCGGGCCCAGAGCGGGTTGGTAGATGTCACATGTCTTCGAATTTTTGGTTCTAGGACATGCCGGTTTCCTCACGATGTTTTCCTTCACCGTTTTTTGAGAGCAGTGGTGATGGAATAAATTACACAAAGTAATGCGCCTGCCTGGGTTCGAACCCACGACTTACTGTTCGTAAGTCGGGGCCGGCACCACTGGGCCACCGCTGCTCTCCACTCTACTTGGGGTCGGCGTAACTATAGTTTCTTCTTCCATTCTCCCCTGTCAGACATCACGGCATTATTTTCTCCATTTTCCCTCTGGACTGCTACTAAAGAATAATAAAATTAAAAGTTGAATATGGAACGAACTATCCTTCATGATTAACAACGAAACTTTAAAGGAAACTAAAGCAGATGACACACTTTACCGCATAACTGTACATTGCGGGCTTTTCATCCAGCAATACAATTCCTACACTCGTACCGTCTCCCAGCACGCGCTGGGAGCGCTCCTATTCTCAGTCGGACCCACGCCTCGCTAACATATTCAGGTAAACCAGACAAATGTCAAGAAACAAGGGATGTTCTAGTTATTCGTAGCGCGCTGCTCCACTTAAATTATGCAACGGTTTAGACTCGCAGCCGTGTGGGTTCCTCAGACATTTATTTACATCCTAAAGTCAACTTCAGTTTAGAAGCTGCCCTTCAGGAAGAATTTGCTTTGATTTGTGAGGGATTAATTATTCGTGAACTGTATGCAGTTGTGTGGTTAGTGGATGTTTCCTCGTAGGCATTGCAGGCGTCACGTCTCAGCCGCCGCGGGAGACGCACCGGGCGTCGGGGGCCACCGTAGGCGCGGGCCTGTGGACGGTGAGCTATGGGCTAGCTCGCCGTCCGTCCGTCCTATGCGACAGGCCGTGTCGACGGCGCGTTCGTGTTCCACGCGCGCCTCAAAGAGAGTCAGCAAACAGGAAGGGGTCCGTAAGGACCGACGCCTGCCAGGGTTGCGGGACTGTTCGAAAGAGATACCGCGGCCCTGGAACACAAAGGGCAAAGGAAGGAACAGGGATGGGTTTTAGTCAGTAAAAGTCTAAAAAAAAAGGCATTGCAGGCGTATGGGTTTATTTTAAAGTTATTTGGAATTCCGTCTACATGCCTGTGTAGGAATTTGAATCAGATATTTAAATTAGATAACAAACCAGAATAAAAGAATGAACAGCCGAAAACATTTTAGTGAGAATATTTTATTTTCAGCATTTATTTGTTTTGATGTACCTGTTATTTAAATTGTTTCATGCTACCAGTACCAACTCGCCTGTTTAGTTATTTGAATGCCAAAATTATTAAACCATGTTACACCGAAAATTGTATTCTCCCCAACAATGACACAGCCGAATAAAAATATTCAAATATAGACATGCAGATATTAATTAAAAACACACTCACAAACCGCCACGTCACATGATTGACGCGGCCATACGCGGCTATACGCGCCGCGCCGCAAAACTTCGCGGAAAGGGGTTTGATTAATTTGTTTAATTAAAACCTGACGGGATCGGAGTAACCTTTACGTGGGGTTCGATGTATTTAGAAAAATGCAATATTTTGGTGCGGTTTGTTTATTAATATTTTTATTAATTTCAAACTTCACCTAGTTTGAAATTAATAAAAATATGTAAATAACTATGTAACACTAGGTCGAGGATGATGAATTGAGAGTACCATGATAGTTTATATTACACAAGAAGGAATACGTTATGAAGTATTATACGTGACAAAATATTTGGATTTCGGCCGAAATGGTTTTGTTCGACAGCAACCCATTTAAAAGCGAACTCTGGCAAACAGGCCTTTTCCAAGAATGAAAAACATGGCAATGAGAATTTCATTTCAAAGAACGTATGTTTTTTCCCAAAATAAGGGTAAAAGAGGTACTTACTTCACAAAAGTTAACAGTAAGCTATGTTTACAAAGCAAATAGAGCAAACACAGCACCTCTTAATTCAAAATGCAGGAGGCGAAGGTTACCGAACAAACCCTTATTCATTAAATAAACACAACTTTGTATTGACCTTGGAACCGTATCGGTCAGAATAAATAAGCCCAAGGTTGGAAGTTTGCGAGTCGAGGACTTATTCCGCGAAAGCCGAGCCATTTTGCGAAACTTTACTGCAGCGTAAGACTTATTTTACTGTTTTGGTACATAACAAATATTTGAGAGAGGAAGTTTTTAAAGTTGACTTTGGTGAGCTACCGTATCTTTTGGATAATTTGAGTGAACCTAAATATAATTGGTATAATTATGGACAGGATGAAAATGTTGATTGCTTTTAATATACGCAAAATTGAGACACCGTATAATACATGTGACAAAACCCCTCAAAGACTCGTGTTATTGTACACACGGCTACACATCAAGCTATACATTTCCAGTATAAGCTGACCTCGCATTGTACGGGAATCCTATACAATGCGAGATCAGCATAAACTGGAAATGTGTAGCTTGATGTGTAGCCGTGTGTACAAAAAAAATATCACAAATATAAAACATTTAACGGTGCAGAACTTAGTTTCCACAGCTTATCTAGTACAAAGTGAACTCATGCAAACTAAGGGGCATGCTGATACATTTCTTATCTGCAGAAGAGTTCATGAGTAATGTAACTTATTTAATTATTATTTTTTAATATATTTTAATTTTAATTTATTGTAATTTTTAACTTATTTTGATTTTGTATTTGATGCTATTTTTAATGTTTAATAAGTTGTGTTTTTACTTTTTCTTTTATACAAAACTGACCTGTAATTGTTGATAATTATTAATAAATAAACTAAACTAAACTAACTCCAAAAGTGGAGAGATTTGGAGGAGATGAAAGATTCCTAAGGTTGAAGAGGAAGAAGAAGAATGTACCTGTATACACAATACACAACCTGGTACTTAGGCATCTGTGTATACACGTCGCATCATTGAAACAATCACCAGGGATGTAGGTGAGACAATACTAGTAGCTGTAGTAGTCATTTATAATGTTATTTTCTTTAGACATAAAGACAAACAACATATCCATTCTCCTGTCATCGATCGCCCGCACGTCTGCCACTACAATCCTTGTCACAATCACGACTCCACCCAGAGAGGCAGGGTAGAAAGGTCCTCGTAAAGACTCATCGATAGGCGATGAAGCGGACTGTAATACTGCAGATAAAGATTATTGTTTAACGCTCACAATAGCACGAGTTATGGATACTCACAATGGAGTACAGCTTTATTGTATAGAGCCCTAGCGCGGGTATATGGGGTTAGAACGTTATCAGTAGGGTTTATTAAAGTACTAAATTAAGCTTATATCTTGAACAGTTATAATGGGGATATTTATAGAATTATCCGGAATAACATGATAATATATTTGTCATCTTTGTCGTATTTATCATCTGCATTGTATGTTATTTCTGGTATAGGTTTCTATTCTTTACAGAATACATCAACACTTCGGCTAGAGTACCTACCAGTGATGACTTTTTATCATTTATTTATTGCAAGTAGATACTTGAGTATTATATCTGTAGACGTTTCTCTCTTAATTATCTTCTCTTATTTAACTATTCTTCTTCTCTTTTAGAATTTATGGTAGTTTTTTTTTATTATTTGGGCCCAGCAGCAGTAGTGATACTGTTACTACATCGCTTCATATCTTTCAGTTTATTACAGTATTCTACATTAACGTCACATGAGGCTACCAATAAAAGCTATTTCGGAAATCAACCGTTCATACTCCAGTAACATAAATCAAAAGCTGTTTTAAACGAATGTTGTTCAATAATGTATGAAGGGCTGTACAAATACTCCGTGATTTCCGATTCCGAATATATTTTTATTATTGACAGCCTTGAATTATGAATTATTTAAATGTTATTTGGCGTTCAAACTCAGTTTAATAATTTAGTTTTAATTTGTGCTTTAGAAACAATTTAAACTGTAGCATTGTATTAACTCCTGATTATTTGTTTAAATGTTTGTATTGAAATGTGAGACGCAGCAGCCAGATGCGACTGTAATGTGCACTTGTCTTTAAGTCCGTATTTGACACTTTAGCACTGTTCTCAATAGCTTTAGAAAAACAAAGACTTTTATAAATAATTAGAGTCAAATCTATTGCGTTTCCATCATTAAGACAAGATAAGATAATTTATTTGCATACAACATGGTATACAAGGTGTCATTAAAAAATATAAGATCGAACATGTTTTGCTTAAAAGTAAAACTAAAGCTTTAAAACTCACACTCACTCACTCTCTCTCTCTCTCTGCATTTCATCGCGGCATCACCCATTGTTGAGGTATAATAAGCCTTCCCTCTCTGCTGTCTTGTAAACATCACGTAAATCATTTTAATTTATAGTAAAAATTCTTCACTTCAAATATACCACACCCTAGCTGCAACGCCAAACAATTCTAATAATGACATGTCTGTACAATGACACGTGTCAACACATGTCATTTGTCACGTGTTCGAGTGACACGAGTGGGATTTGAACGAGTGAGTTGTGTTGTAATCACGAAGTGAAAGGCAGAAAGTCAATTCTTGGGACGTGCAATAAAAAGTAACTATAAATGGCGACACAGGAAATCTAGTAGTGGAAAGTTTAATGAAATCATATATCCAGCTGTGAGCATGGTTTCAAAGGATCGAGGATGATTTCACAAAGAAACCAACCAAAATATAATAGGTTATGTCATTAAATTGATGGAAAATTAATTAATCAAACTACCGGTTACCCAACCCAACGGTTACCCAACTCAAAAGAAATTTATTTCAACTTAACAGTTTGTAGATACTTTTAATTGTAATGTACAAGTCAGAGAGCCTAAAAGGGCCAGACATAGTTTTATTTTGTTCTACAAGCGATTGAAATAAATGTGTTCAGCTAACACGAAGACATTTTCTGCCTTATATCTCTATAAATTAGTAGCGATGGTATTGGCATTTTTGCGTAAATACATTCTTCAAAAAAATCTTGTGCTTAATACAAAGTAGAACTTCTGATTCCATCAATAATCTTGTAATAGCGAGCTGTGGTACAATCGCGCGCGTCTTGGTCGCGTGATAGATGAGCCTTGTCAGAGCTATGTTCCAGTTTATTTCCAGATTTAACTACTTTTACGACTTCTTTAACGTCCCATCTAACTTCTCTAACTTCCCAAATGACGATGGCTCTAGTTGCGTGAAAGACGACGGCATTTATAATGGTGTTTATCGATATAACAGTTTCTAGGTTTTTTTAACTCCCGAGCGATGGGTAAAGCAGAAATGTTTTATATTTCAGTACATTCAAATCCCATGTTAAAGAGGGCGAACCTATTGCTACCAACCGAGAACAAATTCAGACTCTATTGCTACTGAAAAATTCTCGATAGAAAACTTCAATTTTGTCTAGATGTATTTAAACAAAAATAAGTATTTGAAAGGTTGAGTAACTTTTTTAGATTTCTAAGAATTGAGCAAGTAGTAAATGACCTTTTGTTTCTAAGGAAAGGATAGTGGCGAACTCTCAAACAAATTTTTGTTGACATTTTTTTTTGGCGTCTGCCTATGAAAAATATGTTAAAATATTGAGTTTGAATTCCTGAACAATTTTGTCTTCAGTTATACTTTTATAGGAAGTCAGGAATTAAAGATATTCCAGTTTGAAGTTTTAGAGGTTATGTTTATTCTTGTCAACAACAGACTAATCGAAAAAGAATAATAGAAATGCATTTATACAAAATAAACTACGCAATGCGTATTCAGAATATTAAGTCCAACCGACAGGTCTGGCACATGGCCCACATGGCCACATGAGATGTAAGTAGGTACTTATTTATTTAATAATCTTAGTCAACTATCATAAGAGCAATTAGTATGATTTATTACGATGGTAAGGGTAGGTCAGGTATAGAAAAAGAAACGTATTTTTTTAAATATTTATTCCTCATCTTCTCTAATCACAGTGTCAACAAGAAAACCTGCGGGTGCTGAGATATTTGGTTCAGCTGTAGTTAACTGGTGCTCGCCTTTTAACAATGATTCTGGTATGAATGTTTTTTGGCCACATCCTTTCAACAAAGCAATGCTATCTCTAAAACCTCCTAAAATAAAAGCCAAAGTCATTGTTTCTGAAATTCAGCCTTAGAGCAGAATACTCATTACTAAATAAACTAAAAAAGATTTTGTAAAAGTTCAGTGATCAGTTCAGTACAGTACATGTCATTACGCATGTTTTTTTCGTTGGGGATTTTGATACGGTGTCATTTTTATGAATTAAAAAATTATAACCGCTATATTCTTAGCACAAACAATATTTTTTATTATAACATAAATTGTATTCTGATGCAGAAATGTATTTACAAAGTATAAATTAATGAAATACGTAAATCCAAGCATTTTATGTAACTTGTCTAAGATTTATATTCCATGGCAACATTAAAAGTATAGCTGAGCCAAAAGTCATGAATTCAAGCCATATAGAAAAAATCTAAGCCATGATTATATAGTCTGCCGTCAAACGGTGAATGGCCGTAACTACTTTAAAGTATATTTTGCGTAAATGACAATTTTGTCTGAAGTGAAGTTTTAAAGCACTGTCGATAGTCTTTACTTGTCTTATTTTATATGATAATTTAACTGTGGCTACGAGCAAATTGGAGCTTTATTAGCTAGACAGAAAGATAGAGAATTTCTTGCTGAATCCGAATCAATTTTAACTAATTTTTGATAAAAATGTTAGTTACCTCCTTTCACCGTATGACGGCAGTATTATCATCAATAATCTAGTCAATAAAGCTCTTAATTATGACGACTTTTTTTCCAGACTTTCACAGGCCTTAAGCTTGATTTGATAAAACTTTGTTAATTATTTCGTCGGTGTCTATCACAGTGACATACGTAGACGCTTAATAATTTAATCAGCAATTTATTCGCCACTTTTCTTTTGATTTAGAATGGAAGTAAATACTGTGAATCAGAAATTCGACGAATGAGGGTGACAAGTAAGTACGAATTACTGATTTATAAAAAGGTCTTCGGTTAACCTACACGTGTTTAAATAAATTGGAAATTTCACAAAGATCAGTGCGACGCAAATTTTTGTTTCCTTTAGAAGTTTGATACGTTTTGTACCAACCATTGAGCGTTGCATCTGTATTCATTTTTCCCATCAAAATGTTTACAGATTTATGGATGGTATCTCAACAGGCATCCGATCAGATATCCGATCCGATCCGGGTTTGCAACCAACTATAAATTTTGTTGGTAGACTCAGCGCAGCATTGAAAGCTGGACCGATGACCTATGGAAGGCCGCGAGAATCCTATATCCTGTATGCTAGAAGCATAGGACCGATCGATGTGGCTACAGTTGGGGCAGTGTTAAGGCCCGGTAGTGAACATATTTTAGCTGATGTGATGATAATGATGACCATGGTTCGCCACTTGGTGTTCAAGTATAATACAGACGCCACATCAAGATACTACAATCTGACAAATTTCTTTAATAGATATTCAACTTTATCGCTCAAGCATTAGGTTCAAGATTTATTGGGAAAATTTGACAGTTTCTGGTAGCTTGATAGATAGATTCATTTATTTGCCTGAAATATGGTATTTTACAGATTTTATAACGCATTCACAATAGATCTTCATAATCCGCTTACTAAATTCAGCATGCAAATTTTGCGATATTAACAATGATTCTAATTTAAACAAGATTAATTAAATTCCAATGTCAAAAAATAAAAAAGTACAATATCAAGAATTTTCTAGATTATCAAATTTTACAGATGTCAAAGAAGAATAATTAAATTACATATAGTCTAAATATCAACTTACAAATTACAACCGAAGCAGTTATATTACAAAATATGTCAATAGCTTAAAAATAAAAATGTCAAATTTAATTTTCATGTCATGCAACTTTCCCATTTGTCCTAAAGTTCATAAATTCCTTAATACTATAAAAAACAGTTTTCGATAAGCCATGCTTTGAGATTCTTTTGAAATAAGTTGGTTCTCAGTTCTCTAATAACCTTCGGTATATTATTAAATATCTGTATTGCCATTTGACTAGTGTTTTTGTGGCAGTACGCTGTTCTACATCTTGGCATTGCTAATTTAGATGGATCCCTTGACATTTTGCCCACCTTATAAACATTGACGCTATCGGCTGTACTGAATAGGTCCCATTTCCAGTATGTACAAGCATGCTAACGTTAATAATTTTTGTGTTTTTAAAATAGGGCTGCACGATTCTAATGGGTCTGCACCAAACACAGCTCTTAAACACTTTTTTTGCACAATAAATGCCTTATTGCTGTCCGTGGAATTACCCCATATAATTAAGCCGTATCTTAGCACAGATGAGACATATCCATGATAAGCTAATAGCGCGGCATTACGTCCTACCGTTTTCCTCAGATTTCTTAGTGCAAATGCAAAGCTGTTTAATCTATTACAAATATTTTCAATATGTTTTTTCCAATTACAATTTTTATCAATTATTATGCCTAAAAAATTCGTATGGTCAACTTCTTCAATTTCATTATCACCCCTAATAATTTTCATTGCTTTATTAGCCATTTTGTAATTCGAAAAATTAATATATTTTGTTTTGGAAAGATTCATACATAAATTATTTTGTTCAAGCCACTCTATTATAGTATAGATGTGCATTTATATCTCTTCATTTCAACATTTCCACATTATACTAAATATCTGTTCGTTCCAAGATACAATCCGACCCGGTAGAAATAATATGTGTAAAACAAAAACGTAAGGAAATAACAGCTGAAAAATGGTCTGTCGTAAGAAATAACCTACCGATCATATTTTATGCGATATAATTGTGGAGAGAGCCTTCTTCCTTTACGTTATGTATTGTTGGGTGCCATTTGTTTTTAGATAAATATTAGGTGTCTTTAGAATTTACTTGTTTGAGTTATTTAAAAGCTCCTGTATTTCTATTTCTGAACAATTTCCATGAATATAGTGCTACTAAATATGTTAATATAATGAATACCAAGTACTAGCTGGAACAGATATCTATTTTTCTATAGAAATAGCCAGCATTAAACAATTCAAAGGAATTAATTCATTATTATTTTTATTTATTTTCGCACTGTAGAACATTACCTACTCAGATAAAAAAGGAGTATGTATTGAGTAGTATACTGCCTCGATTGTCTAGTGATCGTAAGTGCGACTTCTGAGCATGAGGTCCTGGGTTCGATTCCCAGGTCGGGCAAAGTGTCATTGGGATTTTCCATCAGGAATTTCTCTTTAGCAGCCACGGAGTGTGGATTTGCGCCCATTTGATGGCAATAGGCTCGCCCCCTATTACATGGGACTTAAGCATAACTGGCGAAATGTGGGTGTATTATTAGGTACACCTCTGTCTAACCCTTCGGGGATTACAGGCGTGATGTTATTATAATGTTATGTTATGCATGTATTGAGTAGTTCAAAAAAAGGATACAAGCATAACAATTTTGCTTTAATACGTGGTGAAGGTGGGTATTGTGAGGTTAGTTATTAAAGAAAGTAGGTATTACATTGTACGAATATACGTATACTAACCGACCCCTCAATTGCAACAACAACCTGGCAACTTTTAACTTATCTTTATTTTTTTCTGTTAGAACTTACCTTCACAGTTTTCTTTCAGCAATCAAATCTTTTACTTAAGTAATGTATTATCTAATCAACTCCCCTTTCACCCTAACCAAACAAATTACGATATTAAAAACCTTGCGCCGTACTGCCCCCCTATGTTTGCACAGGGAACCTGCGGATCGGGCCGCCAACTTAAATTATTCAGGAACGGATATTGCACTGCAGTAATAAGCCCGTATCACGCGAACGATTTCCTTATTTCATTTCCTAGCTAACAGTCCGCAATACACTTCATTTTATACCCAAAGATTTAAATCGTCAGATCACCGCATGTGTTGCGTGAAAGACGACTTACAAAAGATATATAACGCCATGAAGCTAGAAGGACATACTTACATTGTATTTATTTGTAATCTTCTTAAGAATGGCCAGGTGCGCGTGCGCAGTCGTCGCAACCGGCGTGAGCGTATGACGAGGCGTATGAACGTGAACGCAACAAAAAGCGCAGCTGCAGTGCAGCACGTGCAGAGCGCGGGCGTTCGCGTGCGTGCAGCGTGTGCAGTTCACGTTCTGTAGTTTCTGCCATCCCTCATGTATATAAGTATGTGTATAAAGGTATGTGCTCTCATATGTCACACCATCATCGTATGCCTAGCCTTTCCCCAAATATGTTGGGGTCGGCTTCCAGTCTAACCATTGAATACCAGTATTTTACATAGAGCGACTGCCTATCATCTGACCTCCATAACCCAGTTAGTACTAACTGGTATTACACGATACCGCTTGGTTAGACTGATTGCCAGACTTTTGGGCTACTGACTACCTGTAACGACTATCAAAAATCTAAAAATGACAACTGGGTCCAACGGCTTAACATGCTTTTCGAGGCACGGAGGAAACTCGGAATGTAATGGGTTGTCACCCATCCATAGACCAACCTAGACAAACGAGCGGCTGTTAGAGCTGAGAGAGCTTATAAAAAAGTGGACATTTAGTTCCCTTCAAAATGGTCGAGTTGAATGGTGCTGATCCATGCGTCATGTTCGTGAACAGGCGCTGTCAGTTGGGACTGGTCATCTCATAACTGCCACGGGTATTTTTTTTTTAATACATTGTTTTTAAATTGTTGATTTCATCGTTTACTCTGGACGCTCTTAATGTGCACGTCTTTCTACATCGTTCTCACATATATGTATAACTCAACATGAATGATGTAACCAAGATCTTGTAAAAATGTTTTGATTGAAAATAGTGTCTATGGAGTTTCTTGCCCATTCTTCTCCATAGAGATCTACGCTTTGGAATGGGCAACTACAGTACTTTCACAAGTTATTATGCTTTGTGTCTGTGACAGTAGCTTCGCCTTTGTTTTTCTGACTTTCAAAAGTGCCTGCTAAGGTCTAATTGAAATAAATGCTTTGAATTTGAATTTGACACACTAGGAAGTTAAGAGTGGTACCATAACACCTATAAATTCCAGCAGACTGATCGAGACAATACAACAATATTAGTGTCGTTGTCAACGACAGATCATCTTTTGACGTGGTATTTATCGATTGAAGTCTATGTTTATAGCGTAATTATGAGGATTTCGCTTCGAGATGCTTTGTTTTGTCAACGATTGTTTGCCGTGCTTGAATGCGGGTATTGAGAATTTGAGCTGCATTACTTGAGTAACTTGGAATCTAGAGGAGATATGGCGATGAATGAGTTAGTTCAAGCTTTAAATATTTCTGTTTTATGATTTAAATTTGCATTTCAAGTTAATTTAAATTTAACAATTAAAAGTTAAAACTAGCGACCTGTCCTGACTTCCCACGACTGCAATTTACTAATGACGAAAGTGAGAAGTGCTGTTAGTATGCACACAACATAAAAATTCGGTCGTGCCGTCCTCAAATGATGCTCTGTCATACATGTCGTAATTTGTTTTTATTTTTGTTGGTACCTTGCTATTAAGTCTAAAAGCTAGTTTGGTTTTAGTTTCATGACAAATTGATTGATAAATGCGGTTAAAATACCCGGCAATAGCGTTCAAATGGAATCGCAAAATTTTCGTTTGAAATTGGTGTTGAAAGTGAGATGAAACGTGAAAGCATTTGGTAACCGCTGGTATTAGCTTATAACATACCTTGACTCTTATTTCCATGAATTTTAAACTAGCCAGTGAATTTATTCAGCGACCGCCCATAGAACATCATGACAATTACTTACCCGAGCAGCTTCCAACAGAAAGACAATAGACACAACACAAACACTTTTAGACCCCTTCAATCCCAGTTTAAAGCCCGAAAAATGGACCTCTCCAAACATAATTAGCGAAACGCAATTAAAAATGTAAGAACTGAAGCGCTCCTAATCTGTGTTTTATTTAATTTTCTGATTACAAAGGCAGTACTTTTCTGAAAATAACGCAAACGTTGTGTTTTTTTCTCAGATAATCTGATAATGTCGGCGAACCTCCGGGGAGGTCGCTTTGTCTCTTACTTTGAAGAGTTCAATTAGAGGCCAGAACGTGAAACCGAGGAATGCAAAAATATACTAACGAAATTATGCCATCATACCTTAGTTATTTACTTCGGGCAGTAATTGTCTATAATCTTCTCTAACTCGAGTTGAATTTTTGAGAGACTGTTTCAAACAATACGAGTACCTACTATAAATGTGAAAGTAACTATGTTTGTTTGTGTTTGTGTGTTGTTTGTGTTTGTCTGTCGGCCTGTTACCTTTTCACAGCTAATCCGCTGAACGGATGTTTGGCACACAAGTAGACCATGACCTAGACGAAGAAAGGATACTTTGTATCGCGGTAGTACCTACGTTACCGTGTGATAATTTCCGACCGACACTACTTGTATTCCTCTCTACCGTAGAATTTTACTTATTTTCGTGCTCATAAGCAACAAGCTGACAATACAACATAATCGCAGAATTCAAACACGCGATGAATTTTTGAGATACAGCTCAAAGCAGCGCTCGAAACGCTACTGCATCGCGGCACGAAATGAATTGACAAAAGAGTTAAAAGTTTAAATCTCGTGAGCTACTGAGTCGATTTTAAATTCTGTCGCTACTTTATGTTTTGAAACAAAATATTCAAGCGGTCATTTTTATACTAGTTGTCGCAGGCGCGATTGTTGGGCACGAGGTCCCAGATTGGGCAAAGTGTTATTGCGTTTTTCCATTTGGAATTTCTTAGTAGCAACACCCGTGTCTGTGTATTTCGAGCAAATAACACTGATGGCAATAGGCTCACTCATTACATGGGACTTAAACATAACTAATAAGAATAAATATATTTTTAAATGTTGTAAATGTTGTAAAATACAATATTTTATAAGGAATATTTAAACATGTAAATAATTTGTAATATATAAAGGATATATTAAGAAAAAAAAAATAAAAAAAAGTATTACAAAGACGTACATTTAGGCACAGTAGTGTTATTTCTCAAACAATGGTATAATTAGTGCTTTTAAGTAAACTAGAACTAAAATATATTTAACAGTGCAAGTAACGATAGTGTTGAATTCAAACGTTTGGCAGCGATCTGCTCGAACTAGCGAAATGTGGATGGTAAATATAAAATATCGCTAGACATCACACACAGCGCCATCTAGGTGCCACACTAAGCTACGAGGCTTGTGTCGTGGACACCAGATAGTTGATAATACTACATAGATACTTTTATGTTTGTAAATACGAGTACATACTTATTATACATATAAACATCCATGACTCGGAAACAAATGTCCATGCTCATCAAACAAACATTTGCTCCTACCGGGATTCGAACCTGGGACCCTAAGAACGTAAGGCAGCCTCACTACCGCTGCGCCATTCGGGTCGTCAAATCGGGTAAAGTGAAATCTGGTGATTCATGTGGAATAAAATGCCTGTAATTTAAACAGTTTTGATAATAAAATGTTGTAAACTTAAGAGGGAGAGGTAGACCAAAAGCAAGATGTACGGATTGTGTGAGGAATGATATGAAAGAACAAGGAATGAATGATGGATTGACGGCTGATAGAGGAATGAAAAGAGCATGAGTTGCCATGACCTCAAATAAATATGATAAGGGCAGGAAAGGGATAATGAGATGTAGTAGTGAAAGAAAGACGAAAGTAGTCTGACTATGTATGTACATCTAAACCGATTTAACTGCCATCTTAAGCCATTGTATAGTCCACAAGCAGGCCATTACCATCAACTATCAAAAGAATGACGTCAATTAACTGTACAGCTGGCAAAGTGACAAAGTTGAGCGTCCCTCTCAAATAGTTGAGAACGTCTCTTCTGTCATTAACAAGTTTGATAGCGGACATCAATCTGGCCCGCGGTCGCGCGCAATATAACTTAATTACTTTCATCTGTTTCAGTGAGGAATTCCACCATATAGCTAGGAGTTGATTTTCGTTCTTAAAATCCTAAATGCTAGATCGTCCAAACCAGTCTAGCAGTACGGAATGTATTTAAAGCGCAAGCGCTTCATGAGATAGTACACTGAAAAAAAAAAGTATTGGCACAATCAAGATTTTGTTTAGATTGACTAAGTAACTTGTTTGCATCTGCCTATCAAGCAGAATGATCACAGCTACTACTTTTATTTGATTGAGATTTGAAACGGGATCTTGATTGGAGTTATCACAAAACCTATTTGCAGCAATCAAGTCAAATAGTAATAAACACAACCAAATAATGATAAACACAACCAAGAAACTTATTTAGCGCAAACATTTATCGCAAGATTTGATCAAGTGGTATGATTAATACAATTAATTGCAATGATAGATGCTATCAAGTCAAATGATCTTTATTGACGTAATCAAAATGCTTGATTGACACAACTAACTTATTTTGTTACAGTTAACATTTTTTTAACTTGTCTCTTTTTTAACTCTTCTGCAATGATGTCATGTTAAGGGTAATCAAGAAAGTTGTTTGAGCGTTCAATCAATTGAACTAGTATTGCTGCGATCATGTCGAGATGATCAACTCAACTAAGATTTTAATTAATCTAATCAAGGTAAAAAGTCACTTGATTGGCGTGCATTTTTTTCAGTGTAAATGAAATAAGTCTTGAAAATATGTAATAAGTTTGAATAGCATTCTGCACGCTTGCATTATTATTGTTTTTGAAGAAACTCTGATCAGACAAGATAAACCATTACATTGTTATAAAAAAAATGCTGTATTTTTTAAAACACCTGCGTTAAATTTTCATTTGTGCTTTTAAAAGCAAACCACCCAAGATCTACTCAATCTTTATTTGTCTTATTTGTGTGCTTAAGATACATCACAATGTTTTAATATATATAGAGTAACATTGCGTCCATTAAGTCATTTCACGCCAAGACCCGGGCGCTAATGAGTATCCATTATACTTTCTTTCATCCACGAAAAGGAACATGACATGACTTTCACATCTAATTTGGCAACATTTTATGAAATTATATGAAAACGTCACATCAGTTCCGCACTGATTTGCAAATAACAGGTAAATAGAATTTTGAACTGGCTTTTATCTTCCTCGTTTCAATTTAGCGGCGAAATAAGGAAATTAAGTTTCTTCAATGCTTGGAAGTGGTAGAATGATGGATAAAGGCGAAAACAGCTGTTTTGAAATTATTTTTATGCTGATTAAATTACATATTAGCCTGCAGATTTTGTTTTGGAGACTGTTAACCAAAAACTAATAATAATCAGGATATGGAAGGATACAAACAAAGTAATTTGAACCCAAAACTCAGTTACACTAATGTCTCATTTCTCATACCATAAATCATACTTAAACAAACCATCATCATTCATCCCAAGAATAGCATCAACCAAATCCCATAGTGATACCCTTGAACAAGAAACCTTAATAAATACTCATTCAATTCACGAAATTATATTTTTCTCTCAGAAATCCTGAGAGGGGTCGTCATCAATCATTCTGGTCCCCTTTTAATTTACACCGAAGCATTTTTCAGCTACTCATCTCTGTGTCGTTTATTACATTTGCCGGCCTCTGTTTCCGTCAGCTATTGTCTTTAGATTCAGCACTGTGACCTGGTTTAGCCGTGTTCTGTACGTGTCCCAAGTTTGCGAGAGACAGAACAAGTTTTTAGGTTTATGGAGGATTTGTGGCTGAATTGGATGCTTAGAGCTTGAATGGCTCCCGGTTTTGTGTGTTTTGATTTGTGAATGGATGTAGTGTCTGAATTAATCATTTATGAAAACTAGGACTTAACTATGGCAGTTTAAATTTTTTTAAAGTGCAAGACTAGTCATTGATAAGGTCTGGAGAAACAATAAATAAAAAATAGACTTATAATATCCAGTAAATAGCTATTTGTGTGATTTTAAAATGCTCCACTCTATTCTCGTTGACTTACATCCCCCTAATGCCATCTTATAAAACCAAAATTCCACAGTGTTCACCAAAAATGAATACCAAATTCAGCCACCTCCCATCCAAGAGCTAAGTCGTTATATTCGTCATTACATTACAGAGCCCTCGTAAATTCCTTTGTGTCTAATGTGAGCCCACCGCAAAACTTCTTTGAGCCAGTAATGGCGGGAAAGGTGAGAGCGTCTTGTATACATAACGTTAATGCGCAATTTTGAAGCGGATCCCAGCAAGGAGCGTTCCGGGATATATCGTACGGTACAGGACAAAGTATGCTGCCTTGGGGTACGCCTTGTTGACAATTGTCGGTATACTTAAGCCTTGATTGAGTTTTGATGGAGTAATTGCTAAGCTCGTTGCGAAAAGCCCATTAGATGGTCTAATGCGAGGAGATAAGGTCCTAAAGAGGCAGTTGCTTTTTATTTTATTTTCTGATAGACTTGAAAATTATATTATTGTTGTCAATGGCCGATAGGAAATTACGGACTTATGCTGTCTACTAATGTTTTTCAACAAACTGAAAATGTTTTGACTAGAATACCTAAGTGTACCGAACAGGTAAAGGGTAATGTTATAAACCTCTCATCTTCATGAGATGAAATAAAAAGATCGGACAAAACCCACAATACATGAATATACCAACCCTTGAAAATTGAGAGATAGACGAATCGATTTTGCTCCATTAAAGGCACAATGCGGAAACCTTCACAGTAATAAGTGTAACACAACAAATCTACATATCACACGTTCCATTACCCTCCCATCCCGCGCCAACATTGATATATCTAGCAACTCACTGACGGATAACAATCAACCTTGCAGCCAAGAAACAAAGTTCAAAATTGAATGTGACAAGTTATTGATGTATTAAATTATTTTCACGTTACAGTATGCCTTTTTCGTATGATAGCGAAAAGGCCTGTACGAACACACTGTGGAAACAGAGTTCATATTGATATTCGATACAGCTCAAGTGATTCTTCTACTTCATGGGTTTGGTATTGACTGATCTTTTTAAATGGGATGAGTGGAAATCCAGGCCGTATCAATGCTATTCATACCACACGTTACGTCCTCCATAGATCAACAATACTAATAGTACTATTTGAAGAGACAATCTCACTCAGCAAGATCCGGTTCGCAAATCGAAAGAGCTACGACCGGAAAGGTTAAAGGTTACCCATAGAAATATGTTTATCAATAGAGGAGATTTATTGTAGATTATAATAAACATTCAGTCATATTTCCTTAGATTTCATGAAAATTTTAGTTGCTATTTTTACGCTTATTATTTTGTGCTCTGACATTTGTATTTCTACATCAATACCATTGACTTCGTTATTGTCTTTAACTGTGTCATATGTGTCCCAGTTTTTGCAGAGACTGTTTAATAAATACCTTTAATTACGACAATTAGTAAGTACGTTTATAGAAAATCGATGACACTCAAATATTCTGGTGTGACCGGATTTAAACCTTCAGTAACATGGTACTTATGTAGGTATATTGTGTGTCTACAGGCTCTATTTCTAACCGTTTGACTGTAAATACTTTTCAGTGCTTCTTCGGTATTCGTTTGAAAACCAAGGAGGTACCTCATCCTATCAAGGAATATAAATTACTGTTTATCATATAATTATGGCAAAGCATTAGATAACATTCCGTTTCAGTTTTTACCACCATGATTAAATCCATCATCAGGTCATCATCAACAGGTCATAAATAGGCATTTAAAACAATAACTTTTGTTATCATCACTATCATAGACAAAACAAAAGGGCAGAAACATAGTGACATTCTTCCAGCGATTAATAACGATGATAGAAAAGTCAAAAATGTCTATTTTATTTTTTATTATGGCAAACAAAGCCGATGTCGACCATTCTGCCAATGTCAAAAGTGAATTAGAAACACAAAAATGTCTTGAATTGATGTATGCTACAGAAAAGCAGTTGAAAGTCGTTCTTTAAACACGTCACACTTTGTAAGCGTCACTCTTGCCTAGGCCCTAGGGAAAGATCCAGATTTAGAAGCTTTCGTTCTGAAGTTTAATATTTTGGAGACTTTTTTATCCTATTTGGTAAACTAAAAAAAAAAAATCAAAGCAAAAAATATCTGAAGAGATGTAAATTCGCGTGCTTATCCTTCATTAACTTGCGTTGGAACGTTGCAGGTATGACTCCGCTTTTAAAGCAAGACGTGTTTTTTATACAAGATTCCTCTGTTTTACAATATTTTATTTGGAGTTCTGTCTCTAATGGTAATCAGTTAAAGTTGTTTAGTATTGGCTGTTTTTGACGAGAGTTTGTGTTGTATTTTTATTAGTTTCTGGTTTCTCATGTTCAAAATGTCCTAGAACCAAAAAATCAAAGACATAACATGACATCTACCAACCCGCACTGGGCCCGCTTGGTGGATTAAAACCCATTCCCTCTGATACACAGACCTCTCACCGCTGATTATGCTATGTGCAAAATACCGCTGTTATCAAGCAAACGGCTCCTACATCCATTCCTTTGATGGTCAGAACTAATTTACATCCAACATTCTTCCCACCCAGTTTAGACAATTCGCGAGGTAGGTATTCGAAAGTTTTTTTTAAATATGAGTAGGTCAAGTTTTTGTTTTATTTTAAATCACTGTTAGAAATCAATACTAGGACTGACTACATTCAGATTGTGTGCACTTAACACTATCATACAATAATCTACGCTTTGGAATTAGCAACTACAGTACTTTCACAAGTTATTTATACTGTACTGACTGTAGCTTCGTTTTTTTTTTGTTTTTCTGACATTCAAAAGTGCCTGTAATGGTCCAATTGAAATAAATGCTTGGAGTTTTGAATCCACCAACCAGATGATGATTTTTTACATGCATACATGTACGTAATCTCCTAAAAAGACAGTCCACACCCAAACCATCTTCAAGCTACAGTTACATAAAATAGCCGCTCCCAATACCATTATTTAGCAAGCATTCGAACCGTTTCCCATCTAAGAGAAAAGAAGTAAGTACATAGGCGAAACGTAGATACATTGGGTGCCGACTCAATAAGATAAATTACTTTGTTATCTACTTATTTACGGATCTTATTTTCTAGTTTAGCTCTTGGCTTTGGACATGCTGGAAATGGTTATAGTGATTGTTTTTATATATTTGGATTATATCAATATTAAAGAATTGATTTTGAAAACAAATAATTTGTAAATTCTAAAATATAGGGTGTAACAGAACCCTTCACGAAGCCGTCAACCAAGCAAAAATTATTGCTGGGAAACGACTTTCTTTTTTGGGATGAAAAATTACGTTTTACGGTAGGACTCAATGTAACGCACTCAAAACATTGTGCTGATGGATGGATTGAACAGTACGGGGGTCGTAGAGGTATTTAAAGTAAAAATCTTACATTAAAAACAAGTATTTAAAAAAAAAATGTAAAAAGTCGGAACTTTGACCTCCAATATCTCCATAACTAGAAGGTTCCCAGGTATGGTCTCGAACAAAAAAATGATCGCAATGACGAGGAAAACAAATGTTAAGGGTCTTGTTACACCCTTTATGTTAACCTTGACCAAAATGTTTTTTTTTTAACCTAATACCTTAAGGTGGCGCAAGAGAAGAGTACATGGAAGGATATGGGGAGGGGCCTTTGCCCAGCTGTGGGACACACAAGAGTATTGAAAAAAAAAACCCTGCATTCAAATCGTTTAGATGTGGAGTAGGTTTATTCCACTATGTTCACCCGGGTGAATAAAGTAGACTTTTTGGTTGGTTTTCTCATTTCACCTAGGTGATATCTTCCAGGTGAAATAATTCGACATAAGCAGAGGTCTATTTTCATCTTGGAATTGATTCACTCAGGTGAACAAAGGTTTTTTTTATTCATCTTCTGGTCTTTTATTACCCACTTAAAGCATGCTAATACAGCAGAATACTCTCTATCGTCTGAAGAGTGACGGGATTCATTAAGAAAAACCCTTTATCAACTAGTAGACACAAAACTTAGTACAAAGAATGGGATTGGATTCCCAGGTTGAGTAAAGGAGTAAATTTTGATGGGTTTACATAACGGGTGAAATGTATGTGTAGTATTATATAGGCACACCTCTGCCTAACCATTCGGGGTAGCTGGCGTGACAAAAACACACAGCTAATACTCTAATTTCGCATTTAATTATAAAGAAACTGAAGTGAAATCTAGAAGCATACTTAACAGTTTAGGTCATCTCTTTGAACTTAAACCCTATGCCTCCCAACAATGATATCAAAGTAGAAATAATAATTTGACCCAAAAGCGCCTTTTCAGTACAATATTTGACAACAAAATGCCGCTCTTATCATGAGGGTCGTTTTCCCTTTGTATGTACAGAGATCGTTGTGCCCCTGGAAAAATGTGGGTAGCATGGAAATTCCTCTGATAAAGATATTTTGGTCTGCGGGAGTATAATGCCGTTCGGTTTTCAGGGCTTTTTCTTGGTAAATTCTTATTATAGTGTTTGGGCCAAGTGATTTTTATTTATGTGTTTGATTAGGTTACGTCATCTTTCTTGCATTTTATTATAAACTAACGTTTACCCGCGACTTCGTCCGCATCGAAAAAGCATAGCCTAGCATTCGATAATAGTGAAACTTTCTGTCAATTTTTTTTTTTTTAAATCATTTGAGTAGTTTCAAAGATTACAAAATTTACGTCTTTATAATATTAGTATAGATTTTATTTATGGTGAAATTATCTCACATCTATTAAATGAGTGGTTTAAAATTTAATTTTAAGGTTATTTTAACCAACTCAAATAGGTAAGACCTCGTTTGTGCCATATTTTGTGCAAAATAAATATAGCTATTCGTTCATATTCATCATCATAACTTAATCACGAAGAACACCGGTATTATATTTAATTATCCTAGAATAAGCAACACGGTTTTCTTCTTTTATTAAAATGCACCACCTTGTCTATTAATATTTATATAAAAATTTCATTTCAATTTATCTAACGTTAAACAGTGATTAACTGAAACAATAATTAATATTCGGAGCAAAAACGGAGGCTTCACGCGCATTCGCCAAATGATGCTATGATAGATGACCGCCGCGTCATAACAGTGGGGACTGGGAACGAAACGCCATTTTTTTGAGGTTGATTTGATGTAAATTAATGGTATTTTTTCCTAAGGTTGAAAAATTAAAGTACAATTTTATTTCCTCTCTTTAATTACACTAGATCCAATAAAGCTATGAAAATAAGTTCATAGCATAACGCCTGTATTTCCCTGAAGATTTAGGCAGAGGTGTGCCTAATTCTACCCCCACATTTTGCTAGTGGTGTTTAAGTCCAATGATATAGAAGGCGAGTCTATTGCCATCAACCGGAGAAAAGTCCAGACTGAAAGGCATTCGTAGCATAATAAATTATTATTTTTATAAAATACCAGAAAAACAAACTTTGCTACAAAAATCAAGATCCTCACAATATAACATCTCCAAATGCTACGAAACGGCTGCTACGAAATGCCACGTCTACGAGTGCTACGACAGTACCTACGCGGCTACGCGTCTACGTGCTACGAGCGGAGCCAACCCTTTCGGCTCTAGACCCGTAAATCTTTCCTTACTTACGTATACGCCGCACCTGACCTTTTTTTGAGGACATTACCACTGACCATATTTTGTGTGCCCTTCTAGGCTACTTTTATTTTAGAGGCATCTCGGTCTTATGCCTCAAAGGGTTACTATTTTAAGGTGCGGTCAAATTGAGCGGACTGGATAACTCTGGACTGTGGATAGCCGGACTATGATAGATAATATACTGAAATATCTGTGAAAGTTACTTTTCCGCAGTCTCGGTCCAGTCCACTTAGTCATCCGTAATAAAAGACAAAAGACTATTAAGAAAATTCATACATAGACATTAAAGAGAACCCAGACAACAAATAAACTCGTATTCTATTTTTTTTTATTGCAAAATGGGTCTGCTCTTGACCACCTCGATCATGCCTAATGGAAAGCGATGGATGAGGTCTATGATGGAACAAGCGTGCCCAGACGATGCCTGTTCACTCTTGCTTTGAAGGCAGACGGGTTAAATGTGGGATCAACACAGACAGAGAGCCAGCAGAGAGTTCCTCACTTTGGCTGTGTGCATCCAACAAATCACACACAATTTCAATTAAAAACTTTGTTTTCCTATTAGTACACCCAGACTACCAAAAACGTTTTATTTAATATGTATCGCTGATATACGAGACATTTAAAGCCAGATATTTCACAAAGTCAGCCGTCCGATCCTTTATAACATACTAAAGCGCTTAATCCTGCAATCAATATTGAATTGCGAGTATCGGTTGGTCACCAATTAGGCGTGAAATGGCTAAATAGAGTGCGCTACCTAACTATTACGTAGGCTTGGTTACTGTGGAATGATAAATGTCTCGTAAACATGATCATCCAGTACTTCTTCTCTAGTACAGGCATGAGAACATCTGATGTCGTGGATAATCAGTTTAGACAAATACAGATTCTATCTGGAATGTACCTTTTTTAATTATTATCTTTCCATCTATACTCTTCTTCTTTTTCTGGCGAAATAAATATAAATATTGTCAGAACTTTAATAGCCACCTCCACGGCGTCGTCTGTGGTAGCGCAGAGGTAACTTCGGCAGCTGTTTTTGAGCTAAAAGGGCAGGATAGGAGGTGAAGCATAGTTGCGACACAGCTCCACACCCGCACCCCGCTGCTGTACCGTCGAGGTAGCCTCAGGTTGAAGTCACGTTTTTCCATTAGAGTCTGGACGGTTCATGGACTATCCATACAAAAAATCAAGATTATCAAAAGTAGAATGCCCTTGTTCTTATTCTCGTTCCATTTTCGATTGGCATATACCGTTAAACTGTCATATATATGGCAGCGGGATGGCTATCCAGAGTAGGTACGTTACGCGTACATTTACGAAAAACCAGTCATGCCATGACATTACAAAATCAACTGTTAGTAACAGCATTTATTAGTATAATAGATCATAATGAATTAATAAAAAGTAGCGAAAAAGGAAGTTGTGCTTAATCTCGACCATCTCTTTTAGTAGTTGTGTCAAACATGACTTGATCTTGAAAAATTCTTATCATGCTTTCAAATTCTTGGAAATTATTATTTATACGATTCCAAAAACTCTTTTAATAATGTGAAGCTAGATTATTCCAGAGTGTCACAGGGTATATTTAAAACGTTTCCGTGGGATAATTTACGACCAAAAGGCGAGCGAAGCTGTGGGTAAAAGCTGGTGTATGATAGTCTGAAATAATGTTGGTGATTGGATCTTTAAACCTATCTTTCCTTTAAAAATAGCTCAAAATTGTAAGTAATGTGCATTAAAATGAGCAAACGAAAAAAAGGAAATTCCAAAATCACTAGCATACAACAAACCGTAGCGTAGCGTGCAACCGACTAACCGCGGGCGGTTGTCACGGGTGGGTTAACCGGAGGGTTAACTGGCTATAACTTGCGCAAGTAACCGACGCGGGCCTTGATGACACCGCAACGATTTTGTTCACACACAAATAAAGAGATAAATTGGCGAATAACTCTTTTGACGACAAAAGAGTGTTTTGCAATGAAACTTTGATTTTTCAATTTTTACGCAATGATTTTCATTTAATGCCACTCAGCAACCCATTTGTTGAAAGTAATAACTGTCAATAAAATGCTTTCATTCATTTTAACTTGCAATCACCGAATTGGAATGGAATTTCTGCATTTTGCTTTCGTACCAAATATGTCATAGTTGAATATTTCAGAATGAACAACAAAATATTTCTATAACATATAACATGAATAGAAAAAGTGAACCATTGTGTTATTAGGCACAATACATCACAGATATTGTGCTGAATGGTTACTTTGGCGCGAGCCATAGTTGGAGATACTGCCGCCATCTTGTTTTGTTTCAATGGCTAATCGGTAATATGAAAACAAAATTTTTGAAAGAGTTGTGAATCGTGATCTTTTGTTTTTCGATGACAAGTTAGAGCAGTGACGAGTCGGGCATAAGCCCGACAGACTATCCCATAAATGTGTTACCAACAGCGCATCCCTGACACTTTTATTCAAGCAGCAGAAGAACCATCCAGCATTCTATCAAAATACTGACCAACAAACCAGAACAAATCATGTAAAAATTATTGTAGTTAATAAATAAAACTAGCACTCACCGAAAAGACAGAGTCGTCAGCGGGCGATACGACTTGTGACTATTATGATCCGACATCGGGGTCCCCCAGAAATCGTTCCTGAACACTTGTAGCACATGGCTACCACCATTCACGTCACTGTTGGACACGATCGCGGGGATGTCGTCATGCACGAACTCGCCATTCAAACTGTTCGCGTACGTCAGAGCCCCCACTGACGCGACTAGGGTATACACCGCCCACTCACTCTCGCACAATGTCCGCCATGACTTCGAGTTTGACACTTCTTCGCGAACCGGCGGTAATGGACGACGACGCATTTTCACTTACTTTTTCTGCCACTTTTTTATTTTTTAGTTTACATTTCGAGAGCCGTTTGAATGTTTTATAGTAAACATTTTTCTTTTAAACTGTCGAATTCATTGGGGATATTTGAAAGTAAATTGAGTAAAACTTTTATTATAATTGGGCAGTGCTAACAAACCGAACTGAATAGCAGAAAGATAACACTTACAAAAACTCTTCGGAATACATTAACCCACTTTACAAACAAAACCGTAATAAAACTCAAACAAACAAAGTCTCAACCGACAGAAAACCTCATCGATTCAATATATCGGTGGAAACTTCATGCATACTCAATTGGCAAACAATCTCAGTTGGATGCACAAAAGGTTGTTACGAACCGTTGTCGTTGTGAGTAAAAGTGTGCGATGTCTGTTTGTACGTTCAGTTATCCGTAGCCCGGGTGATGGATCACCGACGTCGCATAAATCAACATTGTGGGTCAGTCCCGACCACTGATGTCATATTCATGAGTGCTCCGGATAGCTGGGTAAACGATAGTCCGCGCAAGAACGATGAGTGAACGTCCTTTATCCTTTCGTTTTCGTTTTTTTAATTCTTGCCTCACTTTAGGATGAATGCTTTCGTTTTTTATTTTAAATGCTCGTGATTTATGTGGCAGCGGCTGCAGTGGAACCTGGAACAAAGGATGGATGTTATTTTTATTGCTGAGACTGCTCTTAGTAGTAATCAGTAAAATAAACGGAATGTGTTATTTTATGGAGCTCCTGGAGACTAGTTTTATAATATTGTTCTTATTGTTTTAGTGAATGTTCATGATGCATAATTATATATTTAAATTGCCCAACAGGATAATCATACTATAAATCCGTAAATAAATCTAAAGTAATTATTAAACGACTGTTGATTTCATCATCCCTTGAACGGCCAACACACCCCATAGAACCAAGATCCTTTCGTACACACGGACCCCCATAACCTCAAGTCCAACACGCCTAAGCCGGCACATCACTCAAAATTCTATTAACTACCCCAAAATCCCCATAGGCCGGAATATTCCAAAACTTACAGCGACTTAGTTTGAGAAAACAAACTGAACTAACGCGTCATAACTTCGCTAAGAATGTCGGCGTATGTACCGTCTCTAATCTGAATTGCTAATGCCTTCCTTAGTTCAGTTGTGTTGAATTAAAAGCTCTATGAGTTAATCACATTATCTGTGGTTTTTGTTCCGTCTTTATCTGGTTGTTGATTATTTGGCATAAGTTTTTGTAGCCTTCTATCTTTATCCTCGCTATTGTTGTGTACAAAATTACTTTTTTTTAATGTTTTATTAATTATGTTTATACGGAAAATATTTTGAATGAATGAGTTGGCTGTGTCTTTGGGGATAATTTTGTAGTATAACTTCCCGTTTAGTGTAATACAGAATTGGATCAGTACCCCTTCATCCAAACTTACAAACAAAAAAAACTAAAACTTTTACCACTATACAGGGTGTAACAGGACCCTTCACGAAGCCGTCAACGAAGCTTTATGTACATCAAATTAAATAACTTTACGCCAAAATTATTGCTGGGAAACGACAATTTTTTGGGGTGAAAAATCACCTTTTACTGAAGGACTCAATGTAACGCACTCAAAACATTGTGCTAATGAATGGATTTAATAGTACGGGTGTCGTGGAAGGTTCTAAAGGAAGGTATGGTCTAGAACAAAAAAATGATCGCAATGTCGGGGAAAACAAGTGCCTTTCGGCTTCGTTAAGGGTCTTGTTACACCCTTTAAAATATTAGCATAGATAAAATTCAGTACATTACATGGTGGTAAGAATTTATTAACATGACACAACACAATATTCGATATTAAGTCGTACATAAGCACCATAAGCGGATTACAGACAAACAACACAAGTCAAACTACAAGTTCACTTATTGAAATAGTTTTGGTAAATTACATGAAGTTGAATAATCAGCAGGGGCATACCGCAGTACTGGAGGTATTCTACAACGAGTTCCCCCTAGCGAAAGCAGCAAACGATCGGATACCCAAACAGTTCGTATTCGATAAAAAATACAAAATCAAACTCTACGAGGACCACCGCTGCGAGGGATTGAGCCCCGCAGAACTGCGGATCTTCACGGATGGATCTAAAACAGTTACTGGCACTGGAGATGGAGTCTTCTCGGAGGATCTCAACATCCACATAGCCACACCACTGGGGGCCCACAACACGGTATTTCAGACAGAATGCATGGGCATTGCTCTGGCGGCTTCAGTCATCTTAGCCAGGGAGGTTGTGGACCACTCTATACGTATACTCTCAGACAGCATGGCGGTACTGCTAGCACTAAACAACCACACAGTCAACTCTGGGTTAATACACAAGTGTCATCAACGCCTGAACCAGGTTGGTAATCTCAATAATATAACCATCCAATGGATCAAAGGACACAGCGATTCTCGAGGCAATGACGCAGCGGACGAACTCGCTAGAAGGGGATCGAGCATGGCAGCAGTGGGACCCGAACCCATCGTGCCACTCCCTTTCGGGTACCTACGCACACTGGTAAGGAAACGAACCAGTGAACAACACCACAAGCTGTGGCTAGACCATGGTGAGTGCAGGCAGGCCAAGGAAGCACTTCCTACTATCGACGGCCGCTTCACCAAACGAGCGCTTCGGCTGACCAAGCTACAGCTGCGGACAGTTACAGCCGCCATCACTGGACACGGCTCTTTTAACAAACACCTCTCTGTCATAGGAGTCACAGACAGCCCCCTGTGCCGAGCCTGCATGGAGGAGGACGAGACGGCAGCCCACGTGCTTCTGCACTGCTCGGTGGTTGCAACATACAGGGCAAAGTACTTCGGTAACCCAGGTACTCTCCGCGAGATCGTCAGCAACATCAAGGCGCTGCTGGTCCTTCTCGGGGAGCTAGGGTGGATCGAATAAATTTCCCACCCGCACGCAAAATACGCGCTTAGACGTGGAGTTGCGGACACCAGCCCGCTATACAATACAATACAATCAGACAGGGGCCCAAAAGTCTGACAAGCAGTCCTGCCAAAAGGTATGATTTACCCAGTACTAGTTGGGTTGTGGAGATCAGATACACAGTCGTTTATGTAAAATACTAGTATTCGGCTGAATCAGGTTAGACTGGAAGCCGACCCAACAAGTAAAGGCTACACATAAACTGTCACTTACGGGATATCTTCCGTGATTGTCTTTAATTTTGAGCTCCCGATATTTCGACTCTGTTGCAAGCGCCATGATCGCGGGTTGACTGGAGAATGCGGGTGGATGGAAAATAAATTGTTAAGAGCAGACAAATCTGTCTACCCTCTTTCTTTGTCTTTGTTTTCGGAAGAAAAAAACACACTCACGGAAGATATCCCTTAAGTGACAGTTTATGTGTAGTTGAAAACCGTAAAGTTTAAAACAGTGTAAGTAAAGGCTAGGCAGATTGTGAAAGTTAAACACACCAAGTTCACTTACAACTAAACCAATACCTCATCATAGAATAGCACCACTTCCGGCCACTACTAATAACAACTAAGCACAAATATGCCAAACATTTGCACAAACAAGTGTCGACAAACGGCGAACATGGCTCATTAATCACGGCACAATTAGGGGCTCACCCCGTCGAACACGTTGGACAAATATTGGATTATATATGATTGATTGGCCCCAAGTTTTGTGGCCACCCAACTAATAGAAGAACCAATCGATATGAATTGGAGTTTGGGAGGACTGTCATAGATTAATGACGTGACATGTGGGTCGAAGGGGATTGGGGGGGGACAAGTATTGCTGTTTTCTTTGTTACATAAATTGAGGTAAAATACAGTAATTTTGTAGTCCGTCAATTTTCTGTACAGTGTCTTAATTTGAACAAAGCAAATGAAGTACAAAAATATTGAAAGGAAAATAAGTTAGGAAGCAAAAAAACACATCATAAATTATCCAGGAAAGAAAATACTTTTAACTTCACATTATGTTTAACATGAGAGACTAAATAGCCTCATCCCATATTTCACGCGCGCAAAACCTCGACTTACTGAACCAAAAAACTGTTAAAGAATATTAATAGCTGATAGCGAAATTTTTACCCCGTCCAAGCTAACAAAAACCCTCGCACATATTTCGCTCAAAAAGTTAGTTAATTTATTATTCAGAGAAAGTTTGCCTTGTATCTGTTCAGTATTACACTCGCAAATTGTTTTTAAAATATCGCATATCAAGATAACGTTCAAGTTTTCGGTATTTTCCTTTACGGAGAAAAAAAGTTTTGTCCCTTAAGACTTCGGTTTGAAAAATGCGACGAGGTTTCATACATCACGTTAGATGTCCTTGGGTGAATTTCAGTCACTACAAAGTGTCTGCCGTAGTTCTCTCAGATTAATAATAATTGAGAAACATGAAGTAATCAGTATTTGGATATTTAATCTAATCGAGTTGCTAATATTGAAAGGGTAATGCCCATTTTTTTTATTAATGTTCATTGCTTTTCTTTCCACGGAAAATTGTGTAGCTAATAGATCTCCATAATAATATTTTTTTCCAAATGAACACAGATTGTTAGCCCATTGAAAGCAGTAACAAAGCACAAAAGAATATTCTTTTATATCTTACGCAAACAATTTACTCCGCAGAGATCCCATTGCGTAAAAGATTAATTTTGATCTTGAGTACCTCAAGTAAAGTAAAATTGTTTGTATACACCATTCATTTGATGGAAGTAAATTAAACCACGACACAATAAAGTATTAAGATCCAATGAGAATTCGCCAATAAATATTTACGTAAAGTAAAATTGGTACTATTGTAAACTCGATTTATGATTTTGCCGAAGTTAATTAATTGTTGGAAATGAAAACGACACAACAAAAGTTACTGTTACTGTAAGAATTAAAAGAAAGTCGATTATAAAAGAACTTGTTACAGTATCACATATCTCATTACCTATAGTCCTTTCCTTCCTGATTATACATAAACGCTTTTATCACTAAGATCTTTATTTTTGGTAACATTAAGGTTGTTCTTGGGCTGCCACTACAAGCCATTAGATTAGTATTAAGAACATTGCCAAAATCAATGTTCTTAATTCTCTTCACAATAATGTTGCGACTGGTAGAGGTAAAAGTTAAATGACTGTAACAACTCCTGTAATTATTATCTGTTTCTGAACACAATTTTCTTTAACCTTGACCTACTTAAGCATAGCCAATATATTATAATATGCCTTCTCTATGATACACTACACATCAACATACATATTTAATGCCCCACCTGATGGAATACCACTCACCGGTGTAAGTGAAACACTTGTAGGATGTCACTTCAAATGAACCTGAGGGTACAAACTAAGTAATATATGCCCTTCATGTGACCTCGAGTAGTTACTATCATTTGGTTGTTTTCTTCTCAATATAAGTGACACTTTAGTTTTCTTCTTCCTTAAGCATATCGTTAATCATTTGTTTGCGAATACATCTTTAAATGTATAGATTTAGCATGCCCATGTAGAGAATAAAGCTACTCTCTTTATGAAAATGGCACTAAATCTGTCACATGATCAATAATCGATAAGTAATCGTATACTACTGGTCACCCGTATAGATACCAATAGTTTGTAACTTACTAGGTAAAAGGTACGTATAAAAATTCTCATGGCTTATTTGAGTTGACTATGCAGCCCATTGCTTAAGTTTGATGAGCGCATAGTGTGTATATTTCTGGCCCATACTCAATTTCATTGCAGAGAAAACTGAAACAAAACTCATAATAAAATCACTTCTCTAATATCGAGTTGTTCGCCCGATTTCCATCTAGTCCTGTAGTAGCCCAAAACCGCAAGAGGCGAGTTAATCTTCCGGCGGGTGGTTTGTAATTCGATTAAAGTTGCCAACTCTTGGCCGACTCTTAATTATGTTTTTGGTGGATTCTCTCGCGGGGCTCCGTCACGCGGACCTTTGTTGCCTATCGAATTTGTTTGAGTAATGTCGTGGTAATAGATTTGTTCAAACAGCTCTATGTTTATATTGTTATAAGGTTTCGTGAGATTTTGGTTCACATTTTGAAAATTTCGCTTTTGATGTAGGCATTATATTTTCTTTTAATGTAATGCTGTTTTCAAAAGTGTTCGTCTTCGTTGAAAAATCTATCCATGATGGTTTGACAGTTTTTTTATGTTAGTTTGTGACTACATACCTAAGACCCACTGATGATAAAATAAGAGAAAAATGCTTTCAAGTTTATCATGGAAGTGCTAGAAAATGTGGTCATAAACCCCAATCCAAGCACCGTGGGAAGTAAAGATCTATGCACAAACTTATAATGAGTCCATTCCTGAACTCCAAGGTCTTTGCCGAAAATGCCGAAACTCGGAAAGCCTTATTCCTTTATTTATTCACAATGCAGGCCATTGTCGACGGCGGCGAGCCTGTTCCAGCCACTGTTACTATTAACTAAAGGAGTCTTAGCTTCGTAATCTCGAATGGAATTTGCGAGACTACATTAGCATTTCAAATCAACCTCTCGCCGTCTTTTAGAAGCCTATCCTTTCAACCTTACGGATTGTGTTACTGCAGAATTTACTTAACTATCCAACTTGTGTATTCCATGAAGCCGGCGCGCTAAGAGGCGGTTCGTGTACGCTTTTTAGAACGTGGATTATAAAAGTTAATGAAGCGTCTAGAGGTTGCTAAATTCCGCATACTTAGTGTCTGTTTAGCCAATCATGTTTACGAATTGAGAGGCTTAAAGTATTGCAGAGTAGTCTGGCCAGTTTAACCTAAAAGTCGTTAGAGCTATAAACCACGGATACATCTTTCAAGATTATTCCAAAGCTTCAACGGTCCAATGATTAGGGATCTTCACTCGAGAGCACCCGTACCGTTGGCGAGAATTGTAAAAATATTTTTCCAGGCTCTCCTAATCTATTTTCTTGCAATTTATTTTCTTATAAAAGTAAAATATATTAGCATAATTTGACCTTACTTTGGCATAACTATGAAAGAAGTTATGAGGATCTTGGCCTCATAGCAACAAAAGGAGGAAGGCCTTCGTAAAGATAAAAGGGTAAACAGACTGATTCCATCTAATTACCTCATGTCTTCATTACTCTCTGCCTTATCTGCCTTCAATCCAAATGATCTGTCGTCAGCTATAAATGGCTCTGATAACACGGGATCCTTTCAGATCCAGCTCCTATTCATCACTCTGTTTCTCACGCTATAAATAATTTAAAACAAAGACTGGCGACATTCATCGTTGTTTACGGCAAAGATCCTGATCTTAATGCGAATAAATTACTTGTTACCAGGATTTGTTTGAACCCCTCCATTTCTGCTGCCCCCCGTAACGGTATCTGGGACGCTGATCAATCAAGTGTTCAACTTAATAAGTTTATTAACGCCGAATTTTCGAAGGGATTCCGTTCGTTAATTTAATATCAGATTAATTTGTTTTGGGTGAAAAATGTGAGTACTCCCGTAGATGGAATCTGCTTGTAGATTTTTGATAAAATGTTACGGTTATTTGATTTGTTCGAGTATGTTCTATTGTGTTTCTAATAAATTATTCCTTGAATTTTGCCCCAATTTGTTCTATATCGCTGCCTGCCACGTCGTGAAATAAATACGACAGGTTTAAATTGATATTCCAACCTGTCGAGAGAAGGTTGGGAAGTTCTCTGTATATTTTGTTCTTGTAGAGTATAATCAGAAAGCGGCGTCAACGTCAAAATTCCTGACGGAGAGAAACAGGACAGGTTATATGCGTAGCGCCAAAACCGCTCGTATATTCTCACAGTTGATTCGAATTAATCATATTACTTTATATCTTCTTGAATTTCCAGGTTAGAAGGTATGGATGTAGGTTATCTAAAATTAACATCTTAATTTTTACGAGGTTATTCTTTTCCTAAAAATATTACGACTATTCAAAGTATGCTGTTATTTCCATGATATGGTTATGACAAGATCGCCATATTATCAGTATTTCTTAAAACGAGGATAAATATTCCACCCACTCTCAGTAAAAGGCTGTCAACAACTCAATAACAACAATATTCGATTTTAGAAAGTTCAAAATCGTTGACAAGAATTACTTCTTCTTTACCATCATCGCCTCTTATGAAAACAATCATATTTTTCAGTGAACAGGGTTCTATTTCCTTTGTCACCCGATGCGTAGGTATCGAAGGGTACAAACATCTCAACAGGCATGATTGATTATGGGCCAAGTTGCTTCGACACTTGTAATTTCCGAACTATTATGTGTGGCATTATTGTGTTTGTTAGTTTTGTCAGCATTAGTCGTGTGATCATAGTTTGTTCGCTTACTGGAAAGTTAATGTGGTTAGGGACATGGATTTGATTGCTTAGGAGGAATTCAGGGGCTTATAAGGTTTATGATACTGATGGAGACAAGTAATTGGAGGCGGGACGAGCATGACTCCTTCTGAAAGGACTGGCTTGAACTAGCAAAAGACAGAACTGTGCTGAAAAGGAAGAAAGACATTTTTTTGCCCAGCAGTGGGACAAAACGGGCTCGTTATTAGTAATAGTGATGGTCCCCAAAATTAACTACCTTTCTGACGAATTAACTTTCGTAGATTCATAATATAAGCGTAGATTCAGTTAAAGTTATGCAATAATTTATGATGGCACAGAAAATTGCTCCAGTTTTTTTCCAAAAATAATATCTTCTACTGATTATCTTTAGGGCAATAAACAATAGTTGCAGGGAAAGTCGGCTAGACATAAATCATAAAGGATTTTCCTTGTTCTATAAATGTTGCCTTTCAGCTAAAAATTCCGTTATCATTCGAAGGCGTTGATACAATTTATTAAACTAGGTCAAAGGAAATGGTATTTATTTGATCAATACACCGACTGAAACTTTTTCAATGTAATTTTTAGTTCCGACTCTCCAACTGATTTTTATTGACTGCAAAACAAAAAACACAACATTATTTAAGCAAAAAATATGTTAGGGCACAGCAGGCTACCTTGAGGGACCCCAAGTAGAAAAACTCGTTATGAATATAATCACAATGAAATATTCGTTACCCCAGTAGATCACTTTGATAATGTTGAAAATGAACGTTAGCAATTCAATAGAAGTTTCGTTTATCCGACTGAACCGATTAAAATTGTAAATGAGCTTCTTAGCAAGCTTTGTTTGAATAAACAATAC
Organism: Eugnorisma glareosa; assembly: GCA_947578425.1. NCBI lineage: Eukaryota > Metazoa > Arthropoda > Insecta > Lepidoptera > Noctuidae > Eugnorisma > Eugnorisma glareosa. Next base: position 1,244,222 of record OX387970.1, read on the forward strand.
GATGTAGCTGTTATTTCGGATGTTATTTTCGTTTAATTGTGAAGTTAGATTAAAAGCTTTAGATGTAGATTAATTTAGTTGCCATTATTTATTATTATGTTCTGTAATATTTACAGTTTTAATATTTAGAGCTTACAGCAAGTATGCTGTGATTGTTGAGCATTATTCAGAACTGTTATGGAGCTAAAAGCATTATGCCAAATGATGACTGCAGTTAATTCTCTTCCTGTTTTTTTATATTTTACTACAATGCAATCAAATCGTCTACATCAATCGTCAAAAGGAGATGTTCCAGAAATGTATGGAGCCTGGGCCAACACTATGTACACTATATGTAAATATCGCTATGTATTACAGTAACCGTTTTTTATTGTTAATTTTAATTAATTTCACTTCGTTTCAAAGTCCATTCAAATTAACTTGGGCAAGGAGAGGAACACATAATGAAATTAAACATGGTGGATCAGATCAGATCAGCAGCAAACGAAAAATGACATTTTGACAATAACACTTGATTGACGTAATTCGTAATACCTGCGATAAAAATAAACAATACGAATTTCGAAAATCTGGGTTTCAGTTTCGATAAAATACTACAGATCCAAACTCAAAGCAAGGAAAGACTCAAAAACGTCACTTCTTAAAACTGTCAAAGTCGTCAAACTTCATTTGTCAAACACAACTGTCATGGCTGCCCTAAAAATAGGGTTATTTTATTTAAAAAAACTTTTCAAATGATCATTATTGTACCACTGTACCTTTCTTCAAATTATTTTTTTAGTATTTTTATGAAATTCCCCTATTTGTTCCTATTTATCTATATAGTGTACACAGTGGTGGCCCAAAATCAAACATCTCCTTTTTACCACCTAAATGCTCTGTGTTGAAAGTTGTTCTCAAATTCAAGAAACATACATGCAGATCGATGGAAAAATAGAAGCAGCCTATTCTTCTTCCCGTTGACTGCACAAATCATAAATAAACATCACATTTGAAGGCAGCATTGGGTCTGAGATCGCGATAGCCAAACTTACAAACAAAACAATAGAAGTTATACAGGGTGTATTGACGTTCGGTGGCCGCATAAAATGCAACGTTCGTGGCTCGCTTAGTTTTGCAATTCAAACTTCGTCTCATATCGGTTTACGGACGAATGGTTTTGCTGTTGGGCTGTGAGTGGTGTACAAGCGGAGCGGGCAGCGATATTGTACAGTGTTTCCAACTATGATTGGATCCAGTAGGCCTAGTGCAATTGAAAACCAATATATTACATGGAGTGACTGCCTATACTTTGTATACACTGTAGGACTGACTATTATTTTATTTACACTATGGCAACTCGTTGAACCCTATTTTTTATGTAAATATTGTCAGTTTTCTATAAATAAGTACTCTAGGAAACCGGTAATAAAAAAAAAATCTTCTGACACTTTTTTTTCTTACCGTACTTGTGCTACTTGTTGATAAAATAATAGTACATTATGATATAAGTTCGGTAAGTTGCAAATTACAGCCAAGGCGATATTGCTCCCCGCCCGAGCCGTAGGCGAGGGCTACAAGAAAGCAGAGACTGTTATTATCAAAGCGCACGTATGTCATACGACGCTTTATAACATATTTGCGAGGAAATAAATAAAACTGCCTCTGAGACTTCTGGCGGTGTCGAATTAATACATTCATCATTACTTGACGACATTTTCAAATAAAAACAATACATCGAAAAGAAAAAGCGAGCGGAAGAATTTTTACTTGTTCACAAATTAGCGATGCGCGCGCATCAGCGCTTTTTTTAAGGCAAAGTCACAAAAAACAGCCAGTATTACTAATAAAGTAAATTACAATTTTTGTGTTTTTGTTACAGATAAATGGTTGTAATTTATTGTCAAAATTAAAAAGAATTAAATGTTTATTTATTTTATTTTATCTCCCAAAGTTAATTTTATTCATAAAATGTTGACCACTTTTCTGACATAAAAACTCTTTGCTAAGATTTAAAAAAGTACCGTTCGTTTTAGACGGAGCATCTTGATAAACCGTTCGTTTTACATTACAATAACGCACAAGTCCGTAATTAGATCCAATACGATATTGAAATTGGTGAAATAAGAGACCCTTTACGAGCAAATGTGTTATAAATTACATTAAAAAACTGCGCTCTTTATACATGACGTCGGTTTATAATATTGAATTTAATTTTGAAAACCTTTCATGAAGCGTTCAAAAGATCTGAACACTATACCGTCGCTTTTATTATGTATACCATCACTTTATAATTTATTCAATATCGCTTCCGCGTACACAGCGCACTACCTAACGTATGACTTTCTGATACAGTGGGCACGAACGTGAATATTTGTGTAACCGCGGTGTAAAACACGACCGCTGACCGACTACTGTTGTTTGAGTTATTTTTCATAGCTCAACCAGCTCAACCGAGTGTGCCAGATAATGCTTGCTGGAATCGCTTTCAAAGCGACCATTAATTTATTGTTTGTTGGGACAAGTTAGGAAATTGTTGGGTGGGTTGCTGTATGAACAATGGCTTTTCAAACGTTTTTTTCTGTTTTGTGGTTGGATGTATCAATGTTTGTTTAGGTTCGTTGACTTATTTTGTGTTCCTAGCGCGACATGCTATTTTCCCTCGGTTTTTTCCTTCGACTTCCAACAAAATTTCTGCTCACATAAGTTTAAAATTTTCTGGCTGATATTTTTTCTGGCTTCACTCTTGGTGTATTTACGTTACATTTCACCGTTATATTTAACAGTTGTTCTGAAGATATGAAAGGGCAGTTGTTTAGGAAAAGATATTGTCCTTTCTCAAGCTAAATTAACTTTCATTCATGGCTCAATCAGTCTACAATATTCCCAGCCCTGGAACCCCACCAAGTTTTTTCTGCATATTATATCAATATTTATTGACTGCTTAATTGGTCTAGTAGTCGCAATCGCGACTGTTGAGCCGTCACTGGGCTGGGCAAATTGTTATTGGGTTTTACATTAGGAATTTCTCAGTACCAGTCACGGAATCTGAATTTATGCCCATTTCATGGCAATAGGCTCGCCCCCTATTACATGGGGCTTAAACATTATTAGCGAAATGTGGGTCAAAATCAAAAAATCAAAATCAAAATCAAAGCATTTATTTCAAGTAGGCCAGTTACAGGCACTTTTGAACTGTCGAAACAAAGATAACAATGAAATGTAGCTACAGTCCCAGTCACAAGGCATAAAAACTGTGAAAGTACTGTAGTTGCCCATTCCCTAGCGTAGATCTCTATGGAGAAGAACGGGCAAGAAACTCCATGGACACTCTTTTAAATCAGCATATTGTTACAAAACCTTGGTTACATCATTCATATTGAGATGGTACATTATGTGAGAACGATGTAGCAAGATGTGCACGTTAAAAGTGTCCATAGTAAACACAAAAAAGACAATTAAAATAATTAATTCAAATAAGCCGTGGCAACTAAGAGATGACCAGTCACAACTGACAGCGCCCGTTCACGAACATGACGCATGGATCAGCACCATTCAACTCAACCATTTTGAAGGGAACTAAATGATCCGACACACGCGCCACCATCAGCGAGACATTGAGTGAGCATGACATACTCTCAACCGCCAGGGCACATTCAAGTCGGGAAAGGACGTAGGTTTCCAGTGAACGATAGCTCTTTAGTACATAGCACTCACACAATATGGGCTTTATATAATACTAAAGATATTGAATCTATACAATGCAAAGATAGTTGTACAATCTTCAGCAGCTCCAACAATACTATTTAATGTTATCAATTTATGCGTCCCTGTCCTTGTGGAGCAGGACCGGCATTGAGCCAAGCATTTTTGTCAGCGATATAATCGTCCAACTTGTAATATGCTTGCTTACATAGTGTGCGTTTAATGCATGTTTTAAATTTCGTCTCATTCAGTTCAAGAATACTTTGTGGAATTTTATTATAGCATCTCAAACAGTACCCCATGAAAGATGAATCTACTTTAGCGAGTCTGAAGCCCGGCTGAACTAATTGGTCTCTATTTCTAGTACTGTAACTGTGTCTGTCACCTCTTTTACTAAAAAGATGCAGATTTTTTCTTACGTACATTATGTTTTCGTAGATGTATTGACAATGTACCGTCATGATGTTAATGTCCTTAAACAGTTCCCTTAGAGAATCGCACCTACGAAGATTATATATAGCTCTGATGGCTCTTTTTTGCAGAATAAATATTGACTGAATGTCTGCAGCTCGTCCCCATAACAAAATGCCATAAGACATTATACTATGAAAGTAACTAAAATAGACCAGTCTAGCGGTATCAACATCTGTAAATTGACGGATTTTTCTAATAGCATATGCTGCTGAACTTAGCCGCCCGGCAAGAGACGTTAAATGAGAACTCCATTGTAGCCTTGAATCAAGCGTAATCCCCAGGAAAACCGTTTTATCTACGAATTCAAGTTTCTCTTTATTCAATATTATATCACAATTACTACTTTTAACATTCGGTAAAGCAAATCTAATGCATTTAGTCTTTTTTTCGTTTAATACTAAATTGTTTGCTGTGAACCAATTTTGAACCTGAAGTAGGGCATTATTCACGTCATCTAGAATTTGGGCCCGTCTATTTATCTTAAAAATTAGAGAAGTGTCATCAGCAAATAACACCATATTTTGAGGTTGGTTTTTCAGTAAATAAGGTAGATCATTTATGTATACTAGAAAGAGGAAAGGACCCAATATTGAGCCTTGCGGAACCCCCATTTTTACTTTTAAACCCTGTGAATTGATACCATTTATTTGAACATGTTGAGGTCTATCACTCAAATAAGATTTTACCAAACTAAGTGCAAGTTTTCCTAGTCCGTAATGCTCAAGTTTCAAAAGTAATGTGTCGTGATTTACGCAATCAAACGCTTTGGAGAGATCACAAAAAATTCCTATGGCGTCTTGGGACTCTTCCCATGCAGTAAATATGTGCTTTAATAAGGTTACACTGGCGTCAGTCGTACAACGTCCCTTGGTGAAACCATACTGTTGATCGTGTAGGATTTTGTTGGTGTTAAAATGATTAAGCATTTGATTCAGCATTACCTTTTCAAAAACCTTGCTAAAAACTGGCAACACGGATACAGGTCTATAATTATTAGTATCTTTACTATCCCCGGATTTGAAAAGTGGTATGACTTTACTGTATTTCATTAAATCAGGGAAAGCTCCTTGGTCTACACACAAATTAAAAATTAAAGCTAAGTAAGGTGCTATAGTCTCAACTATGGATGTACAAACTTTGATAGACATTCCCCATAGATCTTCGGTCACTTTGATTTTGATTTGCCGGAAAGCTTTGATAACTATCACAGGGCTTATGTGTTTAAATTTAAATTCAGCCGGGCATCCAGACACGTTGGCCCTTAATAAACCAATTGAGACTTCAGGTGAGGAATTTAGAGCTTCCGTAGTTTTTAACGGGATATCGGTAAAGAAGTTTACAAATTCTTGAGCTACTTCCAAATTAGAGCTTTTAGGAACACATGCTGTATCTAATGTGTAGCTAGTGTTACGTATTTTCTTCCTGTTTGTCTCGTTATTTATGACTTTCCAAACAGTCTTTATTTTATTTTCTGCTGTTTTGATCTTGTTGCTAATGTGCAGGGCTTTAGCAACCTTGCATGTATTTCTAAAAATGTTTGAATACTTAGCAACATACTTGTTGAAAGTTTCAGTGTTTATGTAAGGCTTAAGGCCATAAAGCTCAAATAGTCTTTCCCTACTTTTCCTGATACCTTTAGTAGCCCAATCACTAAATATAAATTTAGGGCAAATACTTTTTGTCTTCTTTTCAAATGTTTTGTTGAATTCAGTTCGAACTATTGAAAAGAAATTATCATACAATTGATTTATATTAATATCGTCCTTGTGATGGCTCATAACATTTAACTTGTTCTGTAGGGAAATATTATACCTATTTAATTTGCTAGTAGTTATAGGTCTAAATTTAATCAGAACTTTTTGCAATGGTGTGTTACACCTAAAAGTTACAGTTTGTCCGCTGTGGTCAGACGGGAGACAATTTAATATGGCTTTATCTAAGTAATCACAATCGCAGAAAACATTATCTATACAAGTAGCAGAAGATGGAGTGACTCTAGTAGGTTCTATAAAAATATTGGTCAGGTCAAATGATTTAAAAAGATTTAATAACCGACTGCTATTGGAATTTTCTTCTAAAATATTGATATTGAAATCACCACAAACAATTGCAGATTTATTACTGGCTGAAAGTTTTGCCAGGACATCTTCCATTATTGATTCAAATAAGGAAAAGTTTTGATAATTTGGGGGTCTGTACACACACATAATTACATGCTTATCCAGCTCAACACAGGACAGTTCGACGCAATGTTCAACCGAGAGACCTACTATGTCATTACGTTGCTTATATTTAACACATTTTTTTAATAATATTAGGGAACCTCCACGCAGCATAGATTTACGGTTAAAGCAGCTACCCACCGTATAGTTATCATAATTAATAAGCATTTGGTAATCCTTTAGCCAATGTTCAGTAAAACAAATAATATCAAACATACTTTTTTCTAAAAACAATTCAATTTCTAATAATTTCGAAGAAATGCCTTGGATATTTTGGTGGAATAATTTTAAGGTGTTCTGCTGAGGCCCTTTTTTACTAACTAATTGAGTGCAAGAAGGTACCTTGCTGGTGGTAGGATTAACAATATTGTTAATGGTACCATCTGTTGTCTCACTTCCTAGTTTAAATTACTACTAATATCTGGAGTGAGGCCGGAGACTCTGGTGCCATCCCCAGATAACAAGACCCTATCACTACTACACCCTAATTGAGAATTTTCCACGGTGACACATGGATCCTCCTCAGTACAATGTTTGTAAACATTTATAGCACTAATGCTATACTCATTTAAGGTCACCTGTACATTAGTATTATCACTAATAGTCGCAGTATTAATAATATAACCAAACTTCGACATACTACATATGTCTGAGTGAATATTAAAAGCTAATAGCCTAGCTATTTTGTGTCTACATCTAACAGGTAGATACACCTTACCCCGTGTCGACTTAAGTTTACCAACAATAGTGTTGATATCCAGATATATAAGTCTGTCACTATAGTGACCTACTAAAAAATGTACATTTAGCGTATGTATAAAATTGTTTTTTCTACTACTTAAATTTTCAAAATATGGAAAAGCACACAATATGATTTTACTACAGTTTAACTTCAACAACTCTGATACACAGTCAGTGATGTCTTCCTTTTTAATCTTAGAACTATTACCAACACATATAGTAATGGTAGTATTAGGATTATAAACATTTTTTGTTACTGATGCCATAACCTGTTTGTAGGTCGACCCTGGCATACAGTAATTTTGGGTACAATAACTCAGGTTATTACTGATCAATTTCCCTAGCCCTCTACCTATACTATCAGAGAACATAACTGAATGATTACAATCAAGACTACTAGGTGAGACAAAATGCCTAACCTCTGGCTGTAAATTATGATGAATAATGTCAGGTACAGAATCTTGGCTGATAATACATTCCTGAGCACTCACAGCTAGGGACGGGTCCTCCGTTACCTCAGGCTGGAGGGCATCAAGACTGGATTCCCTCTGACACGTACACCGAGTGTTGCTGAGAGTCAGCAAGTCCACTTGGTCTACCAGTTCGTTTGTAGCAAGAATATGCTCTTTAATTTGATTTTCAGAGCTTTCATATTTATTATATAATGACTTTAGTGACTTATTCAGAGCCTGTATTTCTGATTGTAAGCGCTGAGTGTCAATTTCATAAATATTTATACTATCTTCCAATTTAATCTGATAGTTATTTAATTTATTAACAAGAGAAACACGTTCTTTCCTTAATTGAATATTTTTGGAATAGTGCTTTTGTTGTTTCTTGTATATATTGCATTTTTTAATGATTTTATTTAACCGTGCATATTTCTTAATTTTATTTTGACTAATTTTACTGTTGGTATTTTTTATTAAGGAGTCCTCTGTAAGGTCTATTGTTATAATAGTATGAGGGTTGCAATTTGTATTTATTAGCTCATTATACAAATGGTCAGTTTCTATAGCCTGAGTATGATCCTTTTCCTTTTTCAAATTTAAAAGTTTAACATTAGCCTGGATTAATTCGTCTTCTAGGTCCCTAATTTTACATAACGCCTCCTCATACAAGTTGCTACAGTTATTGAACCCATCCGTGACCACCCTTAGCTGATCCCGTTCATTGACAACATTCAAGAATTCCTGATGAAGGTCTACTAGCTCCCGTTTTAAGCTTGAGTTTTTGCTGTTTATGTTAATGACCTCCTCCTCACTGTCTTCTCTCTCCTGTAACAGTTGTTGGCATTGGAGTTTAGAGTCCTTAAGTTCTTGGAGAGCCGTTCTCAATTTTAGCTCCATATCCTGAGCAGTAGCCTTACGGGTCATCACAGGCATGGTTTCTGGATTGGTTACTGAAAATTGGAAATAAGGAAACGGTGAGAACTACTAGGATAGATTAAAGAAGAAAAATTTAGATATGATAGGGAAAAAACAGGGTTTTTTTTTTAAGCAATAATCAAAGAAATGAGGTAGGCTGCAATATTAGCTTGCAAATATTGATGTTATTTAGCTAAATATTCGATTTCATTGCTTTCATAAGATTTTTATTATCTCAGGATTTCACTTTTTCATAAGTGGGTAGGTTGCCTAGTATAAAAATTTAGATTATTTCAAGACATTAATAAAATAACGATAGGGAACGTTTTATTTAATTAATATTAAAAAGAATGATTTAAACAACGTTTAAATAGAACAACTAATGAAACAATTAAAAGAAAAATTACTTTTTACGAAGTTACATTGGTCTCCAAAGCGATTTGGAACCAATACAGGGTACCAAATCAGCATAAAATAAAATAAAAATAACTATACTAGAATTGGCGTGGACGTGTTATAGAGTTGAAGGGACGATTGTGTGCTATTATAAAATAAAAGATAACAAATACTCCCCGTATATATCCTTCTATTTCCGTAGTTAGACCGTCAGCTGTAGTTCTTAGGTTACCGGTAACGTCGTTACGTCGTATAACGGAATCCTTTATTAATTCATCAGGAAAACAATTTTCCTGACTATTTACACATTAAAAATATGATATCACATATAATTACACCATATTACAACTTAATTACTAATAAAATTTAATTTTAAAATACGGAACTAAAATTTGACATGTCACTCGGGCAGTGTTGCCACTTTTTTTTACTTTGGGGGTGTACTTTGAGGTATACCTCTGCCTAACCTCTAGGGAATTACAGGCGTGTTTTTATGCTATTTATTGAGTGTAGTAAACGAATCTACACAATGAACAAATATTCCAAAATAAAACATTAAAAAAATCTATCTAGGTAAATATTTAGTAATTGCCAGAACAACTCTTGATCATCCTCAAAGCGAACTTCCACTTTAAAAGCGAACTTCCTTAGACGAAAAAGGACGAAGCCAAAGCTAAACACTACATATTCGTCAAAGCGGTGCCCGCGGCTGACCTAATTTTCTACGTGACTTTACTTCGTTACCGACGGAGGAACATTGGCGTCTGGGGAGCTGGAGCAGCGTGATTGTGATATACATACTGCGTACACGTGTAACGTACGTGTTTTATTGGAACTGGAGAAAGAATATCAAATTGCAGATGTTGGTGATTGGGAGTTGTCTTTATTGGGCATGATTTGATTGCACGTACATATGTAGCAACTCTCATGCTTATAATCAGGTTCGGAACAAGATTCAATTTCGCTTTAACATTTTTGAATCTTATGCAAGTTCTATATTTTGCAAAATGGAAAAAACTGGATTCAGAATGCAGAATGCGGACCCCGCCTGCTAAAATTACCAATTAGTCATTACTGCATTACTGCCTCTACCTGTGAATGTCTTCTTTTAAATTCTTAATGATGTCCCAAAATTAGACCAAGTAGCAATATTACAGAACCTAGTTTTCCAGCTGCAATTACTGCTCAGTACACAATTGCATTGCCAGTCAAATGTGTGGGTACTTACACTGAATGAATCTGTTGTTCACTGTTGTTCATGGAAGCGACGAGCTCGTATGAAATGCTTTGCCACAGACTAATTCTTGAATTTAAGTGGCGTATGTGCAACGTCAGCTGTAATTAATTCTAAGTAAACCCTAATACTAATAGGATTTTCAATTCCTTAGAGCAATTTGTTATTGTACAATGTTATGTAATAATATCTTTTGCAGGGTAATGTTGCATTTTGAATCCCAGCCTGGATCTGTTTTGGATAGTTTTTGCAGAATTAAAAGTAAAGATTTTTACATAACAGAGCGTCTGTATTCCCTGAAGCTTTAAGCAGAGGGCCCATCCACCAACCTTATATTCACATATTGGCAGTGTTTTTAATTCCCGTGTAATATGGGTGGATTTTCATCAAATTCGTACTCCAGTCTGCTACTGAGAAATTGCGACCACGAGACCAACGAGGCTGTTAGTCGGCTTTCCAGGTTCAACAAGACCTGAGCATCATAATCTAATATTAACTTGGGCGCCACTATTCAGGTTTGACCCAGTCCCGGTTTTGGAACAAAACCCGGGTAACCTTTTGAACGATAAATGTTTCATTTGTTTCGCAAACAACCGGTTTCATTCTTCTGCCTTGCTGGCCGTTTTATTGTGTTCCACGTAGTATGTCTGAATACGTTTTAGGGCAAACACTCTCGACCAAATAAACACTTGGTGAATATTGCAAAGTAAAATATAATATACATTGAGTGCAAAACAACTATTGATGAAATTAATTTATTTTGATGAAGAAATCCAGCAAATCGTGTAACGAAAATCACGGTAAGGTTTCAAACCCATTCCAAAATTATAAATTGGAAAGTAACTCTCAATAATGAACTTTATAGAACGTTGTTGGAATAGTTTTACAGGTAGACCTTGACTTGGGTAAAGAGATAGACATATAGTTACGATTCTTTTTTATCCCATTTCGTAATAGTGTAACTTCCAAAATACTAAGTTCGTCAAAACGTTAAACAATGCAGTTTAAGAAAATTGCTTTTGAATTTAGTTGAGTGTATACATTTTATTGCCCGTGTACATTACCATGTTAAAATTTCTAATCTCCACGGGCAATGCCTCGGACAAAAGCTAGTATAGCACAAAATAAACATAATCTAAATCCCACGTAACAATGAACCAAAGAAAAACACCAACACCTCTACCAAAACACTCTCACTAAATACGCAAAGACACCCAACAGATTGTATTATCATAGAGTCAGTAATAAGACAAATTAGTTTTGTAGAGACGGATCGTGGCTCCGTCCTTCGGGATAACGCAATAAGAGCCGTTACTCTGCTGCTAATTGATCGAGCTCTCTGCGACTCTACATAGCTCTATCGATCTGCACATGTATGTAGAGCTAATGGAGAGACTTTGTGGAGAGTGTGCAAAATCGTAAAATTATCAAGAAAATTATATTTTTGGAGTAAAATTCGTTGGAATGACTTCAAAGGTAAAGGATTAGAGGGTGGTTTTGGGTAAAACATAATTGCAAAATAGAATAGGTGACTTGGCTTCTTGCTTGAACGAAAGGTGTCGGCTTAAAAGGGGTTCGTGACCAATCGGCCAAAAAGAGAATATTTCATGTCATGTTTTTCTCCGTCTCAGTTCATCATCATCATATCAGCCCGGAACCACCCACTGCCGGGTATAGGCCTCCCCTTTCTTCTGCCACACTTCCCAGTTCTGTGCCTCCCTTATCCAGGTGTTTCCCACGAATTTTTTCCCGTCTTAGTTAAAGAATGCCAATTAAGGCATTCTTTATTTTAAATACTTCAATTGGTTTAGTACGCGAGATCTGAACACGAATTACTAATTTTAAACCCTCACTTTGTTTGTGAATAGTGAAATAATAATGGCCACTATCCTCATTCATGTGAACAGTCAACAGGATAACATATACAGTATATTACCAACATATAAAATAATAAAACTATATTTCTTCCTTCGTTCATGATTCCAATGACACTTTGCTTTCAAGTTCAATCAACAAAATGGAAAGCAGAGTAAAGCTCTCTTCCTCTCTCTGGTCGCCATGACAGGCAATCTGCCTTTATAAGTCTCGTTATTCGAAGAATATCCGACCAAAGCTGACTGTTAAAATTAATATTATCGAAAGGCGAATTATGCTTTGAATATAAATTTGTATTCATCTTGCCTTTTAAGTGAAAATTCTCATAAAATATAATCAAATGATTTCTATTAAAATATATGCTCTGGCGGTGAACTAGAAAAATGTTGGGAAAAGAATCTGTAAGTAAAGATATAACTGGTTCTATTTTAAAACAAGGTGGTGTAAGGTTTTACAATTTTACATTAATGTACAGATTATTAGTTATAGACGCACTAGACTAGGGAAATAAAAAATTATATAGAAAAGAGAAAAACAAAGAGAACGTAAACATGAATATTTGATCCCAGATTACAAATTAAAAAAATAATAATCCAGAAATAGAATCCCGTCACACGCACGTGACGATGTCAAAGGAAAACCACAAAAGGAGAACATTTCGCCGTCTTCATTTAACTTGGCGACTTCATCGTCCACATCATAAGCACAAAGAATCACTTAATTTCCCGCTCCGTGAACTGGCGTTATCGCTGATTTTCCGCCAAACGCGACCCCGGGCTTCGGTGCCCGGACATCGGGATTGGGGGGATTCGGGAATCACTCTCGCGGGATTCACACCCCGTTTGAGACTGGAAGTATCGGCTAATACTCAGCGGTAGGCGGTCGTTAGCAGAATGTAATAAAATTTAACTCTTCGCCAATCTGCGGATTTGAGCATCTTAGGTCCAGATACAATGATGGTGATTTGGAATATATTGTGATGGTATCGCTTACGATTCTACTTAACGGTGTAAATAGCGCCTCGGGCGAAGATGCGATGAGTTTTATGTTACTACCAGTAGTATGTTAGCTTTAAAACGTCAATAGCGTAGAAATAGTGACCGTTTTTAACGCTATCAATTTCAATGTTTTTATCTATGTATTTACACTTCAAGCACATAGTACAGAGGTGGATTGAATATCACAGGCATTTGTTTTAATAGGTTTTACTGGCATTAAATTCAATAAACAGAATTAGTGAAATATTTTTTCATGAAATTGAAAAGTTTAAGCAATGAAACGTATTCATTGAACTATTGTAAAACGTGTTTAATAATTTGAACATTGCTAAATACCTTCTAATCTTTACGGATACTTCAGAACCGTATTAATCCATCAAGCGATCAATACAACTAAAACTACAAACGCAAGTGATCAAGCAGGACCATCATTTAGGAAGCCGGGGCCCATTTAACTAGATTACAGCACCAAAGACCTGTTTCACCGACCGAAGGATCCAGAAACTTGGACAATTAAATCCATCTATTTATAATCGACATGCCCCAGAGAACCTCTGGCAGGATTATCAATAAAGGAACATTTAACCATCGGGGAAATTACAACTTGTCCAATTTTGGTCACTTTATTGGAACACCAAATGTTACGTATATTTTGGGGTCTTATTCTGGGTTGCGGAGGAAGTTTCCTTTGGTATTTCTTCGAGCTTAAGTGAGAAAAGAAATTCGAAAACAATGTCTCCTAATTTATAAATGTAACATTTTTACGTAAAAAGTTTAACAGATTGGGTATGTAAGTTTTTGTATGAGATTAATTTAAAAAAAATAACACAAAAAGCGGATAATAGATAAAATTAGCTTATCATCATGACCGTCATGGTGGAATTTAGGTGGTACGGATTTAAATTAATTAATTTTTATGCACTCTTTGCAAAGCTTAAACCTAAATAACACGGCGTGTAATAAGCATGATATGGTCATGTGTAAAGGTCCACTATAGACCATAAAACTAAACCATATCCTCTATGAAACCAATAAGATTGTTATTTATCAACTGCCCCATATATATGGTCCCATTAAAATAGATCGACAAATTTTAACACAGCGTTCAGTACGTCTAACCAATGATATCCAAGCAAAAAAAAACACTGATTTTAGTGATTTTATTTTGCCCTAAAATAATAAATTGTCGGCGGCATTCTAGAATAAACACATCCATTAGGTCAAAATAAAATCACTTTAGTCAGTGTTTTTTTTTGCTTGGTATCTTTTTTTAGACGTACTGAACGCTATGTTAAAATTTGTCCATCTATTTTAATAGGACGTTATATTTGGGTCGAGTAGTTATTGAACTTGTATATGAAACAGCTGTTTGAATGTTAACAAATAAAAATGGCCGATGTATGCGCACGGTAAGTGACGGCGAGCAAATGAAGCTTGACACTCAAACGTGGTCCTTCGAGCCGGATACATCGGCCATTTTTATTTGTAATCCAACCAGTCAATTTATACAGTCTTCATTTCGAAAAGCAGTAGTTTCAGTTAGTCTAGACCACCAGCATCACAACTGGTGTTTGACACTCAAACAACAGCTGATTTTTTTTTTGCACTTAGTTTACCTTGTTAGGTCCATGAAGAAAGTTGTTCAGTTTGATGGCCCACACCCTTAATGTATAACTACACCTTCAGAGAGGTGTAGCTATTTGTAGTTATATGTTGAAGAAAGACAAAAAGTGCAGTTCTTTCATAAACCTTCTTTTAACAAAGAAATCTTTACCCAAATCCCATCAACTCAGTAAATCGTCTTCCAATATCATAGCAAACACTGGCTCAAGCCCAGAATACCCCTTCATGTCCAAAAGCTCGTTACAGGCGGCCTTTATTGGCCGCATTTGGTCGCAATTTGACAAATTGATACGCTCGTGTTCTCCACTCGTACAATTATGGGATCAGATCGGGCCCTCCGATAGTCGTGGACGGCATTACATCTTTTTTGCAACACTTGTAATTGATGCTGTTATTAAGTTACATATAGCTACTGATTATGCCCACGGCTTCGCCCGCGTGTGAGACGTAAAATATTATACGGGAAAGAACTGCAGCGGCACTACTAAAAATACTACAGAAATATTTTATTACAAAAAGATCTACAGTGACATGGATTGTCACAAATGAAGAAATATTTCTATGGGGGATGCAGGACTTTACTCCCTGTTCTTCATACCCCTGTAGAACCAACAGCATAAATAGCAAAAGGAGTATGTAACGGTCGGAGTTCTATAACGCCTAATAGGCTAGACAAATTAGATTTGAACCTTCCTCGAACAGAATATTTTGAATTACCCCATAATTGTGACTACAAGTGGTAAATTGTGGGGTGTATGGGAAGATTTACATTCAGGAAAATGGCTGGTTTAACAAAATGACAATCAATTTAAATTCAATTTAAATACAATGTACGTTTCTACGTTAAGTAGCGGTGAAGCTATTTGGCTATACCAGTGCTTTATATAGACTAGTACATACAGACACTTTAATGTCAGTCAAAAAAGGAAAGTTGTAAACAACTACCAACAATCAAACTTAAATATAAACACAAGTGACTAGCATACATAACTCAATATACACAAGAGCGTGACAAGACAGTTCAAAACTTATCAGCTCCAAGATCAGAAGGAGCAGATCATAATGAAGTAGCCTGCAGCGTTGCCCCAGATTCGAGGACCCACTCGACTGTTCCGCAAAAATTAGTACTATTGACACTTGACCCTGTTGTAGAACATTCTAGAGAGTTCTAGAGAGCCCTCGACATATTGTGGGGTCGTATGAAAATCTGTTGTATGGAGACTCTCTACAAAGTTTTGATGTCCACTCCGCTACTTCGTTTTTGCAATGTTTTCTACTGTCTTTGTAACTTTGTTTTTACATCTGGGTACAGAATGGAATGAAGCCTGGTGATTTGTTTTTGTTTGAGATGAGTATTTTGGTTTTCAGAAGGCTAGATTATGTAAAATCATTCGAAGAGAATGATGTTTCTCATTTAAGCTGTTAGTAATCGTATGATTTGTATAACAATGTTCTCAGGGCGTGGCCAAATTAAGTACTATAGCTTGTTATTTCGCTCTAACCTCATTAATTGTCTTTAAATATTGCTTAAACTATTAAAATTAAATAACTACCAGTTACTAGAAATCAATTTGACCGCTCCCTCAAATTATTTTTAAAGGTCGAGAAATAAAACAATACCTAAAAAATTTAGAAAAGTAACTAATTCGAAATATGAGAGAATTATTACTTATAAATACAAGTTAGATTCTGAAAATTCAGTCTCAAATTGACAATAATTATCATTCGTTTCATAGAAAAATAAAACTAATGAGTGATAATTTAATAAAACTGTAATTTTATGAACATTAATATCAAAGTTCCAACTAAAAGAAATATTGCTTTAATTCTCTTGTAATATTTTATTACTCGAATCTGATATTTGAGAATTGTAAGCAGACACTCAGTTATAATAATTTCGTTGAAAATAAAATTAATCTAATATCATGACAGGAATTGGACTGGATTTATTACAATGGAAAATAAAGTGGATTTCCTTTTTAGGGTTCCGTAGCCGAATGGCAAAAAACGGAACTCTTATAGATTCGCCATGTCTGTCTGTGTATGTCACAGCCACTTTATTCCGAAACTATTAGGACTATACAGTTGAAATTTAGTAGGTAGATGTATTCTGTGAACCGCTTTACGATTTTTATACAAAAATTAAAATTAAAAAAATGATTTGGGTTAGTTTCTCCCCATGGATTGAAACTAAAAAATATTTTTTTCATCAAACCTGTACGTGCGGGGCAATCTTTTAACAGATAAACACTTCCAAAGTGGTAAAATATGTGCCCCCCCCCCCTCTAATTTCTAAAGTAAGAGGAGGAAAATTTAAAAAAATGTAGGATGAATGGAGGAATGTAAATAAAACTATCAACCAAAATTGGTTTGAATAAGATTTGATGTTTAGTTTTTGAGATATGGGACTTTTTCATCAAACTGCAGCAGTAACTTTGTTTTTCACTAACATACTATGAGAAAAAATTTTTTTTTGATGTTGAATGTAAAACAATACAATATAATTATGAATGAGCCTTCAAAATATTTTTATCATATTGTTTGGTGCTACGGAACCCTGTGTGTGCATGTGAGTACGACCGCACTTGGCCTGTTTTTTAATTTTATTAGCAGTTTATCGAAATGTTGTAAGTTTGATTTCCTTTTGTATCTAAATCGTTGGATTTAGATCGAAATAATTTATAACATAGAGAAAAGAAATCAAATAAATAATTAAGAAAAAATCATTAACCGTTAAATATAAAAAGTAGTAATAGTAAAGTTGATACCCGCTATAAAAATGCAAACTATATCCAAATAATATTCAATTTATAAACTTATTTCAATGAATATTCGTCCGAACTTAGTCGTTTTTGAGTAACGATCGAACATCCACAGAAAAACTGTTAAACACGAATTTTTATTTTTCTATAGTTAGGCAAAAAGGTATTATTTTACAACAAAACCAAGAACCATCAGGTCACACCCCAAACCCCTACCTCATAAAAATCAAACGCTAGCCACATTTCAATACATTTTTGTATGAAATTTTATAAGGCCGTCAAAAGTCAGTGTGCGTAGCTCAATGTACCGCACCGAGAGTGACAATAAAACTGTAGTACCGGCTTAGGGGGGCTCCACATATGACGGTGTCGCAGAGACTTTATGACGTGTAATCGTATAGAAACTGTCTGTCGGTTAGAAGTGTGGAGTTACTTTACATTTTTATTGAGTGGCTGAATATTTGTGTGAGGGTTTAAGCGTTTCTTACTTCTTCTAGTAGTGGTTGATCATGTTAGTCTTTAGACTAAGAAAAAAAATCATTATAGCAAAAATATTCGTGTTTTCCCGGCTAAGCAAAACACATCAACAATAATACTCGTAAGATTAAAGGAATATAACAGGAGGCCTACCATGATCTAATTAAAAACGATTCAAAAGCAAGACACATCGCTTCAAATCGTACCATGACATCCAATTCGCTCAGCGGCACTTGGATCGCTAAAAGTGAATGAAAGATCGCAATTTGTGGCTGAACCGCGTTTGAAACGTTTTTGGTGAAAAAGAGATAACGCTATTATGATCGAATAACTTTGTTTCGCTCACATTTAAGTGTCAGACACGCTCAGAAGCAAGTAATGTTATAATTGTTTTTAACTCGGTATCATTACTTAAAGTAAAAAAGACACTCAACAGTTGTTTTTAAGATTCCACGTTAATGCGGAAACTATTGTTAAAATAATTCCTAATCAAAGTAGATATTTATATACCTTTTGCTGTTTATTATACGAAAGAAATATTTTTATTTCGACGTAATAAAACAAATTATGTTTAATGTTTCGAACGTACCAGAGTAAAAAAATTGTGTGGGTTGTCGGTTAAAAAGGCATGTAAAATAGGTATTTTAGACTTTAGAAGAAAGATTAAAGTACACTTACACTGGTTTTTGTAAAATTCCACTATGTTAGCACTAAAAAACTTTATTTTCGTCAATAATTCACCAAACGTTTCAGTTTAGGTTAGAGAAATAGTAACTTTTATTGAATCGCTTATTTTGACAGTTGAGCGTTTCAGTTGAGCTGCTCTATGGACGTCATGGTACCAAACAAGTACAAGATTGAATGAATGAAACCAAAACTTGCGACTCAGTTTAGGAAAATCGCTGTCAGATGGCATGGCCTAAACTGAATCGATAAACTGTCGTCATGGTACGAATTAGGAGAACAGTTCAGTTTAGGTCCTAAAATGGATCGCGTTAAGAGCTCGTGGTAGGCATCCAGATGAAACAAAGAAAATGTATTGATATCATATCGTAAAATGTTGTCAATAATTGCTTGCTTTACTGGGGCCAAATTCTGTATAACTGCTACTGCTTCTAAATAACTAATAAAATAAATTATAATAAACACAAAAAAATATATAGTGGATTTTATTTTCTACGGAAACCCATACTTTTCGTGAAAGAAAATTCCTGCTCGCACGGTTTCTAAAACCCGTTATAGTACACATCACGAAGTGTAACGGCATTTTGGTCGAAAGTTTAACCCGAAAATGCCCATAGCTGCACTAAAATCCCGTCACATTTACCGGTCGCAAATTCCGCTAAAATAACCCGTTGCGGGTACAAAATACCGTCCAGCTAGGGCTGTTGCGGTCGGTATTTGACTTATGTCGGCCATTTTGGAAAAGAGAAGGGTCTAAGGATTTCGATCTTAAGTACTAATTAGATATTTGTGTTGTTGTTTCCTTTGCATCGTTGGTAAAAAGGATTGATTGAGTGAAATATTTATAGCCCTTCACAGTTTAGCAAGTTTATTGCAACTACAACGATTGCTGTGATTTTGACAGATTGTTGCTGACAACTGACAACCACCTTAGTGCAATAAAAATAGATATCACTCCGATTTTCACAATTATGCTTAATTAATCAGAGGAAAAATAACTTTGAAATTATTACTATAGCATTATGATGATGATGGAAACGTTGTGTATTTTCTTTTCGATGTCATTTATTTTAACTTGATATCTGACGTCACTCACGTCAGATATCAAGCTGTCTGTGTTTAAGGTGGAAGCGCCAGGATCGGCTGCGAAATTCAAATTGTCTTACTTTTTAATTTGCATTTTTTGTAATTTGCAGGTCAGCGTCAGGATTTATGGCAATTAAAACAAAATTTGGGACCGTAACAAATATGGCTTAACTGAGTTATAATCAATAAAAACATCAATACAACCCTCTAAGTTAATCTAATGCCATGAATTACTTTTTCATGAAATCGTTTCTTCTCTCAGGTCCCCCATAAGCATACTGTATCCCACGCACTGTTTGCAGAGCAATATCACAACCATCAATAATATGATGTTGATATTTGCACATAATTATAAATAATAGTCGCTTTTCGAGTCTGTCAGTTTTTTATTCTTTATAGTTTACTAGCGACCCGCCCCGGCTTCGCACGGGTGCAATGTTAAACATATAAACCTTCTTCTTGAATCACTCTATCTATTAAAAAAAACCGCATCAAAATCCGTTGTGAAGTCTTTAAGATCTAAGCATAATAGGGACAGACAGCGGGAAGCGACTTTGTTTTATACTATGTGGTGAAGGGATTTTGATACAGTTTTCATGATCATTTTAAAAATATATTTAGGAAGGTTTATGTGTGTATTAGATGAATATAACGAATGAAAACGTTAAAAACGTCACGTCGTAAACGTCGTTAAATAATAACGATAAACACAAAATATTTTTATGCAATTCATAAACACGTGCAACAGGAGCGGGTCGCGAGTTCATTAGATTAATGTGTGCTTGTCGTTTAATATGAAAGGTTAATAAAGAGTGAAGATGAAATCAATGTGTCTTATAACGTTGAGAAGTTATAAGTCTAATGTGGCATTAAACTTGCAATTTTTAAAACATACAAAAGAAAAACAGTTGTTTCCATTATTATTTCACTAACATAGCCACAACCATCTTTTTCTTACAAAATTAGCATAAAACCCGCCCTAATGCGAGTACTAAAAATGTTTTCTATTTTTACTAGCAGCTACGTGGGCTGCATTACTAATTTTCTCATTAGCCGTACAAGAGTTTCAGGTAACAGAATTAATGTACTAATGACACGTTCATAATCATTTTATTTAACTAGTAGGTATGAATTAATTACAAGACGTTATGTTCGGAAAACATCTCGCCTTGTACGCAGGTATATTAAGATAGCATATGATTTCCTTGTTCAAAGGATTTTCTAGTTTACGTTCTCTTTTTGTATTGCGTGAGTTTTGATTGCTATATGAGATTAGCCAGGAAAATACGTTAAATTAAAGGCAAATCTACGAAATACGAACTAATTTCTAGTGAAAAAATATCACCGGGATTGTCTTATGAAAAGTCCATTGCGATAACTTTTTCGAAGAACCAGCCAAGTGCGAGTCGTACTCACACACACTCAGGGTTCCGTAGCACCAAACAATATAATAAAAATATTTTGAAGGCATTCGTTCATAGGTTGTATTGTTTTACATTCAACAGCAAAACTAAATTTGTTTTTCATAGTATGTTAATGATAAACAAAGTTACTGTTGCAGTTTGTTGAAAAAGTCCCATATCTCTAAAACTAAACATCAAATCTCATTCCAACCAATTTTGGTTGAAAGTTTTATTTACGTCCTACAATCCTACATTTTTTTCAAAATTTTCTTCCTTTTACTTTAGGAAGTAGAGGGGGGGGGGACACATTTTACCACTTTGGAAGAGGCTATCTTCCAAACGATTGACTTTGAGAAAAATGGATTTAGGAACCTCAATGTCATTTTTAAAGACCTATCTATAGATACCCCGCCCGTACAGGTTTGATGAAAAAAACATTTTTTAGTTTCAGTTCCATGTATCCCCCTTAATCTTTTATTTTTGTCAATATCAATCAAATCAAAATTATTTATTTGCGGTAAATGTGGTACAAGAGGTGGTTAAACTAACATAAAGTGCAATGACACATTTCGCCATAAAAATAGCATGCAAATATTAATAAACATAAACATTCAATTATGTAGGTAACTAAATAGAGTACAATATTTCTAAGTTTAATGAACACAACACAAAACAAAATTTTGCTGTAAATACTACAAAAGAATTGTTAGCATATTATTATAGTATTTTTATCGAACAACAAATTGTTAGCCTAATAAAATTGTTTAATTATACAAATACAACATCAAATAATGTAAGTAGGTAGTGATATGACTGACAATAAGATTTTTTGAGAAATGCCGCAATGGAATAAGAGCTATGTGTAATAAGCCATTTTTCAGAACTTTGCAGAATTTTCTGAAGATTAGTGATAACATTTGGTAGAGAGTTAAAGATAAGTGGAGCCATATAAACACAATTACGTCTGAATAATTCAATTCTAGGTACCTACAGGCATTCCTAGTAGATGCTGTGTAACTGTACGTTTATTAATATTGTTTTTAAGTTCAAAAAGTGAAGAGTTAGTTTTGATAAATTTTACGATTTCATTTATATAAAAGACATATATAATTTGTATAAAATACGTAAAGCGGTTCACAGAATACATCTTCTTACTAAGTTTCAACTGTGTAGTCCTAATAGTTGCAGAATAAAGTGGCTGTGACATACACGGACCGACAGACAGACAGACAGACAGACCGACAGACAGACATGGCCAATCTATAAGGGTTTCGATTTTTGCATGAGGATTACGCAGATTTTAGCAGAGAAATTATTTTCCAGGACATACAATACAACCTTACAATAAAAGCACGGAATTTACAAAGACTTGTATGCGTGTACTTTATTGTATGGTTTGCAAGCTCTAAAAATGTCTAAAATAGTTTTTTCGAGCCATCCATATTCACACCAAAAATATTTGCGAGTTAATAAATGAAATACAACAATAAAAAATTCTCGACGCTAATCAAAAACGCTAGGGAACCTACCGGTAACCCTGGCATGCAATTTAACCCGTTCACTGGCCATTGAAATGCGGGTATTACCGCGTATAACGACATCCCCTGAAATGTAGCACTAATAGTGTTAAGTGCTTGTTGTCAATTGTTGTTGCTCGGTGACCGGGCATGACTTCATTTTGGGATGTTGGCAACGCTTTAGGACGACTAAAGTCACCGATCTTTCAATGTCTCTAATCCATAGCAATAATGACACAGACATAATTTGAACTCAGTTTAGAAGCGAAAGATCGCGTTCAAATTCATTAGTGGAATTTTCTCTTGGAAGGTTCATCATCTGCCTAGCCTTTTCCCTACTAAGTCGGCTTCCAGTCTAACCGCATGCAGATGAATACCAGTATTTTACATGGAGCGACTGCCTATCTGATCTCCACAATCCAGTTAGTACTGGGTGATACGATACCCTTTGGTACTGGTTGTCAGACTTTTGGGCAACTGCGTACCTATAACGACTGCCAAAGAACTACTAATGACAGCTGGGACCAACGGCTTAACGTGCTTTCCGAAGCACGGTGGAAACTCGGTGGGTAATGGGTGGTCACCCATCCATGCTTGGTACCAAGGCAAGCACGGCTTAACCTAAATATTGACCCGAGCGGCTGTTATTACTTACCATGTGTTTTTTATAGCTAGAGCCCTTAATTAAGAAGGTTGAGAGGACAAAAACTTCAAAGTCTATGCGTAGTCGATGTTGCTATTCATATCTGTAGTACCTGGAAGTTAGTCAGTTTTATAGGTGTGTGCCGTCGGCAGAATATACGTAGAAGCATAACACTAAAGGAGCGTTTTAATCCGTTACTGTATTCCAGGTCTACCATTGATAATATTGTGCCTATACAAATGACATCTGTTTGTGATATTACGTTAGAATTTTATAAATTGTATTTCTTATGGAAGAATATTTTTAACCTAGCATAAAATTAATATGCATTAAAAGGGTCGTTTCACTGTGGATAGGAACAGTACGCAACAAGAGTTATAACGTCGAGTTAGAGATAGATTGACTCCTTATATAATGTGGATGTAAGGCATCTAAGAAGAAACAGTAGTAAGTGGTAAGAATCACTGTCCCTCCAGGTGGTTTTGAAAGTTAGTTATGCTCTCATAACTCACTTTCCTACTAGATACGTCAAACACCTGTATTGCTAGTGGACAGAAGTTCAAACACAGTTTTAAGCTCTACGGTTTACAACTGAATACATATACTGTCACTTACGGGATATCTTCCGTGATTTTTCATTATTTTGAGCTCCCGATATTACACACAGGACAGTACTTCATTCAACAATATTTTTTCGAACAGCCATTGTTTTTAGAGGTTGGTACTTAATGTCAAAAAACCCTACCAACCTAACACTCACTGTCACAATTCTTCCGCGAGAAAGTTTTAAATAGCTTAGCTTGCTAAGGCGAGGATAACGACATCATAATTGAAATAATACTTACATTTAGGATGAGGACACTCGCTCAATTTTGATATTGAAGAAAGACTTATCTCACTGCTTGAGACGAAATAGCTCTCTACGTCGGTCGTTCCGCGAACTGCAGCTTAGACGCTGAGAACATTACCAACTAAACTACTTCAGTAGCAACTAGCAAAATACCACATAAGCAGTGGACGAGAAGTAGTTAGTTCCACTGACGAAACAAATCTGGGTTAGAACACGAATTTAATTAAATCGTTACTCAGGATATGGTACGGTTGAGTTTTATAACATGACTTGGGTTCGAACACATGTAGTAAAAAAATAAATAGGCTTTACATTCTCAAAACCTTAAAATGAATTTAAGTTGTTTTAGAACTTTTATATGATTCACTACTCACTCTCTTAGAGAAATCTCAACGCACATTTATACTCTAAACAGTATCTTTATTTGTGAAATAAACAGTACCGGTGTCTTTCGTAAATCTATACTAATCTTATAACTTTTAGCTCACCTCCACATACATTAACTAAACGCCTGTAACACATTATGCACAAATCAATTTCACACACTCCACTTCACCCAATCACCGTACAAACACTTAAGTCAACACAATTTTTCCTTCTCCCCATCCCCGTCCCTTCCCCCTCAGTTACCCGAAATGAACAGCAGAACTAAAGTGAGGTGAATTAATCTGAAAGGGAGGCTGGCTGCGGCCCGTTACTAGAGATTGACAAATGATGCGGGCATACGTTCCCGTTTACCGACACCGCTGTTTTTAGGCAGGGTTGCTATGTAAGTTCTTTGCCCATTCTCCTTTATGCGAAGTGTACGCCAAGGGATTTGGTACTTAATTTGTGGAAGGGGAAGAACTAATTTTGAGTGTGTTGTGTTGGAGTAGGTTTTTAGATGGCAGTGAGGTGATATGATTACCGTGCTATGTCGTAACCTTGAGGTACTTCTTGGAGTTTTTATGTGCATATAGTGGATCAAGGGCATGTTTCCGTAGATATCTTACTTGGCAGGAATTTTCACACGAAATATTGCAATTTCGTCATAAGTGTAGATAGTGAATTTGCGTGATGAAAAACGAGTATTTATAAAAGCGCAGTTTTTCAAAATCACTGAAAAGAAAATTAAACTTTTAATTTTGGAACTATTATTGGATGAACATAATGACATAGGGTAAGGTAGAATTCAATTTATGTTAATAAAAGCTCAATACCTTAAACATGACCCGAAAATCAACAACTAGACCAACAAAGCAATCGTAAGTAGGTACCTATCATTTTTAACAAAATCAGAGGACCGAAATACACTACTACTTTTATTTATTTCAAAACAAAACGAAACATTTTCCTCGCGTATTTTTACCAACCCTTACTGTCCGTTTCTCGTTACTAATGTCCAAACAAATAGAATTCATGCTCCACGGAATGGATACGGGACGAAACAGATAAATTTACAATTGATTACATTTCGCAATTAGACAAACTAGGTCCGAGCAATGGCGAAACAATTTGTGATGATAGCAAACTATTGATTTGTTCCAGCCCTAATTGCTTCATTAATTGTTTGTCGCTGATTCGCTAAAATTTAAAGTTATATTTTAACGATAAAACAGTTTATTTCGCATTTTCAGTAGGATCCTAAATACTGTCGCTCGTAATTACATAATATTTTGCTTTAAATATTGTATTCCTTTTCTAACATATTGTTTACATTATTGTAAATATTTGTATTAACAAAAATTATAGAAAAACCATTTAAAAATATAGAAAATATGTAGTAGTCAATAGGGGACATCGGGAACAGAGTCCGAGTTACTGGTGATCAGGGCTCTTGAGAGAGGAACCTCCTAACAATAACGCCGTGTCCAGAAGTATTGCTTTACTTTAAGTTATTATTGTCTGATAAAAAACCTTTTCCCTGATAGGATTTCCTATCGGCAACTTCTCAGGAGCCTAAGTATTTTGATATCTGATTTAACCTCTTTACGGTAAGAATTAAAAATAAACCCTTTCCTAGTGCTCACATTCGTTAATTGGAAAACACTTGCACAGTTCCATGCTTCTAGACTAACCGGTTTTGGCTGTGCGTTGTCTGTCAGTGTATGAATGAATTTCAGATTAAAAATAAAATTAGTCCTGCAAATACCTATGTAACAACTAATTGCTAATATATTGTTTTTTTTTTCACAACTTTTTACAATGAAACCAGGGCTGGTATTAGTTTTAAATATCATTTAAATACCGTACCACAAATGAAATAAAAACAGGTTTTAAATGCTTCCAGAGAAGGAATTAAACGTAGTAATACTCAGGGTGTTTCAAACGTGCAGTGAGCGTTATAAAATGAACCACAGAGCAATATATGCAGAAGTTACACATTAGACATTTATAATAAGCTATCATACCTCAGAAAAGAGAAAAGAAAAAAGAAAGGAAGACAAATTAATTAATCACCAAGATTACGGTTCTCTCACGATGTTTCTATTTCTATTACTGTAAATCGTACGCTATGGGATTCCAAGGTAATTAAATAAAAATGCGGGTGGTATTTTCTCAATACAAACGCTCTCACCTGTTTTCTATCTGGTTTATGACTTTATAGCTATGATTTTTTGCTGTTAAATAAATATCAACCATTTCTATGTCCCTGTGTTTTCCTTTTTGAGGTTACATAATCTGTACCAGTACTAGAACCTTTACAAAATGCTCAAAATAGCCTATTCGGACCGCTGTCAACATAGACCTAAAAAAAAGAAAAACATAGGGACACAGTATATAAATCCTTCTTATTCAGTTTATGAAATATCTTCTAAATTGGTCGAATATTGGAGGAGGAAACAGTCGAGAGCCAAACCTCGAATTATGACTTTTTACTTGTCGGATCTGTAGTTGTCCTTACCGCACCAATGTCGAAATCGAACTCGTTGAGGGACAGCGATAGTATCAAATACCTACCGCATTTCCTCTTAAACCCAACAAGAAGAATTATTGAAGAATCTTGTAGTTTTTTTCTGGTGGAGTTAAAACTAAATATAAAAATAGCGTGGGTAATTTAATTTGATTCCGTGCCTTTAAAAATATTTGTTGTCAATCTGACGCTCAATAAACTGATTCTTCTACACTAAAACATTTTACGAAGTAAATTGCGCATGTATTTTCAACTTTCCTCACACGAGATTAATAGTCATGGAAATGCAAGAAGTTAAACTTCTGCAACTTCTTATTTGATAAACAAACTCGCAGAAATAGGTTACTGCAGTGCTCGTTAACTGTGCAGGCACGGTTTTTGCAGTATTGCCATTTTAACCCGATATGCAGTACGGGTGGGTATGCCTCTATAGTCTTCAATGAGTCTTGAAATCAATTAGAATCTTGCTAACTCGGTCAGATGCTGGATGACTGCCAAGACACTGACAGACCTTCTCTTTGGGTCATCATCTGCTTAGCCTTTTCACAACGTTGGGTTCGGCTTCCAGTCTAACCAGATTCAGCTAAATATCATTATTTTACATGGAGCGACTGCCTATCTGACCTCCACAACCTAGTTCACGACTGTCAAAGATCTATAAATGACAACCGGGACCCACGACTTCACATGCTTTCCGAGGCACGGAGGAACATCGGCATGTAACGGGTGGTCACCCATCCACGGACTTACCTAAACAAGCGTGGCTTAACCTGAACATCGACCCGAGTGGCTGTTATTATTTAGCCTCTTTGTGTGGTGGGCAGTAATCCACCACGCAGGTCCTGTACGGCTTGGTGGATATCACAAAAGTCTTCTTGGTTCTAGACTATACCGCCACCATGGCTTTCTTCACCGAATTGAGAGCAATCGATCGTATCGGCGTCGACTTACGAGTTGCAGGTCGTAAGTTTGAACTTACGCAGGCCCTTACTTTGTGTAATTTATTTTATTACAACTCAAAACAGTGAAGTAAAACATTGAGAGGAATAGAGGACATGGATTTCATCTCTCATAGAGATGAAGTTCATGTCAAAGGCGATGCTGATTACGATTATGCATATGCTAAGATTGTGACATTGACTCAGCAAATAAATATTAGTTCAAACCCCATCAAATCTTTTGACCCCTTTCATCCTAATTCACCCCATAATCTCCGTCACAAGATCATTATTTAAACCCATAGCCTAGCTAAATAACCGCAGTACAATAATGGCGTTCTCATTATCATGGCCATATTACCATCGCACACAATGGGTTGACAGCCTTAATTTTGTAGGCTATATTTATGGACGCCTTTTCTTACTGTTGGTTTAATAACTTTGGTTCCCTAGGGAAGTATGAGTGATGTCTGGTGTAGAGGGAAAGATGACCAGTAATATCAGTTTGTTTTGTGTTCGGAAATGGTTGTTGGGCTTTCTTTTTTCTTGACGTTGCGACACGTCAAAGTTATAGGTCTAGAAATTTATGTCAAGATGAAACTTGGGTATTTTTCTGATATTGTTGTAGTTTTTACTACCTACGTATCACAATGTACAGTATTTTCCTTTAAGTCTTTTTCAGTCAAGTTCATTGAAACTTTAGAAAGTTCACATTAAATATCATAAATTAAATCTAATCACAGAATTTATTCGCATAATTTTATTAATAGAAAGAATAAACTTTATTGCGCCTACCTAGACTAAAATTAAATCACAAATAGGTATTACCCACGGCTTCGCTCGTGTTTTTGTCGGAAATTATCCCAAGTGCACTTTGTACATAATTATAGCCTATGGCACTCGGGAATAATGTTGGTTGGTAATTGGTGAATGAATTTACAAAATCGGTTCAGTGGATCCAGAGATTACCCCCTTAGTATAGATATGATATAAAAGAGAAAGGAGTAAATGATAGCGTGACGGTTGACAACCAACAAACGTATTAGGCCGACCCCAAGTGACATGGGACAAGGGCAAGAAGATGATGATGGATAGGTAGCTGGTAGCTACATGAATGAATTAAATAGGCTACATCCTCTAATTAACCATTACTGACATGCCAATACCTAACCCTCCCCAAATCATTGCCCCGACCGACAAAAGTATTTTCTCATGTTAGTCCCACGCCCACATCGTACCTACTTAATATCTACTTTCAGGCACAGAATTTAAATAGTTTCAACAAGTAGCTCGGGCAATTTAGTATCTACTTACTTGTTTATTTACTTCCTAAGAAACCAAAGCCGTGAAGTTTAATTCTTGTTCTTTTTTATGAACTTCTCAGCAGTCTACTTTAATTACTTTTCGGTCATTCACTCCGGTACTTCATTCTTTTATGTTTTCTTAAGATCTTATTACCTTCTATCTATCTAATTACTCAGTTTATTTTGTTTCTCCATAGCTTTGAAATACTTTCAAGATAATTGAAGCTTTGAAAACAAGAAATAGATCAAAGGAAGCAAGATTATGAGATAAATCATTGGAAGTTTTTTTTCGGTTCGAAAGTAAAGTTTTGTTTTCATTATTATTAGTAAACTGGTCAGTTCTACAAGTATTCAGTGTTGTGTTTCTTGGGATTTGATTTTTAATCTTTGTCGTAAAGATTTTACGATCATGTACTAATTTTTTTCTATAGCATATTATTTATTTTTGTATATTTTTTTTATTATATTTATTTTAGATATACAGTACATTATACATATAAATAATATTGTAAAATTAACATGTAAATAAGGAGTTATAATGTTGTTTATACAGTTGGTTTCGATCTATTTCTGGCATTTTCTTTCATATACAGTGTTTATAAATTAATCTAGAATGTTGAAAAAACATGAGTCATTAATTTATTCTCAATCCTACTTGTGAAAGTTTGTTAGGATGTATGGACGTCTGGATGTATGTAACTCTTTCACGCAAAAACTACTGACCGGATTTGGATAAAATTTCGCACACGGATAGTTTATAACCCGGATTAATATATAAGATACTTTTTATCCCGATAACACTACCCCGTGGGACAATCATCGAACTCCACGCGGATGAAGCCGCGGGGGCATAAGGTAGTAGATTATAAACCAGTTGAATTTTAGGGTTAATTACTTTTTATTGTTAATTCAGCTGTCCTATACAAAATGTGGTGGACATCTGATGATTGTTGGGTTCAAGATGTTAGTCCTGTAGAAAAAGTTGTTGAGTTTGATGGTCTATAATATGATATCTTTAAATATGACCATATCTTTCATATACGTCAGGATGAACTGTACTTGTTTTGGCTTCCGTACGTTTTTTCACGGCTGACGACTCAAAACCAGCGCTGTGCTGTGCTATGGGGGGCCTCCATAGCACAGTAACATGCTGAGTGGTTACCTGCTTATCGCAGTCACAACGTGCAAGCGGGTAACTTTTCTTTTTATTTGTTTTTGTTTTGTGTATTTATAATATTTGTTATGATTATTGTTAATTTTATTTTTTGTATGCACGTCATGTCCCTGCGGCAAATAAGTATAATGTAAGTAAGAATTTGAGAAAAACGATCTGCTTACTGGCTACTATATCCCTGTGGCTCCACACGTACCGGTTATAACAGTCTTTTTGTAGAACTGGATGTGCGACATTACCGCCCGGGTCGGGTCGGGTCGGCACACCGTTTCAGAGGAATTTAGAAAAACAATGAAAAAACGTTTAGCGTTAAAAAAGGTTTAAATGAAACATTTTCAGTTTTAAATTGTTCCTGGAATGTGAGAACGGAACGGCTGAAAAAGTTCCTGAAATATCGTTTAATTAAACATATTTTATTGAAAAACCCTGGTAAAAAACTGTTTTTATTACTTTTTTCAGGATTAAGCCATTACGTTGTACTGTCAGAGTAATTCGTTGTTAATCAAATTGACTTGTTGCGACAAAGAATGGCCGTTGTCATTTGAATATACGGACGCTCTACGTTGAAGTAAAAGTGAAAGATAGTCTATTTTTGTACGAAATTAACGCAAATTGAAGTCAGCCATTTTAGTTACAAACCTAAATCTATCCTAAAGCCTTGGAAGTGATAGTGATAAAATTAAAACAATCAAAGTGATTTCCTATTGAAATCAGACTGAAAATCAGCACTTTTTGAACGTCAAAATTGTGTGGGATAGTCTCATATACAAAATGGCTGCCTTCCACCAGTTCCTGGAAAAAAGTGTCATAACAAGCTCCCAAGCAACCAGTAACATAAAATAAGAGATAAATAATTTGTGCAACAAGTGAGCAATCAGTTTCTGAGAATCATTCATTCGATGTGTTATCTCACCACAAATGAAATTACTCTCTGTAAATAGACCAGGTAAAGTCCAAAGTACACAAACTCCTTCAAGGCACGAGTAGCTAAACACACAATCCATTTGGGATTCTGAGGGAATAGTATCTTATCTAAGTACCTACGAGTATATATAGGTAAGTTTAATATTTATGGGAAATCTGAACACTTGCCTGTAAGAAATAGCTTATAAACATATACCATGTCGTGTTCTCTGAGGAGCTCGTGGTTAAATAATAACAGCCACACGGGTCGATCTTCAAGGTTAAGCAGCGCTTGTCAAGGGTAGTCCGTGGATGGGTGTGAAGTCAAAACATTTATTGCGAACTTAAAAGTACAATGTGTGTGTTATGTTATGTTAGTACTCGTACTTATGACTTAGCAGCGTTTTACAAGCATTGCAATTTATCATTCGCCTGCCCTTATCATCCTAAATTAGCTTGAATTAAACATTGTTATTACATAATTACTTTCTTTCATAGTAGTACAATTAAATAGAGAATTATAGTTTTGTCAAAATTAATGAATTTATTACAATTATTCAGCAACATTATTTAATGTCATCCTTTTCAGGTACCTAGTACAAATTTTTATTGTAAATGGAGTTAGATATGATAGACTAAATCTTATTGTTTGTGTAGGACAGATTGCCACTATTGTACATGAGAGAAAATCGTTATTTTATGCTATACTCTAAATATTATTTTACTGAGTAGAAACATTTTTGGATGAGGTGTCCATGAGTGTGTCCATCCATTACATACCCTTTCCTCCGTGCCTCGGAAATCATTTTGAGCCGTTGGTCCCAGCTGTCATTAATTGTAGATCTTTGACAGTCGTTACAGGTAGTCAGTGGCCCGACGCGACGAGACTCGCAGAAACTTACAATAGCTAATACTATTTGCGTTTTTATAAAACGTAGACCGCGTTTTGCGGTTACAGTCACCGTCAGAATTGTATCATGATATATAATCGAAGCTAGGAAATACCACTGCATCGGTATCCTAGCATTTCATAGTTCCTTTCAAAACGAATCCCTCCAAAACATCACACGCACCCGTACAGTTCTCTGACCGACCCACAACCAGTAAACTAAATTATTCGTAATGCTGCAACATGTTTAGACATTTCCAGAAAACACGAACATAGCAGTTGAAATAAAGAAAGAAAAGAAAGAAAGAAAAATGTTTATTCGACGTCAGTACATCAGGCACACACACACAATAATATTTAAAAAAGTTACAAAAAAGAGAAAACACATAGTATGACTGTACTGTGTGCCTCACGGCTGCGCCAAAAAGGTCTTAAAGGGAAATAAGACTTTAATATATAAACAGCAGTATCCCGGGTAACCGGCGTGGGACCCCGTTCACGTCCTCGGGTGATCTGACTTAAAGCACAATGAGGGCTATCGTTTTTGAGCTCACCAGATGGCGCCACTGTCGAGTAAGGTCGTGTCAATAATTTTATTTTATACTTTAAAGTACCAATAACATCATAAAAACTTCATTTTATTACGTTCAACAACATAGTGTAAACTTGAGATACATATTTACAATATTCGCCCTAAAATTAGCAAGCATTAAACATTTAAAAATAATTTTACCTCCAAGTACTAAAAAATAAGATCATAAGGTTGCTACTTAAAATCTTCAAGTCATAATTAATCATGAATGGCTTAATCTAGACCAAAATCGTGAATATTAGTAAAAATACGTGATAAAAAGAGAAAGTAATTAAAATTTAGCAATTATACAATTTGGTGAGCCACAAAAAAAAACAGCATTTAAATAATTTGGTAATACAAAGATTTTGTTTGCAATTAAAAAAAAACAGGCAGCAATCCTTGTTCACGAAATAATTTTGATAATGGTCAAAAATTAAATCATAAATAGGCAGCTTACAATAATATGACTTTGCACAATAAACATTCAGTCCGCAAAATTTCTACTTGATCAGCAAGATTTCATGATTTATCAGCAGAGAAAACATGTCTTTATGCAGTGTATTTGATTGGTATGCGTATTTAAAACACGGTGAGCAAAATAACTAATTGGTCCCAAAAGTCCGATTTTGGGACATGAGGAGCGTAGGCCGAAGGCCGGCAGAGCTCCGACGACATGGCTGACGGGAGATAGGGCGGCAGCTTTTTTTTTTTTTTATTTACGCCCGATCCGTTCATCTGTTGAGCGTAATTTCTATTTTTAGACAGTAAAGAATTTTTGCTATTTATATGCAGCCCAAAATGAATTTTTTTGCTTACCCTCTGAGTGCTGACCAAAATTGTATTAAACAGGAGCAGCTCATTGCAGATTATAAAATTAATATGCTGTACAAAAATCCTCCTAATCAGAAGGTCTAATTAGCAAAATGTCCATGTAGCGAAACGTCCAACTATCAGATGGTCTGTATAGCAGAACTTCAGACATCCACAATATAAATTGCTGATTGATTTTGGAATGTTTGCTGGCCATGAGTTGCTGATCAATTAGCTATTTCTGCTCACTGATTATATTTTTTCTGTTCACAAAAATACGAATACTATGCTAACTATTTAAATAACACCCATAAAAAGCACGCAACGCTCAAACACTCTAGGACATCTGACATTTCAGTGACCTCACGCTACACTAGCGCCTCTAGCGGCAAATTCATACGCGATAGCCCCCATTTGCGTGAGGTAATACGCTCGCTCGTCAATTGTTACTTTCGCGTGACTTGCATGGTCGGGACTTGTTACATTGCTTTAATTTTGTTTTCTACGCAGTCCCTGTCGCAATACGCGTACTGCTTGAACATCTAGCTCGTGGTCGGGAGGCAAGCAGTGTTCCCGGCGTAATGGCGAGTTCAGCCGCACGCAAACGGACGCACGCCGTGCCGGGATGCCGCGGATTAACTGTTTAGTTGCAAGCCCCATGACATGAGAAGAAATAAACATTTTGAGTTTATTCAGGTAGACAAGGTGTGTAAGGTCTTTTCTGAAAATATCTGATGATAGTGTCAACGAACTTCATTTAGGTTAAATCACTCACTTAACACATTCATTTGCATTTATAATGTTTCTAAATCATAAACATAATTTAAAATTACAATTTCGAACGGTCTAATCTAATATCTCTCGAATTTAATCAAAACACTCACTTTATCAGTGGAACAACAAATTGGCACCCACCGGTATGTTTTCTGTTTTTTTTTTACCTTTTTTATCTGATGCTTTTGGGACAAGGTCTATGTATATCGAAGGCTAGCTCAAAGTTATCATGGCCGTCCATAATACCGTTGTATTGACGATATTGTCAGAAGTACCTTGATGAGGGACGTATGGAACTGTGTATACCCAACAGTGGGTGATTCCGGGCTTAAAATAATGATGACTTTAGGAACAGACTGTAGAGTATTTTACTTTTAAATTATACGTGTTCTTAGAATTTTATGTATGGAAGTTTTCATGAAAAGAACATAAATGTCTTTAAGAAAACATCTAAATTAACCGAGGTTCAAAAGGTCGTGAGAGTTAAATGAATCGTAAGTTCCGAATAAGTGAGCACCAATATTCATAGTAGGGGTTAATCCAATTACATTTGTCGGATCCCCAATCAAGCATTTGATTGTTACAACTTAGTTTCGACACCAATGTTATATCTAGTTGTTATTGTTACATAAATAAACATTTATCCAATCAAACTGCTTCGGAAATTATTTTGAAACAATTTGTTTACCCAATTTCCGGGTAGAATTTAATTTGACAATGTAACTATTCTGTTCACTAAATTTATTCATGTAAATCTAAAACCGGGCGAATGCAAGTAGGACTTTGGTATGAACGGTCCCGTACCATCGTTGTAGGGGAACCCCTTATTTATTTTTTATTTTTTGCTATAATAGCGGCAACAGAAATACATATTCTGTGAACATATTGTACGGGACCCTAAACATGAATTCCGCATTTTCTGACTGGCTTAGTTTATTGTTCTTTAGTAGTAGTGATCGCAAATGTTTTTCCGGGTTCGAACCCAAGTTCCGACAAAGTGTTACTGTTTTTTTTTTTTCAGAAGACATTTACTTTATCAGCACAGTCTAGATTTGTTCCCGATTAGTGACAATAGACTCACTCTTTCATAAAAAGGACATTAACATAACTAGCAATAGTGTACTGTATACTCACACCTCTGCGAACCCCTTAGGGGAATACAAGCGTGATATTATTTTCCGTATAACACTGCTGCCAACTATTCGCGCAGCCTTCGCCCGTGTTAAATTGAGAATAGGCGTCCCCGGGGAGACGGATTCGATTCCCGAATAAAAAGTATCTTGCGTGTCAGTGGAGTCAGTACGGGTTGTTTCCTTCTTTTACATTGATTGAGTTTGATGCTAGTGTTATTTAGCATATTGTTTTTATTAGCCATTGGTTCATGTGTTTGAAAAGTTCGTTTGCTCAACAATGTAAATAACGCAATGAATATTGTTGAATTTTCTTTGAGAGCATTTGGGGTGATTTGCGAGTGTTGTACGCAATCACTTCGATGCACTGGGTCAACTGACTGACTTCTTAATGACATGAATACAGGATCATTCAAATATCGAAGCTCTTTCCTTCTCACTTCTCACTTCGAACATCACGTAACGTAGTAGTAACGGTTTATGCCCGACTCGTCACTGTTCCGATTGGTCACCAAATTTTTTTCCAACCAAGAAGTCCCGATTCGTCATCTTATGAAAACAAATAATGGGCTACAATTTATTATATTTTTAAATTGTCTTTTCTAAGGAATATTTAAAAATGTAATTGATTTGTAAAGATATAAATAAAGGAATAATAATAGTAGTTAATTGTCACAAAGAATCATAAATTAGTATACACTGAGTCCTTACTGCACTGCAGAAGTCTGAAATTATTTTTTATTTATGTTTTTATGCTCCCGATTCGTCTTCAGCAACCACAACATTATGACACGTGACACACACCTACACAAATAAATCAAAGAAAAACAACAAACTTAGTACAATCAATTAAATAAACACAATTCCGGCAATTAATTCTCACCGTTCTAACATAATGGGGAATATTCTCCAAAGCGTCTCCATTGCCCATAACTCAAGGGGGATCAATGAGTTATTAACTGAGTAATGGCTGCTCCCTAAAACCGGGTAACCGGGTATAACAGGCCTGAACAACCCCGGAGATAAAGAAAACCTATTGAAAAGGGCAGGTACGTAATAGCTTCAGGCTACGTTATGGGTTATAGAAGCATAGGGGCAGGTCAAACAGGATCCGCTCAGATTAAAATTATTTGGGGAATTTTAAGGCTGTAGGGATAAAGATTTACTAGGTATTTTGGGACTGGCGAGGTTTTCAGGTGGAAGATTTCAAGGTTAGTGAGCGGGTAATGTAGGGAAATATAACATAAGATCACGCCTGTAAATCACGAAGGGTTAGGTAGAGGTGTACCTAACAGTACACCTACATTTCGCCAGCTAGGTTGAAGCTATAGGGGGCGAGCCTTATGCTATCGACCGGCCTCAAATCCTGACTCCGTGGCTGCTACTAAGAAACTCCTGATGGAAAAGCCCAATAACAGTTTGCCCGACCCAGGAATCAAACCCAGGACCTCATGCTCAGCAGTTGCGTCGAGGCAGGTGTAGGGAAATATAGTAAAATTATATTACAAAGATGACACACGTTTAGAAACGCCACCTGTTACGGTTCTAATATACCTACACAATCACATCCCACATCACCACTCAATCTCATCATCACTCCACACATCTTATCATAAACACACGCCGGTTCCAAGTAAGTACATGTGCACCTGACCTTTTTCAGCAACATCACCAATAAGGTCACTGTAAGTCTTTCTAGGGCACCATCTGCCAACGTTTACATGTACTTAATAATGAGTTACCCCAGACTACTTCCAAATAATAGAGTATAAACGAAAAACATCAAAAAGAAACGCGAGCAATCTCACAAATTCAATCTCTACACGAACGCTTCGTGGAGAACATATTTCATCCACATGAACATCGACCAGCAAAATAAAAATAAAAACAGTAAAAATGCATACGTAATAAAACCGTATTCGAA
Organism: Eugnorisma glareosa; assembly: GCA_947578425.1. Classification (NCBI taxonomy): domain Eukaryota; kingdom Metazoa; phylum Arthropoda; class Insecta; order Lepidoptera; family Noctuidae; genus Eugnorisma; species Eugnorisma glareosa. The sequence continues at coordinate 1,281,571 of OX387970.1, forward strand.
ACACCACATTGCGCTCCAAAACAAACAGAAATCACTGGCGTGGAAAAAATGGTGCAGAAGTGAAGTAGCCACGGTCTCCCGTGTGGAAAGTGAGACCAAATTTCCGCTGAGTAGAACTCTGACCTAGCTAGGTGATGTCGTGACAAGAGACGGAGACTATCACGCCTGTATTTCTCCATACATGTAGGCAGAAGCGTGTAGTAGGCATACTGATTTCTCAAAATACCGTGTTAGAAAGGATAAGCTTACTGATATTAATATTAGGGCATGCGGTAATCGGTTTTGGTTCCACAGTCAAACCCGGTCTTTCCGGGTTTTACCATTGGACCGAAACCAGATTCCGCATGCCCTAATTAATATGGCACAAACCTTGACTTTGAGCTAGCTGCTTTAAAAAAAAAAACTAGCAAGAAGATGACGAACATAAATTAAACACTTTGAACAAGATTTAAAACTGCAATAAATGACATTTGTCCACCGATTTCAGCAAACACGATAAAAATATAATTTCGTAGTAAAATTCAAAAAAATCGTTACTTACCTACTGAAACTGTGGCAATAAATAAAACAGCATTCCATACATTGCGAACAAAATAACATAACAATTACAGATTCTCAGTATTTATCGTATTCATCCCGAAGTAGTCAGTGCTATAGTATTCGAGGAACCGTCAATGTTCTAGATTTAGCAGAACATAACGTTTCATTGAGCATGAATCAATTCCATCGGTATTTCAAGCAACTGTTACACGCCGGTAACTGCAAATGAAGACAACGGGCAGTAATGGACGCGTGTGGTTAATTTCTCTCTGGCAGGTTCTGCATGTCTTATAACAAAATGCTTTTTGCTAAATAATAACAGTCTCACCCGACCCGACTGTTGCGGTTTAAAAGAACATTTAGGGGGTTCCGGTGGACATACACCGATGAGGTCAGTGTATGTCCTCTTAGGGCCTAGAAGGACATACACTGACATTATTGGTGAGTTTCTTCAGAAAGATCAGGTGCGTAGTACTCGCGACCAGCGTGCGTGTACGACCAGGTGTATGAACGTAGACAAGGCAAAAGGAGTATGTAAACGTCGTAGCAGGTTCCTGCCTACCGCTCAGGGAAAATGATCGTGTATGTATGTAATGACAGCCCATGGGTCGATCTTCCAAGTGTCCAACCCTAATATACCGAAATCACTCCGTGTTCTGTCGTTTGTAGATCTTTGACCGTCGTCACGGATAGTCAGAGGCCCGAAAATCTGACAGCCAGTCTTACCATGGGGTATTGGCTTGCTCAGTAGCTGGGTTACGGTTTTATGAAGATGATATAGGCAAACGCTCCAAGTAAAATACCTACTGGTATTCGGCAGCATGCAGACAGACGGTAAGCCAACCCCAAAATTCAAATCAAATATTTTTATTTCACATGGGCCTAGATGGATACTTATAAAACGTCGACAAAAAGGTGCACGGTTCGGGTTGGTCGTTTCCTATGGAGAAGAACCGGCAAGAAACTCCGTGGTTGCTCTTTTCAAATCATTTGGTATTACAATATTATCATGTTACAGCATTCATACTTAAGTATGGAGGGACAGCGTAGGCCAGACAATAAATCTTTGCTTACTACACAAAAAATGTAAAACAAGACAAAAAGTTAACAAACATCTGGGAATCTACAATGCCTAAAATGTTCACACATTCACAAACAATCGGTAAAAAGAATCTATACTTACAAAGGTAAGAAAACATTGTTTGGATAAGGAGAACTGGTTGGATACTGCTTTTATTTAGGTTCTGGCTATCAAATGCAAAAGTTCACGAAAGACAACTTTCTATTTGTGTTTTACTTTGAGATAAGCGTGCTTCACTTTCATTTAAGTCATTGATAACCATTATCAGTGATAAAGAGGTAGGTGCGAAAGGACTAATGTTTTAGATTTTACTTGTAAATTAAAACAAAAGCCGAGAGTGTGTAAAAAATATGCATGAAAATATAACTTCATACTGACTGACTGACTATGGAGCTTATAAATATGGAAAGGCTGGCGAGCTTCAAAACCCGAACCTAAAATATAAAGGGCTCATCCGCACATCCACTATAAAAATATCAAAGGTCCTATGCATAGATTATTCTGCACCTCGATAGAGGCTACTTTTTATTGCAAAATTTTTGCATGGACAGCAGATAGCTATTTAATTTATATGCTGATTTCGACAGCAAAAAATATCCAACTTTCGACGTAGAAAAAGAAGTAAAATTGTAATAACGTACGTAACGTAAACATTTTATGAAAAAGGCACAATATTCATTGACCCCTTTGTGTATATACATATAACGAATAAGTATTTATATTTTTTTTGCCACTTTTTTTTTATTAGACACAAAGGAAGAAGAAAATACATATTATAGATCCTAAAGATGCATAATTATTATGACGATAGCATGTGTCCCTTTGGAATAATTATCGTCAATTAATTTAAATTGCCGCGTCACGAGTTGAATCGATTGACGACTCGTCTTGAAATCGCATTACGTGGGTCATAGTCGACTCCCCGATGAACATTACGGGGGCATTTGTCGATCCCCGATGAATTTGCTGACGTCACTTTATCTGGTGGATAAGGTGAATTTGTCTTTAATTTGAAAATCTTTAAACACATAAGTACACATACATAAACTAACGCTATTTTCCCATTAGGGTAGGCAGATACTACAAAATGTCATCTGCTACGATCCTTACATACTCCTTTGGAGTGATCCACGTTCACACAACTAGTCATACTATACGCTTTAGATTTTTTAAATGTATGAATTTTGGAATTAAAAACATTTTTAATATGTTCTCAAAGTCAATTACACTCAACCTCACAATAGAGATTGCCTCGGTTTCGCTGTAGACGATATACATAGTGAAATGGTATTTCAATTAAGTCGATACTATGTAGTAATTTAATCGCAAGTCCTTGTTTAATTCTGGCTCTCAGAACTTGATACCGAACCGAATCTAAACTAACTGGTTCCGTTAAATTCAACTAACAAAAACATGAGTAAAAATTCCCAATATACAATGAAGGAGTATAGCCAAATACAAGTATAAATGACTAATAACAATGTGTTAAGGATACACTTATTAAATTCAGTACAAATATATTTTCTCCATCTCCTTAGCGTATGCAATCTTTTTCGAACTACAACGTTTTTGTCTAGCCCCAGTTATTAGACCCAAAACGCCAACCGCCACAGTACCATACTTTGGGAAGTACAACCTGACTACGTATAGAAGTAATGATTAGATAGTACCGGTTTACAGGAACAATAAAGGACTATCGCAGTGACAAAAGCTATCTCATACGGTATACACAATCAGCTAATCAATCGAGACCTCTATCTTCACCAAAACAAAACAAAAACACCTGTCAACAGTTGAAAACAAAACAAAGCCGAGCACAACGTAAACCCATGATCATTCAAAAAGTTTGGCAAACTATACCCAATTCGAGTCACCTCGTTGGAATAGTAAGAGCCAAAAAAACTTTATACGTCATCGTTTAGTGGTCGATCAGGGAGCGCGGTTCACGCGTCATTTGGCTTGCTCCCCCTACTTTGGGGGAAGGGGGGAAACTTTTGCTTTTCATCGTTTTTGCGGCTCAATATTGTGTTTTACGAACGCTTGGCTAAATTTCTGAGGATCACCGTGGAACGATTTGATTCTGAGATGGATTGAATGGTATGAAGAAAGCCCTTTTTTGGGAAGGGATACAAAGGTCGTTATTGTTGGAGCCATAGCAAAAACTTGAATGGTTTTATCCTATGAGTAGCTTGTGCAATGCCATGCCCAACAGATTGAACTGTGTAGAGGAGGATACAAAGAAGCGATATTTTACCAAGACGACTTTCAGGTTTGCAAGAGTTAGCATAGTTATAATGTTTTATGTCATGTTGAAAGTATTTCTAGGTTTTAATATAACCCACTTACTTCTATGAAATGATCTACTGCTCTTTAAGGTTCATTATGACAAATATTACACGTTTCATTTAAATTGTCTCTTCCTGCAAACGCGATACCTTACCAAACGCCACGACCAAAACAAAATCCTTCATCAAGATTCCTTCTCCCATCTCTAACATAATCAACATTAGGCTTATCCCCATCCACAGAGCCACCTTCTTCCCTGTGTATTATTAATCGTATCAGATCAGTAGTAACGCATTGGGCAAACATATCGAGTGTCCCATTAGCGTTAGGTTCACAAACAATGGAATCTGAGGGTCGGCTGTCGGGACCAATATTGTATGATGAGGATTAATAAGTAGGATGTTTTTGTTGGAATAAGTGCGTTTCTATTTTCTTATCTAGGGGTTTGTTAGTGTGGCTTGTTATGTGGATTTACTTGAGTTGTTTGGTTTCCTTACAAATAGTTGGGTGTTTTGTATTATTTTTAGCTGATACCAATTCTGATGACTGTGGGAGGCCCAAGGCTGGGCAAAGTGGTGTGAAACTGACGAGACCTATACGTAGCATTGAGTGGATACGGCTTGAAGAGAGAGAGTACAGATGAAATAACATGATTTTAAGTACAAAATAAAGTTGTTTTACTGAAAACTTACCACAATTATTAAATCAAAAACTAAACCAACCAACCGAAAGCTTCACTATTATACAAGAATATTAAACTTTTGCAAGTAAACAAAATCCCAAGTCAACTAACTCGATGAAAACATACACAACACACAAAAACATGTCGGCGACTAGTTTTCTTTTTACTCAAAGTAATTTTCTATTAAAGTGAAATCAAGTGTAAAATCAAAAGCAAAGGATTTGCCGAGCTCTGAGAACACTTACTTAGACTTCGTCTGATAATTCACTTTGTGATAAAAACAAGGAACGAAGTGAATTCTGTCCTTTCCACTGTTCTGCTACTGACGGGAACTTTTCGTGTATACTACTTTCAAAGATTTTATACCCCGTGACTTTCCATCACTGCCAAATCTTGAAGAGCTTGTGGCTAAATAATAACAGCTGCGCGGGTCGGTCTTCAAGGATGCTTGCCTATCTTGGTCCGTGGATGGGTGACCATCCAATACATACCGAGATTCCACCGTGCCTCGCAAAGCACGTTATGTCGTTGGTCCCGGCTATCATTTGTAGATCTTTGACAGTTGTTACAGGTATACAGTGGCCAGAAAGTCTGTCAACCAGTCTTACTACAGGGTATCGTATTACCCAGTACTAACTGGGTTGTGGAGATCAGATCGGCAGTCGCTCCATTTAAATTGCTGATATTTAGCTTCACCCGATTAGACTCGAAGCCAACTCCAACATAGCAGGCAGATGATGATTTTCATCATTACCCAAAGTCAGGGGAACTTTATTTTCAGTGTCCATCAAAATGACAATAATCTTTATACTAGTAACAATAAGGTTGTCGTTAGATTGGCTGCCAGAGGTAAAACAACAGTCACAGGACTGTATTAAAGTTGGTTAACTGGGCTCTTCTAAATACTGTGGTGACTCAAGCTTCGGTAAAAACATGGTGCTTTACTTTTGACTGCAAACTTTAAAGTTGTGTTAACTGCTGCGCCAGAGGCCGCGGTTGAGACGCTGGTTGGTAAACTAACCGTTTATCATTGTTACTTTTCAGTTACTGGATAAGTTGTCGTTGGAACTTTTTTTATAAAATTGCTATTGAGCCAGTTTTTCCTAACACTTAGCGAAAAGCAGCTAAATACTATACGCACTGAGGTTAGCATTGACAAGCCTACAGTGCGCTTTTGTTTACGCATATTTTCATGTTGTCTAGTGTGAGTAAAGACGAGTATTAATTAATCCTGTGTCTAAATCGAATTTCAAATTGTATAATATCTTATTAATAGGAACTTATGGTAATAAACAAGACATTCATTAACTTAAAGAAATGAATAAATAACTACTAAAGCATGATGTAACAAACGATCTCCAGATTTACGATTTATTCAAGTCAAACTTTGATAGACAATCCAAAAAAAATGACGAACATTTTCAAGAATCTTTTAGGACCCAAGGTCGAGCAACAACACCTAGAGCTAGGCAAACAAAATCTAATTTACAGACAAACCGTTTGTTGTCCCGGGGGACCTCAAGCCAGCAAACAGCCATCATTTATTCAGCCCCGTTTCTACTAGATATAAATCTTATGTGCTTGCATAAGTCACACACGTTACTTGAAATAACTTTATTACTGTTATGGAGGGTGCATTTGTTTGTTAAAATTATAATTAAGTTAGTAAAATATGTGTATGATAGTAATTTTAATAATTATCTTTTTTTTTTACAAAAAAAAAAATATTATCAAACATTCTAGTATATCTATTTAGTTCGATAAAGAGACATTAGTTCAGCGAAATCGATGGTGGATACGTCATATGTATCGGATTTACATTTTTTTATAATACATAAAGTTAATTACTTCTCTGTTTCCGATCATTAGAATGTGGGGTCTCTTCAAAGTTCGAGTGAATCGGTTCCTTTGCCTAGAAGGACTCTAGGCTACGTCATCGCTTCACGTTAGCCGATTTGCGGCCAAACGGTCAGCCGATTTACTGTAAAAAAAAAACGGTGTAACACCAATTTACAATAATTAACAAAGAAACAGAAAAGAAGGTAATGAAAAACGTATGGCGATCCCATTGCAAGTCGTATCGACTGCCGCTTGTCTGGGACGTCTGTTACTAGGTACACCTACCTGAATCTATGGCACCTACGTATGTCTGTAACGTATTATAAGGTCCCATTAAAATAGATGGACAAATTTTAACACGGCCTTCAGTACGTCTAACCAATGATATCTAAGCAAAAAAACACTGACTAAAATGAGTTTATTTTGACCTAAAATAATAAATTGCCAGCGGCACTCTAGAATAAACATATCTATTAGGTCAAAATAAAATCTGATCAATCAATGAATTTTTTGCTTGGATATCTTTGGCTGAACGCTGTGAGAAAATTTGTCCATCTATTTTAATGGAACCATATTTAGCGTTAACAGTTTTCAGTCTAAAATAAACCTGTGATTGTCAGAGACAGCTACATTACACACTCACTTACTACTAATGAAAATAGATCCAATTAATGCTTCACCTTGAATAACATTTTCTGTGAACTGACAGCTTCTATAATAGTCCTGCCTTTTTGCGTAATCTCCGAAGAAAACGTGACTCCACATAAATAAATACCAATCACGGACCGACCATTACATATACGTACTAAGACACTCGACACGGCTCATAGAATCAATGCGAGAGAGAGAATCAATCCATTTGGCTAGAACCTCCATAAACGTAAGTATAAACCGCTCTGTTACAAAATGGACGATTCATCCAGAATGTCTGGATGTCGGGTTTATTGTGCCTCAGATTGATTACAGCTTACATATTCATCCGCCAGTGGAGGAAACGTCTTGTGGTTGTCGAATAAGAATAATGCCCTCTCATCTCTAGGATGTTATTTCCTCAAGTATAAACACCAAAGCATAATCAGCCTGCAATGTTCGCACCCTGTGTGTGAGATGGAGTGACAGGAGCAAAAAATTACAAAACGAGCTTCAATAAATTCCGTAAGTAATTGCCTTGTTTTCCAAACGGTAACACTGCAATTGCCTGTACAGTGCACACACATTAATTCCACCAAGCTGTAAATGTGCCCCCAAAACTGCAAACGCTTTGAACTATCCAACTTTACTTTGAAGCAATCCAAAACACTAGCAAGCAGAGCAGTTGAAACGTCAAAACATTTAAATGTAACCTCAAACAGCCAGAATTTAAGACACTGGATCAGATTAAGCCGAAGCAACACGTTGAAAAGTGCCCGAGTTTTAGTGTCGGTGACAAAGTTGCAGGTTTTACTACATTTTAACGTATCTCAGTGGTCGGGGTAATGGCTAGTGAGCCATAATGTGGGGAGATTCAATTTGGGTATAAGTTATTTTGCAAAGTGTAAGTTTTAAGTGGACTTTATGCGGAGTGAATAGTTTTGAGGCTTGAAAGCAATGACGGAAGTTTGTATTAGAGTGTGTTTGATTGTTTTTCAACTTCTTACCAAGACTTGCATATACTGTTCATTTATCAATGTAGATATTAACATCAGAAAATGAGTACTGCCGAGAGTTTCTACGAACTATTGTAGATAGATACTAGTTCAAAGAAACCCACATACGTACATAAATTGATTTACCTGTACACTAGTAGGTTAGTTAAACTAGATTATCCTTGGAACCAAGATCTCATAGATAAATACTCCACATCTCATCCTAAGGTACTTGAAAGGCACTTTAAACGAACTTTTCCAAGAATTCTAGTCGCATCTCTTGAAAGTAGAGCATGTGCAGAAAATAACTATATTTCTTCCGTAAACGAAGGAATCTTTGAAGAGCTTTCAAACCGCTAAGCTTCTCTCTGTTACCTACATTCTGGATGCGGGTGGTGCCTCGTTTGGGGTTACCGTGACTATCGATGTAATGAGGTTTGTAACTTGCCAACTTATTTGTCTTACTTCATTATCTTAAGAGAACTACACAAATGGATTCGTAAACAGTTTCTTCTAGAATTTCGCAACACTAGGTACACTACAACCTACTAGCTTATACAAAAATTATATAACTGAGTATATTACATCTGTGACATGTTTTAATAGTAGGCAGTTGCTACAGGAAAAAAATATTTGAATAGTAGTTGATGCAGATCAAGATTAACCACTAACTCATACCTTGTCTGAAGGTATAATAACGAATCCAAATTCATAGATATTGCTCTGCAGTAACTTTGTAAATCTTACATTTCCATTAATTTGAATTTAGAAAGCATACCTACAAGTTAATACCCAAAAACGTAAAAACCGCATCAACAAAAACGTTTGCCCATAAAAAAATCACAAAAGAATTTTACTCCAGCACTATAAGCAAGTGGAATAGCCCATCCAAACGCTTCACATACTCGTTGCAACAATAAACTCGACACTTTATTTGTGCTATCTTGCCCGCATACCTCTTATAAAGTTCGTTCGCAAAATCTACATACGGTGCAGACAGAGAGTAATCAAGAATACTTTGAGGCACTTATGTAACTTGTAAATAAATGTTAAATGTGTTTTTACTTTATATTCTCTCACGAACGGATGTATTACGGGAGCGGAAATCTGATATTTTATTTAAGGGAAATCACTGCGGAAATTGAGGCGGAAAAGTGAATTTAAGTAGCCAAACCTGTTATTTCTTTTGTTGTGTTTACATGGGATCAAATAATTTTAACGATATCCTATTAAATGTCAAAAAAGTGTTGTCTTTCATCACTTTTTTTTTCAACATCTATATGCGCTGGATCTATTTGTGAGTTTTCATATAGGGGTGCTGTGTTCATTACCAGCCTTTCATATTTTGATCATCGTCTGCCGAACGTAGCCATTCTAACCGGATATAGCTGACTACTTATATTATACATGGAAAGACTGCCTATGTGACCTCTCTATAACCCAGTTACTTGAGTAACAAGATCCTCATTGGAAAAACTTGTGGGTAGACTTTCGGGCTTAGGACATAATAGTTGTTAATATTATTGAGAATAAAAATCTACGAATGACAACTGGGTCCATCTACTTAACGTAATTTCCTTTTTCACGCAGATGAAACCGCGGGCAAAGGACTAGTACATCAATAAATCCACCATCAACTCATACCAAACTTAATCATAAACCGCCTCAGAGCAAACAAAAGGTAATTAAAACAAAATTAATAAGCTTCAGTGACGCGAGCGCAACGCGTCATCATGTCACTTCGGAATTCGTCGTGTCACTTCGGAGGTCGTCGGAATTTCATCAGCTCACGTCCCAAGAATTAATCCAAGTAATAAACTGCCAGATCTATGATTTATACGCCATTTCTATTGTTATTATATTCGGGGTATAATTATTTTGCGATTGTTACGGTAAGCCGTTGGATCGTTTTGGGAAAATAGATTATGGTAGTCTATTGAGGGATTTGAATTGTCTGGGAGATTTTCCTCTTGAAAAGGCAGCATATAATTATTATATTGCCTTGAAAAGTCTAATGATTCATCAAGCTTGGTATCATTGTGAAGAAACATGTCTAAAGAATACACGCAGCGTTGGCATTGCAGAGACAAAATTGAATAGCCACTACAATCTGTCTTTCTTTAATAAATTTAAAATTTTATCGCTAAAGTATTAGGTTCAAGGTTGTTTGGGAAGATTTGACAGTTAGGGGGAGCTTGATCTGCCAGGGTTGCGGGACTGTTCGGAAGAGATACCGCGGCCCTGGAAAACAAAGGGCAAAGGAAGGAACATGGATGGGTTTTAGTCAGTAAAAGTCTGACACTCCCTCCTGCTCAGCCCAGAGCAGAAGGAGTTATTTGATGACAAAGCACCAAAAAAAAAAGGTGGAGCTTGATGTGCTGGCGTCTGTACGCTTAAAAGTACTTATAAAACAGGTTTTATACCTTCCAGGCGTTGAGTGAGAGACAGTACTGTGTTTCTCACTCAACGCCTGTCAATATGACGAATTTTGGAGGATTCCTATGCACTGCTGGACATAGGAATCCTCCAAAATTCGTCTTCGGCTTCTATCGGCCACAATGATGATAATGATTGAGTGCCTACTTGAGTGGGGTGATGGGTCCTGTATTATTTTTTTACTAATTAGTTTTTCTATCACTTGATGTTTTCTCATTTTCGGTTTAACCTATCTTCGTAAAAGAAAAGGTTGAAAGGAGATTAGATGTCAATGTCATCAGTATTAATTGTCGCCAACTGGCATTGGCTTGCTCAGCTGTCGTCACAAACGAGTGCCATTCATTATCACTGACAAATGCTGACTATAACGTTTAGTAATTGACTAGCGGAATGATGATGAAAATGATTTTCTTGACGTAAATTATGGCTACCTTCTGTAGTACCTAATTATTGGTATTTTATTCACTTACTAAAAGTTATACATTTCCAACAAAGTTGCTTACCTTAAATCTATATAGGTAGTTTATGGAAAAAATATCGCTAAAGGAGTAGTAACAACTGCAAAGCAGCAGGATCTGGAAGGCTGAAGTGGTATGCCTTCGTTTGGACTATTTAAAGAATTCAAACAGCTGAAAATCTGGTTCTTACCAAAGCTGATGGAATTACAGAAAAACATTATAGTCACTATAAACGTAAATGCATAACTTTATAGAGCCATCAAAATAAACTCGCATAATCAAAAACTAAAGTCATTTATTCAAATTAGGTTGCAAATGAGCACTGAAATTACATAAGACAATCCCCAAAACGTCCACCCTTCACCACTTACACTTTGCTGGTCACCACACCGCACTCCATTAAGACATTCCAATTGACTCCCAAACCCAATATACACTCAAACTTAACGATGGCCAACAGTTCGCTCGGTATCAGTGTCGAATCGATACCGATACCGATACCGAGTGGGGCAGTAATTAACGCCGACGTGTGTTCGCGGAGAGAATGTAATCACAACAGAGCGATAACTGTCAGTGTCATGTGTTTGACAGGCTGTTGAAAGAGGGGAATATGAGGAGAGGTTTAAAATTGGAATACAGTTGTTTTTTGTTTTCATTGTTGTTACCAGTGGCCAAGAGGCTGTGGCCAGTCTATCTTGTAAGTAGTCGACAAATCATGCCATCTTTGGACAATTGGATATTATTGGCAAAAGGGCAGGGTGTCATGGCGCAGCCTGGGATAGGGAAGGCCTAGCAGTGGACTGCGATGGCCTGGCCTTGATTATTTGACAATATTGAACATGAAAAACTTACAAAAGGTAGCGCAAGTACGTTGTCATGAAAGAAACACAGCTTAAATGTCTCATTTGATTGCCGTGTAATTACATTGGTGGCACCAATTATATTGTGAACTTTATTCCTTTACGACTACTATTTAACTAATCCTTTAGTTTGACCAAAAGTTCAATGCCTGTCGAAATCTCATGTCAGCGGCAATCAAGGTAAAAAAATTGAATTTAGTCAATTCTAGGAATTTCACAACGTCCTTAAAAAAACCGAAAACAAAAACACAAATATGAAAAATCTTGCAAGAGAACAATATTTTTATTAGCAAAGAGGATTCTCCGTAGTTTTGTAAGTAGTTTATATGCGTTGCGTTGTATGACAATAGTGTAATTGAAAAATTACTTATGTTATTGAACAATCTAAAACCCAGCTGATCACAATTTCAACCTGTACCAACACGAGAACGTGCCACACATTCAAGCAAATCAAGATCAACGGTGAGCCAGTAATGAACGCCGCCATTTCGGTGGCTGTTACAGGAATTTAATCACAACTACAAGCAATAACTGTCACGCTGATATATTGTCGCTGAATGTGACAGCTTATGGAGTAAGGAGGTCTTACCTGAGTGTGGGGAGTTTTGAGTCGAGCTAATGTCAGTGTGTCTTGGTTTTTCTGTTTAAATTATTTCGGTCTGGAGACAAAAATTGTGTCCACATTATCTGCCTAGCCTTTTGCGAACTATATTAAGATCGGATTTCAGAGTAACCGGTGGCAGCTGACCTTCACAACCCATTATCTAGGTAATACCCCTTGGTAAGACTGGTTACTTAATAGTTAATATCATATAGGGTACGTATACCATCCATGCTAATTATAGATTTACACAAGTAACTTTGTTTCGGCGTCGGTCTGTCTGTCTGTTACCTCCACGCCCCAATAGCTCAACATATTTCGATGTCTGGCACACAGGCACACGATGACCTGGTTTAGAACACGGGACACTTTGTACCCCGGTATGCGGTAGTACGACCTCGTCGAATGATTTAGAACTTCGGCGTAAAAAAGGTACATCTTAGCGTTGGAAAACATTTCAGCACACCCAAAAATAAAAGAAGTTTTTACGTCCTGTAGGTAATTCTTTTCCCCTTTTGATACAATGCATTAACTAGGGAAATAATGAGCATTGATAATAAGTAAGGCGGTTAATTGGCTGATAAAGAAAACATACCTGCCATTGACACGATAGGATACAAAAATGAAGAAAAAATAAGAAGCCCAAATATCAAGAAGTCCTACGAATCTGAAACCTCCTCACCTAAGAACGCTTCTTTGATTAATGAGCGTCCTCAAGATGAACAGCGAGTGACTCCACTGTGTCACTGTGTGGTTGTGTGACGCGAGTGTAATCACAACTACGTAATAACCGTTGCGGTGACAGCGCTAGTGCACTGATTAATTGTTTGTCGAGAATTAAATAGCTTTGTCACGTGAGGTGCTTGTTGTAGGGTTGATCTCGAATGAGTAGAAATCTTTTTCTTGAATTTAGGGTACCTGTGGCTTCAGGCCTCTTTTGGGTTACTCAAAGAATGCCAAATGGCCAATCATTAAAGCTCCGCTGTCTATCTGTCAGTCACAGGGCCATTATCTTGCCGTGATAGGTATAGTGACAAGTTTGTTGCAGGTTGATGCTAATTATCTAGATAATGTGATCAGCGATAACGATCATGGGCAAAGACAAAAATGTATTGTATTGCAATGTAATGCTTTGGATTGACATGTAATAAAATGGATTGACATGTAATGCATTGGATTAACATGTAATGTATTGATTGACATGTACCTAATGTATTGGATTGTGCATGTAAAGTTTTCGATTGAAAGTATCGAAAAGCTTTAAAGTCATTTGAAGTCTTTATAGAAATACGAGTCTCTTGTCTAGGCGCTCTGGATTCCGTAACGATTTTTTTTCTTGACTTCATCGAAGCTGTGACTTTTGTTTTTTTTCAGATTCTTAAGGTCAGTAGCATTTAGATGGATTACAATTCCTCTGTAACTTGCATTTTTTCTTTCAATAAAGGTTATTTTCTTTTTTTGCACATTTTCTTACCGCACAGTGGCCAACAATAACCACACTGATTTCTTGTACCATTATGACTTAATTTCTTTAGAAAGTTTGCCCAAAGGAAAATAACACAAGATAATAGTTTTTAACTGAAAATATACCAAATCCAGGATACCTACTCCAGAATCTAGATTGAAGCATTGGAATGGTAACAACTTGAAACAAGTTCTCTTAGTAGTTTATAATTATATCAGCATGGCTCATGAAGTTAGTTTTTCTTTCTAATATTCCGTCAGTAGACGGGAGTTGCCCGACTAACTTTTATCTACTTTACAAGGTCTTATCATGTTTACTGGTGTATGAAAGCCGCCCACTACCGCGTCTTTCATAAAATATTAATTTCTTTGACAGGAAAGGACATCAGTCTAAATGTCTATTTCTGGCATTAACTGTACCTATTTACTCATTAAATGGGTTAGATCAACAAAGATACTTAAGATCTAAGTATCCGGATTTCGATTTGTAAAATTTAAACATCACTAGAAAATCAGGATGCCATCATCATCGTTGACTTTGGCTCATTTTGGTTAATTATTGTAATTGGTGCTATACCGCTTTAATTAACTATCCCTACATAGTATAAAACAAAGTCGCTTCCCGCTGTCTGTCCCTATGTATAGATATATCTTTAAAACTACGCAAAGGATTTTGATGCGGTTTTTTAATAGATAAAGTGATTCAAGAGTAAGGTTTATATGTATAACATTGCACCCGTGCGAAGCCGGAGCGGGTCGCTAGTAAATAAATAAAATAAAAATTGGCTTTTTCCAACTGTTGTGATGGTCTTCCATTCTAACCGGAGCTAAATATCAGCTTTTTATAAATAGCGTCTGCCTATCTGACCAGTAATTTTATAATATATTAGACTTCTATACTAATATTATGAAGAGGTAAAATTTGTTTGTAAGTTTGTATGTAGCGTGTAATCTCTGGATCTACTGACAAATTTTTGGAAATTCTATCACTAGTATGAAGCTACATTATTCCCAAGTACCATATGCTATATTTACAACGTGCCTGTGGGACAATTTCCGACCAAAATGCGAGCGAAGCCGCAGGCAACAGCTAGTAGAAAATAAGCAAGCGTGATAATCAACAGAAATACGTGTTCCTTCTGTGTACAAGAAAAGGTCATTCCTCTTCAACCAGACGAAATACAAACAAGTGTCAATATTCTAAGAATAAATCAGAAACTTTTCTTCGTCAAAGCCGACAACCATAGACGAAACTTTTCGCCGAAGCAGGTAACTAAATTAAAAACTTCTCCGTTGACATTAAGTAGAAATACAGACGATTCTTGGAATGCTCAGCTTCTTAGTACCTTATTTACTGAGCAGAAAAAAATAAGCGCTCTCTACTACTCTTTGAGTGAATCGTAACTTGAAAGTTAATTGGCATTTCAAAGTAAAAAAATTACCTTGAAGACGATTCTGAAAGTGAAGGCTTTTTAGAAGATGCGAACTGGTCTTTTTTTTTCGAGTCTAGACGATTTTGTAAGGTCTCTTCTAGTTTAAGACCTTAATTTAAGTTACTTTTTGCGTGACATGGGTTGAAGGTCAGGTTGTATCACTTTTTTGGCTTTTCGATTGATGTAGACACTTTTCATTTGATCCAGGTAACTATTTCTATTAACTTAAGAGTCAATTTTATTGAAAAGGCATCTATTGCTCTCGAATTTCAATACACTGGTACATAATTATACGGTAGGCGGAGCTGTCATACCTTAATCACAGTATTCCAATTATCGTATGATAGGATGAGAGCCCATACCTATTAACAGGAATATAATTACTTCCCGAGAAATATTATCTACCACACTGGAAAAATTTTAAGACCCTGATGGTCCGATTTTCTACAAGTAAAAAAAATAAAAAATCTCTGACAGACAACGCACAAAATAATACACTGGTTTGTAGTTATACTAATGATAAAAGTTTTTATGGAAGTAATTCGTAATTTTTGGGAATAGGAAACGCATCGAACACAAGGCTTATCCGGCTAAGTAACCCGAAACAAGAAACACGTCACTACAAAATCTACGCTCACAAAGCACATCACCAAAAACAAAACATGATTCTACTCTCAACCACCGTCAATGTACCTAGCATACGCCACCAAAATCCGCGTCTCTAAGCTCAACCACAGTGCACCGACACAATAAGAAGAAGTGGTCAGCTGTAAAAACTCCCGAGTCCATTTAATTGAGTATGCAAAGCGGCTAGCGGATTCAGCGCCTTTGAAGTGCCCTCCCTTTATGTGACGTCAGTCTACCGTGGAGTATATGCTATGTGTGTCATTGTTTTTGATACGCATTGAGAATTATAGATGCATTGAGAGGGATTATTGTTAAATTGCGGTGGAAAGAAAATTATTCGTGTAGGGTGTGAAAATAAATAAAGTTGACTTAGGCTGTAACACTTGTCTACCGACTAGTTAGCCATATTCACTTTCAATACAGTGAAAGGTATACTAAAAATTACATAGTATAAAACAAAGTCGTTTCCTGCTGTCTGTCCCTACGTATGCTTAGATCTTTAAAACTACACAACTGATTTTGATGCGGTTTTTTAATAGATAGAGTGATTCAAGAGGAAGGTTTATATGTATAGCATTGCTCCAGTGCGTAGCCGGGGCGGGTCGCTGGTAATTATTATAAATGAGAAAATAACGTTGTTTGGCTGTTTGATTGTTACTTTTTGCCCCCTAAAGCACTGATCCGATCCTTATGTAGACTGAGGTATGAAGAATTTTACGTAAAGGCTATTTTTCACCCTAAAAATTTGTATTCCAAAAAAAATACGGGCAATTTTGTGGGTAACAATTCTTTTTTTTCCCATTCATACGCATATGACTCATATTTCTACGGTGTAAATGATAGCTTGACGGTTCACAGGAGAGAATGGAACATAAAAACGTGTTGCGCCGACCTCAAGTGACATGGGACAAGGGCAACAAGATGATGATAATTTCTACCCAAAGCTAGTTTAAATGTTCAAATCAAAATATTTTTATGTTCGCAAACGCGACTGTAGAGCTTGAGGTACTAGGTTCGATTCCCAGGTTGGGCAAAGTGTTTTTGGGTTTTACCAACAGGAATTTCCCAGTAGCAGCCACGGAGTCTGCATTTGTGCCGGTTGATGTCAATAGGCTTGCCGTCTATTAAAATAACTGACAAAATATGGGTATACTATTAAGTACATCCCTGTCTAACCCTTCAGGAATTACAGGCATAATGTTATATACTGCGTAGGTATTTTTCTTTGTTTGCCCTCGCATTGTTCGTTTAATTTCTTCCAATCTTTTATTAACCAGTAATTCTCAAATAACAGTAGTTATCTAGCAATAAATTGAATCAAACCAAGATACATGTGGAAGGATATGACAAAATTATTAGGGTCCCTAATAGTTGGGCTCTAAAAGAATATAGCTCGTTTTACTACGCAACTCGTAAAGTAAGAGAGAAATAGTGGATAGGCTGGACAGCTGCTCATCCCTATTTTATGCACCATTGCAGTCTTTATGTCTCACGACGAAATTGAGAGAACAGAAGGTTAATCTTGTTGAAGAGATAAAAAGATCGTGAACTTTGAGACTACTATTTATTCATTATTCTGTGGTAGATTGTTTGAGCTTTGTTATTCGTTTGTAAGGACTTGTATCTAAACATAACATAACGCCTGTAATCCCGGAAGGGTAACGCAGAGGTGTACTTAATAGTACACACACATTTCGCAAGTTATGTTTAATTCCCATGTAACAAGGGGCGAGCCTATTGCCATCAACCGAGCACAAATCCAGTCTTCGTGGCTGCTACTGAGAAATTCCTGATGGAAAAACTAGTAACACTTTGCCTGACTTGGTAATCCAACCCAACACCTCATGCCCAGCAGTCGCGTTTACGACCACAAGACCAACGACGCGGTCTTGTACCTACTTTCATAAACTAAACGTAAATCCAGCTTGAGTAATTAAATAAGTACTGAAAGTACTGATCGTGTTTGATTTTATTGGCAGGTATAAGGGGAACTAAATTCCAAATTAAACGTGCCACTGAAATAATGATTTAAATCCGTCCTGAGGACTTATACTAATGACAATCACTTCCAAATCGTTTCGAAGGAATAATATCAATAATGATTTTCAATGAAAAAGTTTTCGCTTATAAATAAAATATAAATATATCGCTGGACATTACACACAGCGCCATCTGGGTGCCACACTAAGCAACGAGGCTTGTGTCGTGGACACCAGATAGTTGATAGATACATAGATACTTTTTGTTTGTAAATACATACTTATTATACATATAAACATCCATGACTCGGAAACAAATGTCCATGCTCATCACACAAACATTTGCTCCTACCGGGATTCGAACCCGGGACCCTAAGAACGTAAGGCAGCCTCACTACCGCTACGCCATTCGGGTCGTCGTGTCAGTGTATGTCAGTTCCATACATTTTTGACATGTCCAACAGTGTTATTGCTAATAACATGTCACCTAGTCCTAACATCATCATCTGCCTAGCCTTTTCCCAACTATGTTAGGGTCGGCTTCCAGTCTAACCGGATGCAGCTGAATACCAGTATTTTACATGGAGCGACTGCCTATCTGACCTCCACAACCCAGTTAGTACTAGGTACTGCGATACCCCTTAGTAAGACTGGTAGTCAGACTTTTTTGGGCCCCTGACTACTGTAACGACTGTCAAAGATCAACAATTGACAGCCGGGACCAACGGCTTAACGTACTTTCCGAGGCACGGAGAAAACTCAGTATGTAATGGGTGGTCACCCATCCACAGACCAACCTAAGCAAACGCGGCTTAACCTAAAGATTGACCTGAGCGACTGTTATTATTTTGCCACGAGCTCCTCCACCTAGTCCTAACACCTTCTGTAAATGATTATCACAATCTCTCATATAGTGGACCTTCTTCATCTCCTCTCGTTACATCCCGCACTGACGGTGCAAGTGTAACATATGGCGCCATTTGGGGCTGGTTACGGACGAAGTTAAACTTGTGAAAAAATAAAGTCGTCAGCTCGCGAGAACACAGATATAGGGAACATTTCAGTCTGTTTTACGTGCTATACTGTTTTATATCCTAGAATTTCTTCTAGCTCTTCTTCTTTAATGAAAATACGTCTACAGTCATTCTTTCACAGCTTTTTTTTTTCAAATATAAAACCTCATAGTAAAGAAAATAAACAAAATTGTATTACAAAATCTTTGAAAACATTGGACAAGATATAATTTATGCTATCTCATTATTTTCAGATCACAGCGAAATTATTCACACAGCAAAATTAATCGTTGTCAGAACATCACTAACTTCATACATATTTCATTAGACCTTTTTGTGGAGCAGGAAAAGGGAAACATAATTATCTCGAATAAAAAAAAGGAATTATTTTCATTGCTCCCAACCTCAATGTTTTTTTACAACTGCGTCACCCCTGCAAATTACAACCGCCGTAATGAAGATGGAAGGCTGGTTGTACAGTTGCGACAAGGTTGGTGGAAGACGAAAACAGAACCGCGGAAGGTTCTCGCTCTAACGGCCCCATCAGCATGACGCGGCGTTCAGAGATACACGCATGGGTCAATTGTTTTCTTCATGTGAACACGTTTCATTTGTTTTGTCCGTTATTGCCAAAACACGCTTGTTGCTTGAACATTTATCTCGAGGCCAAGCGTTAAGAATTCGATCTCCAGATGAATTAATGTGAATAGCATAGACCTTTGTTTTAAAGTAGAGATTCGTGAGTGTATACAAAACTTAAACATGAATGGAATCCTACACAAAACAATAAATCAAAGCTATCCCCAACATTTAGAGTAACTAACTGTGACCAAGTACTCATACATTTGTAAGACCCCTAAAACAATTAAGTCGATAATTTCCGAACAAAATCGCCTACACTTTTTAACTTGGCGACCAAATCGCCGCTGTGCAGCCAACCTACGTAATATTTCAAGGCAGACTCTGTGAGACACTTAGTTATAATATTTAAGCATCGAAGTCGTAATTAAACAAGTAAAGTAAAGGCTTTATGGGTGCCCTGTAATTATTTATGCTGTGCAAATAATAGGGTTGTAAAGTTTCGTTTTAGCAGTACGAGTTAGGGCCGACTCTTTTGTCAAACGCTCGATAAACTGTGAAGATTGTGTTTCATTATTAGGCGGGCACTTTACAGTCCAAACTTTGAAGTTCTTTGTTAGTTTGGTTCAAGCAAAACTCTAATTAGACGCCTACGTAATGTTGAATAATGAATTATATTGTAATAAGCGTTAAGTCAATTTAGAGAGTGTCGGTGCTTGCATGAAAGTCTTACGGGTTAATTCCTGGACAGAGGAACTGAGCAAAGCCTCCACTGCGCCGGCCAAATGTAGTTGAAAAATGTGTGATTTTAGCCAGTAAGGGACTGAAAGGCCCCTCCGCCCGGCTCAGATTGGAGGACAAGGACATGCATGAAATTTTCACAATAAAAAACACCGTCCTATCACTTATTTAGTGTACGATGGTTGTGCTACTTAGCAGATAGTTGCAGTATTATGGGAATTGTAAAGCGTTACTGACTTTACCGACCAATTACGGAGTCACATGAGATCACAACTCTTTTCCTGGCATCGGTGCCCTAAAAACCGTAAAATGAACCATGATGGTTGTTATTAATTGGTGTACCTACTCCTCCCCAACCCCGACCCTTGCTAGAACCAGCCCGCGATGCTGATCCTGTAGTTTCAAACATGTCCTAAAGTAACGATCTTATTCAGATTAGCCTGTTCCATCCTGTCCTCCCCCAGCGACGCTCAAAGCCGAGGCTCGTACAGCCCCTTGGCGTGTATTCGTTTAGTTTTTTACGTTTTTTGTTTTATATCCCTGGTTAAAGGCCTTTCACTCGAGGTACCCATAGGATAGTCCGGCTAAGCAGACGACAACCTCTTAGGATGACCTGCAAGATGCCATTCACGACAGACAAAAGTACCTACTTTCGTAAGAAAAGTACTTTTCACTGAAGAGTACCTGAATAAGTACATCATTTGAATCACCTCTACATAATTTTAATCAGCTTGACATCCTCTTATTTAAGATACATGATAATAATAAAATATACTCAGAAGTAACTCGGCTTGTTATCAGAAAAAATGTTACAGGTAGGTACGCCCATGAGAAGTAATTGTGATCATTCTTGGAATTCTGTTCAGAATTGGTATTCAGTTAATTTCATGCCCATTCTATGAAGAAACATTTAAGTGAAGTTTAATTAAATGAAAACAGCGGGGATTGTTTTTGGTCTTTGCCAAGGTAAGAAATCTGATCTTGTCTGTGATTTTAGAGCAAACCCACGTAAGCCCACGTGTAGTTCTAAACTTAGGTTTTCTAAGAGGCTTCTGATGCAGAGGTCTTGGTTTGTAAGAGCAGGGGGATAAATGCAAAATAAACTATGTCCATACGTTAACTTTTAACGTCTCAGTGGTTGAACGAATTTCGATGAAATTTGGCTCACAGGTAGATCATAGCCATGGTTAGAACATACGTGAGAAAAAAACGAAGGATACCTCATAAGATGATAGCTATTCACGTTGTTGAATTGGATATTTTTATAATTAAAACCTAGTGATAGGTTCTAGTTTCCAGATGCTCTGTAATTAGTAGTTACCAGGTAAATTATAATGAAGCACCGTATTTAAACGCGACGCGACGCGCGACCCCGCGATAATTACGTGATTCTACTAAATTCTGGAACAGTCCTAAATAATACTAAATTCCTGGAATGAAATACTAGCTATTCAAACTAAAGACTTTAAATGAATGCCCGTTATCACCAACACCTAGGAACTCCTAAAATGTTAATGCACTGTTTTGGAAATTAAACTCTCGGCGCTGAGCTGAAAGTTGAAATTACGACTGTTTGTGAAAAATGTTAGTGAAAATAAGCATAAATATTTTTGTTGACTTAAGTACGGTCAGCAACAGAAGTAGATTAACATTTCGGAATGTTAATTATTGGATGTACAGAATTCCAGCTATTTTTTTTAATGTTTCAAAAGATTATTCTTTAAAATATTCCTTACTCTTCAATACCTTGTTAGTAACGAGTAATATCTAACAAGTTTTTAGGTAGTAGGTTAGGTAACGGCTTTTTTTTTTGGGCGAAAAATCACGTTTTGCGGCAGAATTCAATGTAACGCACTCAAAACATTGTGCTGATGGATAAATTAAATAGTACGGGGGTCGTGGAGGTGTTTAAAGTAAAATCTTACATTAAAAAAAAAACTTGTGAAAAGTTGGAACTTTCACCACCAATATCTCCGTAACTAGAAGGTTTAGGAAGGTTAGAAGGACTTTTTTGTTCTAGACCATTCTAGGACAAAAAAATGATCGCAATGACGGAGAAAACAAGTGTTTTGGCTTCGTTACACAATTTATGTACAGTTATTAATAGTTAGTCTACTAACATTAATATAACCAACCCTCTTTTCGAGAGCGAGCTGACCGTAATCCACCAGGCGGGGTACTTGTGGGTTGGTAGAAGATGTCGCATCAGCAAATCATGTTTTTTTTTATTTTGATCGAGAGCTATCTTAATTCAAACGATCAACAACCTACCCGCGCTAGGCTCGCGTGTATAACGTCCACTTCTTCTCAAAGTCACAAGAACTGTATCCCTGCAGTGGGAACATTATTCTCTGGTACCAGACTAGACAACTTCAACAAGTCGCGTTTCATATAAATAATAAGACGCACTCCAAACCCTTTGAGACGAGTCTCTTACTTTGTTGAATAATAATATTCTGACATTTGACAAATTGTCTGGCTGTCAAGGTCTTGAAGATTCTCGTGAAAGACAACGAATTAGATAGCAACAAAACAGAATATATTCAACATTATATTGCTTGTGTTTCCCAAACATGTGGGCAGCGGTTTATACACCCACATTTTGGCATGTTTAAGTTCCATGTTATAGTTAGGTAGTTTTCTTAATCGAAAAATAATCGAAAATAATAATTTCAATGACTCTGGAATCGAACCTAGAACCACTCTCAGTAAAATTCCTGCTTAGTAAAGCTAAATTAAAATTCTTCTATCAAAATGACAGCATTAAACTAGCCAAAGAGCGTTAGCCATTTCAAATATTGATACTCTTAAACTTTTTTGAAATATATTTATAACGTACTAGCTGTTGCCCGCGGCTTCGCTCGCGTTTTGGTCGGAAATTATCCCACGGGCACGTTGTAAATATAGCCTATAGCACTCGGGGATAATGTAACTTCCTATTAGTGAAAGAATTTTAAAAATCAGTTCAGTAGATCCAGAGATTACCCCCTACATACAAACTTACAAACATACAAACAAATTTTACCTCTTTATAATATTAGTAGAGATAGTATAGAAGTATAGACAAGCTTTATTAGCTTAGTTCGGTAGATTAGCGGGCGTTAAAATATTTCGAGAATGGAAAATGCATAGCATTTGTAAGATATCTCTCCGGATGCCACACAGTAATTTTACTAGGAGAATATGTTTTGTGTAGAGCCATCTAAACAGTAGTAACTTTATTCAAACATCACCAAACTTGGTAATGTTGAACTTAGATTAAATTGAATAAGGAAAAAGCCCATGATCTTGTGATCCTTACCATAACCCAATCACCACTAATAAATAATCCATCTTTAAAACCAATCCTATTATAAACTAACGACACCTACGGGAACCGATGGAACAATCCTATCTTCCATCTAGCGAAAACCACAAAATCAAGCGATTCGATTCATCCGTAAGCGTTCGGCCACGAACTACACGCTCAGGTGACCCGCGCGTGCGACAACAATGTTGTTTAGACCCTTCTTTCATTTGTTTTTTCCGCAGTATCTTTTGACATGAATATAAACTTTAGAGCAATGAAACAGGCAGATCCGACCAAGAAACAAGTCGAGTCACATCGCTTGAGGTTACTTCTTACCGTCGTGTCACAAGACGCGTCGCGGTGGCTAATGGCATGTTCGAAGCAATTTCTTTCATTTGTTTTCTCCGCAGTTGCAACACGCCCGTCGGTTGAGCGTGCAGCTCGTGGCCAAGCGATGAGGCTGTGGACGGGCCGTAACTGAAACGTCCGCGTTTCAGTCCGGACTCCCAGAGGTAACGCGCGCTAATCGAATCCGTATCGTTGACCGAGCGCCACGCTGACCTACGGAAAGGCCAAGACTTTTTGTTTCTGACATTTTGCGAGCAAATCATTATGTTTCTGTCGACCTTTAAATGATTTTTGGGTGTATTTGTTAGGTAGCCTTCTCTTGAGGATTAGAATAAATATGTAGGTAATAAGTTAGGAATATTTCTGCTAAGTTAGTGACTTCTTACGCTTAGAGCTTTGACACTAGTTACTTAAATGACGTCAAAAAATTGTCAAAAACGTACGCATTATTTAAAGAATCTTTAAAAACATTTAAGTGGTTGAGCTTTACTCAAGAATTACTTTGTTAAGGCAATCAGGTTTCACAAACAAAAAGCCTATACAATGAACTAAAAACAACGAACAATGGCATTTTACTTCAGAAATAATACTTCACCTGTAAGCCTTGAAAAACGACGTCTAACAAAGCAATGAACAATCAATTCGTCTTATGACTGCAATTCTTTCAGAACTTCAATAAAATACCATTCATTTTATAAATGCTAGCAGTCTCATCCAAATAATAAAAGGTTTTTAGACATGTAATAGAAGACCATTCAGTTTCTGTATTAAATTGACGGGCTTATAATTGTACTGCAAATAATAATATTGTGGATTTTGGTTTAAATACCAGCAGCTGCAATATAATTCAGTTATATTCAAACAACGCAGTAACAACAAACTAAGATAAACTCATTTTTATTATTAACTTTGTGCCTAAACCTGTAGGTAAGTGTGAGTTTTTTTCAGGACAGCCAGATAAAATTCCAGACTGGAAATGCAAATGGCAAACCCACTGCGAAAATTGTAGAACGAACAAAAACAAAGTATTATTTTGTTTTAAAAAATAGCAGTCAAAGGCAAATAACACTATACTAAACAACTAGGCACAAAGAATTTTAACAGCACAAAATAACCGTACCTATAAAACAAAACAAAAACTAATTCGCGAAATAGCCACAGTCTAAAAACAAGCAGTAGATCGAACACAAAACTCCCAACTAAAAGCATTACGTACAAATCACCTGTTTATTGCTTTGAAAAGATTCGTTGCAAATGTACACACGGCAAAGTTTCCGAATAAAGTGGGGTCTCTAAGTCCCCCATAAGTCCCCGACGATAGATACGCAAATATTGTAATCGGATTGTGCATGTCATCTGAAGATGTTGGGGCTTGGGGGAGTCACTTGAGATTGATGCGGCTCGTAAAAGATGGGAAACTTTTAAAGACTTTTTAATTTTGATATTTTCGGGTGAAGATCACATGATTTCGTAGCACGATGCCTACTTGCGCGCTATGACAACTTTTGTGTACTTTCAAGTAATCGGTAGCACGATGCCAACATTTTGAAACCACCATACATTAGATCGCACGATCGATAATTTTATTTTAATAGCAATCATTTTGGCAGTAATGGTGTTATTTTTGAGAAATGTGTTTTCATGTGTAATAATATGGCAATTTCGTAACATCATTAACTGGATATCTTCAAATTTCGAGTGAATCGGTTTCTTCTAAGCAAGGCCGCGTCATTGCTTCACATCAGGCGAGTTGGGGCCAGACGTAAGCCAATTTCGATTAAAATACACACACTCGCAATTCCAATGTCTTGAAGATTTAACGTGACCAAGTTGCAGGTTTTAATTAACCTATTTGATTTCCTCCTTTGTTTTCTTCACTGATAAAATTATTACCTACGTTGTTTTGGTGATGATGATCAAATGGATACCTATTGGTTTGTCAGATATCAGATACCGGATAATTATACATTTCATGTGTATGACTCAACGATAAAAAGTCAAAATAGAAACCGTTTCCAGTTTTATTAATCATGATACTTAATTAAATGATTGCTACAATAATGATATTGTTATTACAGTAATGAAAAGCACATTTAAGCAGCTTAGAAGTCAATTTAACCTTTAATACCAAATCCATGTAACTTGTCACTCAGTACCACCCGCACGTACAAATTAAATGTTAAGTAATTGGTAAATTATTTAACGGGACCAGTCGTTTAGAATAATGTCCGGTTGTTATTGTTTGACTACCACTTTCGTTGTTCGCAAGTCCGCTTCAAGAGTGCCTTTGAGATTGTACGAAATTGTATAGGCCTTGTATTCTTGAGAGGAATAATTCAAAGCGAGCCTAGAGAGGGCGGGCCGTAATTCACGATCATTTCGTAAATGAATCTTCACAAACTTGGGACGAGTTTATAAAGGGATACGGAATATGATTGTTTTTTTTCTCGTGATCCTATTTCCTTTTCAACGATCTGTTGGGCTTGCAAATTGTAAATTTCGTTGAATGCTTGTTTGGGTAGTAAGTTCAGGACGCGGTGTTCCTGCCTGTAATGGGGGAGAATATCTCGTAAAGAGGAGGCTTTAAATAATGATCGCGGGCGGGCATAAAATAATGTAAGGAGTTTTTGGATAAAATTCTGATAACGATGAAAATATATGGTGTATGTGAAATATTACGGTGTTATGGTGTAAAATTCACTTGTGTTTTAACAGATAACGTATTAGAACATAAGTGAATTTTACGTTCAAGTTTTTCCTCAGTTCATTGGCCTCCGAAAATTCAAAGGCACAAAATCCCTAACCTCGTTATTCTTAATTGCCATCGCCTATTATTACATTAGTAGGTACTCTTTCATACTTTCCCTAAATACCAAAATAACTTGAAATAAAACCGCAGGGAGAGCCTACGTCCAACTAAGACCCTTGTCTTGGATCCCGTAGTTACACAGGCTGAAACTCCCAGTTGGGTCTAGACTTTGAATAGGGCACCATTGTAGGCTGAAATTATTTAGGTCTGAATTAAAATAGCCTTTGTAAGTCCAACTCTTGGTATTATAGACTTTGGAGTAATTACGTATACTGATGGTAGCTCTGGCGTAGCCTCGGTCACTGGTCGACTTGCGGAGGAGTAAGGATTATTCATCCTCATAATAGAACTGAATTTATTATATTCTTGCCAAAGCTAGTTTCAGGGTCAACTTTAGTGAGGAATGAGGGAGAAAACTTACTAATGTTATTAAAAAAGTTTGTGATGTGCAGAAGTTTTGGCAAATAAAAATCGCTTCATTTGGTGTGAAAGTTATGTGATATTTTTTCATTTACTGAAAGGGAAACTATGGATTCTGATAGTAGTCATAACATTACAAGCAAAGTTTAGCAAAGTATAACACATTGATCATTAGGAAACAAACTTATGAACTGTCCAAAAAGATCTAAACAATGTTGATTAAATAATAAGCTGTCTAAAACTATTGACTCAAAGAAAGATACTCAAAAAATGTAAATAGAAATGGTGCAGCTTCTAAATGGAAGCTATACCTACGCAGACCTATAAGCTTTAGCCATATAGTATATGCTATACTTACACTTTATACTATACTTACAATTGTCATACCATATACCATTTATCATCCTTTTTTATTGATTTGTTTGTTTATACTCAGCGAATCGATCTAAATACGATTCGCTTTCATAGTATTTGCTAAAATAAAAAATATTAATTTTCATAATTTTCAATGTTGTGACATGTACGTCAGATTTGCCAAACTGACGTACATTCTTTCTGTCATAGAGTTTCTTACTAGCTTAGTCTATGATGAATACTTTTTGGTTTATCTATTCTAAATTATATTTTTCAATGTATAACTGAAATATTGTATTTTATAGATAATAATGATTGTTTACTAATAACTTAATTTTAAATTATATTTATAAATTCTTTACGCACTCATGGTTTTATGAAGTAAGTCTGCTATGTCCTGGCCGACTACACTTGTCAGATGACATGAATATATGGCCGCAAGAAGAAAATCTGAGATTGAGAAATGGAAGGAGACGACTGTGGAAACGAGCTGACGAGGAGTCGAGACTAGACTAGACTAGACGAGAGAGCGTTTTCTTAAATGTGAGACTGAAGAATTCTTAAAATTGGAGACAAGACAGATTCTTGAAGGTGATCCATCTAAAGATACACCTGGGACTACTACTCCCAATCTTATTATTAAAAACTGTCGTTGTGCCATCCTTGCTGATCATCTCGCGGAGCTGCCCTGGGTCTAAAAACTGGTGATCCATCTCTAAAGATCTACCAGGACCTCAACTCCTGTTCTTACAAACGCCGCCTTCCTGTGGAGCAGACCTGATACATCGTCCTACATCTCCACCTCTGCATTTCATCGTGCTTCAACAGTGCTACTTAATCGTGTAAATATACTCAAAAACTGCTTCCAGAGTGCGGGTTTGATACGTCTTTTTTATCTCGTCTTTGTATTTTTTATCTCATTTGTAAAAACATCCATATCTCTATTAAATTTTTAAATGTACAAGTCTACTCTTATCCTTTAATTCTTAACAGGATCTAGTAGATTTGTTACAGTTTGGCGCCCAACGTAAAATCAATTCTAGATCTCATTAAATCTTCTCAAAATTCAAAAAAAATACTTACACAAGTAATTATATTTGGTATGTTATTATTTCCATCATACTTCATACTTCATCACTTCATCATTTACTTGACACTTCTTCGTACTGAACATCACCTTATACTACACCCCCACACACATTACTTTTACCCTCTGGTAATTGTCATCCATTCTTCGCTTGTGGAGTGTTCTTAAAACCATTAGTGGTCACTTACAAGTTGGGGTTTGGCTTACTTTACGACGTACTAGGAGAATATCCTATAGACGTTGCCACCTACACCTAACTCTCTATTAATACCTCACTACCCTGCACCCCACACACTTGCACACCACTGCGGTTACTTCCGGGTAATCGTACCCAGTCTTCGCTTGTAAGTGTTCTTAAAACCACTCGTGGTCACTTATAAGTTGGGGGCTGGGATACTCTACGACGGCTGCAGGACAATATCTTGTGGTCGTTTATACAACTATAACTAAACATTTACTTAATTATTCATCATATTATTTTAATTTTGGCATCATAATTTGTCAGATTTGTTATTTAAGTGTTGCTAGGTAACTTGAACAGTGCGACGCGGATCTTTGTACGATTTGGAGTGGCGCTGCTTGTATAGAAACATACATAAATTTGGTACATTTTTCTTAGTTCCTATTTTTCCCACCGATACATTTATTGTGTTAGAAACTTTTTCGTTTTTAACAATAACTTCACGCTTATAATTCTCCAGGGTTAGGTAGAAGTATATCTTTATCTTAAAATTATTTCATCTTTTGTTGTAAATTCATGACACTATGACAGATGATGTTTCCCCTATTGTTGTGACTCTTTCACAGTGAAGCCCGATAAGTTATAGCCCTCATATTTCTCTCACTTCTTCTTCTTTCTTCTTTCTCTATCCTCCCATGCTTTAAACTTTAAGTTAATTCTATTTAACTTCAAGAACTTAGGCTTGAACTTCGAGTTTCTTAACTGGAACTCCCTCTTTCGATTCGTTGACCTCCTAAAGTCACGATATTCCTCTTTTGTCTCGATGTACAACCTTTGACTTAATGTCCACCTGTGATTTAATGTCTATCTTTGGCATGAAAGTCTACCTTTGACTAAGAGTCCCTCTTTTACTCTTTGACCCTCTTCCCCTTATTTACTCTTATACCCTGTTTAGCTCTCGGACCCTCTTCTAGTTCTCTCTAGCACAATTTTTACCTTCTTTTGCTATCTTTTACATGATTTTTTTATCCTTCGTATTACACTCATGATTCATCTCTATCTTCTTTCTTTCTTCTAACTGTAGAGTTCTTTTCGGCCTATTAAAACTCTATTTTTTTATATTCAATTGGTTCTTAAACCATTAAAGAAGTTAATTTTCTTTAATCTCTTTTTTTATATCTGTTCTTATCAGATAACTCTAAGAAGTGCTTTTAAGTACATGTTACCTAACCTTCTTATAAACTAACTTTACAAGTTAGTGTGACTATTTTGTTATCAACTCTGGAAGTTGGTTGGAGCGGCTAACAACTCCATAAAAATAAGCCCTTGTTAAAACTAACTTTGATTGGAGCGGCTAACAACTCCATAAAAATAAGCCCTTGTTAAAAATAACGTTGATTGGAGCGGCTAACAACTCCATAAAAATAAGCCCTTGTTAAAACTAACGTTGATTGGAGCGGCTAACAACTCCATAAAAATAAGCCCTTGTTAAAACTAACGTTTATTGGAGCGGCTAACAACTCCATAAAAATAAGCCTTTGTTAAAAGAATCTTTATATTTTCATCTTATTAATGGTTTTAGACGTGAGCGGATAACAACTCCGAAAATAAGCCTACTGTTATTAATTTATCAGGTTGAGTAGTGATCATTGAATGTGAATCCTACCTGACCTAACTTCGTAAGATGTCGGTGTGTTTGAATGAGTTATGAAAGTTTTGTGGATGCTGTAATACTATAACCTTTGCAAAATTTTTGTTCTAGGCCAAAAATTTTCTCGGGGTCTTTGGGGAAATATAGTATATGCTATACTTACACTTTATACTATACTTACAATTGTCATACCATATACCATTTATCATCCTTTTTTATTGATTTGTTTGTTTATACTCAGCGAATCGATCTAAATACGATTCGCTTTCATAGTATTTGCTAAAATAAAAAAATATTAATTTTCATAATTTTCAATGTTGTGACATGTACGTCAGATTTGCCAAACTGACGTACATTCTTTCTGTCATAGAGTTTCTTACTAGCTTAGTCTATGATGAATACTTTTTGGTTTATCTATTCTAAATTATATTTTTCAATGTATAACTGAAATATTGTATTTTATAGATAATAATGATTGTTTACTAATAACTTAATTTTAAATTATATTTATAAATTCTTTACGCACTCATGGTTTTATGAAGTAAGTCTGCTATGTCCTGGCCGACTACACTTGTCAGATGACATGAATATATGGCCGCAAGAAGAAAATCTGAGATTGAGAAATGGAAGGAGACGACTGTGGAAACGAGCTGACGAGGAGTCGAGACTAGACTAGACTAGACGAGAGAGCGTTTTCTTAAATGTGAGACTGAAGAATTCTTAAAATTGGAGACAAGACAGATTCTTGAAGGTGATCCATCTAAAGATACACCTGGGACTACTACTCCCAATCTTATTATTAAAAACTGTCGTTGTGCCATCCTTGCTGATCATCTCGCGGAGCTGCCCTGGGTCTAAAAACTGGTGATCCATCTCTAAAGATCTACCAGGACCTCAACTCCTGTTCTTACAAACGCCGCCTTCCTGTGGAGCAGACCTGATACATCGTCCTACATCTCCACCTCTGCATTTCATCGTGCTTCAACAGTGCTACTTAATCGTGTAAATATACTCAAAAACTGCTTCCAGAGTGCGGGTTTGATACGTCTTTTTTATCTCGTCTTTGTATTTTTTATCTCATTTGTAAAAACATCCATATCTCTATTAAATTTTTAAATGTACAAGTCTACTCTTATCCTTTAATTCTTAACAGGATCTAGTAGATTTGTTACAGCCAACAGCTGTGCATGTTTGGTGACAGATGGTTAGCCCATCGCAAACCACAATGTTCCTCCACAAGGCTCTTGCAAGTCACACACATTTTGTACATTTATTTTACTCTTAAACCGGGCGAAATGTTGTTATATATAAGTAGACAATAGACACTTTTTGGAACGATAGATCCACTATCATTATCACCATAAATATAAATGTAGATATTGAAATAATAATCATATATCACTCGAATGATAAAACCCAAAGCAGTATTGTCGATCTATTAGGAAATAGATGTAGGAATGATCGAAGGAAACATAATATCACAAAGATAATAGCCATGATTGTTAGAATTGGCAAACAGAAACGCAGACTTACAAATATAACGACATTGATTATTATTATAATAACGATGTAGCCATCATTTTCCTTGATAAAGATCTATATGAAACTACTTAATACACTGAAGAACAAGGCCATATAACCTACATTCTACAATGCTGAAAGCTCTAACATCGAGATAAATATCGCCTATCAAATAAAACTGAAGCTAGTCATGCGAGCAAACAATGTGACGATAAAGTAGAATAGAAACAGAATAGTAAACATATTGTTTACTTTTATACTTCTGGAGTTTCCGAGTTATTTACTTTAGCTACGGGAAACATTCGTGTTATGTAAGTAGTACTTGTATGTGCCACGTTATTGTCATGTTGGATATGTTTTGTATGTATTCAAAATACTTTGAATATAGAAAATACTAAATCTTTATTTGGCACCTGGCAGTGAGCTTAGCTTTGAAGCTGCTGACCAGCTTTTCAACATGGAATTAAACAAGTTTTGTATCGCTCATGCTGATATAAAAAGTTATTTAATTAAACGTCTAGATTACGAAAAAAACTAAAATACAACGGGCAATAAGAATTTCTTAAGCTCATACATTATTTCGTATAATTAGCAACTTAACTTAGACACTTAAGTCACTCAGAAAATATTCAAAACTTTTTGCTAAATTTAAAAAATGTAAATATTCAACACTCATAAAACATAAAACCTGATCAGACACTTGCTTAAGACCATAAAACAATCCATACTAAAGAAAATCTTGATGCTGAAGACGACACAGAAAGACACTATCTCAACACTATGAGAGCAAAAACTGCACAAAGAAGCGAACATTCAGAAGTCCGTCTCTGTATTAATGAATAGAATCATCATACATAATAAGCAATAGGAACAAGAAACGGACATGCTTATGCTAATTTTAAGGGAAGTTTTATTTTGTTGAGAACGGAAAAGGAATGTTAATTTTCTTCCGGTAGACTGTATTATCACAATATGGCGAGTAAGATGTTGGAGATTTTAATTTAATGGACTTTAATGGTTTTTATTTTGAAAAGTAAGAAAAGATTGTGGTGCTTCTTGTTTTTTTCTTTAGAGAATTTAGATTTAGAAAGGGGATTTTTAATAATTTTCTTGTTGAGTCACAGAATTAGCACGTATTCAAATCTTTCGCAATTCCTAAAAATCAAACCTCGAAGCTCTGGGAATCAATGAAACAAATCCTATCACTATCAGTTTCTTTGAATCGATATTTCCATGCAAAGACAAATCAAGGATTCAAATGAAAAATATCACAGCAAGAATCTCTTTCACCCACTCTGCCAAGATAACCATCCAACACATCCGCCTCATCACCTTCCATCCACATCTACATGACACACATAACTATCCTGTCATGCTCCCCGGCCATTTGCCCCTCCTGTCATTTACCTCCCCTGTCATTTGCCAAGCCGTTATCAGCGAACCACAACCGTATCTCGGCGCCACCAACCCGTGAAGGAGGCGGTCGGCAAAAATTGAGTAATTCACAAGGTCCTGCCGTGTCTCGGAAGACCCCAAATAGGCTTTTAGGAAAAAGGGTGAGCGTTTAATGGCGTGTTAATTTGGGGACCCGAGTGAGTTTCACCATGATAAGTGTGTGACAGTGGGTTCATTAGGCCGTGCTATACGTACCTAAAGATGTAAGTATAGGTCTATGATGAATCTTGAGGTCTCTGACAGAATTTTGTAAGAAATGGTTCTCACTTCGTCAGCGTTCAGAACTGTCTACGTTACATAATAAACTTGTTTTAGAGTAGTGAACAGTTTCTTGAGAATTCCTCGAATACTTGAATTTAAACCGAATTGTGTTGGTTGTTAGAAACTTAGTAACATAATACGACGTGCCTTTAAGTACCAGGTAAGTGAACGTCGGAAAGCAGGATGATAATAATCAAAGTGTTTGTCAAACAACACCAAAATATGAAGAATAAATTGTTTAATAGTATCCGATTTTTTTCCAGCCTTTTGAAGAGGTCAGAAAACAAACATGTTTACATAGGACTCAAAATGAAGAAATTGGAAAAGTATTGACACGGGGATTGATAGATTCATATAACGCTTGGGTCCGAAATAGACAATTTCCAATAGTATTCTTAAATATTTACAACGTGCTCAAGCCTCTAAAAGAGACTAACAATGATATAAGTGCCTAGCCCTTACGTATTGTGACACAACATTACTTTTGATACTCGTAACATAAGTAGTTGAAGCTATTACAAGACCTTCGACCTTTCAACGCTGACATAAAAGTTTTTCTGTACGAAGCCACAAACTGTTCAACTTTCATGGCTGTGTTGATTTTAGCGATGTGAAATCTGGTGACTAAATATTGTGGTGATATTAATAAGTCATTTCTTACATACTCGTATAATTGAGAAAATTCTTTAGTTCATTTCTATGGACTCAAATTATTATTCATCTCTTATGTTTTTAATCAAAATTCCAGTGTTTTTTTTATTTCTCACACATTTTATTGTTCCCATTTTGGTAAAAGAAGACAATTTGTAAGTAACGACTGAATGTATGTACTTTTTAAGTGTACAAAGATATTCTCATGAGAGACATGTGATAGCAATATAAATATTTTATTAAAGACTCTTTGAGAACATATCGTCCGCATTAAATATTATTACAAAGGCAGCATCCTCCTTTGAAACATTTTTTTTGTGTGTAGGAAAAAGCGTATTTTGTAAGACATAATTATTTCAGAACATTATTATTTCTCTTCATTTCTTTTATTATAGATAGTTACTTATTACTACATTTTGTACGGATATATTATATTACTTGCTTCCATCCGTGGCTTCGCCCGCGTAAATTCCTTTTCTTACACAATATCATTGTAAATTCTAACCTGTGTTATTCTAATTTAATAACTATTTTAAAAGTTTCATAAAATTTGACACTAATTTCATTGTTATCTTTGTTTCGACAATTCAAAAGTGCCTGTAAGTGGCGTACTTGTAATAAATGCTATGTTTATTTTTTTTGGTTCAGTAGTTTTTGTGTCCATTCATCCTCACAAACTTCCGCATTTATAATTATTGTAAGCAGGAAGTAAGATTAATCATTAAAATATGATTCTATCACATAATTATCACAATCACATACATAACGTTGTAAGTAATACCTACGCAACAAAGAACCTAATAAAGACCCTTGGGGAACACCTTGTAAATTAGCGCTACAATGGTCGTCATCTGCTTAGCCTTTTCTCAACTTTATTGAGGTTTCTACTTAAACCGGATGCAGTTGAATACTAGTATTTTACGTGGAACGACTGACTGTCTGGCCTCCACAATACAGTTAGTACTGAGTAATATGGTACCAATTGGTAAGACTGGCTGCCACTGAATACCTGTAGGTAACGACTGTCAGAGATCTACAAATGACAGTCGGACCAACTGCTTCACATGCTTTCCGGAGCACGGAGGAAACTCGGTACGCGCAGTATAGTTTCCCATCCGCAGGCCGACCTTGGCAAGCGCGATTTAACCTTTATGATGGACCCGAGCGGCTGTTTCAATTATTAGCGCTACAGTGCTATAGGACTGAATTGTAATATAGAAAAGTTGTTCAGTACATAAAATATAATATAATAGCCTTATCGAAAGCTTTTGTCAGATCGCTCGGTAAACTAACACTCTGTTTTGATAGAATTTATGAATAAAACTAAAACATATAAACATTATGCGTCCTCATATTTCATCAATACGATTTAGTTCGATGAAAGCAAATATTATTAATATCTATGCTGGTGATAGAATATTAATTTAGGCTGTCACTATTGATCAAATATTGGTGTATTCATGAATTGTATTTTGTATTCATTCATGTACTGATTGAAACGTGAAAATCCATTTGTAAATGACAATATTTAAAAGGTTTCTCACCACCATTGTTGAAAACTAAACTCCATTTAATTATTAAGGAAAGATTGTTATCATTGGAGATTATCTCCAGTCACGATTTGGTGTTTTTGCGCTTTGTTCCAACTATTTCCTCGGTGTAATCCTATAGATAATTTTCACACGAAGGCCGCTATCTGTTCACCTTATACCCTTAGTTGCTTTTAACGATACCTATGGGATGGCAAGGGTTCGCCTATTCTTGCTGAGGGCCCAACCGAAACATAAATTCGAAACCAAACTCATGACGAGAACAAATTAGTATCAGAAAAGTTATGTGATCTGCATAATTTTCAACTGAAATGTTTAAAGAACAAGAGACTATTTAAATTAATGAATAATTTATTGAAACAAAAAAGACCTTATTTTGGTATAATTCCTTATTAGCAAAGGTCATAAGACTCATAACTTAATCATAAGTCATAATAATTAAAGAACGACAAAAATTCTGTAGATACACTTCAAATAACTGATTAAAACCTTAGTTGGTTAAAAAAAACCAGATAAAAACTTATAAGAAACAAATAAAATACACAATTATATACATTTTGAAGAAATAATTAAACAAGAACTAAAACACACACCATCAAGGTAATAAATATCAATATGTTAACGAGTGAAAAGTGTAATCTAATTCCAAACGATACTTTTCTTACAATCCAATTCACCACTGCCACACATGGTGGTAATACACACCATTCACGTATATGAAAACCTTCACTCAAAGAAGTCTTACAGTACTAATTAAAACTTAACCCTTCAAGGATGACATACAGACATACATACATACGTGATTTTGTACATAAAGCCAGAGCTTTTCCCTGTCATGGCTGTTTACATATAACAACTCGACGTTGGAAAAGGCAAAGGGTTTGAGATCGTATCAGTTAACACGCGTTTGTCTGTCAACCTTATACGTGACAGGCCTGATATAAACGAACGTGTTTATTCAGACACATTTAACGTGTTAGTTAAAATGTAAGAAGAATTTGTCCCAGAAATAGGTATTTAAAGTAATTCTCTTCGTAATCGTAATATTAATTGAGGATAAAAGCCAAAAACTTAATTAAAATTTCGTAACGGTTACTTAAGAATTTACTAGCGTAATAAAATATTGTAAAAAGGAGAATATAATGACGATCATGAATATAAATTTAAAAATCGTTACATTTATTTAAGTACCAATAAAACCTTAGTAACCGTAGAGCGCTATAAAAATAATAAGTCGTAACGTGTTATCAACTCACCTTTTAATTTAAAAAAATCTGAAAAGCGAAATAACCAAGTCCACTTTTTGTTCTAAAGTGACATTACCATACACAACACATGGGATCAAGTCAGAAAGTATTCGCACAACCGCATTCGAAATACGACGACCGGCGCGACGAAGGGACGCAAAACGCCCACCCCTGGTGACATCCAGCGGCGTACTGCAGAATAAATAGGGTTGGGAACGTATGTAACATCCCGCATCAGAGATACGGCGCATGCGCGGGACGGACACCGAAACGGGATGTCAGCTGACGGGCGGTAACTAAGGTCACTGTGTCACTGTGGGACGGATTCTTTTTTGAAATAGCACTTAAGGATATAAAGAACCCTAGCGGTAGAGGTGAGCGGGAATATGCCGACCGTGAAGATAAAATAGACGTATGGCCGAGTAAAGCGTCGGGTATGATGGGTGTGTATTGAGTCCTTGTTGATACGCACGCGAGACATACAGGAAAATTGATAGCATTTTAAAAAGGTTTTAAATATTTTTAGATTTAGTAGCAGCCTATTTAGTAGACATCTATAGGGATGACCGCTACTTAAATAGACCACAAAATGTATTTAGCGTATTTTTTTATTCCTGAATTTAAACACAACTTAAAATAACCTCAAGTGATTAAATAAATAAATAAATATCTTCCTAATAACTTTAGTCCAGTCAATACTAATGACTGCAAAAAGCACGGTTGTTATAATTTTCCACAAAAAAGGGCTGTTCTTCTAATAAAGGATGTCTACGATGTAACAGATACTTCAGTCCATTCCGAATATCAGTTAACCAACGTCAGAGGTACTTGATATTCGATCTTCCAGGATGGAGTGGATATTGTGTCTATACTATTAGTTAGTGTGATGGACGATAGAAGCGTTATCAAATTACGGACTGCCCTGAGTTAACCTTCTGCGACTGAGGTGGTAGTCTATCGGACACCACCAAACACAAAAAAGGTTGCCAGATCGTAACATGGCGTGATGTAGGTCTGTCTTGCTCAGTACCTTCCTTTAACGGCTCGCGTTAACGGTCAGTGAGGCGCGGGCGGCCCTGCGGTGTGCACATTTGGTGTTTTCGACTGCCGGTGTCCCACAGACGTAAGTACAGCAATAAACGTTGATTCTGATAGACGTCACCTCACCAATATCGTTTTAGATTCATAGTGTCTGCTAGTCGTTTCATCAGTAAAATATTAATACTACCATAGTGTCTCTCAAACATAACCTCACATTTAATTGCCTTAATATAGAATATTCATATTTTTTAGATGGCGACTCAAAGTACAGATAGTAGGATACCAAAACGAGACAGCAGTGGAAGATATACAAATGATGATGGGCAGATTGAGGAATGGCTTGAAGAATTAGAAGAAGAAAACGAGTTTAGCGTTTATGATGATTCGGTAGAAGATCCTAATTGTGTGGAAGGAAATGTACAGAAAGAGGAAAATGAAGACCTCGTGGAACAGAATGCCCAATCGAGTGAGAGCGATTTTAGCTCTGAAGACGAGGAGCCTCTTAGCTCTTTAGTTTGTGGTGATCAAGATGGTCCAAACTACATTGGAATTGACTTTAGCTGGTACTAATTCATTCGTCTTATATCAATCTTGTCCAGGTGCCAAGCTGCGAAGAGGGGACTTTTTACTATCTTTGACAAGAGAATTGGTTCTTTCTAGCTAAAAAGAATGCGTTTATAATGACAGACTGCCCAGAGAACTCCGTCTTACTATAACGCGAGTTTTAGGCAATGATTTGCCTCCCCCTCCACCCGTGGCTCAGCTTCCAGGTCCAGCTGGAAGGAAGCTATGCAGCATATGCCCCAGTAAATTGAAGAGGCAAACAAGGTACCATTGTTGCGCATGCAAAAAGCCAATTTGTCTACAATGTTCTTCTCCACTATGTCAAGACTGTAAACCTACGTTTTAGATTTAGGGTTAACTTTGAGACTGATTTGTGCGTAATTGAACCGTGATATCACGTTGTGTTTTTTGTTTTAGAGCTATAAGATAACGCTTAAAAGATTAATATTAACAATTTTAAAGAAGTTTTATTATTTCGTTTTTTTTTAAATAGTTTTGTAAGTTTAAGCGTAAATATAACGAAAATACTGATCTCAATAAATTATTCCATAATAAACTCGTTTTTTGTTTTGAGCATGCTTATTCATTTTTATTTCATTATACATAAACCCATTAATAGTAAAACAAAACTAGAGCCCTATTATTTCTAAAAGTTATAAACGAATCATGCTGTATATAGTGACGCCTGACAGACTACACCTCAGTCGAATGTTGACGAGAAACCCACCTCAGTTGCAGAAGGTTAATAGTCTAGGATTGAGATGGTTTGTTTAGATCTTCTTACGCTAAATATCTACACAGTGTAAGGGACATAGACGAGGAAAAAATCAGCTGTTTGAAGAAGCTATTTTTAGGGTTCCGTAACCAAAGGGTAAAAACGGAACCATATTACTAAGAGTCCACTGTCCGTCTGTCGGTCTGTCTGGCTGTATGGCTGTTTGTCACCAGGCTGTATCTCATGAACCGTGATAGCTAGACAGCTGAAATTTTCACAAATGTTGTATGCCGCTGTAACAACAAATACTAGAAACAGAATAAAATAAATATTTAAGGGGCTCCCATAAAACAAACGTGTTTTTTTTAGATAATGTTACGGAACCTTTCGTGCGTTTGTTTAAAAAAAACACAATTTTCTGTGATATGTTCTAGAATCGTGTACTGAATTGTAGTAACAGGTTGATGTCCGTGTCCGGTAAACCGTGTATAAATATTTAACTAAAATAATAGAACTTGTAAAGGAAGTATTTGGAAAGTATTACTCAAGCATGACGGGTTCCGTACCATCGTAGTATGGGACCCGCCTTTAATGTTTCATTTATTACTTATTGTTATAGCGGCAACAGAAATAGAAAATTTCAACTGTCTACCTTTTACAGATCATGAGATACAGCCCGCTGACAGACAGACGGACGTACGGACGGACAGCCAGCGGAGGCTTATTACTAGGGTCCCATTTGGTTACCCTTCGGGCACGGAACTCTAAAAATGGAAGTTTTTAGTGTCACTACCAACATCTTACGTATTCTAGAGTTGAAAAAAATTGTTATTTTGAAAATATAACATGAATTAATATGTACATGTATGGAGGTCTATTCAATTTTAACACATTATCACACACATTTAAAATATTTA
Source organism: Eugnorisma glareosa (assembly GCA_947578425.1). Classification (NCBI taxonomy): domain Eukaryota; kingdom Metazoa; phylum Arthropoda; class Insecta; order Lepidoptera; family Noctuidae; genus Eugnorisma; species Eugnorisma glareosa. The sequence continues at coordinate 1,321,876 of OX387970.1, forward strand.
AATGACGCACGCTGAGTGGTCATCCAGTGCCAAATCACTGGACTGTCCATTTTGTCGGCCACGATAGCCACCAAGCTGTTAGAGGTATAACGTGTTCGTCATTGTGAATATTCATTAACATAGTCGTCCACTGGCCAATCAGCCGACGATAGCTCCCAGAGTTCCAATCAGACTATATCATCGAAAATACGGTACTCATGTAGAACAATTTATTAACGTTGGTCGATAGCCAGTTAAACATTATAATATTATTGTGGTATGTGGAAATCACGCCGTAATTTCTGAAGAGTTAACCAGAGGTCCATTCCACAAACCGGAGATTGAACAAAGGCAATACTGACACAGTCCTTTATCCAGTGACATCAAAAAATTACGCGAGGATTTTTCCGCTTGGTGGAAACGGACCCTGAGACTACACTCACATTTCGCGTGTTATGTTTAAGTCGCATGTAATAGGGGGCGAGCCTAATACCATCAACCCGGTACAAACCCAGACTCCGTGGCTTCTACTGAGAAAACGATATAGATAGGATTCGTGCTTTCCATGCTTCGGAAAGCACTTTAAGATTTACGAATGATAGCCAAAAGGCTATCATTCGTAAATCTTGTACAGTCGGTTTTCAGAAGTTAGTCCGACAACCAGCCATTCCAAGGGATATCACGTTGCTCAGTGACTAGGTTGTGGAGGCCAAATAGGCAGTTGCTCCGTCTGAAATACTGGTTTTTAGCTCCAACTGATCAGAGCGGGAACCGATCCTAACATAATTGAGGGAAAGGAAAGATGATGACGTAGTGAAAATGCCGATTTTTATTGTTTCTCTTATAAAAAGCACTTTTCTAAATGTAGCGGAAAAGAATACGTAAGAGAAGGCTTAAGGAGTTCCTTTAAAAAATAGGACTTTCATTCAGACATGTTTTACAACTAAACCTTTCAACAGATACAAGTGTTCACAACTTTGAAGAGACAACACAAATTTACACAGTCAAACACAAAAGGGCTACTAAGTACAAAACTAATAAAAGTATCTCGGACCTAAATTGGTACGCAAATAACATAGTTTCTAATTATCTTAAACAAGAGGTTCGCGTAGTACCAGTGCGAATGTGCAAACATGTGAAGGGGTAAGACGTCCCGGTGGTACTATAAACTCAGCCCGGTTTACGATCGCCTCACTGTGCTTAGCTATAATTAGAGTTGGGCCGCTGTCCCGTTATGTATTCAATCACGGGATTTAATGCCGGGCCCTGAGTCCGGGATACCGATGTGGGACTTCTGGCTTAGCCTTTAAGGGGTTTGAGACGTGCTTAGAGAGTAGAAGAAGTTATTGGTCTTGGAAAAATGTGTTATCATAACACTCAGTGTAAAAGATATCGACGTGCACAATGTTACAATGACTTCAGTACACGAGTCTAGAGTGAATACATTTATAGTCAGTAATTTAGAAAAAAGAATTGCTACTTCATGCAAATATGCAATACTGACACTGTTAAAATGTTATTTATTTATTTATTTTAGTACATGGAGGACTTACAGCTTATAAAAACAAACAAAAAAGGGAACCATAGTCACCAGAAAGCAAATTACGTATAGACTTATAATAAAAAAATAATAATAGTTTGAGCACAAAACAGAAAACTCACCGCTTAATCAAAGCAAGAAGAATATAGATACTTGGTTTGCAATTACGCGACTAAAATAATAATAAAAAATAGTAAAAACAAACAAAATAACCTAACGCTACTTGAAAATATACCTTAATTAAATTAATTATTATAAGAACCATATTCAACTATAAACGGTTTTGGGATACTGTTCCGTACCTACCGAGCGTTGGGAGCGATCCATCAATTTGGAGCGTTACTGTGCCGTCTCTAAGCTTCTTGTGCATTGCATCCGCCGGAACGGTACTGAGACATCGTCAAAACTAGTTTCCGAAATCCTGTTCCATCCTATAATTTTATTAATCCAGGATTAAGTTACTACTGCAGGGAAACAGGCCAATTTATTTTTTTATTTATTTGACAAACAGGTAAATTTGTAATTACCAATGATTAAATGTCAAGTTATGAAATTCAAATAAATAATTAATTCATTATTTTTTCCTTTACTAAACTCGTCGTTATAAATGATTAAAATGTCAAGATTAAATTCAAATAAATAATTGATTAATTATTATTATCCTTACAAAATTCGTCAATACTATAATAAGCTTTTCCAGTTAATAATGTTTTCAGTCTATTTTTAAATATGTTCACACTCTGAATACTTTTCAATTCTACAGGTAATTTGTTAAAAAGAATGACCGACTGTACTAGTGACGAGTGTTTGACAACGTTGAGCTTTGCTTGCAAGATAGTCGGAAGATCTTTTCTCCGTGTCTGTAGCCTCTTCTCTTTTTCAACATTTGTCTCTAGCCTGCTTAGGTTCTTATGTAAATGAGTTAGAAGAACTAAAATATAGAGACATGGTACTGTTAAGATTTTAAGTTTAACAAAATGTTCTTTGCATGATTCAGTCTGATCTATACGTAGAATAGTTCTCAGTGCTCGCTTTTGCAAAACAAAGGCAGCTTCCATGTTATATTTATAACTGTTTCCCCAAAATTGAACACTGTATCTAAGCCTAGACTCAACTAAGGCGAAATAAACTGTACGAAGTTGAGCAATTGATAAAACGTCTCTAAGAGATCTGATGGCGTAACACGCACTGCTTATTGTACTTGTGATTGAAGTAAGTTCTGACTTCCAGTTGAGAAGAGAATCGATTTGGACCCCTAAAAATTTTAGATTCTGCACTATATCAATCTTTTTTCCTAAGGATATCACATTTACGGAAGCATTGTTTCTAACTGTAGATCTAAATAGCATGCATTTGGTCTTATTAACATTTAATTTCAAATTATTCATCGCAAACCATTTTTCACAGGCTGCTAGTAGGGTGTTAAGTTTGTGCTCTAGGGTATCCATATCATCAGCAGCTACTATAGCACTAGTGTCGTCAGCAAATATTAGCAAATGAGTATCAGGTAAAATATTTTTTATGTATTCGGTCAAATCATTTACAAATATTATAAAGAAAATAGGACCCAACACTGAGCCTTGAGGAACACCTCTGGTTACATTAAATAATTTTGATTTATTAATTTGTTCCACTCCTTCCATAACTGATTTAATTTCTACATACTGTTTTCTGTTACATAAATATGAACTAAATAATTTCAAGACATTTTCTCTTATGCCATAATGCTCTAATTTATCTAACAAAATACTATGTTCTACAGTATCGAAGGCTGAACTTAGATCAAGAAATAGACCTGCGACTTTTAGTTTGTTGTTCATATTATTGAGCACATCATTAACTAACGAGTCTATTGCGTCTACTGTTCCTATACCTTTTTGATATCCGAACTGATTACAGTTTATAATTTTTTGACTATTCAGATGTCTTACAAGCCTGCATTTGATCACCTTTTCAAAAAGTTTTGATAATACCGGTAGTAATGATATGGGCCTGTAGTTTCCCGGATCAGTTTTATCTCCTTTTTTAAACAGTGGTAATACTCTGGCTATCTTAAACTGATCTGGGAAGACACCTTCATTGACACATTCATTTATTATTTCTGATATTGAGCATGCTAAAATATCTATATTATCTTTAATTATGCTTAGCGGTATCTCATCGTGCCCAAATGATTTTTTGCTCTCCATATTCTTAACCATTTTAAAAATTTCTAGAGCTGTAACAGGTTCAAAACTCATAGTTTTTTGAATTCTAGTTGAATTTTTTATTAGGCTTTTTTTAGCTAGTTCTGGATCACATGATTTGACGCCTTTACCATTGTCGAATTTTTCTGCAAAAATATTTGCTATGTCTATTGGATTGCTAATTATGTCATTATTTTGTTTAAGTATAATATTGTCATATTCGAAGTTTTTGTTTATTTTCTTACGAGCATGATTTACTACTTTCCAAATTTCTTTACTACTGTTTACCGAATTGTTAATTTGATAAGTTATATCTTTTCTTTTAGCATATTTGATAACCTTTTTATAGATTTTGAGATACTGTTCACGGTATTTTAAAATTGATTCGTTACGTTCGCTTTTATTTATGCACATCAAAAACCTTTTAAAAAAAATATCTTCCTAATAACTTTAGTCCAGTCAATACTAATGACTGCAAAAAGCACGGTTGTTATAATTTTCCACAAGAAAGGGCTGTTCTTCTAATAAAGGATGTCTACGATGTAACAGATACTTCAGTCCATTCCGAATATCAGTTAACCAACGTCAGAGGTACTTGATATTCGATCTTCCAGGATGGAGTGGATATTGTGTCTATACTATTAGTTAGTGTGATGGACGATAGAAGCGTTATCAAATTACGGACTGCCCTGAGTTAATAGTCTAGGATTGAGATGGTTTGTTTAGATCTTCTTACGCTAAATATCTACTCAGGATAAGGGACATAGACGAGGAAAAAAATCAGTTGTTCCATGTTTGCAGCAGCTATTTTTAGGGTCCCGTACCCAAGGGGTTAAAAACATAACCCTATTACTAAGACTTCACTGTCCATCTGTCTGGCTGTCTGTCACCAGGCTGTTTCTCATGAACCGTGATAACTAGACAGCTGAAATTTTCACAGATGATGTATTTCTATTGCCGCTCTAACAACAAATACTAGAAACAGAATAAAATAAATATTTAAGGGGCTCCCATAAAACAAACGTGTTTTTTTTTAGATAATGTTACGGAACCTTTCGTGCGCTAGTCCGACTCGCACTTGGCTAGTTTTTTTTTTAAACAAACACTATTTTCTGTGATATGTTCTAGAATCGTGTACTGAATTGTAGTAACAGTTTGAATGATGTCCGTGTATAAATATTTAACTAAAATAATAGAACTTGTAAAGGAAGTATTACTCAAGCATGACGGGTTCCGTACCATCGTAGTATGGGAGGCCCTTTTATGTTTCATTTATTTTTATTATTTATTGTTATAGCGGCAACAGAAATAGAAAATTTCAACTGTCTACCTTTAACAGATCATGAGATACAGCCCGCTGACAGACAGATGGACGTACGGACGGACAGCCAGCGGAGGCTTATTACTAGGGTCCCATTTGGTTACCCTTCGGGCACGGAACTCTAAAAATGGAAGTTTTTAGTGACACGACTGACATCTTACGTATTCTAGAGTTGAAAAAAATTGTTATTTTGAAAATATAACATGAATTAATATGTACATGTATGGAGGTCTATTCAATTTTAACACATTATCACACACATTTAAAATATTTAAATGACGCACGCTGAGTGGTCATCCAGTGCCAAATCACTGGACTGTCCATTTTGTCGGCCACGATAGCCACCAAGCTGTTAGAGGTATAACGTGTTCGTCATTGTGAATATTCATTAACATAGTGATCCACTGGCCAATCAGCCGACGATAGCTCCCAGAGTTCCAATCAGACTATATCATCGAAAATACGGTACTCATGTAGAACAATTTATTAACGTTGGTCGATAGCCAGTTAAACACTATAATATTATTGTGGTATGTGGAAATCACGCCGTAATTTCTGAAGAGTTAACCAGAGGTCCATTCCACAAACCGGAGATTGAACAAAGGCAATACTGACACAGTCCTTTATCCAGTGACATCAAAAAATTACGCGAGGATTTTTCCGCTTGGTGGAAACGGACCCTGAGAGTACACTCACATATCGCGTGTTATGTTTAAGTCGCATGTAATAGGGGGCGAGCCTAATACCATCACCCGGCACAAACCCAGACTCCGTGGCTTCTACTGAGAAAACGATATAGATAGGATTCGTGCTTTCCATGCTTCGGAAAGCACTTTAAGGTTTTGGCTATCATTCGTAAATTTTGTACAGTCGGTTTTCAGAAGTTATAAAGTCCGACAACCAGCCATTCCAAGGGATATCACGTTGCTCAGTGACTAGGTTGTGGAGGCCAAATAGGCTGTCGCTCCGTCTAAAATACTGGTTTTTAGCTCCAACTGATCAGAGCGGGAACCCATCCTAACATAATTGAGGGAAAGGAAAGATGATGACGTAGTGAAGATGCCGATTTTTATTGTTTCTCTTATAAAAAGCACTTTTCTAAATGTAGCGGAAAAGAATACGTAAGAGAAGGCTATAGGAGTTCCTTTAAAAATAGGACTTTCATTCAGGCATGTTTTACAACTAAACCTTTCAACAGATACAAGTGTACACAACTTTGAAGAGACAACAAAATTTACACAGTCAAACACAAAAGGGCTACTAAGTACAAAACTAATAAAAGTATCTCGGACCTAAATTGGTACGCAAATAACATAGTTTCTAATTATCTTAAACAAGAGGTTCGCGTAGTACCAGTGCGAATGTGCAAACATGTGAAGGGGTAAGACGTCCCGGTGGTACTATAAACTCAGCCCGGTTTACGATCGCCTCACTGTGCTTAGCTATAATTAGAGTTGGGCCGCTGTCCCGTTATGTATTCAATCACGGGATTTAATGCCGGGCCCTGAGTCCGGGATACCGATGTGGGACTTCTGGCTTAGCCTTTAAGGGGTTTGAGACGTGCTTAGAGAGTAGAAGAAGTTATTGGTCTTGGAAAAATGTGTTATCATAACACTCAGTGTAAAAGATATCGACGTGCACAATGTTACAATGACTTCAGTACACGAGTCTAGAGTGAATACATTTATAGTCAGTAATTTAGAAAAAAGAATTGCTACTTCATGCAAATATGCAATACTGACACTGTTAAAATGTTATTTATTTATTTATTTTAGTACATGGAGGACTTACAGCTTATAAAAACAAACAAAAAAGGGAACCATAGTCACCAGAAAGCCAATTACGTATAGACTTATAATAAAAAAATAATAATAGTGTGAGCACAAAACAGAAAACTCACCGCTTAATCAAAGCAAGAAGAATATAGATACTTGGTTTGCAATTACACGACTAAAATAATAATAAAATAGTAAAAACAAACAAAATAACCTACCGCTACTTGAAAAATTAACCTTAATTAAATTAATTATTATTAGTTATAAGAACCATATTCAACTATAAACGGTTTTGTGATACTGTTCCGTACCTACCGAACTTTGGGAGCGATCCATCAATTTGGAGCGTTACTAGCTGTGCCGTCTCTAAGCTTCTTGTGCATTGCATCCCGAACGGTACTGAGACATCGTCAAAACTAGTTTCCGAAATCCTGTTCCATCCTATAATTTTATTAATCCAGGTTTAAGTTACTACTGCAGGGAAACAAGCCTATCTCTGTAAGAGGAATATGGCCTAAATCCTCCTCACTGGCCCAGTGTGGGTAATTTTTTGTTGACAGTCTCTGAATTTTCGATTCTAGGACATGCTGGTTTCCTAAACTTATTTAAGATATTCAACTCTCATCTGTTTTATCACACCAGTGCGGTAGTTCTCAGAAAACCTAATATCATTTCCTAAAATTACCTGTACGAACACCAAAGTCACGTGTGCCGAGTAAAGAATTTTATATACCGAGCAATATGAGCAAAATAATCTAAAACACTGCGGAACGAACTAAATTGGATGCTCCCAGACGAAAGGAACAAAATATTTTTAGCTACTTTTTTAAAGTCGCAGTCTTACCTACGTTTCATTTTTCAGAAAGATTAGCCAAAGGTGTAGAAATTGGATAACGTTGGATTGACGAAAAAAGTACAAAAAGGTGTTATTGTTTTTAGAATAAATGTAAAATTGCTGTGACCTTATAAAGTTCATGTCAGGTGCTGGCCCAAACATTGTGATATCGACTGTGACTGGATTTACTATAATTATGCAATATCCAATCATAAAAAAAATATATGAAAGTTCAAAAATTCTTAGATGTTTGTAATTCTTCTTACCGATCTGCAGGGCTATTGCGTATCTCTGTTGACAGTTCATAGTGATTATCACTTGGCGAGTTTTAAAATCTATAAGTTGAAAATCTATTAAAGAAATTTGACAGATATACTAGCTTGATGTGCTGTTGTCCGTACGCCCACATTAACACAAAGCAAATTTAAATACCGCGACCAAAAAAACACGTAGCCGAAATACAAGCGGCACGAATTGAATTTCGAATATTCGGTGGCCATCTTTGTTTTGTTTGTGCACAATCTCTGTCCAGCGGTGGCCGTTATGAAATTTTTCATTAAGCCCAGTGTCAACTAGTGCCGCCTTTACTGTTCCTCCTGCCTTGGGGTGTGGTGCCATTGTTCGAGGGGATCATTCCACCGTTCCTCGTACTGAAGAGAAATTCTGCGAAACCGTTGTACAATAAGAGCTTAACGGAAAATTTTGTGAATTCTGACACCACACAGGTTTCCTGGAAATGTCTATTGGATTCAGAACTCGTATAATCGTCGCTGCTATAAATGTTCAAATTCATTATTAGTCCGATTATGGTATACATGGTCTTAAATTTATAAATGGTCTCATCAGATTCTGCCACGTGGGGCGCGCAAATATTAGGTACACAAATAAAATTATTACAATATGTAATATTATGTTGTTAGTTTATTTATTTTGGTTTATTTAATAAATAATACTGGTTTAATTAATAATGTAAAAATTAATTGTTAAAGTTTTAATTAAACATGTATTTAGTTATTTTACTCTACTTAATAAAATAAAATAAAAATATTGAATAAATAATTACGAATTAATCTTACATTATGAGGCATGTCAATTAAAAATATTATCTACTTAGGTTAATCAAAATATTAGTCAATGTCAAACTATCAAAGAAAGAATTCAAAGTTTAAAAGATTACAATTAAATTAGGTTAACAAACTCATTTATATTATAATCTTTTTTTTTTACAACCCCATTTAAATTTAACTTATGGAAGATCATCGATTTTGGTATTAGGTTTCTATTTTAAGGTAAATTAAGTTAACTGGAAGATAGTTTTTGAAGCAACAGCGGCACAAAACATGTAATGGTGGGATAATTATAAATCTAGACACAATCATCGTCAAGTAAGATAAGATATTAATTATAAAAAACTATGCTCTATTTTTTTTTACCTGATCCCGAAATCCCGAATTTAGTAACTTTCAATCACAATACGATGACTTTTAAAGGAAACCCCCAATCCATTCGGTAGATAAAGTCGTTTGCTAAGCTGCACAAATAAAACGCAATAAATATTGTCAAACTGTCAAAATGGAAGTTATCTCCATTGTTAGTATGTTCCACAATTACCCAGCAGCTGAGTTAAATACCTTAAAATATACCGTTCTCGAAGTCTTTCTCAGTTAAACTAGTACAGGCCATTGCGGACTAGCTTAGGACACCGGACATCGAGAAAAACTTCAGGAATGTCCTGAAGTATCTGTCTAAGTCCGCAGTCTGGAACCGCGTCCGCAATTTATCCGAACCGGTTTTGCCAAGCTTTAAAAAAGGTTGTTTCCTGCGATTTTTGTTTCCTTATCCGTGGTCGCTTCGCGTGCAGTGGGCTGCGACCTCTAATATCGTTAGCGGGAGTTTTCATTAGCACGCCGTTGGCGCAGCGTTTAGTGCTCGTTACGCTTCATAGTGGACAACACGCTTTATTGTTATTATTTTTACCGTCAAACGAGATTGGATGGTATCCCTAATATTTCGGCTTACATTGTTTGCCTTCGTAATTTTTATTGTTATGAATTTTTTGGTAACATTTTTAAATGAGATTTTTCTTTGTAGATTCAACATTATAACACGATGTTCGTAGTTATCGTTTTCGTTTATTGTATAAATAGTTATTTATTTCGTTTTATATAATTTATGAAGACGCACTAAACATGTATGTAAGTATGTAATAAGGGTATAATACGGACACAGATTCTTCTGTTCCTCATAGAAAATTACCTTCCCAAAATTCTTTGTACAATTTCACCAATTAAACTGATCACATTCAGTTTTATTAATTAAATTGGACTAAGAATGTAGTACCGTAATTTTCTGTGATGAACACAAAAATCAGTGTCCACGTTATGCCCTTAATTTTTAGTTATTGGTAACACCATTAGTAGTTATTGTTACTATAGCCACCAAACACTTTGTCCCTCGTCTTCCTCGAGACAGACGAAAGTCCCCCGACCTGAGCGTCAGGCAGAGGCAGGCAATCACTTAGCACCTCATAAAACTTGTTTCATTTGGACTGGCGCGCGGCGTGAGTGACAAGTTGCTAGTTTGCTTACAATTACATAAGTTACCTACATAAGTTGAGCCGTTACCCTCACTTGTCGCTTACTTACTTACGACAAACTTTGAAAGGGGTTTCTAAAGGTTGGGCAAACAAAGATAGTATAGATTTTGCATTACGTATTATTGGAAGAGCGTCATATTTGTCCAAGAAGAGTCGCAATTGAAAAAATGTAACCAATTCTATAAACTATTTTTTACAAATTTTCATGCTTTGTTTTTTCAGAAACAAATGATTTCAAAGACCACATAAAATCTTTTGAACCCAGGAACACTCTTAAAAAAAAACAACAATCCTTATTACTTATTCCAAACGGCTGAAGTAGTCTCCAGCCAGTCTACACAGAAAACAAAAAACTGTCGCCAAAAAATAAAAATAAAAGGGTGCATCCACACTGCACCACTAAAGCAGCATCACAGTCGAGCACAAATTATACGAATTGGAAAAAGAACCGGTCGGAACTGGTTGATACCGGACAAAGGCGCCGGGCGACGCTAATCGAACACGAATGGAATGGAAAATTTCTGCATGCCTTTGTTGTTCTTCCCTTGCTCGGTGAAACTCGTTTTCTTTCAGCGCATCCGACGCTGTTAGTGTATTTGGGCGATCTATTGGGAAAAAGGACAAAAAAAACTGCTGAATTTATTAAGGATAGTCTTTTGCAGAGTTCTCTCTTTTATACACTTTTTCTGTTTCTGCTCTTGTGCTGCAGTGTCGATTTTCAGATCTATTATGTTACTCGCTATTTGTTTTAAAGCAATTCTGTTTCAAATTGATTTGGGAATAAAAGAAAAACGCAGAACGAATGGCCTGATTAAATACTTGCTTGTTTTATAAGAAGATGTACCTACTGTTCCAGTGGACAGTTTTATGTCTACTTGAAGAAAACTAATGGGCAATTACCATTAATGTTAATTTCGTAGGTTCGTGTCATTTTTTTCTAGTTGTAGGTCGAAATTGCAATTTTATTTAATCCATGTGAGATCATGTGAGTACTTTATGTATTCATGTTTATTTTATGGTCTATTTCATGAAATATGCTATAAGATCATCCTGGACAATTTTATTGACGACGTACAAGAATACGTTATGTAGCGGCCAGTCAGGCAGTGAGTCTAAGAACCTCCGACATTGTTCACAAGTCGATGTCGTAAAACTTATTCTACAAAGTCCATCTTCTTTCTGTTTCTTCGGTAAGATTCTTTATTATTATTTTATTATTAAATAATATTTTGACTAAAGGAGTCTGCCCACTACTCCGTATCATACGGAAACGGCACGGAGCGTATCGGCACCGGTAAAGTATATTCGCCTACAGTTGTTAGTCGGTTACGCAACGGTCTAGTGGGTATAGTCTCATGACACGTTCCTAGCATGGTCATGGTATGATACGGTGTGGGCAGACGCCTTAAATTTTCATGATTAAATATTGTTATGTCACTAATGCCAAGTGGTGGCGACCCCGACTTACGAATAGTAAGTCGTGGGTTCGAACCTGGGCAGGCGTATTACTTTGTGTAATTTATTTCATCACCACTGCTCTCAAAACGGTGAAGGAAAACATCGTGAGGAAACCGGCATGTCCTAGAACCAAAAATCCGAAGACATGTGACATCTACCAATCCGAACTGGGCCCGCGTGGTGGATTATAGCCCATTTCTTCTCATAGAGAGGAGGCTGTGTGTCCCAGCAGTGGGGAGAAAGAAAGAAAGAAAGAAAAAATGTTTATTTGTCGCAGGGACATGACGTGCGTACAAGAAATAAATTAAAAATAATCATTCAATACATAACAAATACATTCAATAACAACAACAACACAAACAACAACAACAACAACAAACAACAACATAGGAACAACGTAGGAACATTATAGGCTGATTATGCTATGTCACTAATACTGTAATATTATCATATTACTTAATTTTATTTACTTATTTTTAGGATCTAGCAAACCTAACAATAATTAACTCCAATCGCGGAATCATAGATTAACAATTTTTAATAAGTCTCTCGTCCAACACTTACAAAGTTCTTAAGAAAAATATTCGAGCACACGTTCACACTGTACGAGTACAAGTCAAAGCGACCCACTTACCTCACACAAATCACACGTGCAGGCTGCAACTCTAACAAGCCGCCCTTACGTTACGCTGCAGTGAGAAGAGGCCCTTATGTGGCAAATCGTCACCATACTGTTAGGGGCACAATATAGACGTGATCAGAAGATCTACTTGAGATCCATAAAGTTACTGTGGAAACAAAATATCGCCAACATTAAGGGCTCATTTACGGACACACGGCGCGTTGAGTGGCGCGGCCCGCTTTAAATTCAAACATATGGAAATGTATGAGCGTTGTAATGCAGCGTTGCCCGCGGCGGCGCCCGCGGTGGCGAACTTGAACGTCCGAGAGGTACCGTTGCAAATGTAAAAGTCATAGTAAGCCGGCTGAAATTGACATACACAGTTGATCTTATATGACTAATAAGAGTACCGACCGTCAGCTGCTCAAGTAGCGGTGGGTTTGGGTGTGGGAGGTTACGGAAGTTGTAAAAATATACTATCTATGAAAAAAGTTTCAGCCGGCGTACTATGTTATTAATATATTTTTTTTACAACTTCCGTAACCTCCCACACCCAAACCCACCGCTACTTGAGCAGCTGACGGTCGGTTCTCTTATTAGTCATATAAGATCAAATATGTATGTCAATTTCAGCCGGCTTACTATGACTTTTTCATTTGCAACGGTACCTCCCGGGACTATAAGCGCGTGTGCCGCCGCGTGCACCGCCGCGTGCACCGCCGAGTTCGCGGCCGCGGGCGACGCGGCGGCCAACGCGGCGCCTACCGCTGCTCCTTACGCACCGCATCACGCGCCGCGTCTCCGTAAACAACATCCTACATTGCCATATGTTTGTGTTTGGGCGTGCGGTAACGCGGGCCTCTGCACGCGCCGCCTCTCCGTAAACGGAAAAAACGCTCAACGATCCGCACGACGCGCCGAGCAACGCCCGCCAGCACTAAGAGTTAAACAAAAGAGCATCAGTGGTTGACATGGGCTGCGATTCTCCATACAAATTTTGACGAAATCGACGTTTCGTGTTTCCTCCGTGCCTCGGAATGCACGTGAAACCGTTAGTCCCGGCTGCCATTTGTAAATCTTTGACAGTCGTTACAGGTAGTCAGTGGCCCGAAAGTCTGACACTAGTCTTACCAAGGGTTATCGTATTACCCAGTACTAACTGGGATATGGAGGTCAGATAGGCAGTCTCTCCATGTAAAATACTAGTATTCAGCTGCATCCGGTTAGGCTGGAAGCCGACCCTAACATAGTTGGGAAAAGGCTAGGCAGATGATGATGATGATGATGATACGCCATTATAAAAAAAGTTTTTAACATAAAACAAATTGGTAGGAACCTAGACATACTCTTTCTTAAAATTTAATGTCAAAAATAATTGAAACGGCTCAGTTTTCGAAGAAAAACAGGGGTAATACGAAACGTCGATCTCTTCAAAATGTTTGTGATATAATCAGTCTGAGCTGTACCTATCGGATATTGCACTCTACGAGGGCAGGCTTGACGCAGCGCGACAGCAATAGTTTCGTCAAAATATGTACCTATCTTTCAAATTCCTCGCTGGCCGTCTCCTGTTACGGTGATAGAGATAAGTATCAATAATATCATATCATATGAAGTTCTTCTTCTTTACTAACTTAGACTACTACAAATACTTTCTCTGAAACAAGTAGATAATCAGCTGAAAGCAAAAATAGACTCAGCAGTAGAAACTTTAAAGTAAAATATTGTGCTCAACTTAAATACACAACATGAAGATCACGCCAGTTTCCCCCGTAGGGCTTTGCAAAGGTTCACTTAAAAGTACACTCGGGTTTAACCAGAACCAGAACCTATTGCCATCAACCGATAACAAATCAAGTCTCCGGGTAAACTGAACGACTGTACCTTTTAGTATTTTCTGTGTTCTGGTAGCGGTTGGAAATAATGAGCCGTCCTCCTAACAGTTAATGACTTAAGTGTCAGTTTGAGGGGCGCACAAACATGTATAGCCACCATGTATACCTGGCTGCAATTCTCACGCTCTTTTCTAACGTCTTGAGTTTCCTCACACGCATCTTTGCTTCTTATTATAATATGGGCCTATTTTCTTCTCAGACGTTGAGGTCTTGTTGTGGAGTACCTACCTACTACAGTTTAAACCTTGTATATTTGTAACTTGTATACTTTATTACACAACGTAGATAGGTAATCAAAATCAAATCAATAACGTGTAATTTACGTGTATTCTTTTAAATAATTTTCAAATCACAACTAAGATTCTTAAGTTGTGTGACTTTTTCACAGCAATTTGCCTAAAAAATAATTTCCCTGACTGTACTTATTACATTCAATTAATGGTTTAATTAACTAAGTACGTTATTAATTTTTGAGTATCTTCTTTGCGTCATTACAAACACGTGTAGAACAATGATGCGACTTCCTGCTTTCTATTACCTCCCATGTATTCATCAAAGTTCGTCTTTTAACTACCGACTCAACTATCCAAAAAGTACTTTGCCGATAGTGTTAATAGTTAATAGGTACACGTCGTGTGGTTCAGCGAACTAGATTGTTAACTCACTAACAATATTGTTGAGATCCTTCGTCAAGAATGTTTTCGAAGTTTCCAACATGTCTAATTATGAAATCTGAGCTTCGATATTCATTTACAAGAGCTTCACTTCACATAGAATCTTTCCTACTTATGAGCCTCCCTTTCTCATCTGATTTTAATCAACAATAGTAAATATTTAATACGGTTGAGCCAGTGGGTGCCATCCCCGGCCAGGCTGGTCTGTGAATGGCACTCATGGCCGCAACCTGAACAGAACAAAACGCCTTTGTCGCTGACATGTCGTCCACTATACGTGTAAGCTTGAAAGCGATCGTGTCTTTGAGTAATTTAGGTCAATATGCCATACATCCTTTGCTTATCTAAAGGTGCTCAACAATCCAAGATTCGATTTTGAACAGAAACAAGAGTAAATCTGAACTGTTGAAATACAGGCGAATACTCCCGGTGAAGGAGCACCGTTACATAAGTTTTTTGGAGAACAGAATATAATTTTCCAGTATTATGTGATTAACGTTCCCACTGCTGGGACTCGAGCATCTTCGATCAAAGAAGCTGGCCGTAATCCAACACGCATATCCAGTGCATAGTAGTGATTAGCATATAAAATAATCATCTGACCCTATTACAGTCCACAGCTGGACATAGGCTTTTCCCAAGTTGCACAACACCCAGTTCCCGCCTTTTGCATCCAATCTGTTACAGCTACTTTTTTAAAACCACTGTAGTGATAACGTATACAGGTAGGAGTATTACTACCTACCTAAACGGAAACTAATAATTTAAATTGCTAAATGGTGTTGCCACACCCTAAATTATATTTTGCCTTTGCTAGGCTCGATGGATGGCACTAGTTCCAGCGCACCTTTGTGGAACAAAACGCCTTTGTCAGTGGCCACGAACGTCACCTCAGTAAATGGGGCATGGACTCTGAAAGTGAGTGGGTCCGACATCTTTGTTTTTTGATTCCATTAAATTTTCTTTATGTCTTAAGAACTTAATATTTTTAGATCGTGCTTTTGCGATTTCTGACTTTATTACTTTTACCTAAAAGCTAAAAATCTAGAATGTTTAGGTAGAGTTAAACCCACACCCACCACACAGAGTGACCCACATTTCGCCAGTTATAAATCCGATGTGATAGTTGGTGAGCCTGATGCCATAAACCGGGCACAACTCGACTCCGTACTGCATCAGAGAAATTCCTGACGGAAGAACTCAATGAAACTTGGCCATCCTGGGTATCGAATAAAGGACCTCTTGCTCAGCAGCAGTCGATTTTAGACTATCACTTTCGCCAAGTTATAAATAAAGCATGTTAAGTATTGTGCTTAGCATGAATATGCATGAATATTATCATCGAAGTAAACCTACAAATATTATTACAGCAAACATACGCCGTGATCAATCTGTGTGTGAAGTGGCACAATTTACATAGAAATAGGTAGCAGATGCGAGTCCAATGGAGTTAGTGAAGTGCTCTCCAATGCCTTGCCGGGACGCAGCCACTGGCGGCTAACGTCTTCCAAACCTGGTGAAATGTGCGCAAGCTCCGAGTGGGTCAAATATGGACTATGAATATTATTATGTGTTATTTGACTGGATTTTGATTCGTTTGGTAATAAGGAGGAAACAAAACGCGATTGATAATAATTTGATGTAGTTATCTTTGGTAGAGGACACCAATTCCAATGTTTGTTTTTTCTACAGAGCTGCCAGTGTGGTGACCAAAATATACTGTTCTTTTCATTTGCTAAAATGATTCTATTTCTATTTAAACTTTGTATGGGCTGGCCGATTTGTATTCGATAGTACGACATTATCTTAGTTTTATTTTAAGTGTCAGTGGCATAGTAAACGTAGTAAACTTGAGTCACAACATAATTTGACGCTTGCATAATAAGGAGCCAGCCTATTACCATCAACCGGGCACAGAAATAGACCTCGCAAGAAATCCCCGATGATAAACCTATCTACATTTAATCCAACTTGAATATCCAAACCAGAGACACTTGTAACCACTAGATCATCATCGCGGCAGTTCAAAATTCGAACTTCGTAAAAATGTTAACAACAAAAAAAAAAAACACCGCAGGTCACTAAAGTGAATTCTTGAAGAAAGCGTGCTAAGTACAGCTCCCCTGATGTATACCTCCATTACAATGTACTTACATACAAAATGTAGCCATTGACCCAGTTAGCGCCAGGGCTGCTATGCACCACATTACATGTAACTCAGGTTAAGCGTACTTTAATTAGCTACCAGCGTTTTGGCGAAAATATTTTTTATACTGTTTTTGTGTGTAACGTTTGGCGTAAACGACGGAAATTGCGCAATTGTTGCCTTTATTTGGAGTGAGTCAGTGATATGTTTTTCAGGTTTACAAAGAAACTATAGCTACAATGTATGACTGTGCAGCCGTCAAATTCTGGCTACAGAGAATTTCGGTGGCCGTTAGATACTCCGTATTGTTTAGCTACAAAGTTTTTTTTTCTGTAAATTCATTTTCAATGCTTGCAACTTTAATAGCAACATTCATTTGATTAATATCTCCAATCACGACCTTAACATTATTATACCTTCGAATATTTGTATCCATGCTAACCCTGCGCGCATCACAATTCCGCAGTACTCGTGGCGAGATATCGAGAGGTTCGGCATCGAGTGATCGCCGACCACTCGGGTTCGTCGATACTCCTGCTGCTGCAAATTGTTCCCAACTACCTGATACCTAAGTTTTTGCCGAGAACACACGAGTTGCCGAGACTATTGCTATTTGAGAGTGTGAAGAGTGAAATAAGAATGTTGGTGAAAAATTTATAGTTGTGTTGTAGCTCGTGTTTCATGTTTGTCTGCAAGCAATTGTTGATTGATCAAACGGTTCCATACATTCACAAAGCTTATTATCACGTCTCTTTTCATGAGTTATGATAAGTCATTCCCTGAAAAAAAAAAATTGTGAAGCCACCGTGGCTCATTAAAGATCAATCCGAAAGTGGTACGATTTACGCCTCAGTATAAAACTGCAATGTAAGAATTGTAATCATCAAGATTATAAGATTAATGAAAACTTGATGACAACTTTATCCCGAAACCCTTTGCAGTGTAAGCAGAAACACAAAACCCGACAAAGCTACGCCTAAGGCCCTTAACGACATCGCCTGATGAAACTAATTATACTCGTTAATTATCAGCTTTTGTTCCAATTGTTGGAGCTGGTTTATTTTTTATTATTTTATCTTCGTACTCAGCTGTATCGGCGCGTTCCATCCATAGAACAATGCATACTGTACTGGGTCTATTACATTATAGGAATAAGTATTTCATTAACGCCAAGAATACACAATAGAGGTTTCAATAATGATTTTAATCACCTTTCAAGACTCCTTTTGGTCATATCCTAGAATCAGATATGATTAAAAGGAGTTGTTGGTTATATAATGTGATAGTTCCTCCAATTCTCTCTGTGAGTGAATTCACGGACACTAACTTCAGCCGCCGAGCCAACTCAACAATTCAATACATTATAATCAAACGGAAGTAGGGGTAAAAATACGAAACTAACTTGTATTAACGTTTAGCGCTTGCCCGACTTTTGTTCTTACTAACTGTTGCGTTCCGCTCGCTGCACCAACATGCTGAAATTTTGTTGGTAAATAACTGGAAGAGTAAATGAAAAGAGTATGGAAATATGCGCTAAAAAAACAGGAAAAAAAGAGTGCCGTAATTTAATCAGAGTCAATCAGATGTGAAACCGTGTGATAAGTTACTATTAATGTCTGTCAAGCCTGTTAAAATGTCAGTGTTCACAGACAAATTGCATAAATCTTACATATGGCTCAAAGACTGGGAAAGTATGAAATTAGTATGATCAGTTTAGATGACTGTTATTACACTAAATTGAAGATACGGTGGTATATTTTATGCACTTAGTTAGTTCCTTTAGTGTCTAAAAAACTTCGAATTTTCCCCAAAAAACTGTCTGTTTGGGGAAAAATCGCTTTTAAAATAACATAAAGATAGTCCCTTTATCCCTTAACAACTCAAACACCCCATTACACAAAAGATGAATGCGAAAAATTCGTCTATTATACACAACGAGTGAATTAAAAATGAATTCAAAATAGTCCGCGTTGTCACATTTAGCGGGAAATTAAATACTTTCAACGGCCGACCGACTGAACTTTTGATAGAAAAAGTTGCCCTGGGGCTGGGGGTGAGAAGAGAGTGATAAACACAATTAAGGCGCCTTCTCACTCGATCGGGCTGAAACTTTTTAAATTCCCTACACCTAACCTTCGAGGCCCCGCCTTTATTAATCAGGAAGTCAATTAAATATCTTTTTCACGCCAGTCTGAGTACATTTTTGTTTACTTAAAGGGGGTGTCCGGTATGGAGCAGGATTTACATATTTTGATGAGGGGCTGAACAAATACAGGCCGAATGAGTTGCTACGCTCGAAGGGAAATGAAAGAGGAAAGTTTTGAAGGCCGCGGAGTATTTAGTTAAACATTTGTAACTAAATGTATTACCATAATAGGTTTTAATTTATTTATTTCAATCGAACCCAAATGATTCATATTGTTGTTAGTACCACTTACTCGTATCAACTATGATAGAAACATTTGCCGTATAAATTAGAATAAATTAAATTAAATTAAAATAAATTTCTCATTAAAATAAAATAAAGTAAAATAAACTAATTTAAAAACCTATACCTATAACTAAGTCTGCTTCCCGCTGCACCAGACCTGCAGCTGTGCATATGGGTCCAGTGCCCTAGGAATGGACAATCAGGCTTATCCACTGTCACCTTTAAAATGCTGTTGGAGCTCCCCCGAATCCTTTGCATAAAGGATGCTGTTCTTCTCCGCATAATTGCTTGAAAACTATCTGTATTAGCTTCAGCGAACATGCCCGATGCGCTACAGAACCGCGGGAGCCCCAACAGCAACTTGTGAATATATAAAATTTACGATATTATTGTTAAAGCAACATGTTTAGGTTTGGTTGTTGGAATTAGTAAACGTTATTCAAAAATATTTCAGACTGGATCTAGTTTTTGCGGAATTAATACTAAATGTAACATTTTATTTCCATGGATTTCCACAAAGTAACACATAATAGTATGTTGGAAGTGTTATTATTAGAAACATAAAAGAAATGCTATGCATAACAACATTTTGAAGACAAAAGTTACAAGTAAGGGTCTAGTTACCCAAAAAATAAGGGAGAAATATGAAGGTTTTACCCAACTTATCTCCATATAACACGAGGGAAAGTATGCAGGTTTTCCCAACATTAGGATTATAACACATTTACCCGGTAGCACCTGTTAAAAACGAGGGAACGCATAAGGGTACAAACTGTTACGAGTATCCCAGGTTCGTTGAAATTAATCACTGTTACTAAAGTGGCTTAAAAACGGTTACCGGAAAAAAAAGCGCGTTTTAAACGAAATATCTTTTGTTCCAAACATACCAAACGCAAACAAGGTTGTTGTTAAATAGGAAAAAAGTTCGATAACTTTTGTATCAAACACGTGTAAGAAAAATACAATCTACTAGCAAATAGCCCGCGATTTCGTCCGCAAAAATTGTGATATCTCGGCTAATATGCATGATCTACATAAATATAATCTGTAGCAATAGTGTAAATTAAATTGTAGCGTTCTGCCAGTGAAAGAATGTTTAGAATTATATCATTAGTGAAGAGATTTCCCCTATATACAAACTTGTAAACAATTTTACCTTTTATAATCTCTTCAATCTCTATAGATAAATTTAATCTCTTTATCATTATAGACTAGTCTAAAAAAATATTTGTGTAAGGCGCAGAACCGGTCGTTGTTGGATCCCTACGCATAGCCGTAGGCAATTGGGTATCCCACAGGCGTACATAGTGGTCTGAGGACTGAATTATGAAGATTATAATTTATTTTGTGTTAATATTTTACCAGTTTTGTGAATAACTCTTATGTTATCAGTCTATACGTTTTAGAGTACTGGCATACAGACCCTACCTCTTTGAGGGGAAGTGACCCAGTGCGGATTGGTGGACATATCACGTTACTGGTATTTAAATCACTCGCTTCAAAATTCTATCAGAAGGATTAGGCTTCTTTTTTTCGTATAGGAAATCATCTAATAACCCCTCCCGCTCTGAGCTGAGCAGGAGAGAGTGTCAGACTTTTACTGACTTAAACCCATCCATGTTCTTTCCTTTGCCCTTTGTGTTCCAGGGCCGCGATATCTCTTTCGAACAGTCCCGCAACCCTGGCAGGGAAGGATTAGTCTGCTGTCTGAAATTAGTATGTCCTCATTTGTCTTGAGGGACTCCATTTGATTCGATTTTCCGTGCCATGGAGCCTGTTAATGCACACCGGACACACTTAGATCAATGCTACAAGACCGGGTTGGGTGAAATTGGATTGGCTCGCTCGTGTCGTGAGTGATAATGCTTACTAAGAGCTGGTGAAATGGAATGACGTAATTAGCTATCTTGTGTGGCGGATGAGGTAATTTGATTACGAGGAGTTTGTGACTTTAAAAGGGTTTTGTTTTAGTTTATACCGCTCTGAAAATATAACATAACATCACTAATTTGTTTCTAAGAATTTGTTGGAGTATCTTTAAATCGAAATAGTAGTTATCTTTAAATCGAAATAACCGAGCTCAACTCAGATCATTATACAGACTCAAGACTGCTGTTAACATTTTCCCAATAGTAAAACCCAGTAACACTTTGGCTAGCCTGGGAACCGAGGCCAGAACCTCATGTTCAGCTGTAGCTCTTGCGACTACTAGACCAACTATCCAGCCAAAAGAAACAGCCGAGCTAATAGCAATCGTACAATGCCGATTCGGCGTTACCTTACCTCATTTTTACTAGCTGATCGCTGTTCGAGGCAACGGCGTTACGATGCTAATAAAGTATGGATGGAGTTTCATAAAAAAAGTGCTCGACTAGAGGTGCAGTGCTTATACGTCTACATAAAGTTTAACATATCAAACAGAAACGTGTTACTAGCCACTTTGTAGGCGTGGTCACAGCGGTCGTGCACTAAACTTAGTTTTGAGCCTGACTACCTAATCTTCTACTCGAATATCTACCCACTCAGCCAGTTTTCCAAATTAGTGGAAAAAACCTAACGTTGTATTGTTATAATGTAGTTCTGGTGGCCTACCTACCACGACGTCTTAAAGCAGGAGTAATTCCAGTGTGGGAAAGAGACAGAGCTATACAGGTCGCCTTGCGCCATCTCTTTTCCATACTGGAATTGCTCCTGCTTTATGACGTCATAGTAACCGGTCTGATTACAATAAGACATTATGGGGAAATAGATCAAGTCGCAAGAACTCCTAAGTAGTTCTCATAACCACTCCATCAAGTTTGGAAAAACTTAGACTGAAAAAAACGAGTTTCAAGCACTTTATAAATACCTTTGCCGGTATATAGTATGGTTTTCAGGCCACAAATACCTAGGTAAGATGAAAATAAAAACGCTTTATAAGAAAAGCACGTACCACACAATATGCTTATCAAGATTCTGCAGTATAACCACGTCCGTACTATCTAGATCCTGGAGCTAGCAGAGCTTCACCTAAGTACCCAACGCAAGCCAAAAACAGCCCTTTGCCGTGTTTTAATAAAAGAACGCATTTTGTAGTGACCCCGCATCACCGCTCGGCCGCGAGCTGCACGATCAACACGCATGTTGTAACAGTTCGCTGTTGCAACAAACGTTGCAGAAGAAACAAATGAAAGAAATTGCTTAGAGCACGATGCGAAGTCGGGTGCTCGCGAAGGCAACAAGAAAGAAGTCACTCACAAGCGTTTTGCTTACGGAAGGCGCATTTCCTGAGGTCGTGAATGGGCGTTACATATGCGTGCTATTTAGACGAGGCAGCCGCACAGGACGCTCTTTGAAAACGTTGGCAACACGAGTTTGTATAAACGAATTTTTTGGTGGCTTTGGTTTGGCCAATGTAATTTTTTTGTAACCACGAAGTTTTTTGTTTTAAAAGGTAGGTGCATTCTTTTGAACGCTGAAAATATGTGGATGTTAAAAATGTGCCTAAGAACTGTTTTATTTTAGGGCCAGCCTTTAGAAAACTAATGCTCTAATGCTAAAACTAAACAATATAACTAATTATCAATGCCTGAATATAATTTCACTATTGGAATTTCTACTATCAGCGCTTTGATCTAGGAGCCACCTAGTGTTAGTCAAACAGACATAAAATTTGAAATGCAATTTTCGTGGCGGTGCAGAATTTCTGACGCTGTCACAAAGTTTTTCTTATATTAAAGTAGATGACTGTAGTAAGTAGTAAAAGCAGAGACACTTTGGTAATATAAACCCACCGTAATATCTTACTTAAACTGTAAATACGAGCATTTCTTACGAGTCGTAATTTTTCAGCATCTTATTTTAATAGCACAAATTATTCTTTCAGGACTCTCTATTGTTTTACTAAACTAATTTATTATCTTGGGTCCTCTTTAATAATTTCTCACATTTAAAATAAAGATGAGGCCTATGTTGTTGATATAAAGTTTTTGTAAATACTCCAGGAAACCTAATTGAATTTTTGCTTAAACTTAAGCAGACTCTTCTCGGAACAACCATCACACTTCTCACGGTTAAAGTAAATTAAAAACAATTTTCTAAGTTTAGTAGGTATATAATACATAGGAGTGACCCTTATAACTTCCAAGCTATATAATGTAGGTACTGAAATGAAACCTTAACTGAAAATGAAAAGAGTTTTCTTTTATTTTTATACTTAGAGTTGATAACTGGTTACAGTTCGTGGTTGAAACCAGACGGTCATGTTCAATGTAATACATAGAAGTTTTTTATCTTTTTCTTTTCTCCCTTTCCGGACTACTACGGCAAAAAGGATGGTGGATGTTCATCTGTTCCCTCATTATCTTTATAACCACTTGACATAATTTAACAAATGAGTTATCATTGGAAACATCTTGATCGTCCGCTGGTCATAGGCTGTAGCATTACACTAAATTATATATGGCGCACTTTACCGGACATTAAAAAAAACAGCCACCTACACTAATAAAGCACAAAATTATTGTAATCTTACAAACAAATATAGTAAGCGATCATAAAGTTTGGGGCAAAGAGGCTCATATGCCTACGGCTATCCTCTGAATATTACTATGAATATGAATAAATACATTAAATGATTTGTCAATAGTTGCGTATTTTTATCTTCAAAAAGTACAAAACCACAAGTTACAGAGAAAACATCCAACACATGACACTCAGTTGTTTTCAAACCCGGGATTAAAATGTATGGGTCCGAAGAATTTTTAATTTCACCCTCGCGTCCCGGACACCACCGGACACATCCGGACACGGTTGCTGTCCGATGTACGCGACGCTTTCTTATATATTACGAACAAGATTATTTCATTTGTTTGTATTGGATTTATGTAAAGCAGGCAGTGAAAGAGACATAGGTTTAAGTTATTGTATAGTACAGCTGTTTTTCATGGACAATCAAGATGGACTAGGTATTTTCCTAGTCTATTCTGATAACGAAATATCCTAGCCTACAAAATTTCTTTGCCTGTAGAAGAATTTTGTGTTCGTTAAATATATTGAGCGAAACTACTAACATCGAAATATACTCAAAGAAAGAAAATTCATTGTCACGGAACAACTTTAGAATTTAGGTATTATATTATCTTGAACGATCCATAAATATAAAATTAACCCATTACTAATTTAAACTAGTGAAACATAGTATAAGTACGAGTTCCATTATCGTTATATTGCGGGCACAAATCACTCTAAGATATAGTATTTAAACGAAATTCATTATCCTACGTCGCAAATCACAAACAAACACAACAAAATTAAAGAAAAATCCACCATGTAGACACCAAAAATAAACCACTCTGGCGCAATTTAGCATGGCACGAGCATGTCAGGGGGTGACAGCCGTCATGCCCTAATCCCCTGTCCATCACCCCGGTTCACGCCAGGCACTGGGTAAAAGCTATGCCCATCTGTATATGGAGTATGGACGCATTAAGTATTCATGATGGACGCGAATAAAAGGAAGGTAGTCGGAAATTTGACGGGTGAAAAGGTCAATTAGAATTGACCGGGCGCTTCTATGAGTGGTGTACGTGTAGCAGACAAAATGACAATTTTTTTAATATTTGAACAAAACATTTTATACCCAGGTATGTATTAAATTATGGGTAGATACTTAAGCAATTTACATCACATAACATCACGCAAGTAATCCCCGAAGGGTAAGGCAGAGGTGTACCTAATAGTACACCCACATTTCTCCAGTTATGTTTTAGTCCCATGTAATAGGGGCGAGCCTATTGCCACTAACCGAGCACCTGTGTAATTAATTTCATATTATAATGCCAGAAATGTTTGGTAAATATGATCGTCAAATTATTGTAACGTAACATCCATGTATAAGCAACCTAATTAACCCATGCGAATGTTTTGATTCAATTTGATACAGCTGACTACTTCCAGGTTGCCCACTTGTGTAAATCGAGTATCTAAATGAGGCAGCATATTTAAAAGCTGCTTGTGACCTCAAAAAATGTAATTCATTATTAAAATAACCTCAATAAAAAAACTCTGCTAGCGAAGCCCGAAAGAATCCAGTTTCGAGATATATTTGCTATTATAAAAGCTAATGTACTCGCGAATTTAATTGTATATCCCGAACAAAAGAAATCACTCGGAATTTATAACAATGAGAATATTTAAAATCATTACCTACGAGAAAGTTCAGGGTTCACACGGTGTATTGTTAAAAGAAAGAATTATATATATTGAATACAATGGGCTGGAAAAGGGTCAAGATGAAGAAGGTACTTCTTGAATGATGAAGCAGCCGTGGTGAAAGATTCATTGAATCGCGGAATTGGCTAAAAAACAACAAAATATAATATTACAAAAAAGAAACCATTAAAAGTATAATAGAATATCTAGGAAGACTATACACACTAACTCAAAGAATTAAAAAAAAATAGACAAGATCCAGCAGGAAAAACGATTGCGCAGCCGAAAAAAAACTGAAACGCGAAGAAATAAAATCCGTTTTTATGAAGTGTCAAAAACAAATCAGGGTTTTGTGTATCAATTGACAAGCTTTAGAGACGGGAATCATCTCAAAATACAGGTAAAGCCTTCCTGTTGGTCGGCTGATTGGCCGGCTGAAGTTTTAAACGCTCTCCATAGAATGGGGGATTACTTTTTAAGGTTCGGTCTAACTGGTGCCGAAAATGTGTGAACGCGGCTTTTATTATTTATTTAGCAGCAGATCACTGCACTGCTGATCACTAGGCTATCAAGCCTAGTGGTGTGACCATGGGAATGCCAAGTCATACGTCACGAGATCGAACCCAAAACACGCACCTCTGATTTTTCAGATTCATGTGCTTTACTCGCTTCGATGAAGGAAAACATCATGAGAAAACCAGCATGCCTAAGAAATATTTCTCGACGACATGTAAAGCCAAGTCAGATGGTGTCCGCCGCCGATCCGTTATTTGTCAGTGCCAGTTTGTCAAATATTCCATTAAACGCTACATAGAAGCGCTGGTTAACGCTATGTAACGGACAAATTACGGACCAGCCGCGGACACCGGACACTACCGGTGTCCGCGGCTGGTCCGTATTTTTTCCGTTACACTTAGACTGCTCTTTAATCCTATATACGTGTCACGGGACTGGAGGACAACAGAAAAGGGATTCAAAATGATTTTATATTTTTTGATGAAACACTTTGGATTTTGTTTTACGTAGGACTTTAAACTAAGTGTTTTCTTTGTAACAGTGTCCTGAAAACCCTGGCCACGTTAATGAAATATACGGTGTAAGGGACATTATGACAGAAGCTTTTAAAGTGTAATTCCTACACTATCAAAATGAAACTGAAACAGCTGCTTTTTTTCTTAATATCCAACAAAAATTGAGAGACAGACGGATGCTTCGTTTTGGATAGTTTATGTAACCCTAGATACTCTGTTTTCCCTATTATAGAGCACAAAGGCTTCTTGTCACACAGAGAACGAATACGCAGTGACACTTGATCATCGCGTGTTGCGAGAACTCAAACAAACAAACAAACAAAAGTCTTGAATACTCCCCTTAAACCAATAAATCTTCATCAGATTACGTAAACACGACTCCCCAATACAGTACCTATTTGATTGTACAGAAAACAAATGAAACCTTAAAAATTGCTGTAAAATCAGTAAATAATAAGAGAAAATGGATTTTTAGGGTACCGTACCAAAAAGCCAACGGAATCCTATAACTAAAGCTCGAGTGTCTGCCCGTCTGCCACAAGGGCATCTTTTGAACCGTAACAGGTAGACATAAGAAATTTTACAATCGGTATTACTACCATGATTATAAAAATAACATAAAGTCAATAATTGAAGGTCATAAAATAAACACGCTTTGTCGTTTTTTGCTCTATTACATTGGACTGTGGTACAGAACCCTTTAGATGCGAATGCGATTCGCATTTGGCGGATTTTTATTTTATTTACAAAATATGTTGAATATTCAGAGGGTTTGAGGCCATTTTAATAATATAGCCAGATCGTATGTTTTCGTAAACCAGTAGCATATATTACTTTTCTCGTTCAATTAATTTTACAATTCGAAATGAATAGAATTTCCAGCTGTATCGCGGCAAAACTGATATTCAGTAGCTGAGGTTAGTTAGACTGAAATCGAATAATATGGTTGAGAAAACGGTATTTTGCCGAGTCTGATTATTGAGAGTACTTTTATAAATACTGTTACTTTATGTTAGAGGAATATCAAGCAGCAAATAAGGATTTTTTGTGTAGACTTGATATCATGCTTATATTAAAAGTTTTCTGCAGTAGATTGCGAGTGCTTATTTTTACAAGATACGTAAAGCATTTTATTGTGTCTGTAAATATTTTTCCAATGGAGAATTCCATGGTGAGCGTTGGTAATGTGTGTACCGCAAGACTTCTTCAAAAGCGCTCGATATGATTTATCGATTGTTTGTGAACATTGTACAGGCTTTGTAATTTCCTAGATGCTTGTTAATGTTGTAACATGATAATATGATAAAACCAAAACAATTGAAAAGAGTAACCATGGAGTTTCTTGCCGGTTCTTCTCCATAGGAAACGACCAACCCGAACCGTGCATCTTTTCTCGATGTTTTATAAGTGCCAACGTAGGCCTATGTGAAATAAAAATTCTGTAGCGACCATTTTCTATCACTACGTCAGAGCTCCGGGATCTGTTGAATACAATGGTGAGAGTTCAGGTGGCCTTTTCCCACAATATAACTAATGTAAACCAAAAATGCGAGTGATTAAAGTGTCTCAGCGATTAATTACGCGTATAATCTCATGTATATTGGAGATTAGTGACGTCACCAGCGCCCGTGTCGCTTGCGACAGATTACTGCGGATTACTGCCAGTTGAGATACAAGCATTAAAACGTATTTTGTTATAACGATTTTGGATAGGTTGACAGAATACTCCCGAAGTGAAAATGAAAAATACCAAATAAAGAAATAATTGGGACAAATAACTGATGCATTGATGAAAATAAAGGTATACGATAAATAAAAAATATAGAAACATTTAATACAAGGCCGAAGAAGAAGAAGTATATGCTATACTTTTACTTTATACTATACTTACAATTGTCATACCATATACCATTTATCATCCTTTTTTATTGATTTGTTTATTTATACTCAGCGAATCGATCTAAATACGATTCGCTTTCATAGTATTTGCTAAAATAAAATATTAATTTTCATAATTTTCAATGTTGTGACATGTAAGTCAGATTTGCCAAACTGTCAGTTACTTTTTCTTTCTGTCATAGAGCTTAGTCTATGATGAATACTTTTTGGTTTATCTAATCTAAATTATATTTTTCAATGTTTAGCTGAAATATTGTACTTTATAGATAATAATGATTGTTTACTAATAACTTAATTTTAAATTATATTTATAAATTCTTTACGCACTCATGGTTTTATGAAGTAAGTCTGCTATGTCCTGGCCGACTACACTTGTCAGATGAGATGATTATATGGCCGCAAGAAGAAAATCTGAGATTCAAAAATGGAAGGAGACTACTGTGGAAACGAGCTGACGAACCAGTCGAGTAAGATGCTCTGTGCAGTCGAGACTAGACTAGGCGAGAGAGCGTTTCTTGAATGTGAGACTGTAGAAATTCTTAAAATTGGAGACAAGACAGATTCTTGAAGGTGAACCATCTGAAAGATGCACCTGGGACTACTACTCCCAATCTTATTATTTAAAACTGTCGTTATGCCATCCCTGCTGTTCATCTCGCGGAGCTTCCCTGGGTCTAAAAGCTGGTGATCCAACTCAAAGATCCACCAGGACCACAACTCCTGTTCTTCAGAACGCCGCCTTCCTGTGGAGCAAACCTGATAGAACGTGCATCGTCCTACATCTCCACCTCTACGTTTCATCGTGCTTCACCAACAGTGCTAATAATAATCGTGTGTATATACTCTAAAACGGGTTATTGTAGATTCGCCACAAAGTAAATTCGCCACGAAAAAAAGTATGTGTAAACTTGCCACAGTTCTATTTTCATGAAGAAAAATCCGCCATATTGTTTATTCCCGTACAGACAGCAGAAAAATCAAACGATAAGTAGAATAAAACATTATTTCTTTATTTTTCACTAGCACTTCGCTCGCGACTTCGTTCGCGAAAATTGTGATAGCTCGGCTAATTTGCATGATATAAGTATAATTTATTTGATCCGCGTATATTTTTTTGATATAATTTTATTTTTAAACCATGAAAAAAACATGTCGAAAAATACTTTTTTAGTACATAAAACCTATATTAGCTTTTATGTACTAAAAAAGTATCTGCTAAAATACAAAAGATAGAATATGGTGTCGCTGACTTTAATTTAATTTTTAGAACTCAAAAGCTGCTATTGTGACTTAACTCTGTAGTACATAATTTTTAAGAATCATCAATAGTTTTCTCAGCGCACGCCAAATAATGAATTTTATAGGCAAAATTTTGCTACTTTGGGTTACATTTCATTATTGCAATTTTCATATGGATCTCTATTTTTTTTTTTTAATAAATTATACCCTATATTACTTCCTGATAATTTCTAAATTCGGGTGTAGCGACTGTTTTTAATGAATCATCTGTAACAAGTTCCTAGAAATACCATGCAGATATTGAGACCGCAACCGGCTGCCAAAGACACAAGGAACTTTCTTATCTTTTTTTTAAATACACACAGATGGTCAGCAACTGCAGAGACCTTTATCTTTTGTTTATAAAAGATATTAGCTAAGTCGGTAAGTAAGCGTGTACGTTTCGGAGTTAAATTTATGGTTCAGTTATAAAGTGATATTCTGAGTAGCAACTGCGTTAAGTAAACTTTTGAATAAGTATGACTCCTAGAGCACATTACTGTTAAAGAAAAGGCAGAAATCATTTCAACATGCCTGTAACGACTCTCGGATATATCGACAAAATTAGAGTGGTCCCTTCATCGCCGTTATATCCGAAATCCACTGTAAGTGGAAAAATACCTGCTAAAATATAAAAGATAGAATTATGGTGTCGCGGATTGTCGAAGCACATCGACAAGGTCAAGTCACTGGATGACTGGACTTATGAGTTTCGATACATTTACCGTTACGGCTAGAAAGAGATAGATATAGCATGTGCATGAGCGCAGGAGAAAATAAATATTTTAGAAATAATTTTCCTTTCGAGCCAATAACCAATAACTTTGTTTGCTACTAGCACTTTATGCGAAAATTATGTACCTACGAAGACTTGTGACGAATTTACACATATTTTTTATGCATGTGGCGAATTTACTTTCAATGTATGGAGTTTTCAAAATGTGACGAATTTACTTTGTGGCGAATGTACAATAACCCTCTAAAACTACTTCCAGAGTGCGAGTTTGATAGGTCTTTTTTATAAACACTTGTATTTTTTATTTCACTTGTAAAACCATCCATATCTCTATTAAATTTTTAAATGTACAAGTCTACTTTTATCCTTTAATTTTTAATAGGAACTAGTAGATTTGTTACAGACCTAGTCAATCCATAAGATTGTTTCGGTCGTTTAGAATTTTATAAAAACCTTCAACAATCGTATATTCTCGCATAACCTTTGCAAAGAAAAACCGCTTAGTGAAGTAGCAATTGCTTTCGAAACATATTTCGTATTTCTTCACTGACTTTAACAGTGTTAAAATAGCTAGATTTTCGACAGGTTATTTCAATTCAATTCATTTTTGACCATCCACCATTATTATCACTAATTGAACCTAACTTTGTCTAGATTCTCTGGACAGTGGCTAGTCAATCCGATAATAACAATACAGATTAGGAATTAATACGGATGGGGGATGAGGGATTAATACAGTCTACCACTTCTTTTAGCTACAAACACGGTCGGACCTTCCAATATTGTGTGCTATTGACAGATTATAATTGCACTATGGCAAACATTTGCGTTGGCTGTAAATATGTATTTGACTCAATAATACACACGACGTTCCAGATATTCCAGCCTCACATGGAGCTCTGTTAACCATTAAGATTGTAAATTCTAAACAATTAATCCAGAATCCTCTCATAACAACCAAATTGAATGTCTCAACCAGCCGACTCTCTAGTACACTAATGAGTGCCAAATTCGTTCGAATAATTGCCAGATTGCCAGCAAGCCGGATGGCGTTGCCAATAATTATGGCATGCCAGCATCAAAGCCTGTTAAAGCTACGGGTTGAACGTACAAACATCGATTTGTTTTGTTTCCCTGTTCGCAAGGATTGGGTTTGGAGGTGCTAATGGCAAAAAAGGAAATGAAAATCGTCCATTCATGTTTCTTTTTTGATGTGATCGCGATGGAAAGTTCTAGTTCATCGCTAAATAAAAGCAAAATAGTAACTCAAAACATGATCTTATCCATCTAACCTAACTAGATTGCGATAGATTGTTAGCTAGTATTCTGATCAAATAAAACTGACTTGATTTTCAGCTTGATCGATATTCAACTTTATTTGGTTTTTATTATCAGCTATTAACATACGCATGGACAATTGAACATGTCATATTTCTGCGCAAGATAATGACACTCCACAGTTTAGTCGCGCTGCATATAATTTATGTTAGCAGCTCGGCGCCAGCTGATTAAGGCATCTATGAGCAGTGGTGGTGGTGGCCAGGTGGTAACGGTCTTGACTTATGTACGAGTTGTAGGTCGTGAGCCACCTATACAGCGTGTAACAGAAAGGGTATAGTCATAATTCCGGAAGACTGTGGTACGGGCCATCAAACTGAACAACTTTCTCTATGGGACCACCATCGTAATCACAAAAAAAAAACAACTGCTCCATATAAATTCTCAATACCTACTCGACCCAAATGTATGGGACAGCAGATTATTTTTTAACGATTACGATGGTGGACCCATAGAAAAATTTGTTCAGCTTGATGGTCCGTACCATACTCTTCCATATGACTAGACCCTTTCTGTTACACGCTGTATATCAATGCAGCCGCTTTCCTTTATGTAATCTATTGTTTTATTTTTGTTTTCCTAAATTGTGAAGTAATGACATCGCGAGGGAACCGACCGACATGTCCTGGAGGAGTCCTGATTCCCAGTAGTGGAAACAAAAAAGGCAAATAGCGTTCATCTAAATCATATCATGCTTGACACTCATTCTCATCACCCGATTCGTGCATTAATGACGCCACTACAATCTAATATGGCGGATATGGCGATGCGTCCCGCCATCGTAGAATCATACACTCGCAATACAACAAGCCTGCATGGTTGATTGGTCGCCGGCAACCGACCGCCATCAGACATCATTGCTAACCAGCTGAGGCTACAGATTTATTGAGATCATCTCCATTATCAGAGGTACTAAAGATCTGATGGGTTATGCACTGGAATTCATGATATTCTTTAAAAAAAACTGAGTGAACAATAGTTTCAACATTAGGGGATAGTATTTTTAAAATCATTGAAGTTTCAATTGATTTTTAATGTCTCCTCACTCTATCCAAAGATAAAATGATGACGATGAAGACTTATTTGTCTGACTTATCTGTCTCTGATTTATCTTTTAGATACAGCTGCTAGGCTGACATAACGAGAGAGCCAGCAACGATGTTATTTTTAAAAACCTTTTTATTTTAATTCAAGATGGAGCGCATTTTTTCCCAACTGCGGTACAACTTAAATACTTATATTATTTCAGTGGAACTTCTTCGTTCTGGAAAACTTCAAACTAATATTAAACGCAAGAAAATAATTACCAACATCTCAAAAGAAGCCGACATTCACTTAGGAACTCTATCAAGAACTCCACACTAGGAACTTGTGCCATTGCTGGCAACACTAATAATATCCTCGTTACGGAGGCAAATCGAATCGCTGCAAACGAAACTTTTCGCTTAAACTCCTTGTACGTTGTACACTAGGTCCAATCTTATTTACATGCATTACGCATGCAGATTAGTTGCCAACTTGCACACAAGTCAAAGAAAAACTTGCCGGCTCTCTAAAGTAATTTTAAAGTTGACTTCGGACCAATTTCTAATGAAGTGCTCTGTGGAGTCTTGTTCCGATGTACGCGGGTTGTGGGGTGCATTTTATATTGGGGTTGCAACAGCAATACCTGTAAATTATGAAAGAGGTAGGATTGGATAACTTTTAAGAAATTTATTGTTTCCAGCAGCGTAAGTTGAAGTTCAAAATATAAGGTAAGGTAAGGTATATTTTGTTTTATGTTCAAAATGTATTTTTCCAAGGACGCGTGAACCGAAGTATTGCAATACATTGGGGGTTAAATTAAGAGAATGCATAAGAAACTCAAGAACGTTGTTGTTGTGTGAGAAAGGCTGGCTAAACTGAAACGGGACTAGGCAGGCCGCGTATGTCAAAAGACAGATGATTGCTGAGAAAAAGCAGCGCCGTGGAAGACCCAAGCGAAGATAGCGAGACGTACCTATAGCCGCGGGGCAGTACGAGCTGATATAATAATAAAAATATTTTTGATAATGGAAGGTTTAAAGGAACTTTTCAAAGTCTTAAAACCCCATGAATTTAAAACAACGGGCAATAGCAAATTGTCTTTGCCTCAAATTGGTCGTTTTATTTACCACTCGCAGAGTTTTGGAACGCCTAACTGGCCCTTTGAAAAAACTCTAAGAGCCTATCAGAAACTTTTCTAAAGGATGAAAACTGAAAGGGTCTCCAACTTCGCTTGAATATTAGTTGGTATAAATAGGTACTGAGACCACTGAAGACTGAGACTGAGGTAATAGACCTCGAACTTTTGGATTCCTAATAAACGAGTTAGTCACCAATTCATCATCATCTAGAGTCTTCCTTTTGTGTTTTTCTGTGTTATTTTTCTGTAAGGTATATGGTATATATAGGTCGCAGTTGCCTGAGAATAAATGAATGTTATGAGCTCCTTAAGTTTTTAGATGAATCACACGATTACTGAAAAGTGTGTGCACTGACTGGTGGAAAGATATGTCAAACTCAAACTCAAACTCAAAGCGTTTATTTCAATTAGACCTTCGCAGGCACTTTTGAAAGTCAGAAAAACAAAGGCGAAGCTACAGTCACAGACACAAGGCATAATAACTTGTGAAAGTACTGTAGTTGCCCATTCCAAAGCGTAGATCTCTATGGAGAAGAATGGGCAAGAAACTCCATGGACACTCTTTTCAATCAAAATATTGTTACAAGATCTTGGTTACATCATTCATGTTGAGATTATACATATATGTGAGAACGATGTAGAAAGACGTGCACATTAAGAGCGTCCAGAGTAAAAGATTATAACTATCAACAATTTAAAAACGTGTGTGTTCCACATACGACTTTACCAAGATTTTTTTTGGACTTTAAAAGAAAGTGGTGCCAGCCAACCCATCGCCAAATTCTGGGCCGGCTCAATTTAGATTGCCATCGCTTCGCTAAGAAGAAGAGAAATACTGTGACCTGTAAGTTTTTGGTTTTTGTTTTTCCTTTATTCGTCAGAAAGGAAACATCGCCCTCACCTCATCTAGTTTTTGACATATTTTATTTTTATTTGTATATTTTTTTTTAAAGCAACACACATAAAAAACGGCTTCTAAAGATGACGTAAAGATCCATTTAAAGTTACCTATCAATTTTCGCAACCGCGACTTTTCAACCGAACTTGATGCATACGGTGTTACAACGCTGCCCACCCCCGTTATGTGAAAGCGACTGCTTGGTCCGAAGGCCGGTCACGGCGCGTTGACAGACGGTTCCATTAGACCCTTTGTTCGGCCGACGTTTATTGTCCGAATCTATCGCATTTTATTGCTATAGATTGGGATTTTTTCTGCCACCCATGTTTTGTGGGAACAAGCATGAATATAGCTGTTACAGCCTTGTCAAACTCGATTTGTATGGACTATGTTATTCGGTTCTTTTTTCTATTGGTTTATTTGCGGGGTTTTTTTTTTTGAAGCTGCATCATATTTGGTGAAACTTCATTGTTGGGGTCGGCTTCCAGTCTTAAAGGATGCAGCTAAATACCTTACCCCAATTATTTAATAACGAGCGACGGACAGCGATTCTTCATTGCCGAACCATGGACGACGAACATTCTGCCTGTATAGCAATTATACCACCACAAAGATATGAAAAATACACTAAAATTACCTATAAATTACATACTTAGTTAGATATCTATGTTTATATTCTGTAGTATAAACAACTCCATCAAATAATCCTTACTCCTTACTAAACTAGTTTTTGAACATATATAATTTATATAATACTAACTGTTGCCCGCGGCACGGTTCGCACGCGTTTTGGTCGAAAATTGCCATGGGCACGTTGTAAATAAATATATAGCCTATGGCACTCTGGGATAATGTAGCTTCCTATTAGTGAAAGAATTTTCAAAACCGGTTCAGCAGATCCAGAGATTACCCCTATAGTATATGCTATACTTACACTTTGTACTATACTTACAATTGTCATACCATATACCATTTATCATCCTTTTTTATTGATTTGTTTATTTATACTCAGCGAATCGATCTAAATACGATTCGCTTTCATAGTATTTGCTGAAATAAAATTAATTTTCAATGTTGTGACATGTACGTCAGATTTGCCAAACTGACGTACATTCTTTCTGTCATAGAGTTTCTTAGTAGCTTAGTCTATGATGAATACTTTTTGGTTTATCTATTCTAAATTATATTTTTCAATGTTTAGCTGAAATATTGTATTTTATAGATAATAATGATTGTTTAGTAATAACTTAATTTTAAATTATATTTATAAATTCTTTACGCACTCATGGTTTTATGAAGTAAGTCTGCTATGTCCTGGCCGACTACACTTGTCAGATGAGATTATTATATGGCCGCAAGAAGAAAATCTGAGATTCAAAAATGGAAGGAGACTACTGTGGAAACGAGCAGACGAGGAGTCGAGACTAGACTGGACTAGACGAGAGAGCGTTTTCTTAAATGTGAGACTGAAGAATTCTTAAAATTAGAGCAAGACAGATTCTTGAAGGTGATCCATCTAAAGATACACCTGGGACTACTACTCCCAATCTTATTATTAAAAACTGTCGTTGTGCCATCCCTGCTGTTCATCTCGCGGAGCTGCCCTGGGTCTAAAAGCTGGTGATCCAACTCTAAAGATCTACCAGGACCTCAACTCCTGTTCTTACAAACGCCGCCTTCCTGTGGAGCAGACCTGATACATCGTCCTACATCTCCACCTCTACATTTCATCGTGCTTCAACAGTGCTACTTAATCGTGTAAATATACTCAAAAACTGCTTCCAGAGTGCGGGTTTGATTCGTCTTTTTTGTAAACACTTATATCTCATTTGTAAAACCATCTCATTTGTAAAACCATCCATATCTCTATTAAATTTTTAAATGTACAAGTCTACTCTTATCCTTTAATTCTTAACAGGATCTAGTAGATTTGTTACACCCCCTACATACAAACTTCATCCGGCTGCATCCGGTTAGACTGGAAGCCGGCCCCAACATAATTGGGAAAAGGCTCGTCAGATGATGATTATAATATCCTAACTAATAATAATAAGATTATAAATGCGAAAGTAAGTGTATTTGTTTGTTACCTTTTCACGTCTAAACCACTGAACCGATCATACTGAAATTTTGCATATAGTCAGGTGTGCAGAAACGGTCATAGGGTAAAAAAATTGCTGTTCCGAATCTTTCGAATCATGATTGAATATATTATTACAAGCAGATTACAACCCGAAATGATTGTCAATATATAAATTAACCCGAGCGAAACCGCAGGCAAAAACTAGTTTTAAACAATACCGACTCACAGTACAAATAAGTCTAATGAATTGACTCGTAGTCGTAACAGATAATGCTGCGACTGCGTGGCTGATTGGCGTAGCGTCCTCTCGTAGCAAGCTACGCCGTAGCAAGCACATGCTCCACTTTACTTAACTAATAAAATCATTCTGTTATCGATTCCAAGAGTCTCAGTTATTTGAAATATGAGTCATAATACGAGTAACAAGCTCTTTGCTCGATATTTTTTAACTAAAAAAAGTGAATTGTCTCGTTGGTGTAGTGATCGTAAGCGCTAGTGCTGAGCTGGATGTCTGCAGTTCGATTTTCATGATGTGAAAAGTATGATTGGATTTTTTTTTAACCAGGAATTTTACAGCAGAAACCCGAAGTCTGGATTTGTGCCTAGTTGATGGCGTCAGAATCGCCCCTATTAACACCCAGTTTTACATAATTTGCAAAATATACACCTCTCTCTGCCATACCCTTTGGAGATTATAGTAGTGATATTATGTAAAATTTTAAACTAAAATGTATATTCAGAAATAAAATATGAAATTAATGAAATATTTATTTTACCAGATATAAATCCATAAACAATATTCACAAACAGACACTAAAATAAATAAAACACATTGACATTATACACACGGACATGCACACGGACTGCCACCTTATATGTAGGGGACAGAAAATACGTCTAACTTATAAAGAAGATATCGTTGCAAAACCATTTCCGTTTGCAGCATGCATGTGCAGTGTCACTAAGTTCAGATAAGTACCTCTTCTATGCTCAATAAACTATGATAACAGAGAGTTTCGGAAAATATACTGCGCTAAGTACTTTGAAAACTACACTTGACTTTAAGATAGGCAATAAAAGATGGGTGTATAGGTATACTTGATAATGCAAAACTTTCACCATAAGTAGCCTAGAGGAAGCTACCTACTGCATGGGTATTATGGCTGGGAAATTAAAACAACCAAGATGATTTTTGGATTCATGTGAGTATTGTGTAATTATCACTTGCTTCGTTGAAAGGAAACATCGTATCAGGAGACCAGCATGCCTGAGAGATATTTCTTGGCGATGTTAAGCGAAGTCAGAGGCCCATGGGTGGCAAAAAAACTCTGACACCAGGTTAAGCACCAACCACACGATAAAGAAAGTAAGGCCGTAAATAGGCACATAGCTTTTTTTTTTATTTCGCCTTTTTCAGCGGTTTCTTTCTTACTTATATCTAGTTTAATCATCTGTTTCAAAATCAAGTGTCCTTTAGTATGGCGACTAAGGATATTCCAATAATTGAATACCATACACAGATGACTGTTAAACGGCTTGTCTCAAACTAGTTGAGGGTTCAAGTTGGCCGCGTTGTATCATGCAAGCAGTATGTGTCCGTAACTATTAATGCAATTACCCCGTTTTGACACAGACGATCGCCGCCTAAACTGTTTTGAAGTTCATGTTAGGGGTGGTCTTAGGGACTTGAAAGTGTATCGAAGTTATAAGGAACATAGAAAAAATCAACTAAGAGTGTAACGCTGTTCTAGAATGTACTGTTTTTGCAAGCTGTTATTTAACTTGCTATGCTTGTTTAAGTCAAATCTTGCAACTGAATTTTATATCAGTCATCCCCAACCGATTGAGCCGAAATTTTGCATTCGCGTTTAGTTTGGATGACAATGGTTAGCTAAGTGATTCTAAATCCAATATGGTGGACTAGTTACTTTTTATGCACTCCATGATAATGGGTATCGACTAAAAGGGTTAGTTGACATGAATACGTAAAAAAATATCGTCACACGAAATCAAATCAAATCAAAGTATTTTTATTTCACATAGGCCTAAATGGGCACTTATAAAACGTTGACAAAAAGGTGCACGGTTCGGGTTGGTCGTTTCCTATGGAGAAGAACCGGCAATAATCTCCATGGTTACTCTTTTCACCTATATGGTAATATATTTAAGAGCTCGTTTTTAAAAGGTTTTTTTTTACTATAAGCTTGTTCTGATAATAGGTACTTCTAACCACACCCCAGAAGTCCGAAACTCTGACAATCAAGGGGTAGTATGGTAACTGGGATGTGGAGGTTAGATAATTATGCAGTCGCTCCATGTAAAATAATTGAGTTCAGCTTCATCCAGTTAGGCTGGAAGCCAACCCTAACATACTTGGCAAAAAACTAGGCAAATGTGATATGAGGTCAGTTCAATTATTTATTCTTTGTGAAAATTATAAAAATTACGTTGCGATTGCATGTTGGGGGCTGATAGTATGATTTGTATATTTATTTACGCCTAAAATCTGTAGTTACGTTGAAAATTCCGATACTTTTTTGTCAAATCGATAACGCCTTTAAAACATCGAAAATCCCCAATTTCTAACACAATCTCATCAGAAAACCAACATTAACAATCAATATACGTAAAGTAAAATGACAATATTATTTCAGGAGCCGTCCGGTTGCCGTCCGTGTGCCGGCCGGCGTCCGGCCGTGGCGCGGTTAATCCCATGAATATTCACCTCGCCGCTGATCCCGGAAAACCGGACCGCGCGCCCGGATCGTGTATAACGACCTTAAGTTGTGCGACTCAAGGGTTTTGATACTTGATTTCGAGAAGTATTTATTTGACGTGTGGTTTTTGGTAGAACTAAAGACTTAGTTTGTAGCTGTAATAGGCAATTAAAGGCTGCTAATGATATGGAGAAAGAACAGCAGGCTTGGGAAATATTTCAGTTGTGGTGGTATGTTAATGAAGTAAGTTCTCAGTTAGTAATACATCTAATGAGCTTGCGTTACCTACATACATTGAATTTTTTCACAATAGACCTTGTTAAAAAGTCTTCATTATACAAGCATATTTTGTGGTTGTTCTATATTTACAGATAGTGTCAACCTAACTAAACTCGTATTTACTTAGACGAGAAAAGTTATGTTGATTCTATCTGTAATCTTAAGCAGTATTAAGTTTAGTTAAGGGCTTTTTACTTAGAGTTTGTTTAATGTATGGAATGTCCATCAGAATCAGTGAAGAAGTAAGATTTTTTTTTACTTCAAAGTAGAACACTACTTCTCCAATAGCACAAAACGTAATAAAACACAAACATAGAAGGATAAAAATGTCAAAATAGTGTAAAAATAAAATAAAAACCGGCCAAGTGCAAGTCGGACTCGCGCACGAAGGGTTTAAAATCAAAAATCAAAATCAAAATATTTTTATTTCATATAGGCCTAGATAGACTTAGAAAACGTCGACAAAAATGTGCACGGTTCGGGTTGGTCGTTTCCTATGGACAAGAACCGTCAAGAAACTCCATGGTTACTCTTTTCAAATCATTTGGTGTTACAATATGTTTCGTACCAATATCTAAAAAAAAACACGTTTGTTATATGCCTCCTTGAAATATTATTTTCATTCTGTTTTAGAAATACATCATCTGTGAAAATTTCAACTGTGTAGCTATCACGGTTCATGAGATACAGCCTGGTGACAGACAGCCAAACCGACGGAGAGTGGAGTCTTAGTAATAGGGTCCCGTTTTACCCCTTGGTTACGGAACCCTAAAAAAGTAGAAAGGACATTCGTAAATCATAATCCCAAGTATCAAAACCACTCAAGCGCGCTATATTTAAATGTAACCGCGGCGCTAATATATACGTTCTATGATGATAATTGATACGCGGCAAATTTTCAGCCGCCCACCGAATATAAGCGCCGCCTAAATTAAGAGCTGCCTAATGTAAAGCTATAATATTTGATGATATTGTTTCATTAGCTTTCTGCGGTTTACCGAGGATGGTATATAAATCATTTACAGGCAAACTAGCTGGTTTAGGGATCATGGTATTTGGTAATTATTTAAAGCTGAAAATTGTTAGAGATGGTTTAATAAATCAACTGTGTTATTATGCATATTTCCCGGCGGGGTTTACTACTGGAGGTATAATCGTTTAATCACAGATACCTAGAATCTAGCTTAGGATTACTGTAATCCCGATGAGAATTCCCTATTAATATTATTCCCTTCTTAAGTTAAACAATTTCTCACACACATGGTAGACACACACGAAATCAAAATTTTAATTATTCAATTTTACGAGTTTATCAATTCGAGGGTTAGTCTGCTACCATCTTTTTTTTAAGTCTGGAAATCGTCATAGATTTCCACAATCACACCAGCTGTAGACCCCCCCCCGCCCCTATCTTAAATCACCTCTATGGGAGTGATAAAGAAAATTCAGTTTGTACAAAAGATCTTATTACTTTTGTTAAAATGTTTGAAACTTCGTACACATGGACTTTTAGATAAATAATAAAGATCGAAGATTAGCTATCAAAACCGTGCAAAATACAACCCGACAAAGTCATGCGCAAAGCGCTAAAAACATTACCATATAACGATGTATGTACAACATTATCATTAACACTAGAAACGGCATGTTTACCATGTTTACTGTTTATTTTGTGTTCCCGTTAACAATATCCCGTTTCTAGTGTTAATGATTATGTTAGTGACCACGACAGATTAAAAACTAATGTACAATATGTTTCAAATTTTTAATCAACTTTCCACCAAAACTTTATTCAGGTCCACATTGCAGATCCTCAGTCCACCGTGAGAATTAAACTGATCTTTGACTTTATAGCCTGGTCCTTAACTCCGGCCATTACAAAAGGCATTCTCTAATTCGGCATCAACACCGTCTTTACGACTATGGCGCCAATTCCACAATGTTTACTACGGCCATTGACATCACTTCTCCTAATTCCATTAACTATTGCGAGACCTCTTTTTATTGATATTGCTATGATAAGTAATTGAGGAGTGAGTTTCTTTGATTGTGAATTTTGGAACCTAGTCGTACAGCTACGTGTGTTGGACCAGAAATACAGTGGTCCATCAGATATTACTGAAATAGTCAATGTAGCCTGAATAATTGCCACAATATACAGTAGCAGTGGACACGGTATATAGCTTGTAGAAGGGATGACCAATGGGACCAAAAGGTTTTGAAGTGGCAACTGCGTACCGGGACGGACAGCGGTGGAAGGCTTCTCACAAAGTGGATCGAAGACCTGGCGAAAGCTTTAAGGATCCGTTGAAAGCGAGATATGCAAAACCAGTCTGTGTGGTGACATTATGGGGAGGCACCAGCCCAATAGCAGCTGATATGATGACGATGCTGATCACCTACTTGTCTAGTCTGGCAAAATGAATGAATTCATATTGTTCATAATAACTCAATTATTTAGTGTGTAATGAAAAATGGGCGCAGGTTTCAATGACGTACGACATGATGATGGGACGTCACGGTTGGCGCAGGGGCTGAGCGTTTGGCTGCTGCGCTGCGTGTCGCGGGTTCGATCCCCGCACGGAACAAATATTTGTATGATCTACAGATAGTTGTTCCGGGTCTGGCTGTTTGTGTATGTGAGTTTAAATATTTGTAAACGCACCCACGATACAGGAGAAATTCCTAGTGAGGAGTAAAGATTACAAAAAAAAAAATTACGGCTATCGTTTTTGAGCTCTCCACTGTCGAGTAAGGTCATGTCAATAATTCTATTTTATACTTTATAGTACCAATAACTTCATAAAAAGTACATTTTATTTACGCACGATAACATAGTGTAAACTTCAGATACATATTTACGATATTCTCCCTAGCAAACATGAAACATTTAACAGTCATTTTACCTCCAAGTACTAACACATAAGATCCTAAGTTGCTACTTAAAATCTTCAAGTCATAATTAATCTAGACCACAATCCTGAATTGCTAAAAGGATTCAAGGCTAAGCAGAACCAAAGTAGACTCAAACTATCGCCCTGAAATATACATACCACACTCTATCCTTATCGGTTCGATATTCCTCTGGATTTGCCGACATCCTGGATAGCGAATTTAGCAAAAATACGTGATAAAAAACCGGCCAAATGCGAGTCGTACTCACACGCACATGGGGTTCCGTAGCACCAAACAATATAATAAAAATATTTTGAAGGCATTCGTTCATATTTTGTAATGTTTTACATTCATCAACAAAACTAAATTTGTTTTTCATATTAGGTTAATGAAAAACAAACTTGTTGCTGCAGTTTGATGAAAAAGTCCCATATCTCAAAAAAATAAACATCAAATCTTATTCAAACCAATTTTGGTAGAAAGTTTTTTTACGTTCTTAATCCTATATTTTTTTCAGAATTTTTCTCCTCTTTCTTTAGAAATTAGAGGGGGGGACACACATTGTACCACTTTGGAAGTGTTTATCTTTCAAACGATTGGCTTTGAGAGAATATGGTTGTACGAACCTCAATGACATTTTTAAAG
Source organism: Eugnorisma glareosa (assembly GCA_947578425.1). Lineage (NCBI taxonomy): Eukaryota > Metazoa > Arthropoda > Insecta > Lepidoptera > Noctuidae > Eugnorisma > Eugnorisma glareosa. The sequence goes on from OX387970.1 coordinate 1,365,489, forward strand.
ACCTATCTATAGACACCCCGCACGTATAGGTTTGATGAACAAAATATTTTTTAGTTTCGGTTCCATGTATCGGGAGACCCCCCTTAATCTTATATATTTTTTATTTTTGTATAAAAACCTTATAGCGGTTCACAGAATACATCTACCTACTAAGTTTCAACTGTGTAGTCCTAATATTTTCGGAGTAAAGCGGATGTGACATACACGGACAGACAGACAGACTTGGCGAATCTATAAGGGTTCCGTTTTTTGCCATTCGGCTACGGAACCCTTAAAAGCACGCATCGCGCTAACCTTCTATGACATCTAACATTTCGGTGACCTCGTGCTACACTAGCGCCTCCAGCGGCGAATTCATACGCGATAGCCTCCATTGCTACTTCGGTTCGAAGCTTCGGGTAGAAATGTATTAAGGCGAATTTAGAAGTTGGCATCATCGTTACAAATTAAACAAAGTATTAATCAAATCTGCGCTATCTTATTTTAGCAGTAAGTCGATAATGTTTACACCAACAACATGACACAACAAAACTTCATTCATACTTTGATCTCTCTTTTCATTCAACACAAAACCTATTCACCACTTAGTAAATAAACGATTTCCTTTACAAATCCTACATTTTCATAATAAGATTAATGCCCTATTCACGTAATATCAGCGTCAAAAGGCGTCCATTGATTAAGCAATTATCGCGTCCATTTGATATTCGTAAAGGATTGCTTATGAAAGAATATGAAGCTTTGAAAGCGTTTAATGAATCATCTCCCGATACTAATTGCTGCCTATTGGGGGAGGATGCTGTGAGGGGAATGGGGGTTGTTTGTTTGTTACTTTTAAGTCGCTGTGTATTAGATTAGGAGCTTCTAAAGTCTTTTTTGTGCGAACTCAGTCAATAGTTGAGAAAATCTGTGTGTTTATGCTGACTCTCTTGTGAAGGCGTGAGTTTGTGTATTTATGAATGTAATAAAGCAACGTTGTCATTGATTAGTACTTAGTAGGTAATTGGAACCAAAATGGAAATGTTTGTCAATGTGTTTACGACCTAACTGTTGCATTTGAAGTAATAAAAACAAACAGACTAGATTTTAAAGAACCTAAACCTAGTGAAGTTAATGGAAATCCTCAGTGTGCGAGAAACACAAGGAATGTTAAGAAGTGATACTCAGAATCCGTCCAATAGTGGACACTTTTTGCTGAATGGACTGTATCCTATACATCCAGTGATATTGCTAGAATGGCGCTGATCCATGCGTCATTTCCGTGAACGGGCGCTGTCAGTTGGGACTGGTTATCTCTTAGCTGCCACGGTTTATTTTAACTACTTTGTTTTTAAATTGTTGATAGTTATAATCCTTTACTCTGGACGCTCTTAATGTGCACGTCTTTCTACATCGTTCTCACATATACTCGTATGTATAATCTCAACATGAATGATGTAACCAAGATCTTGTAACAATATTTTGATTGAAAAGAGTGTCCATGGAGTTTCTTGCCCATTCTTCTCCATAGAGATCTACGCTTTGGAATGGGCAACTATAGTACTTTCACAAGTTATTATGCCTTGTGTCTGTGACTGTAGCTTCGCATTTGTTTTTCTGACATTCAAAAGTGCCTGTTATGGTTTAATTGAAATAAATGCTTTGAGTTTGAGTTTGAGAAAGGGGGTTATTACTGAGAAATGACTAATGGAGAAGGAAAAAGACATGCTGCTACCGACCCCAAATAAATAATGATTATAATGAAGTGATAAATAACCCAAACACGCAGAAATGTGTTCTGTTTTCATGTCAACAAAACTCAAGTTGCACAAACTCGATCCCACAAAAACAGGTGTATAAACCAAAAACTAAACGAAAGAAAAACTCTTCGCGTTATCTTTTACATCCTGATCCACCGTTTACCAGATAAACCCTAAGTATTGCCTGAATAAAGAGCCTCTCCCCACTAATCTCTTTATCAAAAGGGGGATGCGAGCCGAGTCTTTAGCTCAGCCGTTTAAAGGTTGTTTTTCTTCAAGATAAGGGTGTTTTTTGGAATACGACTTTGAATTGACGGGGTTTAAATAAACGGGTGATTGTGTTGATGTGTTTGTTTAAATTTCATGAGAAAAACCATAGTACATGCACATGGATCTTTTAGCCCGTGACCAAAATCGGTCCTAACGCCGCCATTTTGTTTCCACACTAATTTCATGAATGTTTACCAACAACTCTCTCTGAGAATGTCGTTGAAGCGCCAATAAATCCTTGTATCATTGCATTGTAGATGATTATAACAATGTAGATGGAAATGCAGGACCAATTTCTCGTGTTTTTCATAATAAATTAACACCTACAAAGTTGTTCTGCTGATTGTAGTACATTTTCAGTAACAGAAAACTTAGGAGCAATCCTAAATGTATACGTTTATGACGCCGTGCATTGAAATTCCGAGCCTAGTTTATAGTCACTGAAAACGCTTTGGAACATTTCAAAATACCTTCACAATTTTACACTTCCAAAACACGAATGAAACACGTAACTTCTAAAATACTGTGTAATGATTAACTCAAAAGTAATAAAAACGGCGCCATTTTAAAGCGCTCTTTTACGATTCTACCCTCATCTCTTGCGTAAAGTCAGTGCGCTTATAAAAATAAATCGACAAGTCTTTGAGGCCTTCCAAGTGTATCGCTGTAACGGTATACGTGACGAGAATGTTGACGAACTGTTCGCTTGTAAATTACTTTCCAAATGGAGTATGGGCTAGACCCGTGGGTGGGCTTGAAAAAATCCTACTAAAAAAATAAAACATTATTTATATACTTTAATTTTAAAAACGACAACGGAATATAAAATTAAGGTTCTATACAAAGGGGATAAACATGGATTAAAATTGAGTTTGTAAAATTAAAAAAAGAGGAGTCTATATTTTCAGAGTTAATTAATTTAAAAATGTAATTAGTTCGTAAAGGATATTATCTCCATTTGGGAGACGTATAACAGCTAGTTAAAGTGTTACTGGTAGCATCCTTATTCAATGAACAACCTGAACAATGATGTCGTTGCCCCCAACATTATTTCCCAGTAAACCTATCAGGGGTTACTTTCTCGTACAAGTACGCCTCCGAAAAATATATTTAAATCTTAATAAAAAAATCTTCCTAAAATAACACACCCATGTCTAACATCCAACAATATCGGAGACACGCAACATCTTAGCTCAATAACCTAATTCTTAAAGCAAACAGACACACACACAACCAAACACATACACACGCACACACAAACACGCCGTACATATAAATTATTCACGTACACTAGACGCACCGCAACATCAGTCACACGTCGACCCGACTCAGCCCTTAAATATCCGCACGCACGGTCATATCCGCAAATATTCGGACATATCCGCGACACACGGACTTTGGAATTAGGTTGCGGTTACGCCTCCATTCCGTGATTCGTCCTTCATTACAGTCCTTTCGGAACTACGCTAGATATTTGGAGTGTTTCAGTAAGGTAAAGTATGTATAGTGGGGTGGTGTAATTTTGTGGAACCTTTTGTCAATTTTGAGTAGGTGGTATTCGTGTGAAGGACGGATAAAGTAGAGAAGAAAAGAAAAAGGAAAGGCAGAATGGAAGGAAAATACCTTTTATTACTCTGTCGTCTAAAGATCAGATCCACAGTGCAGAGTATTTCTGTACCGATCTGACCGGTCGGACCGGTACGGACAAAATGAATATCGAACGCGGCCCTGAACCCCGGTCTCTGACCGATTAATGTACTGACGTATGTTCAGTCAGTGTCCGGTTTGACCGAGCCTTTATTTACTCCTAGATTTATCTCTATGCGAGCAAAACTACAGACGACTTCGTACACACTGCTTATAGGAAGTCCACCACTTTCAGTCAACGTGCGCAACAGTTCCCGGCGCTGCTGTCATTTATCTAGCGGAATTGGACTGTCTCAAACACAATTTCCTTTTAAAGTCAAAGAATTGAATTTCCGAATAAAAAGTCCAACCTTTGTGTAGGTCAGCCATTTGCAATGATGCTGGGCATGTGTTTATATAATTGCTGGAAAGTAATTAAAAGGCATACACTGATGATTTTCTAGCTACTGTTAAGTTATATAATGGTTTTAGAAATAAGTTAATTTAATTTATTACGTCCGACTTCATCAGGTTTTCATTCCAGAGGCTGTAACTAATGGCTGTAAAAAAATATGTAAATAAAAATATACATACGTGTAATTATAGCCAACAGATAGGGACAGTAGGCGTAGTCAGTGGTAACAAAACCAGTATAAACTGGCTTCTTATTCGAATGAAGCACCGTACTGCGCTGGACCAGCTCAAGGTCAAAGTATTTCCACCATTGTTCCGTAAACGATCACGAAGACTGGAAAAATAATTACATTACTTTGTGAACTGACTGGAAGCAGATTACCCCTAGATCAGAGCTATCGTGATCTTTCTAGGTGAAGATTACAATCTACTTCTTTTATGTTGGCACGAGCTCAAATCGAGGTAAAGAGATTAGCCACTCACTAATTCAATAGCAAAACTTAGTAGTCAGTTTTGCTATTGAATTACTCGGGCTTGCTTTGCGGGATCGAACTCTCTTTAATGTTCCTAATTATGACCTCACGTGTAAAACTAAATGTATAAACATCAATAAAGTAAAAGAAGTATGGTAGAATCGGAACAGGAGGCTTCTATAATTTCTGCCTACTCTTATGAAGAATGGACGTTTGACGCTTCTATTTAAAGTACTGAGAGCAAAGAGTTAAAAAATGTTTGGTACGGAATTCGGCTATGACTACTCCGCTACTTGAGGTGTCTGATAAGAAATGTGGAAGAAGAAGACATGCTGCGCCGACTCCTAATACAGTGTGTAACAAGATTCTTAACGAAGCCGTCAACCAAGCATTATGTACATCAAACTAAGTAACTTTACGCAAAAATTATCGCTGGAAAACGATTTTTTTTTTGGGGTTGAAAAATCACCTTTCACGGTAGGAATCAACGAAACATTGTGCTAATGGATGAATTGAATAGTACGGGGGTCGTGAAGGCGTTTAAAAATCTTACATTTAAAAAAAACTTGTGAAAAAGTTGTAACTTTGACCCGCAATATCTCCGTAACTAGAAGGTATGGTCTAGAACGGGGAGAACAAGTGCCTTTCGGCTTCGTTAAGGGTTTTGTTACACCCTTTATATTGGGTTATGGGCAGGAGAATAATGATGATGATGATCTCTGCTCCTACTCCGCTAATTGACGAAGTAATAAAGTCATCAAACGCACAGCAATGTATAAGGCAGCCATGTGGCAAGATAGAGGTATTTACGTACGTTTACTTCACAATCCATTCAAATCAATCAAGAACCCCTACATTCAACAATCTACTCGTACTGAATCAATGAAGAACCTACACTTGTTGTAGTATCGTCTCGCGTCCCAGTGTTGTTCGACAAAGTTATTACGCGCGTAATTCGGCCAAACACCCACTAACGGTAGTAATAACTGTGCGTATCCAATAAGTGCCGGCCGAACGCTGGGACCGAAAGGGTGTGGTACAAGCGATAAACGAAGGCGATTAAGTAGGGGGACGGTAGCAGGGACCTTCTATCTTGCCCTCTTTGGCCCAAAACTAGTCGAAGACGCTTGGGGGAGGCCTATGTCCAGCTATGGACGTATTTCGTCTGAAACGATGATGAAGTCAACATGTCCTTAATTGTCCTTACATATTGTGTTTGAGTCTTTCACTGAACCATGAACCTAGCTGGGTGTGTAGTGTATGGCCTAATTAAAGCATTTGGAATGGATACCTGTAAAAAATTAAAGAAATATTCAAAATCAAAAGTCATTTGGAAACGCAACGTTTCCAACCTTTGACAGATTGTCCCTCAAAACACTCGCCCTTAGACACTATCCAGTGGTTCATCTGGGCAGTGGCGGACAAACAAACTCCATAGGAAAAAGCGGAGCTCTTAACTTATGAAGATAAGAATCTTTTTTTACCAGTTAATGTTATCGACTAACGCTGGAACAAACATAAAATATCGCCCTAATATCTCATAACTTGCCCCACACACCTATAAGCAACACTAAATCATCGAAGACTTAGTGGATCTCCCACTAATTGTTAGGAGCGACACGGACATATTGAGTGCGCCATAATAACTGCTGTTTATTGGATTACTGACCAATATTGTTGGCATACTGTTGCCATGTTGCTACTCTGTGGTCATGGCAAACATAAGTGATGAGTAGGGGTGGTTAATGAAATATAATAACTTTAGTAGATTAATGATCAATATTTTTGTTTCTAACTCTTTGGTCTAGTGATTCTATCTGCTGCGCTGATATTATGTGTTCGATTCCCAGATGGGCTTTTCATCTGGAATTTCTCAGTAGCAGCCCGGAGTATGGCATATGCACTGTTGATGGTAATAGGCTCGCCCCCTAGTACAAGGGACTGAAACATAACTAACGAAACGTTTCCAGTGAAATTCATTAACTTTTGTGACGTGTTATGAGGAAGTTCCAGATTTTGGCCACTAGCGAAATGTGGGTGCACACCTCTGCCTGCCCTTCGGAAATGACAGATGCTATATTACGATTTTTTTTGTGGTAAATATTACTTGTGAGCAGTGAAGTGAAACGTTGCAGTGATAATAGCAGGAATAACAATAATAATGAAATGTTAATTAGAACTGACATGACTGCATACTGATGACAAACAACATAAAGTCCACTCCAACTCTAATATAATATCTCATCGCTGAATACCCATACGACATTAATTTTATTATTTTGAAGAAATAACATTGGTAAAGCAACTAGAATACCACTAAAAGTGATATTCACAAGTTTTGGAAGAACATTAAAAGTAGTTTGTTTATTAACCGTAACCGATTTTACTTCGCCACAGTCGGGTAAAAAATCAGCACTTTCGATGACTTTGTTAGTGTCGAGAGTTTTTAAGCTGTGAGAATGTCCTGATGATAGGTAGAACCCACTGCCCAAAATGGGAATAGAACCCATGACCTCATACTCAGCAGTTACGCTTGCGACCACTAGACCAATGTGACAATCCGACCAGCAGTCTAGTTTAGAAAAGCTTTGGATCAAATTGTTTGAACTGCGTCACGTTCATCAAGAAGAAAATTGCATTCGCGAAGCATGTTTACGAGTTCTACTAAGATGCTGTCGATTCTTATGTCGAGGACGTGACCTGCGTGACCCAGAACGTGTTCACCGTATAAACACGTGTGCGGGTTTCGCCTTTCGTAGTTATTTTACGTCCGTCGTGTAGACCTCGCGATTTCCTCCTTAAATGGACATTCTGAACTCTTGCTATGAGACTGAACTGCCATGAGAATTCAATGTTCTTCGCATTCTTGATTGTAATTGTCTATCACGTTCCATTGAGCACAGAAAACGGTTTTAACTAGAACAACGTTAGCAAGTACAATAGTATTTTGGGTGTATTTTGCTCGACATAGTCATATGATCAAAACCTCTTCTTTTTGCTAGCCGAAACTGTCTCACTCCTGAGCAAAGGCATCCCCAATTCCTTCCACTTTACTATATGTTGCGCCTCTTCTCGCCAATTAACGAGAAGGAAGGTTTCTCCCTGTATAAACTAATAAAGATAAAAACTTAAGCGCACTTACCCGACCATACCCCAGCTACTGAGCAGCTTGAGTACCCTTGGTAAGACGGTCTTTAACATATTTTAGTTTTCATTCTTCAGTCCGTCATGGGCCGGCCATATTAGTCGTAGAACCGATGACCATTGGGGTAAACGTGTTCTTGAGTGTATCCCGCGTATCGGCAAGTGTAAGGTGGGATGCTCTCAAGCTCGGTGGAGCGACGATCTTCGCAGGTTGGCGGGTCGGAACTGGATGAGAGTTGCCGAAAATCGATGTAAGTGGCGTATGATTGCCGAGGCCTATGCCCAGCAGCAGACTGTTGTAGGCTAATGATTATTATTCTTCTCTCCTTACCCCAATTTATTTGGGGTCTTCAGCATGTCTTCTTCTTTCATACTTGTCTATTAGTCAGCATATGCATAGTAATACAAGTATTGATTGGATTCGATCTGGTATTGTTCCTGTATCATCCTTAGTGACGTAACAAGGAAGGACAGGTTTTACTCCATCGAAGTAAATCTTATTTTCTTTGAATAGGAGTCCCTAGTGTATTCTCGTGTATGTTTTCTTTATTAACTCGTGTTTCCTCAGTTGCTATCTTATCAATCGGGCTGCTAAGCGCGTTAATTGCAACTGTTCTGTTTTTTGTAAATGTAGGTATTTCATTGTGGTTTGTTGGTGTGAGAGAATAGGTAGGATATAACATCACGCATATTATTCCCGAAGGATACCGTAGATATGTAACTATAGTTCAACGATATATTTCCAGTTAATAGGAGGTGAACCTATTTACCTATTTAATAATTTCGTGTTAAATCAATTTACGTCATAAATAAGTAATTTCATTACTAAACTTGACAAAGAACATTTTAGAAAATCTAAGGCTAGAGCAAGAATAAATAAAAAACGAGTGAGTAAGACAAACTGTACAATATTAAACACCCTTATCACACTGACTGAGTGATTCATTCTTATCGCGTTGTTCTAAATTATCGTTGTTTGTACTGTTTCAAATAGACCAATCTATCAATCAACGCAGCCTATCGCAGCCCTCTGCTGGATATAGGCCTCTCCCAAACTACGTCACAACACCTTCCCACAATTCTACGCTTACATACAGACTTATACCCAACTACCTTTTTACATAAGGTCGTTGGTCCATCTATCTGGCGGGTGTCCAAGGCTCCCGTCGATACGCGGGTCTCCGGTCTCAACTCCGGGGCTCGTTTGCTCCACGTGCCGTGTTCCTTCTTCAAACATGACCAGCCCACTGCTACTAACAGCAGTAGGCCGATAACGTTCAAGTAATGGTACACAAAAGCAATCAAAATCATCTCAGCTGTAGAAGTCAATACTCGCTTTCACCCCCACTTAACTTCTACTCGCTCAAGATTACGACTAGTTAAGGCTGAATGTCCATTGAAGCGGAGAGCGATTTCACGAAATTCATATTTCTGCTCCACGCCGTTTCAGGGTTTCGCGTGTGAGGAATAAGGCGCACGCACACGCGCATACACTTCAACAGACGAGCTTAAATACGCTCCGAAAATACGCTCAACGGTAACTGCCCTTAGTCGCTCTATCAAGACGCGTGTCGCTTAAGCGTGTACTTCAGGGTCAGAAGGTTAGCGGAAATAGTTATACAATGAAATATGTATCTGCATCTAGTTTGAACGGCACATACATAAATACCAAAAACTTTGTTCCGTCAGTCACAAATACGAATTTCAAAATACCGATTTTCATAATTCCGAATGGTCCAAAATTCCGAATATAACAACTCCGACTTAACATTACTCCTATTTTTAAAATTCCTAAATTTCAATATTCCTAACGTTTATAATTACTATTCTCAAAATACCGAGTTTCAATAGATCGAATAATAAAAAGTCCTAATTAATGATAATTCGAAACATCAAAAATACGAATTCAGATTATTAAAATACCGAATAATACAATTCGGAAATAAAAACGCTTAGCTTGCTCGCCTTCGCGCTTTAATAGTCACAGTTCTAAGCTAACCGAAGTGATTCATCAATAATACAGGAGATTTGAAGCATGCAAGCAAGCATGCAGCGTGCAAGCAGACATGCAGCATGCAAGCAAGCATGCAACATGCAAGCAGGCACACAGCATGCAAGCAGACATGCAACATGCAGCAAGCATTGTATCTGTCACGGCTCCGGCGCTTAAGGGTTTGGGCGGCCCCACGCGAGCTTATCGTCATAGATGGTTTTAACGCTCACCACCGCAACCTCAGCCGCGGCGGCGGGCCTTCAAACCACCTGCTCCTCAGCTCGCGGGTCGCCCCACCCCTCCGCGCCAACGCGGGCTTAAATTACACTTTGGGGTAGGGCAGACAAGACTGCGTGAAGTCGGTTTTGCAGCGATTCGTTTCTGTCACTAAATTTTGTAGCACAACATGTTGAATTTTTTAATATATATGTCATATAATGCATGTAGAGCAAAAAAAAATGTCAGTCAATAGTTTTCGATAAAATGAAATTCGAACAAATAAAATTCAGAAAAGTGATTCAGAATCTTAATTTTAGTAGTTTATTCGAAGTATTGAAAATTGGTATGTCGTTTTTCGGACCGAGAACCCTTCGAGCATATGATTCTTCGAACGTATGAAAATCGGAAAACTAACAAATCGCATTTACGACTTTCGGTAAAATAAATTTCTTGATTTTTATTAATAGACATTATAATTCTTAGGTATTATGAAATTCGGACTTTTGAAAATCGTAACATCGAAATTCGGAAAAATGAATTCGGAGTATTTGGGTGTTCCCAGTTTGAACATTTCTTCCCAGTTTGGACACCTTTTCGCTCTTGTACTGGGCCTTATCACTGTTCCAGTGTATGTAAAGAGATACTCGGTTGTTGCGCGAAAGTAACATTCTATCAGAATTGTGTCTAATAATAGAAAATTCTAACTTCTTGTTAAGGACCGTCTGGTTCCTCGCAGTGTTCCCTTCGACGTTAACTCGCCCCGCTTCAATGAACAAGCAACCTTAACACAAGTCCCCAAGACGATGTTATTTATTGGATTAATACGAGATTGTAACTATATTGTGTGCTGCCCGAGATTTGTATTGACACTTACTAATATTGACAAGTTACGGTCTCGAGAGCTTAGCAAGTTGTGACTCAGAAATTGTTGCACGACTCAGAGATTTAAGTATTAGTTGCATAGTAGATTACTGAAGAAACTTTGTTATCCATTGGTCTCATATATGAATATTCGATGGTCACAAAATTTTATTTGACAAAGTATTCATTATGTAACATTGTGGGAAAACCGATAAGTTACGTATGCGTTTTAAGACCAAACATACGAAGACATGTTCTTGAAGCTTGGTATTTTTGGTTTTAAGACCTAAGATTAAGGCCCACTTCCTCTGACAGAAGAAACCCATGTCCCAGCAGAGGGAACCATTATAGTCTGCGTATGTGTGTAGGTAATCAAAAAAACTTGTAATATTTTGGAGTTTGTAAGGATTCAGAAATCACTTATGGCTTCAACAAAACACGCCTGTAATCCGCAAAGGGTTAGGCACAGGTGTACCTAATAGTACGTCCACAAATGGCTAATTTAATATGGATTCAAATGATTAGTTATAAGAACTTAAATAGTAACTTAATTAGTATTATGATGATCCATATACTCTATTATTTTAGAAGTAAAACTGTTTCTATTCAGACCCATATATTAAAATCCCATTAAATTCAGTGATTTCCTCTAAGATTCCGTCCCATGTTCTCAAGGTCAGTGACGACACAAATTAAACGAAACCTTTGAGCCAGGCCTAGCTGTGTCACGCTGCGGCCACGCGATCCATACATTTGTCACGCCTAATGCGCTCTGCACCTCTCATAGGGCTGGCAAAGATTCAGACAATTTTTCATGACAAATCAAATTATAAACGTTACAGTGCTGCATTGAAATAATAAAAAAAATAAGTTACTACAAATTTTTTTTGGCGAAATGTCTTCGTCGACACACGAAATTGCAACAGTAATCGGGTCTAAATCATTACCGAGACGCGAATCTCTGACTAGTACTACAATCAAATCCTTTTATAAAGTTCTTCAAAAAACTCATTAGCTCTCCCCATCAAAATCCTTACAAAACCATTCAAACAGTTTCCCTAAAAAGAAAACCTTTCTTACTTCAACCAGGTAAAGAGTGTAACAACAAATAGGTGGAAGTAGTGGCACCCCTAACAACGTACAAATCGTCGGTCCGATACGATCGGAGCGGATACAATTAATTACGCGAACAATAGACGCCGCCGTGAAAACTACTGATGACGATCGCGTGAACAATCCCCTGTATGCGGGACTGTGGGAGTGCGGGTGTCGGCGAATTACTTGCTGTTTCACGCTTTCATGTAATTTGGGGGTGGACGTTAACGTGGATTTTAATGAATAAAGGGATTTTTGGGGTAATATTGAAGGTTCAATCTAGAAAGTTTTTTAAGGTCGTTTGAGCGTTAGGATTGCGTACAATGCCGGAAATATTTATGAATAAAACTTAGAGTTTACCATTTTCCGTTTCTAGGACTACTACTCAAACTATAGACTTCTACTCGTACTCAACTATAGAAATGGAATACTCTGCCGTATAGAAATGGTTAATGTCGTAAGGAACATTTAAGTCCAATTTCCTTTACAACATTAAATATTTGCTCCGGCGGCGGCGGCGGTATGAAGTAATTAAGAAAAAGTATTTATTGGACTCACACAGGACAAAAAATAAAAAATAAACTGCTTACAAACATTGTATAACAGACAGATATCTTTTGTCGCTGTACCTATGCATGACAGAGCCCCCTAACCTATCACTCATTCCCTCTCACAACGCTCTTACATACCGGACCCATTCCTCCAAGTCGAAGAATACCATCGGCATTTACGAAGTGCTCAATAAACAGACCATTCCAGAGTATTCCCAGTTATTGTGCTGCCTTTTATCAAGAGATACGGCCGTGTACGAAGCTCGCTTGGGAAATAAAATAAAGAAATACGCGTGCACGCGACAGAACGGGCCCCGACATAAATATTAGAGTCGATACGGACTTTTATGAGACTTAAGCTTATGAAAATATATGTCCTGAGATATATTGTGATTCGTGTTTTTGAGTTCTTGGAATTAATCTAAAGGTTTTTGTTGGGCCTTCTCTCTTGTGTGACTTTGATATCGTGAGTTATTTACTTGTTGCATGTAGAATCTCGCATTTTTGCTAGTGAAAACACAATCCCGTATTTTAAACAACACAATATTGTTACAACTCATAAAATACAAATACTGGTTCCATTTCGCTTAAGATACAATTTTGCATATTTTATGGCCCTATAAAAAATGTATATTCGCCCATCAAACCGGACCCAAACCCATAAAACAATAAAATCAGCGTTATAAAAGTGAAACAATCAATAAAAGTATAAAATTGAATTTTATGCAGACGACCGTCGCGTTTGAGCGCCTTTAACCAAATGACCGAAAACAATGAAACATGAGCTTAAATGTGCGAAAAAGAGACGGTGCTATCCCCCCTCTCTGTTTCACCAGTTTATCGTTTAATCAAGATTCGGTTTGAGTGCACACATAAATGTTTAGTGCCTGTATGTGTGTCTATTTACGTTTACAATAGTCGTATAATGTCCGATCATTGGCAATACTCGTAAAAGGTAATTGGTATTTTTGTTTCCTGATTTCAGCTTTGTCGTGACATAAAATGTTTCTGTATAAATGTACTATAGTTACATACATACTGTCACCTGCCCTGAATGACTGAATATCGAAATAACAGTAACTGCTGATGAAAACGGGTAAATATTGGCATATGTGTCGAATATTCCGGTCAGATTCATATCCTGTTACCTGCTTCATAAAATATTACCATCATGATATTGCGATATGTTTCATTTGCTGGTAAAACAATAACAGAATCATTGCCCTGGGTTAAACTTCCATGTTTATTAAAACCTTCGGGTCATGTTAATTCAACCGGCAATTTGAAACAGAAGCGAATAAGTTGTACATTATTCTATTCTAAACCTAATTCCTTCACCACCTAGTAAAAGGCTCGCCACCTAATATAATGGGTTAACGAAGCCGAAACGCACTTATTCTCCCCTTCATTGCAATCATTTTTCTGTTCAAAATGCTTCGGGTGGTTTTTCACCCCAAAAAAAGCTTTTCCCAGCAATAATGTTTGCGTAGAGTAACTTAGTTTGATGTACAGAATGCTTGGTTGACAGCTTCGTGAAGGGTCCATTAACACCTTGTATGAGACACAAACTTAACTGGAGAAATGGGGGGGGGGTTACTGTACACCGCTGCCCAACTCTTTGGGGAACACATTTATTTATTTAAACTTCATGTACAATAGTGGTATATAGGCAGACTTAATTCCATAAGGCATTCTGTACCAATCAACTTTTGGGTTAAATAAGAAAACACTGTGGTAGGGTACAAAATAAATATCTAAAAAAATAACTTCTTGCTTTCGAAAATGTATATAAGTACTTATATACATTCGTGATGTTATGTAATAGAGAAGCAGATAAAAACAAGCCACCACTAACCTAACTTTACCTGTGCACCTGTGGGTGCTGTGAAATAAAAGTATAGCAATAACAAAATCATATATAGTTCCCAATAGTCCCAATGCTGGGTCACAGATCTCCGCTCTCTGTCAGGGATTGGTGGATGTCAAATATCTTAGTATACAAGGTTCTAGTAGGTCATCACCACTAGCCCTCCACTGAACAGCATCACGCCATTTTCTCAGAATTGCTAGATAGAGGTGTACCTATTAAAGTACACCTCAATTTGCCAGCGCTGTTCAGCAAAAGCAATCATCGTCTGCGTAGCCTTTTCCCAACTATGTTGTGTTCGGCTTCCAGTCTAACCCGATGCAGCTCAATACCAGAATTTTACATGGAGCGACTGCCTATCTGACCTCCACAACACAGTTAGTACTGGGTAATACGATACCTCTTGGTAAGACTGGTTGTCAGACTTTTTGGGCCACTGACTTACCTACTGTAACGACTGTCAAAGATCTACAGATGACAGCCGGGACCAACCGCTTAACGTGCTTTCCGAGGCACGGAGGAAACTTGGTATGTAATGGGTTGTCACCCATCCACAGACCAACCTTGGCAAGCGCGGCTTAACCTAAAGATCGACCCGAGCGACTGTTGTTATTTTGCCACGAGCTCCTCGGCAAAAGCAATAACACTACAAAAACCCACTAAAAGCAAATAAAACAGCAAAGAAAGCTTTACAAGATTGTTCGAGTTATAAGTCTTTGTTACGGCATCTATTGAATATTTCACCGCGGCCCGGAGCACAGCTATCAGAATAAAAAAGTGAAGAGCGTCCCCGGGGCGCGCAATTTGCCTACTTAGTTCACACATAAGGAAAGAAAACGTAACAGTGTTAAATAATGGATAAAGCGATTCTTTTGGTACGAACAGCCGTTTCGAAGTTTCTCTTTGTAATCTTTTATTTCTTGTTTTTGTGATTATTTGAATTTGCTGGGTTTATAATGGTCGTAAGGCGTGTACTATGTAAATCAATATTTTTGTAATGAATGAAAGTTCTCTTCGTCTGGAAAACATTTTTAACGCATTTTTAAAGAAAATCTCTTATGATTTAAAAGATTTTCTTTAAAAATGCGTATTGTAATTATAGTTCTGTGAATCATCCTGTACACTTCACTCTGTTGTAAAATACAAGCTGATCGGAATACTTCTGTCTGTTATTAATCTGTCTATGACAAACATATTGATACATATTATGTGCGCTACAACGACCTCATCCGCCTCCCTCGTCCAGTCTAATCCAGATACCTTTTTAAAACATTTCCAACAGAAGGCAATGAGGACCCTAAAACCAGCTGCGGTCAAATACAAAAAATGTTCAATAAGCGAACTGGAGATCCTACCCTTAAAATAGCGTTACATTACACTTTCTGAATAAAAACTTGAAACTGTGTCGCATGAGTCGATAGCATATTCATGTATAAACTGAATCTATACTCCACTCGATATTTCCGGCCGCCAATTGTTAAAATAGTGGATATTATTTAGTCCACTAAAAGCGCTCGAACCATGCAGTAATAGAATATTCTATTTAACTTTACTTGCTCGGATGCTAACTACTGTATCATCCAGACAGCAGTGTGCAACATTTTTTGGGGTAGAAAATTTTTGTTGATGTGACTGTCCGAATAATTCATGTAAGCTTTCAGTACCAGAAAAATACCTTCAATATTAATGTTAGTCAAAATTTTTTCAAACAAAGGATTCTTACCTGTCTTGTTTCATTCTGATATGATCACACGTAGGTCCTAACAGCACCATTCTATCTTCAACAAGTTTTGTGTTTTATATCTTGGCCTTTGGGGAGATTATACCTACGCATATCTAAAAAAAAGGTCTTTCTCAAAATATTAATTTATTTAGTGGGTAAATAAATGACATGAGCTTCATTCGAGATGCACTGGGCGGGTCGACGCGACGTGGCGACGCTTGGTCCCAAGCCTAAGTCCAGCTGTGGACCTCTTCCGGCTTCTATGATGATGATGATGATGACGATGATAAAACAGTAGCATACAAATACGAGAAAATAAAATACTGATTTAGCTGCATCTGGTTAGACTGGAAGCCTACCCCAAAACAGTTTAGAAAAGGCTAGTCAGATGATAATATAATACGAAAAAAACAGGAATAAATGAGTTCATAATGCCCATAAAAAACCCTGCATTCAAATGTTTACAGCGCCTGCCCGGTCATCGGACCGGGCAGGCGCTGTAAGCATTAACGGGCTCAGTTCGACAGTTTAAGTTTAAAGGCTCTGAAATCGAGACGGTATTTTTATACATAACTAGATGTTGAAAATATTACTTCCCTTTTTGAATCGAATTTTGTCACCTATATCAAGGGTTTAATTTTTTTACACGTAACCCTAAATCTTATTCTTGAATAAAGGTTTAGTTACTCCTTGACATCAGTTATCTGCCAGTAAAAGTCCCGTCTAAATCGGTCCAGCCGCTTCGTAGATTACGGACAGAGAGACAGACAAAAATTTTAAAAAAGGTGTTTTTGTTAAAAGTACCGTGTCTTCATATGCATTCAGTAAAAAGCTGTTATTTTATTTTGATATTACAAACATACACTTTTTATTTATTTGTATTGAGTTTAAATGTATATAT
The DNA here is from genome assembly GCA_947578425.1 of Eugnorisma glareosa. Taxonomy (NCBI): domain Eukaryota; kingdom Metazoa; phylum Arthropoda; class Insecta; order Lepidoptera; family Noctuidae; genus Eugnorisma; species Eugnorisma glareosa. The sequence continues at coordinate 1,382,365 of OX387970.1, forward strand.
ACCCATCGATGGCTGAATGCATTATTTTCTACATGCACACCATTCGCATATCGCTTCTTACAGCCCTGTTAAATTAAAGTTGTCAACCAACGGTTATGAATTTTTAAGTGGGTATTTTAAAATACAGACTAAAAAAACCTTGTTGTTTTATTTTTGCTGTGCTTTGTGTGGCAGAGTATGCAAATAAAGGTAAAATTGCATGATTATTAATTCAGAGCGTAGACAATGCTTGTATGCGCGTTATATTTGGCTTATAAAATATGGTATCAGTATTACCAATCACGTAAAAATGTGTCACTCGTCTTTAACCCAAGGGCTTCCCCTGACAGGCCGTGGAGACCCGCTGTATACAAGAAGCTTAGGACCGGGTGATGTGGTGACGCTTGGGAGATGTTGATAACAGAGTCCATGCAGTGAAGAATTGAAAATATACCACCTTACTCGCATACAATGTTAGCGATCAGTCATCTATGAATCGAGACCTGGTACGTAACATTATAGAATAACGTACCACCGGGATTGAAAATTCGGAAAGTACTAACACTATGTAATTTGGATTTATATACGTACTAGCTGACCCGCGCAACTTCGTTTGCGTGCGTGCGTACATAAAATAAAGAGAGGGTTAGAGAGAGTGTGCGTTAACCTTAAAAGTTAGACATATGCCAGTGTGGACATTTTTTTAGAGCTTTTTAAGGGGGACAATTCTGACATACATGATAATTTCGTATTTTTAACCGTTCACGCACAACGAAAGCTGTCAAAAGGAATAAATCCCTGTTATTGAAACATTTTTCATTGATGTTCCGCTCCTTGATAAATGGGCTATCCAACACTAAACTAATTTATACCAGTACTTCCTGAAATTAGCGCGTTCAATCAACGAAACAAACAAACCCTTCAGCTTTATAATATTAGTATAGATTCAAGTAGTTAACAATTTAATTTTTTGAAATATTTGCATAATCGCAAACATATTCTACTTATATTTTTCCAAATAAGGCCTACCTTTTTTTTACCGATGGGAAATAATCAAATGACCCCCCCTCCCACTCTGGGCGGAGCGGAAGGGAGTGTCAGACTTGTACTGACTAAATCCCATCCATGTTCCTACATTTGCCCTTTGTGTTCTAGGGCCGCGGTATCTCTTTTGAACAGTCCCGCAACCCAGGCATGCCTCGGTCTTCTAAAATCAAAATCAAAATCAAAGCATTTATTTCAAGTAGGCCAGTTACAGGCACTTTTGAACTGTCGAAACAAAGATAACAATGAAATGTAGCTACAGTCCCAGTCACAAGGCATAAAAACTGTGAAAGTACTGTAGTTGCCCATTCCCTAGCGTAGATCTCTATGGAGAAGAACGGGCAAGAAACTCCATGGACACTCTTTTAAATCAGCATATTGTTACAAAACCTTGGTTACATCATTCATATTGAGATGGTACATTATGTGAGAACGATGTAGCAAGATGTGCACGTTAAAAGTGTCCATAGTAAACACAAAAAAGACAATTAAAAAAAATTAAAATAATTAATTCAAATAAGCCGTGGCAACTAAGAGATGACCAGTCACAACTGACAGCGCCCGTTCACGAACATGACGCATGGATCAGCACCATTCAACTCAACCATTTTGAAGGGAACTAAATGATCCGACACACGCGCCACCACCAGCGAGACATTGAGTGAGCATGACATACTCTCAACCGCCAGGGCACATTCAAGTCGGGAAAGGACGTAGGTTTCCAGTGAACGATAGCTCTTTAGTACATAGCACTCACACAATATGGGCTTTATATAATACTAAAGATATTGAATCTATACAATGCAAAGATAGTTGTACAATCTTCAGCAGCTCCAACAATACTATTTAATGTTATCAATTTATGCGTCCCTGTCCTTGTGGAGCAGGACCGGCATTGAGCCAAGCATTTTTGTCAGCGATATAATCGTCCAACTTGTAATATGCTTGCTTACATAGTGTGCGTTTAATGCATGTTTTAAATTTCGTCTCATTCAGTTCAAGAATACTTTGTGGAATTTTATTATAGCATCTCAAACAGTACCCCATGAAAGATGAATCTACTTTAGCGAGTCTGAAGCCCGGCTGAACTAATTGGTCTCTATTTCTAGTACTGTAACTGTGTCTGTCACCTCTTTTACTAAAAAAATGCAGATTTTTTCTTACGTACATTATGTTTTCGTAGATGTATTGACAATGTACCGTCATGATGTTAATGTCCTTAAACAGTTCCCTTAGAGAATCGCACCTACGAAGATTATATATAGCTCTGATGGCTCTTTTTTGCAGAATAAATATTGAGTGAATGTCTGCAGCTCGTCCCCATAACAAAATGCCATAAGACATTATACTATGAAAGTAACTAAAATAGACCAGTCTAGCGGTATCAACATCTGTAAATTGACGGATTTTTCTAATAGCATATGCTGCTGAACTTAGCCGCCCGGCAAGAGACGTTAAATGAGAACTCCATTGTAGCCTTGAATCAAGCGTAATCCCCAGGAAAACCGTTTTATCTACGAATTCAAGTTTCTCTTTATTCAATATTATATCACAATTACTACTTTTAACATTCGGTAAAGCAAATCTAATGCATTTAGTCTTTTTTTCGTTTAATACTAAATTGTTTGCTGTGAACCAATTTTGAACCTGAAGTAGGGCATTATTCACGTCATCTAGAATTTGGGCCCGTCTATTTATCTTAAAAATTAGAGAAGTGTCATCAGCAAATAACACCATATTTTGAGGTTGGTTTTTCAGTAAATAAGGTAGATCATTTATGTATACTAGAAAGAGGAAAGGACCCAATATTGAGCCTTGCGGAACCCCCATTTTTACTTTTAAACCCTGTGAATTGATACCATTTATTTGAACATGTTGAAGTCTATCACTCAAATAAGATTTTACCAAACTAAGTGCAAGTTTTCCTAGTCCGTAATGCTCAAGTTTCAAAAGTAATGTGTCGTGATTTACGCAATCAAACGCTTTGGAGAGATCACAAAAAATTCCTATGGCGTCTTGGGACTCTTCCCATGCAGTAAATATGTGCTTTAATAAGGTTACACCGGCGTCAGTCGTACAACGTCCCTTGGTGAAACCATACTGTTGATCGTGTAGGATTTTGTTGGTGTTAAAATGATTAAGCATTTGATTCAGCATTACCTTTTCAAAAACCTTGCTAAAAACTGGCAACACGGATACAGGTCTATAATTATTAGTATCTTTACTATCCCCGGATTTGAAAAGTGGTATGACTTTACTGTATTTCATTAAATCAGGGAAAGCTCCTTGGTCTACACACAAATTAAAAATTAAAGCTAAGTAAGGTGCTATAGTCTCAACTATGGATGTACAAACTTTGATAGACATTCCCCATAGATCTTCGGTCACTTTGATTTTGATTTGCCGGAAAGCTTTGATAACTATCACAGGGCTTATGTGTTTAAATTTAAATTCAGCCGGGCATCCAGACACGTTGGCCCTTAATAAACCAATTGAGACTTCAGGTGAGGAATTTAGAGCTTCCGTAGTTTTTAACGGGATATCGGTAAAGAAGTTTACAAATTCTTGAGCTACTTCCAAATTAGAGCTTTTAGGACCACATGCTGTATCTAATGTGTAGCTAGTGTTACGTATTTTCTTCCTGTTTGTCTCGTTATTTATGACTTTCCAAACAGTCTTTATTTTATTTTCTGCTGTTTTGATCTTGTTGCTAATGTGCAGGGCTTTAGCAACCTTGCATGTATTTCTGAAAATGTTTGAATACTTAGCAACATACTTGTTGAAAGTTTCAGTGTTTATGTAAGGCTTAAGGCCATAAAGCTCAAATAGTCTTTCCCTACTTTTCCTGATACCTTTAGTAGCCCAATCACTAAATATAAATTTAGGGCAAATACTTTTTGTCTTCTTTTCAAATGTTTTGTTGAATTCAGTTTGAACTATTGAAAAGAAATTATCATACAATTGATTTATATTAATATCGTCCATGTGATGGCTCATAACATTTAACTTGTTCTGTAGGGAAATATTATACCTATTTAATTTGCTAGTAGTTATAGGTCTAAATTTAATCAGAACTTTTTGCAATGGTGTGTTACACCTAAAAGTTACAGTTTGTCCGCGGTGGTCAGACGGGAGACAATTTAATATGGCTTTATCTAAGTAATCACAATCGCAGAAAACATTATCTATACAAGTAGCAGAAGATGGAGTGACTCTAGTAGGTTCTATAAAAATATTGGTCAGGTCAAATGATTTAAAAAGATTTAATAACCGACTGCTATTGGAATTTTCTTCTAAAATATTGATATTGAAATCACCACAAACAATTGCAGATTTATTACTGGCTGAAAGTTTTGCCAGGACATCTTCCATTATTGATTCAAATAAGGAAAAGTTTTGATAATTTGGGGGTCTGTACACACACATAATTACATGCTTATCCAGCTCAACACAGGACAGTTCGACGCAATGTTCAACCGAGAGACCTACTATGTCATTACGTTGCTTATATTTAACACATTTTTTTAATAATATTAGGGAACCTCCACGCAGCATAGATTTACGGTTAAAGCAGCTACCCACCGTATAGTTATCATAATTAATAAGCATTTGGTAATCCTTTAGCCAATGTTCAGTAAAACAAATAATATCAAACATACTTTTTTCTAAAAACAATTCAATTTCTAATAATTTCGAAGAAATGCCTTGGATATTTTGGTGGAATAATTTTAAGGTGTTCTGCTGAGGCCCTTTTTTACTAACTAATTGAGTGCAAGAAGGTACCTTGCTGGTGGTAGGATTAACAATATTGTTAATGGTACCATCTGTTGTCTCACTTCCTAGTTTAAATTACTACTAATATCTGGAGTGAGGCCGGAGACTCTGGTGCCATCCCCAGATAACAAGACCCTATCACTACTACACCCTAATTGAGAATTTTCCACGGTGACACATGGATCCTCCTCAGTACAATGTTTGTAAACATTTATAGCACTAATGCTATACTCATCGTCATTCTCGGACCCCTTCCCGTTTGCTGACATCTCTTTGAGGCGCGCGTGGAACACGAATGCGCCGTCGACACGGCCTGTCGTTATTAGACGGACGGATGGCGAGCTAGCCCATTATTCAACGTCCACAGGCCCGCGACCCTCGACAAACTTAGCCGACCATACTCCAGGCAGGTCTAAAGTTCTCATTGCCCAAACACGATATAGATGCTGTAAACTCTTGAGAACCTCTTGCAACTACCATTCGCCTCCATCGTCAGCCATTCGATGAAAGTCATACTGAGTTAGGTTTAAAGTTTTCATCAAAGTGCATGAAATGAGCCCAATAACATTATACCTGCTGCAAACTGTTTAGGACCGCTTGCAAGTGCCATTTGTCTCTATCGTTTGACCGTCGACGACAGTCATACTCCAGTAAGGCCTAAAGTTCTCATCAAGGTGCAGGAAATGAGCCCGGACACAATTTCTCAATTTAAAAAAAAGGATCATGCATCAGGTTATACATAAAATAAAAAATATAGACACGTCAAATTGAGGACCTCCTCTTTTTGTTTCGTCGGTTAAAAAACCAAGCTTCCGACATTTTACACGGGCGAGGGTCATTCTTTCACGAAAAACACCGCGATTCAGAAAATGGAGTGAAATGAACAGCGCCACCTATCGAGCACCAAGTTAAACCGATAGAATATACAGCATGGAAAGCGATTGAACACACACTCTACAGGGTTATAGCGTCATGTAGACTAATCTAGAGTACTTTTTGCCATCAGAACTTTTTTGTAAGGTCAGCCGATTTAAAAGTTATCTTGTGAGCACATTTTTATTAATTAGCACCTACTATTTTGGTGCAATAGATGTCGTTGCATGTATCTTACACAATGATCATAAGTTCTTCTTGAACACTTTAAATTCATAAATCTTTTGATAGAGAGCACTGATTACAATAAAACCAAAACTAAAACCTTCTCTAAGTTACGCACAATATTTGTGCATTGAATCTAATCACATTGGTTTTCCCGACAACATGAACGCCCCGCCTCGCAGCGCGCGCGTGTCATTATTTTGATGCGGAGTTATTTTTAAACTGTGATATCTCCTAAGATATTCATCTAAATTGAATGGTGTACAGGGCAATTTTGGTTACAATTGAGCGCTAAAGATGACAAACATATTTATTTTGATAAGGATTAATACTATGTCGGTAAAAATACCTTTGCAAATAAAGCATTATTTTTGACCAAATTTTAAAATCATAAAAATGGTTATTGTTAGTCAACCTTAAAAGATAGGCATGTGTTGTCGCGGACTTTTTTTTAGACATTTTTAAGAGGAATAATTCCCTCATACATTATTTTTGTGCAACTTTAACCGTTTAACCAGCGCACGCAAAGGAAGCTCTCAAAAATAATATGTTTTCCCCGTTTTTGCAACATTTTTCATTGATGCTCCGCTCCTATTAATTGTAGCGTGATGATATATAGCTTATAGCCTTCCTCGATAAATGAACTATCCAACACTAAAAGAATTTTTCAATTCGAACCAGAAGTTCCTGAGATTAGCGCGTTCAAACAAACAAACTCTTCAGCTTTATAATATTAGTATAGATTGTATAATGTGTGATTGTCTTGCTTCAGTTAAGTAAAACATCGTGAGCCACCATGCCTGAGAGATATTTGTCGACGGCATGTAAAGCCAAGTCAGAGGCCCATGGGCGGCACGAGATTAGGCACTAACTTTTTTTTTTTGTTTGTAGATGCGCCTGGGGCGCGCGCGCGGACTGTCTACTGGCTATGTTACTGAGCCGACTGATATTATTGTCCTTTTGTGTGACTATGACTTTTTTTTGTATGTTACTAATGTGCTATTATTTATATTATGCTGACATTGAACTAGAATTTTATATAATTTTGTTGACATTGAATAATTTGATTGAATTTTGTTAATTATTTTTTGTGATTAGTTTGAATTTGATGTGAGAAAATAATTTTTGTTGTTAATTTTGGTTGTCTTACTTTAATCATGAATGATTTTTTTACCTTATTATTTTTGTTATTTCAAACACAATGTAAATTGTTTGTGAATAAAATTGAATTGAATTGGACTAACCACACGAAAAAGAAAGGCGATGTAATTTGCTTTTACATTTATTTTGTATGCAAATAAAGGGAAACCACTAACGGCCGTGAAACATAAAACAAAATAGGCTATCAACAACCCTTATGGGGTAGAAGTGGGTGAAACCATAAAATATAACAACGGGTAGTTTTTCACCGAACACTCGTAAATGTCAACGAAGCTCTGAAACCTTTGGTAATTATAGGCCAGCGAATAGTAAAAGTTTTCATAGCTTTAAGCTAGGAAAACGTTGTCATGTTTAGTAATCATATACAACGTCTATACTTCCGTTTACAAGTACACCCAATCTTACAGAAACATTAATGTACTTACACCAATAGTCTTGGTTTGCAACAGGGTGTTTCTGTTTTGGGTTTTGGACCAAGACCAACACGACATAAGGCGGAAATAAACGTATATTTTTTCTGTATGTATGACGTAAATTTCATACTTCAGTTTGCAACTTGTTTTTAAGCATGAGCAATAGAATAAAAAATGCCCTGATCAAATTATTCAGTATCTAAAAGCAAAATCAAATGTGGTTTCGACACTGAGATAAATTTATCTCACAGTAGACAACGGTTAACCGTTTGATCGAAGCTGTAACTGAGATATGTGATAACCCAGAGACGTGTGTTATAGGGGCTCTTACAAAATATGAATAGATTTGCATTAGTGACAAGAGCAGCAAAAATATTAAAGAAAATTCAGAAATATTCATTTGCGGTCATCCATGTTTTATTCCATCACCGCCGTACCTCGTACACTATCCATAAATCACACACAGTCATAAAAAACTGATTAACAATAAAACGGGGCAGGAGTCCGATAGCATCGCAGTTTATTGTCAAAATGATTGATTCACGCGGGGAGTAATAAAATTAATTTACCCCTTTTTGATTCGGAACGCAGTCGTCGAGTGTACTCCGGATTAGTGCGATACCGTGGACGCTATACGTTAATCATTACTACTGCTGATATACGTACACTTATGTTTGTAATGCCTTAAAATAAGTAGAACAATGGTAAAGTTTTAGTCAAATTGAACAGGAACTGCGACTTTATTACCATCTTATAAAGCAGTAATAATTGAATGTACTCAAGGCCTTTTATCTTCAGCTATTCGACTCATTGCAATAAGATAAACATATTTTCATGAGATAAATTCAGGTGTATTTCTGTTATCAGTTTCATTTACGTTTCATTTGTATAATTACTGACTAGTTTCAGATTTCAAAGGAAGGGTTAAAATGTTAATATTATTTTTAAACACTCATTGATTACAGGGAAAATGACTCCAATGAAACTTCTGGGACACGCGCATTTCCATGGCGCAAATAGGCTGGCTGATAAAACATCCAGGTACGAATTTATTTTATTGGGAAAACTGCTTGATACTTTGACAATGTGGGGAGAGACAGCTTTTTAAATACCAAGTAGTGGGTTGCAACAACAAATGCATCTCAGGGACCTTATGTGATGTAAGCTGGAAAATAAACCAGACCTAGAGAATTAGATCAGATTTTGGAAACCTGAAAAATAATAGACGATTATCTTTATTCAAATAGCAGACCTTTTTATCTTTTGTAAGAATACAAAATCGTTTCTTTCATTTTTGTTGGTGAAAAATACGTCGTATTCAGACTTCAAATAAAATCAATTATGTTCCAGATAGTTAGCTCCACAGATGTTCTCAAAAGCTCAGAGATTTATTCTATCTAGATTTTAATGGGTCTAGCCTATTATAGTAGATGATCGGTCTTTTCTTGAATTCTTTTGTAACGAAATTGAAAGAGAAATTCTGTTATTTTATCGCTATTTTTAAGATCGTACTTTATTTGAACAAAGTTTTTCAAATAACCGAATGGAATTAAAATACTGTACCTACGTATATTACATTTTCTTGGCGCTACTGATGGACCAATGATTACTTTACTGTCTAGAAGCTGATGGCTTTCATCTAATCACTTTAAGCAAAAATGAAGACTACTTAACACTGGACAAAAATGCGAAAAATTCGGGGTCCACCCCATCAACCAGATAATAATATTGTTATCCCTCAGTTTCTACTTTTTGTTGTCCTATTAAGGATCCCCTTTGAGTAATTGAAGCCATAATTGTCAAATGTGTTATGGTAACATCATCATATCACCGTCTTAACCCAATTTTTACCTCCTACATTTTTCCAGATGGTTCTGGGCCCCAGCCCTACTGATCCTCCTGGGCCTAGCCATCACTCTGGTGCTGCTGACCGTCGATCGGTACCAGAAGAACCCCACGTACATGGTGCAGATAGAAAGAATACTCAGCGTCAAGAAGTTTCCCGCAGTGGTGCTGTGTCCTGAGATCAACTTCGTTGAGGAGAAAATGGATGTTTTCATGACTAAATTGTATGAGTTACATTTTTATTGTAGTGTTTTTCTTGTGAATAATCCAATAGTTACCATTATAGACTACAACATCAACTTCCTCCACGGCCTTTTTTTCCGTCTATTGCACATTTCCACATTTCCCGTTATAACGCCATTTTGTCACTGATTGGCTCCAATTTGGTCATAAACTCGATGAAATTCTTGTGAAACTACCTGGGTAGGCCCAGAGACAGCTTGTCATTGATGTATTTATTGATGTTTTGGCTCTCTTCTTTGACCTGGAGGTTTTTCCTGGAGGTAGCGGAAACCAGTACTTTGTCCACTGGCTGATGCAAAAAGTTGATATTTTTTCAGACAAATTCCTCCAGGCATGAATTCTAATAGAATGCGAGAAATCCTGCCACAACTGGCAGCATTCTATTCCCTCGACGTGATGTACAATCTGCAGGACCTGCTACAAATAGAACAGCTCCTCGACTACAATGGTATAGACGTGGAGACTGCTGGGAAGTTCCTCACAGCTACCTGTGAAGAGACTGCGATCAGGTGAGAATTCACACAACGGGATCTAATGTCTGGTGTCACCAGCATTAATACTTTAACTCTGTGCACCGATTCTAACGTTGAAAATCGTACAGTGCACTTTTATTTCTGCATACATTTTAATTGTTTGACTGGAAACAATTTGGACAAAAGTTGTTAAGATTTCTGATTTTCAAAAACTCAAGCGTGTTATGTAGTCATACACGTTTTTAGCATTTTATTAACAATGTGGTTCAGTTTAACCAAATGAAGCTGAAAATGAACACCATCGTACCATACAATCTTCTTAGGCACCTGTAGCATAGAACCGGTCGCTGTTGCGATGTTAGGGAAGCCTATGTCCTGCAGTGAAATCTTCCGGGTGACATGATGATGAAGCTAAAGTGATAATATACAGCGTGTATCGGAAAATTGTGGACAGGTTGTTGGTTTTCGCGTTTACGATGTTGATTGTTGGTCCCGTAGAGAAAGTTATTCAGTTTGATGGCCTATACCACATCCTTAAATATGACCACACTATCCTGGTACACGCTGTATATACAGTCGACAGCACAACAAGTCACCACAAACTGTCAAACTCCAAATGAATTTAAACCATAAAATGTTGACGGTTAAGTTCAAAATCGAATGTGAAAATTTGACAGTTTCTGGTAACTCGACTGTACCTAATGGTATACCTGTTACGGCTAAAGGTAGGAGTAAACATAAACTTAAGAGAAGCCGGCTTTTTTTATATTAAGTGATGAAAAATGCCTAACGCATACCGCACCGTCCGGGGAGACGGTTGGGTTATGTGGTTATGTGGAGCTTGCACCCACTAAAGAACACCGCCGTAAGCCTAATGTCGCCTTTGCGGATGGGCTGCGAGACCTGCTCCGCATGACGTTCGCGACCCAAACTTAACATAACCTAACCTAAGTTTAGCCGGCTAATCTTAAGTTTATGTTCATACCTACCTTTAGCCGTAACATCTCACCCACAGATGCCGTTGGAACCACTATATGATTAACTGCTCAGAGTTATTCCGGATGGAATTTACTGGTGATGGATTCTGCTGCGTTTTCAACGGGAGATCCTTGAAAAGGTGAGTTATCTCGGATTTTCCAACAACCCATTTTTGCTCTTGTAGGTAGTAGGATAATAACAAAAAATATCAATCTTACCACAAAATGAAGTTCAGTCAGAGGTAAGAGGAATATTTTGCGATTAGTAAAGTTAGATTTTGTGTGAAATCATCTTCTTCCTAGCCTATTCCCAACTATGTCGCGATCGGCTTCCAGTCTAACCGGATGCAGCTGGATACCAGTATTTTACATGCAGCGACTACCTATCTGACCTCCACAGCCCAGGTAGGACTGGGTAATACGATACCCCTTGTTAGGACAGGTTGTCAGATTTTCAGATCTCGTCTGAAATGCCTCTCCTTTTTTGGATAATTTTCACCATTTTCGCTTCCTTTGGCCGCAACAAATAGTTGCCAAATAGAAACAAACGCCATTAGATAATTAGGCGTTTCACAAGTATATATTTACTTCATGCAATATCTACCAAGTTGTCGTACTTTACAGGAAGACTATCTCCACGATTTAAACTTACGAATATTAATATGTTCAATTTAGTTTCGTCTTGCTTAAATATTAATTTCTCTGAAGTAACGAGTAACAACTCGGTAACTTCGCCAAGTAAATAAGTTGTACGCACATGTGAGTACAGAAAGTTTAACGTTTCTATTAATTGTGCAGATACGGGTTCAAGCAAATAGTACTTTGTAAGACGTGTTTTCAAACAAGGGAATATTTTACTTAGAATAGTCTTATGGCCGTTTTCATTTAACATTAAAGGATTACTAAATGAGTTCCTTGCTACATATTTTATTATGCGCACAGCCAAGGAGTGGAATCGCCTGCCTGCATTGGTGTTCCCGAGCGAGTTAATAGGCTTCTTGTAGGTTAGCTCGTTCCATCGTCGACCTCATCTCTGTCCTCAGGACTAGATTGAGATCAAGAGTTACAAAAAAAGTTCATAAAAGCACTCTCAACGGTCAGCTTAGCGCTGGAAATTGAAATTGTAACAGTGCATTTTTGTTTAAGCATTCATTTAGGTGCCACCTATTGATAATGAAAACAGGAATTATTAAATTAATCCATAACTAAGTATAAAGGTAGGTACTAGAAATTCGGCAAAATAATATATTTCTTGATTAACACAAAAAGCCTGCTTTGGCTAAGATCGATGCTAAAATCTTTTAACATTGACTGCTACAGAGAAATAGAAAAACACGAACTAGACTTAGAAGTTACCCAGACCCAACGGCACAAGTACACGAACTTGTTCGGCTACAGCAGCGGTCTGATGATAGCCGTCAACCAGAGCCAGATACCCACCATCGTCGATCTTTCTTATAAGTGGGTGAGTACGTATTTATACCAAGGCATCAAGAATTGTTCGTTAACGTTATAACATTGAAAGCTCCAGGGGTAGGCCAGGCCTGTGGACGGTGAGTAATGGGCTTACTCGCCGTCCATCCGTCTTATGACGACAGGCCGTGTCGACGGCGCCTTCGTGTTCCACGCGCGCCTCAAAGGGATGTCAGCAAACAGGAAGGGGTCCGAAAGGACCGATGCCTGCCAGGGTTGCGGGACTGTTCGAAAGAGATACCGCGGCCCTGGAACACAAAGGGCAAAAGAAGGAACATGGATGGGTTTTAGTCAGTAAATGTCTGACACTCCCTCCTGCTCAGCCCAGAGCGGAAGAAATTGTTTGATGATTGCAAACCCGAAAAAAAAAAAGGGGTAGGCCAGAGTCGAAGAAAGAACAGCGTCCATAAAGTGAAAGTAGTAGTCAACGATGGTTATCTGCCAATTGCCGAGGGAGGAGAACAAATTAGACAAACAACCTTTTTGAGAATTTCGGTTCACTCTTGGGCACGAGCTAAGCTCAAGAGACAAGGGTCTTGCGTCAGCGACGGCGGAGAAAACCGATAAAAGAAGTTGTTTAGACTATGTCACCAGCCACCGACGGTACTCTTGCGTGGGAAACCAGTGACGACAAGGTCCAAACGCTCATCAAACAACTCAAAGAAAGCCCCAATCAAAGAATGTTTCCATGATGCAGGTAGCAACCCTCACAAGCCAGCATTTCGTGGACGTATCAATGAATGGCACAGCCCTCAGCCCTGGCTCCGAGCATTGGATCGCCTTCTACACCAGGGCCGTCCAAATAGCAGTCGGAGCGAGATCACTCACACCAGCGCTGAGGAAGTGTAATATGTCGACCGACAAGTTGAAGTACTTCCCAATGTATAGCAAGTAAGTTTTTAGTTGCTTTTGAAGTTACAAGTACGAAATAAATTATATTAGAGGTAAAACCCTCGAAGACATCATCTGCTTACAGCAGTCTACTGCTGGACAGGTCAGCTCGACTCTCGGCAACTCTCATCTAGCTGCTCGTGTAGCATGAGGGTGTTCCACCTTATACTTGCCGATTCGCGGTCTCCACGGATGAATAATTTGGATGGATGAATTCTGGCTATAATATCAAATTAACTAGGTACCTATATCAATTATTGTGATAGATAATAATTGATATTAATTTAACTAGAAAAGCAGTAAACATTGAGACGAAATGTTATAACAGATGTTATAGAAGAAATAGACAAGCTGCGCCTTCCTCAATCAACTATTTATTTCTAAGCTTGTACGCAAGTCATGTACCTGCGACAAATCAACATTTTTTCTTTCTTTTAAAGGGTGTAACAAGACCCTTAACGAAGCTGAAAGGCACTTATCATTAACACTAGAAACGGGATATTTACCATGTTTGCAATCCCGTATATCACGTTTCTAGTGTAAATGATAATGTCAGTCATGCCATGACAGCTTAAAAACTTGTATTGAAAGGCACTTGTTCTCCTCGTCATTATACGATCATTTTTTTGTTCTAGAACTGGAACCTTCTAGTTACAGAGATATTGGGGGTCAAAGTTCCAACTTTTTCGCAAGTTGTTTTTGAAATACCTAAATTATGTTTTTAATAAATCATAAATCATATTTAGTTCTGTAAATTGGTTTTACGAAACACTTTTACAGGTCTATTTTAAAACTAGATGGGGCCGGTGTTTCGTAACTGACTACTCTGAGAAGAATTATCATCTCAGAGTAGTCAGTTACGAAACACCTAAAGTAAGATTTTTAGTTTAAACATCTCCACGATCTCCGTTCTATTCAATCCATCCATCAGTACAATATTTTGAGTCCGTTACATTGAGTCCTACCGTAAAACTTTATTTTCCACCCCCAAAAGACATTGGTTGACGGCTTCCTTACGGGTCTGTATAAGAATAAGCAGGCAGACGATGACTGTCATATGAATGTACATTGGAAAGACATGCTTATAAGGTTATGTAAAATAGAATTATTGCGATTCCAGAAAATACTGTACATTAGAACAAGAGATAGCAAACCATTTGGAGAAATGTAAGTGTGTGCGACCGAATCATCCGAAACCGCCGGGCGCTAGCAAATGTCGAGCGGCGATGCTGCAGTGCTCCGCACAGGCCTTGAGTGAGTACTTTGGGTAAATCTACTCCACAGCAACCCACGGCTAAGCTAGGTACCTTCGGTTTGTAAAGTTGAGGGACACAGTACTAACTAAATGGTCGAGTAAAACTTATGAAAAAAAAGAAACTGCTTTTGCTAGTCTTTTGCAGAACAGCATCGCCCCCTCGCTATTGTATGCTCTTATAACTCTGTTCTTTTAATAATAGTTTCCAACTCGCATTTCCAGTCGCGTATGACGGTTCCAGCACCGACTGTCCTAACACATGTGACGTGGAGAAGACCAATGTTATAGCATCGAGTTTTGTGCTCGATGACTCTGTGAGGACTATAGAATCATTTTAGTAAGTATAACATGTTAAGGCCAACGAAACGGGTCAACAGACACAGTTGGGCCGTAGTTTTGACAGACCAAATGGATCACATCCATCGGCTAGAGATAATTGTATATAATCGTTTTTATCTTCCTCGAGATGTCATACTCTCAAATCTCAGCAACAGTAACGAAGCGCAGCACTCGTTAAAAGCGCACTACAAATGTATGAACAAAAAACAGACAGACTGAAGTGTGAGTAGGCTCGTTGCAGGATATACCCGGAGAAATAGGCAATGATCGACCCACTAGGCGCCTGAGGGTGGAAATAACTGTCAGGGTCGGCATCGTGAAGGTATTGTTACGATGGGTTCTTGTTTGGCCAGAGATCGTACAAGACAGACAAGTTTGGTGGAAATTGGGAAAGGCCTGGGTCCATCAGCATGACATAGTGTAGGTTAACAAAAAAAGATGTGGTACTTGCTCAAACACAAGCTGTACTTCATATAGGCCACTTATAGACAAAAAAAGAAGAAACTACACTCCCAGTCAGAAGGCATAATAACTGTGAAAGTACCTACTGTACGTGCCCATTCGAAAGCATACATCTCTATGGAGACGAACCTCTATAGTTTTTCTTTTACCACAGCAAGGGTTTGGACTTCAAGAAAGTAAGCGTGGTGAGGGTGTTCATTCAGAGTCGCAAGCGGCCTACACTGGAAAGATGGTCGTACTTCGCCTACTTAGACCTGTTCTGTAAGTTTTATAACTTCATCTACAATAATAAATAAATTAGCATTATGTAGCATTAGGTCCTAGATCGCGGTCGCTCACAATGGGCCTCATTCGAAGGCTTAAAGTCACCCAAAGAGCAATGGAGAGGCCTATGCTCGGAGTTTCCTTGCGGGATCGAATGAGAAATAAAGACATTCGCAAGAGAACCAAGGTTACCGACATAGCCCGGAGAAATGCCGGGTTCCGGGATCCGCTGGATGCGAGTCGCACGGGACCGGTCAGTGTGGCGACACTTGGGGGAGGCCTATGTCCAGCAGTGGACGTCTTTCGGCTGACATGATGAATGATGATGAGGTCCTAGATTCCCAGGTCGGGCAAAGTGTTATTGGGTTTTTCCATCAGGAATTTCTTAGTAGCAGCCAAGGAGTTTGGATTGTAGCTAAAAGATGATGGCAATAGGCTCGCCCCTATTACATAGGACTTAAACACATGTATAACCGGTGAAATGTGGGTGTAATATTAGATATACCTCTGCCTTACCCCTCGGCGTTTACAAGCGTGAAATGATATATTGTTTTACAGGTTCAAGCTTTTTAAAATACAGTATTTTTGTTTGTTGCAGCTCAAATAGGTGGAATGTTCAGCGTGTTCTTTGGCTGCAGTATCCTCACCTTGTTGGGTTTCGTGCACTTCGTCGGGCATATTATACTGAAGCAGTGGCAGAAACCACGGAGTTGAACCGAATATCGTGAATTTATTAGATTTGTTTTCACTTACGTTTGTATGTTAAAGTCTGCTTGCACTACACTTGCTCTAAATTTTAATGTAACTTATGGAATACTACGCGTGCCCATCTTTTGTCTGTGTTAGCTTTTTTTTTACCGTTGGGAAATCATCAAAGAACCCCTCCCGCTCTGGGCTGAGCAGGAGGGAGTGTCAGACTTTTACTGACTAAAACCCATCCATGTTCCTTCCTTTTCCCTTTGTGTTCCGGGGCCACGGTATCTCTTTCGAACAGTCCCGCAACCCTGGCAGACTGTCTGTGTTACCTAATGGAGTCTTTTTAACACATGTCATTATTAATTGTCAGTGTAAAAGCGCACCATTTGCATCTATACCTAGTCAAGCATCTATGACTACCTACTACTACCATAAACAGGAGAACGTGTCATAGGTAACATAACGAAATTAAAACAATACAAAGTCATTGATTGGTTATGTTATAACATTTTAGTAATATTTTATTATGATATAAAGTTTTAAGCAATAATAATGCCGTTCGCGGTCGTGTCAGACATGGAATAAATTAGTTTCAGAAATAAACGGCCTGTTGTTTATACAGAGTGTTCACAGAACTTCATGTGTGGTCACAAAAACATTAATCTTACGTTATTATGAATTTATATTATTCGCTGTTTCGTAGTGTAGTCTCATAAATCGTGCGCTTTATTGTATTTTAGGGGAATTTAAATAAATGTTTTCGAATTTCACGTTCCTTTCAGTGCTTTTTTCCTGTGTGGGTAGACACAGGGTTAACACTCATATTTTGTTTACTCAAAGTTTTAATTGATTTAATATATTTTAAATTGAATTTTTAATGTTATAATTATATTTTATTCTTATTAACCACCCAACTCTCACTATATAATATTTCCAAGTCTTTCTGACTTCACATTCTCCTATCTACTTACTTTTCTACTATCCAACCATCTTTATGGACACTAAAATGGCAACAAGTTTGGAAGATCTGGAGCAGCTGTTCAACTCGCGAATGGCTGAGTATGAGAACAAGCTCAGAAATGCATCCTCAGGATCTGAGCCAGCACCTGATATCACAGCACTATCACGTGAGTTCGCTGAATTTAAAACTTTTGTATGGCAGGCACTCTCAAAATTTAAATCACAGATAGCAATGCTTTCTCTTGGCTATGACAGACATGAAACTATGATGAGAAGAAAGGTTTTATTGTTTCATGGGGTTGCCGAGCGACCAAATGAAAAGTTAAATGATGTGGTTTTTAAAGTGTTAACCGACCAAATGAGCTTGTCTGAGGTCAAAAAGGAAAGCATTCATGTCTGCCACCGATTGGGATCTTCACAAGGCAAAGCTAGACCTATCCTGGTGAGACTTTACACCACTGAACACCGTCACTTGATTTGGGAGAGCAAGAAGTCACTGAAAGGTACTGGCATCACAATCTCTGAATTCTTAACCCACACAAGACACCGTACTTTCATGGATGCACGCAAGCATTTTGGAGTGCCGAACTGCTGGTCGGTGGAGGGCAGGATAGTGATCGTCACGTCAGATGGTAAGCGTCACAAGATTGAAACTCCGGGCGAACTTCGAGCACTGGTTTCGCGGTTCCCGAAGACCACAGGCGAGTCTGGTGATGCTGTGCTGTCAGAGGTACATTCTTCTCCTATGCGTGCTAGCCCCACCGAAGTTACCGCCACACCTTCAAGAGGCCAAAGAAAGGCGCGCCGGCGTAACTAATGTTAGTACCATTGGTTTGTTTACAAAGTTACTTTGTAAATTAGTCGCATTGTTCGATAACTTTTGATTTGTTCTGTACTTTTAACAGTCGCCGGTACTTTAAACATTTTGTGTTCTCTGTTTCACCTTCACAGTAAATTTTGTGTAGCATTATTTTTCTTTTAACATTAAGACTTGTCGGTATGTTTACAAACTTTTAATATCACTTTTCTGTTTGTCACTGTCAATATGACATAATGACATTATTGACTTGATGTAACGAATGCATATTTTTACGTTTCGTGTTACGCGAACATTTTAATTTAATTTTCAAAACATTGTTTTTCCATGTTCTTTTTCAACAAACAAAAAAAAAAAACTAGTGAGTTTGGGTGGTTGTGTTTGAAACAATCAGCCGTATACGTATTTAATTGTAGTTATTGTTGTTTTCTGATTTTTTTCTGTGTTTTATTATAATATTATATACTATTTGTATCTATCTATGAATATTCCAGCTGATTTAAATGACAGTTTTTTCTCATGTTCTTCCTCGACTTGTAGCTTCGTTAGTGCGGACAGTGAGCCTCCGCTTCGTACTTTGCGTGACAATATTTCCTCTCTTTTTTCTAACTATCCTAACAATCTGCATATAGCCCATATTAATGCTCAGAGTGTTCCTGGTCACTATTCCGATCTTCTGGCATCCTTTGGCAGTGTTCATCTTGATGCACTCCTAATATCTGAGACCTTTCTTAAGCCTTCTCTCCTTTCTACGCACTACGCACTTCCGGGATTTGTTTTGGTCAGAAATGACAGGGTTGGCAAGGGTGGTGGTGGTGTCGCCATTTACATACGCGCCGATATTCCGTACAAGATTGTAAGTTCGTCTCCATCTCAGTACTCTGGGTCGGCTGAATCATTGTTTTTGGAAATAACTTTAAATCATACCAATGTTTTGCTTGCTGTATTTTACTCTCCTAACCTTCACGTTAACTATTTTGACTCCTTAGAATCCTCACTTAACAATTTTTGCCCATCGTACGAGCATGTCATTTTAATGGGTGATTTTAACACATGTTTAATTAAAAATGATTCACGTTCACATAAACTCCGTTCGCTTTTATCTTCTTTTAATCTGGAAATTCTACCTCTTTCTGCTACCCATAACTTCCCAAATTGCACGCCTTCTCTTCTTGACCTGATGATCGTATCTTCATCTCACAATGTTGCTGAGTTTGGGCAGCTTACTGCAACCTTTTCGTACCATGACCTCATTTACCTTTCCTATCGTATCCGACCTCCGAAACGTAAGCCCCGCTTCTGCTTTCTTCGCAGTTTCAATAGCATAGACTTGGAGGCTTTGAAGCGGGATGCGGGAGATATCGATTGGACTCACGTTATCGAAAGCACCTCTATTGATGAAAAGGTGAACAACTTCAATTCCACTATATTAGACCTCTACGATAAACATGCTCCTCGTCGGCGTATTAAAATTAAGCATAATCCTGCTCCGTGGATGACTGCTGAAATTAAAAATGCTATTGCTCGTAAAGATAAGGCTAAGAGTAGGTATAGGCACAGACCCACGGAACTTAATCTCAGCCACTTTAAAGCTCTGCGTAACCGCTGCAATCGTCTGTGTCGAGATGCCAAGAGACGCTTTTTCCACCAATCTCTCGTTGATCGTAACTCTTCTGATGTCTGGAAATTTCTGAAGTCTGTCGGTATCGGCAAATCTCCCACGAGTACCTGTAAGGATGTCGACTTGTGCGCCCTTAACAGGCACTTTTCTTGTCCACCTGTTTCTCTGGACCCAAGCGTTAAAGCGTCAACTTTGTCTGAGCTCTCTAAATTGCCGTTACCTCATTGTGCACCTTTCAATTTCAGTCCTGTCTCTGAAGATGTTGTCAAAAAATCCCTTCTCTCTATTTCCTCTTCTGCTGCGGGCCATGATAATTTGTGTTCGAGAATGATAATACCCATTATTTCAGAGCTACTCCCCATCCTTACTCATATTGTTAATTTCTCTTTATTTTCTGGTGTATTTCCGTCAGCCTGGAAGCAGGCTCACATAATACCACTTCCTAAAATAAGCAACCCTTCTTCCTTATCCCATTTTAGACCCATTTCCATTCTCCCTTTCCTTTCCAAAGTTCTCGAACACATTGTTCATGGTAAAATTTCCAAATATCTATCGTCTAATGCCCTTATTTCCCCTTTCCAATCTGGCTTTCGTACTGGCCACAGTACTGTTACTGCACTCTTGAAGGTTACTGACGATATCCGCTGGGCTATGGACAACAAATCTCTGACTGTTTTAGTGTTACTTGATTTTAGTTGCGCATTCAACTCAGTGGATTTCGACATCCTTCTTGGGATCCTTCATTCTTTTAACTTCTCTGCCTCTACGTTAGCCTGGTTTGGCTCTTATCTTCGGGGTCGCTCTCAGTGTGTACGCCAAGAAGAGATCTTCTCTGATTGGTGTGATCTTACTGCTGGCGTTCCTCAAGGCGGCGTTCTCTCTCCTCTTCTTTTCTCTATCTTCATTAATACAGTTACCCAAGTTATCACTTCCAGCCTCCACCTCTACGCGGACGATTTGCAGCTGTATCGACATTTCTTGCTGGCTGATGCGGAATCAGCAATCAATGCCATGAATCATGACCTGGAAAGTATCTATCAATGGGCTAAGTCGTACGGCTTACAGATAAACCCTACTAAGTCGCAGGCCATGATCATAGGCAGCAGATACTATCGCACTGCACTTGACTTGTTAGCTTTGACTCCGTTATCTCTGGGCTGCTCGACCATTGCCTATGCGGAAACAGCTAAGGACCTTGGTGTCTTAATTGACAGCAATCTTTCTTGGCGAGCTCAAGTGAATGAGGTTAGTCGTAAGGTGCACTTTTCTTTCCATTCGCTTAAATCCTTACAAAGCTTCTTGCCGTTTAAGACTAAAATATACTTGGCTCAAACTCTGATTCAGCCGATCATTGATTACGCTGATGCCTGCTATTTGGATGCCACTGAAGAGCTGTTGAATAAGCTCGAGCGTTTGCAAAATCTTTGCATCCGTTTTGTGTTTGGTCTGAGGAAATATGATCATGTTTCTCAGTTCCGCAAGGAACTCAAATGGCTCCCTATTCGTCTTCGCAGGAACACTCGGATATTATGTCTCCTATACAACATCCTTTATAACCCTTCATATCCTAGCTACCTGCACGATCGTTTTTCGTTTACCCGCCCTTCTGATGCTCTGTGTAGATCCCACCTCAGGCATCATCTTAATTTCCCATCCCATAAAACCGAATTCTATTCTAATTCCTTCTCTGTCCACGCAGTACGTTTGTGGAACTCTCTTCCGCCTAACATTAGAGATTGTAAAACTATATTTGTCTTCAAAAAGCAAGTCAAAGAACACTATCTCTCCTCTATACTGTAATATTCTGGATATTATTCATATTATAGGTATATATTTATTTTGTATATTATGTGTATATATTTGTGTGTATGTTTATATTATATAGGTATATTTTTGTTTTAAGTGTTAATTGAAATTTTCCTGTTCTGTCTTTTCTACACACTGTGTCTACATTTCTAATCCAACTTTCCTCTCGCAGGTCTGCTGGAAGAAATTTCTTATGAAATAAGCAGTACCTTTGTGCTCTTTTATCTTAATGTAATGTCCTATTAAGTATTTTGTGTGTACATAAATAAATAAATAAATAAATAAATAAATATATCGTTTAAAATAATCGTTTATTATAAAAAGGGGCACATTTACAATAAAATGTCTTAACAATAAAAATAGAGCACATTTGCTTATTTGCCTGAACTAGGTTGAACCTGTGTTTCAGGCTACAAGGTGCATAAACCTTAAAACCTTAAAATAAATAAAATAACATTACAAGAAAAGTAAGTTCTTTTCAATTAATTTAACTTGTATATAAAAGTAAAATTGATTTTTATATCAAGCTAATACACTTAAACTGGGTCAGAATTTATTGCAAGCGTTAATTTATTTATTTGTATACTGCATTGATGTGCACGTCTGTATGCGATGAGCGCAATAAATGCAAGTCCATTATGTTCTTAAAGGCCTGTTCATCATATCAGAAGACACGATTTGCGACACGACTTGGGTCAGCAACAAGAACGTGTCACTAGTTTCCTTCACGTGATGCCGTTGTGACGCAAGTCTTGCAGCAGTGACTCGAGGCATGCTTAATGGCGCAATTACATTCGGTCGTTTGCCCGTATTGGAGTGATCGAATGACGACTCGATTTCGGGCAAATTATACTAGTCATCGCAATGGCTACAGCAAGCTTACAATTGGGAAAAAACAAACGATGAAGAATAAACTGAAATTCGTCCGAAGACGGGCGTACTCGACCGCGTTCATTTACACTTGCCCGAATGCTTGCTTCGTTGCCCGAATTCCATAGGCAATCGAATTCGCTGTCACAACACGCGATTGGTTCGTGACTAAACAATTATTAAATCAACCCATCGTTTTTGAACCTCGTTTTAACTCAAAGTGTCGATCTAACGTATCATAACAGCCTGCGAATGTAAATTCAATAATAAAAATAATTATCATCTCTCATAAAGGTAAAAAACTCATTAAACATTGTACGCAAAAAAAAACTTTAATAATAAAAGGTACTCAACTGATCGAAAGTATGTGTGACACAGAAAGTTTCGCGACACTCCAAATTGTCACTGACAACCCTAATGAATAAAGTTACCCATCAGATTGGAACTCGCACCGTTTAATTAAAATACTCTAGATTATACTCCAAACTTAACTATTCCGATGGATTCTGGGTATACGTGGAGTTTTTGGGACAGGTAGGGAGGTACAGGCTTTAAATTAGAATTGAAAACATGCTGATGACTTGAAACGGGGTCTGTGGTGACCATAACATAGGTTACGACAGGATTAACTTTAGCCAATTACATATTTTTACAAATCGGGTGCTCGATGAGAAAAATGCTGTGGCTACAGTATGTATGGAACTTTGGCTTAACCCCTGATGGAGTTAAAATTCCTTCTTTAATGCTCAGTTACCATTACAAAAGCCAACCTTTGTACTTCTCATGCTTCCAGACCGAGCAGTTCAGGCGTTGTCTGATAACGAATGAACGCTCCAAAAATAACAAGACTATTCTGTTAAAGTACATATTTTTCCAGACTCAAAGTTCAGAATCAAATGATACGAAGACGTCTCACTACGTTTTTCTTAAGCGTTTTGAGAGCAGTGGAGATATTTTTGTCATAATCTACGAGTATGTATATCTAAAAATTACTTAAGCAAGCGAAGCAACAAAAATACGCCAGTTCATCCATGAATCCTAATCCATTTAGCATTTCGAAAAGTCACTCCGTATCCGGAACCTATTGCTCGCACAAATCGAATTATATTTTAGCTAAATCACGACGGAGCAATATATTGCGTTCTCCTCGCCTTGCATTCTGTATCGCATCGCCGATTGATACCGATTGTAGCCTGAATCGATTCCGGGAGCAATGTGAATGTAGACATGTGAATTATTGTGTTCGTCCTGATAGGCGAATAAAGACGCTATACAATAAAATTGTGGGTTTGATTTTGATTGATATGTTTTTGGCTTGTGGTCAAACCAATGAATGTTATTATTCCTTAAATTTGACTGATTTCCACCGTTTTTAGGGTTCCGTAGCCGAATGGCAAAAAACTGAACTCATATAGATTCGTCATGTCGGTCTGTCTGTCCGTGTATGTTACAGCAACTTTATTCTGAAACTATTAGGACTACACAGTTGAAACTTAGAAGCTCTGTGAAGTCTGTGAATCGCTTTAAGATTTTTACACAAAAAAAAATATAATAACTGAAACTAATAAATATTTTTCGTCAAACCTACACGTGCGGGGTATTAAAAATGGAGGAGAAATGACAATGGCATTGACTTTAAAAATTACATTGAGGTTTCTAAAACCATTTTTTCTCAAAGTCAATCGTTTGAAAGATAGACACTGCCAAAGTGGTGAAATGTGTGTAATTTCTAAAGTAAAAGGAGGAAAATTCTGAAAAAATGTAGAATTGTAGAACGTTAAAAAACTTTCAATCAAAATTGATTTGAATCAAATCTGATGATTAGTTTTTTCATCAAACTGAAGCAGTAACTTTGGTTTTTCATTAACATATTAAGAAAATCAAATTTAGTTTTGCTGCTACAACATATAAATGAGCCTTCAAAATATTTTTATTATATTGTTTGCTGCTACGGAACCCTGTGTGCGTGTGAGTACGACTCTCACTGTTCATCAGGAATTTCACAGTAAGTGAATAGTGGGTGAATTATTTAATACACCTAACCCTTCGGAGATTACAAGTATGATGTTATTTTTTTTTTAAGTGTACAGCTTATCACCGACGAAAGTAAGCTTAACTTAGCATAAAATAACATTCCTAAAATGAAAAAACTGCTCATAATTTAGACACGACCAAAAATAAACGTATCCCGCTCAAGGTTACCCAAAACCATTAGACGCTCACTGAAACCAACAAAAAAAAATAGCAGAACAAACAAGACGGACTCAAAGGGCTCGTATTTAATGCCACGCATATTACCCTAAAAAAATAACCGCTGCTTCCGTTTATAAAGATTGCAGGACGCACGGAAGCGTGGGGCCAAGTTCATACAAAAATTATACAGTGGAGCCGTGCCCGGTTCCCGAGCATAAATTGTTCGTAACCGAGCCTGCCCCTTTTAAAGCTTATTGTTTTTACCTTGCCACGAATGTTTCCCTTATTGGTGTAAAATATTTGCATGCCTGGCACTGTGGAAGCCTTTCCACCTTTTTGTGCGGTGTTTTGTCGTTTGTGCAAAAATCTGGGTCTTGCGTAACGGTGTTTACTTTGGAAATATGATAGGATATAAAAAGATGGCGGTATGCACGTGTAATTTTTGTGGGTTCGCTGAGGTGGAAGGGGCTTTTGTCAAATAAAATGGTGTGGATTTTAAATGTGGGTCTTCCATCTTTTCATAACGTATACCGAAATTGAGGTTTTAATTTTCTAGAAAGCATTCTAATGCCTACTTTTTAACCAGTTTTTTTTTTAAATGGGTTCTCAATCCGGTATGTATTTTTTTTTAAATGTTTGTTACCTCATAATTTCGTCATTAGCAAAACCGATTTCCAAAAAAAATTAAAAATTCTAAAATAACTTGACTTTCGGAAGTCGGTGGCAAAAAAGTCAATGAAACAAACAAAGATACCGACTTCCGAAAGTCAAGTTATTTTACACTTTTTAGTGTTTTTTTCGCTGAAAGTTTTTTTTATTTAACGTACCTATCTATTTCTAAGTTTGACAAATAAATGACTCCTAGAAGTTTTGCTCAAGCAACACCATTTTATCGACATACCTAGTTCTTCAAATTCAAAATATTTCAGTTCACCTACAGCACTTTGAGAATCTTAATTAAAACCCAAAAGCTCTACAGCTGACGACCTTCAATTAATAATTTGATTATTTAAAACCACAATCAAATTCAACATTACAAACGATCCTCACAACCCTTCACAAATCTCACTAACTAAACAATTTAATAACAAAAAGCAACAAACCATATAAAATCTAAGCCCGGAACTTTGTCATCCCAACTTGTCCCATAGTTTCGCAAGAGTTAACTTGAAGAATAATTTGTTTCACAAACTCGCCGACTCAAGAATGTACCTACGGCCATGAATTCTGCGGAATATATCGCTGAAGTTATAATATCAACCCGGTAGGACCCGACGCGAATAATAATATTATAGGGATGGGACGAGCGGTGTGTCACGGATTTCTTCTATTTAATAAAATGGCTAATGATAATAATTAATAAAATAGTGGAGTTTTGTTTGATTGTGAATGGTGTTTTAGACAGGCAGAGAAAAAAATATACTGCGTCTTTTTTAACCGTCTTTTAGAAAATTAGGAGGTTATGTATTCCTCCAGTATCTTTTTTTTAATGTACACCGATTACTCTGTGTTTACTAGGCCGATTTACGTGATTCTTTTTTCATTTAGTAGAAGAAGCCCGCGCGGTGGTTCCATATTAATTGTATTAACTTTGCGTGAGGAGTTTATGAGATATCTCTCTTTAATAGGTACTTTTTCTTCTTGTCTTCTTCATCATCTGGCTAGCCTATTTCCCTTTTGTCGGCTTCCAGTCTAACCGGATGCGGCTGAATACCAGTATTTTACATGGAACGACTACCTATCTGACCACCACAACCCAGTTAGTACTGATTAATGCTACTGGTAGGTAGTACTGGTTACTTTTTCTTGGCCTATGTTGATGATATGATAGTCCCTTAATAACTTCTAGTTACAATGTCAAATTAATTCATGACAATAATTTGTGTGGGACTGCATCTAAAAAGGTTAAAAATAAAAAATAAAACCAAAGACCAAAGGTGACACCATCAACTTAATACCTGAGCTACTACTGAGTACCGCTCAATATTTTTCACAAGCGTTTCTTTTATGACGTAGCAAGCACTAAGAAAGGAATCTTAAGAGTTCATTCCCTAAAGGGATTAAATAAGGGATGAAAGTTTGCATGGAAGTTCGTAATTTTATCAGATGGGAAAACGCATAGGCGCACGACTTGTTACTAACTAAATTATGAGTCTGTTATTGTCTTTCTAACACAAACTATAGTTATAAGATCATACGGATCTACGCCTATTTATTAGCTACTAGCTGACCCGCGCAACTTCGTCTGCGTCACATAAGAGAGAGAGAGAGGAGAATAATTTTCTCCGTTTTTGCAACATTATTCATTGATGCTCCGCTTCTATTGGTCGTAGCGTGATGTTATATAGCCTATAGCTTTCCTCGATAAATGGGCTATCCAGTAGTTCCTGAGATTAGTGCATTCAAGTAAACAAACAGACAAACTCTTCAGCTTTATAATAATAGTATAGATGTGCCACCAATGTGGGCTTTAGTCCACAGGTACTCATAAAGATTTAACTCTCAGACAATAGTCTGTTTCAGGGAATGCATTGGCTATTGCATTACCAAGTAGCAGAGATTTCCCAGCATCTTCAATCCCATCACTAAAGCTCTATGGAGTCCCGAATAGACTACACTACAAATCCTGACCTGCCTCACAGCCTGGAGTTCAGAACTTTCCGTACAAAAATGCTCGCATCGTATTGCAACCATAAATAAATGGATCCCACTGTACATCCACAAACTAGATTTATACAGAACGACTTTGGGAAATCGTTTTCCTTCTTGTTACCGAAAGTGGGGAAGTTTTTTAGGCTGTGGCTTCATTAGGGTCTAAAAAAAAGAATATTTTTTTGCCTCAGTATGTTTGAACATAGATCAATGAAGATAGGAACGGGTTTTTCTCTCTTTGATGTTGATTGACTTACGAGCTCGTATGTTAGATTACATTTGCATGAGGCAACTGAAGTCCTACGAAAACAAGTTTACACGTAAATGCCTAATAACATTTTGATTAATGCCTAATAAAATTTAATAATAAAAAATACCTGTTTTCCATTTACATTCAATAAAAATATTTGCAACACTTTCGTGTACCTATTTATGTAACACACTAACATAAAACAGAGAAAAACGCAAATACTGAAATTCAGCAAAATATATTTCCGGACATTTAAGTCTAAAATATTTATTTTCAATCATAAACCACACTAATATGTATATCATACTTTCATAATATTATACATGCGAAAGGAAATCTGTATGTCTGTTACCTTAATGGATGAACGGCTTAGTATGAAATGAAGGCATACATGAAGACCGTGACCTGGGTAATGGACAAAGGATAATATACAGGATAATATTCATCCCGGTACGGAGTTCCCATAGGACAATTCCCTTCACGCGAGCGACGCCACAAGCAAAAGCTAGTTCAAAATAATTCGAACACAGATTGAGCACATTTTTATACGCGTCGAGTTCTAATACATAGATGATGCTCCAACAATATCAGTGCTCGCTATCGACTAGTTGAAACGTGCGGCTATTTCTAGGGCAGAGTATTTTTACACGCTTTTTGCTGAACACAGCGAAGTAAAATATTTTAAAATACAGTCGAATAAATACATTATAATACAAGATATTCCTGGCCGTTAGTCTGCACAAAATAAAAAGGTTTCTTTTTTCTTTTTTGATTCTATAACCACTAAATACCGTATTTAAAGATAGGCCATAATACTAATCAATCATTAACTTTAATATTATAGTAGCATATTAGGTACAACACTGTCGGTCCAAAATCTGACAGCTCAGGTACGATATTGTAACTGCTTCAGTGTGGTGGTCAATGAGAAGTGACTTCTCTTCTCTGGCTGCAGCAATAGGAGAAACAGCATCCATTATAATTCTTACAAGTAAGCATGAAAACAATCGCCGACACATCTGCATCATTCTATAACCTTCTTTGGCAGCGATCAGTGGCAACCAACGTTTTGCAGTGCAAAGGAATGAAGGATACGTATTGTACTGATACAAACAAACAGGTCGGATTGTTATTGCGTATTAGTAAGTAGCACATTATGTGTAGGTGGTAAGGCGGTGACATCTACTAGAATATTCTAAGAAACTTACAAGACCCTTAACGCAGCCGAAAGGTACTTAAGTTCTCCCCGTCATTGCGATCATTTTTTTGTCCTAGACCATACCTAGGAACCTTCTAGTTACGGAGATATTGGGGGTCAAAGTTACAAGTTTTTTTTTTATATATTGTTTTAGTGTAAGATTTTTGCTTTAAACATCCCCACGACCCCCGTACTATAATAATAATAATAATAAATAACAATAACACTAAACGTCAAGACGTCTTGTAAATTTCATTCCATAATTTTCGTTGATAAATAATTATTTTAAACAGTCTGAAACCTAATCTACCTTTTATATATTATATTTTTTCCGTTTCTAAATAGTACACAGTGAAATGAAGCCTTTTTTTACCAATATCCACCATAGAAAAAAAACTGTGATCAACAATGACGTATGTCATATCTAAAATCGGACTAATAAAAAATGGGATGAGATGAAACAATAATGTTGACGAGATCAGCTGGTCGACGTGCACGCCTACCACCTCCGGACCCGTCGCTCAGCTCCGCCTCGCCGCCGCCGGAATCCAGCCCCGTCGTGAGTGCTGTGATACCGGCCGTGGCAGTCGCGTCGAGCTCGAGCGACGAGTATTTCTCTCCACCGACGTCGCCAACACCTGTACGTCGGCAGGGGAGAGGCCGGCCACCGAGAAGCTTGGGACTTAGGGGCCATCCGGCCCCGAGCCGGGTCCCCGCTGCCGGTGGTTGTGTGCAGCGCATGAGATGGACTCAATCAATAAACGAGAACGTCATGCGCGCATACTACGGGTCTACAGAGGGGGGAACTAACCTCACTGCGTACCGTGTTAGGATGCTGTCTCTGTTTCAGGAACTGGAACCAACCGTCAACGTCTCGGCCCAACGACTGTCGGATCAGGTGCGGGTCATCCAACGCAATCACATGTTGGACGACGCCGCACTTGATAGGCTGCGCTCAGAAGTACTGAGCAACCGTATCGTCTTAACTCCGGCACAAACCGCGGTGCAAGCGTTAGCTATTGACGCAACCCCACCGCGGTCAAACCCTGCTGTTGTAGAGGAGGATGATAGGGTTGCCACGGTAAGTAGCCAGTGCAACGACCGATTGAGGAGCGCACTGGAGGATGCGCTTCGCGAATATCGATCCACTCCTACCGAACTTAGGCCCCGATTACCACGGTTA
Organism: Eugnorisma glareosa; assembly: GCA_947578425.1. Classification (NCBI taxonomy): domain Eukaryota; kingdom Metazoa; phylum Arthropoda; class Insecta; order Lepidoptera; family Noctuidae; genus Eugnorisma; species Eugnorisma glareosa. The sequence goes on from OX387970.1 coordinate 1,412,302, forward strand.
CCCATGCATAAGAAAAATAGGGCGTTGGTGTGTGCCCTGGACTCGCAACTCAAGAATCTTTTCGAGAGTAGCGAGAACCTCGTTGATGCACACTCGATCCTGTACTGTGGGGCTGTTGCGGCATGTCGTGTAGCTAATGTCAAGTTCCCAAATTGTGACGTAGCTACTCGACCAAAACCAACCGTACCGGCCTGGCAGCGCAGGATCGAGCGCCGTATCGACGGGGCCAGGGTACTCATTGGCAAACTATACTGCTTCAGGGAGGGTAATACACGACCACGTGTGATGCGCTTTGTGAGGCGGGCATTCTCGGGGACTGAAATCAGTCCTCAAGAATTCATGTCTCGTGTTACAGAGCGCATCGACTTCCTGAAGCAGAAAGTTTATGCATGGGCGAGCCGTATTCGGCGGTATAAGCGGCGGGTTGATCGGTACTCGCAGAATCGCATGTTCCAGAGCGATGAGAGGTGGGTGTACAGAGCTTGGGAGCGACCCGAGCAAAGTATGACGGACGTATGCCGCCCGGATGATGCCACCACGAGTTCTTTCTGGCACAGCATCTGGTCGGTGCCCGTCCGTCATACTGAGGCTGACTGGATGCGTGATGTCGAGCAAGTGTGTGAACCTATCCCAGAAATGGAACCAATATTAATAACACCTTTGGATGTAGCCAGAGCAGTTCGTCCGTTACCGAACTGGAAATCACCGGGACCGGACGGACTGCACAATTTCTGGCTCAAATGGTTTAGTAGTTCACACACTTGTCTGGCATCTCAATTTTAGTCATCCTTATAGTCTTGGTCTCTACCGCAGTTTTTAACAACAGGCGTTACCCACCTGCTCCATAAGTCAGGTAGTCCCGCGGAACCCAAGAATTATAGACCGATCACGTGTTTGTCGACGGTCTATAAGCTTCTTACATCCATTTTGAGAGCGAAAATCAATACACACATTGACAAAAACTCCATTATGTCTGCCTCTCAAAATGGATGTAGGAACGGGTCCCGCGGTACTAAGGAGCTACTCCTCATCGACATGGCCATTAGCCAACAGGTTCGTCGATCCCGCAAGGATCTGTCGACATGTTGGATAGATTATAAGAAGGCCTACGACTCGATTCCACATACATGGCTCATGAGGGTGCTGGAGTTGTACAAGATAGATGCAACTCTACGCGCCTTCCTTGAGTCGTGTATGGGGCAATGGAGGACGGTCCTTCGATATCCAGGATGTCGACAGATTCAGGGGAACGATGAGCCTGTATGGATTAAACGGGGAATATTCCAGGGCGACAGTTTGAGTCCACTTTGGTTCTGTCTAGCCCTGAATCCTCTAAGTACATTGCTGGAGGATTCAGGTCTAGGCTATCGGTTGAGGAGAGATGGTCAGGTCATATCTCACCTTCTTTACATGGATGATCTGAAACTCTTTGCCCCCAACAAATTGCAACTGATGAAGCTACTGAAAGTAACTGAAACTTTTAGTAGCGCCATCAGGATGGAATTTGGTGTGGACAAATGTGCAGTCATGTATGTAAAGCGAGGGGAGATTATGGAATCCGAAGGAATTCAGCTCTCGGATTCCATACACCTGAGATCCCTCTCCTCATCCGAAAGCTATAAATATTTGGGTATGTCGGAAGCGTTAGGCATTAACGTAACTGACATGAAGCAATCGTTGAAGGAGCGCTTCTTCGGTCGCCTGAAGAAGGTATTAAATAGCCTTCTTTCGGGTGGGAACAAGGTGCGCGCCTTCAACGGTTGGGTCATGCCGGTTTTAATGTACTCTTTCGGCATACTCAAATGGACTCAGACCGAACTCGATACCCTGGATAGGAGAGTCCGTACACTGCTGACTGCAAACCGGATGCATCACCCACGATCATCGGTGATGAGACTGTATATCCCGCGGAAGTGCGGGGGTCGAGGCTTTTTAAACGCGAAGACGCTCCACAACCGCGAGGTATGCAGTCTCAGAGAATACTTTTTAAAAGCCGAGGTGGGTATGCACCGAGATGTGGTCGCAGTGGACAAGGGCCTCACCCCGCTGTCCATGGCTAAAGAGAACTGGCGCAAACCTGTAGTACTTACTACCGATGACCGCAAGGAAGTATGGCAAGGCAAGGAGCTTCACGGGCGCTTCTACCGGGCTCTTCATGGGCCCGATGTAGATTTTCTAGCATCCGTGTCCTGGCTACGTTTCGGTGACCTCTTTGGGGAAACTGAAGGTTTTGTCTGTGCGATTATGGACGAAGTTATGTTGACGAACAACTACCGGAAATATATTATGAAGGACGGGACGGTTGACGTGTGTCGGGCATGCCACCGTCCGGGTGAGTCCATCAGACATATTATTTCTGGTTGTTCTCGTCTGGCTAACGGCGAGTACTTGCACAGGCATAACCAAGTAGCCAGGATTATCCACCAGCAACTTGCCTTGAAATATAAACTTGTGGAATCAGAGGTACCGTACTACAAGTATGTGCCCGACCCAGTTCTCGAGAAAGACCATGTCACGCTGTACTGGGATCGGTCTATCATCACTGACAGGACTATTGTCGCCAATAAGCCTGACATAGTGGTGATAGACCGATCAGCGCGCCGCGTAATGATAATCGATGTTACCATTCCGCATGACGAGAACCTCGTGAAAGCTGAGAAGGAGAAACAAATAAAATATCTCGACTTGGCACACGAGGTTGTCGACATGTGGAATGTGAACTCGGCTATCATTGTGCCGATTGTCGTGACGGCCAATGGCCTTATGGCCAAGAGCCTCGACGACCACCTTTCGAGGCTCTCCTTAGGCGGTTGGATCAAGGGCCTGATTCAGAAGGCAGTACTCCTCGATACGGCTCGCATTGTGAGGAGGTTCCTGTCTCTGGAGCCCTAACCACCGGTAGCTTGGACCCTGCTCCCGATACCGGCGGACCACTATTTTTTATATTTTTAAATGTTTTTTTAATATTAATTTGTTTAGAAATATTTAAAAATGTAATTTATATGTATATATATGAATAAAGGAAATAATAATAATGAAGGACGGGACGGTTGACGTGTGTCGGGCATGCCACCGTCCGGGCGAGTCCATCAGACATATTATTTCTGGTTGTTCTCGTCTGGCTAACGGCGAGTACTTGCACAGGCATAACCAAGTAGCCAGGATTATTCACCAGCAACTTGCCTTGAAATATAAACTTGTGGAATCTGAGGTACCGTACTACAAGTATGTGCCCGACCCAGTTCTCGAGAAAGACCATGTCACGCTGTACTGGGATCGGTCTATCATCACTGACAGGACTATTGTCGCCAATAAGCCTGACATAGTGGTGATAGACCGATCAGCGCGCCGCTTAATGATAATCGATGTTACCATCCCACATGACGAGAACCTCGTGAAAGCTGAGAAAGAGAAACAAATGAAATATCTTGACTTAGCACACGAGGTTGTCGACATGTGGAATGTGAACTCGGCTATCATTGTGCCGATTGTTGTGACGGCCAATGGCCTTATGACCAAAAGCCTCGACGAACATCTGTCGAGGCTCTCCTTAGGCGGTTGGATCAAGGGCCTGATTCAGAAGGCAGTACTCCTCGATACGGCTCGCATTGTGAGGAGGTTCCTGTCTCTGGAGCCCTAACCACCGGTAGCTTGGACCCTGCTCCCGATACCGGCGGACCACTATTTTTTATATTTTTAAATGTTTTTTTTTAATATTAATTTGTTTAGAAATATTTAAAAATGTAATTTATATGTATATAATTGAATAAAGGAAATAATAATAATAATATTTATTTCAGACTTGGTCCATAAATTTGTTAGTAACAATGTTCTTAACCTAGTGTTAATAAAAATACAAATCCAAAGTAGTTAGTAACAATGTTCTTAGCCTAGTGTTAGTACAGGTACAATGGTTAGACACTTGCTCTTGCGTGTAGGCCTATCCAGTGCGCCATCAGTACAGAGTCCCAGCGGCTGGCACACGCGGCCAGAATGGCGCTGGGGCTGCCGCGCACCCGTGCCAACATCGATGCACAGCGCTTACGCATGATGGCATGGAAGCCGTCCACCTGCGCCTCTGCGAACATGCCACTCGCGCTACAGTATCGCGATAGTCCCATCAGCACCCTGAACGCGTTATTATACTGTACACGCAGGGCGTTGTACGTCCCCTGCGTGTATTTAGCCCACAAACTGCACGTGTAGAAGGTCTGACGAAATGCCCGAAATAGTGTGACCTTCACGTGTTCAGTGCAACGAGCGAATCTGCGAGCCAACATATTACAGCGGATACACAACGCCCTACGTTCTCTCTCCACATCCATGTTGTCTTTGAGGTCTTCGGTGACCCAGTGGCCCAGATACTTGAAATGAGAGACTCTGTTCAAAGGTGTACCACAGAGTGAGATGGGTGGTACGTCTGAGAAATGTTTTTTGGGTGCTCTAAAAACCATAACCTCACTCTTCTTCACATTGTATCTGAACTATACAATCCATCCATCTTCTTAAAGTTCTGAGTGCGTTACATTGAGTTCTACTGTAAAACGTGATTTTTCACCCCAAAAAAAGTCGTTTCCCAGCAATAATTTTTGGGTAAAGTTACATAGTTTGATGTACAGAATGCTTGGTTGACGGCTTCGTTAAGAGTCTTGTTACATCCTGTATGATACTGTGTTAAATAACTTACTGTAATCAAAGTTATATTGGTATAATTGGTATACCTACTTCAACTAAAAATCATTCATCACGCCTGTAATCATCGAAGGGTTAAGTAGAGGTGTACCTGCAATACAACCACACTTCGCCCTTTATGTTTTAAGTCCATGTTATAGGAGGCGAGTCCATTGTCATCAACCGGCCATAAATCCAGACTCCGCAATGCTATTGAGAACACCCTGATGGAATTTTCCAATAACAATTTGTCTGACCCGGCAATCTAACGCAGGACCAAATGATCAGCAGTCGCGCCTTTGGGCATTAAACCAACGAGACACACGACTTCTCGCACACACACACTCCTATTCTACGGACGCTCATAAGCATTTACGTACAAACACTCCATTAACCAACCAGAAATGCAATCACCAAACAACCATAGCCCTCTCCTAATCACAGGGAATCCGGCCCTAATCAGGCTGCTCCCATAATCCGGCCGAGGCAATCATCATACCGCCACTGAATATGTTATCAGCTAATATTTATGAGTTCTCTTTGTGGGTCGCGGTTAATTATCAACGAGAGTAATTGACGCGAGCGTGTGCTCTTGAATTAGTGAGAGGGGCTGGTTGCATAGGAGAGAAAGTAAGAAAAAGGAAAGAAAAAAAGTGTAGCAATATTTATGTACAGAGCTACAAGGCTGCTGGGCCTTCTGGGGCTCAAATTCTGTTGTTTAATGTCGGCTGATCATGGCCGTCGCCGTCAGAGTCACACAACATATTGGTTTGTACCATTAAACACACAGTTACACAGCAAATAGGGGGATATATATAAGCACACGTTTGAAGAAAATATCTGACTCCAGTTCAGGGTGTTTATTTTAAGATAGGCGAACTAAAAATGTCCTATCATTTTCAATACAACGGCTTTTAAACACAGAAATTCAAACTGAGGTTTACCTCTTTATAGACCCAATGAATTATATTTACTTTTCTTATTGCAACAATAATAAAGATCTTTATGATGCAAAATTATAGGTAAAAGAACTGCGTAGGGACTGTAATCTTTTACTTGGTTCTCTTGTATGCCGACGACCACTAACGAAGGTGACATTGCCACAGATTAAATAAATATTGGTGGCAAAATCATTACGTCTACAGCCAGATGTTTACACATAATCAAGATTTTATTCAGCTCACTTCATTGTTCAATGTTTTTCATTTTACAAGCTGTGCTCGCGGCTCGGCCTACCTCTTTAATTTTCTGAGAATTCAATGTCTGTTTTCACTTACGTTTCAGTGCGATTGTAAGCTTTCATTTAGGTGTCGTCTACGTAAATGAAGGCTTAACTATAAGAGTGCTGCTTGATTTTGAACCTTTGACGCTGATTTGTTGCAAAGATTTCGCCCATTACACTTCATTAGTCTTTATCCACATACGAACCTATCTTCTTTTCTATAAGAACTTGTTACTCTGCTCATACAAAAACACCTTTCAAGTTGACACTGCTAACTAATCTAGCGAACTAAGTTATGCAGCTTTGGGTCGGCAATGTTTTGATTTAATTTGACTACACATCCCGTGCTGTTGGTTCAACGCTAGTGTTGTGGGCTCATCTAGTCTAAAATGTACCTACCTAGTAGCTAGTTAACTGCTGTATAGCACCCGGATAATACGTACCTACATGAACTCACGGGTTTGGCCCGTGAGGGTAGGCAGAAACTACCAGAACGCCTCGTTATTAGGACGCTTACGTACTTCTTCCATTTGCTTCATCCACGTTCATACATATGGCCATACATGTACACCGGATGCGAGTATGGTTTCTTTTTTCGCAGATATCTACACATTATTATACAGCATCGAGTTTTAGAGAAAGACTCACACGCAGGCCTGTGACAGTGACGAGCATTGGAATATTCTTATATCTTTTGTGACAACGCTCTACAATGCCAAATTTTTAGTCTTTATTACGCTACTCTAAGAAGATACATAGGCTGATAAAAAACTCAAGGACACACAGTTCCTGTTCTACCTTAAGATCCATCTACGTCAACTACGTCATGCTATTGTGTGTGATCGTCATGGCCGGGGCCCAAAGATCTAGGCGAGGTTGGGTTAGGTTTAGATCTGTTAAGTTATGAAGGTGTTTGAACTATATCTGCTAGACTATTTAACTGTAAGTAGGCTCTAACAATTTCAATTAATTACTAAGACAGAAACCTCGAAATTCCTTCAAAGGAAATATTTTAGCAACCCTTTTCATCACACTTTGTAAAAAAATCTCAATTTTATAAAACCCTAATTAGGAGAGACAATAAAGACTGAAGAAAGTTCTAGTACATACTTACGAAAAGAAAAAGTGGCCTATTTTTTGGTTTTTGCTAAGCACTGGGGTTCCGTTTAGAGGTTTACGGGTAAATTAATTAAGGGGGGAAGCGAGGGGGGTATTAACCCTTAAAAACCCGACACCACCGCTTACGGGTGAAGATAACATGTGGAACGAGGAACTGGGGATGAATCCGGTGGGTTGGGCAATTACAAACAGGTTAAAGTGTAATGTTTTCAGCTGATTAGGGGCCCAAAAAATAATAAAATGTGTTTAAAATCACTGTGGGCGTTTAGCTTATCACATCGTACTTATTTAATAGCTCATTAATAACATGAAAAACAAAATGAAGCGTGCCGTTGTATTACATCGGCACGCTATTTTGTTTATTTTGTTTCTTAAGTCTTTTTAAGATACATTTGCACGTTTTTCAAACCGAAATGGCGCCGGCTATCCTATCTGACTGTTCCTTGAGAAGAAATGCCGAAACAAACTCACAGACAAAAGTGGTATTACCAAAAATATATAGTTTTCTCAAACAAAATACGGTAAAGTATTGGCCACGTAGCGCGGGTCTAGTGGTCCATCTCCACCACACACCGACTTCCTAATACTTCGGCTGGCCGCCTCAAGTTTGAACGAGCCCGTCCGAACGACTGTGACCATAAATGCTCTTTGTTTGGAATCTATGGCAAAATACACCTAGAGACATTAAATTCCAGCATCTAAAAAACAACCAAACATTGCGTTAATTTAATGTCAGTCTAGGAATTAGTTTCTATAAGGATACACGAAAGACATTAGTAATTTTGAAGTGTCTTTATCATTAGGAAAAGTATGAGAACTTTATCACACCATGTGAAAGACAATTAACTTAGGTACAACGCTGCATTATTGATTATAAAGAAAGAAAGAAAAGTATTTATTAAACTCGCACAGGGAAAAACAATAAAACAAAATTAAATAAACGACAACACGATAATTATAACGACAGTTTCAAAAACAAACCTCGTGTTTCTGTGTTTATTTTTTTCTAATAATAATAAAGTTTTTTTTTAAATGAAATGCCGTTTTTTTTCCGGAGTATTAAATTCTGAGTATTTTGATATGACGACGCTTTAAGAAATTCTTTGTAGTTTTATTGAAATACATGAATAACTAAAATATCCCTACACTGTGTTGATGTGTGTAAGTATATGTCGGCAAAATAACATTAGTTTGGATAAAAAAAAATAGTATGGAATAGCTCCTAAAGCCAATTTCAGTAATTGTCAAATGCCCAAGTGCCCTTTGCACAAATCAATGCAGTACCTACCTACATACCTATTTCCAACTAATTCTATCCCTCGGCCCACACACTTTATGGTGACCAGCGAACAGTCCAGGATTCTAGTCACGCGCCGGCCCGAATTGAAAGGTGGCGAAGATTGAATAAAGATGGCGCCCAGCCCTTATCAAATCATCCAGCCTGCGTTTGAAACGAATAAAAACTGATTTCGTTATCACCCTTAATTTTGTGCGTATGTATCACACTGTCCAACGGAATGCTGAGATTGTGAAGGATTTTTAGATGTTATTCTGTACCTAAGGTTTTTGTCGACTGCGTTAAAATAGGCTTCAGATTTCCGATTCATGAAAAAAAAATTGTATCTCTTCATACATGCATCGAAACAATCTGTTTACTGTTGCATAGGATTTTGTTTTTTTACACGAATCGGATTTGAGTTTCCATAAAAAAGTTGTTTAATATTATACTAAATTGCACCCTGTATAACTGAAAACTTGACGAACTGAATACGTGAAAGCTCTTGAACGTTCATTTCTATTTTTACGCGACTGTTATGTTATTTAAGTTATTTTTTGGCCCTACATAACGTAACGTAACATGAATAAGCCTGGGGGGGTTACCGGGACGTCTCAAGTGGGAAAGAGACGGAACTATACAAGATGTCATGGTAGACTACTAAGGATACATTATGTACCTAAGTAGGTATGGTTGAAACTATGGAAGGTAGGTTTAATTAACGGTTAACCATTATGTATTGTTAACATTGTACCAAAGGACTATGCATTATTATTGCATTGTTTCAAAACATCTGTGCATAGTGCAAACATCAGGATTGATACTATTGATTATGATATATTTTAATACGGTTTACCAGGTGTAAACCGACCCTTCACGAAGCCGTCAAGCATTCTGTACACCAAACTAAGTAACTCTACGCAAAAAAATATTGCTGGGAAACGTTTTTCTTTGTTGGGGTGAGAAATAACAGTTTACGATACAACTCAATGTAACGCACTCAAAACATTGTGCTGATGGAAGCATTAAGTACAAGGGTCATGGAGGTATTTAAATCTATAAAATTTAAAACCTGTAAAAAAAATTGTACTGGTGAAAATGTTTAAATTTGACCTCCAATATCTCAGATGACATAACTTATGAAAATGAGTGTCGTATGAAGTGTGACATTAAAAGACGGTAATATTCAGTGCCTTGAATGTTGTGTTTGTAATGAAAATTTTTAGAGCGTTAGCAGGCCAAATGTCAAATGGATGAACGAAGTACAGAAGATCGCGCGGGAAATCGGAATGAAACTCGTACAGGGACCACAAGGTACCAGGGAAGCAGAGCAAGAAAGGAAGGAGGTCCTGTATTAAGCACTGGCTGGAACAAGGCTGCGAGTGATGATGATGAATCAAAAATTTCCTGCCTATCGACTTTCAAAAATATTGAAAACTCAAAACAAAATAGGAATCTTATATCTTGTAATTGTATTAACTGAAGTTCAGGAGGAAATCCCGAGCGACGCTAAGTTGAAGCCATGTAAGCAATAGCAATAAACTGCTGTGTTTTATAATGCTGTGCTGGCAAACGATGTTATACGAACACTGCACTATCTCATTCTCCTATGAGCTAGCTTTACGATCACATCCACTGTTTAATATTTCTACACACTAACCTATTGTTATGAGCCACTCCTGGGGCAAGCTGTATTTGGTGCTGATGCAATTTTACCGGAATTTAGGAGGCCAAAGTGGTGAATAATCGCCAACTACCTCCTACAAAGAAGAGGGGCCTCTATCTCATCAGTGGGAACATTATGGGCTGATTATGCTATTTTCGGCAGTTATGCAGATCGCGATAGGTGAACTTAAAGGTACAAAAACACATCAATTTATTTAAGATCTGGTTATTTACATTATTTGCAAACTACAAATCTATAATCGATAATAGTAATAAAAATACAGGTATCAAAAAGGTTACAGGGCGTCAAAAAATTCGTCCACATCGCTGTCAACAGGAAAAGGAAGGCTGGTAGCATTCCCACGTTGTATATCAATGCTGATTCTTTGGTCAAAAAATAGGCCCGCCCTCTGGTCACGTGAAGAGACTAACCGCTTGGCGATTTCCCGAAATACTAGGTGAGCACTCGGTCCCCATGGCCCTAGTGTTTCATAACTAACGATTAAATTATTGTACGCAAATGCAATAATGTTATAATAATGTAACCGTTTGAGGTTTTCAGCACCTGCAGCAGCCGCCCCAAAAAAAAACACATTGATTAGCATTTCATGTCATGGAATTCTAACAAACATGAAATGACTAAGCTTTTTCTTTAATAATCAAAGCAGCAAAACAGCTGTGAAAACACTTTGAGGCTAAGCTATTTACCATTTTCTCGTAAGAACATCACTGATCGCTCTACCAAGCAGTTCTTTGAATTGCCTTTCATTTGTTTTCTTGGAAAGGAAGGAACTACAAGTGCTGCAGTGTACAGCATTTGCGTCAACATAGTACGTATCTATTTAGATATAAGACGTGGCTACGAGGCTGTTGCTTTTCTAGGTAGATACTGTACTAACACCTGGGCTGCACTACTGCCGAGGTCACGCAGATAGGTCAAGTTACTCACTAAGATATTCTTCGGGAACCTTGTTACTTTAGTAAAAGTTGAAGTTACTGAGGTTTCAAGAGATCTTCAGTTATTAATACAGAAGTTAAGGTTCTGTCAAAAGTATACGGACAGATTGCGGACCGGATGTGGTCACCGAGGACACCGACACTGAGTTTGGAATGCCCTTGTAGAATATCAGGTAAAATAGTCTTTATGTGATAGTAATAGTCTTAAATGATCTTAATGTTTGCTGGAATACTAATCATTAAACTAAATTATGAATTGTAAAGCCTTTAACGAAGATACGACGGGTACTTCGTCTGCTATGTTATATTCAGCTGTTCATTAAACCCAAATGTTATCTCTGTCATTATCTCTGAAAATTGGGTGTTCCTGGTATTTTAATCATTTAATTTAGATTCATTCACTCTTGTTCAAGATCGATCTCTAAAGAATTATCTGTTTAAACAATTTCATCTTTGAAAACCAAATGTTTTTAAGAAACTGCCTATAAACCAAATAAATAGGTCATGTAAAAGCCAGTGTAAAATTAAAAATACTCCGGTACTATGCATCATTTATGATAAAAAAAACTTTTGCAACTAAATAAAACAATAGCCACAACTGCGACTCAGTGAAAGCCATGAAAAAATTCACGGAAAAGCTCAATTCTAGCGCCACAGTACAGCATTTACAGTAAGACAGTTCTTAAGATCACTGGACCCGGCCGTAAAAATATTACGGCACGTCATGCTTTCGAACATTAAGTCTCTTACTTGGGAGTTCTACCGGAGTCACACGTTATTACTTAATATGTCACCTACCTATACCTAGGTACCTATGTTGTATGTAAGGTAGGTACTATGCCCGAAAAAATATATTGACGTTTTGTTTATACACCTTTAGTTGTCGTTTTTATTTTGCAACTTTTTTTATTTCAATATTTTGGGTTGATTTTAATGTTGTACCTAATATATTAATATATATAGTACATGGGCTACTATAGGCGATTATTATGATAACGAATCAATTGACATTTCATTCATCAAAATCGGCTCAGTAGTTTAGGCACTACGGTAGAACAAACAAATGTTACAAACATACACACATTTATAGTAAGCTAAAACCATAGCCCTTCCTTTTAGATACGTCGTAGTTGGGTCTGATTTAACCTACTGTTAGTTATGTAACTACGCCATTGCACCGCGCACGGCAGGCCGCCCGGGATTTGTCCCGGACGCGGGCCGGACGCGAGCTCATCTGGCGCCGCTCTGGCTACTAAATATTGTATAATAATAATAAGCGCACAAAATATTACACGATTGCCTCATTGGTTCAGTCACTTTTTAGTTGAAAGTAATTTTATTTTTTTTGTTAAAGTTAGCAGGCGCTGCATGTAAAATACTGGTAGCCATTACGCTGCATTCGGTTAGACTGTCAGCCGACTGCAACACAGCTTGGAAAATGCGATAGTGATGAGAGATAGCACATCTTTAGAGTACGAATTCAGATCAAAGGAATGTAGACGGAATGTATTTTTTTGACTGTAAGTTACCGATTTAAATGTATCTCGACACAGCAGCAGGTGAAGTATGTGATGAACCTTGATCCCTGTCATCCTATGCGGTACGGCAGCCTAGTGTGGACGCCATCGCCAGTCTCTCACAAAGGATCATACTTTGCATTTCTCGTAAAAATGTTATTCTTACATTATATTATTATTTATTATGTTTCATTTTCAAATCAAACATACACACATGACATAGAAGTTCAAGTTTCACTCAACGCACTCATTTCGTTTTTTTCTCAAGTCCTTTGATAACTTAACTACCTACCGTGCCAATTGATGACTTGAGCTTTGATTATATAATGCATTATAAGTTATTAACTTACTAGTGCGCGGATTTGATTCCTGCGCGGCACAAATGATTGTATTTTGAAATAAACTTCTATCAATGCAAATACAACCAAAAATATACGACTTCTGCTTATCTCTTTCTGCAAGAAAGATGCACTGGATAGCCGGATCGCTCCGTGTGCGGCCCCCCGCGAGGCTCGTCTGCCGCACAGAACTAAATTGTTAACTCACAGCCTTTTAAAACATCCAAACTTTTGCCCGCCGAGAACTTGCCGCTATGTGGATACGCTAACCGTGCTTTGGTGGCACAAAACGGGAAAACATATTTGCCACGAGCCACACGCATCTTGCTACAGCGCCTGTGGAGGAAACGCGGAAATGAGACGTACTTGATAAATGTACCAAACTAGACATATTGATGCATTTTTTCTTGACAAGAAAGTGGTCATACTTTACGGACATCTCGCCAGACTGGAAAGTGAAACATAAAAAATGTAGGTAACACTAAACTTACGTCGATATTTTTGTCCACCAATGTATCATAATAGACATACTTAGGAACTTGGCACGAAAGGCAACAAGATTTATTTTTATTTACTTGTAGAAATCAAATCCACACAGACATTGTACTACTTTATACAACGCAGATAAAACCAGTCAATAGGAAACTGTCTACTCATAAGAATAATATACACAAAAGGCTTTTCAAGTGCGCAGTTCCTATGAATACACTAAACTTATCATTATGTGATATTACATTGAATAAATGGTACATTTTTACTTCTGGCTTACACTTCATAAAAGCAGTATGTATTTGTATTGTATCTAAATCAATTATTTGAACTAATAAATGATATCATACAATAGTTTGTCGGAAGGCTATTGTGATATTATAATTATTGTGTGTTGTAGGTGGATATTATCTATGGTTGTACTTGTCGGGTCTCCCACTTACCTCAACCTACCCATTGAAGTCGTTTTAATGCTGAACAAATATTGCTTACGTTACAATAATACGTTATACATTTTCGCCCAATAGAAGATAATAATGTCTTGATAGTACTTTGTGTTGCACCTGAATTTGATCTTGAGGCACAGATTCACTGTACTCCGTATGCCACAATAGCTTTCAACCATAGCATATTGCTTCAACCAGGCAGGGTGGGATTAGAATAGCCCCACCCCGAACACTGTTTCACTGAGTAGACATGGACTCCACCAGTTCTTTAGAGTTTTTAATTGGAACTTGGTCAATTCACTAAAAAAATTCAATCTCAAAGTCTGTATTTGTTCCCAATAAACTAAGATTGTCTTCCTTAGTCCTTAACTCATAGTCACCGTAGCTCAAAACTTGTAACAAAGTTACAGCAACCGAAGTACGAACTATGTGTCTAATTAATAGAATGCGCTCTCTAAGTGAATTGTTGATTCATTTGCTTGAACTTGCTGCTCAAACTTCAATGTAAAATAACTAGGAAAGGCGGTTTCGATTGTGTGGTAGACTTTGTGGCAGATGTTTATTTTGTTTAGTAAAATTACGATGCTTGAAGAATATTTGCGATGGTTATGTTGGTAGGGGTGCCAACCTATAGCAGTGGACTATTATGTCACTGCTGTTTTTTCTCTGGTGTTGCATCACTGTCAAAATTATATAGATCCTTATTCTTGCCTAAATGAGTCTGACAAGCATCTTAATAGGGGGTATCGTATTACTCAGTTACTGGGTTGTGACGTCAGATAGGCAGTCGCTCCATGTAAAGTACTGATATTCAGCTGCATCAGGTTAGACTGGAAGCCGACCCCAACGTATTCTGGGAAAAGGCTAGGGAGATGATGATGTCATCAAGTCAGTCAAGATTTTGACTACGTAAGGTTATTGCTAGGTTCTTGCTGTCAAAGGTAAAAAAAACTGAAAGGACTGCACCTACTAGAATGAGGGCTATCGTTTTTGAGCTCACCAGATGGCGCCACTGTCGAGTAAGATAATGTCAATAATTCTATTTTATACTTTAAAGTACCAATAGCTTTATAAAAAGTTTATTTTATTACGTCTACCAACATAGTGTAAACTTCAGATACATACTTACAATATTCTGCCTAAAATTAGCGAGCACGAAGCATTTAAAAATCATTTTACCTCCAAGTACTAACAAATAAGATCCTAAATTGCTACTTAAAATCTTCAAGTCATAATTAATCAGGAAGGGCTCAATGTAGACCACAATCGTGAATATTATTAAAAATAGGTGATAAAAAAGCACGTAACGCGTGAACACTTTATGCATCTGACATTTCGGTGACCTCGCGCTACACTAGCGCCTCTAGCGGCGAATTCATACGAAATAGCCCCCATTGAAACTAACCAACGCCATCTTTAATTTTCAATACATTACACAAAATAGTTTCAGAAATGTTTGCCAGGAGATCTTTGTTTCTCGTTAGAAACTAGTTAGCTGAGCTAGCTAATCATAATCATAAATCTTTATTTTTCTCGACATCAAAAATTACAGGCACTGTTTTGTGGCACAATCTTATATAGAGAAAGGTGTCTGAAGTAGGAAGGTCCTGAGTTACAGATCACCTCTCTGGCTTATTATAACATTCTTCACTCTCACTTCCCATAGGGAGTGAGAGTGAAGAATCGAGACATATCTCGATACTATGTAGTACATAGTGAGAGAAGTTCAGAAGTTACCTTTGACTATCAGTAGCTACACGTGGATCAAGACAGCACACTCTGTAACTGATTGTAAAATTAAATTGGGGTCAGCTTCCATCTGATTGGATGCAGCTGAACACTAGTATTTTAAACTAGCTGTTGCCCGCGGCTTCGCTCTCGTTTTGGTCGGAAATTATTCCACGGGCACGTTGTAAATATAGCCTATGGTTCTCGGGGATAATGTAGCTTCCTATTAGTGAAAGAATTTTCAAAATCGGTTCAGTAGATCCAGAGATTACTCCCTACAACCTCACAAACTTTACCTCTTTATAACATTATTAGTATACATGAAGCGACTGCCTATCGAACCTCCACAACCCAGTTAGTACTGGGTATTACAATAACCCTTGGTAAAACTAGTTATCAGACTTTTGGGCGACTGACTAGGTACCTGTAACGACTGTCAAAGATCTACAAATGACAGCCAGGGACCAACGATGCACGAAGGACACTCGGTATGAAATGGATGGTCACCCATCCACGAGTCAACTTTGGCAAGCTCGCTGCTTAACCTAGAAGGAGAAGATTGAACCGTGCGGCTGTTAATATTTAGCCGCGAAATTCTTACTTAGTAACCAAATAAGCCAAACAACTCATAATCATTGCTTAGCAGTTTATCAAACAGAAGAGCTCCATTGCAAAGAAAATTCAACATTAAAATTACGAATACAAAAGCCCTATTATAAGTAATTCTAAAGCTATTTATTTCGCAGATTACATATAATTGAAGTGTATTGTCTGCGTCACAAAGGGGACGGCCCACTTTCGAACTTGTACTGTAATCGTTTTATTCTGAACACTTGGCGAAGTGCGAACAATGAACGCTGCCCTTTTCAGCCTGTGAGTAAAAGAATACGCGCCACGGTTATTATCTGTGAAGAAAGTTTGAGAAGTCTGGGAGATGTCTCGGTTGAATAGATAAGAGGTACATGAATCTTTTAGCGCGTGGCAGTAATCAAAATTAAGTCTGCCATCTTGTTTTTTCAATACAAATTCATGAATCACTTTCGCGAATGTTTATCAACAACGCTACAACCTTCATTGTACATTCATTTATCCGCGAAAAGATCCTTGTAGCACTATAGTCATACTATTATTTATTATTTTGTATTGTAACGGTGTTTCTCAAGAATTCTCAACACGTAGGCTACTTAAAAATATAACGTATCAGTTTAAATTGTAAAAGAAAATGAATCTATCGATTAGTCGATAGGTCGATTAGATACGCTGGTTTAAACAGACATAATAAAATGACGAACGATTTAATAAGGCATCTCGTAGCTTTCTTTGGTTTCCACCGGAACAAAGTAGATATTATAAATTGAAAGAATCCCTAAAAAACTTCATTCGGATTGTTCGTTACGCTGAACGCAAAAGTTTTATAATTTTCTTGTCACTGCCAGTCAAACGAAAAGATTGCGGAAAAAAAGAGTTTTTTCTTCAAAAATAAGCAATTCTTTTAATCAGTACCCGTCCGCGATAAAACTCTGTACGTACTGTGAAATTTTTCCGCAACTTATCCGGAACAGTTTCGACCCCGGGAGCCCGGTCCCTTTAAAACGTGTTTCACGGGATGGAGGCTCCGCCCCGGGACGTGTTTAGAGCGCTTTAAAACTTAGAAAATCCCCCTTTTTGAATTTGTGCTAACGTACTGCTTCTGGCTATGAGAGGCGAAGCGATCCTGATATTTTCACGATAATTTCAAGAGAATTACGACAAGCTTGGTGAACTTTTCTTTATAAACTCATTTTAGGATTCTTAGCTTGAATCTACCTACCTATATTGTCTAATGTTCTAAAACAGTGAAACAGTCCGCCCCTGGAGAATTCATTGGAAAAACACAAAGAAGGTTTAAACAACAAAAAAAAACAGATTTTTAGAAACTTTATTTGCCTCTGACTGTGTAAAATTAAATAGTTATTTTAATAAAACCAAACAAACAAACAAACGGACATCTCAAGAGGTACTTTTACTGACTCAAATTGAGTGGGTGGATCAAGGGCTTGATAAAGAAAGCCGTAGTCCTTGATACGACACGCACTATCATTTCCAATGCCTTTCAAAACTGGTAAAGAAAATATGGTTTTAAATAAATATTTGTTATAAAAAATCAACTGCAATAAGAGTAAAGGACTGATTATCGTCTCCTTTTTCTCGTCAACATGAATCTTTGAAAAAATTACAGCACCCAAGCTGTCTCTGAATAAACATCTTTAGCTTGGAACAAAAAACTGAACAATTTCTTACGAAAGCACTTTTTCTTTCCGTAATATTCTTTAAAAATTGCCCTGTCTCTCTGCAACAAGAGGACGCAATCATTAACTTCGAATAATGTTAAGCAGAGAGGAAAGTTGTTAAACGCCTGCACAAACACAATAGCAACAAGTTTCACCCCGGCGCTCTGTCAGCCATTGTCAGCAGGCGTCCGTCTCGTGCCATTGCATAACTTAGTGCACCCCATAAAGTTCTTTGATTTCACGGCCATTTGTTTTTATAACTTTTACTATAATTATGTTTGGCTTTCTTTGGATAGAAGATATGGCTAGCCTCTGCCGATAAATATTGTAAACAAGATGTCGAACAAGTCACCACAGCAAAGAAAATGAAATTAATTTTGAAGAAAGTTTATCATCTAATTAAAGTTTTTATATAACAAAAGAACAATGCTGTTTAACGTTTTCTTGTTGGTTATTGTGAATATTTGCGACATCATTTGCGATGAGGAGGAAAAGCCTATCGGTGCCACGAAAGAGATGGACTATTCGGTTTTAGCGGGAGAAGCGGAGAAGCATAAGAATGACATATTGGCTTTTTTGAACCAGACACATGTGAGGGAACAATATAAAACGTTATATAACTGCCTGTTGGCGAAGTTAATCGAAGGTAAGCTGGGCGTATTGTTGTTGTGCCGACAATAGGCGACACGGTTAGTTAAAGATTCGAAGAAACAAATTAAAAGTTACGAACATTCGTTCGCGAATCGATCACGATGTCAGTAATGTTTAATTTAACTTTTATTATTTGTTGGAAGTTCCTTTTGTTGTTTTTTATTTAGACTTTCTTATCTCTTTGCTAAAGATAACAAGCGCGATATTAGATTTCGAAACAACTTGGCTTTACAAACGTGTTTTGTTTTATTTGTCTGATTGTATCTGCTGAACGTGGGCGACACGCGAGTTATTAATGTGAGGTCAATGATCGTTATTTGTAAAACTTCGGAAAATAATGACGACTAAGTTTCTTTCATATCGGTAACATATCAATGAATACAAACACACACACCCATGCACAGTAGCTGAAATCACATCTACGAGGAGACCCAAGGTAGAGACTATCTGTCCAGTTTCGGGCTCACTTGCGAATAATGATTTGTGAATAACCTAGCTGTATGTAATATTTCAAACGACTGAGTTAACTACAAAATCTTTGCCTACTTAGAGGGAAGGAGGTTCTTAAAGTGATATTCACAAACTTAGGACATAGAGCCGTAATGGCACACGGTGGCCACACTTCATTTACTGCGAGAGACACTGGCCCCTAGTGGGCCATTCACGCCAAGTTTTCAGTTACTATAATTAGTTTTCAATACACTTATTATAGGTACTCGAAAACTGGCTCTTATCGCACTACGATTAGAATCAACATGCAATGTATTTCACATGCGTGGATTTTTAATATTTTTCCGCACACGTGTGGAAATAAAAAAATTCCACAGAGAATTTTAATATTGGGTTCAATGACTATAGCTGTCGCGGCGGTGATAGTTTCTTAAATTGTGTTTATAAATAGAATATCATAGATTAACACGATTATTTCAAACAAATATTTACTTTTATTAATAAATTAACGTTTATTTGTGTTCTAAATTCAAAAATAATTTGAATGTTGTATTCTTCATATAAGGCACCTTTGCTTCTTCTTCAACCTGGCGAAAGCAAAGCGCGGAAAAAAGCAAATGAAATCATGTTTCTTAATAATTCCTGACAAAAATACTTTCCGTTCTAATATTTTATTTCTTCGAAAGTGTATTGAAAAACGTCGTTTGATACGCGTGGGCATTTGTTACTGCTGTTCTCGTTCCGTAACACCCTCGCTTGCAGAACAAAGTCTCCCCACTTATATAAAAATGTACTATTATCTTATCGATATGGTAAAAAGATATGACATAGCTTGTCCAGGAGCAGATTTATTTTTATACTAAATGCGGATGTCCTACGGGTACACCTGAGGCCAAAGGGTTTACAGGCGAGACGGTACATATCGTCACACCTGTAAACGTCGTAGACAGTAATAATACCTACATAGCTATGTGCATGTTCTGATGTTCAGGGTTACTAAACAATATTTGTTAGTTCCAGATGACGGTCACTCAAAACCAGAAAGAAGAGGTAACACTTTTTTAAAATGTTACCTAATGTATCTGTTAGACTAATTTCTCAACTGATTTTAAATGAAGATGATGTCGATCAATAAAAATCATGCAGCTCTTCGACTATGACAAATCTAAGGTAGCCTTTACAATTGCGTTCCCAATGGCAAAACATGTTGTCAAGATTTTAACTAAGACAAGAGTGAGCTGTAAAGAGTTAATCATGTTTCATGCGATTGTTTCGCCAGTGGCAACACTGAGTTCATCGTCATTCGCCTGCCCTTATCCCAATTTATTTTGGGTCGGTGAAGTATGACTTCTTCTATACTTCTCTATTACTCTTCATTTCAGCAATCACCTCCTTTCTAGCCATATCATCCTACACACAGTCATATCTTAAAACCGTGACAATGCACAGTTACAAAACCCAAGAGACTCACATTTCTATCTGCAGTTCCAGAGCTGATCATGCCCACCTCCACGCGGCGTATCGTCTCCGGACGCAACACGTCCATCGCGGCGGTACCCTGGCAAGTCTCTCTTAGAGAGAAGACCTACCCCATCTGTGGAGGCTCGGTAGTCACCGATGTGTGGCTACTCACGGCTGCTCATTGCCTTTTAAGGTAATTTTAGATACAGTTTAAGTTGCCAGACATTTTAAGTTTAAGTAGGTACCGATATTTTAATGTGACGATATTAGCATGATCCGGTTTTTGGAAGCCTATACCAGTCTCTGCTGTCGTCAGTCATACCAATTAGACGTAATTACCCGTTAGGCGTCAGCCTAACGTCAAAATTACATACGATAGTCCCCAAAACGCCCGCTCTTCACCACTTCTAATCTAGTCTAGGAAGAAGAAGTGAAGTGGCACTACAAAGTCTCCAGCAACACCTGTCTGAACAAATCTAATGTCAGCTGTAATTAATTGGTGTCGTTCATGGACCAGTATAAGTTGTGATATAAATCTATCTACATTATTTATTTACCATTGCATTAAAAAGTGTTAACGGCTACTACATTTTTCACATATCACAAACGAGGAATGCAAATACTGCAATTTCGTTACGCAAATTTTGAAAATTTTAACTGCAGAATTGATCGATCATCAAACATACACCTAGAACCCGAAACTAAACACCCAAGAGGGAATAAAAGCAAAAACAATAAACAGCCAACAAAACCAGCGAGCTAGAGGAGCCGCGAACTACTTGAAATAAATTCACGCAGTAGGTACCTACAGTTTTTATGGCCCACCCCTAGCGAATTGCGTTCCTTTCGCCAATTTCAATTTATGCCCTAGCAGCGCTGTAGGGCTGAGTTTTTCCGATGCAAAATAGCAATCGCCAGAGGCCATGGAACAAAGCAGCCACAGTTTGTTAGTGAGGTAGTGTGTCTCGAGGGACTTTACGATTGCTCCGGAGAAATTTATTGTCACCCACTTGGAAAGCGATACGTTGCTGGCAAAATGTTGGGACATGTTCCAGTTCAATATCCTTCGTATTACAATTGAGATTGTTTCTTGTTATGTGTTTTGCGTAATAGGTTTATAGGTGATGGTTTTATTTGCTTTTGTGATACCTTCTGATCTGTGGTTTTGCTGGTGCTAATTGCTATAGGTCGCTATATGACTAGTTGGCTGAGTTGGTTGGGTGGGTAGCGTGGGTAGCGTGGGTTTCTTTATTTCACAAAAACTTGTATTAAACGCTTTATTTTGGCTCTCTTTTCATTAACTTGCCGGCATTATTCTTTTCTCGCCTACTCCCGAGTCACGACAAATGCAGATTAGGTATTATTCAGTTTAGTTTTCTAATAAAATGCGCCCTACAAGACCACAATGCTCAACCCAATTATTCTCAAATTCTAAATTCGTATTAATTGATAACAAAAACAATTTCGATTCTTATTTAGTTCAATATTTCTGTTTTTACACAATAACTCGTGCCTAATTACAAATTAATCGGGCACGTGAACGGTTTCAATTACATTTTTACTGAAGGTCACCTTTTTTACAACAGATGTTTTCGCAACGCTCTATTCTCGATCGTCGTCGATTATTGCGACAATTACTATATTATTTGCATTGTTGTAGGGAATTACGTCATAGCTAGATCATGTATTGTTCTCGACTGTAGCGATCTGAATGGACGAATTGTCTAATTCGTGGTTGGTTTGTGGAATGGATTAGTAATCATTTTGGCCAATATTCAGTCGGACGTTTCTTTGTGTCTTTTAAGGGCTTCAATCAAATTAATCAATCTAAATATTTTTATTTCACATAGGCCTAGATGGGCACCTAAAAAACGTCGACAAAAAGGTGCACGATTCGGGTTGGTCGTTTCCTATGGAAAAGAACCGTTCGAAGAGCGGACGATTAAATATTCCCCTTTAATCCAACTCTCCGTCACAATGGAAACACTTGTCAATCTGGTTCAGCATCCAGTCTCCAGCACCGGATTAGAAATAGAGCAGGCGCTAATTTCGATCCATTGGATCAATGTAATATTTTTTTTAATTTGCTATCTATATTCTATAGTAATAGTATAGAAGTTTGTATATGTGTTGGATTTAATCATCAGAACTGCTGATCCGATTTTGAAAATTATTTCACTAATGGGAAGCTGCGTTATGGCTATATTTAAAACGTTCCCGTGGCATGATTTTCGAACATAATGGGAACGAAGCCGCAGGCAAAAGTTAGAGTATAATAACTTTCCATCCAACCAGAGCTCGAGCGAGCGAGCTGAGCGTCCGTCTCGGCTCATCATGGAAGACTCACGGTGGCGAGATGTACGACGTCAAAGAGTGCTACGTCCACCCCCGCTACGTCAGCAAGACGAAGGCCAATGACGTCGGGCTGGTTCGCCTTTACTCGCGGCTGCGGTTCTCCGCCAGGGTCCTGCCTATCAGACTTGTGGCGAGGGAGGCAAGATTACCGGCCAAGGAGCCCGCTATAGTCAGCGGGTGGGGCAAGCTTAAGGTACAGATTTTTAGGTACGGCTTCAAAATGGTTCATCATCTGCCTAGCCTTTTACTAACAATGTTGGGCTCGGCTTCCAGTCCAATCGAATGCAACTAATTATGTTACCAGTATTTTACGGCCTTTTTGTCATCCACTACCAAGATACTGGTTATCACAATAGCCCTTAGTAAGACTTTTCGACTTTTGACTTCAAAATGGTTCTTCTTACTTTTTTTTCTGGTTATAACACAAGTTAGACCAATGACCTGGTGAAGGCTGCGAGAATCTGTTGGGTGCGAGCAGCACCATGCACCAAGACTGGTCTTATATGTGGTGACGCTTAGTAGAGGCCTATGCTAAGCAGAGGGCATTGTCCTTCTGTTGATGACGACGCTGAATATGCGATGTCGGGCTAATTTTTATTTTCTTTTTCTTAATTGGCTTACATTGCTTTAGTGATGTACTTTATCTTAATCAATCGACCTTAGAGACCTGGACTGGCTTGACAATGATACAAATTTATCTGTGTGTCTAACCTCTTACCTATTTTGCGTTCTCCAGGAAGGAGGTCCCTCTGCAACATATCTGCAGTCCTCAACCATCAAGACTATTGCCATGAAGCTGTGCCGTCGCTCCGGTCTAGACCGTAAGGCCATTGACCCTGCCTCCATGTTCTGTGCTGGTTCCTTCAGTCAAGCGTCCCCTGATGCTTGCCAGGTAATGATGTATATTTCTGCGGTAATATCTCTTGTACTGACCCGGGACCTAGGGTCAACTATGTTTTTGAGCAAGAAAATAAATATCAAGTGACTTCTTCGGCGGTGGTGGGCGTAACCAACTTCAAGAAACCTCTTTAAGGTTCTTATATTGCGGGCCTGTGGACGGTGAGCTATGGGCTAGCTCGCCGTCCGTCCATCTTATGACGACAGGCCGTGTCGATGGCGCGTTCGTGTTCCACGCGCGCCTCAAAGAGAGTCAGCAAACAGGAAGGGGTCCGTAAGGGCCGACGCCTGCCAGGGTTGCGGGACTGTTCGAAAGAGATACCGCGGCCCTGGAACACAAAGGGCAAAGGAAGGAACATGGATGGGTTTTAGTCAGTAGAAGTCTGACACTCCCTCCTGCTCAGCCCAGAGCGGGAGGGGTTATTTGATGATTTCCCATCGGTAAAAAAAAAAAAAAAAAAAAGGTTCTTATATTCATCTGTACCGTATTTATGATCTCCTGCAGTAATAGTGACAAAATAATACAATATCAAAATCACTTTTTGATTTCTAGTTTCTTCCGTGCTATGGTCACAAAAACATGCATAACATTGAAATACAACCAGTTTTCTAAACAGCATGTCCTAGAACCAAAAATTCCAAGACATTTGTCATCAACCAACTCGCACTGGATTCCACGTGATTGATTACGGCCCACTCGGTCTCACAAAGGGGAGGGAGCACTGTGTTTCAAGAGTGGGAACGTTATAAGCTGATAATTTACAGCCAGTTTCACTTCTATCTCCTCATTCCCAGGGTGACAGCGGCGGCCCCATCGTGTACGAAGGTGTCCTAATCGGTGTGGTGTCCTGGGGCCTAGGTTGCGCCCGAGGCAACTTCCCTGGCGTCTACACCCGCCTCTCCTATCCAGTCATCTACGACTGGGTGCACAATCATATCACCAAGAAAGATAACAGCACTATTTTATAAATTTAATAAATACATTCTTCGTTGTCGTGTCGATTATTCCCATAATTATTGTTCATGATAAATGAACTTTGACAAGAAATTAGACCTACATTAGATTAAATAACATTTACTTTTACATTACCGGTTGATTAGATTAAATTTACAAATACATTTAACATTTTTGTGACTCAACCTATCTATATTTGTGGGCTCAACTCTTTGTGGTGCTGGATGATTACCGCCACACCTACACAAAAAGTCGACCTCAGAACTGCTTTAGTATATAAGGACTATCATTCACACGATAAAGAACCACAAGGTGACATTGAGTTAGTTCCAATCTTTGGGGTACTTCAATTTACTGGGAGGTTTCGTAAAAGAGGTATAGCAATTAAGGTATGCTCACTTAAATCTGCCGCCAACCCAGGTTGTTGTGTTCCGATGTGATAGGTAAGTATGAAGGTCCGAGCCGGTGAAATGGGGGTGGCACCCGTGAGTTGATGTGGAGGAATTGCACTTTTGTAGGAAACTTTTTTTTTTAAATTACCGTTGAAAGTTTATATGCGGGTTCGGCATGATTTACTGTACACGAGGTAACCATTTGTGCGTCGGTGTCCCTTCCACCCGGTACAGTCGCCATCAGATATATCGTAGCGAGCGAGGTACTCAAATATTTCGGAGCAGCATTACTTTTCAACAAATTCGTTACACTACAACTATATAATACAAAAATCTACAAAAGTTGTCCAAATCATTTTTGACAACTAAAAAGTCAATATTGTAACGAATTTAAACTGTGTGAAATAGACTTACGGTATATTTGACATAAATGTTTCGATCTTTATGATCATCCTGACTGCGTAGATGCCTTTGAAGTTCTGTGCTTTCTGATATTTTTACCTCGTTAAGTGTTCCAAATTTATTGAAAAGTAATGCTGCTCCGACATTTTAGTTTTGTCCGTGCTATGATGTGAACGCACCTGCAATGACTTTGACGGCTGTGACCACATACCTACCATTAGAATGACTACTTAGCCCAGTCAAATTAGCAAAAAAAAGGGATCAACCTCGGAATAAGAGATAATAAGCTGTAAGCTCGTATACACCTTCAATTTAATGTTCTTAAAGTTTCCTCAAAAGTCTAAAATCTCGTGTCTGCGTCGTAAGTTATTCAAGGTTCATTCAACCATTTTTGAATCTGGTAATAAACACGAATTATATGCTCTATCTCAAAAACGGTTGGGCATAAGAAAAAATGTTCAATGCAAAATTTGTCGCAAATGTTATGTTCTACAATTTTATAGACATGTTAATCTCATTGGAGCTATAGAAACTGAGATAATCGCAAAAAACTGATTTTTGTGACCTTTGACCTTGAATAACTTACGATGCAGACACGAGATGTTGTGAGACTTTGAGGCAACTTTTAGAACACCAAAATAAAGGTGTATACGAGTTTACATCTTATTATCTCTCATATAAATCTGAACTTAAAACTAACAGTTGCGGTGTACCACAGGGGAGCATTTTGGGGCCTCCTTTATTCTTGATCTACATTAATGATCTCTGCAAGACCTTAAAACACAAATGCACATTATTTGCTAACGATATGACATTAACCATTAAATGTTTAAACAAGACTGACATAGAAGTAGAAACTAATAATGAACTAAAAAATGCAGTGCAATGACTACAGGAGAATAATTTACATGTCAATCTAAACAAAACTAAAATTTTACAGTTTCAAACACATAATACTACACTTGTTCCGATTTCAATACTTTATGACAATATCGTTTTACAGCCAGTACAATCAACTTCATTTTTAGGTATCAATATTGATAACAAATTAAACTGAAAAGAACATGTCGATAAAGTATGTAGTAAACTGGACAGATTTGTATTCGCTCTTCGTAAACTAAGACGTATAGCCAATAAAGAAACAGTCCTTAACGCATATCACGGTTATGTCTCCTCAGTGTTGCGATATGGTTTAGTTGTATGGGGCAATTCAGTGGATGTAGGCCGGGCTTTCATAGTTCAAAAAAAATGTATTAGAGCCATATGTGGAGCTGATTATTTAGACCATTGTAAACCGTTATTTAAAGAATTAAAGATACTTCCATTACTATGTCTGTACATATATGAAATTTGCTTATTTGTAAAAAGATATTCTTATCTATTCCCCATCACTGAACACGTTTCCAAAAGAATCGAAGAAAGAAACCCAAAACAACTACTAGTACCGGCCCAAAGACTTCGTTTGTATAGTCGAAATGCCTACTGGATGGCGATAAAGATTTTCAATAAGCCGCCATCACATATCAGACAGCTACCTATAAATAATTTAAACGTGCAATATTTCATTGGCTTCTGGACATGTGTTTCTACTCTGTTAGCGAATTCATTGATCATAAGTTTTAATAATTCATTTATCATTCCATTAATAGTCTAAATTACGTAAATTATTGTAAATGTATATTTTTTTATTTTATTTTATTATTTCGCGATTTCTCGAAATACTAGGTGGGCACTCGGACCCCATGGGCCTAGTGTTTCAACCCCAAACGGCTCAAACACGTTACTACCAATTAAATTATTGTATTTGCGCCGTTTGAGGTTTTCAGCACCTGCAGCAGCCGCCCCAGCGCAGCTCACTGTGCTAGGAAGATGGGATGGCGCAAGGGTGTCAACGCAAGTTGCATCCCACACCAAAGGCCTATCCATCTTCCAAGGCATTATGGTCATACCATCTGGTCTCTTTCCATCGACGCGTGCCAAGCCTTAGTATTTATCCTTTATTTATTTTCTTTACATATTATTTACATTTTAAAATATTTTTAGTAACAAAGATTATATATAAAATAACATTAAAAATATAGAAAATAGTAGCCCAACGGCATCGGGAACAGAGTCTGAGCTCCCAGTGCTCAGGGCTCTTAAGAGAGGAACCTCCTAACAAAACGCGCCGTGTCCAGAAGTACTGCTTTCTGAATCAAGCCCTTGATCCAGCTGCCAAGCGAGAGCCTCCGCAGATGTTGTTCGAGGCTATTGGCTACTAAGCCATTTGCCGACACAACTATCGGCACAATGACTGCTGTACACACGTCCCACATGTTGACAACTTCGCGAGCCAGATCTCGATACTTGAACTGCTTATTTTTCTCTGCTTTCACGAGGTTCTCGTCATGCGGGACCGTTATAGCAACAATCATTGCGCGACGCTCCAATCGATCTATCACCACAATATCAGGCTTTTGGCAAAAATAGTCCTATTAGTGACGATAGATCGATCCCAATACAACGTGATATTACCATTATCGAGAACTGGGTCGGGCGCATACATACAGTATAGCACTTCTGATGGGTTTAGGCAAATCACAACTACTATTTCACGATATTAACTTTATTTATAGCAAGAATCTACGAAATAAATACAATCACTACGATGCCACAGAGTAGAGAGAAAAAAAAAAACGACCAAGGAGTATGCTAGTGTTGCAAGGCGCAAAGTTCAAAATTACGTTCAACACCCTTCCTGAATTTAAGCCTTACAATATTCAGTAAAACATTAACAGACAAATTAAAAAATATATAAAATTAATTAGACTTCTCAGTTTTAAGGCAATGTTTGGTTACACATTTATATTTTAGGTACATTTAGTAAGTGAGTTATATGAATAAATTCCAAGATTGGTTCTCAAAAATTGAAATTTGTCTTTTGACAAAGCTTTTGTGAGTATGTCTGCATACTGATAATTACTACTAACAAACCTTAGTACAATAATTTTTTGATGAAATTTTTCTTTAATAAAGTGATATTTGATTTCAATGTGTTTACACCTTTTGTGAAAGTTGACATTTTTAATGACGCTTATAGCACTTTGATTATCCAAATAAAGACACATTGAGTCTTGTTTATATTGATTAATATCACTCAAAAATTGTTTGATCCACATTGTTTCTTTAGTAGCAGCGCAGGCTGCCATAAATTCAGCCTCGGTTGTTGAGAGAGCGACTGTTTGTTGTCTTTGACTGGACCAAGTTACAGCCGCCCCATTCTTAACAAATACATAACCAGTGACTGAACGACGTGTATCCAGGTCATTTGCATAGTCTGCGTCGCTGTAACCAGTGACTTCGGCGGGTTGTGAAGTTTGTTTGTAGCACAGCCCAAAATCCTTTGTGTCTTTCAAATATTTGAAAATTTTCTTAACAGCATTCCAATGGGTTTTATTGTAACAATTGAGAAACCGACTCACCAAACTGACAGCAAACATTATATCAGGTCGACTCACAATCGCCAGATGCATCAGAGAGCCGACTGCTTCTCTGTAGGGGATATCTTTATCTGCTTCTTCATCCACTTTATGCAACTTCATGTAAGGATCTACAGGTACACTGTTGGGATTAGAGTCATTCATATTAAATTTGATTAACATTTGTTCTATGTATTTAAATATACATTTATTGAATTGTTCTATTTGCATTCCCACAAAGTTTCTAGGTTCAGTTAATATTTTAATTTCAAAGATTGTTTTCAATTCGTCAGTTATTTCTTTTAATGCAAGTTCATCTGTTGAAAATAACAATCCGTCATCAACACATAAACATAAATAACAATTATTTTTATTGACTTGACCAATGTATACGCATTGATCAGCATTGCTGTTGACAAAGCCAAACTTCTTAAGGACAGAGTCAAACTTACTGTTCCAACATCGTGGAGCCTGTTTCAATCCGTAGAGGGATTTATTAAGTTTGCAAACCATGTTTTCTGCATGGACTAGCCCTTCTGGTGGTGTCATGAATATGGTCTCTTCAAGTTCTCCATACAGGAATGCTGTTTTGACATCTAGTTGAATAACTTTGAAATTATTTTGTACAGCTACAGAGAGTAACAAGCGTATTGAATCGTACCTGACCGTGGGAGCAAAAGTTTCCTGATAGTCAATCCCCTTGGTTTGAGCATATCCTTTTGCACATAGGCGTGATTTATACCTTGGTCCTGTTGGTTCCTCTTTAATTCGAAACACCCATTTGCAGTGTATGACTTTTGCATTTCCAGATTTTTCAACCAATGTCCAAGTATTATTTTTCTTATGAGCATTTAATTCCTCACCAATGGATTTTATCCATTTGTCTTTATTTAATGAGTTCACAGCTTCTTTATATGTCATCGGAACATCTGCAGGGTTGTCTTCATGTTGACACAGGTAAATATTTTCTTTTGCATCATCGACTTTTACATCTTCAACTCTGTTCTTTTTAGGTCTCAATGTTATGTTACTAACTGGAGAGAGAGAGAGAGAGGAATCAATACTGTTATCCGGTATGTATTCACTGTCTGAAGTAGATTTATTATCACATACAGTATCATATGAACTTACACTGGAATCTGCATCTTCGGTTTCAGTGGTATTGTTTTCTTTACTATCATTTATATTTCTTGTAGAACTTTTCTCTGACAGTTCTACCAGTACATAGTCTCTTTTAACAGTAGATTCTAGAAATGTAGCATCCCTGCTTTTTATGACTTTTCTAGTTTTTGGTATCATGAATCTATAACCTTTGGTGTGATCACAATAACCGATAAAGATCATTTTCTGTGCCTTAGGGTCCCACTTCTTGCGTTTCTCTTGGGGTAAGTGTACCATTGCTTCACAACCAAATATGCGCATGTGTTTCACATTTGGTTTTTTGTCCGGACCACATCTCTTCTGGTGTTTTAAATGAGAGGGACTTGGTTGGTGACCGATTTATAACATAAGCAGCAGTATGTACAGCATCTGCCCATAATTGTTTTGGCAGATTGGCATTCTTCTTAATGCATGCATTTTGCTCTTTCAATAAGACTTCTATTCATACGTTCCGCAGTGCCATTCTGTTCTGGTGTGTATGGTGTGGTCGTTTGGTGTATGATACCTGCACCTTTTAAGTATTCAGAGAAATTTTTGTTGACATATTCCAAGCCGTTATCAGTTCGGAGAATTTTTATATGAGCATCAAGTTGATTTTCCACTTCATGTCTAAATTCTTTGAATTTTTCTAATGCGTCTGACTTGTTCCGAAGAAAATACACATGTATTTTCTTTGAGTAGTCATCCAGAAAAGTTATAAAGTATTTGGCGCCACCTAGTGTTTGTGTCTCCATAGGGCCACATATATCAGAGTGAATCAATTGAAGCGGACCCTTTGCTTTGTTCCCTTCACTTTTAAAAGGTAGTCGTGTCTGTTTACCTCCTTTACAGGTGATACATGTCAGATTTTCTGTATTTGCCGAGAAAATTACATGTTCAGTGTTTTCAGACATTTTCTTTAAACTGTTAAAATTTAAGTGCCCCATTCGTTGGTGCCACAGGAAGGTATCTTGTTCTTCAACATCTGACATGCATGCATAGCCACCTCCGGGCATATTCAGCCGGTACATGTTGTTGATGATGCTAGCTGTTGCTACTATCTGACTTTTGCTGTTTATAATAACACAGCCAGTTTTGTCGAATCTTACTTGGCCCCCATTGCGAATAATCTGACTCACTGACAGTAAGTTGGTTGCAAGTTCTGGAACACATAATACATTTGTAAACAGTACTTTGTTTTCTTGCCCTTTTTCATTGTAAGTATTTAAGCTCACTTGCCCTGAGCATTGCACTGACAGTACTTTATTGTCTGCTACTCTTATATTCTTTATAACAGAAGTAGTTTCATTCAGAAGCAAACTTTTGTCTTTGACCATGTGAGAGGATGCACCCGAGTCTACATACCAGGCATCACATTGTGTAGTTGTCGCTATAAATACAGCAGCGTATGATGAAGAACTACTTGATTTTTGTGGTGTGTTTTTAGGTTTGGATTTACATTCTGTGCTTTTATGTCCATACTTATTACAGGTATAGCACCGTGGCCCTTTTGACTGCTTCTTAAAAAATTTCTGAGACTTTTTGTTAACTGCAAATGCTTTGGGATCATTTTCAGATAATCTGACATCTTGTAACAGTTTTGCTTTAACTGAATCTGAAGTAATTTTCATGCCTGAGCTTTCTATTGCAATTATCATTGGCTGATAAGGTTCTGGCAGACCAGAGAGCAGTAGTGTGCCTAGCCACTCGTCGTCAACCTTAAATCCAATGTTTCTGAGCTTGTGAGCTGTGCTCATTATTTTACTTACATAATCTTCTACATTTTGACATCCCGTTAGTGACGTACTACACAGATCACGCAGCAGACCAACTCGGCGTGTCAGCCCAGAGTCGTCGAAGGTTGAGGATAGTTTATTCCATACTTCTTTGGCAGTGCTAGCCTCTTGAATATGCACATAATTTGTTGGATCAATTGAGAGGATAATTTTTGTTTTTGCTTTAGTATCTCGTTTCGGATCTGGTTCTGAGTCAGATTCTATACAGTCCCACAACTCTTCATGTTGTAGATATATCTGCATAGCAAACCGCCAGGTTGCGTAGTTTTCACGACCAGATAGCTTTTCAATGACTGCTATATGATTATTAGCTGCCATTTCCAAAAGTTCAAATGAGAAAAAAAAACACGTTGGTGTTTTGAGGTTATGTTCACGTAAAATGTCTTTTAGCACTGTTTTTACTGAGAGATTTTGCACTGTTTTAATTTCTGAGTTTTCTGGGCTCATAACCTGATGGGTTTAGGCAAATCACAACTACTATTTCACGATATTAACTTTATTTATAGCAAGAATCTACGAAATAAATACAATCACTACGATGCCACAGAGTAGAGAGAAAAAAAAAAACGACCAAGGAGTATGCTAGTGTTGCAAGGCGCAAAGTTCAAAATTACGTTCAACAACTTCTGATTCCACAAGGCTGTACTTCAAAGCAAGTTGCTGGTGGATAATCCTGGCGACGAGGTTTTGTCTATGCAAGTACTCTCCGTTAGCCAGACGAGAACACCCAGAAATAATGTGTCGGATTGATTCTACCGGACGGTAGCATGCCCGACATATGTCAACCGTGCCATCCTTCATAATGTATTTCCGGTAGTTATTCGTCATCATAACTTCGTCCATTATTGCACAGACAAAACCTTCGGTTTTCCCGAAGTGGTCACCGAATCGTAGCCAGGATACGGAAGCTAAGAACTCTACATCAGGCTCAAGTAGGGCCCGGTAAAAGCGTCCGTGAAGCTCCTTGCTGTGCCCTACCTCCTTGCGGTCATTAGTGTCTAATACTCTAGGTTTGCGCCAGTTCTCGTTAGCCAGGGAGAGCGGGGTGAGGCCCTTGTCCACTGAGACCATATCTCGGTACATCCCCACGTCGACTTCTAGGAAGTATTCTCTGAGACTGCATACCTCACGGTTGTGCAGAGTCTTAGCATTTAAAGAGCCGCGACCTCCGAACTTCCGCGGGATATACAGTCTTATCACTGAGGAGCGTGGGTGATGCATTCGATTTGTGGTCAGCAGTGCGCGGACCCTCCTATCCAGAGCATCAAGTTCCGTCTGAGTCCATTTGAGTATGCCGAAAGAATACATCAAAACATATGACCCAACCGTTGAAGGCACACACCTTGTTTCCGCCAGACAAAATACTGTTTAGTACCTTTTTCAAGCGGCCAAAAAAGCGCTCCCTCAACGATTGTTTCATGTCGGCAGTATTGATACCTAATGCAGCCAACATACCCAAATACTTGTAGGATTGTGAGGAGAGGGATCTAAGGTGTATGGAATCAGAGAGTTGAGTTCCCACGGATTCCACAATCTCCCCTCGCTTTACATGCATGACCGCACATTTGTCCACACCAAATTCCATCCTGATGCGCTACTGAAAGTTTCAGTTACTTTCAGTAGGGCAGGGGGCAAAGAGTTTCAGATCATCCATGTAAAGAAGGAGAGATATGACCTGACCACCTCTCCTCAACCGATAGCTTACCCTCCAGCAGTGTGCTGAGAGGGTTCAAGGCTAGACAAAACCACAATGGACTCAGACTATCACCCTGGAACATACCGCGCTCGATCCTTATCGGTTCACTGTTCCCCTGGATCTGTCGATATCCTGAATAGCGAAGAACCGTTCTCCAGTGCCCCATACATGACATCAGGAAGGTACGCAGAGTTGCATCAACTTTATACAACTCCAGCACCCTCATGAGCCATGTGTGAGGCACAGAATCATAGGCCTTCGTATAATCTATCCAACTTGTAGGCAATATATTAATATATATTAAAAGTACTTACTTGTTTAATGAATGATTTATTTAACCAAACATTATTTCAATTTTACACTCTGTGATGAAAGCGTTAAATCGACACTTTTGTGTCCGACTAAACATCGATGTTTTTACGCCTATCAAAACAGAAATATCTAGGTATTATTCTTCGGGTCGAGTGGGCACGGGCTCAAATTTATTTGGGGTTGGCGCAGCATGTCTTTTATACAAGCTTTTATACATATAACTTGCTTTCTTAATTAGTTTGTAGGTATAATGAATGGGATAAATCTAGAAACTGAATTTATCCTCCACACTTCCATAATACCCGTTATCTCAGCAGTCACCTCCTTTCTAGCCATATCATCCTTCACACAGTCCATCCATCGTCACTTAACTCCCTTTGGTCTCTCTCTACTCATATAGCTACACACTTGTGCACTATAATATCTCCCCTGGCTAGTCTCCGCGGCGGTTGGCCGCCATCGCCATGGCCAAAATTCGGTCTTATGGACTATTATAAAATTATAGGGGGACAGTGAAAATGCAATGATTTCGATATTTGTTTATTGAAAATCGTTTCCACGTATATTTTTTTTTGTTGTATGGGAAATAAATAAAAGCTTTACAAAAAGTTCTTTAGAGCATTCACATAATTATTCCCACAACGAGTTTATTAATTTGGTTTGATTAATAGAATTCACTTTCAAAATACAAACAATCACGTCAAAATATCGAATACTGAGGGTAGCATGATTTAAAACATTTAAATTCATGAGTTAAATTAGGCATACATAGCCACCTAACATTTTATAATAACAAAAATGTTCAAGTTTCAACAAGAGCTAAATACGATTCGTTTAATCTAATACAGCACTACGAAATAATAATACTATGTAGAATACTAACACATTTCAGTGATTTAAGACTATAAATAAAAATCACACTTTCACAGGTCGGTAAAATGGTACTTTGACATACTAATTTTATTCACTAAACAGAATTTAGGTGACAGCTCCACTTTCACGTTTCGTTGCTTCCCATAGCGGCACTGGTGGTCTGGAAGACCTCCTATGAAAAGGTTTGGTCCAATTAAAACTATTGACAGTTTATTGTAACTACTTGCAATGTATAAATCAAGTTATAAACAACAAACGACTTCGCGAAATATGCCAAAAACTTTCAATTTTATTTGTTTGTTACAACGCCATCTGTGGCCCAAAAGCGGAACTTTTTTATTGCACTCCATTTATGGTTTATTATAAGTGGAGACAAAAGAGAGATTAATCGAAGCTGCCAGTTCACTTAGATCTTGTGAATTTAATATCGTGAATATAAAAGTTAATTAAAGCAAACCTAATGTAATCGAATACCATATTTTGCTTATCCGAGTTACTGAAGGAAATTCCACGTTTAAAAAAACATGATACGAGGCAAACAAAACCGTCGCCAGGATAGAATCTCTCAATTAGAGGCACCAAAAAGTATAGCCAAAGTTTTGTTCACAGTCTACAATTCTACGTAATTATTCTACATAAATAATATTATACAAAAGTTGTGCTTAGTTACTTCGTGCTTTTACAACTATAACATTTAGCACATAAATACTTTGAATCAAGACAACTCGGCTTTATACTTTTATTCACGAGGCCTGATCATCAACCACTTCTAAAATGTATGATTTATTGCCAAGAAAGAATATTTAACTTTTTCTAACAGTAACAAGATCACTTACTCATTTAAACTTATTATCTAGGGGATCAATGATGTTATATCTCATTAATTCATTATAAAATAGTCAGAACATCGCCTTTTATGAACTCAATTCAAATTATTCCTATTCGTGCTCAGTTTAAGGAAACTATGTTATTATATTATTATCTTTCGCAAAGTGTCTTATCATTGTATTCAGGTGTGGTGATAATGAGATTGGAACTATCTACAAGCTTGAGAAGTTATAAAGGACAA
The DNA here is from genome assembly GCA_947578425.1 of Eugnorisma glareosa. Lineage (NCBI taxonomy): Eukaryota > Metazoa > Arthropoda > Insecta > Lepidoptera > Noctuidae > Eugnorisma > Eugnorisma glareosa. The sequence goes on from OX387970.1 coordinate 1,447,907, forward strand.
GGGTTATAGTTATTTTAAAACAAAATACAAATTTGTTTTTACCTCGAAGAAAACAACAATGATTTAAAAATAGATACTTACTGGCACCAGATTTGTTTATATTACAAAACCGACCGCAAACGCCATTGTGTTACTCAATTTAAGCTCTGATGAAACCTTTTTTGGAATGGATAGATCTATATAATTATAAATTACTTACAAGAGAATGTACACTGTCATAAATACCTATTATATTACAACTATTGCGATACAAATATATACAAAGATACAATTACTTGTGTATGTCTATATTTAATATATACAGATTAACTAGATAACTTAAAAAGTTATGAATATCATTACTTCACTTACTACTGGGTATCTACATAATAGGAACGTGTAAGAAAATGTTTAAGCTTAAGTACTAAAGGTATACATATATCATAAGTTTTACTCTACAGATAGTCTGCGAAATTTTGCAAAATCATATAGAAACACGACCCTTGACAAAATCACTCAAACATGTCCAGTACAGTACCAGAAGTAATTAAACTTGATTCCAAACACACGGCACTTTACAACACTGACCATCCTTCAAACATTCACATCTTCTGGTTATCAGAAGATACTAACAAGTAACAGACACAAGCCAATACAACAGTCCAAGTCCATCCCTTCTTCTCTTACGTCAGAAGAGCCAAGAAGACGCTATTACTGTAAAGAATCCGAGGCCGGCGAAAATGGCACGGCCTCGCGACGCCTAGGTCTTTTTCCCTTGCTGAGGTCTTTTAAGCAAATGCAGAGGATCTTTTCGGTACCTCGCGAACAGTTCCCTCTTAAAGGTTTCGAAATGTTTCCTGTTCTTCTCGTTTTGTTTCTCCCGCCAGAGCGGGCGGTTCCTTCTGGCTTGTAGGCCCCAGTGGATCGTGAAGATCGGGGATAGCACCTTGAATTGGTACCCGATTAAAAACATCTCGTATACCTGGAAACGAAATTGAAAAGTTCAGAATTTTGCTTTGGACAGACCTGAAATGTGTGAAATATTATTGAGATTTAATTTTTGGAAATATTAATACCTATTACTTGAAGCTGTTTGACCATTTATTCATTCATTTCTGCAAGGTACTATAAAAACTCGAATAATAAAAATCTACATTCGCTGTACAGGTACAGAACAGATGACTAGGTACATAGGTTTTTTCGAACTTCAAATTACAAATAAAACAACATTATGTATAAAAACTTTATTAAGAAACTGTCTTTTACAAAAATAAATAAAACATAACACTTATAACAGCCTAGGCAGAGCATAAGATCGTAAACACACACACATAAAAAAATATTCAGCAAATGTCTGGCGACCTTTGATACCAATATGCTGTTAAAAATAAAAATCATATGAAAACTTGGAACAAGAACAAAAAGCTTCCATGCTACACTAGAGTACACGAACATAATTGTGGGTACAAAATTACAAAAAGATTTTTTCCTAGTAATCGAAAAAGCTGGCTCCAAGCCAGGATAACGCAAGCACTAAGTTAACCAGGATAACTTAAGCTCTGCTGGATTCTACATACATTTATCTATCACAGTGACGCTGAAATTTAAATCTACATGGTGGAAGATAGGGTTGAAATTGGGTTAAACGCCGGTGTTGTCTGTGACCCAAGTTCTGAGGGAGGCTATGTTTGTGAAGACGGTCGGTGAGAGCGGTAATGCGCATCCTCTGGCGAACGATACGACGCCGAATGCCGTGCCTCGGAACACTGCAGGACCTCCCGAGTCACCCTGGAATTGTTACAGATAAGTGAGTTCGATAGAAATGGTGATTCACATGGAAATTCGACAGACATGTAAATTGTATGTCTAGTTTTGATGAATAGCTCAGTAACAAAAATAAAGAATTACATTTTTGCAACTACAAATATGTTGACATTATCCATCATTCTACCTTCCTCGCCACTCACCTGACAAGACGACACTCCTCCAATGAGGAAGTGTCCCCCACAGAACATGTGGTTGGTCAGAGAGCCCCCGTACGACAGGCGGCAGAGCCAATGCGGTACCACTGGCACGTTTGCCTCCATCATGATGCGCGGGATTCTACGCCCGCCTACCTGTAGGATAGACATGGTTAAAATTATTATTATTATAAGATTTTCTAAGTAGCATCCCAGGCTCATTCCAAATAAAAATGAGAGTTTACTCGGAACTCACAACCCTCTATCTAAAATTGGAACAGAAAGATAAACCAAATAAAAAAAGTCTATATTTGGTCCGCATGATGTTTTTGTAGAGCAAATTCTTAGAGAAAATATGAGGTAATGGTCTGATGGTAATCAGACCACTAACTAAGATATCAGTAAGATGGATGAATCTTATTGATGTCTTAGAAAGTTTTGCTTTTACCTTTCCCTTTCCCATTATATTAGGATCAGCTATCCTCACTTTTCTGCGTCAAGACAAGCTCTAGCTCTTCTTTAGAACCCAAGTAACTTAGATCACATGTTCTTCAGGGTATCTTTCACGTGGCCCATCTATTAATATAAGTTCACATATAGTTCGCATACTCACAGCAGTAAGCCCCCATCCAGTCACAGTAAGCCTCACAAGTGGAACGCCTTGCCCCGGCTGCGGCAGTCTAATAGCCCGTATATTATCACTGAAGGTCAATGGCCTGGCCAGCCTGAGTGCGGCTATATCGTTGTCGAACTGTGGCCGTCCGTACTGAGGGTGTACGGTTACGTTGGAGACCCTCACTATCCTGCCTCCAGAGTCGCGACGAGTACTGCCTACCCGCAGGCGGATGGCGCGTGGGGAGGTGCTACAATATTCGAAAAAAGCATTAATCATATTGAAAGATGAAGTTGATACATTTTATTTTTACCCAACCAAAGCCAAAGAAAGGGTTATGATATTTAATATTCTTTGTTTAGAATAAGTTTTACACCAGTATTCAGGAGATATTCAGGAGCCCAGAAAAAGGAAAAACGACCTGGACAGACCACGAGGGCCTGTTCGAGGTGACGAGGTTTCTGGAAAGACTTAACGGGGCAGACATTTACCCAACAAAGGGTCAGGCTAGTTAATAAAAAAATCGGGTAAGCCCTTGGGTCATATAGTATAGGATCCCATTCTCCATCATAGTGAGAATGAAATCATAGAAAACTTGTGTCCGACTTGGGCCTGCCAATCATATTCATATACCATAAATACCTTTATAAATAATTTAACAGGTTATATCGAACCGCGTGTCTGTGTATTGATTTCTACTACTTATTAATTAATATTGGACTACGCAACCATCTATATATGCTGTCTCCACCATTCGGACGTCCGGAACGAGTTGTCTGCCAGCTGCACAAATCTATATGCCTACTGCATACCATGTTACGTTCAATGTTGCTTGAACTGCTACTGACAAGCTGTCAAGTGCACGATCTGAAGCTAAGAGTTAACTAAAGATAGATCTCGATAGAGAAATACAAACATACATAACTTCATGCTTGTTTTCCATGAGGGTAGGCAGAAACTATAAAACGCTACTGGCTACGAGCCTTACATACTCCTATTTCTTGATTCACGTTCACACATTTATGGTCATAATTAAATAGCAAGCCGGTTGCGAGTACCCTGGCCTTTCCAAAAAACATCACCATAAGGTCATCATTGTATCTCCTTCTAGGGCGTATCTTCCAGACGTTTCCACTCTCTTAATTGCCTTTCTTTAAGCCTCTCAACATGACTACACATCATGATCTAAGTAGATCTTTATAGTTACTAAATAACACCACTGCAAATAATCTTGCAGTGTGGAAACCCAATAAAAACATAATTAAATCAATCTTAATCAGCGCTAATAAACTTGTTTCGAAAACAGTATTAAGATCTAGCAATCTAGCTATACTACTAACTAACTAAAGTCTGAAAGAGAAATCTAGATACAATAAATGAAAGGTTTTGTGCCTTTTTTTGTCTAACCTTTTTAATGGCTAGCAAATAAACAGACCGAGCTATTGGTCACAAAATTAACCTGAATTTTAGTTTCAATATGTTTCGGGATAATAGGGGCCTAAAAACAAACTGTAAACAGAATTGTTATTTCGAAGAGCTTTAATCTCACAGGCCTTTAGGTCGGCACATTCGATTTGGCAATATTTGTTGTCCCGAATGAAGCATTCGTATTGCATTGGATTGACGACCCAAATGGCGCAGCGGTAGTGAGGCTGCCTTACGTTCTTAGGGTCCCGGGTTCGAATCCCGGTAGGAGCAAATGTTTGTGTGATAAGCATGGACATTTGTTTCCGAGTCATGGATGTTTATAATATGTATAATAAGTATGTATTTATAAACAAAAAGTATGTATGTAGTATTATCAAGACACAAGCCTCGTTGCTTAGTGTGGCACCTAGATGGCGCTGTGTGTAATGTCCAGCGATATTTATTTATTTATTATTGGATTCGTGCCGATCGGTAAACTGCGACCGACATCTACCCCCGCGGAATCAAGTAGGTGACGACTCGGCACAACCGCTCTTTCCTAAATCAATATCTAGGTAAATTCGATCTTACAACCCGACAATATCAAATCATGTCTATCCCAAAAAGTGAATAAAATCTAGCCATCCTTAAAGCTCAGCGATACTACGATTCCTATATTTAGTTTTTTTTAAACCCCTAACTAACTAACTACTTCAAACTTACTGATCTGATTGCTTCACAAGACCCCCATTCAATCAGCCTCTCCATCTTTCCATCAAACCAAAAATGAACCCACAACGTCCATGAATATCCGACGGACGAGCAAGAGCATTGAATCGTAAACTGGCGAACAAGCACTCGACCAAAACTTTCGCAGTGGAGTGCGGAGGGCACTTGAGCCCACGTTACACTGTGCTTCATAAAATATTCACGCAGAGAAAAACTAGCGGGTCATGGCTGGAACGACTGCGATTATACAGTGACAATATTCTTTAGATACCATTGAAGATATAATAAGCGATATTTATTTCAGTGAGCAAATTTGTTTAAACACTTTTGAAAGTATTTTAAAATTATATGAGGTCGGTATTTTTTACCCGACTACTCGAGAAGATATACCGAATCAAACTCAGTCTCTTTTAAAGTCCGGACATTGTCTTGGTCAGACCATGAGGGAACCACGCAGATTAGCGTCTTAGATGGTCTTTTGAGGATTTCCTGTCCAGTCAGTGGACGCATGGAATGCGTGTGAAAAACGTGAAGCTTAACTCAGATCTTGAGGAGTTCAGCGACTAGGTCACAAGGAATAATTTAAGTCTATATACTACGGGGGCAATTTTTAAGTATTTTAGTTTGTAACACCAACAATATGCCGTATTCAAATTCATCTCAGATTCTACATAAAAAATAAGCCGAGCGTTTCATTCGCAAAACTAAGAATCGTCAAAGAGAATATAATAACTGAAGAAGACTGACTAATTAGCTCATTAGAAATAATGAAACCCAAAGATACTGAGCAAATGATGGAAGACTTGCAAATCAGCATTAAGAATTTTAGTACCGCGCTTCGCACTATGGAAATGAAACGTCTTTCGTGGAAATATTTCTTGGGCATAAATAATTTTCCTCGGCCTATTTATTTAACGGAACCCTCGAAGTGATAAGCAACAATGTTAAAGAAGACCATAAACCCTAAGTCCCGCTCCTCTGGTCACAGTTTTATTATTACTAAAGTCGTAAAGTTAAGAAACGTTACGAGTCTGACCTTGACACCGGAGAGCCCAAAATGGTGTAGTCTACGAACAATATCTCCGAATTTACTACGCCTAGTAAAAAGTATAACTATTTTTATGATAACTGATAAAATGGAACGTCAACAAAGCCCCATTTATGGTCGCATTAAATTCCTCTTTGATTTTTCCTGCCGGAATAATTCGGATTCAGAGGCTGACCGTAAAGTTTATGAGCTTTTAGATTCAATGTTTATAGATCTATCTGACTATTCAATTACGGAAGAGGTAAAATCTTTACAGGAGATTTACTTTTTCATTTACAATATTGGAGAAAATATTCCTATATTGTCTTTATTTTGATGGCTGTAACTTACCGTAACTTTGCTGTCTGAACTTTTAAAGCCGGAACAGACATGGAAATTAAACTCATATCTCAGACTAGAAACGGTAAACTGTCAAATAAAATATTCTGCCAAGCTCTGGATAGCGAGAAGTGGAAGGAGGGTATCCCGAGGCCTTTGCCTAGCAGTGGCTTTGACACAGGCTATTAATAAATACATTAAAATCCCACTTACTTCTGTACACAATGAGCGGCAGTCAGCACATAATCCTGACTAATGATGAAGCCACCACAAAAAGAGTTTCCATTCAGAACCATAGACGCCTGGTAAGGATGCCTGTTCACCGACGTCGGTCTACCTCCGATGATCTGACCGCTCAGCTCTGGACAAGCTTCTTCTAAGTCTACGTCTAGTTCCTGTTGAGGATCCTGCGTCTCTTGAGCATCGTCGGCTAATGGGTCTGCGCAACATTCTGCGTCTACTGCTTCTTGAAGATCTGCAAATAGTTTACACTTGAAAACTGCTTGAAAGCAAACTTGACTAGAGCGAATAAAAATAAATAAAAGCAAACATGGAATTAACAACGAAAGAAATAGACCATATTGAAATTAAATGAATAGAATTCATTTAATTTCATAAAAAGGTGGTAATTTATAAGACAAAGTTCAAGTTATCGACACTGATCCAAAGAAAAAAAATAAAGCCGTATTCACAATAACACATGTAACAAACAAGAGATCACCACTCACCCACAACACTGACGAGACTCAACAACAGCAGCCCAGCGGTGACCGCAACCATGATGCCAGGTAAACTCCACCTGCTTCAAGCACTGACTTAGCCACTGACGCGGGCGCAGCAAACTGTCCCAAATCAAATTATTGCCAAATGTCTGGCGCAGGTAATTTCGCACGGTAAGCCCACGGTCGCGACCTTTTCACTGGCTTCCATTAAATCGAGTTAAGTCAAGGTCGGAGTGAAAAAAAAACGATAAATTGACGAGGTGACTTATTATGCGTAACGTTGATACGACTGTAAGACGAGGGCAAGATAAGTAGTTTTGATGGTTTTTGATGGTTTTTGATGGTTGTGTGCTCTCATCAGTTAGAATGAGAACCAATTTAATTCACGAGCGAACATCGTAATAAATTGTTAGCTTTTTTTTAGGTAGAACAGCAGTAATTTTCAACTTGAGAGTAAGTCGAAAATTTCGCGACGATTGTTTATGAATTATTCGTTACTTCTAGTAGAAGGTGTAAGGTTAAAATCATGAAGTATTCTCTGCAGTTTGGTAAAGAACAATCAAGTTTATAAAGCCGTTCTTTCACAACAACATCTGAAACTACAATACGTTAACAATTAAACTAAACTGTAGAATCCGGGTGTCCATGTGGACACCCGAATACACAGCATGAAATTAAATTAAATGTACACGAGTCTTATATGTATTAAGAATAATTAAATAAAACGACATAAAATTGATGAAATAAATGCAGCAATTGTGTACAAAATTAGACTTGGTAATTCGTTTTTGGTCACGTATTCTTTTAACACAACACTTTCCGACTAAAAATCTTTACAGAACAGGACGGACTTTAATACCATAAAGCCCACTTGTACCAAAAATCGCTAAATGCATAGAACGCTTAGTGGATTTAAGACCTCATTCATTCTCACGTTCAAACGATTGACAGAATTAGAACGTGTAAAATGTTTAAAATTCGTTTAACGTTAAATCATACATTGAATTAGCCTGAGAGTCAACACTTTCTTCAACGGCAAAGTTACTAATGTGTGTGTGTATCCTTCATCACTTCTTTTAATTTAAGTTACCAAAGTAACTTGCAGAACTTGCCTGTACTTCAAACCTACATTATGATCATTCTGTAACTTTCCCATGCTCGAAAATAACCCTTCTCTTTAAGAGTAATCAAACACGCGGACCCAGCCTGGCTTGGTAGATGTAATTTGTTTCGATCTTCGGTTCTAAGACATACCGTTGATTCATCAATATTTTCCTTAACCGTTTTGAGCACAGTAGAGATGAAATAAATTACATAAAGTAATTAGTGGTGGTGGGAGAGTGGTGCTGTTGGTGGCTGGTGGTACCTAGGCTCGAAGCCACGATCTCTATTCTTCAGTCTTGCTTCACCTCAATGACATGGTAAACAAGACAGTAAACGTATCTTCAACAAGCAAGACCTTCAATAGATAATAAAGCATCATCACGCGTTTAAAATACGCCTTTACGTCAATCGCAAATTAGGAGTAACAGCCATAAATATAATATTGTTGACGAGTCGCTTGTTTTACGAGAAACATTAAAATATTCGCAACTGTCGGCTCCCGAACCAACGAGTTGTTTATTTTTAAAACACTAACTTTTGCACACGACTTCGTTTGAATGGTTCACAAAAATTGACATGTGTGTTGACAATATCTCTTCACGTTCGTGGTTCCGTGGAAAACGTTTTATTTTATTTTTCTGTTTTCTGTTGAAGCTAAATGTTTGTACATGGGTTTGTGTACTTTTTAGTTTTGTGGGTTTTGCTGCCAGTGAATGGGGAAGGCAAGTCAAAGCTGACTGTAGATGGCGTGTCCATAGCTTAGTCCCAATCTGACCAATGAGGTCAAGCTATTTTGAAATATAAATGACATTGACACATTTTCAACCAATGACGATACTTGGTACATGCGATGCTAGCGCCATTAGTTCCACAGTTGCCATCCCCATTGATGGTACTACTGTTTTTAAAAGTGTTGCGTTTGTCAACCGTCGAGAAAACTGCTGAAAGTAAACTCACTCAGTGAATTTGGAGAAACACCTGTGAGTCTTTACTTAATTTTACCAATAAAACGTATAAAACAAAAGCCGTCAGAGTTAATATTCAACAAACAATTATAGTTCTTGAATGTGGTATAAAAGCTTAGTGTCATGCGTGCATTTCCCTCCAAGTTACATCGTCCCTTTTGTTATAATAACCCTATCGTTGACGAACAGCATACGTTTAATATAAAAAAAAAAATTACTGCAGGAATATCTAGAAATCAGCTAGTATTAAGCCATCTGTATTTAAAATAGCCAGAGGTGAAAACCAATTCGATATCGCGCTATAATATATAATTCCGGTTAGCAGTGGAAATGTTTCTGTTATAAAATATGCTAAGGCTAACGCAATATTGATTATTTGTCTACTAGCATTTTCGTTAGACTTTGCTTGTAATTTAACATAAGTTTAAAAAAAATAGTTCTAAGCGAACAATCACGACTGTTTATATGATTATTGATGTAAGTATTTTACTAGAACTTTTGTTTGATAAAAATGGTTAGATGATTTCTCCACTCTGTCTCAGTCTGTATCAGTTAACAGATTCCTGGTTGTTTCTGTTACCTATGCTCAACATAGTCATAAATTATAAACCTATACATTATAATAAACCTTTATTTAAAAACATCCGGCTCGAAGGACCAAAAAGTTTCTTCATATTTCCAAAAATCACTATAATGCTAAGAGGTGATTTTTAGGGTTTTTGTCAATCAATAGAAACCATTTAATTTAAATTATGTTCTCAGAGCAAAACCCCATCACATTTAAAGCCGTCAAGAATTGACTTCTAACCACTTCTCATTACTCGTTCAATGTAATAAGTTGTATGTTTAAAACCGGCAAGATTGAAACATTCCACATGGACCAACAGACTCACTAACACACATACCTATTTCTACTAATTTTAGCCGTCAGCATCCGGCGACGTCTAAAAATAATTATAAATCTAACGCTTGCTTGCAACACCGAGCTTTATGAAATTTTAAAATATCTTGCGCTGCAGCGATCGTGCTGAAACCGATGATTGAATTATTTGTTATTTAGTTATTCAATCAAAGTATGAAACTTTTGCGTAAAAAAATATTTATTTTTACGGTACCTATTAACAGATTTACAGAAATAAGACTCTTTAGGTACCTATCGGTTTTAATAATATTTTCAATCATAGAATACCTACTTGTTGTCATATCTGTTACGTTATCTTAAACTTCACATACAAAAACTTTTTTTATTTTTTGCAAAAAAGTTTTTTGTATTTTTCCTTTTTTAGTTGCAATATTCTACACAAATATTTGCTATATATTTATTTTACATTGTTAACAACACATTTCATGGTAATATACGCTTGTCCCCAATAAAATGTAACATATATCGTTATTATACCAAACTGTCGAAATCTGGGAGTACTGTACACATCTGCAACTCCCTCAGAGCATAAAGGCGTTATGTTATGTTCTAATATTGTGTAAAAAATAAACATCTAAGCGATTGCAGCAATCACGACAGATTTCAGACAACGGGACCACCTCAGTAGTATAGGCTTTCGAATAAAAAAAGAATTTTGACAATGGGTCCACAATTAGCGGAGAAATCGGTGAACATACGGGACACACAGTCAAACGTAGAACCTCCTCATTTTGTTTGAAGTCAGTTAAAATATTGTCAAAAGAGTTTCGGTGAAACATTAGTGAACCGCTAACAATACATTTCATGGTAATAGGCTTATCCCCAATAAAATAGAACTTAACATACCTGACTGTCGAAAAGATGTACAGTACACATCGAAAAGATGTACAGTACACATCGAAAAGATGTACAGTACACATTCTTGGCAGTCGGTTTTGTTTTCGCAGAAAGTTTTTTTTACCCTTTTTAGTTGTAGCCACACATACCACACAAATTTTTGTCATGAATTAATTTTGAAGAGTTCCATAGTATATCTCCGAAGATCAGCATCAGATCTCCACCAAATTGAAATGGGACCACCGCGAAACAATATTCTACCAAACAAAAAAGAATCATCGAAATCGGTTTACAATTGGCGAAGACATCGCTGAACATACACACAAAAAAAAAACAGACGACTTGATAACCTCCTCCTTTTGGAAGTCGGTTAAAAATACATTCACGCCTGTATTTCCCTGAAGGGAACAAGTAAGATAAGTAGATACACCCATTTTTTTACTAAAGTTCCGGTTCTCACTAGCAGTAGGCATCACCTAAATTAACGCCTACATGAAACCTACAGTTGCGTATTGAAACTCTCTGTTCGGCGCTGAATGTTCAAATTTCAACAGTGCAGTAACATTCATTTTCATGTACATTTATTGTAAACGGTCCAAAATGTCTTAGACGGAACGCGCCGCCTAATTACGCATCTGATTTTATCCCAATCAATTTCCTACAATGAATGCCAAAAAGTGAAACAATAAAAATATTTGGCGATCGATTCATTGACCAAGCTGATCGCTATTATTACAATACCTATAGTGACCGAGCCGATCAGGCGATGACTCACTGACCTTCCACCGGCGCCGGCGGTGGACCGCGACAAACACAGATGTTACTGGACAAGTTAAAAGAGGCAGCGAATAAATGTCAACTAATATTATAGCAGGTAGCGGAGTTCAGGTCAAACGTCGTTGAACTTGAACATGGAATCAACGAAACGACGGAGAAGAAGTAATATTATAAAAGAATTTAAATAAAACACTAAAAAAGTCTAAAATAACTTGACTTTCGGAAGTCGGTGCCTTTGTTTGTATCTTTTTTGCCAACGACTTCCGAAAGTCAAGTTATTATTATACTTTTTTAGGGTTTTCTTGGAAGTCGGTTTTGTTTTCGCAGATTTTTTTTACCCTTTTTAGTTGTAGCCACACATACCACACAAATTTTTGTCATGAATTAATTTTACATTGTAATTAGAAGTTAGTTAAAGTACTCTTCAAGACGAATCATACGAGCCCAAACTCGATGAGGTTTTGTCGTTTTATAACGATGTTCCTATGGCCACCATCCAGCTCCATCATCAGACACTGGATACCATTTAGGACCAAAGTACTCGTCAAGACGAATCATACGAGCCCAAACTCGATAGGGTTGTGTCATTTTATTACGGATTACCTGTGATCACCTTCCAGATCCATCAACAGAAAAAGAAATACTTCCGAATTGAGAACCTCCTCCTTTTTGAAGAAAGTCGGTTAAAAATACGGGCTGATCGGACTTTGGTGATATTTGGCACACAGATAGAGCATATATGTTCATCGCGGTAGTAGCATCTTGATCCCCATACTGGAGGAACCGCAGGAAAATACTAGTTACTTACCATCGCCTTCATAATACCTTCATGAAAATAATATCCCCGAAAATCTAAATGAATGAAATGACTCACAGAATCACCAGCAAACCCTAATTAAAATCCTCTCAAATTTAACTCCAACCTCATTAAAGCGCGACTAGAATGCGAGCGAACATTCGAAACCGTTCGACATTGTCAAGATTCCAAAACTGACGTAGTAGCGTTTATCCTCTACTAGCGATATTTTGGAAACTCGCCATACGGACAAACACATTAAGAAACAATACGGCTACGAGTTTCTCGTGAATTACGGAATAAATAGGACTGCCCATAATTTACGGGGCGACCAGAATTACACGTACTAAAATCAGGTGGGTATGAGAAGTGCACATGCAGCTGAAATTCAGACTTTTCGCATGTCCACTGCACCTTCACGCAGTTGTCGACCAGAGTTCCGACATTGGACAAAAAACAAAGGACATTGAAATACATTATTTATTTTTATTGAAACAACGCTGTTACTTAAAACATTAAACTGAAAGCAGAAAGCAGTAATTTAAGTTCATTGAACTTCATGTTTACAGACAATTTGAATTGTCAATCAATTAGTCAGAAAAGTAAAGGTAAAATGTAGATCCCAGCCAAAATGTAAATCTCTATGGAGCAGAATGGGTAAGATACTCCATGGTCAATCTTTTAAATCACGTCAAGTATTACCAAGTAATGGGCAAACACCGTACACATTTTTGTTTTTTTTTATATCAACGGTAAAAACGTTCGTAAACAAAGAATCTACTTAAACAATATTTGGATTCGTTCACGTATTTCCACAGCGACTGGTAATTTTGGGTGAGGCGGATTAAACTCATTAATCTAGTGTTGTTTCAATATCGGAACGATAGCGTCTATAAATTTCCCTGTGACCAATTACGTTCTGTCCCGAATGGATAAAAAAGTATGTTATTTATTACGAATACGTACGTTTTCGGGTGCTTTAAGAGCACGTACTTGGATAGTTTTTCTTTTCGTTCTAGAAAACAATAATGTTTACCATGTGTTTTTTCTTTTATTCGATAGTGACTATGACATGATGTATAAATGATGCCATGACGTCTGAGAGAGGAGAATTGAAGAAAACGTGTTGCGCAGACCCCTGCTTAAATATGCGTAAGCATAAACATCCTTTACCCGCAAGAGACAGAGTGGAAGCCGGCTCCACCACCCGAGTCCATTTCGGGTTGGCGCATGTCACAAATGTCTTCGAATCATGTATGTTTGGTTTCAGGACATTGCCGGTTACTCCACGATGTTTTCCTTCACTATTTTGACCATTTTAAGGCTCATACCAATAATAATCCTTTTAGGAGAACTCGCTTAGGGAGGACCTCATGGCTAAATAATAATAGCCGCTCGGGTCGATCTTTAGGTTAAGCCGTACTTGCCTAGGTTGGTCTGTGGATGGGCGACCACCCATTACATACTGAGATTCCTCCGTGCCTCGGAAAGCACGTTAAGCCGTTGGTCCCGGCTGTCATTTGTAGACCTTTGACAGTCGTAACAGGTAGTCATAGTGACCCGAAAGTCTGACAACCAGTCTTACCAAGGGGTATCGTATTACCCAGTACTAACTGGGTTGTGGAGGTCAGATAGGTAGTCGCTCCATATAAAATACTGGTATTCAGCTGCATCCGGTTAGACTGGAAGCTGAAAAGGCAGATAATGATGCCAATAATAATCCTTTTGTTTTGTTCTGAAGCATCAGCACTTCTATTTCGCAACTACCTGTTCCTACTAATGTTTTTGATTCGTTATTTGTGTTGTTATTTTTTTTAATAAATAAATTATCTTTGGTTTATGGTCGTGAATTCCGAAAGGCACCGATGTCAAAGATGAGTTAATCGCGATTCGCTGTATTGGCAACGTTTATTTATTTTTAGGACGATTTCCGACAAAGTAATAAATTGATTGAACCGTTGCAGTTTAAAAGACAAACCGAATAAGCAAACATGAAATCCATAATCAATTTCTGAAAGAAACCTGATGCAAAATTACTTAAACAAACTCAAACATTTCATATACTCGTAGTACCCGTATGACTGACCGCTGTCTTGCGGAATATTCAGAAGATGCATTTTATTATTTTTAAAATAAATGACATTCAAAAGTTCACAAAGTGGTATTTTTAGAATTGTTTGAGTACCTCGTCGTTGACAGCTATTTTCAAATGTGTTTTGTATACAGCTGCAATGTTTACAATCGCGTAGCTGGATAGTATCGGCCCCGACTTATAAGTTGGAGGTAGTGAGTTCGAACCTAAGCAGGTAGTTTAATTTGCTGCTCTCAAAAAGCTGTTTTATTTCTTTACCATTTTGAGAGCAACAAAGTAATTACCCGTAATAATCCAAGATCCCAGGACCTTACTTATTTTCTCAGGAACAAAATGAGTGGCATCGAGTAGTATTAGTACGTACTGTGAACGTATGCATACCTACTAACTTGTGCCGACGGCCAATTTTTAGATATTAGTTGCCAAAGTTGCGTAAAAGTTTTTTTTTTTCTTAAAGCCCATTTGCTGATTTTTATACATATATAGTACAGAGAATATTGTTAAAAACTAATAACCAACACTGCCTGACACCGCCCGTTGACGGTAATTTCTACCAGACGCCTAGACGCTTTAAAGCGCGGAAAAAATAACGTGAAATGTCACTTCAGAGTCAATTTTTTTTAAATATTTGATACTCAGAGGGTTTTGTTTAATAGTCATTGTAAGCAGTCAGAACAATTGTAGAGTCGCAATTCATCATTTTTGTATGAGTTTAATAAACCAATGCGCTCATACAGCGACATTTTAATTGTGTCTGGGGGATGTTTGGCCCAACTATGATTGGTCTGGCTCAAAATAAGTACTGAAATGATTTCCTGAGTATCAAATATAAAAATTAAGTCTCGAACTATTGGTAAAATCATTTATTTTTTTCCGTGCTTCGAAGTGCTTGGCAGAAATTTCTGCCGGCCTGAAGCATCTGGCAGTGTTAATAATATTTTTTTAACAACCTTCTTTACAACATATTAAAAAATCAGCGCTCGGCCTTTGAGAATTTATTTTATAATTTTTTGCAACTGATATCTAAAAATTGGCCGTCGGCACAAGTTAGTAGGTATGCATACGTTCACAGTACATACTAACACTACTTGATGCCACACATTTTGTTCTTGAGAAAATAAGTAAGGTCTCGCGACCCTGAGATCTTGCTCTATAACAATACACAGGGTGAAGCTGTTTCATATATTTTGACCGTGTAGGTATTGCACTTTTGTAGGAAACAGCTGTGTTCAATACGAACAAAAGCCATGTATCCAAACCTATAAATTGATATCCTGTATGCGGTAAAGAGAAAATAATAAACACTTCCGTTTTAAATATTAGCTACAAGCGACGTGGTTGCATTTATAAAAATAAAATTTCCCGAATTAATGCCTGTGCTAGTGCTAGAAGTCAGTTTAATTACTCTTCGTGTTAGACAAGCTGATTTTTTTTAATAACCGATGAAAAATTTCTATGTGGGTGGGCTCGGAGTGGTGTACTGGATACGTGGTAACCGTTTTCGCGTCGGTGTGCCTGTCACCCTGTATTCTACCCCACAGGGTTTAGAATATTGTCTGTATTCATGGTAATAGGTTACGTTTCGATGTCCCTTACACCCGGTATATTTTAAGAGCAGATACTTTGTGTGGATGAAGCATTACAGCCCAAACCCCACTACTAGCACCTCTAGAAGTTTCCTCCTAAGTGTAGTTGGCGTTTTATAGCCTTCAAGAGGATTTTATTTTTGTTAAGGAAACCCTATTTTTATTGCGGTCCCTAAACCCAACACGTAACTCTGTACAAGGGTCTACGCTTATACGGCGCTAGCTTTAGCTCCAGGCATCGTCCGCGTTGTGGGAGGAAATAAACCAAGCGACCGTACTACTGAGATAGAACTATTCTATACGCCTACTCAGGTCTAGTGCCAATTTCATCCAAATCGGTACAGCTGATAAGGTATGCAAACCAACAGACAGTCGAACAGAATTACTTTCGCTCAGGCATGTTGGTTTCTTCACGATGTTCCTTCACCGAAGCAAGTGATAACTATACAATACGCATATGAATCCGAAAAATCAGGGCGTGCCTTGGGTTCGAACTTGAGACCTATGATTTCGCAGTCCGATGGTCACATCACTAGGCTATCACTGCTGCTGTGCACTTTGGCATTTATGGATGTTGTTATATGATTTAACGCTGACTATTTTGTTAAAGCCCTTGGAAAATTAAAAAAAAATGAGAAGTTTTGATAATACGACGAGCAGATGGAAATATTCGGATAGAATTCTGGAACTTTCTGGAGTTCCAGTAACCGGCCAAAAATTCATAGCAATAGTGGATGAAATTTCAGTACATGGAGGGTAGAGCAAAGAAGACCCTGAGCAGGCGAGGAAACATTGAATAAGAATTTAAAAGACGGAAAGTGTTTGTGTAACATGGAGAAATTGTAGATCATAAAATTACAAGAACATTCCTTGTTTTACGTATTCCAACGATTCGGTGTGGGCCAAGAGCGTCGGCGTTATATTTACACGACATAAATTACAACAGATCTTTAAAAATAGCCACTTTCGCAACGCAACAGTAGCTGAAGACATTCAGACGATTCAGATTAACCGAATCTAAGTGCATCCGGAACCTAGCACCAAGCCGATCGATCGGAAAGATTTATTCATCCAATCAACTTTACATTACGTTTTTCCTTTAGAGTACTCGTTCGTGATATTGCAGGCAATATGTGCATTGGATTGCAAACGGTTTAAATTTTACTGTCGCATAATTTCATAGTACGGTGATTTGCACACAAGTGCAGATTCCGAAGCATTAATTGAAATGCTAACTGTTATTACGTCGTCCAGAATGCGTCTATAAAAAATGTTTGTGCATGCCAAATGGCTCTCATTATTACTAAATGGATTCACTAATTTAATCTCTATGGTTTGTGTTACTGAACAATTGGTTTGCATAACAAATCCCGTAAATATTTCTATTTGTGGGATTTGTAAATGTAATTAGGGTGGCATATCTAAAATGGTCTGACGTTGGTAGTGCATCCTAGGGAATACTATATCTCAGACAGCTGTTGTGTATACCCAGTGCTATAAACAGCTGTGGTCTCAGTTAATTGATCGAATATTTTCACATTTATAATACTATACACATAAGCACAAGCACGTTTCCGGATGACAGCGATGTGGAGGAGCAGCTTTAATTCATTTATTTACATTAAATAAAGTATCCATTACGTAATTTTAATGTCCTGTTAAGTATTTTGTGTGTACATAAATAAATAAATAATTTTATATTAACTCAAAAGAGGTGTGTATATAAAAATGTGTACCTATATCAAAAGCATTAACCAATTTATAATAATGTTCCCTGTGGATGGATGGAGAGGGAAATAAAGCCCTAAGAAAAGGTGTGATGGTGTGGTGGTTTGTGTGAGGTATGTTTGTATAGTATTAGCAGTAGACACCATTGAATACCCGGGGCTTATATTTTATGTTCGTACAGTCCATCCAAAGGTTGTCTGGAAGATATCGCTATCAGCGATAAGACTGTTACCATCGAACTCGCAATATTGTAAAACAGTTGTTTCAATTTTGGTGTACAATAATGTATATTATATTCTATGTTACGGAAGAAAAGGAATAAATGATAATGTGACGGTTGAAGGGATGAATGAAAAAACCGTTTTTCGCTGATCCCTAGTAATATAGGATGGTAAGGGCAGGACGGATGATAATGATGGCAGGAGTTCTTCAGTAAAGAAGTGGAATATAATCGAAGTACAGAATTATGCCAAACACTTTGCAATTTTGCATAGTAACCATTATTTATACTCAAAAGTATCAATGAAATATTTCATTGCGTAGATTAAAAACGTAATTCATTTAATTTTAGACGGTGGGACATAAATAGCTATTAAATATTAAATAATCTGTGTTTCAGAGTAGTGGAAACTTATCAATGTCATGTTCTCCAGATTCCTTCGCAATAATTTATGGCTTTTACTATAAAACTGTAAGCAACAAGGGATTACTGAAATCTTAGAAATATTTTTCACATTTTCTTGATTTACTTAGGGTCACTACAAAAATAACAAAATAGTTCAATAACCAGCCAAGATATTTTGAATTTAATCTTGAGAATGAAAACGAATGAAATAAGTCGATAGTCTGTCTCATTGGTCCAATGAAGATGAGTCCGTGAGGTCCTGGGTTCTATTCCCAGGTCGGAAAAAATATTTTTCACGACACTCTGTAGCTGCCGTGCGTACGTGCTTGAGTCTGTTGATGGACTCGAACTGTTTACATGAGACTCAAACATAACTGGCAAGAGTGGGTGTACCAGAGGTAGGTATACCCCTGCTGAACCCTTCGGATATTACAGGCGTGAATGTAGAAATATTTTTCACATTTTCTCAAGTGCTAAATAAGAAAGACTGACAGAGAGAATTGAAATTCCAAGTTGAAAATGCAATATCCATTTTCAAACACACCATAAACATTGAAAGTCTCCTGGAATGTAGTTATAATAAGGTAATGATACAGTTAACGGATGCAGATGTAAAGTTTACCTCCCATAACGAATCCCTTGAAACAATAGCGAGCGAGCAGCAACGTAAATAGACGCGCGGGTTATGAAAATACTCGCGCGGAATATTTCTGTACCGCGGTGTAATGCGATACTGATACCGCGCGGGGTGCGGGGGAGGTGGACTTTTGGTCTTTTGCATTTCAAAGACCAGATAGTTTCATACCACTAGGTCTTACCTACAGACCAAATTATGTAATTTGAGCCACAGAATGCAATACTTCGTGTGTCTTTTGCAGCACGACTGTCATAATTATTACTCTTCGCATATTAACGGTGAATTACTGCGCTTTAAACAAAAATATTTAAAATTCTATAGTCTTTCCGAATAAAAGTCATAGAAAAACTGTGACCTTTGTCTCAGTCAGACAATCATACAGAAAATTGCTACAATTTTTTTATTTTTTTTTTATTCAAACGGAACAACAAACAGCTGCAATATAAAACATAGAAATAAGAAATACACAAAACTTACAATTACCAAGGTTGACGTTACACTTATACGGGCACTAACTAGTTTTTTTTTTTTAGTCTACCTGTAAGCTAATACTTTATACGTAAAGATAGTAGAGCGCAAAGGTATCAATGATATTACCTCCGTAACTGTACCTTCAAACAAATAGTTGCAAATTCGCCAAAATTTTTAAACCTCTATAATTTTCTACAGTAGGAAGGCTATTGGCACAATGCAAACTCACTACATCAAGGGATTAACACTGAATTGTTGGCCAAAATTGTATTGTATAACCGTGCTCCACAATAGCAGGTGCATGACCCATCATTATTGTGCTTGTCTTCTTATGGCTGGACAAGGAGGAATATTGGGAATTGATAGCCAATCTTCAGTAATTGGTGAGGTACCAAGAAAGAGGACTTAGTACTGACGGTACTGAGGTCCTAATATCAGTGCGCGGTGTAAACGTAACGTAAATACGACGATTTTTCAATCGAAACACAATTATCCTATAGCATTCTAGTTAAATTGTTTGCAACAAGCACAACCAGAATGATCATTATCATAAATTTCCTAAAATTATACAAATATTATAATTATGTGGAACGAGTATTTTTAACCGACTTTCTTCAAAAAGGAGGAGGTTTTTAATTCGGCTAAACATCGTTCTTAACACCAAATAATTTGAAAAGAGTAACCATGGAGTTTCTTGCCGGTTCTTCTCCATAGGAAACCACCAACCCGAACCGTGCACCTTTTTGTCGAACGTTTTATAAGTGCCCATCTAGGCCTATGTGAAATAAAAATATTTTGATTTTGGCTGTATTTTTTTTAAATATATTTTGTTACCTCCGTCATTTATGAACCGATTTGAAAAATTTCCTTTTTTTTTGTGAAAAGATATATGCTTCCCGTTTGGCCCCATAGAAATTTCATCATAATCAGTTCAGTAATTTGTCATTTTTTTTCTATAATACGTATTTTTTTCTTCTTCGGCTATGTTGACGACGTGATGGTTCGTTAATAACTTCTAGTTACAATGTAAAAAATTGTTTCGTGACAAGTAGAAGTCGGTGGCAAAAAAGTCAATGAAACAAACAAAGTCACCGAGTTCCGAAAATAATGTTATTTTAGAGTTTTTTACCAACTTTTAGGAAGTCGATTTTTTTCGCAGATTTTTTCGCAGAAAGTTTTTAATTTTAAAATCGGCGTATAATTACGTTACGTTTACACCTTGCGCTCGTGCTGAGGTGTCTGGTCTTGACTGCATCGTTGGTCGAGTGTCTAAACGCTAATGTGAGTATCAGGTCATGCGTTTCGATTCTCAAGTCGGGCAAATTGTTATTGAGTTTTGCCGTCAGGATTTATTCACTAGCAGCCATTGCGTAGCTGTGTGCCTGGTTGATGGCAATAGGCTCATACCCTTTTACATGGGACTTAAAGATATCTGGCAGTGGAAGGGGGCCCGTGTCCTAGCGTTTTAGGCTGATTACATTGTAATATGCCAGTCAGCAAGTTAAACAAAGGCCTAGGATGCACTAGACGCCAAGTTTCGCCACTTGTGCTGGCTTCTGATTCAAGTTCTGGATACTGGTCTGACGAGCAGTAACTTTAATTTAAATGTTTTCTTTGCTATTATTATAAAGAGGGAGAGTTTGTACGTTTGGATTTAGGAGGTAATCTCGAAAACTCCTCATTCAAGTTAGAAAAATCTTTCAGTGATGTAAAGCTTCACATTCACCGACTGCTGGATATGTTACGTACTTTGACGAAGTCGCGAGCGGAGGTTAGTAATGGTATAAAAATGCAAAAAAAAAATAGAGCATGGAATTGAAATGAATGACCCGATTTTCAGGAATATACTAGTAGTTGAAAATATCTTGTTGTTTTTCTACCAGCGACTTGAAAATGTATTCGTATCTGTCAGTCACTCCCAAAAACTAGAAATGCGACGATAGTTGGTAATTAAGTTTACTGTAAAATACACTGACATATACACAGCTGCCTTTTTTTTTTTTTCTTTTTTTTTTTTTTTTTACCGTTGGGAAATCATCAAATAACCCCTCCCGCTCTGGGCCGCTCTGGAACACAAAGGGCAAAGGAAGGAACATGGATGGGTTTTAGTCAGTAAAAGTCTGACACTCCCTCCTGCTCAGCCCAGAGCGGGAGGGGTTATTTGATGATTTCCCATCGATAAAAAAAAAAAAAAAAAAAAAAAAAAAAAAAAAAACCCCTCCCGCTCTGGGCTGAGCAAGAGGGAGTGTCAGACTTTTACTGACTAAAACCCATCCATGTTCCTTCCTTTGCCCTTTGTGTTCCAGGGCCGCGGTATCTCTTTCGAACAGTCCCGCAACCCTGGCAGGCGTCGGTCCTTACGGACCCCTCCCTGTTTGCTGACTCTCCTTGAGGCGTGCGTGGAACACGAACGCGCCGTCGACACGGCCTGTCGTCATAAGACGGACGGACGGCGAGCTAGCCCATAGCTCACCGTCCACAGGCCCGCGCCTACGGTGGCCGGGGGCCACCACGTGGCCCCCGACGCCCGGTGCGTCTCCCGCGTCGGCTGGGACGTGAGGTTCTCTCCCTCTCACGTTCCGCCACCTCCTTCGCTAGCATGACTGCTTCGCAGAAGGAGGTGACGGCGTCCCATTCCGTCTCGCTCCGGACCATGGATTGAACCAAGGCCGGAAGCGAGAGGTCGCCGCCGCCGATCGCCGCTACGAGGACACGGCGGTGCTCCGCCCACGCGGGGCAGATCTCCACCGTGTGCTCCACCGTGTCCTCCGTTCGATCCTCACAATGGTAGCACCCGGGCGTTTCCTCCCGCCCGATTCGGTGCAGGAACCTCCCGAAACAACCGTGTCCGGTGAGGACCTGCGTCAGGCGGAAGATGAGGGCGCCGTGGCGCCTCTCTAGCCACTCCTCAAAGAGGGGACTTATCGCCACTATTGTGACGTGCCCTGCACGGGGTTGCGACAGTCGCTCTCTCCATGTCGCCATGAGATCGCGCCGGAGGTCTGTCCGCTGAGCGACAATTTGCCGCGGCAGCGGAGTTACCCCCCGGCGTAGTGCCTCCACGCGCCATTCGTGTAGGCGCGCGAGGACTATCGCCTCCAGATCCCATGGCGGCAATCCGGCAAGGAGGCTCGCCGCCTCGCCGGAGATCGTGCGGTATCCCCGGACCAGCCTTACGGCTACCACCTTTTGGGGCGCGTTCAGGTAGTGGGCGGCTCGCCGCCTCAAGGAACGCGCCCACACCGGGGCCCCGTAAAGGGCCATGGACCGCACGACCCCCGCGTAGAGCCTCCGGCAGGAGGCGTTTGGACCCCCCAGGTTGGGCAGGAGCCGCTTGAAGGCAGCCCCGGCCCGTTCCAGTTTGGGGGCCAAACGTCGGAAGTGCTCCACGAAGTTCCACCAGCTGTCGAGGACGAGACCCAGGTACTTTAACGTCGGCTCGACGCCGATGGAAACCCCTCCTACCGTGAGCATACACAGCTGCCTGAGATAACAAGAATCGCATACTCAGGCAGTGACATGGAATTCATGGAATTTGCACTAATTTGTTGTTTCTAGGAGCAGCCCAGTGGTGGCGGCCCCGATTTACGAACGGTAAGTCGTGGGTTCGGACCCACGCAGGCGCGCATTACTTTGTGTAATTTATTTCATCACTTCTGGTCTCAAAACGGTGAAGGAAAACATCGTGAGGAAACCGGCATGTTCTAGAACCAAAAATTCGAAGACATGTGATATCTACCAACCCGCACTGGGCCCGCGTGGTGGATGCCCATTCCCTCTCATAGAGGCCGACTGTCCCAGCAGTGGGAACATTGAAAGGCTGATTATGCTTATGCTATGCAAAAATGAAACCAACGAAAATGTCAAGTTTTTGTCAGAGAGTTGCCATGTTACCGTGGTACAGGTAACTATTGTACCGCTTAAATTGTTAATTAGGTCAAAACGCTGCAAAATAGCCCTATTTATGGATACTATTTAAAGGTCGATTTAGAACAAAGTTCCACAGAAATAGAGAAAGAGTAACAGTGTTATTTATTCCGAATAAAATAAAATTCGTTCCTTACCTCAGTCGGCAAAAAGGGAACCATTCTAAGATCACTTTGTTGTTCGTCTGTATGTCTGTCCGTCTGTCAAAGCCGTTTTTTCTCAGGAGCGCGTGCATGTATCAGAAAAAATGTAATTGGAAAATTGGAGCAGTGAAAAAATCACACTTGTAAGAGTTGTAAGTCAACGCGATTAAAAGATATTATATACCGTTTATGTCGCATATTTGGCTATTAAGGGAATCAAATCATATAGAATACTTCGCGTTGACCTAGGCAAGAAGTAATGTCTTACAGCACAAGTAAAGAAAAAAAATCTGTATACCGTAAATATGTAGTTAAATAAAAAAATCCCTACAAGTTTATACGTAACCCTCGATGCGCGAGTCCAACTCGCACTTCGCTGGTATTTCACATAAAGAACAGCGGTAAGCCAGTGGTAATGGCCCTGAATTACAATAGTTCGTCGATGCATAAGTACTAAGTCAGACATTTCACTTTGTATGTGATTTATTTCATCACCACTGCTCGGAAAACTGTAAAGGAAATATGTGACATCTGCCAACCCGCACTGGTGGAATACTCATGGCACACTCCCATGAGGTGAGTGACTGTGTTCCAGCAAACGGGGAATGTTATAGGGTAATAATGCTGACTTTTCACATTACCAAGTACCAACCATAACTTCAGCAGACTTCCACTTTTTCGTTGTTTAGATAACACAAAAAAAAAAAACGTTGTGTGCCAACAGTTTCATGCTCTCGCATGTTTTTCCAGCGTGTACAAAAATCCGAGTACCGTAGCGAACAGCATATTCTTTGGGCGAACAACATAATATCCAACGTGGCGATTATGGAGAGGTGCCAAACGGGAGCATTTGGCAGGCGGCGCTACAAATCTATCAGTACCAGCTCGGCACTATGGGAGCCTGGTACATGCTGATTAACTTGCATTCGCGCTGTGCGTTTTTGCAGGTTGGTAAATAATAGTCTACCGGCATCATACATAAAGTCAAGCGTTTTACCCGTGGGGGTAAGCAGAAACTACAGAAGGCCACCTTTTTACCTACAATCTTTACATGGAATGAAAACTTAACAAGACGAGGAAAGATCAAGAACAGTATGTGTTACGATTTTAAAAGGAAACATCAGTTCTCTTTTGCATTTAAAACCAGAGAATTACGCAAAGCATTTTTGATTAATATTTTTCAAAATGTCTCGAAAATATTTTTTTGCGGTTATATTCACTTATAGTCAAATACTTCAACGGAAACCGCAATAAACGAACTAATTCGATAGGTAGTAATTGTACCTAATTTTGAATAAGCACTATTTATTTAGTAGTTTTTTTATTTTCCAGATAATTACTAAAAAACATGTATCTACCCCATATGATCCAGGTAAACTTCAAAATAAGCGTACAACTCCAAACGTAATTGAATCTGTTAAATGTCGCACGGCTTTTGCAAGACGACAAAACGTTTTCCTTGCTGTATATTTATACAATAAAATTAATAGAATCTTAAATTTTTATCCGCTATCACTACACGAATGTAAAGATATAGTAAAGAACTGGCTCTTAACTCTTGATTATGAGGATGTAGAGAAAATAATAAATAATTAATCTCAATCTAAAACACACAAACATCATACTTTTCTTTCATACACCTACTCATACAGAAACACGAACGGGTACCCTCCCACACACACACGTACACACCTCCCACACACACACGTACACACCTCCCACACACACACGTACACACCTCCCCCACACACACACGTACACACCTCCCCCACACACACACACAGCGCGATAAAATAAATTAAATTAACTTAAAAATAAATTTTATTTTTGATGTTTTTTTTTTCATATTTTTTCGCACTTTTCATTTCTTTCATTGTATTTTATTTTACTTTGTTGTTACTTCTTCTTAATTTTTTTGTAGCACATATGTTTTGTCTATTCCTATGTTGACATTTTCTATGTCATATCGTTTCTAAGCCAAATTATATGGGAGTGGGCGCTGACTCCTGACATACAGGATACGCCTAATTCAGGAGTCAGAGGCTTCAAATAAGTTTCTGTAACCTATTATGTCAATAAAGAATTTGATTTGATTTGATTTGATTGACTTTAAAAAGGGTGTAACAAGACCCTTAACGAAGCCGAAAGGCACTTAAGTCCCCGTCATTGCGATCATTTTTGTTCTAGATGATACCTTAACCTTTTAGTTTTTTTTTAATACATTTTTAATGTGGGGTTTTTACTTTAAACACCTCCACGACCCCCTTACTATTCAATCCATCCATCAGCACAATGTTTTGAGTGCGTTACATTACATTGAGTCCTACCGTAAAACGTCATTTTTCACCCCAAAAACAAAAGTCGTTTCCCATTAATAATTTTTGCGTAAAGTTATTTATTTATTTATTGCACCATGTACACAACCAATTTTACACTCTAGGCTTAGTACATGACGCTGTTAGGGCGCAGCATGGAAAACTTAAAACTAATAATATTAGTGTCAGTTTTATTTATTAGCTAATATCACTTAAAGCATTGGGAATTTTCACATTAAAAATATTATATTAATTGAACCTACACTACATACAAAACTATATTAAAATTAACACATACGTATATATTTGAACTCTATTTTAACATTTTATCTTCTATAAATTCTTGGATATTAAAATAACATTTTTCTAAGAGCAATGACTTTAGCCTAGCTTTAAATACACATAGTGTTCTCGTGGACCGTATATTTTCAGGTAATTTGTTGTATACCAGTATGCTTCTATATTCTGGGTTATTTTTGTACATTTGTAGTCTAGGTGCTGGTAGAATTAGCTTAGTTTTGCGGCGGTCGTTCTTATCAAAATTAAACAGTTTTATGTTTTTCTTAACAAAAGTTGCTTCTAAATATAACTTACTACTACCTACTACGTTACTTAGTTTGATGTACATAATGATTGGTTGACGGCTTCGTTAAGGGTCTTGTTACACCCTGACCACTGACTCGTCACTCATGAGGATTTACGAACGTTTAACAGATCTCATAATATCCAATAACTTTGACAGTAATCGTTCAACAAAATATAGATTCCCAATGATTGCCAAGGTTGTTTCAGCAAATGAACGCAAACGATGCGGCGCTCACGGCAGACACGTGTACATAACAATACTCGTATTTATTGTTTATAAATGAATTAGCAAAGTGTCGTTTCAAAGTTAATGGTTCCGATTTTGTTGACCAACTAAACTTAAACGAAAATCTTTCAATATCAACGTCAATATGTTGATTTTTTAATTGTATATTGCCTTTTCTTTTCCCATTATGTTGGGATCTTACCGGTTGAAATCTTTTGCATGGAGCGACTGCCTAACTGATCTCAACCAGCCACCTCAATTCAGTAAACTGGGCAACACGATACACCTTGGTATCAGGGATAGAAACAGCGACGCGTAAACTAGTTTACGTTTGAACTTCAACGTGTTTTAGTCAATGTTTCCTAACGAGTTGTCTGAATAAAGACTACTTCAGTGGACTAGTGGGTTCGATTCCCAAGTCGAGCAAAATGTTATTGGTTTTCCATGAGGAGTTTCTCTGTAGTAGCCTTTTTTTTTATTTTACCGATGGGTAATCATCAAATAACCCTCCCGCTCTGGGCTGAGCAGGAGGGAGTATCAGACTTTTACTGACTAAAACCCTTCCATGTTCCTTCCTTTGCCCTTTGTGTTCCAGGGCCGCGGTATCTCTTTCGAACAGTCCCGCAACCCTGGCAGGCGTCGGTCGTTACGGACCCCCACAATACCAAACTTCGTGGCTGCTACTGAGAAATTCCTGCACGAAAAACCACAATAACACTTTGCCAGAACTGGGAATCGAACCCAAAACCTCGGACTTAGCAGTCGCAATTGCGACCGCTAGACCAACGAGGCTAGGGATTTGTGGAATCAAGTGTCCTTCGACAACCATGTTGTCACAATAATAAATAATTCAATTAATATCTATGAGTGTCTTGTTCTAATAAATTATCTAATTAGCAAGGCAAGGTTTTACTAAGTAGGTCTACTCTATTATAATATCTGTGACTCTATTAACCAATTAGTACTGACCTTGCTTGACCTAGATTTGGTATTATTTAATAAATTGGCCACAAAAACCCATAACATTGACACAACTGCTCAATAAAATAACTATTTCAGTAGGTATTGTTGCCTCAAAAGTGGAAGCTTTTGTTTGCCCAGCTGTGGGACGGTGAAGGTTAAGAATAATATAAATAAGAGGCTGACACGAAAGAAACAGTCACCAGGTGACCCATGACGTCTTAAAGGTATTTTGTGGGAAAGAGATAGAGCTAGACATAGCTCCATCTTTTTTACACATTAGAGGATGTGACAAAGACGGTGCCCTACGGGACCAAACAGTTTTCAAAACTTAACTTGATGTGCTACGAATCTGGGGAATGTCTTTCACACAAGTATCCTGATTCCGTATATTTACTTACTCATATATGTAAATTATCGAGTTAACCAAATAACATAGGTAAGTAAGTGCACTAAACAACTAATTTAATCACTTGTTTTCCAAGAAAGTGGGCGAGGTCGACGGACACCATCGGTTAGAACAAAAATAGCCGCTTTATATACCGACAGCTGTGCGCCGCCTTCACAAGTAAATTGAAGAAAACTTGTAGTTGTTGGCCACCATTAGATATGTAACAGACTAATTCTTGAATGACTTGTTGATACAAAGTGGAAAACTTAGGGGGCATCCATTAATTACGTGAGGTAATTTTGGCAATTTTCAACCCCCCCCCATTGGTGTGATGTCGCGAGGTTGACTTGACCTCCCCCCCCCCCCTAATCTCACGTGAGATTTATCAAAATGCATAGTTAAGTGTAACTACGTAAATCTGTGCTTGCTGCGTAACATACAGTCTGATTCTCATTGTATTGTCTTGTCTGTCAAATGTTTATACATTCTGGAAGGGACATCATTCTATTTAGTACATCATTCTGAACCCCCCCCCCCCGCAGAGCAATTTATCATCGGTAATAAAAAGAACTTCTGTTCCATACATTTTCACGTGTAGGTATTACACTCATATATAGGAAACAGCAGGTTTTTTTTTTTTTAATTGGCTATTTCTATGTTCAGAATGATGTAGTACTGAATACTTGGTACCCGTATGTGCCGTGCCATTGGGGTCCCGTCCACCCTGTTTTACTATCTTTTCTTCGCCAATATCGAATAGTAATGTTATTCCATGGAGTCGCTAATAAAGCTTTCAGTGCAATTAAAGGACCATCTTTCGGTTTTCAAGTGAAAATCGTAATATTTTGTTTTTTTCTTGAATTAGGTTATAATTCAATTTGATTAGCTCCAAGTAATAGTAAGGTTAATCTCTTGCAAAGCGATCAAGTGTCACTATATATAGGGTGACTGGTAATTAGTGAACGATACTTAAACACGTGATTGTGCTCATGATAACCAACAACTTTTACTATGGGAACAAACCTGAAATCGCGAAAAAAAAATCAGCTGTTCAGTACATTTATGTTTGCCTAATGTACTGAACAGCTGATATTTTTTTCGCGATTTCGGCTTTGCTCCCATAATAAAAATTGTTTGTTATCATGAGCACAATCACGTGTTTAAGTATCGTACACTAATTGCCAGTCACCCTATATATGATAAAGACTAGCGAGGACTTTACTTCCTAAAGACTTATTGTTCTTAAAGGTGATTATATTACATATATCACTTTGTGCACGATTATTTACATCCATATACCTATCTAATAACGTCATCACGATATTTTAGTAAGATTTAACACCAACTAGTGACGTCAAACGGTCAATGTCAGAGCTATTACTCAAACGGCTCACCCACCACTGGTGCTTAAATACAGGAGGTGCAATGTTGCTGGCTGATGTCATACATGACGTGTGCAATGTAAATACGGCCATGTTACATACCATGTTTACGCGTAAATCAAGTGCACTTCGCCCGCCTTATGATGCAACAAAACTTTCTTTACAAAATCTTTCAAATGGAATTTTTAATTTATCGAGCTCGCTCCAGAAAATAGTGTTGATTTTGTGAACAAAATCGTTTTTTTAAAACTTTATAACATATTAATTTTTCTTTCAGCTTACCATTTCAAACTTTGAGTGTTCCAGACAAAACGCCGGAAATTATACTTTTTGATCTAATCATCTTATAAGGGTTCCGTAGCCAATTACAAAAAACGGAAACGTTATAACTTCGTCAAGTCCATCTGACCGTCTTCCTGGATGTCAAACAGTGATTTTTGTCAGTACTCATTAAAATTTTGCTATTTTCTTAAGAAAGTCCTCTCAAGTCGAAAAGTGCACAGAAAAAGCCGGTCATTTCCGTACGGATGGTAACCGTTCCCTCTCCAACATAAATCCGTATCCGTCTCACCTGCGTGTTCCGAGTGAACCCGTAGCCAAGGAACCTCTCGTCATGCGCCGGCACGGTGTCGGGCGCCACGTAGAAGGGCTCGTACAGCAGCTCGAAGTTCGTCACGTTGTGGCTGATGTGCGTCAGCGTCGACTCGTTGCCGCCGCTCGCTTCCCATCTGGAACGTTCGTGATAGTAGAGATATTGGATGGTTTAGGTTTAGCCAAGATTGGTTAGAACTGTGACCCCACGTCTTCACGCTACTCCAGTATCGGCGTCGACCAAATAATTACTTCAAAGAATATTCTGATTGTCGTAATACCTTGTCAGGTGTTGGTTTGATAGTATCTTAGTCGCTGATCCCTATTACATACGGAAAACGACACAAGGTATTTTAGATGCGTAACTTTTAGCGCACCAGTTCGACTGCGCCTACACACTTTCTTGAAATTCAATAATGCAAAAAGGGATTGACAACTTACCGAGAAAAATTTGAAGCGTACTGGTTATAAATGAAAACTTTCCTATGAAATGGTATCGCTAGTTTGCCTCTCGAGAGCCGCACTAGCTCCGACTTGTTCGTTGGGAACTTGGCGACTCTTCGGTCGAGTTCATAAGTAGGCACCACGTATGCACACAGTGGACATTTGGGAGTACTCGCCAGAAAACTATCTAAGGCTTCCGCCATTCCTTTAGAAGGTACTATATCAACATCCACTAAGAAAACAAAAGGTGTGTGGCAATTCTTCCGCGCTAAGTTCCTCATGTGGTTCTGAGGGTAGGGATGCCTCGCTCTCCACGCGACTGTATCCGCTCTTCTCTCCCCGGGCGGCAGGGGACTGACGTTGCAGTCCTTCGCCCACTCCGGCATCGAACCGTGTAACCCTGGTCTCTCCGATGGCATAGTTATATGTAAAGCTAATCTTGAATATACTTCTGGGTTGCATGTACACAACCAAGTGGTGAAAGCTCGTAACAGTCTCATTTCATCCCCGGCCACGAAAACGGCTACAGAGATGGGTCCGGTCCAATGGGCCGCTATTCTGAGCAGTTCGTGGAGTCTTTCTATGGAGCTCTGTGTGGCGAGGCACACGCGGCTGTTACTGGACACTTCGGCGTACAGCTCCCCGACTGCTGCGTAGTCGAAGATTCGGTAAGAGCGGCTGCCGTCCCATCGGCCCAGTCGCAAGTCAACTCTGGATATGGGATCGTCATCTATTACGGAGTTGAGGGGTGTGCCGCCGATGCAGGGCTCGCAAGTGGGCGGGTCGGATGGCGGCGCAGTGGGGTGCAGCGGGCAGGACGCAGGGTGCAGTAGCCACAGGTTGGCGACGGCGTTGTAAGCCACCAGCGCCACTGCCGCGAACATCACCACGCTCCATTGGAACCGCCAGCCCCGCTGTTCAAACAGTGCACAGGAATCAGTAAGATATGCATAAAAATTTGTAATACCCTTCTTTTGGGCTTAGCCGCAGTTGTGTAAAAATATACGTAGAGAAAGCGTTCGATTTCCTAGTCGGGAAAAAAAGTGTTATTGCGGTTTTTCATCAGGAATTTCTCAGTAACCTCCCGGAGTCCGGATTTCTCCCCGGTTGATGGCAAAAAACCCACCCTCTATGAGACTCAAAAATAACTGACAAAATTTGGGTGTATCTGTCTACTGTAGGTCTAGGTAGACCTCAACCCCCCTCCCAACCTTCCCTTTGGCGATTACAGTCGAGATGGTATGTTAATTATTTTAATCTAGAAATAGGTAATCCGAGGACCTGTACTACATGTATAAGTGATGAATTAGGGATGGATAGCTCTATAATCCACATTGACTGAAATATCAGCTTGCTAATACAGGCACTTTCTTCATCTTTTATTTCAACTCTGCCACAATTTTAAATTTCGTTTGCAACGACGTTTCGTTTGTTTCATTTAATTTATCCAAAAGGATAAATTAAATATAAAAAAAATATCATAACTATAAAAATACCTAACTATACATTCATCATCGAGTATGAAAAATGAAAATTCATTTTGATGTCTGTCACCATGACATAGCTTAAATTTATAGAGTTTTATCAATGACCTCTTTCGATATTTTAGAAAGAAGGAAAGCCAAATTCATCAACATTGAAACAAAGATTGAAATGAGCCACCGTAACTGCTGGGGTTGCTGCTGCAGGTACTAAAATCCTCAAACAGCGCAAATACAATAACCTATTTGGCAGTTATGTGTTTGAGCCGTTTTGGATTGAAATACTAGGGCCATGGGGTTCAAGTGTAGTTGTGTAGTTCCACCTAGTCTTTCGGGATATCGTCAACCGGTTGGTCGACTCTTCACGTGACCAGAGAGCTGGTCTTATTTAAGGCCAACGAATTATTACCAACCTGCCGCCAACCTTCTGTTCACTTTTCCTGTTGACAGCGATGTGGACGAATTTTTTGAAGCCCTTGAATTCTTTTACTCATCTTCATCAGCATATTTATTCATCAAACAATTTACATTGTGTTAGAATGTTAAAAAATAATTACATTTCAAATCATAACCTTTTTGTCGACGTATTATAAGTGCCCTATCTAGAGGCCTGTGTAAAATAAAAATATTTTGATAACAGAAGCAATAATCAAGTATAGAATAAAAAACAAAAATAAATTAAAAATATTATTAGGTCATCAATCAATTATTATTTAAGTCTATTTAAAGTTTGTAAAAAAATGTTCTACCGAATTCACTGACAGTCGGCCACTACTCACCCTTATGCCCTGAGTAATAAGGCTGGAAAATGGTCGATCGTGGAGTGGTCAGTGAGCGCCGTAGTATACGTCAATATCGTAGTAAACAAAAACGTTAAATTTAATTTCCATAGATGTATTACGAAAATTGCTACATTGTTCACAGTGGTCTAGGGAGTACGCGAGCAGAAAATATAATCTATACTAATATTATAAAGAGGTAAAATTTGTTTGTATGTTTGTATGTAGAGGGTAATCACTGGATCTCCTGAACCGATTTTGAAAATTCTTTCACTGATACTAAGCTACATTATCCCCGAGTGCCATAGGCTATATTTACGACGTGCCCGTGGGATAATTTCCGACAAAAACGCGAGCGAAGCCGCGGGCAATAGAAGACTACACGTTAATTGAATGCGTATTATGTTCTACACTTATCCTTCAATAGTGACAATCCTATCCTATACTAATATATGAGCAATATTTGTATATTTGCAATCACGTTCGCGAAAATGGTTCTAACGATTTCGGTGAAAGTTGCAATCTACGAGTATGTCTCATATCTGGGATATGTACTAAAGATAATATGCGATACCTACGTGTAGTCTTTTTATTAAAACACTAGCTGTTGCCTGCGGCTTCGCTCGCGTTCTGGCCAGAAATTATCCCACGGGCCATTGTAAATATAGCCTATGGCACGTGGGGTAATGTAGCTTCCTATTTGTGAAAGAATTTTCAAAATGCGTTCAATAGATCCAGAGATAACGCAGTTATTTGGGCTCCATATGAATCTAAATATAGGGTCATGCTGGAGAAAGTACAAAACAAGTTTGTTAGGTATTTATACTTGCAATTGTATGGTGTATACCCATTTTATCCGCTTATGTATCCAACTTTATTTATTTTGGGTTTGGTTGGGTATAACGAGCTGAGGGTCAGGAGAGATCTCACACTCACCTCGTACATATACAAGGTACTTAGAGGGAAGGTACATAATGCGGACATTTTAGGGAACATAGGTTTGTGTGTTCCGGACAGGTACGTGGGACGACGTCGGCAGCCACGCTTGCGGTGCCGCGCGCGCGGATCTATCTGTTAGGTGAGGCGCCACTGACGCGTGCACTCCGCACTTGAGACCTCATAGACGTTGATTTATTCCATTGTTCTCTGAGTGAGTTCACAAAAAATGCATTGTTTGTGATTAGTTACAAAATTTAATATGGTCATTGTGTACACTATCGCATTAGGTAACCCTGTAAAGATAGTCGTAATATGGAGAAAAATAAATAAATAAAAAATAACATTTCGCCTGGATTTCCCAGAAGGGTTAAGCATATGTGTACCATTAATAATACACCCACATTATGCCAGGAATGTTTAAGTCCCATGTTATAAGTGACGAGCCTATTAGCATCAATCGGCATCAAAAGACTTGGTATATAATTTCATCAATTCACAATAACCGATCCGTACCATTAGATACTAGCTGTGCCCGCGACTTCGTCCGCGCAGACTTAGATCTTTCTCAGCCTATTACTTGCACAGGCGCTTTGTTACAGGCCTATTTGAAATAAGTGCTTTGAATTTGAATCAAGTCTATAACCTGCCCAATCAACAAACACCAAAACAATGGTGTAAATTGTCATACTAACGAACAGACAAAGTCATGTTGCCTTTTATAAATAACAGGCTGAGAAAGATCTAAGTCCACACGGACGAAGTCGCGGGCACAGCTAGTCAGAAATATAAACGTGTAGCGACGGAATTTTAATTATTATTTTAATGGTTGTATGAAACTATTACGATCGTTTGGCTGTAACTATTTCTTGAGAGACGAAGTGAGGATTAATCGTTAAAAAAACGAATAAAACGTTAACATGGAATTCACCCGTCTTCTTGGCCACAAAACATACTACCTTAGGAGTTCAGTGGCAAACACACGTACAGAAAAAATACACATAATAAGTGTAATAGTAGATTATGCACCAATCGGATAAAGCAGCGTCTTACGTCACGGGCGGTACCTATTTAAGATGCTAGGATGGGAGCCCTAGAATTTTACTTTGGACGTTTTCTACATCGTTCTCACATATATACAGCGTGTAACAGAAAGGGTATAATCATATGGAAGACTGTGGTACGGACCATCAAACTGAACAACTTTCTCTATGGGACCACCATCGAAATCGTAAAAAAATTATCAGCTGTCCCATACATTTGGGTCGAGTAGGTATTGAAATTTTGTATAGGACAGCTGATTATTTTTTTACGATTTCGATGATTTCATAGAGAAAGTTGTTCAGTTTGATGGTCCGTACCACAGTATTCCATATGATTATATATATATATATATTCCGTTACCGAAATCGGTAAGGAGGACTATATATATATATATTCCATATGATTATACCCTTTCTGTTACACTCTGTGTTACACACACATATATATATATATGCATAATGTGATGTAACCAAGATTTTGTAACAATATTTTGATATAAAAAAGTGTCCATGGAGTTTCTTGCCTAAATCTTCTCCATAGAGATCTACGCTTTGGCATAAGCAACTACAGTACGTTCACAAGTTATTATGCCTTGTGACTGTGACTGTGGCTGTAGCTTCGCTTTTTTTGTCTTTTGACATTCGAAAGTGCCTGTAATGGTCTAATTGAAATAAATGCTTTGAGTTTGGGGTAGAATTAAATACGAACCTGAAAATAAGAATAATAAATAGGAGTTAAAAAATAATAATAATTACCACTTTATCTCTTCTCGCTTTGCCCATTTGTCTTCGCTTCAGGTTCTCATGGGTGCACTGGGCCTATAGTCTGACATCATCTGGACAACATCAGCATTTCATCAATTTTCTTCAATACTTCGTCGGTCTGGTGACAAAAGAATATTTCATAAAGATTTTGAACCAGCTCACGCAAGTTTCAGTAAAAACCTGCTTCAAGCTTAGTCTGTTCTCGACT
This sequence comes from Eugnorisma glareosa, assembly GCA_947578425.1. Taxonomy (NCBI): domain Eukaryota; kingdom Metazoa; phylum Arthropoda; class Insecta; order Lepidoptera; family Noctuidae; genus Eugnorisma; species Eugnorisma glareosa. Next base: position 1,483,400 of record OX387970.1, read on the forward strand.
GAAATTAGTCTGTTTGTAAGAAATAATGGTTTTATATAGACTTGTCATACAGAGGAGAAGGGTAAATTGAGACAACGGAAATATACAACAATAGAAATGGACAAATCATACTGATCGGTTATCAAAGGAAATCGACAAATAATTGGTTACTATTCAATGGTTGTGCTTTTATGTTCCATTTTGAAAGCATTTCTATCCATTTTGAAGGTATTCGAAATATACCAAGCTTTAATATCTATCTATCTATTTCGTTGTTACTCACACCGCAAGTGGTTGGATTCTCGTCGCTAGGCTTAGCACCGAAAATTGAAAATTCAATAGCCCCCTTTAATTTGAATATTCATTTAGGTGTTTAGTACATATTAGTGAAAATGAACATTAATATTCTAACAATATTATGAACCTTATCGAACAATTCGTCATATTGTTAAACACGTTCCTATTATCGAACCGATCGTTTCGTTTGATGGAAGACGACTGTTACTTTGCAGCCGTTAGATTAATTAGACTGTTACCAAGTACTTATGCAGATAAATCGTCTGCCAGCCATGGCAGATTTCCAACTCTTTACATAACCTATCCTAACATCGTTTATCATCTGGCTATACATGGCTATAAAACAAGGTGTAACCCGAACATCCTGTACATCAAACTAAGTAACTCTACGCAAAAAATCTTGCTGGGAAACGACTTCTTTTAACACTGAAACACTGTGCTGATGGATGTATTGAATGATACGGGGTCGTGGAGGTACTTAAAGTAAAGTTATTACATTAAAAACTTGTTTTTGAAAAAAAACTTGTAAAATAGTTGGAACTTTAACCCGCAATATCTCCGTGACTAGAAGATTCCCAGATATAGTCCAGAACAAAAAAATATATCGCAATGATGGGGAGAACAAGTGCTTTTCGGTTTCGGGCTATTTTCATACTCATTATGATACAGTTCCTTTAAAAGCAATAGTTTCAATAAGCCACATCCCTCCGAGTCAATTTTCACCTTCAATTCTTAACATTTCCCAACAGGAGAGTTACTGAACTTCTTTAGATCAAATCCAGGTTATTCACAAACACCTGTTGGCCATTGCCAACCATTAGTCCATTGTCACAAGCAGACTTAAACCAGCAGCCTATTAAACGTAGACTCTTCACCACTGCGCGAATAATAAAAGAAATTAATTAAAAGGAAAATGTGTAAATCTGTCCCATCATCAACCATTGCAGCTGTTTAAACTGCTGCAACACTCGATAATCCTTCATCGTTCAATTCGATCAAACTTTTGAATATTTCAAGTCTTGGATGATCTACTGCTGATTACCCAGACTCATGGACGCCAACCCAGTTGGTGATGAACCTTTATATAAAGGCCGACTAATTGAACAGGCAACAGTGATGGAGAGTAGTCTCTGTACTTGTATCTCCTCGTGCTCACATATTGGTGAACCTTGTTGCAATTACGTTCTTCTCTTCTCTTCCGGTATTTGCGATTCGTATGTGCATGATTTTTGTTTATTTATTTAAATCGTTGCAATATGTGAATACCAAGCATAATAATTGTACTAAATATGTATATCATGTCCGTAAATCTACGCCGTTTTTCTCGTTTCAATTCAGAATAATTATTAGTCCTTTTCAGAACTCTCTGTAGACTGTAATAGGTACCTACCCTCATAAAATAAATTGCTTTAAATAAGTCAACGTTTCTACTTATTTTAAGAATTTTCCCAAGTAATTAGGATAAAATAAATCATATGGTCTTATAATTCATACGCTAAATGCCTGGCAGTTTGCTTTCATTTTCTTGTTTTTTTCCTAGTAGAAAGGCAGGTAGTCACCTGCATACCTTCTGAGTACCTAAACAGGTCAAATGATCTATCGTATTCGTGTTGTAAGTATAGGTTCCCTAATTAAAGAAAATTATAGACGTACTGTTTTCCGAAAAGAGATGACTAGACTTAACTCCAAAATACTTACATAAGTACGTGTAATAAAATAAAACACAGGTATAGTAAGTGAAACACTAAAAATGCTCCTTATTTTCATGAATCCAAATGACACTTGCAAAAATACACACACGGAATTACTAATAATAACTGCCTAGTCATAGAGGTTATTATCTGAACAAAATTCAACGAATTATCTTGGAAACACAACCGCACTTGGAGAGGAATATTTTCCATAAATATAGCGTTAGAAAAAGTGATGAAAATCTATTGTTTTAATTAGTAAATAACACAAACTCTGATACCGTGGGTGGTTGAAATATGATCACTAGTGCGCATGACGAGTTATCAAACATGCGCAGTGGGCCCCTCGCTAAATTCAGCACTCTATAATAGGTACCTACTTACATAAGTATGACACAAAACAGACTTGCAGGTGGGAAGGTAGTTTGATTCGTGTACACTATTACGGGAGGCTGTGAACTTAATGAATTCCAATCATAACAAGCCAGCATGAAACTCAGAACAAAACATAACTACTCGTATTTATGCTTATTTTAATAGTAATTAGGTACATAGCAAATAATTACACAGTTGTTACGCGGTTAGGTACGTATATGTGAATACGGAGGCGGTATTTAATAACCGTAACCGACTGCTAATTGAAACAAAAACTATCTTTTTACACTTTAACGCTAGGTTCTATTATGAACAGAAATCTAAGTGACACTACTATAAACATGCTCTGAAGTCAACTTTAAGCTAAGTAATGGTCTTCTATTTACATAACACTCCAATTGTCTAGACTCTGCTAGTAGACTATGTACATGGGAATAAACACAACTGATAAAACGTATATGCCACTGTAACTACAGCTCTGCTCACTTCTTCGATCAATTAATGCGTGATGTTATGATATTAATATGAATGGGATCTGTGGTAAGAGTGCAGGACCATTTGTGGAGTCAAACAGAGCGGACTTCGGACTTTAATAGATATTTCAGTTAATGATACGATCACATTTCTTCCTTCCGTTCTCAGCTTAAATGGTTGCCTATCCGACTCAGAAGGTCCCTCAGATCTCTCTGCATGCTCTTCACGATTATGAACGATCGATGTGCTCCCGATTATCTAAAAACATACTTCAAAGTGTTGGGCAGCTCTCACAATCGCAACCTTCGAGCTTCCAAAAATCTACTTCTCCAAATTCCTTCACACTGCATCGGTTTTAAGTCAAATTCTTACGCTATCTCTACTATAAAGCTCTGGAACGCGCTACCTTTTGGCATAAAGAAAGCTGAAAGCAAATTCACTTTTAAGAGAAAAGTTCGTAACCACTATCTAAGTCAGAATAAATAACTCTCAATTTGAAGTCGAGTCACGGTAATTATTATTAGGTTTTTTCGTTTTATATTTTGGTATTTGTTATAATATTTATTAGTTTATCTTGTATGTATTATGTGTATTAGTATCACTATAAGTACTTATATATATATATATATATATTTTTTTTTTAGATAGTTATTTTGTACCCTACCACAGCGTTTTCTTATTGAACCCAAAGGTTGACTGGTAGAGAATGCCTAATGGCATTAAGTCCGCCTATGTACCATTATTGTATTGAAGTTTAAATAAATAAATAATATCTGCTGAAATCCGGTGACCCAAGTCCAGTCCGACCTGCTTAACCACATCTTTACTTAGCTTGCGTGTCGTGTGTGTCCAGTGTCCGTCCATCAGTTCCATCACGTAATGGGCTAAAAATAGCTCGTTATGGACAAATTGGTTACTCGGGAAATTTAGTGATACATCGGATGTGTGAAATATTTTGATGATTTTATTGATTAGATCCGTAACTAATCAATTTATCAACTAAATATTTTCAGAGTTAGGTTTTTCACTCAAAGTAAGGACATTTTAAATCCAGCCCAAGGTGTGACACGGACCTGTATAATTTTAAGTAGCCAGTTGAAGTTTTCTCTGAATAAAGGTACTTATGTATGCATACAATGCCTACACTGCAGCTGCAACCCCAAACTGGAGGCTCATTTAAAAAAAAAAGATATAATTTTTCCTGTCTGATGCCACAGAATTAGTAAGTACATAAGTATCTAAGTAAAATATTTTAAAGGCTACAAATGAGCTTATCTGAGTACCCGTACTACCGCTACAAACTTACACATTTTTTTGAACCAATGTACTCATTTCGTACTTTTAACTTCGGCTATAAGTCGCCCAGGCAACTCCGGTAGGTCGAAACAATTCTATCCAGTCCAAGGTAGGCAAAGTGTTTCGAGCTCGCTTCGTTCGTTATTCAGACTACTTTCTCCTGTTTTTTTCTAAAAGTCGATTAAGAAGCTCCTGTATGAAGGATTGAAACAATTCTAACCCGTCCAAGGCTAGGTATCCATCCATCCATCCAGATAAAATGGTCTCCCTAAGTCGATTAAGTACCTAACATCTATTTCTGAATAAAAGGACTAAAGAAAAGCTAACTTGTCTGGAGTGGAGAGCTTAAATTTTCTTTTAGTTCCAAAAAAATCCCTTCGGCAAGCCACAGGAGGAGGTAGATTTCGAAGAAGGTTCCACCCTTATTTTTCTCAACCCAATTTTTCAGTTATAGTTTTTTTATTTCGAAAACTTTATGTTTTATCGCTAAAATTTAAAGTAAAAAATTGTAGAATTTGCTTTCAAAAAAAAATATTTGCGACGCTAAAAATGTTTGCCGTTTCGGAGATATAATTTTTCCAAAAATTTTGTAAATTTCAAACCCCTCCCCAAGTTAGGGGTTGCATCAAAAAAGTGTTTTAAAAGTTGTCTGTGGTCTTACTCGGAATGATAAAATTGTTAAACGGTTCAAAAAATTCCAGATGAAATAAGTTATGGCCAAAAAACTGATTTTCGAAAGATTTCGAAAAAATCTTTTTTTTTTCATCCAATTTTACAATAGCCGTGAAATTTCTCAATAAGATGCCCTTTACCTACCTTTTTTATTACTTTAAGTTATTTTTCCTTGTATTAGATATCTACTTAATAATAAAAATTGCATGTTTATAACTCAATCACAACATTTCCTATCAATTGTTAAAGAAAGGCATTGCACACGGCTACGCACAACATTGTACTTTTTTTTTTCGATTATTTATTTTTTTTTATTTTTGCTGTCGATAAAATTAAGCATAGTTTCCCTCATTTCGATATGTGCACATTATGAAGATTCACACTACCTTTATAAAACAATGGGTCTTATCTAGACTCCATATGGTGACATTTTGGGAAAACTCGACTTTAGATGAAAGACCAATAGCTAGATTTTTTCTGACGAAATCTTCCTAAAAAACAGCCATTCCATACATTTTGACCATGTAGGTATTGCAGTCTGATAAATAAAATAAATTGCAATTTTGTAGGAAACAGCTGATTTGTTTTTTTTATAACCGATGAAAAATTTCTGTTTGGGGGCCTTAGAATGATGTACTGAACACGTGGTAACTGTTTTCGCGTCGGTGTCCCTTCCACCCCGTATACAACAAGAATGGAAAATCTAACCAATCCGAGGTCACCGAGGTGCTAACATTTTTGAAGTGGCTATTGCATTTTAGATACTTACAAGCACTTCAGCTGCATCCGTAAATAATAAACCTTACCCTTGCAAATCTGTTTTTACTCGAGCCCTTCTGTTCAAAAACTAATTTTAATCATAATATTTCTGTTTCTAAACGAAAAACAAAACGTTATATGACATTATGATGTCAAACTGACAGCTGATGCTGTGCGACGTGCACGACAAATATAACCTTATTTTATGTAGAACAACTTATTTTATTATACAGTGTATTTATATAGTTACTTTGGGGCTACATCAATATGTTTAAAATACCCGCATGGGAGGATGATGGCCCTAAAACAGAATCAACATTTATGCAAAAAGTAAAGGTATGTGTTAGATATCTTGTAAAGAGTCTTCTTGTTTTCATAATGTGCCCCGCGTTGTTATTTTTCTGGAAATCATACCTCATGGTTATAGTGTTAGAAAAATAACAGCTCAACTGGTAAATTTGCCGTATTTTTTAAGTATCTCAATATTTCCGACAATTGAGAAACAAACATCCAGAATATTCCAGAACCATTGCAAAGCCAAATGAAAACACTCTCATAACTTTGAAAAAACTTCACAAACTCTTTAGCCATTACCCTTTTTTTGCAGAAAAAAGGAAAAATCATCGAGAATCAAACTAAATCACCTATAAAAAAACATGTTTCAGAAAGGAACAATAATGTCAAAGTTAATGGGCTCGGCCACAAATCACGGAAACATAAGATAGAAAAAGACACAATCAAAATTAAAAAAGATAAAATATCAAACACAATGAATCAGAAATCTGAAGAAACAGACAGCATTCCAGAAACACAGAATTTTGATGAAGTACTTCTTAACGCTAAGAAGAAAAAGTTCAATGAGGTCATTGAAAATGATGATCAGGAAGATTTATTGTTTGCGGAAAACAAACAAGAAAAAAGAAAGAAAAACCAAGCTAAAATTAGTCCAAATAATGTAAGTAAAAATAATAAGTGTAAGGAAGATTTAATAAAACATAATAAGAAGAAACAAACAATTAGTACAATCAGTGAAGAAAATAAAAGTACTAAGACATATAGTGAAGAAAATAAAAGTACTAAGACAAATAGTGAAGAAACTAAAAGTACTAAGACAAATAGTGAAGAAAATAAAAGTACTATTACAAATAGTGAAGAAATTGAAAGTACTGAACCTGTTAATAACAAGAAGGCTAGATTGAGATGTTTACTAAATAGCACAAGTCACAGGACACCTATCAATATCAGTAAAACTAGTAGCAAGCTAAGAGATAGAATGTTGGAGAGGCTAAAAGGTAAGCCAGAAATTATCCCAGAGAAAAGTTTTAGATATACCAGGCTATGACAAATTACTGGAACTGGATCAGTAGTTCCAAAGATCTACATCGGCATTTAAAAACTTTATCTCTTTAAAGAGATTGATGAGTTAACAAAAGCAGTGATACTGGTCTAACTATAAAGTTGGTCCCTCTGGATTTTCTAAACATTTCAATTTTTTTCAGCTGCCCAGTTCAGGTACCTAAATGAGAAGCTATACACATCTTCAGGATCTGAAGCGCAGCAGCTGTTCCAGAGTGATCCAACTGCCTTTGAGACATACCACCAGGGGTATCAGCTGCAAGTCAAGAAGTGGCCTGTCAATCCACTTGATGTTATTGTTAAGAAAATCATAAAAATGTAAGTTGGTTCTAGTTCTTCTTATCTCATGTTAAAGCCTTTTTTTTATTTTCGGGTGAGTGATCATCAAATAACTCCTCCCGCTCTGGGCTGAGCAGGAGGGAGTGTCAGACTTTTACTGACTAAAACCCATCTATGTTCCTTCTTTTGCCCTTTGCGTTCCAGGGCGGCGGTATCTCTTTCGAACAGTCCCGCAACCCTGGCAGGCATCGGTCCTTTCGGACCCCTTCCCGTTTGCTGATATCTCTCGGAGGCGCGCGTGGAACACGAACGCGCCGTCGACACGGCCTGTCGTCATAAGACAGACGGACGGCGAGCTAGCCCATAGCTCACCGTCCACAGGCCCGCGCCTACGGTGGCGGGGGGCCACCACGTGGCGACTGGGACGTGAGGTACTCTCCCTCTCACGTTCCGCCACCTCCTTCGCTAGCATGACTGCTTCGCAGAAGGTGACGGCGTCCCATTCCGTCTCACTCCGGACCATGGATTGAATCAAGGCCGGACGCGAGAGTTCGCCGCCGCCAATAGCCAATCTCATGTTAAAAAAAAATTATCCTATTCTCTAGTTAAAATCTCCACTTTGTGTTTACTGTTTAGGCAGGTGAAAAATAAGTGGCCGAGCAAACTCCCTGATAGTGTGTACCCTTCTACATTACCTTGCAGGGTACAATCTGCAAGGTGGTTAACCACTAGAGTTGCGGGACTGTTCAAAAGAGATACCGCAGTCATGGAAAAAAAATGGTAAAAAAAATAAAAAATACATACGAACATATAACCTCCTCCTTTTTTGAAGTCGGTTAAAAAGAAGGAACATGGATGAGTTTTAGTCAGTACAAGTCTGACACTCCCTTCCACTCCGCCCAGAGTGGGAGGGGTCATTTGATGATGACCCATCCGAAAAAAAGAAAAAGGTGGTTAACCAGAAGTTAACTATTTCTGGTGATGCCACAAATCATTTTTATTAACTCTTAACTCTTTTTTCCTCACCAGGCCCAAAACCCATTCAATAGCAGACTTGGGTTGTGGAGAAGCAGCGCTATCTCGCAGAGTTCCCCACAAGGTGCGCTCCTTTGACCTAGTAGCGACCGCGCCAGGAGTAGAGGCATGTGACATGGCCAGGACTCCCCTGCTTACAGCATCCATGGATGTCACTGTGTACTGTCTGGCGCTTATGGGCACTGATCTTACTCGGTACCTTGTGGAAGCTAACAGGGTGTTGAAAATGGGGTGAGTAATTGAGTGTTGATATTGAGTATTTATAAGTATAGATCAGATATTTAGATGCATATTTACCTAAACCTTGAGTGTTCACTAGTATGGATAATCAAACAATCATTTATTTTGTTAAACATAGGTATGGTTACAGATAGTATATTGTCTTAAAATATGTACACTATGTTTTGCCAATAAATGGCGTACAAAATTAATATAAACACGCAATTACAATTAAGATAGCATGTCAATAGATAACATTAAAAATAAAAATAAAAATCAATTTAAAATACACATGTCAGATAAGTAAACAAGTCATTCAAATTATATATAAATAAATAAACACAATCATTAGTCAATAAATAAAATCATAAGTGTTTAATAGGCAAGTCGGAATCGTCGTACATCTGTTTATCAGTAGTAAACTCAGTGATAGAGTAGTAACATCTTTCTAAAAGGAATTTAAACAAAGACCTCTTAAAGGATCCCAGACATTCTTTATTTCTAATAGCTGCTGGTATACTATTATATATTTTGAATGGTATTTTGATAACGTCGAGAGCGCAGTTTTTCAAATAAATGCAAGTTACAGTGAACAAATACTCCCATTTCATATATGTACATAGACGGTAGTGTAAGCAAACAAAGTTCCTTAAACAGTGGAATGGAGTGCGAATCCTAGTATCAAAATAATCATTGTAATAAGCCCAGTCATATTTTCCATTTTATTCTAATCGAATATTCAGCAAAATTTTAATCCAGTTATTTAGCAGCAAAATTTGATGAAGTATTTTTTTACGGTTCCCCAAATTTATTGCCTAGTTTGAAACAGAATAGAAATATTTATTATTCATAGAAATACTACATTTTATACACATTATATTGTTTTATGAAATTCAGCTAAATCGGGAAAAATATGTTATAAGCCGCTTCCACACCTCAGTACCATTTGTATATATATTTTTAAGTAAGTACTTTGGTAAATATGCATCCGAATATCCGATCCCTAGTTGTAAGAGTACTTTGTTTTTGTATTGTTTTACACAACTTCAATATTTTCCAAAGGCATACTGGGTGGGATGTCGGAATAGCACTGAAACTCATCGACATTAATTGTCCGTTTGACCCTGTAACATACAAGCCTAATATAGTTGGGCATGGCTCTTACGGCGCGTGGCCTTCAATCAAGCTAACGCCTGCACCATTTTGTTTTTTCAATAAAATGTCCACAATTACATATTGGATTAAAAATAGCGCCCTTCTGGAAACGTCATTCGTTCACTAAAAGAACCTTGCCAGACTCCAGAGTGGGACTGAAAAAAACTTTGTTTAACGACTCTGTTCAATTGGGAATTGAACCCAGGATCCCACTAGCAGTCGCGCCAGTTTTTATAATGACCCTATTTTGTCCACAGCGGCCATCTTCTAATCGCTGAAGTAGAGAGTCGCTTCGACAAGGTAGAAGACTTCGCCAAGGAAGTCGAGCGACTGGGCTTCAAACTGAAGCAGCTAGACAAGAGCAACAACGTGTTCTTCTTCATGGAGTTCACCAAGATCAGGGACCCGCCTGTGAAGAAGGCGAAACTACCCGCATTGACACTGAAACCTTGCTTGTATAAGAGACGGTGAATAAATCTGTTAAGACGTCTTTGAGTTGTTTTTTCTTTAAAAACTCTTATCTTACCTCTCATTTTTTTCACAAAATAATAGTGATCTTTTTCTTCATCGCAATAAAGTTCCTATTTGGTTGCAGCTGTCAAAAATATAATAACTTTAAAAAAAGGACCTAATAGTTCCATGACCGCGACCAAAGATCCTTTCGTCGCGACCCGAGTTAAGTTGCTTACAGACATTCGATAGATTTGCCTTCGAAAATTCAACGTAAAATAAAACAAATATGTATTTAAGTATAATTTATTTTATAATCAATAATGGTATTGATTGTCATACTGCGTTGCTTTAAAGCTTTCACCTGATAGAGGTTCTTTATCATTCGCTTACAAATAAATTATTATTATCACAATCATTTTATTATGGCCTTCACTTTACACTTCATTGTATTGTTAAATAATCGGAATGACATCTTACACGATCAGCAATATGGTTTCACCAAAGGTCGATGCACTACTGATGCCGGTATTACTTTACTAAATCACATCTTTAATGCATGGGAAGAGGCAAAAGATGCAATAGGCATCTTTTGCGAGCTATCCAAGGCATTTGATTGCGTGAATTACGAACACTGTTGCTAAAACTTGAGCATTACGGACTGGAAAAACAAGCACTTAGCTTAGTAAAATAATATTTAAATGATCGAATGCTGCAAGTACAAATAAATGGCCTAAATTCAATAGGATTAAAAGTAAAAAAAGGGGGTACCGCAAGGCTCAATATTGGGCCCTTTCCTTTTTCTCCCATTAAAATAGATGGACAAATTTTAACACAGCGTTCAGTACGTCTAACCAAAGGTATCCAAGCAAAAGAAACACTGATTAAAGTGAGTTTATTTTCACTTAATGGATGTGTTTCTTCTAGTGCCGCCGGCAATTTTTTATTTTAGGTCAAAATGAAATCACTTAAATCAGTTTTTTTTTTTTGCTTGGATAGCTTTAGTTAGACCAAATGGGACCTTATATAAATGATTTACCTCAGTTACTGAAAAGTCGACCTCAAATGGTGTTATTTGCTGATGACACATCACTGATTTTAAGGTTAATAAACGTGCACAAGAGTTTGACGAAGTATATAACGCTGTGCCTATGATTCATAACTGGTTCACTGTAAATAATTTGGTGTTAAATGAGAAGAAAACTAAATGCATAAGATTCGCGTTACCGAATGCGATTGTAACGTTGTATTTAACAGGGAGATATTAGAATTCTTCGAAAAAACGGTTTTCCTGGGGATTACGCTTGACTCGAAACTGACTGCAGTTTCAGTTTCAGGAGTCCTCACTTGACAGCACTTGCAGAGCGGTTAAGTTCAGCCGCATAGGCAGTCCGTAAAATCCGGCAATTAACAGACGTCGATACCGCGAAACTGGTACTTTTAGTTGCTTCCATAGCCTCATGTCTTACGGTATTCTGTTACGGGGACGGGCTGCAGATATTGACTCAATATTTATCCTGCAAAAGAGGGCTGTAAGAGCCATCTATAACATGCGCAGACGCGAATAGTTTAAACAAATTAACATCATGACGGTACCTTGTCAATATATTTATGAAAACATTATGTATGTTCAGAAAAACATACATCTTTTTAGTAAAATTAGCGACAGGCATAATTTGAATACCAGAAATAAGGACAAATTAGATCAGCCACGTTTAAGATTGTCAAAAGTAAGCACTTCTTTTATGGGGTACTGTGTAAAATGTTACAATAAAATACCACTTGACATTTATAAAACTTAATGAGAAGAAGTTTAAAACATGCATAAACCGTACACTATAAGCGAGCAAATTATAAGTTGGAAGACTATATCGTAGATAAAAATGCTTGCGCAATGCCGGTCCTGCTCCACAGTCACTTGGGCTCACGAACTAAGATTTGTTTGGAAAAGATGTTCTAAGATGTCCCTCTAGTTCTTTTATATATTTATGTTTTCGTTTGGAAACTTGGCATTGTTTTATTTAAATTACAAGCATTATTTTAGTTTTTGTAAATGTGAGTACCATGTTGACTTTCTATTATGGTTAGTAGGGCTTATATTATATTTAAGGCTTTGTTTTTTTTTTCTTTTCTGCCTCTACATTGTGCTCACATAAAGAAACAACAATATTGTCATAGTATAAAGAGAGGCAGTAGTCTATCTCCGGCCCAATCCGCGATATAATTGCCTTCTGTCTCAGGGTTGTCACTTTTAGCTAAATTTTAATTAAGTGCGTATAAATTGGCAAGGGTCGAGAAGTTGTATTTTTTACTTGTATTGTCTGGGTACAAGGTTTGTGAGGTCCATTTTACCTAAACGATGATGAAACCTTTCATGATGAAAGAAACAGCGACGGGCCAGCAGACGGGCGCCGGGCGGCGCGGGGCGGTGATAAACACGAGTTAACGGTAGGTTACTTATCAGTAACCTTAAAAAGGACATGCAACCTGAAATCGAGATAACAAAATCAGCTGTTACATACATTTTGACGAAATAAGCGAACATAAATGTAACATAGGTAACATAGGTAGGTAGGGAACATCTGATATTTTTCGCTCGATTTCAGGTTTGGTCCCATAGTAAAAGTTGTTCATAATGATGAGTACAATGACTCCATAAGAGGTTGGCGTTAATTATGTTACACGTTGTGTACTAGTCAGTTTTTGTATTTTTTTAATAGGCATAATTAATTATTATTTAATTTTTACACAGAAACGACCATTTTTATTTTTAATTAATACAAACATATCTATTAAATCTATTGAATTACAAATATTACGAAACGCCTTGTTATTAAACTTTAATGTGTAATATATCCGGATCCTTATAAATAACTCTTGCAAATATAACTTTGGAAAGCATGGGCAGGCGGTGAAAAATGTACAACTACAGTCCAATCAATTATTATGCCTGTGGCTGGACTGTAGGTAGCTTATTTTTGACTATGCAAAAGTGCCTGTCATGGGCATATTTGAAATAAATGCTTGAGTTTGAGTTTGAATAACACCTAAATAAAAATAGTTTCATTTTGATTTTACAGCATTTTAATTCAGTTATCAAAAAAAGAACCATGATATAAAGATATAAATGCGTCAATTTTATCTTAGGTAAATATTTTTTTTTTTTATTCAGTTGTGATTTAAAAAAAAAAATAGATTTATCTTGGAACATTTAAATCACAGTTGTCGCTATTTAGTTATTACTTACTCCACATCAATCTTATATTACTCTACTATTCCTTTATATACAATTTACCCTGCTTTTTTATCCTGCCTTTCAATACACGGTAAATAAAGTTGCGCAACACTGTTTGCAGCAACATTAGTTTATTTGCTGAGGCTGTGACGCATACTTCATACAGTGTTGCCAGCAGCACAAAAAGTTTTAAATAGTACAATGATTAGACATTCAGTTTTTCCATAACATCCTCAGCTTCAGCTCGAAGATTCTCCACTTTTTCAATGAGTGTCATCTGTAACAGATAAAATAATTATTACACAGCTCTAATAAAATTTATATTAGACAACTTTCGTAATAGATATGCCAAAATACAATAGTTTAGTTGGTTATTTTGGAAATCTTTATGTTATTCGCCAAAGTAAATAATAATTTACTTTCGGATGTGTCGTTAATATACCTTAAGAGGACGATTTCAATCGGAAAATAAACGCATAATTTAAATCTATCTTACCCTTGCAGCACTGATAAGTTGGTTAGCGGCATTGCGCGACAGATGCGACACGCCCGACATCAGGTCGTCCGCCGACGCTTTAGCGAGCTCCTCCACACGCTTGTAGCCCGCCCGCAACAGTTGCATCGCACGCGCCTGATACGAAAGAATGAGAGATAATATGATCACACATCTGTGTGACACTGAATCTTCTAGTGTTAGTACAGTTACAAGTTAGCCTACCAAGACAATGAGGCTGACATTTATAAAGCATACTACGAGCGGATTTTACTATGCTGATCACATTCAGTGTTATTACACTGAATGTGATCAGCATACGACAATGACAGCTCTTGAACGTAGTTTAGTTATATTTGATGATTGCGTTCAGCTGAACTGGTGTTTGCCCTACGGCTGAGGTTGGTAAATATGAGCATTATAATAATCATTATAAGTTTCAAATTCGTATGAAACGCTTACTTAAAGATTAGAATAGACAAAAACCGGCCAAGTGTGAATCGTACTCACACGCACACAGGGTTCCGTAGCACATAACAATATAATAAAAATATTTTGAAGACTCATTCATAAATGTTGTATTGTTTTACATTCAACAGCAAAACTAAATTTGTTTTTCATAGTATGTTAACGTAAAATAAAGTTACTGGTGCAGTTTGATGAAAAAGTCCCACATCTCAAAAACTAAACATCAAATCTTATTCAGACCAATTGTGGTTGAAAGTTTTATTTACGTTCTACAATCCTACTTTTTTTCAGAATGTTCCTCCTCTTACTTTAGAAGTTAGAGGCTCCGGACACACATTTTACCCCTTTGGACGTGTCATCTTTCAAACGATTGACTTTAACAAAAAATGGTTATAGGAACCTTTTTTTTTCGGATCGGAAATCATCAAATGACTCGTCCCGCTCTGGGCTGGGCAGGAGGGAGTGTCAGACTTTTATTGACTAAAACCCATCCATGTTCCTTCATCGCTCTTTGTGTTCCGGGGCCACGGTATCTCTTTCGAACAGGCCCGCAGCCCCGGATGGTTTTAGGAACCTCAATGTCATTTTTATAGACCTATCTACAGACACCCCGCACGTATAGGTTTGACGAAAAAATTTTTTTTTTAGTTTCAGGTCCATGTATGGGAGGGGCTTCCCATACATGGAACCTTAATCTTTTGTTTTGTATAAAAATTAAAAGCGGTTCACAGAATACATCTACCTACTAAGTTTCAACTGTGTAGTCCTAATAGTTTCGGAATAAAGTGGCTATGACATACACGGACAGACAGACAGTCTTGGCGAATCTATAAGGGTTCCGTTATTTGCCATTCGTCTACGGAACCCTATATACCAACCTTTTTAACATTAGGCAGCTCCATCAGCTGCTGTAGCTCAGGCGCGGCGCAGTGCTGCAGCCTGCCGGCCAGCTCGCTCAGCAGCGCGCAGAAGCTCCACAGGCGCGGCAGCTCTGCGCAGAAGCGCGCCGCGCACGACGCGAGCGACGCCGAGCTGGACATCACGGACTGCATCGCGCCGCGCGCTACGCTGTACCTAACAAGTAAAGAAACATAACATTGTTGCAGCATCCGCGACGCCACACAAACTACGTACACGCGTCACGGGTCACCCCGCACCCGTCACGTCGTTCACGTTAATTACGCATCGTGCAAGCAAACTTATACGCGCGATTAACTTATCATATACAGAAACCCGACAGCAACTGTTGATTGTAGCTCACCAGATACAACTCATCTGGTCGGCCCTCCGTTTTCAATGCCAATGAGGGACCACCTTGTTCGTCTCACCTCTATAAGATCACTCCTGATTACCCTGAAGAATTAAGTTTCTACCAGATAGAAAAACCCACGTCACTGTGGTAGATTTTCATTGAATGAAATCAATAAAACAAAAAGAAGTTAACGATTCTGAAGTTTAGGAGTCAGGAGCGATCGAAAAATGTACTATACCCCATAGTTACGAACCCAGTCACATCTTATTGGGCCAGTAAGGTGCCTGTTTGCTCTCAAACTTACTTGTATGCGACTGCAGGGAAAGGCATTTGGTTCCACAAGTCCTGCAGCATCAGAGCCAAGTAGAAACGACATAATACTATCTCTGGCACATTCTGTAAGCAAAAGTCAACGATAAAACATCACACGTAAAATAAATTTACAACAACTAAAATACTGTTATAGCACTTACTTTAATAGGCTTTCCAGTCATCATCCTTATCGCGTTATGTTCAGTGATTCCTAATATTTTAGCAGTCTGAACACCTTCCTCGTCTAAGCTGCAATACTGAAAATGAAAGATAGACGCTAAAGCTACTCGTACATGACAGAATTGGCTACCAATTTTGTCGATTGAAATTCCAGTTTATGAGCTTTTACTTACAGCTCAAATTAGAACAACGAAGTGTGAAATAAGCTTGTTAATCAAACTGTTGATTTTAACCAATCTTTAGCAGCTTTGACTTTACAACTTTTTATTCGATATAAAAGAGAGGTTTTATTTCGGCCGAAAAAAAATAGAAATACACGTAAAAACCATAAATGTAGCATGCATAAGCTTGAAAACTGTAGATCCTAAAATCAAATCAATCAGTCATTTATTTTGTTAAACATAGGTATGGTTACAGAAAGCATATTGTCTTAAAATATGTGCACTATGTTTTGCCAATATATGGCGTAGAAAAGGGGGAAAAATTAACATAAACACGCAATTACAATTAAGATAGCATGTCAATAGATAACATTAAAAATAAAAATCAATTTAAAATACACATGTCAGATAAGTAAACAAGTCATTCAAATTATATATAAATAGACACAATCATTAGTCAATAAATAAAATCATAAGTGTTTAATAGGCAAGTCGGAATCGTCATAAATCTGTATAACGGTAGTAAACTCAGTGATAGAGTAGTAACATCTTTCTAAAAGGAATTTAAACAAAGACCTCTTAAAGGATCCCAGACATTCTTTATTTCTAATAAATGCTGCTTTCTAATGGCTGCTGGTATTCTATTATATATTTTTGGGGCCATGCCTAGCACAATTTTGGCGAAAATTGCGGTTTTATGAGAGGTAACACGAATGGTATTTTGATAACGGCGAGAGCGCAGTTTTTCAAATAAATGCAAGTTACAGTGAGCAAATACTCCCATTTCATATAATTTTGTACATAGACGGTAGTGTAAGCAAACAAAGTTCCATACACAGTGGTTTACAACTATCAGTCGATTGCAATTTGGTTTGGTTTTTTTTGGATCGCAAGCATTTCTTCTGAGCTTTAAAAGCAATGTCTCTGTCAGTGGAGTTGCCCCAGAAAATGATTGCGTACCTAATGCTAGAAGCCACATAAGCATTATAAGCTATTTGAACTGTAATGCGGTTAACCGTTTTTGATAATTTGTACAGAGCATACGCAAATTTACTAAGCTTCTTTGACAAAGCGTCGATATGACGTTTCCAAGTCAGATGACTATCTATGTAAATACCTAGAAATTTTGTGATGTCACTTTCAGAGATTGTTACGTTACCATATTTTATATTCAGTTTCGGTTTATTTGTTCTTTGATTAAATGTTTTTTGTTTTGTCAAGATTTACTTTTAGATTTCCTTTATTTAACTTTTATACAAATTATTTACATTTTTAAATATTTCTTAAAAAAACAATATAAAAACATTTAAAAATATAAAAAATTGTTGCCCACCGGTATCGGGAACAGGGTCCAAGCTACCGGCGGTCAGGGCTCCAGAGAGAGGAACCTCCTAACAATACGAGCCGTGTCCAGGAGTACCGCTTTCTGAATCAAGCCCTTGATCCAGCTGCCTAACGAGAGCCTCCTCAGGTATTCATCGAGGCTCTTGGCAATTAAGCCATGGGCTGATACGACTATCGGCACAATGATCGCTGAGTCCACATCCCACATGTCGACAACCTCGCGAGCCAAGTCAAGATACTTGATTTGCTTATCTTTCTCGGCTTTGACGAGGTTCCCATCATGCGGGACCGTTATGTCAACAATCATTGCGCGCCGCTCTGATCGATCCACCACCACTATATCGGGCTTATTGGCTACAATAGTCCTGTCAGTGATGATGGATCGATCCCAGTATAATGTGATATTGCCATTTTCGAGAACTGGGTCGGGCACATACCTATAATACGGCACTTCCGATTCCACAAGGCTGTATTTTAGAGCAAGTTGCTGATGGATAATCCTGGCTACAAGGTTGTGTCTATGCAAGTACTCTCCGTTAGCTAGACGAGAACACCCGGAGATAATGTGACGGATTGATTCGCCTGGACGGTGGCATGCCCGACATATGTCAACCGTGCCGTCCTTCACAATAAATCTCCGGTAGTTATTCGTCATCATAACTTCATCCATAATTGCACAGACAAAACCTTCGGTTTCTCCGAAAAGGTCCCCGGAACGTAGCCAGGCTACGGACGCGGATAAGTCTACATCGGGTCCATGTAGAGCCCGGAAAAAGCGTCCGTGGAGCTCCTTACTCTGCCATACCTCCCTGCGGTCGTTAGTGTCAAGCATTACAGGTTTGCGCCAGTTCTCTTTAGCCAAGGAGAGCGGGGTGAGGCCTTTATCCACTGCGACCACATCTCGATGCATTCCCACGTCGGTTTCTAAGAAATATTCCCTGAGACTGCATATCTTGCGATTGTGGAGAGTCTTAGCGTTTAAAAAGCCTCGACCCCCACACCTCCGCGGGATATACAGTCTCATAACCGAAGAACGTGGGTGATGCATTCGATATGCCGTCAACAATGTACGGACCTTCCTATCCAGGGCGTCTAGTTCTGTTTGAGACCATTTGAGTATACCGAAAGACTACAACAAAACCGGCATGACCCAACCGTTGAAGGCACGCACCTTATTTCCGCCTGATAAAAGACTATTACATACTTTTTTCAGGCGGCCAAAGAAACGCTCCTTCAACGATTGCTTCATGTCAGCAACATTGATGCCCAGCGCTTCCGACATACCCAAATACTTATAGGTTTCGGTTGCTGAGAGGGATCTAAGATTTATGGAATCCGAGAGCTGGGTTCCCACAGATTCCACAATCTCCCCTCGCTTTACATGCATGACCGCACATTTGTCCACACCAAATTCCATCCTGATGGCGCTACTGAAAGTTTCAGTTACCTTCAGTAGCTCCATCAGTTGCAAATCGTTGGGGGCAAATAGTTTCAGGTCATCCATGTAAAGGAGGTGAGATATAACTTGACCACCTCTCCTCAACCGATAGCCTAGACCTGAATCCTCCAGCAGCGTGCTAAGAGGATTCAAGGCTAAGCAGAACCAAAGTGGACTCAAACTATCGCCCTGAAATATACCTCGCTCTATCCTTATCGGCTCGCTATTCCTCTGGACTTGCTGACATCCTGGATAGCGAAGGACTGTCCTCCATTGCCCCATACACGACATCAGGAAGGTGCGTAGAGTTGCATCAACTTTATACAACTCTAACACCCTCATGAGCCATGTATGTGGCACAGAGTCATAGGCCTTCTTATAATCTATCCAGCATGTCGACAGATCCCTTCGGGAACGGCGAACCTGTTGGCTAATGGCCATATCAATGAGGAGTAGCTCCTTAATACCACGGGACCCGTTCCTACATCCATTTTGAGAAGCGGACATGATGGAATTGTCATCAATGTGTTTGTTAATTTTAGCTCTCAAAATGGATGTAAGAACTTTATAGACTGTCGGAAGACAGGTAATCGGTCTATAGTTTTTGGGCTCAGCAGTACTACCCGATTTATGGAGCAGGTGGGTTATACCTGTTGTCAGGAACTCGGGCAGCGACCCTGACTCTAAGGCTGACTGAAACAGGGTTGCCAGGCGAGCGTGCGACCTTGTCAACCATTTAATCCAGAATTTGTGCAGCCCATCTGGCCCTGGAGATTTCCAGTTAGGCAACGGACGGACTGCACGAACTACGTCTTGGGGGCAGATAGTGATTGCCCCCATTTCTTGTACTGGATCGCACGCACGCTCGACCTCCCGAGTCCATTCATCCTCGGTATGGCTAACAGGCACCGACCAGATGCTGCGCCAAAACGAACACATGGCATCATCATCCGGGAGGTGCATGTCAGCCACACCTTGGTCTGGTCGCTCCCAAGTCCTATAAACCCACCTTTCATCTCTTTGGAATGTGCGATTCTGAGTGTATCGGTCCACCCGCCGTTTATACCTACGAATACGGTTTGCCCATGCATACACTTTCTGCTTCAGGAAGTCGATGCGCTCTGTGACACGGGACATGTAATCTCGAGGACTGATATCAGTCCCCGTAAATGCCCGCCTCACAAAGCGCATCACTCGAGGGCGAGTGTTGCCCTCCCTGAAGCAGATTAGTTTGCCGATGAGCGCTCTGGCCCCACCAATACGTCGTTCAATCCTGTACTGCCAAGCTGGTACGGCTGGTTTCGGTCGTGTAGCTCTGTCATACGGAAATTTGACATGAGCTAAACGACATGCCGCAACAGCCGCACAATACAGGATTGAATGAGCATCGGTGAGGTCTTCGCAGTTGTCAAAATAGTTTGACAACTTTTACTTTTAGATTATTAATAACTAACCAATTTATTATATTTTTAAGATCTTCATTTATGTCATTTTCAAGAATATAAATGTCATTACTAGAGAATAAAATAGTGCTGTCATCAGCAAATAATACCATCTGATGTTTACTGACCTTAGGCATATCATTTATATAAATTTTAAATAATGGAGGGCCAAGTATGCTACTTTGGGGAACACCATAGGTAGTTTTCCTAGGACGTGACATATATGTTCTTTCAATTTTTAAGGTCGCACATAGCCTATCAAGCGCTGTGATTTGAGTGCGATTTGAGAGATACGATTGTATTAGGTTTAATGCAGTTCCTCTTATTTCATAACGCTCTAATTTGTTTAGCAGTATACCATGGTCTACATGGTCGAATGCTTTTTATCCATAAACAAGGCCGCCACCGGAGTTCTAGCATCAACACTTGAAACAATTTACCTTTCCTAGAACCAAATTGTTCTTTAGCTATGAGACCATGCTTTTCAAAAATTACGAAAGGATAACACCTTTTCTAAAATTTTGGAAAAAACTGGAATAAGTGCGATAGGTCTATATTTACCCATGCTACATTTATCATCTTTTTTATGAATAGGTTTAATCACAGTGGTTTTTAATTTGTCCGGGAAATGGCCATATTCAATGCAAAGATTGATTATATAACTCATAGCAGGTCCTATTAATGGCGCCACATGCTTGACAACTTTTGTAATGATGCCATCATATCCATGGCTATTGGTATTATTTAAAGAGTGAATTATAGCCACTATGTCTACTGGTGCTGTAGGAGGAATAAATATGGAGTTACAATTAGTCTCAATATTTGTATAAGAAGGAGTAGAATTATTCGGTTGAATTTCGTCTATAAAAAAGTCATTAAAAGCTTGTGCAATTAGTCGAGGTTTATGTATTTTATTGTTATTTATTGTTACATATTCAGGTATATTTTCTCTAGGATAATTAATCTTATTTTTATTGATAATGCTCCAAGTCGCTTTAGATTTATTCCTGGCCGAATTTATGTGAAAGTCATTGTGAGATTTTTGGGTCAATGTAATTATTTTCTTTAAACGAGCAGTATATTGTTTTAATAAAAGTTTATATTTAGAAGTCCAGGCCCGTCAAATCTAATGCTAATTTTTGAAAATCTAAGTGATGCCAATATCCAACAATTGACGGCGACGGGCTAAGTTAATTGAAGAGAGAGCACCCTTACCAATGAATAGTAATGAGAGTAGTCAGGCCTAATTCCCGCAGCGTCATGCGGCGTCACCAAGTACAGCAGGTGCAGACTGCCCATAAGGACCAGACTTCTGGACGCTCGCTCCAGGTCCAGGAGGAGTTGCTTAGCCACTGACAGGTCCATGCAACCTTGAGGACGAAGGTTAACAACATGACGTACAGACGAAAATGCTATGGAAATAACTTTACCAAGTTAAATTCAAAGTTAAATCATTTCATATTCGTTAAAAGTTAAATTCAAACAAATTATTATTAACACAGTTCTTCTCTTACTCGCGTAAGAGGTTGGACTGCAAATAGAGGCTTTCTTCTGGAAAATAATTATTAGTAATCAGAAATACGCCCCAATTCTTTGGTTCTATACAATATGTAAAAAAAAACCTGTCTGATCCGTGAGGGTATTATTATTAGGTGTCGAGATGATTATATTTATGTAATTGTTTTTGGAGAACAAGTAAAAAAAAATACAACAAAAAAATAATAATTTAAAAAAAAATCTATGGCTACACATTTTTCAACACATATGACAAACTATTTCACATTCTGAATGAACGCGTTGCGAGCCCAAGGTTATCTTTATAACCCTACCTCTTCTAACCAATTGCCAAGCCTCCATAATACTTTACCTTTAATAGCCGCATTTCCCAGCGTGCTAACAATCAGTTCACTGTCATTATAAATGACGCAGTCTTGTTCTGAAACACGCGAGGCATCGTCGTGTGCCTGAGCTTTGTTCACCACTTCCAACGCGCCTGACTGTAGCAGCGAGCGGAGGGAATCGTCGCAGATTGATTTGATGTCCGAAGAGCTGTGGATCAAAGGATTTTTTTTATATCCCCGAATACGGTAGAGTTAAGAGTATCCTTCCTAACTTCCTCATCCAAAATCTATCCTAACTAATATTACAAATGCGAAAGTAAGTTTGTTTGTTACCTTTTCACGCCTAAACCACTGAACCGATCATCCTGAAATTTTGCACATACGTGGACAGGTATATAGAAACGGACATAGGGTACCTTCATCTCGAAAAAAAGTACTGATCCCGAGGAAAACAAAAATAACGTTCTTATGATAATATAATTATATTCTTATGAGAATAGATGACGCCACGTGTCTTTCGAATCATGATTGAATTATATTAATATAGAAACTTTAATAGTGTGTTAAGTGTTTAATTATTAAATTCTAAATTAACGCGAGCGAAGCCGCGAGCAAAAGCTAGTTTATGATAAAAGTTGCACAACACAATTTCAGCAAACCGTTTTGCTGTTACCGGACATTTTGATGGCCACATTGCATGTAGTTTGCAGCAACACAAATCTGTAACATTTTGATGACCAAAGGTTTTCAAATTAAAAAGTTCTTGTATAGAAGAGAATAAGAATTATGATTTCCTTCGCCTTTTTGTTTGAGGAACAAAAAGGCGAAGGCACTGACGTTAGATCTGATATCATGGTCATGAAATCATTCTGATCTGTTTTCAAACCGGGCTGCTTCTGGATTACGTATACTTATGGCAAAAGATTCCGCTCCCATTGGCATAACTGACATAATGAAGTGACGTGGTCGAACAGGCGTGATATTACACTCACGTGTCATCTCCAGTGACAGCTAGCAGGGTACAGTCTAACAAGCTCCTCAGCTTGGGTCGTGTGGTGGCCAGCTTGAGTGCGACTGCACTGAGCAGCAGTGCCCCTGCACAAGGACGTAGTACACTGCGCGCGGGTGCAATGCCGCCGCGTAATACTGTCTGAAGTTGTGGCCAGTCCCGGGACCCGCATATTACTATGCTTTCACCTGGTAACAGCATAAAAAAACATTAATTCTTCATCTTAGTGTATCAATGGCATACAGTACAAATATTTTTCAAAATTCGTCTTCGCGAAATCAGCTTACAGATGCAATCTATAGGACATCGAGCGCACAGATTAAGGCATGCGGCGCAATATGGAAGGTGGGCCATTGGCTGTGGTGAGACGCCACACACGGCGCACACGCACTTGAGATCTGTTGATCTTGACCGAGATGAACCCTTATTTATGGATAGTCTGTGAAACTCCCGGAAATGGTTGCGCCTAGTTTAAAGGCTCTCAGATGGTTCGATAAGGTTTCACTAATTAATAAAAATACAAAATCACATTTAAATTATGTGGGTATGTGGCTTTGCGTAGATTATGTCTTGAAAAAAAATCCCTCACAAAGGGATGTGTTTGTAGTTTTAAACTTATTAACATCGTTGTAGCTACATTTGCCAGCTCGAAAGCGAACATTCTTGCAGAATTTGTGAAACATGACTGATATTGTATGTCTCACCGGTGTCACAGACGCCGGCGCGACCGGCTCTGCCTACCATCTGGCGGTAGGCGCCGAGCGTGAGGAAGTCGCGGCCGACCTGCGGCGCGCGGATGATGACGCGCTGGGCGGGCAGGTTCACGCCGGCTGCCAGCGTCGATGTGCAGCACAGGACTGATATTGCACCTGACCTGAGAGGCAATTCCCATATTCTTAGGAACGGTTGCATTCTAGCCATGGTCTCGATCTGTCAAAAATGGTAGTAGGACTTTTGAGTCTGTTTGTTCCAGTTGAGAGGAGGTTAAAAAGGATTCATGGAAGCACTCGCTCACCCGAGATTGCAATTAAATTTTGAACGTTTACAACTACAGGAATTAGCAAATTCTAATGCAGAAACTTAGTCTACTTCTATTCATCACTTAGAAGATGAATCTGACATCGGCAATTCGATTCGAGAATTCGAGCTGTCGACAGCACAAAAAAACATATATATACATATAAACCTAAAACTTCGGTTACACAAACACAAGACAACGTATATTCATCTCACCATGTATGCCTTGGTACTTAATGACTTGCCTATAAGCCTGTTCCAGCAGAGATCGCTCGTCGCTGGCGAGCCCCGCGTGATGGTAAGCGATGCCGTAGCGCACCGCTGCCGCTAGCTCAGCGTTCGCTCCCTCTGCCCGCAAAGCACTTTCAAGCGCTTGACGCTCAGCCTTCTTATGGGCTATCATTTCCCTGAACGAGAATCGAGACAGGGCTTTGAAAACGATTTCAATTTCGAGTGGAAGTCCGTTAATAACTTTGGTTCCTAAATTGTTTATGATAACTATGAGCCCTGCACAAAAGAAAGGACCTACAGTGAGCATAGTGGGTGGGACAAGACGGCCAATGATTACGATGACGATGAGCAAAACTAAGTGCTTGTTGACAACGAACCAAATGTTTAAAACATGGAAATCCCTATGATTTCTATTTTACCACAGCGAACCCCATTTTATCAGCAGTTTTTCATAAATCTATTGTCTACTAACCGTCTCTGCAACTTGCACAGCAAAGCGGCAACATTCTCACAGTTGCGCTTGGTGGAACAGAACACCAGACAGCTACCTTTAGGCACCACCTCGGAAACCAGACCTCCGAGGAGATCAGGGTCGAGAGTGGTTGCAGCTGGTGAGTACTGTAACAAAACTTCTTGCTAGAAAAATCGTGAGAGGAGCTGGCAAGGTTGAGGGTTTTGGCGGATACATACGGATTTACGTATACATAAGAGGCTGCATTCTGAAAGCTGGCAATGTCGCAAATAGCTATCAAATTTAAATGACTAAATGAAATATCACTCAAGGAATATCACTCGAATCGGCTTGAGCTATCCCATTTTACGAATTTACTACGACTCGGTGACGAGTCCCATCATCCGAACCAAAAAGAGTCGAATGATGCTTTTTTCGCTTTTATTGCATGGACATAAAGCTCTTTCTGAGAGCAACCGATTCCGTGTGAATAAGTGTAGTACCTCCCTTATGTGTACTTACCATGTAGGTTTACCGATAGCACCTTTGACAATTGGTGTACTACAACAATATCTTTATAAGCAAAATTTTCTTTCTGAATTGTACAAAAGAATCTGACATTTACGGAGTTATACTCACGAGCTTCTTGAACCACTTATCACACATGCTTTCAAGTATCACCGGTCTAATCTAGGTACCACACTTACATCATACTTGAGCTCTCTATCCGGGACGAGCTCGACCCCCTGCGCGCCCCACACGATGCGGTGCAACACGTCGCCCAGCTTCACGTACTCCGTCAGCTCGACTGGTCGGAACTGACGCGTGAACACGTCAGCCCGCAGGAACTTAGCGATATCGGGCAGGTTGCCTATTGTAGCCGACATGCCTATGATCTGGATGTCCTCTGGTTGATGAAAAGTAGTAGATCAGTGAATATTTTGGTTAAGGAGTATGTGCAACAGCTAGTTCTAAAATAAAAGTAGCTTTAGTTACTTCTTATGACATCAGCTATCTGCCAGGAAAAGTCCCGTCAAAATCGGCCCAGCCGTTTCGAAGATTAGCCATTTGAAACGAATTTTGTAAAAATTTCAAGAGTTTTGATTTTCCCAGCCCAAGTGGCTCAGGGATTTCCAGGTGAACCATGGAAGGTTAGACTATTTTATAAGAACATAATATTTCTAGGGCTAAATGAGTAAATGAAAACGAACTAATACAGAGCTGCAAGAACGCAATAAATTTAGTATTTCACGGCCTAAATAAAGTGAGAGCTAAACTTACGATTGGTAAAGATAACGGTTGATAATAATGTTTCAAGCGTGCCGCCTCGACCTTTCTCGCCAATCAAATGTAATTCATCTACCTAAAAATAATACAAAAATAAACTTTGAGATTGAGATTGTGGAGCTTGTGTTGGAGACCTAATAAAAAAATATATATATATGTATAAATATAGATGTCCCCATGACAATACAATGTGTCCGGTCATGGACTAGCGATATTCTAATTATAAGGTAATTATTATCAACTGTTTTAATACACAAATTTGTTGATTTGCAAAGAATTTGTTGACAAAAAATTTGTTTGTTTATTCACAAAAAAAATGTCGATTTGCAAAATTGGATTGATTGGATGGTTTTTAGAGTTTAATCTTTTTTTCTGAAAGTTACAAATGTGTGAACCCATTATTAATGTTAACGACAAATAATATTGTTGCCCTCTGAATAAGCTTATTTTTATCTCAGTAAGACTAAAACTTAAAATATGTGCCAAATAGCGGGGAAGTGGATTGGACCCAAGTATGTAGTGTATTAAAATAGTTGGTAATTAAGTACCTAAAATATCCCTAGTCCATGACCACACACACTGTATGTATCAGATTGGTTTATTTGAAAAAAAAACAGAACAGTCATAAGAATAGTTACAAATACCCGATAGAGTGAGAGACATGGTGATGTATCATACCACAATCAATCCGATCTCATGAAGTCTGCCCAGTTCTATGAGGCTTCTAACTAGAGCCAGTCCCTTCTCAATGGTGGCTATATAAATGCTGTTCTTTCTGCGACGCTTTTTGGGCGGTATGTGACCCTTGCCTGCTGCATACTCTTCTACAAGAAATTCTAGTTGTATGGCAAATGTTGATAGAGCCCAGATCTGAGATAAAAGACAAATAATGATGTTAATTTTTTGATTTACTATTGTTTCTTTTATCAAATTTATAGCATGAAGAATGCAAAACCTAGATTGAAGAATCTCATGCATTTGGATTCTGGATTTGACCTTTGTTTTTTTTTTGTCTGGATCATTTACCTAAAACTTTGGACTGAAATTAACATTGTATAGATGCTATTGCAAACCTTACTTGTTTGCATGTATTACTGATAGTTAATTGAAGCACCTACCTTTTCCTGCACTATAGCAACAAATGGCAATATGAACAGTGCATTCTTCTTTCTATTAAGCACTTCCCTAAGCATCAGGACCTCAGCCACCAGGGTCTTGCCCCCGCTTGTAGGAAGAGCATATATTAAATTTCTTCTCTCACATACTGAGTCTAGGTTCAGGCATTCCTCTTGCCACTCTAAAATTAAAATAGTTTAAAAGTAAAACATGGTGGTATAGAATGGAAGATCCATGATGGTAGATTCTCTCTCAAAACATCCTTATAGGAGATTTATACTTTTGAATTTTAACATACATCAGTTTATTCAACAATGGCCACCATGGTTCACATGCAATGGTCCACTTGAAGGACTAGAAACCAATCTCATTAACATCTTACATTAATACTAAACATGAAAGTTTGAGGATTCGTCGAGGATGGATGGGAGTTTGTTACGCATTCATGCAAAAACTACTGAACAAATTAGATGAAGTTTTGCACACATATAGCATCTGGATTAACTCATAGGATACTTTTAACCCAGACTAAAAGCTGTGTGCATAAGCTATAATGTAATTTTTGAGGTTTACAGTTTTTCTTCTGCATATTCTATCTAGAAATAAAACATCTGAGGGTAGGTCATGCTCACCATAAAACTTCTCAATGTTCCTGTAAGTTTTGAACAAACCCTTAGCAATCATTGGCAAACCATAAAAAGTATTGAAAGGATTTACTACTGCCATTGTTTTCTTTTTAAATTCCTGTATAATTTGGTTAGGATGGACAAACTTTTCTATTGCATCTTCTTTGATATCAAGTAGAAAAGAATCTCTAGTTTCAAATAAAGAACTCCTGTTCTTCACAGCATCATCTAGGTTGCTAATTGACTGATTTACAAAATCAAAGGTCTTTTCTACTTTATCCTTAAAACTTTTATCAACATGATTGATTTCAGACTGCTCCAATTTTGATTGAAACATGTCTTCGGAAATATCTTCCATCACTTCTGGTTCAGCTTGATTATTTGAGGTTTCATTATTTATTTCACAGATTTCGTTCATCTTACTGGTACAAAAATTTAAGGATTCCCATTCGTTTCTAGCTGAAGCCTGTAATATGTCAGGGGAGCATGGTATATGGTAAGATGAATTATTTGAATTGTTGTTATCCGAATCGCAGATGCTTCGAAATTCTACTTGATTGCATGGCAGAAGCGGAGAATTACACCGATCTGTAGCGTCGGACTCATTGCAGTTATATTTTGAAGTGATTGGACTGCAATCCGTAAGTAAATCACTATTCTGTGTAGCTTTGCTTAAACTTAAACCCGATCGAAATATTCTTCCAGTACCCAGTCGGCGGCGTTTCGGTGTCGAAGTATCCTTTATTTTACTTATAGATTGCATCTTATTAGATTTTATACTTTCTTAAAAAGGAATTTATTATTGATTAGACACTAGCTTGGATATTTACTTAATTTATTAAAAACATAAACATAACCAAACAACTTTTGACATTTCATTGACTTGACACTTGACATTGACATTGAAAGTTGACAAGTCGTAACTTGACTTGTCGGTTTGTTTTGTTTGTTTGTTCCAAAGTTTGTTCATACGAGTTGCCTGCCTTCGTATTTTGCTTTACCTTCACTCCAGTATAAAATATATTATATACCTATCCTAAAATAATCATAATTATTTAAATTAAGGTGGATGCGCAAGGGTAGCCCGCGAAATTTAAATTTTCTCAAGTTTATTGCCATTTGCAGGTCAGTGTCAAGTTGTATAATGATGAAAATATGAATCGCGCCAGTAACACGTATGGAGTTACAGAATTATAATCATTCAAATCATCAATACAACTCTCCAAGTTCATATAATCACATTCAATAGCTATTTCATGAAAAAGTCACTCTTCGTGATTATATGAACTTGGAGGGTTGTATTGATGATTTGAATGATTATAACTCTGTAACTCCATACGTGTTACTGGCGCGATTCATATTTTCATCAACATACAACCTGACACTGACCTGCAAATTGCAATAAACGTAAGAAAATTTAAATTTCGCGGGCTACCCTTGCGCATCCACCTTAAACTAAATCCATTTGATGTTCATAATAGCCGATCCATTTTTTTTTATCATGAGTGCTACGAAGATACGATATGGAAGGTGGTTTACTATGCAGCAGCGTCCAGGAACACATATTTTTCTTGACTGTTTATTGTCACAATCCCAGTCATCTACTAATGCAGTGACCAAATCTTTCTTTGTTCTCCTTAGTAACCTTCTTAACTCTTTACACCTCGAGTTGGATGGATCGTTTCCAGGATCGTACCTTGAATTCCTCGTATAGCTAGTCAAATATTAAATGTACGGTACTGGTAACACTTTTCTTAGAACAACGGAACGTTTAGAAATGTATGAAGTAATTATTCTCCAAAAACATCCAAAAAGACCCATTTGGTCTGTTTTTTTTTAAAGTTGGTTTGTTGTGTTGTGGTACGAAATTCTCCCATAAATCGTAAACACATAACAAGTTTATGTAATACCTGACTGTGCAGAGAAAATACACTCGTCAACTTTAACCAGTCATGGCCCAAGGGCCTCATATTTTTTTATTGTTTCTAATTGTATATCGCAGTAAATATAAGATTCACGGGGTAAGCGCTGGGGTGGCCCGCGAAATTCAAATTTTCTTAAGTTTTTTCCAAAATGCAGATCAGTGTCTGGCTGTGTTGAACAAAATATGATTAAATCATCAATATGAAAAATCACGACTACAACCCTCTCAAGTAACACCATTGAATGACTTTTTCATGAAATAGTTATTGAATGCGCATGCATGGCGTAATCTGGAGGTCCAATTTGCACATATTCAGCGCAGTAAAGCCATTTCATAGATATATAAATAAAACACAGAAAAAACGGTGGTTTTAATACTAAAACCAGTTTTCACTTCTAAAAAAAAAACACTCTATAATTCGATTTAATGGCTCGAATAAAAACGCCTTACGAAAAATTATCAGGCGTGCCAAGAAGACAGGAAAGCCAGTAGAGGAACCCAGAAAATTAGACATAGAAATATCAGAGGAATTTTACAAGGTTGAAGGAGAAATAGGTATTTTTATTTTATTATCGATTAGATGATGGGCAATGGTGGGTCGAGAATTGGTATTTCAAGATAATGGGCCTTCGCGCTGCCGCTGATTCGAGCTAATAGTTACCTATTCGACATTTTGATGCATCGAGGTAGTGAACGGTCGCTCTCGTAATTTATAGATCGTTTCCGAGCAAGTGTTATTCGATCTCACGTCATTCGATTTCAAGTAGGGAAACCCGCTTAACAGACAGCAGAGTTACTTTGTAATTTTTAATATTATTTATAATTTACTAGCTGAGCCCGCGACTTAGTCCGCGAGGACTTGGATCTAAATAAAATAAAATGATACAAGTATCCTATGCCCGTCTCCTGGTTCTAAGCTTCCTCCCCACCAATTTTCAGCCAAATCGGTTCAGCCGTTCTTGAGTTATAAATAGTGTAACTAACTTATACAAAGATATAATATAATTAACCGATCTGTTCTAGTTTATAAAAAATATGGTGAGATACCGATATCTTTATTTTTAACAAACTACTTATTAAATAAATATCTTTCAATTAATTTGGTTTCAATCGGCCTATCGCACTCCACATAGAAGGCCTCTCCTAGAGTTTCAAGTTGCGGTACCTACATAATAAAATCATCACATTCTCCGCCATCCACATCTATTTAGTTTATTCGTAAAATCGGTAAGCTAGAATGTGTAAAAAAGTATTGTTATACTTAATATATAGTTCAATCAATAATCATTAAATTTAAAATAAAAAAACCCCAACTAGTAAATGGCTGCACCGATTTTGATAAAACATGTCTAATTGTAATATACACATCATGCGCTTTCATTAGATATCCCACTTGGGTATATTTGAAAATATTTGATTTTTCATACTCACTTTCATCCCCCATATCATCTAGTAAAATGGCTGCACCTATTTCAATAAAACATATCTAAGAACCATCGCCAAGAAACTAGGTTTCAAATTTAAAAAAAACTGCATTATCGGAGACACACACACACACATAGCGGTCAAACTATAACACCCCTTATTTGCGTCGGAGGTTAAAGAAATGAATAATACGAATTATTGCTTAGTTAGATCATTATCTCTAATAGGGCGCAACAGGAAGTTGAGGAAGGGTGTTTTGCTCCGTATTTTTTTCGTAATGCAATACAGATGACTCCTCGAGGTACCGAAATCATCCTTATCAATTTACCTACAGGCCCTACAGCAGTGGCCATTGGACTCCCCATTCCCATGCCAATAAACTAAATTCTGGCAACTCTGATCCAGCTGCTGCCACCCTGGGAGGTTCGTCAATCCACCTAGCCTGAAGGCGTTCTAACTTACGCTTGCCGATTCGCGATCTCCACTCAAACACACGTCTAACCTAACAGCCACTGGTTCTCTGTTTAATATCGCCGGCCTATTGCTACAACAGCTTACTTATTCTGTGAGCTTATTGTAGTAAAATCGGTTGAGCTTCTTAAGCTAGAATCAACCTCAATTGTATATTATTTAATAAACTAGATTTCATATTCATAACTTATATTACAATTTAGTTTCATGAAAAAGTTTAGATGAATAATATCATAAATGATTGCTTTACTTAGGTCGTATTTTTAATAGGGTGCCACAGGGAGCTATGTTTTGCCGCCTATTTTTTGTAGTAAATGGCCCTCTGCAATGTACACGACGCAGCGACGATTCGAGGTACAGAAACCATCTTCATCATTATCAGTCTACAGCAGTCCGCTCCTGGCCATAGGCCTCTCCATTCCCACGCCATTTAACTAGTTTCTCGCAACTCTCATCCAACAACTACCAGCCACCTTGCGAATTTCGTCATTTCACCTTGAGAGCGTTCTACCTTACGCTTGCCGATTCACTCCACTCAGGAACACCTCTTTGGTTTGTGAAAAACCATTCTGTATGATTTTTAAATTTCCGTTGCATGGCTGAAACGCCATCCAGAGATGCGAAGAGTTAAGAAATCCCCTGTTGGTTGTATACCCTACGTCACCAGCGTCTCGTACCGTTCGCGTGGGCCACACCCCCGCTTCGCCTGAACGTCTCGTTACGCGGCCAAATAGCAGAGCTCATAATAAATGCATAGGAACAATATGACTCCCCACCAAATGCCAATCTACCGAAGCTATGTTAAAATATAAAAATGTAGCGATTCTATCGGTAAGCTTTTAGTCAGGCCTGCTCCTCTCCGCCGTCTTTGCCTTGACGGACAGACCGGTGTCGGCTCATACTCACACATAGGTACGTAAGTGAAGTTTACAGTTACAATTAAGTAATCATACAAGTCAGGTAGCAGTAGATAGTATGACCTAACTTATTTAAATAGTGGTCAACTGGGAAGTGTAGAGTTTACAGACGTCCTTTTTCTCCACACGACGAATGTGCATTTCCTATGCTGAAATCTGAATGTGTGACACTTATGTTTGCGTATAATTCGGATGTCCCATTCTACAAATTTTTAATAACACTTAGTAGGCGCGGATAGAAGTTCGGACCATTGACCTTAAACGTGCCTGGATTGAGCATGACAACAGTCGCCTTTGGCACCTGGTCGTAGGAGTGCGCTAGTAGCAGTCCAGCAACTGAAGCAGGTTGACTTCCTCCTCCTGTGGCCGTTGCACCTGCAGGCGTGTACGCGGGCCGGGCTGGCCAGTCAGTTTCCCTTTAGAAACCGGAGCTGGCTCGCAATCGTCGGCTCAAAAATGACCGGCGCTAAATATAGCGGCGGGCGCAGGGGGGGCGAGTGCGCGCGGCCGCTGCGCCGCCCGCCGCCGGCCAGAGCCGCCCCGGTCGCCGCGGACTCCACATTCCAACGTCGCTGTGCTGCCGGTTCAAGAACCAGTGCCGTGACTGAGTGACCGTCTTCCACCCGTGCGACGTAAGTGCCGTGCCGTGAGAGTGCCAGTGACGGGCCCAGCGGGCATATAGTGTGTAGGATAATGGTGTTACGGGAATCCTTGTGGATGTCGAGTTCGGAAACGTCGAAGATAAAAGACGGCTCGTAAGGAGGCTGGTCTAAAAATACGCGCGCGGTATGTGCCAAATGCGGACGGGCGCGGGCGTCGCCACGCTGAAATAGAAGCAACCGCCTTGTATAGTGCGCCGGATTACGTTACCGCCCGAGACTCGCGCGCAGCGAACGCGTCAAGTTTCAGCGAAAATCTCTACGTGGATGTATGAGAATCGCACTCACGCACGCAAAAAAAAATGATATCATGTGTAATGATATATTTTTTTTTTGTGAAAATAAAACGCATATTTAAAAATCATACACACATTTACACTACACACTATACCCGATAAAAAAAGAAACATTCTTAACTAACTACTTAATAAACTCCAGTGACACATTATTTAACATGGCCTTAAAACAAAGTTTGTACAGCAGCGGTTGATGTACCGCCAGCATCAATAATGAATCAATAAATGTCAAAGACATTAATATAAAACGCCCTGAAGAAATCATAAACAAACTTCAGGGACTAAAAATGGTACCTAAATTGAAAAAAATTGTACGCGTGTGTAATTTTCATGCGCGAATCTGTATCTGATAAGCTTATGTTCCATCTTATAAAAAATAAGGATGATTTGGTTACTTAATTACTTGTATCAATAATTCCGATTAGCCGAAGCATTGAAAGTGATCATTCTAAAGATAGTCGCACATAGAAAGAAATTCAAGATCTGTGAATATAGAACTTTATTATAGTAACCAGATGACAGATGTTACATTATTACACGACTTTCAAATACATATTGATAGATAGCAACATTATTTACCTACTTTAGTACACAAAAGAAAATTATGGAACTTTGCTAATGGACTTTTCTGTTTTAGATTTAGGTACTTGAAAACTTGAATGTTTTATAAAGTTCCTAAGAAATGGAAGTTAGTGATGAGGTCACGAAATGATTTAGAGTTGCAGATTTGTTTAATTACCTATATTTTTTTTACTCAACCAATATTTTTTTAAACCTTTCTATGTTCTGTACCTACATAGTACAGTTATTAGAATTTGCTTATTTTTATTACGTTTTTCATACTTTTGTCTCTAAGTTCAAAGTTTACAATTATCAAATCAACAGTGTCTTTATTATGGACGTTTTTCTCATTTAACTATATCGAACGACTTCGACTTTTCGTTCGAATAAATGAATATAACACGCGAGGTTTTCTTAAATTAAATACTTCAATGTTATGTTGAAGTTTAATAGTTGGGACTATAGCACTTCATGACCGAAACCTTTCTTGACCTACTTTGGAAAAATAAAGAAAGTTACCGATGTGTCCAAGGAAATTAATTCAATCAACTAAGTTGGGGACAGTTTTTACTTAATTAAATATACTTGGAACAACGATCAAACGAGAGTTAATTAAAGCGACTGGAAACGAAGACGACTCATGCATTGTTGCCGAACCATCTCCGTTTTGTCAGAAAGAGAAAACATTTAACAAGAATCAACAAAGATTAGGTACTCGCGGAAAATCTGTAAAAATTCAAGGCTCATCGAAATCCGAATCCTAGGCAACATTGAGTTGAATGCGAAATCCAATTTTACACTTTCTTTGAACAGTTGCCAGCACGTAGGTGTGCAAGAAGGCAGGAAAGATAAAACCGCTAAAAATAAAATAAACTTCATAAACAAAACGCACGCTTCCCGCGGTCACGTTTCGCGCCCACGCCATTTTTTAATGTTGGCACATAAGAAAAAGTTCGACGTTATTGATATTGCTATTGTCTATTTTGAGTTCATGTATGAGTTACGTGTTGGCTGACGGCAATTAGCTAAATGGAAGCAGTGATTCATCATTTTTAGGTACTTTATACAATTAAACTCGTAATCATCGAAAGCTTCCCACCAATTTTTTTTTGTAATTCGGGTGCAAAAGTTGAAAAAGGCCATTCTATAAAAAAAAATAGATTTGCACACGAACTAAATAAATCCGGGAAAAAGTAGAACTTTTCCTCTCAAAACTTTTCACTAAATAACATTTCAATTTCAAAATCGGATAAACTGTATTGGTAACACTGTCAGAAACAAGAGGGGCACGTCGTAACAATTTGCACATAAAACAAAAAATAATGTGTAGGTTTTAAACGGTTACCTATGTGTGAAACGTCAATAAACTATTTTGGGAGCCAAATGTAAACACATGTACTTGCACTGATGAGAGATACATCTGTCCGTCGATAAATGTTAATAGTTGCATCTATTGACGCGATGCCAATATCTGCTGCGTTATGCTATGACGTCATGTATCATGTAAACAAAACCGATAGTGATTTATCAGCATTAGATCAAACTATTTTGATAATTAGATGGGATGAGTTGGCAATCTGATACTGCTATAATGCAGTTGTGGTCTTGCACTCAGTATGTGACTACTGAATTTCACTCCGAGAGGTGCCAACGAACTATCAATCGTTCAACGAACCATTAACAACGCTTGACGTTTTCAATTATTCATCACCCGGAAAGAGATAACATAGAGTTGGCCAATCTTTCAAACAGTTAACAGTTTCGAAAGGAATTAGGACCGTTTCATTCAACGAAACTTTTTGTTTTACAGATTAAATAAACTACCACCATGTCTGACGAAGAAGAATACTCGTAAGTATTGAACATATAAACACACACACAGTCAGGATCTCAGGAAGTAAGACGTTTCTTTGCTTACACCACACAAACAAACGATACTTATTGTTACACTCTTCCACAATACATGCAATCTGTCCCTCCTGTCGACTGTAGTATAACCATGTATATTTATTGTGCTAACAACACAAATATTGTTTGTCTGTTAGTCCTTCAATGTGACCGTTAATCCCATTCCTATCTATTCCACAGTGGCTCCGAGGAGGAGGAAGTAGAAGAAGAAGTCCAAGAGACGTAAGTATGACAACTCGGCGGTCAGGCTCTACCGATTCCCGGAATTAGTTCTTTTAGAAACTGTTTGGTTTTGAAACACTTCAGCTTCTCTCGGCCTGATATCTTACTTTGCCTTGGCGATTCTATCATTTTCCAAAACTATTAGAACGGTGGAGTACACGTGGTTGTACGTTGATAGTCTTTACTTTTTTGGACATAAGTGTGAACTATTTGAGCATGATCGCAAGGTTTGATTCCCAGTTTCTTGGAACCCCCCAGTCTCGGGCTTGTTGCACGCCCTCACCAAACCCTGTTCTCTCTTTTGTTGCAGGAAGTAAGTGGCGTGCCATTTTGGTTGATCCGGCACTCACAAATGCTTCGCTCGTTTTAGGCTAAGTTTAGATGGCGACCCTAACGCTTGTAGCGCTTACCTTATCGCTTTCGTTGCTTCCAGATATACAACTTACGCTAGGTGCTGTAACGCTGCCATCCGAGCTTTCTAACATTGAAATCTTTCATATAACAAACCAGACCATGAGTTTGATGCTATCGGAAAGATCAGTGTAGCAAGGACGAGTAAGTACCTGATCTTTCCATGACGTATACAGAATGGAACAGTACCTACCAGAGTGTTGTCGAAGTTGTGAGTGAACATCAATTTGGCTTTAACCCTTAGGCTTCTGTGAATCAAATGGAATATATACTTCTTCGCGGCTGCACAGTTTTTAATCGTGTTTTGTTTTTTTTCTCTTTTCCCGTCGCTGCTCCTCTCGTCGTTGCAAACTGAAGACCCGCTCCTAAACCAGAGTAAGTAAACTCTAGTTACGAACTGCCCAACCGCTTCGCTTCTAGCCACTGAAACTGTTATGGCACTATGATTGATTGGCATAAAATTAACGAATCTTTTACCACGTAGAGATTTTGCTTAAGCAAAACGAAGTATGGTCCTTTTGGCAAAATTCTAAAATGTTGATTACAACGGCTAGTGGCTTGTGATGCAGTGTTTGTATCGTGTATGCGCAGAATACACTAATTGTCACCGCTTCTTTGGTTACGAACAATGAATTTTACAATAAAGAAGTAGAATATTGTAAAAGATAAGTAGAAGGCTGATTGTTGTTTTCTGTTTCTAGGAGTAGACCATCGATCGCGTAAGTTGCACCGCTCTCTGTGGTGTCACTAACTATAATCCTATCATTAACTGGACAAGGCGCGGGCGCATGTTTTTACGATCGTTTCCCAAATTTATCGTATCCGACTTATTCCGACCAGATGATCGTCGGCAAATGTACAACCGCACGCCGACGTCGGTCGCTATTTTTACATCGGTTGGTAGGCGTTCTATTTTAGAAAACCGTACTGTGCTGCGCCCGCGCCATTCTGCAAAGAAACAAAATGTCGGTCAACGAGCAACTGCTCGTGTTGCCCCGACTTATTTTTGATTTATTGCATGAAAGTAATAACAAGACATCGAAGCATGACTTATACCTTGTAATACATAATATAATATTGTCGTAATATGTGTATATGTCCGTGTACCACAGTCATGGTAATTATAAATGTTGTCATAAACCCTCAACAAACAATAATATCATTTACAAATACAAAACTACACAACTATGAATATAAGTTAAGCATAAAGTCAGTATTAATGTATCTAAAAAAAATATGTTATACGGTTTTAGACATTGAGGGATTATAAATCGTATAACAATAATAATGTTAACAAATGAATAATGTTGTCACGTAGTTGTTCAGTACACGAGTATTAAAGCTAAAACTTTAACAACATGTACAGTACCTGATGTCCCTGCTTACACAACGATATAAAAGCGTAACAGCGGAAATTTTAACTTTAACGAGTTATCGTAAGACTCAATCACCGTAACAGAAGTTATATGTATTGTAACATTAACACAAACTTATTTTGTGGCGGCGTTATTAATATGGCTATTTTGTATTTTCAGGGGTGAGGGAGACCCAGAATTCATCAAGGTAACTACAGCGAAAACAACACTTCCACTAACTGATTCAAATTTGCATAAATTATAGTAACCAAAACACATTTCAATCTATCAACACAATTGCACTAGGGTTGGTGGTAAGGTTGCATCAAATAATCTTAAAATTTGTAAACAGCGTCAAGACCAGAAGCGGTCGGACTTGGACGAACAGTTGAAGGAATACATCAACGAATGGCGCAAACAGCGGGCCAAGGAGGAAGATGAGCTCAAACGCCTCAAGGAGAAGCAAGCTAAGCGCAAGGTGAGCCTCATATACCCCGATGATATGATAGTTGCAAAATGTTGCTGCTTCTTTTTATAATGGGTAAATTGAACGTTTGCGCTTAATTTTAGGTATCTCGCGCTGAAGAAGAGAAGCGCCTCGCCCAGAAGAAGAAGGAGGAGGAAGAAAGGAGAGTTCGCGAAGTTGAGGAGAAGAAACAGCGCGATATCGAAGAGAAGAGGCAGCGTCTCGAGGAGGCCGAGAAGAAACGCCAGGCTATGCTCCAGGCTATGAAAGACTCCAGCAAAGTCGGCCCCAACTTCACCATCCAAAAGAAGAGTGATAACGTAAGTCAATCAAAATTTCAATGACACCATTCTACGAATAGGTTCTTCTGTATTTTTTTGGAAAACATAACCATATATTCCTCGATAAACACACTGTTTATTTAAACACAGCTAATTTGTAAACAATTTATATCGAAATTTGAGCTGTTCTCGGATAAACAAGTCTGAATCATCAAACAAAATTAAAACTTTTCTATTTTATGTTTACAGTTTGGCCTTAGCAACGCTCAACTGGAACGTAACAAGACCAAGGAGCAGTTGGAAGAGGAGAAGAAGATCTCCCTTTCCATCCGCATCAAACCCCTGAACATCGAGAACCTCGGCACTGAAAAGCTCCGACTGAAGGCCACAGAACTCTGGGAATGCATCATCAAACTCGAGACAGAGAAATACGATCTTGAAGAGAGGCAAAAGAGGCAGGATTACGACGTAAGTATTATACTAATATGTTGTAACTTAAAGTAAAGAATATTTAACAGACTTTCAAAATGAGCAGTTAATCAATTCGTGTTTTTTTTTTATTTAACAATGGTGCACACTTTTAAAGATTTCATCGCTTTTTAAGTTTATAAAAGATCAAGTTAATTTTGGCAACAGTACTTAACATTATTTTTGTTAACAGTTAAAAGAGCTCAAAGAAAGACAGAAGCAACAGTTGAGGCACAAGGCCCTCAAGAAGGGTCTCGACCCTGAGGCACTCACAGGCAAGCACCCGGTAAGCATTTCATAGACACTCAAAAAGAAGAATTTGACTAAAAAGTGTTTGTGATGAAAGAATAAAACTGAAGTGATGTTTTATTTTCAGCCCAAAATCCAAGTGGCGTCCAAGTACGAGCGACGTGTCGACACAAGGTCCTACGACGACAAAAAGAAGTTGTTCGAGGGCGTAAGTATTTCGCCTACTACAGAACTATTAGCTACTATGCAATATCTAGAAATTAAAGACATTAATTTTCGGAACACATTATTAGTATCAAATCCTGCCCTACATAATTTGGACAACCGCCAAGATCTCGATTCAGGTCACTTTCACATCCATTTAATTTTCAGTCGTTATCTAGTAGCGATTCAAATGATAACAGACGTCTTCGAGGAAATTTCAGACAATGTAAAAGTAGCACACATAAACCGAAAATAATTTGTTAACATAACAGAAACAAAGACTCCAAGACATCGGGACTAAAAACAGATGCATGCGTTAATGTATCTTTTACGAATGAGAAAACTGATATTGATGATGAC
The DNA here is from genome assembly GCA_947578425.1 of Eugnorisma glareosa. Taxonomy (NCBI): domain Eukaryota; kingdom Metazoa; phylum Arthropoda; class Insecta; order Lepidoptera; family Noctuidae; genus Eugnorisma; species Eugnorisma glareosa. The sequence goes on from OX387970.1 coordinate 1,523,517, forward strand.
CTTTAAACGCAGGGTTTGGATACTCAATTGGCAGAGATTATGGATAAAATGTGGAACGAGAAGATGACCGATTTCATGAAACGTACCAAAAGTAAGAGGCGAAGGCAATGTTTGGAGATTGTGTTCCGAATGTGACCCCTCGACGCATGTCTTCACGGCATGTCCTGTTCCATTTGTGACCTAAAAGAACCTTTGTACTGTTAAAATTATTTGGACGTGTGGATTTACTGCTGAGTTTGATCCAGTCCCTTGAGAAAATAATAAATCAACGACTGCTAGTACCTGTAGTAAATCACCAGCCACATTCTTTGACAGTTATGAAAACATTATCCAAGTTCGATAAGCCCCGGTCGTGTGTTACTCCTATTGTACCACTGTCATTGTATTTACCCTGTGTTAACGATTCCTATAGGACCTTGAGAAACTCAACAAGGACTTCATCGAGAAGGTGTGGCAAGAGAGGGCCGACCAGTTCGGTGGCAGGCAGAAGGGTAAGTATTTTACAATCCGATTTTGCAGTTTATAAAACGGCGAACGTTTAGTATGAATTTTGATTTGCCCACCTGCAACGTTTTGTTGGTGAAATGTAAGTCCAATTCATCTGACATTGAAGACCCTGTGCACAAGTTTTTGATGATATCTTGTTGCATGTCATTCGCCCTTCCATGTAAATAACTGTTTGTTTGTAAACGATTCGAATTTTCCTGTAGGTACACGAATTTTATATTTAGAGCATAACCTAAAATACCACGTATTTCTATATATTATGAATATATTTGTTAGCTTTAGTGATGATGAGCGTGGTTGTTGTGCTTGAGTTTCTGGGTTCGACTCCCACTACATTACTAAAATACTGTTTGGATTTAGAATACTATTCGTGTCGAAAGGACACGAATAGTAGATTCCCTATCTCTCGACAACCTTAGAACTTAACCTATAACCGTCAATGGTAACTATTTAGTTATCTACAGATAACTAAATAGTAATGTGGTGACTCACCACAGGAGACCATAGATTCAAACTTTCGTCGAATAGACAAAAGCACAATAAGCCAAGAACCTCTGAAAGTCTTTTAATCCCTTAATATTAATATGTACCTACCAATCACAGCGAGGCTGCCCAAGTGGTTCGGTGAGAGGCCCGGCAAAAAGAAGGGCGATCTCGAGTCCCCCGAAGGCGAGGAGGACGTCAAGGCCGAAGTTGAGGAGGACGAGGAGCCCGTGTACGAGCCTGAACCCGAAGAGGAGGAAGAGGTCGTAGAGGAGGAAGAGGAGGAGGAGGAAGAGGAGGAGGAAGAAGAAGAGGAAGAAGAAGAAGAGGAATAAGTTAGTATTGAAATCTTTTTGTATGGTCGTAAGGAAGAGGAATATGTTAGTATTGAACCTCCACTTTTACTTGTTTACTTTGAAATAATTAAATAGAGTGAATATGTCTAGGCAAACGTCGATCACATCAACGCTTACCATCAGATGAATGAGTGCCAAGACCATTAATAAACTAGTGTGAGGGATGTCCATCGTCTAACTAGCGAAGAAAAATAAGAACAGCAGACTAAGTGGAACTAACGAAGCTGTTCAAGGTCATTTTTTGTTCGACAGCGATTCTAAAATATTAACTGTCACACCACAAAGAATAATAATAGTTCTTTGGCCTAAAAGCGTTTCTTTTTTCAACGACAGTTTGGCAATATGCATTGTCTGAACAAATACCAAGATTGTTGTAAAAACACTCTTTCAAAATTGTGGGTAGATTGATTTTCCAACTTAAGATTATGTGATATCTAATTTGTGGTGTCATTTTGTTCCAGACATACGCAGCACGATTGATCAGGGAAGCTAGATCGCCGACACTCACGGGTCGGACAGTACTGTTTTGTAACCAATCCATTAACTTATTACTATTATAAATTATTTTTATTATTTATACTGTTGAATCATTCGTTACGGAACATGGACATTTTTTGCACTTAGAACGTCGTGAACAACTATGGCGTAACAATAAACTAATTTATTTCATAAGGCTGTCGAGTTTTTTATTTTACCTAAAAAGATAAGAAAACCATAGAGTTTTTTGCTAGTTTTCCCCAAAGGAACCTTTTCATAAGTGCTCATGTGGGTTTATGTGCAATACAATATTTTGAATTTAAATACTAAAGGTTATAACCTAAAACCTTGTCTTTTAATAGCAAAGATTGTTTAGTATGACCGCAAGAATCAGCCTCTTGACGAATGCAGGTGAATAAATCGCCACCCAGAATAGTATATGTCGTAAGTATGTAATAATAAAACTAGCAGCGAAAATAAATAGCTTTTGTTTAGTCTAGAAACTGAACCTTGCATACCTGGCTTAAGGCCAGGTCGTTCACGATTAGGAATCTGAAAAAAGTGTCGAAACCGTATCGAGCTTATCCTACTCTGCCTGCCCTTATCCAATTTTTTAGTTCTACTCTCCCCTGTTAGATTTATATGACTAACTACCTTACCCTTTACATTGAGTTTAGAACATTCTCAATAATTTTCGAGCGATTATCTAATGCCAGAGTATCGATGATACTATTTATGTCACTGTATTGAGGCCCACAATAATGCTCAATAATATGATTTTAATTTAAACTGTTGTTAAGAAAAGTTGGGCACTATCTTGCCGCTATCGTAAATCATCATCAACTTGGAAGAATCTATATCTACTGAAATCCAGTGCACGACATAATTGACTAGATACTATAAAAAAGCTATATTTATTCTGAACTATAATAATAATAATATGCGAGCCTAACTTATAAAGGCTTATAGATTACCTTCGTTTAGTTAGACGATCGATAAATAATGGTATTATATTAGATAATGATCGTCAATATCGATCGACGTTTCTGTGCACAACTTTGCAGATTTGAGCGCTTTAAAATTTGAATAAAATTCAAAAAACTTCAAGGGAAGGATTTTTTTTACATAAATAAAAGCAAAAAAATATATAATCGTTAAATGGTATATTCAATACAATAAATCTATAATAATAAATGTTCGTTACAACTAAATAGTGTTATACAAATGGACTAACTAACAACTACACAATATGAGACACTTATTTCATCTACAATGCTTTGCATTCGAATACGTAAAAATGAAAATATTTATATAAACAAAATAAATTACCTAAAGCAGCCCGAACACTTACCCGCTTTGATCAAGATCGATGTTTCTCGACGACTCTAGAAAGTTCTGTCAGAAATCGTCGATCAACATTCTTTCGACCGACAAAATCGGGCAAGTCTATAGGTACCATTATACAAATACTAGCAATATTCGAAATAATAACTAAAGTCAAAACTAAAATGTGGATTCAAGATTCCATTAGAAATTATTACCCTTTTGATGTAGTCAAACTTAGCTTAATGATAATTTTGGCAGACTACAGTACTGTGACAAGACAAATAACACAAGTTTCGTCATGCCTCTCATACAAAAGTCCGGACTAAATCAGTGATATGTGTCATGTCAAGTGTGAGCTAGTCAGCTGGAGGGGTCAAGACTCGACATAACCTACAATAAGGTCTAAGTCTTCTTCTTCTGTCTGGCGTTACTAATCCCGGCGTTTGCCAGGCCTCGCCTACATAAAACATAAAAGTTTCAGTAAGTAACAAAAATTTATAAATGCAATGATTTATTAAAATAACTCAAACACAAATGCGGTTAGTTTTGTATAATTTAATTATATTATCGACGTAATGTAATACTTTTTAACGATGGCAAGGAACCTAATAATACCCAGAATTATGAAAGACGTCATTTCATTCAAAACAATATCCATGATACCTAGTATGGAGCTAACCAAAATCATTTGTTTACGAAAAGTAATTTCCTTCCGAAGATACAATTCATTCAAAACCAGTCCTTAAAACTGTTACTTAAAGTCTAATTTAGTAAGTAGTAGCCTTTACATTGGCGATTCTAATTTTAAACTTCCTTCGAACCGGGTTATAGGATAGAAGATTTAATTTGGAATTACGAATTTAAGCATTAAAGAACAAGGTCTAATTTCACGTACGGTCTTACGATGATTATCAGATTATAAATTCGATTACTTCTCATAATATATGCAGTAAGTTTTAGATTATATTTTATTAAATATCAAGGCTTTCAACGAATGTTTGATTGTATAATCTCTTTTTTTTTACATCAGTACTAACAGGCCCTGCAGTCTCGACATAGATAGCGATCGTAGAACAACCGAATTCGGTCGCAAAATCATAACGATGCGGATTCAAGGTGAACGTGAGCCGGACGCAACAGTACAGTACAGTTGAACATGGATCTTTTGGCTTGTGAACATGGATGTTTATTCAGACTATTTCACAAATATTTACCAACAGCGTGCTTTTAACAATGTCATTCTAGCGCTAAAAGATCTTTGTCGCACTGTACTTACTTAGTACTATCATCTCAATTTAGTTCTTCCTGGCAACCTTATAAAATAAAAACATGCAAGCAACAATAGACCTTAAACATTTCTCGTCGACGACAGAACACGCTTTAATACTAATTCCCATTAGGACTATTTTCGTGTCACACATTGTGGTTGTTAGATAGTCAGTAGTACATATATGGTGATATATCTTACGCGGCGGGAATGGTGCTGGATGGCGGTTTCTGCTGAGGAGTCTTGTGCATCATGTTGATCTTGTCTCCGAGAGATAGCGCCATGCCCTATAAGGGGTAAAGGTGTGTGAGTTAGGTAGAGAAGAAAGCTGAGATGTATAGTTCACCTAGATTTCATTAGAGCCATGTTTAAAGTCTCATGTACAAGAGGACGAGCCTATTGCTGTGATACAAATTCAGAGTTCGGGCTGGTACTGAAAAATTCCTGACGTCAATCTTATAAACCATTTGTCCGAGCTCAGGATGTCAGCAGTAGTGCTTGCGACAGCGAAATCTAATGAAGAGACTTGCTATAAAAATATGAAGAGACATCTGTCACTAGCACATAAAACCTCGAACATCTAGTACAATTGTTGCAAAAACTACATTCTGCCAACACTAATAACCATCATAAGGTTGCAATCAACTATGGCTTGCAGTCCACTAGATTGATTGATTCCGTCAATCGTCGTCTTACATACGTCACTGTAGTATAGAAGGAGACCAGTCTCGATTTGTAAGTGGGAGGGAGGGTCAATCAGGTTATTGGTCGTCTTCATAAAGAGTACATACCTGGCTCTTGGCCCGTATGCGCACGTGCCCCACGACGGGCGAGCCGGGCTTGTGCAGCGGGGTCTCGATGCTGAGGTTAGCGAGCGCGTCCTCGCCGAAGATGGAGCGCGCGTACAGGTTCGCGGCCATGAAGCCGCACTGCCCGGAGAGTGCCTGCGGACCACACATGCACGAAATAAACGATCATTCATAAAGATGGTACAGCTACAATGCTAGGTTCGGAGTTGAAGAGGGTACTTGGCAAATTACAGAATACACAACGTTCTATTTGCCCAAAATACACAATCAATTAGAGATCACAAAATACATTTGAAGTGTTTAAAGTCTTAAGAGACCTTTGAAAGACCAGTCTCAAGTCTTTTTGTCCTTCTTTTAATACCTTTTCTCCAAGATGCCAGATACAAGTATCTATTCAAATCCTAGATTTTCGCCTATGTCAACAAGGCTCCGGTCTAAGGGCCCGGCCAGGCTAGCCCACCCACCCAGGTAACAGAACTAGCAGATCTGCCTGACGACAGGCGGTAATAAAATGATATACCGGAAGAACATGATGATTATCTTCAAGAAAAAATACTTCATTAAAGTATTTTAGATATTATATAGTAGTAGGTTCAAGAATAGTCAATTTACATCAAAGTAAAATAAAAACTTGAATTCTAAGGAATTATAATTATTTTCTGTATTAATACATTTTATTTGGTAGATTACAAAACACAGATAGGTAGAACATGACTACGGGATGCGGGGGCCTCAAATGTAGTGTCTAGGGACTCGGCGTCTCTAAATCCGAGGGCCTGATCCTAGAACGTAAGTGTTCAAGAAAACCTTTGAAAAAGTTATCCAGACGAAAGAAAGTGTTCTCATAATGATTCCGTTTTACTATTTCTGTACCTAAAACAAGATCTTAAAAATAAACGAATAGAACAACAAATTACCTTTTCGGGAGTGAGGCACTTCATATTGGTAGAAGACAGTAGATGTTGTAAGTACTCGCGCAGATCTGTGATGTTCGTGTTCACGGACACCTGTGGGACAACATCTATATAAATACACAGCAAGCATACACACCGCGCACCGGCCTGCACCTGCCGGATTGTGCTGGACTTTTATACGCTGACTTTGATTGAACGGAAAAAAAAAAATACAGAATATAGCAACATCCATGGGATTTCTATAATTAAATTGCATGCACAGTCGCAACTGTAATTGTTTTACAACTTTCTTATCAATTCTCGGCAAATTAAAACTGTCATAGACCTTGTCGTTTTATGACCTGCCATGTACAACTTAGGTTATATAGAATCTTTCCACACTTGACAGTACATTCCCACTAGTGAAACCTAAACCATAAACCATGTTGAAATCTCTAAAAATGATCTCTCCCTATTTGTGAATATTTCCCCAGTCAGTACGCACAGTTCAATAACAATAAGGTGCAGTATACCTTGTTCTCCCACTCGAACTCGGCCCACATCTGTCGGAAGTCGGCGTCCGTGCAGACGGCGGGCTGGATGTAGTCCACGATGTCGATGTGGATGTCGTTCAGGACCACCACGCCGCGGTCCATGGACGCGCCTGACACCTCGTATACTGCGCCCGAAGTGTTTAGTTACAAGTACATGAAATACTAATGTATTTTAGCTTCAGAAGTGTAGGACAATACTGGACACTCGACCCACATAATAGGGAATATGCATGTAATTTTTTTTTCACTTAAATCAATAATATGCAGTACTATCAACCCAAGAAAATAATTAAAAGTTAATTTCAACTACTGCTTGTCGCACAAAAAAAATATTAAACTCCTACAATTTTCTTCGACAGTTCAAACGTCCATGATTATCGCGGCCATTCATGTCAGGACTTTGATGTCACTTACCTCTATCTGCCTTGTTTAAATCTAATTTTTTGCCCTTAGTAGATTAGTTTTACTAAAATGTAAGTGCTTTATTTAAGCAAAAATTGCAATAACAATATTATAGTAAAATCTTTGTGAAACTTTAAGTACTTTTTAATTAAAAGTGTTTCTTTGACACATGGATTTTGACGTCACTACCGGAATCGATGCGTTTTGTGTTTGCGTTCCGTTTCACCAAAAACACGCTAAATAAAATATTAAATTGTAAAATAAGTTTTGTATTAGAGAATTAAACAAGTGTACCACAATGTTTTTATGGTCCAAATCAAGCCATTTTTAAGAAATTCAAAAAGTTTTGTATTTCTTGCATATAATAGGGTTATTGAACGGGCGATGTGTGAACAATGACTAATCCGGGCAGAAAATATATTATATCGTATTCTTAAGAATTTTTACACCATAGTCTTGTAACGTAGCTACTCCTCCAATAAATTATTTATTTAGTCTTCAGTATTAATTTCCCAAAAAAAAAAAAAACAATTTAAGTACCAACATATATTTCACAAATATTAAGTTTTTAAGTACGCAGAATCATTGACCTTTAGAACAAGAACAGTGGATGTGTCATGTGACATTTAGTCCGAAACACGCAAACGATACACTCGATTTGCGGCACTTTCTCTATCCCATTTCTAAAACCCTATCCGACAGTGAAACCGCGTTATGTCTCGAATTTTCAATTTGTGTATCGACTGCGGCAGTAATACAAGACACAGTTGGGCTTTAATTTAGTCCAAAAATTAAATTTAAAAATATAATTTGTTCCTTACTTAAAAACTATGGATTCGTTCAGCATTTGTTTAATGGTGTTTGTTGTATACACGTTTTGACTGCATTAGTGAATGAAGTTTTGGGCCAAATATATTTGAACTTTTTGTCATCGGTACATCATACATCGAAGAATGTTAGAAGCTGTGAGGTTCACTTACCGATGTTCCCAAAGATGATGCCATTCTCTGTCGAAGCCACCTTAACATGTGCCTTGATGGTGGCGTAGTCTCTCGGAGCTAGCACCACGGCCGCCGGCCGCTCCACCAGGCGCAGGTCGCCTAGAGTTGCCAGCTCTACTGTGCAGTTCTGTAGCGTGTCGTCTGTAATAGGAAACGTCATTATTGAAACAGGAATAACGAGACGTGCAGGAAAGTAAACCTATTTATAAAACACCGAAGAATTTGTTTGCAGTGAGTTGCTGGCAATTTGGTACAAGTCCGCCAAAGGTAGGTACTAACGGGTTCGCAAAACGGATGGTTGAAAGTTTCGTCAGTAGCGAGTGTGTACCGGATGCGGTAAAGCGCGTGGTAAACCCCCCACAAGTTGGACAGATCACTACCACGTGCAGAAATGACCACCAAATAAACGAAAAAGAAAACAGAGAAGAAAACAGATTGTAGAAAGATTTGTACAGTATAATCATCAAAATTTAGAAAAAAATATCCGCTGCATCTTCGTGGAGTACTCATGGTTCATGCACTGTTAAACTTCACCTATAATATGCCGACACAACAGACGCTCACTTTTCATCAACATACGGGATTAAGGGAGCACGTATTGGTCATGTGTTGTCGTGTTTGTAAGTACTCGTGTACTACTGTTGTCGTGTGTATTGATGAATTCCTTACGCTTTAGCAGGAAACAAATATTGGTAAGTACCAATACATATAACTCACCCGTCTGGTTAACCACGAGCACATCGAGCACTATATCGTACTGGTTGACAGCGACGATGGCCTCCGCGTACACCGGGTCCGAGAACCCTGTCAGCTGCGTCACCTTCGACAACTTGCCGCGCTCCTCGCTCACGCCTGTGCTGCGACCTAAGGGATACAATATGGATTAATCAAAACTCAAAGCATTTCTTTAAGGAGGGCTATCGTTTTTGAGCTCACCAGCTGGCGCCACTGTCGATTAAGGTCATATCAATCATTTTATTTCATACTTTAAAGTACCAATAACTTCATTTTGTTACGTACTACCCAAGTAGCAAAAATACGTTATATTATGGTCATGGAAATGTTTTTACGAAAACGTTGGTTATATTAGAGTGGTCTTATAAACTTAATTATAACGTTTATGAGACGCGAAAGTGGCCCAATTATAAGACAATATAATTGTATAGTGGTTACATTAATGTCAACTTGTGACCACTTAACATCAATTAGAGGTTTTACAAACGTTAAATTACTAACTATTGGGTTGTGTATTGGTTATGACGAGACCATTAAGGACGTGTAAGTTACATAATAGTCACATAGACGTTGAAATTTTTTTCATGCGTTTCGGTGAATGATAAATGATAAATGAAAACTTTTAAACTTTAAAGTATTATTAGGTAGTTATTACATTAACGAAATTACAAATATTAATTCGATTACTCCCTAAGTCAAGTGTAGTTCTACCGGGGAACTCAGTTTTTTGATAATCTTTGTATGTATTGTTGTTAAGTTTTTAACGCCCTCCTGAAATTTTTGGTAGTTCATTATTTTTGTTTATTTATTTTAAATATATTTTCCGGTAAAAGTTGCATCCATCTTGGTTTAGTTATGAGATGACACTTACACGACGCTTACTAGACCTATGGTCATATAAACGTTGGCCTTAAGAGCGGCCAACCCGTCATACTTTTCATACAAACGCTCGTACATGATTATGCAGTTGTTACACATCTATCTTTGATTTTTTTGAACTAATAGGTATTTTGTGCACTATATCTAGGTTTCTATGGTAGCAAAAAATAGTAGAAACAAATTCAGTATAAGCCTCTAAAAATTGGTGTTTTGCACAAATTTTAACTGAACTTTGGCCGTTCATAATGTACTCATAAACTGTAAAAGTAAAGAAAACACTTCGATAGAAACCTCGTACATGTAATGGAGATTCTTAATGACAAATATTTATTTCACACACTTGTAAGACTTATTCAAAAACACGTATTTCCTGGAACAAGTTTAAGAAATTTTCGAACACTATTTTTCGTTCAATGTCATCGCGTTAGGCGGTATGAGGTGCGCGGGAGACGAGATGTGCGAGGTCGGGGCGGGATAAGACGGGGGAATCGAAAGAAAATCGCCGCTGTGGCTCTGGATGAAACAACAAGCTTTTCGACCATGCTCGCGTTGACTATAGACGGGCCGGGAAGGGCCCTCTTAAGACCAAGACATGCGCGCCATTACATTTGACTTTAGGGTTCCTTAATTAAATATGAAAACCATTGTTTTATTGATCTCTTATTCATAATACAGCGTGTAAAAATGATGTAAACCAACAGAGCTATCGCGTAAAATAAATCATTATTACATAGAAAAATTTAATAAACCCTTAATTAACAAAATGTATGGAGCACCTGATTTTCGCGATTACGAGGACCAACCACGTAAAAAATCTATAATTTGATGGATAGGTACTTCTAATTATATACCATTTGAAGTTCTCGAAAGTAATACTCTACTACTGCTAGTCTTACTCTGTAGTTATATACGAAGTACCTAGTGTATTATAAATACGTGTCATATAGTCGTGCGTGACCACCTATCGCACATTCCACTGTGTGGAGCATAATTTTTGAATTTCGAACAATGTATACAGGCTTCGTAAATGCATTTTTGAGCAAATGTGTTGGAAAATTATTTAATACTACGATCTGTGTTTTTTCGGTGATAACTAAACACTAAAATAATATTAATAGAAGTACCGAAGTACCAAACCATTCACATGACTAAAAGCATTACCTTAATGTATTATGTCTAAATAGGAAGCTGTAGTTATTACGACAGTACTAATGAATACATCGTAAAATAAAATGCATAATACGGAACCATTTTGTATCCCAGTGTTATGGTCTTGATCGTTGTTTAACTTGGGTACTTTTAACTAATAAGTTTTATTATCGTCAAATCACAACCAAGACGGCGTATACGTGTTTCAAGTTAAACTACTATAAAACAAATCATAATTGTCATGTAAATGTTATATAATGGTTTTTCACACTACGATATTGTCTTCCAAAAACGTCATGCGACTAAAACGTTTATACGACCAAAAGTGTTATCGAGTAAACGTTGCATAATTTTGTTGTGTATATGTTAATTCGACGTATACAACATGAGTTGTTAATAGTCACATGACTAAAACGCACTATTATCGTCAAATTACAACCAAATCGTCGTATACTTGTTTCAAATTAAACTATTATAAAACAAATCATATTTGTCATGTAAATGCTATATAATGGTTTTTCAAACTACGATATTGTCTTCCAAAACCTCATATGCGACTGAACGTTGTGGCCAAAACCATGTAATAACGTCGCATAATTTAGTTGTGTAGGCGTTTATTCGACGCTTACAATATGACTTATTAGTCACACGACTAAACTGACCCACGTAGTTAGTTCAGTACCACTATAAAACTGCTATATAACTAAAAGTCGTATAGATTACGGACTATATGACGTTTTTGCTTGTTGGGTAGTGACCTGCCCCAGCTTCACACCGGTGCAATGTATATAAACCTTCCTCTTGAATCACTCTATCTATTAGAAAAAACCGCATCAAAATCCGTTGCGTAGTTTTAAAGATCTAAGCATACATAGGGACAGACAGAGGGAAGCGACTTTGTTTTATTCTATGTAGTGATAACAACAAAGTGTAAACTTCAGATACATATTTACAATATTCTCCCTAAAATATGCAAGCATGAAACATTTAAAATATCATTCTACCTCCAAGTACTAACAAAAGAGATCCTAAGTTGCTACTTGAAATCTTCAAGTCATAATTAATCAGTAATGGCTATCTAGACTACAATCGTGAATATTAGTAAAAATATGTGATAAAAAAGCACGCAACGCGCGAACACTGTATGACATCTGACATTTCGGTGACCTCGCGCTACACTAGCACCTCTGAAAAAAAATCGAAAATATTTTAGTTGGCCATTCCAAAGCGTAGATCTCTATGGAAATAATAGGCAAGTAATAAAGAAACTCCATAGACCCTCTTATGAATCAAAATATTGTTACTCGTCATAACATCATCCCTGTAAACCCCCAAGGGTTAGGCTGAGGTGTACGTGTACCTAACAATACACCCACTTTTCGCTAGTTATGCTTAAGTCCCATGCAACAGGGGGCGAGCCTAATTGCCATCAACAGGCCACAAATCCAGACTCCGGGGCTGCTACTGAGAAATTCCTGATGGAAAACCCAATAACACTTTACCTGACTTGGGATGATACCGATATCGAAGCCAGGACCTCATACTCAGGGAAGTCTTATGGAGACAATTTCTGACATTTCTAGTACTGAAACCTCAGTTGCTCCCTTGAGAGTTTTATGATTCTTATAAGTAAAGGATCGATTGGCATCAAACATTTTTTCCAAAATCTATGAAAGCAGATTCTCAAAAAGTTAAGGTCCTAAGATCGTTTTCCTGTAACTACAACGCCCCATACTGCCCCATTACAAAATTCCACCCTGAATAAAACAAAGCAATCGATCTGAAATAACATTCAAATCGTCCGTACCTTGCAGCGCCTTAGAGAGCGACAACTCGAACATATCGTGGTGTGTGCTAGCGGTAGTGTTGCCAGCTAACTGCGCGAAGATAATACCAGCCTCAACGTCCACTTTGTTGTCTGGACGCTTCGTCTCACGGTCCTGGGAACAAAAGTGGTAATGAATTGTATGCATTTTTTATTGAAAGAGGCTTTAGGTATTGTTAAAAATTGCGTTATCTTCCAGCAAAGTTTCGTCTAGCATGGAAGTCCATTGATAGTTTGATGAAATTAAGAATCACTATTAAGTGATTCTTAATTTCATTAAACTAATAATGCACTTTTTTGTTCCGGGATTTATGGATGAGATTGACAAATCAAAATCTTTAGTAGTACCAAATCGATTGGTTGGTACTGCTTTTACTTAATTGTTACTGTTATTTATCAAAAAGAAAGCAAAGTTAAGACACACCATTCGTAAAATGTTTATGAAGCAAACAGTCTAAGTATTTATTCATAAAAAGAAATGGTTGGAATTACTGGTTAGTTGATTTATCAAAATAGTTTTATAGCATATATTATACATCTCAATGACTGGTTGTGTGAACGTCATGTAAAGGGATTAAAACAATATTCATACTTCTATACTTTAAATTAAATCCCCTATTCAAAAATCAAATAGATGACGCTTAATGTCGTAGAAAATTATGGAAATTATTACTATAAAATTTTGATCTTGAAGAATGAGACTTTTTGGTACCACTTTTAGTCATTATCCTTCGTCAGTTTCAGCAGTCAGTGTCAGTCAGAGCAATGATATTGGTCATGACTTACGAATTGTAGTTAATTTTACGTTGTGCATTTCATTTCATCACCACTGCTTTCCAAATCGTGAGAGAAAACATGAGAACTCAAGTCATGAAATCGAAGACATGGGACCAAGATTTTAGGGACCAAGTTGTCGACATCGAATGCTTGGAAAGGAATTATTGGCGTCGTGGTCCAGGTCGAGGCGACGCTACTGCTACTCACCTTGTCAGCCTCGTCCAGCAGGTTGGCGGCGCGGTCGGGCAGCGCCAGCAGCGCGCCCAGCGCGGCGCTGGAGCCGCCCAGCAGCGCGGCGCGCACCACGGCCGGGCGGGAGCTGCCCGCGAGGACACACATCATCTACTCACCTTGTCAGCCTCGTCCAGCAGGTTGGCGGCGCGGTCGGGCAGCGCCAGCAGCGCGCCCAGCGCGGCGCTGGAGCCGCCCAGCAGCGCGGCGCGCACCACGGCCGGGCGGGAGCTGCCCGCGAGGACACACATCATCTACTCACCTTGTCAGCCTCGTCCAGCAGGTTGGCGGCGCGGTCGGGCAGCGCCAGCAGCGCGCCCAGCGCGGCGCTGGAGCCGCCCAGCAGCGCGGCGCGCACCACGGCCGGGCGGGAGCTGCCCGCGAGGACACACATCATCTACTCACCTTGTCAGCCTCGTCCAGCAGGTTGGCGGCGCGGTCGGGCAGCGCCAGCAGCGCGCCCAGCGCGGCGCTGGAGCCGCCCAGCAGCGCGGCGCGCACCACGGCCGGGCGGGAGCTGCCCGCGAGGACACACATCATCTACTCACCTTGTCAGCCTCGTCCAGCAGGTTGGCGGCGCGGTCGGGCAGCGCCAGCAGCGCGCCCAGCGCGGCGCTGGAGCCGCCCAGCAGCGCGGCGCGCACCACGGCCGGGCGGGAGCTGCCCGCGAGGACACACATCATCTACTCACCTTGTCAGCCTCGTCCAGCAGGTTGGCGGCGCGGTCGGGCAGCGCCAGCAGCGCGCCCAGCGCGGCGCTGGAGCCGCCCAGCAGCGCGGCGCGCACCACGGCCGGGCGGGAGCTGCCCGCGAGGACACACATCATCTACTCACCTTGTCAGCCTCGTCCAGCAGGTTGGCGGCGCGGTCGGGCAGCGCCAGCAGCGCGCCCAGCGCGGCGCTGGAGCCGCCCAGCAGCGCGGCGCGCACCACGGCCGGGCGGGAGCTGCCCGCGAGGACACACATCATCTACTCACCTTGTCAGCCTCGTCCAGCAGGTTGGCGGCGCGGTCGGGCAGCGCCAGCAGCGCGCCCAGCGCGGCGCTGGAGCCGCCCAGCAGCGCGGCGCGCACCACGGCCGGGCGGGAGCTGCCCGCGAGGACACACATCATCTACTCACCTTGTCAGCCTCGTCCAGCAGGTTGGCGGCGCGGTCGGGCAGCGCCAGCAGCGCGCCCAGCGCGGCGCTGGAGCCGCCCAGCAGCGCGGCGCGCACCACGGCCGGGCGGGAGCTGCCCGCGAGGACACACATCATCTACTCACCTTGTCAGCCTCGTCCAGCAGGTTGGCGGCGCGGTCGGGCAGCGCCAGCAGCGCGCCCAGCGCGGCGCTGGAGCCGCCCAGCAGCGCGGCGCGCACCACGGCCGGGCGGGAGCTGCCCGCGAGGACACACATCATCTACTCACCTTGTCAGCCTCGTCCAGCAGGTTGGCGGCGCGGTCGGGCAGCGCCAGCAGCGCGCCCAGCGCGGCGCTGGAGCCGCCCAGCAGCGCGGCGCGCACCACGGCCGGGCGGGAGCTGCCCGCGAGGACACACATCATCTACTCACCTTGTCAGCCTCGTCCAGCAGGTTGGCGGCGCGGTCGGGCAGCGCCAGCAGCGCGCCCAGCGCGGCGCTGGAGCCGCCCAGCAGCGCGGCGCGCACCACGGCCGGGCGGGAGCTGCCCGCGAGGACACACATCATCTACTCACCTTGTCAGCCTCGTCCAGCAGGTTGGCGGCGCGGTCGGGCAGCGCCAGCAGCGCGCCCAGCGCGGCGCTGGAGCCGCCCAGCAGCGCGGCGCGCACCACGGCCGGGCGGGAGCTGCCCGCGAGGACACACATCATCTACTCACCTTGTCAGCCTCGTCCAGCAGGTTGGCGGCGCGGTCGGGCAGCGCCAGCAGCGCGCCCAGCGCGGCGCTGGAGCCGCCCAGCAGCGCGGCGCGCACCACGGCCGGGCGGGAGCTGCCCGCGAGGACACACATCATCTACTCACCTTGTCAGCCTCGTCCAGCAGGTTGGCGGCGCGGTCGGGCAGCGCCAGCAGCGCGCCCAGCGCGGCGCTGGAGCCGCCCAGCAGCGCGTCGCGCACGACGTCCGGGCGGGAACTCCCCGCGAGGACACACATCGCACCATGTTCCAAGTCGTCCGCAGTGAGACCGGATGTGGCGCCGCTCGTGCCTAGCAATCGAGAATGTTTATGAATCGTAGGATTGAAAACAACAAAAATGCTTACACTTGACATAAAGTCAACAAGAGAACAACAGGTCGGTCGTCTTTTTTTTTAATTTATGCTTTGTATGTTTGTTATTATTTTTTTTTGTGTTTTTATCATTTTGTATGATGCACGTCATGTCCCTGCGACAAATAAATATATTTTCTTTCTTTCTTTTTCTTTTCTTTCTTTTTCAGGTAACGCCATAAACCGCTGCTCGGGTGGCGAGAATTAATTTGCATGATTTTTTGGGTCACTGATAACGAAAATGAGGTTAAAATTTTAATCCAAAATGGAGGTAATGAAGGAAAAATACTAAGTACTTATTCTCGTTTTTTTTCTTCGACTTACCCTAGACTTTTTGACGCTTCGCCACTGCCACATGCAGAAAAAGATGGTCCGATTGCATTGAAGAAAAAAAAAAGTTTTTCTTTTTTCTTGACCTCATTTTCGATATCAGTGACTCCGAAAACCACGAAAATGACACCCATGACAAAAAAACCAAAAGTTTTCTTCGGCGTCATCTTGAATTTTCATTTTGACCTCAATTTCGTTATCAGGGACCCCAAAAACCACGAAAATTCCGCTCATAACAAAAAAACCAAAAATTTTCTTCAGCGCCTTCTTGGTTTTCCTTTTGTCCTCATTTTCGTTATCAGCGACCCCAAAACCCACGAAAATAACACCTATGAAGAAAAAATCTAAAATTTTCGTCGGCGCCGCGCCGTCTTGAATTTTCATTTTGTCCTCATTTTCGTTATCAGCGACCCCAAAACCCACGAAAATGACACCTATGAAGAAAAAACCGAAAATTTTCATCGGCCCAATCTTTAATTTTCGTTATCTGCGAACCTGAAAACCATGGAAGCTCAAAAAACCGGAAATTTTCATCGGCGCCATCTTTATTTTCGTTATCAGCGAACCTGAAAACCATGAAAGGTCAAAAAACCGGAAATTTTCGTCAGCGCCATCTTGGATTTTCATTTTGAAGGAACTGAAGCCGACGGGCAGCGGAGTTCAGATGTATTTCTGTGTTTGTGCATGCACTGAGGGAGAGGTGCAAAAAGGGACACACATGGCTAATTAATTTGTAAGGGAGATGCGCCTGCGGACAGCAAAATAAGATAGCCAAGGGCACTATGTCCGCAGCCGCCCCACGTTTAGACCCGTATAACACGTTTTGGAACGGCCGTAGGAAGGTTGGAGGGAGTGTCCTTACCCACTGTACTTATTTACTTCGCTAAACACTTAATCAATCTAAATGGGACATAACAACGCGTACTCACCAGCATTCTGCTTATGGTAGGCCAGCAGCTTGGCGGCCAGGTGTATGGCGGCGATGGCGTCGCGCTTGTCCAGCTTGAGCGCCAGCTTGCACAGCGCGGAGCAGGCGCAGGCCGCCGTGAAGGACTCGCCCTCGCCCAGCGCGGCCCACAGCCCCGGGACCGAGCTGGCGGACGTTGTGTTGCTACTGTGGGGGAACAGATTCTCTATTTATCTGTTATATTAATGTTCCCACTGCTGGGATACCGGCCTTCTTTCTGAGAAGAAATTAATACCTATTAAGCTGCGCAAATCTTGAGTTTGGACTTCTGTAATTCGGTAAGTGACCAATTTTTCGCACCGTAGATTAGGACGGGCACATGCACATGTCCACGAGTTCTCTTTTCATTTGTGTTTGGAAGACTTCTATCAAAATATAAACTTACACTGGTAAGTTGAATGCAGACTGTGAGGCGTAGGTACCGTCGCTGGTGACCAGCTGTCGCGGGGCGGATGTGTCCTGAACCTTAGCTGCCGCAGCATCTGTTTCTTCCTACAACAAAAAGATAGTGGTGACGCCATTACAATTTGTCGTGAACATAGGTGTCAGACAGAAATCTTTCAAAATCGGAAGCCAAATGGTAGTATTATCTCGTATAGCAATGAAACCTATCAATGAATGAAAATGATGAGAAAAGTTTCACAATGGTTCGACCGTCACTTGTCCCCGCCACATGAGTACCGTCGCTCCGCTCGCGTCGCGGTGCCCGGAGCTCTAAACCACTGGTTCATACGTTTCCCCTGCAAGCGCTGTCACAAGACGAGCCTCGCGCATTTCGCACTCGCGCGATACTAGTGTTGCGACAGCACCGCGTGGCTAAGTGCATACCCAGTAGGTGACGAAAAAGTCATCTGAAAATGAAGCAGCAAACAATGAATGTTGTGGTCACCTGGTCCCCGCCGGCGGCGACGGGTAGCACGGCGGCGAGCGCGGCGAGCGCGGCGCGGGCGCGGGCCGGCGTGTCGGCGAACTGCGCCAGCAGCCACAGCGCCGAGCGAGCTATCTTGCCCACTTTGATGCCTGGCACTGATTCTAGCAGTTTCTGGAAATTACACAATTGTATCAATTATTTACAAGAACGGAAAGATTAAGAAAAACTAGGGGATTTATGTACAAACGTTGCTTAAAGTCGGTAATAATTAATCATTCAACTTTAAGTAACATTTATGAATAAACCCCCCAAATGTTTTGTTGTGGCAAATGACGAAAACTTGACGAGGTTTTAAATGGTCTTATTATGAAACAAGATTTATTTTTGTACAGTGGGGCGGTTTTATATTTTGAACCATAATCCGAAAGTTCTTAATATGAAAACTAGCTTTAAAATTGGACATAATTTATCAAAATTCTAAAATTCAAATAAAATTCGATATAACAAAAATTTATTCAAAGATTTTCGTCGGAAGTGAAGTAAGAAATTACAATTGTTTTGTAAATAAGACAGATAATGTTTGGTATCAGAGTGCAAATATGCACCACTAGCTACAAGCTAGCTGCTGACACAATGCGTGGGATAGTTGCCTGATAGATGTGATCCCTTAGGTCCACGAAGGTGTGCAGCGCCGAGCGCAGGAACAGCAGCACATCCTGCGCGGCCGGCTCGCTGCCGTCGCCCAGCAGCTCCAGCAGCGCCGGGGCCACGCTGCCGGCTACTTCCGGGAACTACGACAAATATTAAAAAATAATATTCTTATCCTTGTTTTGGATACTAAAACTAAAAAGAATTTACAATGTCAACAGGTGAAAAAATTGAAATAATGATTGAATCAATTTTAATTTTCAATTATGATTAATAATAATTTGATTGAAATATTTACGTCGAGGAAATCACAATAATATTATGAAGACGAAAGTTTGTTTGTGTGTTTGTCTATGTGTGGATATTTGTTACTGCTTTACACTCAAACGGCTTAGCGGATTTGGATGAAATTTGGTATAAAGGTAGCTGTTATGCTGGATTAACACATAGGCTACTTTTAATTCCGGAAAATGCGATGTTCCCGTGGGATGATCAAATAAATAATAAAAGAAAAAATTTGACTTGTAACGACTTCTTGCCAACCAAAAGTCGCTACGTCAGCATACATTCAAGGTGTTGTTTTTCAAACGAGATAGGGAGGTAGGGTAGGTAGGGTAAGTTAGGTAGGTAGGGTAGGGCAGGGTAGAGTAGAGTAGAGTAGTAAAAAGTATGAGGAAGTAGTAGGTAAAGTGTTATGTCAGCATAAATTCAAGGTGTTAGTTATTCAAACGAGGTAGGTTGGTAGGTAGGGTAGGCAAGTAGGTAGATAGGTAGGAAGCAGGTAGGTGGCGAAGGGTCAAAATTAATTGAGTCACGAGAAGCCGAAGAAAAAAATGTTTTTATTTTGTATTTTTTCTATTTTTATTTTGACCTCTGTTTCGTTATTAGCGACCCCGAAAACCATGAAAATGACACCCATGACAAAAAAAACCGAAAATTTTCGTCGGCGCCATCTTGGATTTTCATTTTGACTTCATTTTCGTTATTAGCGACCCCGAAAACCATGAAAATGACACCCATGACGAAAAAAACGAAAATTTTCGTCGGCGCCATCTTGAATTTTCATTTTGACCTCATTTTCGTTATCAACGACATCGAAAACCATAAAAATGACACCTATAACGAAAAAAAAACGAATATTTTCGTCAGCGCCATCTTGGATTTTCATTTTGACCACATTTTCGTTATTAGCGACCCCAAAAACCACGAAAATGACACCCATGACGAAAAAATTAAATCAGATAGTTTGTGTGATTTCTGTAGACCCTTTCCAGGTAGTGACACAAATAGCGATAGAATGTGGTAATACTCGTAAACGTAAAAGTATCAGTGAATTACCTGATATGGCTTATTTGAAATTTGAAAATTTTATTGCTTTGTGTCTGTTGTTACTAGAAGGTAAAAGGGTCGATCCATTTTCAGGATAATATTTTATATTGCCTCGTTTTCAAATATGATAAATATATTTTTAGTTATGTATAAAATTAATCGAAACTAAAACTTATAACTAATGATTACTCGATTTTAGTATTGACTAAAACTAAAATATAAATCGTGACTGATTTAGTCTTATCTTAAATAATCACTAACTTTTTAGTTTGATTCGTCAATTGATCCAAAATATTAATAACTAAGCCCAACTCTGCTGACTAGATTTAATTATGGCAGAGTTAAACAATCCAGTTCGTGATAAAAACGTGGGCTAATTGCGGTAAGTCAATAACATACCTTAAGTGCAGCCCTATGCAGTGCTCTCACAAGCAGCTGCCTGTACTTGGCAGCATCGTCATGGTCTGCGGACGTGGCGCGTGCGGCTTCCTTACGAAGCACCTGCACTAGTTCCTCTGCGTGACGAGAGCTTACTAGCTCCAAGGCTGTAGACAAATAATACATGTAGCATAACTTTGAAAAACAGCTGAAGGTGGGAATGGAATAGGTTAGGTGGGTTTTTTAACTAAAAATACACTGAGATTAGCCAAGTCGTCTTCAGGGATCAAGCTTTTCTACATAAGTTGCAGAAGAATGTCATTGGTGCATGCGTTCTACAGGAAAGCCTTTGTGCATTTAGCACTGTGAATGTGAATGGGAAAACTGTCGAGTCACTTGTGGAGAAATCTTCATGGATCAGTTTGTGGACTCGGGTGGGGATTTGTGAAGATTTGTCTACAAAACAAAAGCAACGTCGAATACGTCTTCATGACTTACCTAACTGCAAGGTGTGCTTCCTAACATCCAGATCGGAGGACGCGAGCACTCGCAGCACATCCATGGCGAGGTCCGGTAACGCCCGCGCCGCAGCTTCCCCGCCCTCTTCACGTAGAGCGGCCAGTCGGCCCACCACGATGAGTTTTACGTTATTGTCGCTCTCTTTTACGATGAGGTCGATGTAGCATGCTGCTGCCGCCTGTGGTGACGTAAAGAGAATTAAATTAAATGTGTCTAGGTGAGGAATGCACTCGGAATTGGCACGGTAGTTTCAAATCGGATGCTACAAAATGAAATGAAAAGTAATTTATTTAAACAAGTCTGTGAATCAGAACTTTTTCATTGTGAGCATAACATAAGACAGTCCCTAAATCATCCGCCTATTGTAAAACAATAATATGCCAAATCTGCGTCTCACTTGAGCGTAGCCCGCACAAAAAAACATTGCAGGTTGCGGGTCCCACACTATCATGTAAACCTCTCGTGAGTTTGAGCAAATTCGCATGAACTTTGCCATTTTTTATGGTTCCAACTAACGCTTTAATATTATAGAATAGGTTGACAAACACACTAAACAGTGGTAATAGCCCCTAATGCGACACTCTTGACAATAATATATAACATGACATTTTCGAAAAACCTTAAAATGTACACTTACTGAAACATTGGTAAACAATGCATTTCATTGTGATATTTACTTAGCAACTGAAAGAAGAATTTAAGCAATATAAAGAGTTATCAGTGCTTACTTTGATAGCAGCAGGAGCGTTAGACAGCGTGACGAGGGTACCAGCTGCTTCGTATCGCACGGCCGCGCTCGTTGCGTTCAGTAGTCCGTATACTGTGCGGATGAAGCGAGACCGCTCCGATGGGTTCGCGTGGCACACCTACACATAAAAGAAGGTTAAAGTTGTTGACAAAATAAGTCCGACCTACTTAAATGTTCGAGACATAATATTATTCAAAGGAAAGGAAATGGTAATCTCGGGAGTTAACTCTTCAAATTCCTGAGTATGTTGAAGGTGTCAATTAACCTCTAAACTCTATAAACTAGAGGGTCGTGAGCATGCGCCTGCACTCGCGACGTGACGTTTGACGTCACATCGCGAGTCGAGCGGTCAATTGAAATCTCACGTCAAAAGTAAACAAACAAGAAATAACAGCATCGTCAAATCAATCTTACCTTATAAATCAGCTCCACAATAACCAACTGCAGGATATCTCCGAAACCTTGCACGTTGTCGAGCCGTGACGCGAGGTAGGACAGCGCCTTCTCCTGATCAGCATGTAGCAGCATGAGGAAAGCGTTCCTCTTGCACGACATGTCTTGTTCCGTCTCCAGGAAGTTGGCGACCAGTTCTGGCGCGTCAGGGATTAAGAACTCGAAGTTTCTGAGTAAAAAACTTGGTCTCAGTCTTGAAAGTTTTCAGGACAATATTCGGCCCCCACCATTAAAATTTAATTGCAATTGTGTTTGGACAGAGTAACCAGAGCAGAATAATAAAATATATCTTTGGCCAAAAAGTATGCCCATCAGGGCTGTGATCAGGGCAACCCTCCACATTTATAAGGGCACCCAAATTTTCTCAAAAGTTCTTTAGCTGTTGTAGTATGTTATAATAATTGATTACCATTGAAAATCTCAGTTATAACAGTGCATTATGAACTAGGTTTGTCTAACTGCATGATCTGCAAACTAGACACCTAAGGGTGGATAAAATCATCATGCATTGGTGAAATTCCCTCTAACACTCTACAGTAAGACTGTGAAGATGAACTAACCTGTAGATAGTGAATATGGCGAGCACAGCATTCCTCCTCACATAAGAGTGACGGTGGTCCAGACAAGCCCTGATGGCAGGCATCAGGGGCTCCAGGAGTTCTGGCTCCTTCAACTTGCAGAGGAACCGCAGGGTGGAACCACGGAGGAACTCATTGGGGTGTTGTAGATCCTGGTTCACAGAGAATTTATTTTTATTGTGTGATTTGACAGGGCCTCCGATGTGTGGTGTGCAATGGTGACTGTTGTGGGACGATAAGGATGTGAACTCATCTTTTGGAGGCCAATTATGTCATAAGCCATTTTGACAAATAAACAATTTATTTGTGAAAATGGCTGTATACTGATAAGTTCTAAACTATATAAAAAGTGATTATCATCAAATTTACATTTCAATAAAAGCATAAAAATATAAAGCATATATATGTATAAGCATAAATATATTGAAAAAAGAAAAAACAGAACCAAAAAAAACTCCTTTATGATGCACACTACGGAACTGAGTTTTAAAAACTGGAAAAACTATTTACTTAAAATTCACACACCTTCCTGTATGCATCACACACAAGAATCATCTCCTGCATAAGCTTGCCATCAGGCGTGGTCTTGGGCACAATCTCCCAGAAGATCAGCAGCAGCTTCTTGATCATATGGTCCTGCAGAGGCAGCACAAATCTGATGATGATCATCAGGAGACCAGGGATCTTCTCACCAGAGAGAATGATACCAATTGTCTTCTTTAACGCTTCTATCTTCTTCTTTATGTCACCTTTTTCTGTTAGGAAGAGGACAGGAATACAAATTTTAGTTCTTTTGATAGGAGATGGTGTAAGTTGCTTTAGAATTTTAGTTATAGTGTCAGTTTATGTTATTAAGTACTAGAAGCTTAATAGCAAAAAAATGTTATAAACTGAGGTTTAATATGAAGTGTTAAACTATGTTTATTAATGGTGCCACTCCTCTTCTTTAACTTTATAAAATGAGCATGGTTCTATTTCTAACATATACAGTAGGGGTACCTGTATGGTCCAAAGCTCTTGCATATAAAATGAAACTTACCAAGATCCAACTTGAGTTGCATCTCATTGTAAGGCTCTGAATCCGTCGGGAAGTTGATCAGAGTATAACATGGCTGTTCCACACCCGCCATGCTGAAAATGCATCAAGTTTATATCTATTTGAAATATAGCAGTTAGGAGTTAGGACATATTTAGTAAAGTAAAATAACAATGTTAGGTGATACAAAGTTACAAGCAATATGAATACAGGTCCTAAATAGTGAGATATCTGATTCAGAGGTCGTGTTTCGATCATATTTCACCGATGACTTGTTCCACCTATTAACTTCAACGAAAACTCAATAAAATCTAAAGGGCTTTAAGAATTTAACCTCCCCGTAAGTGAAAGATATAGAATTTTCCTATAACCTGCATCATATGCCTGAAACACTGAAGGATTTTGGTATTACAAGCGTGCAGTCGGTCCGTCAGTCATCAGTATTTACTCACCCTAATTGATGTTAGTATTCGATTTTAAGTGTACAAAGTTATTTGTTTTCAGTTTTATGTGTTCAACTACTGAAAAAATCTGTAAGTTACAAGACAATTGAGAATAATTTACAACCCAAAACTAAAATAATACGTGTCCACATCCACAACTTCAAACGTCAATATGACATAAGTAGTGGTGTCATGTCATAGTCCTAGTGGTGCACGCGTCTTTTTGTTTAGCTGAGTATAAAAATTAGCATTGTTGTATAACCGATTTAAGTACATCACTAATTGTAAGACACATCCCTAGTGCCAGATAAATAAAGATGTCCTCCTCGTGTAATAAGTCTTAAGTCTTTTATTAAATTCTGGATAATTAAATAATAAAACATGGTGCAGCCGGTAGGATTCTGGATAATTAAATAATAAAACAAGTATTACTAATGAAAACATCACACCATGTTTGAGGTGTTTTCATTGGAAAACTATTGACTCTAACGCGGTCCACAGGCTGTGACAACGTGAGATACTGCAACTCTATTTCTTCAGCTTCTTGTATTCAGTTCCAATCGCTCACAAGACTCCAGAATACTCCAGATAAACACCCTCCGGGATCTTTTCTTTTCGGTTGAGGAACATCAAACTTCCTTCCTATTTTCTCAAACTAATGAATTTGACTTAATTGTACGCAATCCTACTAATATTCTAAATGCAAAAGTTTGTGAGGATAGATGGAGGTTTGATAATCTTTTACGCAAAAACGACTGTACGGAATTGGATGAAATTTATCATAGTTCGTAGCCTGGATTAAATAATTTGTATCCCGGTAGTATGATCCCGTGTGACAATTATCGAACTCCACGTGAGCGAAGCAGCGGGCATAAGCTAGTGTTTTAAACGGAAAATCGAATTGATTATTTTAAGACTCCTGACCATATTTTTTTATTAAGAATTTTTCTTTTTTTCGTGTTTCACAAACTCCAAGAAGTTTGTTTAAAAATGTTATTTTTTTTAAATAATATTCTTACGATCATGAAAACCGTTAGGACCATGGATTAGTGGTTGTTTTAGTCGACTAATCGAATGACTTTGTGGTTCAAAGTGGGAAAATCAATACGAAACTAAAATGTCAAAATAGACATAACGCACAACGTCAAAACGACAAAAATATTTGGACGTTGCGTGTTGCGTCGTCGCCTACATTTTCGTTGTGTTTTGGAAAAACAAATTGCAATTTGGCAAAGAAATGTTTTAAAACTTTAAATAAAAAATGGATGTGTTAGTTACTTTATTTTACATTCTGTTCTCAATATGTGTCGTTTATCCGCCCACCGAGTTCGTGTCGGCCGGCTTCACAATAGCTCAGCTGTTCGAAAGTTTCCTCGGATCTGAAAATACAAATTTTATCGGATACCATATGAAGAGGACGACGATTACTGCCTTGATTCACGCCGCGTTGCCCCTGGGATATGTTTTCTGCCTTTTGTTAGCTGGGGACCGCAACCCTTGGTTGCCTGCGGGGGCGGCAGCGACCGCCATAATTCCATTGCTGATGTGCTATAGGCTGTTATGCTGGTGGGAGAACAGCCAGATTAAACATCCTGTTGTGAAGGCCCTGCTACCTTATGTGTCCCCTGGCATGGACTGGAGAATAGTAGCTGCCAACCTGAACATTGAGTTCAGGAAGTAAGTTAATATTTGACCTCATTTTTGTATAATATTTATTTTAGCATTCAATAATTATGAATAAACATGGAGGAAACACTATGAGGTACGCTAATAAATCATGACACTTCTGCCTCTATTCCAATAAATTAGACGACCCTAAATAAATGCTGCACATGTGTTTCTGACATTAATATTTTGTCATCACCTCTGAATTCACTTATTTCCTAGCCATGTCACTACTTTGCCTATGTAAGTGAAAACACAGTATCTTTAGTCAATGCAATTGGCATTTCAACTCTCAGCACCAAGCTGAGGGTTGAATATCTAACAGAATGCTAACTAAACTTGTTATATTTTCAGTTATAAGGGCAGTATTGAAAGTTTGAAACCTATGCCTACAGTACCTACACTTTACTTCATTACTTTGAAAAATATTTTGCTTTTATACACAGTCAAAGAATACAGAAATTCAAATAGTTTAACCATCAACATGTAACATTGTTACAGCGTAGACAAAGTATCGATCCAGCTAACCTCAACTAACAGGTTTGTGGCCACGCAGACATGGCTGATCAAAGTGACTCAGTACAAACTCTATCTGGTCAAGCAAGAAGATTGCACTCTTGTGGCTACGGCAGTAAGTACTGACATATTTTGTTAATACAAGGTTAAATGAGTAAGGAAAACATTATAATGAAACTGGCATATTTTAGAAACATGAAATCGTAGACATGACATTCAACAGCCCACATTGGGGTGGTCCGGTCCACTCCCTCTCACCGTGTGGCGGCCTAGCTCTGAGCAGTAGGAATGTTAAAGACTGACTGAGCATTGTACTACCACATTCACTGATGGTACTGAGCTATGATACAAAAATACATTCTTATTTTCATCCAGCAATCATCTATTTAGATTTGGAACAAATTCATTTTATTCAATTTAATTGCGAAGAAGCAACCAAGACATCCAGGTATATACTCCTAGAACGAATAAAACCTAGACTTGAAATCAGGCTTTTTGAAAGAAATATAGCTAGTTGAAATAACAGGCTCAATGTGGCTTAATTGATTGGCTATTAAACCAAAGCTTGATAACACTTATCAACTGAATTTCTGGTTCAGCTGTAGGCATTCTTAATCAATCTTGCAATGAACTGGTAATTCTTATCTATTATTTTAGTTAGTTGTTTAATTAAATGATACAATTAGGCTGAATATAGATAATTTTATAGTACAACAGGAAGTTGAGAAAAGATAAATAGAATCATTTTAATAAAGTTAAGGCAAACATCCTGTTCTTGTGCCTATATTTCAATCAAAATACACTCCTTTGCGAAAAACACGGCACCTAAGGAAATTTACCCTTCAAGGCTGCTTTCAGTTAATTCAATTGTTTGACATAGCCTGTACACCTCAGCTGTACACTTGTAAGTGTACATTCATCATATATCATTCATCATACATCATATCTTGTAAATTAAAATACATTAAGTGAATTCTGGCATGTTTATCATAATTTTTCAATATGACTTAAATAATATTGATGAACATCCAAACAATAAGAAATGGTCAGCAATAAAGACAAGAAGATTTTCTTCTAGTTTTATTTTTTTAAGTAAAAGAAATGAAATCTTAATAAAGAGTGTGACCTCCTCATGCCACAATCACAGCTTGCATCCTTCCGGACATGCTTTCCACAATATCTTAATAAACTCTTGTGGAATACCTTCCTACTCTTCTGCAATTACTCTTTTTGACTACCTGATGTCTTGTGGAGCAGGTTGCACTCATCTTACCCATATCTTAAGAACATCCTAGATGGCTTGAGATCGGGCCTTGGAGCTGGCCAATCTAAAAGACGGATGAGAGCTTCATGCTTAAACACTTCCACGTTGCCAGGATGGTGAGCGCGAGCATTGTTATGGCTGATAATGTCAAGTAAACAACATGTTCATGATGTTCATTTAAAGTCAAGTTTACATTCTGCTAAAGTACTCATACTTAATTTAGTAGCAAGGTATGAATAAGCTTTAGTATGGATTATAAGTTGAATATCTAGGACAATTCTCGAACTTTCTGCATTCAACATTTCGCTGACTTTTACTTATGGCCTTATTTTTTTAATAAAGAGTTTTATCTGCTAATACCAAGTTATGTTTACATAACATGTTTTTAGTTTTTGGACTTCTTTAGTTACATAAAGGACCAGTTTTTATTAAATAAGAAACTTCTACTGAATAATAGGTATTCTGTATTTACTTTCGATTTTAATGATTGGTTCCTATGACGTATTACTATTAGAAGTGTCTATTGGCGGAGTGGTGGAGCGATTGCTGTTTTAGGGATTCGATTGCATCTCGTCGGTCGTGGTTTGATCTCCGCACACAACAAATATTTAAATGACTACACTTACAGATTCTTGTTCAGAATCTGGATGTTTCTGTGTAGGATTATGTTTGTACCCACGATCGTGTTTAAAATACAGTTAAAATGCCTAGCCAAAGCAGTCAATTGGTACTGCGACAACCGCCCCGTCCGCGTGTATCCTCGTCCGTGTTACCACTGCTTAACATTGTCAAAGGTCTTACAACGAATAGCTAGCTAAAAAATATTCTTCATCAACAGACGGACAGCCACAACCTAGCTCCATCAGGCGAGGACGAAATCCAATACATTAACATAGAGGCCATCCCGACTCGCGATGACGTAAAACGCTTTACCTTCCGCATCTCCACTGCGGCACTGCGAGACTTGCAGCCCAGGCTGGCGCAGGCAGTGCGGGTGCCTGACCATATCTTCCTGTTGCCGACCCTTACAGAGAGATTCGTCACTGTCTTCAAGCAGTATGTCGATCAGAATCCTGTGTATTATGTTGATCAGGTTAGTGGTATTGAAATGTTTTGCGATTAGATGTAGACTTGTTTTGCTTGCACTATAACGTAGTGCAAGCACGAACAAACGTTATTCTGTCTCTGTCATCTTCAAACAAATAGCAGAAACATAACTATGTTAAATTTTGCAAGCGTTCGTTACTACAACTCGTATCTTAGGTTAAAACCTCTAAGGCCGCTTAGAGGCTTAAATCTAAGTTACGAGTTGTGGTAGCAGAGCTTTTTGTTGAATGATCTCATTACAATGTTGTCATAAAATTTCCCAGGAACTAGAGCTGTGCATCGGTTGCATGCAGTATCCCGCCGATGTAAAGCTGAACAAGCGATGTGTCGCCCCGCCCCCGCAACTAGAGGGAGGCCCGCCACCTTGCACTCAGTGCAATTGCCGGTAACTTATTATTAATTATTTTTGCATCTCTCTCTGTTTCTTCACATTTTTTGTCAGGACGAAGCTTCAGATCAAGTTGATCACAAAATGACTTGACGCTCTTCTTTGTGTGCTTCAATTCGTATCTATATTGAGGACTATGAGGACAGTGACAAATTAAAGCTTGTATTATTTATTATTTCACTTATTTATTATATTCGTAGATAGATTAATAATTGTAAGCTGTATGGATTTTGCCAATAGCTCTTTTTAAATTGGTATGCTCCTGGGTTTAATTGTTGGTCCAGATTTCCGCTCCAGTAGCTTGATCAGATTGTGTCGCGCAGGGTCCTGTGGTGCTGCTCGTGCATGGGCCGCTGGTGGGCGGCGCGCGCGGCGGGCCCGGCGGCGGGCTGGCTGGGCGGGCGCGCCACGTGCCCGGTGTGCCGCGCGTCCTTCTGCCTGCTGGACGTGTGCCCGGCGCGCCTGCCCGGCTCGTGATGGCCGCGCCCGCCGCACGTGCAACTAGGGACATGTGCGAGCGCGACGCCCGTGCCTACAGCGTGGGATCAGGTCTAAGCTTTTATTTCTGATTTCATGTAGAGATGATGACATTTGAAAGCGAATGTTTTACTTTAAATAGAAATTATTGTTAACTCTGTTTTCTGATTAGGGCTATAATACGATTTATTCTTAAATGCTGATCGAAGTTAAGAGTCAGTTAAATGTCAAAAAAATATTATTAATCAATATTTAAATTTAATCAGCATTCATGAAATGTCTTTGACATAACCAAATATTTGGTTTCCAAGTGTTGCGGCGAATTTTGATGGCTCTGCAGTGGTGAGCAAATGTGATGCATGTTGTATTGACCTTGGTGTGAAAAGTTAGTTCAAGAATTATGCAGAGTCTCATAATTTCAAACTAATTATTTACACCTCTTTATAGTAATCAAGTTTTTAGTTACCTTGAAATACTGATGATGGACAGAATAGAGTAAATTTATTTATTTTAAATATTGGCAAAAATGTTTAATTGTTATTTCTGGTATGTACTGTTATTGTTTTAAATATTGCCCAGAAAAGCTCTGTATCAAATGTTGGGATTGATATAATCAATTCATTATACACGATATTGATGTCTATACATAATCATTATAATTATAACTTATACATAAAGCGCAAATAATAACCCAGTGTGTAGAAAATGTAGGCTATATTTTAAGTGGGCTTGGACGAGATAATAGGGTCGAAACGTAAGACAATAAAGTTTCTTTGGTCAAGTATCTAAACTCGACTAAAGATATAGTTTAGATTGTTAGTATGTAATTATCGCGGGCAAGCTTGCTTGAAAATATACACCTTTAATGTATTTTTAATATGATAACATAATACTTTATAATACTATTTTAAACTATGAACTGAAATTGTTTACTTTATAACTCTGACTGTGTAGAAATCGCTCTAAGGGGCGTAGATATCATAGTGATCAGATAGTGATGTGAAAAATCGAATTTAAATCAATTTAGCACAACACTAATGTGTGTAGTTAGATTAATTGCATTATATTGTAATAGGTATTTCTTATTGTATAAAAATTCTCTAAAGGTATGTAAGTACGTATATTTTATATTAATTCAATGCATTTAGGAAATCAGGGAGAAAGATAATTATGAAAATACTTTATGTTGACATTATACACATAGAAGTAATACAATAATCACTTTAATGTAATAAAATAAAAATATCTTGACATGAAAACTGTCTTTCTTAAAAACTATTATGCTAATCAAAAATATGAATGGGCATTGAGTTGTTGTATTAATTGCTGCAGTAGCAGTAACAAATGAGCTCGGTTGACATTGAGTGGAGTACCTATAGATGGTATCTCTTCGATCGCATGGAGCCCTGGTTGAGCCCTTGACCTTTTACTGAAGGGCACGAACCACACGTGGTAGTAGATCACGTGGTTGTCAACTTCGTGATATTTCGACACTCGGAATATTTAATTATTTATTTCAGAAAACATGATTGTATAATGTAACAGACAAATCAAAACTTAATAGTTTAATAGTTAATATGTATGTGTATGTATAGTTTAATATGTGTTTTGTCTGTGTAATCACAGACAAAACACATATTAATACTAATTATAACTAATAAAATAATAAATAATTTATTATAATTAAAAATAATGTAATATTAAAAAAAAAATTGTATGTGTGTTCCAAAAAAAAAGAAATTAGGTAATAATATAAATCTCGGGCGCCAAGAGCACACTAAAAATTATGCCTTTGGAAAAACGAATAAAATTTCGATTTTAACCAGCATCGCAAAATATGGCTATGACTTTCAAAATGATCGGTCGGAAAATGACAAGCTGCCGGAAACGTCAAATTCAATTTTTTGTCATCTGACAGTCCAATCAGTGTTACCGCTCTCCAAGAAATTTAATTAAATGGCAACACCACGACTGTGCCTTCAAACTGTCGAAAAATTACTAAATATGTAACGATCTCAAAAGGGATGTAATGTAACGAGGTACATTACATCCCTCCCCGAAAATAAAATTAAGGAACTTTCTTTTATTAAAAAGAAAACTTCAACAAAATAGACCAGAATCTTAACAACTCACTATCTTCAAGACAGTAAAATAATCATAAAAGATTCAACATAAAGTCATAAGAATTTAATAAAAGGAAAAATGCAAATGACAAAGAGTCAAAAACGAAATTTGAAAAAAAATCAGAAAGAAATATAAGTTATAAAAACTCACTAAATGAAACGAAAAGAGAAATTCCTTAACGCTTCTAATCTCCAGAACAGTACAGTTAGGCACTAATAGCCGCTGACTAAATTCAACAAACTTACAGAAACTTAAAAATGCAAAAGACTAAAAGACAAAACAAAATCCGAAAATGTCAGACCAAAATATAAGTTATAAAAACTTAAGAAAAGAAAAGAAAAACTCCCTTTACCCCATAGTAGTGCAGTTTGGCACCATCGCCACTGACTAAAAATTTCACATCTCTACAATACAACTTTGAGTGCAGTTGGGCACTATCGCCACTGACTACAAATTCAACTGCTTCCAACTCTCCTATCTCCTCGAGTGCAGTTAGGCTTCATCGCCACTGACTATCTCCATAACAATCAATCCAAAAACTCTAATCCCCAAACGAAAGAACTATACCGAATTGAGTACGGTTAGACACCATAGCCACCGATTATCTAGTAATAATTAAAAAAAATAATTTGAATACAGTTAGGTGCAATTGCCGCTGTTTAACGAGAATAATCCAAAAATGTCTATATGAAAGAAAGAAGAAAGAAAGAAAATATATTTATTTGTCGCAGGGACATGACGTGCATCATACAAAATGATAAAAACACAAAAAAAAAATAACAATAAACATACAAAGCATTAAAAAAAAAAGACGTTCGGATGATATGAGTACAGTTAAGCACCATCGCCACTGACTAACAAGAACGAATTATAACTGTGAGACGCAGTATAAAAACTCCACATCTCTGATGCAAAAATATAAAGAAGAATGTTGTGATCGGCACAACTCCACCAATTTTCCGAGCACAAAAAACTTCGCAAAAAAAAATGCAGATTGTGATCGGCTCAACAATACCAACTTCCCGAGCACAAATAAAATAAAAACGGTAATTAAAAAAATTAAAAAAACCCGACTGCGTAAAAAATAAAATAAAAAGCATAGAACATAGCGACTAGAGCAGGGATTGGCAAAGTGGTCGATATCGACCCCTTGGGGTCGATATCGGTTTCCTAGGGGTCGACATAAACGAAAACTGATTATGGGGGTCGACGAGGTCTAAAAATCGACCCCTATTAAATTAACACAAGTTCTTATTTAAAACTTTCAAGATAGGTAGGTAGGTACTGTATTGTTTATGTTGTGTTACGTGTACTAAGAATAATTAATATTTATGTAGGAAATAGCATTGTTGTAGTAATATAAAGCCTCAAGTTCGTACAAGATGAAAAACTCGGCAAGTCAGTGTGGACAAGTTTGTGCAAGATAATGAGTTCGAGCGTACGTCTTTCAGGCGCGTTTTGACTTGCTCTCTATTTGACGCTTGCGCGATTTAACACGAACGAATTCATGATCAAGTTGCAAGTCCAAACATGTTCCTGATATTTTACTATTTAACGAGGTTGCACTTAGGTTGAAAGTTCATTTGCGTTTTGAAATTCGTTGGAGCTTGAACGATAATAACTCATATAAGTACTCATTTATTTCAAGAGATTACAAAGTTATTACATAGCTAAATTAAGTGAAGTAAAGTGACTGAAAAAGAATTTACAAAATGCTGAGCTCCCTACGCGAGTTAATAGCGTAACCACACAATATCTGCAGTTTATGAAAAATTAACAGGGTAAGTACCAAACAGTTTTTATCCGGCACAGCGCATCAGCATTGCCCCACTGCACACTGTGTGATAGTGATCAGTTGAGCTATCTGTAGATTGTTTGCAACAGTTTGCAGTTGCCTCAGTTGTTTCAATTGTAAAAATTTACCAGTAAATTTAACAGTTTATTAGGTATTGTTTTTAGTTTAGGTACTTAGTTTCTTATTTTTTTATTTGCAGGATTACTGAGAGTTTTATGATGGCGGACACGAAAAAAAAATGCAGACAATACAGTTTGGACTACTTGAAGTTCGGATTTATTGCATCTCCATCAAATCAACACTTGCCGATGTGTCTCATATAGGGCATGTAATATCGGATGGTTTTTAATTCCGATACTGATTTCCGATATAAGATTTCAATATCGGAATTCCGATATTAATATCGGAATTTCGCTATTTAACTAACTAAATCCACTGTATTTATAAAATCACACATTTCTAATTATTTTCCTATACTTCCTCAAGAAAGATATTAAATTTGGCAAGGTGCTCGCGCATTATCGACAGAGCTGCTGTAGCTAGAGATGGGTCCTAGCCGAAATTCCAATAGCTTAGCTAGCCAGCTATTTCGGCTACTTGGCTATTGAACAATAACGACTAGCGCTCGCTAGAGGCGCAGCGGCATCGAGTTCGATCCTCGCCGCGGCAACAAGTCTAGATGTTAATAATAAGTTAGGAAATGTCATGAGATCGTTTTTCATTTACTTTTTATTTTATATTCTTTTGAAAAGAAATGCCTTCCCCTCGTAGGTCGTACGTATTATTATTAAAAGAAAACGAAAATCTCCAATAGCGCCATCTCTTTAAACCTATCGTATTTCATAAATTCATACACTAAATGAACGAAATTACTAATCAATTTTGTGAGTATTGTGAGAAAGAGATGTGCGATGTGAATGAAGTTCGAGCGCGCACACAGCTAGTCAGCTATCGGCTACTCCGGCTAGCCGGCTACCGAATACCGGGACGGCCGCAAAACGTAATAGTTATATTATACTCTGTGGCGACTATCGACTGTGCCGTATTCTAGCCAGCCAGTAGCCAACAGCTGGTTATCGTGTTGACGGATATCATAGCCATGGCTATTTTGTTAATAGCCGCTATTTAGCTAGTTATTGGAATAGCTACCCATCTCTAGCTGTAGCTGGCATGGACCCCGTTATTTTGACGATATTTTGATTTCTAAGATTCTTGAATTCAAAACCTCCATAAGCTCTGCAATGAAGGTTAATGTTCATATACCTCCTGTTTCGAAGTGAGATTCACTCGCGAAATTTATTGTAAATCTTTCTCCATTTTCCTTCATGAGCGTTATGTAAGCTTTACTTAAGATATACATATACTTATGGACAGAAGACCAAAGAGTATAACCTGCCTCTCTGTTTAGCGTTTGTGGACTACGAGAAAGTCTTCGATTCGATCGAGACTTGGGCTGTACTGCAGTCTCTCCAACGGTGCCAAATCGACTATCGGTACATCGAGGTGTTGAAGTGTTTGTACAAAAACGAATAATTATATATTTATTAATATATAAAATAAATAATTATCGCTAGACATTACACACAGCGCCATCTAGGTGCCACACTAAGCAACGAGGCTTGTGTCGTGGACACCAGATAGTTGATATTACTACATAGATACTTTTTGTTTGTAAATACATACTTATTATACATATAAACATCCATGACTCGGAAACAAATGTCCATGCTCATCACACAAACATTTGCTCCTACCGGGATTCGAACCCGGGACCCTAAGAACGTAAGGTAGCCTCACTACCGCTGCGCCATTCGGGTCGTCAAACCATGTCAGTCCGACTTCAGGACCAGACCTCGGAACCTATCCTTCTGCAGCGAGGTGTGAGCCAGGGAGACGTCATATCTCCGAAAATGTTCACCGCTGCACTGGAGGATGTCTTCAAGGTTCTGGACTGGAGAGGGCTAGGCATCAATGTCAATGGCGAGTACATCACTCACCTTCGGTTTGCCGACCATATAGTGGTCATGGCTGAGACCATGGAGGACCTCACTAGAGCATCCGAAAGAGTGTCTTAAAATGAACATGGATAAAACCAAGGTCATGTTAAATGCCCATGTAACACGCACTCCTGATGGCCGGATGGCCGATGGGGCCGAAAAGTTCTGGAGTGGCGACCGCGAACCGGAAGACATTGCGTTGGAAGGCCTCCCACTAGGTGGACCAATGACCTGGTGAAGGTTGCGGGAATCCGCTGGATGCGAGTCGCACGGGACCGGCCAATGTGGCGACACTTGGGGGAGGCCTATATCCAGCAGTGGACGTCTTTCGGCTGAAATGATGACTTAGGATATATTGTACACAGAAGCTGTTGGTAGACCTTTATTAATAAATAAATAAATGCTTAGCGAGCTGGCAACAGGAATACGGTTAAGCGCGCTGTCGCGCTCGGTGCTACACAAGAAGCTAAAATATAGGTTTAGTTTAAAACTCAAATAGAAAAATTTGTCCGATTTCGATATTGGATCATCCAGTATCGGAATTGTAATATCGGAACTTGCGTTCCGAGATTCCGATATTGCGATATTCCGAGATTCCGAGATTCATGCCCTAGTCTCATATGTGAAAAAGTATTCAGTAACGATGCCATGAAGCCTTCAAAAATGGATGACCACTTATCGAGAGTACATGCTGACAAAAAAAGTAAGCCCTTGACATTTTTTCAAGCACTTAAAGAAAAACTAGACAAAAGGCCATCCATAAGATCGATGTTTGCGTCATCATCTATTAAAGACGATGATGGTTTACGAGCGTCCTATAATATATCTTTACTAATAGCGAAGTCGGGGAAACCCCACACAATTGGAGAGCAGCTTATCTTACCAGCCATTGCGGAGGTCCTTAACAATGTATTGCACAAACCCGCACATGATATTTTAAAGAGAATACCTTTGAGCAATAACACCGTTCAGAGACGCATAGACGAGATGGGACGCGATGTGGAAAACATTTTATGCAAGTTCTTACAGACCAACAGATTCTCTCTCCAGTTGGACGAGTCTACATTACCCGGCAATGAAGCTCTGTTGTTAGGATATGTTCGATATATCAAAGATGAAAATATGTGCCAAGAACTGCTTTTTGCTACATATTTAGAGACTGATACCAGAGGAGAATCAATTTTTCAGGCCGTGGAACATTTTTTTACTGACAAAGCTATTCCATGGAAGAACATTGTTTCTGTTGCGACTGATGGTGCACCGTCTATGGTTGGTCGTCATCGTGGTTTTATAGCTCACTTAAAGCGACAACTGCCTGATGTACTGGTCATTCACTGCGTGATTCACAGGCAGCATTTAGTAGCAAAAAAGCTGAGTCCTAGATTGCATAAGTCTTTACAATATGTAATAAATGCTATCAACAAGATTCGAAGCAATTCTTTGAACTCTCGGTTATTTGCTCAGCTATGTGAGGAAAACGACGAAGTCTTTACTCGATTACTTCTTCACACTGAAGTTCGCTGGCTATCAAGAGGCTCTTGCTTAGAAAGATTTTCAGCCGTTTTTGAATCTGTGTTGGAGTTTTTACAAGAAAAAGATCCGAATTTGAAAGAAAATCTGAACAATTGTAAAACAGATATTTATTACTTGACTGATATCTTTGGAATGTTCAACAAAGTTAATTTGCAGCTGCAGGGTGACGATCTTAACTTGATTAAAACGAAATCAATAATATCGGCCTTCGTGGGTAAACTAATCCTTTATAAACAAAATTTAGGCAGAAAAGAATATTCGCAGTTTCTGCATTTGTCAAAATTACCAGAAACGCTTCAAGATGATGACATTTTATTATATGTCACTCACTTGGACGCATTACACAAGGATTTTACGGAGAGGTTTGAGGATCTTTTAAATTTACAAATTCCTCAATGGATAATAAATCCGTACAATACCACAGCCATAGAAGAAGCCAATGTGATAATGCAAGAAGAGTTGATTACCATCAGCACAGACGAAGAGCTTAAGCAGAAGTTCAACCAAGGCTATCAGAAGTTCTGGTTGCAACGCAACATTGAAACACAGTATCCTACATTGTGGAACATTGCTGAAAAATACCTTATCGCTTTTCCATCATCATACCTAGTTGAAAAAAGCTTCAGTGTGGTAACAAACATTTTGACGAAACAAAGAAACCGTTTGAAAATCAACGAACGTGGAGATTTAAGGCTGCAACTCACCAATATTGAACCGGATGTAGCTAGATTGGTAGATAGTCACCAGGTTCATCCATCACACTGAATGTTTTATTTTCTCTTTGCGAATTAATACTTTTTTAAATATAATTTCCTACCTACTTAAAATTCTTTAAGTACCTAATTTGTAATAATCGTTATAAATTAAACTTGATATTTACTGAATTGTATGTCTTTTTATTTTGTTAAATTTTGATACGAAAATGAAGTCAATTTTACTCACTTAACCAAGTGCAAAGTTTTCCAATTGGTACCTTAGTACCTAGGTATTTTGTGTCAATAGGAAAAAACTAAAGATAGGCCCCCTTATTCATAATAGTCTGCTAACTTAAAGCATTGCTAATTCTCACTCTGTCTTCTTCTATTGACCTAAGTCAGAATGAAAAATAACACACTGTAGCAGCTGTTTTAAGTTAGCGGACCATTATGAATAAGGGGGTTGATCTTAAAAGTAGGTAATTTGGCCATGGGGGTCTGAGGTAACAGTTCATTTTGGAAAAGGGGTCACTTGTCCAAAATAGTTTGGGGATCCCTGGACTAGAGGGTCCTTCCCGGTCCGTCTATCGTCAACGCAAGCATGGTCGAAAAGCTTGTTGTTTCATCCAGAGCCATAGCGGCGATTTTCTTTCAATTCCCCCGTCTTACTCCGCCCCAACCCCGCACATCTCGTCTCCCGCGCACCTCATACCGCATAACGCGATGACATTGAACGAAAAATAGTGTTCGAAAATTTCTTAAACTTGTTCCAGGAAATACGTGTTTTTAATAAGTCTTATAAGTGTGTGAAATAAATATTTGTCATTACAAATTTCCATTACATGTGCAAGGTTTCTATCGAGATGTTTTCTTTACATTTGAGGCTTATACTGAATTAGTTTCTACAATTTTTTATTTTTTGCTACCATAGAAACCTAGATATAGTGCACAAAATACCTATTAGTTCAAAAAAATCAAAGATAAATGTGTAACAACGGCATAATCACGTACGAGCGTTTGTATGAAAAGTATGACGGGTTGGCCGCTCTTAAACAGTCGGGACCCATTATTGGGACGATTTAAGCCGGTTTATATATGTTAATGGGTCCCGACTGTTAAATTGCTATGTTCTATGCTTTTTATTTTATTTTATTTTTTTATGCAGTCGGGTTTTTTATTTTTTTAAATTACCGTTTTTTTTTTGTTTTATTATTGAATAATTTTTATTTTGATATACCCAGTGTCACTCTCACAGTAAATACGAATCTAACGACACCTCTTAAGCTAAAATCCATCGAGCCGTTCAGGACACAGAGCATGCCAAACAATTATACATACATACATACATACTCTCGAAAAACATAACCCTCCTTCTGGCGCAGTCGGGTAAAAACATGCAACAACTCGTTCGGCGCAACTCCACCAATCTTCCGAGCACAGAAGCAAACAAAGAAATATAATTATTGAGATTTCCAATGGAAAATCACAGTAACAAAAGGCGAAAGCCAAAATTACACATTGTGATCGGCACAACACTACCGAACTTCCGAGCACAATAGAAAAAGGAAAAAAAATGCGGCAAAGGCCAAACACCTACATTGTGATTGGCACAACACTACCGACTTTCCGGTCACAATGGGAAAAAAACCGAAATCAAGGTCAAAAGTCCGAAAAATGATAAGGCATTCTATAACAAAGGTTACAGAATGAAAGTAAAGTCCAGGATGAACGCGTTACTAACAAAGTTAAATCCGAGTATTGAATTCAAAGAAACTCGAGCAAAATAAAAAACAAACTGTTAAGATAAGAAACACGAAAAATAGATTCAAATTCAATAACTATTTAATATGAAAATAGGAAATAGAACGATTTGAAACTAAGAAAACGAAGATTACAAAAACTTAAAATTTGAATTTAAGTTTTTCAAGTGTAAGTTTATACAACATGTAACAGAAAGGGTATAATCATATGGAATACTGTGGTACGGACCATCAAACTGAACAACTTTCTCTATGGGACCACCATCGAAATCGTAAAAAAATAATCAGCTGTCCTATACAAAATTTCAATACCTACTGTACCCAAATGTATGGGACAGCTGATTATTTTTTTACGATTTCGATGGTGGTCCCATAGAGAAAGTTGTTCAGTTTGATGGTCCGTACCACAGTATTCCATATGATTATACCCTTTCTGTTACACGCTGTATAAGAATATAAATAGGTAAAAAGTACCCTTAAAGTATAGTAAAAATTTAAGATCTTATACAATCCAAACAAAAAAAGGAAATAAATAAGATCCTTTGATGTGAAAAATATTTTTATAAGTGTGGAAAAAACACTTTTAAACTTAACCAAAATGTAAGTAACCAAGTTTTATTATAGAAAGAATTGAATTGGAATCTAATAATCTATAAGAAGTTACCTCACATACTACTTCTCCTCCTCTTCTGTGCCTTCAAACTAATGTCGAAAAATTACTAAATATGTAACGATCTCAAAAGCCTCGTTACAATAACAAGAAAAAATTACGTTTCGTGCATCCTCTCACAGAACAAGCACAAGAAACAAAACATGTTTCGTTCATCCTCTCATAGAAACTCAAACATCCACAACATTCATCAGCCC
Source organism: Eugnorisma glareosa (assembly GCA_947578425.1). Classification (NCBI taxonomy): domain Eukaryota; kingdom Metazoa; phylum Arthropoda; class Insecta; order Lepidoptera; family Noctuidae; genus Eugnorisma; species Eugnorisma glareosa. The sequence goes on from OX387970.1 coordinate 1,563,900, forward strand.
ATCTTGAGGCAAATGTTGAATGAAACTCATGAAATATTGAGCACCCAGTTGCAGTTGCAATGTTTGGCTCAGTGCTGAAAGATGTTGGTGATGGATTTTCATGCAGCACGTTCACGCTTTTAGTATTTCTCCCGTGACGATTTGACTTCATAATTTATTTGTTATTTGGATGGGTTCTCTACCAAATTGCAGCTGTAGGGAATGAGATGAATTTTCCACTGGCAGCTGTAATCCATACTTACTTAATATTATAAATGCGAAAGTAAGTTTGTTACCTTTTTACGCCTAAACCACTGAACCGATCATCCTGAAATTTTGCATTTACGTTGTCAGGTGTACAGAAACGGACATAGGGTACCTTTCATCCTGATAAAAAGTACGGAAAACAATGTTCTTATGATAATACATGGCGCTACGTGTCTTTCGAATCATGATTGAATTATAATAGTAAAACCAGAGTACAGCCCAAATTGATTGTCTAATTATAAACAAACGCGAGCGAAGCCGCGGGCAAAATCTAGTAAACTGATAAACTCTAGTTGTGGCAATTTTTTTTCGAAGCGGTCGCTTACTACCTCATAATATAAGGTCCCATTAATTTTAACACAGCGTTCAGTACATCTAACCTAAGATATCCAAGCAAAAAACAACAGACATTTTTGGATTATTCTCGTTAAACAGCGGCAATTGCGCCTAACTGTATTCAAATTATTTTTTGACCTACTCTTAAAATAATGAATTGCCGGCGGCACTCTAGAATAAAACACATAAAGGTAAAAAAAAAATGTTTTTTTTTATTAATTTTTTTTTTGTTTGGATATCTTAGGTTAGACGTAACGCTGTGTTCAAATTTGTCCACGTATTTTAATGAGACCATAAATATAGACCTGTCTTTCTTTATCATCATACTTCGTTGCATTGTGGATCTACTTCAGGGGTGGGTTGGGAGTACTATAATTGGTTACACCTCTGCCTAACTCTTCGGGGATTATAGGCGTGATGTTATATTCAGGGCTGGCGACTTTATTTTAGGATTCTTTTTAATTTTCTTATAAATTTACATTTAGAAATTGCTACTTAATTTTGTTCTTAATCTTGTCTCTTTGGTTTGCTTGTCACGGTAATCTGGTATAGCTAGGAAAGCAATAACCATTATAAGTTGAACAAAATTGCTTCGTTAGTCGCGTGGATGCTATAATTGTTAAAATCAAGTGAAACATCCTTGAGCCCGTTCTTGACCATCAAATAACGCTTAAGTGATTAAATCTGAACCAATTTTGACAAAAATATGTCGCTGCGGGAGAAAATTATAGGGACTACAGTAGACACGGTAATTATCCGTAAGTATGACACTTTATCGCCGGTTAATATGTCTGCCGATGATAGGTATAATTAATCGCCTGACAAGGACGCTAACCGCGCTAAATGCCACAGTTACCGCAGTGACCAACTGGTGGTCAAGTGCAGTAGGTCGAGTTGGGTTGAATAATTATAGATTTTTGGTTAAATTGAATTCTTTATGAACTTGGCGAATTTGAGTCAGAGAGAATAGGATAAGGTTTTAATTGGTACAAGAAACTGTAGGTACTTTACAGTGCAGTACGACCATTTGATCAAATCTTGTTTACGCTAGTGAAAAGTTCATCATTAAAATATTTCTAATTTGTTATTTTTGTTCTTCGATTTGCGCCAGTTACTGGGATTCGAGATCCTGTTGAACTTTTCGTCAGACATCTATCTTTTTTGAGTTCTTAAAACTTGATGTACCTAGCGTCATATTTGGAGGAGACTTCTGATTAGTCCTATAACTTTACTAACACTTCCTATAACTTTATTAACCGAAATAAATGTAAACATCAAAATCAAAAGACCAGTCATGAGAACGTCAAAAGTGAGTGAAACGATCCAGAATTATTTCAGAAACACAACTTTGCACGGCTTCAAATACTTGTGCTCGGTACACTGCGTCGATCGGTAAGTATTTTTATTATCTGTTTATTTATTTGCAATTTTATACGTAGGTAAATAGAAGGGAAGGGTAAGGGAAGGTTGTCGATATAGCTTACAGAATAAGCAAGCTGAAGTGGCAATGGGCCGGTCATATTAGCCGTAGAACCGATGACCGTTGAGGTAGACGTGTTCTTGAGTGGAGACCGCGAATCGGTAAACGTAAGGTGGGACGCCCTCAGGCTCGGTGGAGCGACGATCTTCGCAGGGTGGCTGGTGGCAACTGGATGAGAGCTGCTGAGAATCGAGTTGAGTGGCGTGCGATTGGGGAGGCCTATGTCCAGCAGTGGACTGCAGTTTAAATAGAAGGGCTATTAAAACAATAGCTATGTCATTATTTAAATTTAAGTAACCTAGTCAAGTTAGTTACTTAACTGAGATGACAAAATAGACAATCATTTTACGAATTTCGGTAAAATCTGGTTTTGCGATCTGTTTCCTTGAGTGTTTACTTTTTAAGGATCCGTACATCAAAAGGAAAAAACAGAACCCCTTATCCTTTAAGGCATAGAGAATCAGTCGCGTGTCTGTCTGTCCGTCTATCACAGCCGACTTATTCCGAAACTACTGGACCGATTGAATTACAATTTGGTACACATAATAATATGTGGTGACTCAAACGCGGACATGTTACCTAGCCTAGCCGTTTCCAAACTATGTTGAGGTCGTCTTCCAGTCTAACCGGATGCAGCTGAACACCAGTAGGTATTTTACATGGAGCGACTGCCTATCTGACCTGCAGAACCCAGTTAGTACGGGGTATTACGATACCCCTTGGTAAGACCGATGTAACTTTTTGTTTTGTGTCAGGTTTTGCAAACCTGTAAGCAAATTATATCGTGTTACATATGAAATGGAAGGGATTGCTCATTGTGAGCATCTCAAATATAGATTTTTTATAATTTTAAGATAAATAGTGTTGCAGTTATTTAAGAAAATATGCGAAAATTGACCATTCCCCCCCTTAACTCCAAACCTACAGGGCTGAACATTTTGAAAAAGTACAAAAAGTAGTAGTTCTTTGCCTACAGATTACAGGAAAACCTATAAGAAATCTATGGTAACAAATTTGGGTCAGATTTAAAACAACTTACGGAATTTTGATAATCAACGTACGGAACCCTCTCCACGCGAGTTTAACTCGTACTTTTCCGGTTTTATTGACAAAGACTTCGGTAAAACAGCTTTACCTACACGGTTGTTTTACCTACACGAAATTAAGCAACTGTAACAGAGCCAAAGCTTATGTTGTTAATTTTGTGTTCTAACTTATCTAAATAAAGTATTAAGGCAAAGATTCTGACGATACCACATAAGTACATCGAAATCGGTTCGAGTGTTTAGAAGTTATGATGGAATATAGAAACTCACAAACAAACATACATACATGAACCCTGAAAACATAACACTCATTTTTTGGGCAGTCGTGTAAAAGAAAGTGCTACGGTTTCCCGTAAATAATATCTGCGAGGAAAGAGGCCGTTGCCCAAAAGTGGGACATTCAAGACTAAGTAAAACTTACAATCTTCCTTGCTTTTCCAGTATCGGATGGCTATTAGGGTGCTGTGCCAGTGCCTGCTGTGCGGGAGTGCTATGCGCAGTACTGTGGGCTCGCTTCCTAGAGGTCCCGGCCCTCTTAGCGCTGAGTGACGACGTTCGCGCCGGCTCGTTTGTGGAGGACAGAGTGCCCGCTGTGGCGGTCTGCACACCCCCCGAGAGCGTCGCCGACATGTTTCTGGAGAAATTGTAAGAAGAAGTGGGAACACTTTTTGTGTCAAGTGAGATGTAGCCAAGGTTTATGTCTAAGTGCCATCGACCATAAACATTTTTGAAGTATCCGTAGAACCGGATAACTTTATGTTTGGGACTGTTATTCGCCACCACACTGGCTAGTGAGCCTCGCTATCAAACGTGCAAAATGGCTAACTACCACAGCATGAGCTATTGAACTTAGGTCTACATTTTCCATTGAGTCAGCACGGACAATATGAGGATGTCGACATAAGCCAAAGGAAAAAATAAGCCAGGTAGCGGGCGCAAACTTAGTAGCTACCGTCATTACCGTGCCATTGCTGACACTTTTAATGCATACTTTAAAGAAAAATCAAATTTTTTGTTAAAGATCCCTAAAGTCACCAGAAACAAAACGGATCCCCATCACGCTCGCACGTCTTCTAACTGGAAAATCCACATCGAAAGATCAGCTCGTTTTATTGGAGGAACTCCTGGCTTCCAACAACGTGACCCTGTCTGAAGTGATGATGAACTTCACTCCAGGTTGCGAGGAGCATACCAAGAGGTGTCGGTATCAGAGGACATTCGTGCCTTGTGAAGCCCTGTTTGAAAAGGAGCTGACTTACTGGGGAATGTGTTGTGTTATGCGGCCGTATAAGTGAGTTTAGTGCTAAGATTTGTTTGTTTGATTTGTCACGATTGTCTTCCAGGCAGGTAACATAGCATGGCGGTAGCTGGTGTAGCATTACACTAGTTTTCAATATGCGTGAAAGTCTCATTGTGATTGGAGCAAGTACTGATTTTTAATTACGTGACAATATTGCAACTGTTTCCTAAATTAGCATCGAAATTATGTGACCATTGGTAATGGCTCGGCTTACATTTCAGAATTATTCAGTGAGTGCAGCGCGAACATTGCAGTCAGTATGTGCTAATTATGACTGGTATGACGCAGGGCGCAGTCTAGCAGCTGTGTCTACCGAGAGACAAACATAATAATATTTTCATTCTATGATGTTAATGTGAATCATTCAATAATATGTTATAGAGGGAGATCCCGTGGCAAAATAAGTTGGGAAAAGTCTAGGCAGAGGATGAAAACTAAACGATATTTCAGGTTATCCAACGTGAAAATGGGGCTGTTGGGTCGGTCTCACTCCACGCAGATGATAGACTTGGTGCTGCAGTGCACGCATGGATCGACGCTCTATGGTTGCCAGGTGATCAATTATGGCAATGACCCAAGTTACCCATTACTATAGCAGCCATCTTTATTAACAACAGCTGATCATTGGTGTCTACCACATAGCAAACTTTCATGCAAATTATCAAACTATTCATTCTATCTTTCATACAATACCACTCCCTGCATTCATTTTCTTTTATTAAGAAGCATGACATTTTTGTACAAGACTTCTATAAACATGTTTAAATAAAATTAGATACAGAACCTCCGCAGACGTGTTCACCTAGCAAAACTGAAAGCCAAAAAAATGTTTGTTTTTTTTTTGAAAATTCGAATAGAGTATGAATGCTTGAATGGAAGTTGGTCATTTTTGACGGGCAGTCATATCGGGCATACGACTTCTGAAGTCATAAGCCTGTTGTTTCTTCGGCAGCTGGTAACATACTACAGAGGCGAGGAGTGGGTGCAGCCGCAGGCGCTGCGTGCCGGCTACTACTACGTGGCGCAGCTCCGCTTCACGTCCATCCCGAAGAACCCCAGCGCCAACCCCACCAGTCTGCTACAGAACGCCTGTGTGCATGACAACAAGTATTCTAGAGCTATTTGTATGGTAAGCTTTAAAATTATTTATAAATAAAAACTGACTTCCAAAAAAAGTCTAAAATAACTTGACTTTCGGTAGTCGGTGTCTTTGTTTGTATCATTGACTTTTTGCCACCGACTTCCGAAAGTCAAGTTATTTTAGACTTTTTTAGTGTTTTTTTGGAAGTCGGTTTGTTTTCCCAGAAAGTTTTTCTTTATTTTACCCCTTTTTAGTTGTAGTAGGTATACCACACAAATTCTTGTCATGAATTAATTTTTACATTGTAACTAGAAGTTAGTTAAAGTACTCGTCAAAACGAATGATACGAGCCCAAACTCGATGAGGTTTTGTCGTTTTATAACGGTGTTCCTATGGCCACCGTCCAGCTCCATCATCAGACACTGGATACCATTTAGGACCAAAGTACTCGTCAAGACGAATCACACGAGCCCAAACTCGATGAGGTTTTGTCGTTTTATAACGGTGCGTTCCTAGGGCCACCGTCCAGCTCCATCATCACACACTGGATACCATTTAGGACCAAAGTACTCGTCAAGACGAATCGTACGAGTCCAAACTCAACGGCGTTGCGTCGTTTTATTACAGAGTTTCGAAATCGGGAAGTGTCAAATTTAACTAGCAAGTATCACGCGACGTCGCGTGATGTACATCAAAAGCGCCTGCACGATGTGACAATTAACGTGAGGAAAACAACCAAATTCCTAAACCGATTTTGATGAAATTTCTATGGGACCAATCGGGAACCATATCCTTTCAGATGAAAAAAGATTTTTTCAAATCGGTTTAAGAAGTAAAAACATGAAAAAAAAGCACCCGAATTGAGAACCTCCTCCTTTTTTATGAAAGTCGGTTAAAAATATCGTTTCTATCAAGAACTCTCTGAATAGGTCATTATTCTCTTACCTATAATGAAATTGAACATTCAATTCGATATGATTTGTAACAACAAAGCCTACACCAAAGCAATCACTACACACATTCGGCTCATACCGAGCGGACAACTCCGTTCGGCATCTACCATCCCGGGTCGGCTCAATAACGTATATCTACGTGTTTCTATTTGATTGTTCCGGCCGCCTGTGCCGCGTCCTGCCGCATGCCGCCCCGACCGTGTGTCTAGCACCTCTGACATAACGTTACGCTATTTTCGCAGAAGAGATGTGCAGAAATAGCCTGCGGTTGCAGCGACCCTCTGCAGTTCAAGTATCGCAGCACTGACAGCGGCCTCCCGGTGTGTCCTCTCTCGCGACTTAGCTGTTTAAGAGCCAAAGGATACAGTAAGTTTAGTTAGTACCTACCAGAAGTCAAAACCTTTGCTTGTATTTATTTTGCTATTTATGCACACACAGTAGACAACCCAGGAAAATAATATATAATATTTGAGTACATGGATAATATTTATAGTCTTAATTTCGATTATTCTCCTTCGACGCTAAGGCGTGTCGATGGCAATCTAAATGGTATCGGCCCAGAACCGAGCCTCTAGTTTGGCGCCTTCAGTAGCGTCCATCAGTTCTTGTTATGAACAAACAACAGGACACGCAGGACACCATATTAAGTGCCCTATCGTTTGTGGAAATGCACCTGAATCTCCACCTGAGCAGGTTTTCCTTGTTGCAACCAACCAGGGTCCGATTATTTCGATTCTAATCATTTGATTATAATCATCGTTTTCAGATAATTTAACCTGCCAGTGCTTGCCGTCCTGCAAAAAGATCACCACTTATATGGTCTTAGAATCTAGTCCGATGACCGTCATCAAGGAAGCGATTGATCCTTTATAGTAAGTATTAGCTCGAAGTCGCGAACCACTTCATAAGAGATAATGTTTTTTTTTCAACTTTTTAGACCTCTCGTATGAAATGCCGTAAGACGTCAACGCTCTCTATACCATAAAACATCATGTTATAGTCGGTATTTGTGTGGCTATCTGCCAGTGAAAGATTTTTTGTAAGTTTAACTGTACATCCGGAGATGACTTCGCTCAATAATGTTGATAGAGTTTTGGATATCTACAACCTATGTACAAATACATAGTCGGCGCAGTGGCTGAGGGATTGACTGCTGCGCTGTCGCGGGTTCGATTCCCGTACGGAACAAATATTTGAATGGCCTACAGGTAGTTGTTCCGGGTCCGGCTGATTGTGTATGTGAGTTTAAATGTTTGTAAACGCACCCACGATACAGGAGAAATTCATAGTGTGAGGCAACGTTTGTAAATAATGAGTGTATTTCCGACTTTGAAATACATAGTTTTAAATTGCTTACAGCTCTGGACTAAACGCGACGCCAACTATAGTAGTGACCTTGAGAGTCAACGTGGGCCTTTCTCGAGTGTTTGTACTGAACCCCACTGAAACTTGGCTCACTTTGCTATGTAAGTACACATCTATTTACAAACAATCACCTAGTCACTTAACAACTGTAAATAATAGCACGGCTGGTTTCTGGAACGAAAATCATGGGCGCGTCAAAATTATACGCAAGACAAGTTTTGCGATTGATAAGTAATTAATTCAACAATTAAAGCGCCGCGAGCTTGAAAATAAGTGTTGATTTAGGTTCTAGAAACCGGACGTATGAGTCTGCAGCCTAGCCCATCTCATAAATGTTTTCTTAATTTGCGAATTAAGTTTTTGAGATTATAAACATCACTTGGCCAATCTCCCAAATTGCGCTACATTCGCACTGCTTCCAAAATAGTTCAATTAACGGTTAAAGATATTTATTTCTCAAAAGAACGACGAATTCACTTAAATATAGAGAAAATATAAACAGATCTATACAATGTTCTCTGCCTATAAGCGGAAATAAAGTATGTACGTAGCGAGGTATCATAATACTTCGACTAAAGCCGGGTCCGCTGCGCCGCGTCGCCGTCGGCGTGGTTTATTAACACAAAACATGCTTTGCTAACATAAAGGGGCGGGACCTAACATAAAATGTTTGCCGCGAAGAACGGATAACATGTTATAACAACATGTTTTGTTAGAAACTGAGCGCAGCGGACCTGGCTTTAGACATGATACACAGTTGGCTTAACAAGCAAAACAAAAATAAAACAGAAGAAGGTAGTTTCACCCAACAAACAGTATGTTTTGAGCGATGCAATTAGTCCTATTTCTTTGTTACAGCATCCTTAGGCGGAGTTTTCAACATGTTTCTGGGTGTGGGACTATTCAGCGCGTTGGAATTCCTATACTTTTTGATAGCAAAGTTACCGGTAGCTATAAGAACATCGTCGGAAATAGACCCCACTGCTAGGTACACCACCACCGGACCGCTTCGGTAGACCTCAGTCGGTGATTGTCGTGGGTTCGACTCTGCAAGTGGTTTTTCTTTTGTGTACAAAGTTTCGAAGGATATCATTAACTTATTTATGTATTGCGGGAAACCATGTAGCTGGCAACTGGGACGTTGCACTGTTGCTGGCATCATGCTAATGTTCCGTGTTCATAGAGCCTAAAAGAAAATCTTCACAGGTTTTTTATTGTTGCGGACTTGTTCCTTTCAAATAAATTATTATTTTTAACAAACTGTAATTTTTGTTGTGTACTCAACGGATACCAATAAATGAATATCACTGAGTTCGAAATCAATAATTTTAGTCGTCCTAGATATTGTATACTATCCGAAGGTACAACTACGTGTGCGATCAGACACCTCAAACCACAGCAGCAAAGCCGCCCCGGCCACCACGGAGCATCATATACATAGATATATGTACGCCCAATCGCTATGACAGACCGCTACTTTAGTATTGGTTTCTGGTGTAGCTATAAAAAAAGGTTTCGAGATGGCGACACTGTAGCGGTTTGCAATCTGCGGTCGCCACAGATATACCTCCTTCCTTCACACAACTTCGGGTGCTAAAGCCCGTTTACAATGGTCAAGTTTTCAGCGAAGTAGATAAGTACAGTGGGTAAGGACCAACCCAAAACCTCCCATGGCCCCAACGACATTGTGTCATATGGGCCGAAACATCAAGGAAACGACTGCGAATGTTAGGCCTAACGAGTCAACAGTCACTGTCTGGGTTTTCGTCACTTGCCACTATGAGTAGTCGCTACTCACCACTGTCCTTAACCAGTGTAGATCAGTCAGTGCCAGTGCGCCTTGGTTAAATGCCCAATGAGGGTTTTCGTTTTTGAGCTCACAAGATGGCGCCACTGTCGAGTAAGGTCATGTCAATAATTCTATTATAAGTACCTACCAATAACTTCATAAAAAGTTTATTTTGTTACGTATAACAACATAGTGTAAACTTCAGATACATAATTCATACAAACAAAAAATATTAGTTCATAAACTTTTTTTCATGTAGCATGTTACACTAATTACTTGTAAAATATAAAAGAGCGGCGCCTCCTGGCATAAGCAACTATATGCTTAAAAGGAGACGCCACCAATTGTGTTACGTACATACAACGTGTAATAGTGTTTTTTTTTAATAATTACTATAATCATCCCTAAAATAACAAGCATGAAACATTTTTAGCTCCAAGTACTAACAAATAAGATCGTAAATTGCTACTTTAAATCTTCAAGTACTAACAAATAAGATCAACAAATAAGTTGCTACTTTAAATCTTCAAGTTATATTTAATCAGGAATGACTCAATCTAGACCACAATCGTGGTTATTAGTAAAAATACATCAAAAAAGCGCGCAACGGCCGGCAACACTAAGACATCTGACATTTCGGTGACCTCGCGCTACACTAGCGGCTCTAGCGGCGAATTCATACGCGATAGCCCCCATTGTGGCTTTTACTTGGAGCGGTTGACGTGACGTTCTATGTCGGTGGTATGGTATGTATGGTGATGAAAATCGAAACAAAGGAAAGTATCGTAATTCGCTTCAGTTTCATAGTACAGGAGCTTTTGTGAATTTTTGATATGCTCATTTCATAAAATCGTGAATGGAATAATCGATCAATGTACAGCTTAAAGCGATGATTTCTGAGTAAAAAAATGTGATTCTATTTAGTCTGTCAGTTAGATTATTGAAAAATATTGGACACGTATTTTTGTTATATCAAATCAATAAAAAATGACAAAGTTGACGAACCGAACGCATCAAATAATCGAAGTGGGGGCTTGTGACGTCACTTGTCGGTAAAAAGTTTACCGACAAGTTAAAAAGTCGGTAAAAAGTTTACCGACAAGTTAGTGACGTCACGCGAGTTTTCGACGAACTGTATACTTAGTCTAAATTTTTTGTTTATATGAAAAAAGAAAAAATACGTATCCAATATTTTTTGGAAATCTATCCGACGGACTAAGTTATTTGTTTGGTCATCTACCTTAGTTGAGCGAACGCAACATTAACATACGGCATTTCATTTACGACAAGTTCTTATTGAGATCTTATTTGTTGTTACTGACTATTTTATTTTCTTATTTTATTTTTGTTCTGAATGCACTTAATTGAAACTATAACTTTGTGCAGATTAAAATTAAATATTTGCACACCATATGTGATGGTGGCCATTATAGTTTAAGATCATACTTGGGCCGCATTCCGAATTACGCTGTAATCGCTTTGAGCGTCCATAAACCCGTTTCGAAATACCGTGAGCGCGATATTGATGTCCCTTGAATCGTCATCGATGACGTCATGACATGCGCCATCTTGCGATTACACCGATCATGCCCCAAATAAATATCACCGTGAGCGCTGTCAAAATTGACAGTTCTGTTCACAGGTTGTGTTGTTTTGCTAAGGTGGAAGCGCAAGAGTTGCCCGCGAAATTTTTTCTTACGATTTGCAGATCAGTGTAAAGTTGTATGTTGCTGAAAATAACAATCGCACCAGTAACACGTATGAAGTTACAGAATTATAATCATTCAAATCATCAATACAACCCTCCAAGTTCATTTAACCCCATTGAGTGACTTTTTCATGAAGTAGTTATTGAATGGGGTTAATTGAACTTGGAGGGTTGTATGTGCAGATTCAACCAACATATCGTCCATTTTCATAAATAGGTCTCGTCAAAGGTTTCGGTTTGGGGTTATGGTCACTGTGAACGCGTTCACGAGCGTTCCAAATTGATGACAGTTCTCAGCTGTCATAATCGTGATATCTAAAACGGAACGCAAAATATAGATGTGAGCGCTGTGAGTGATTATTTTGTAATTCGGAATGCGGCCATAGATTTTGATTGTCAAGTGTCAATGTCAAGCACACGTGGTCAGGTTATGTTGTACAGTTCATTAGTTTGTGTTGTTTTTGTTCTTACAAATTAAAGTAATTAGTGAAACATAAATCATAAAAACATGTCTTCATGGAAAAAGGCCGCAAAGGCCAACCAAAAGACGCACAAAGAGCGTCATCAACCAGAGTCGCGAAAACACCTGGGTTTACTTGAAAAGAAGAAAGATTACAAGAAGCGGGCAGACGATTATCATGAGAAAGGAGAAACTCTGAAGTTATTGAGGAAACGGACGCTGGACAAGAATCCTGATGAGTTCTACTTTCATATGATCAATTCTAGAGTGAAAGATGGGGTGAGTCAAGTGACTTACAAGACTTATTTTAATTAAAGCTTATTTTTGAGCAGAAACATAAACTAAAACCAAGCGCAACAATTAATTTAACCTTTATTTTATTAGCGAGAATCACATTTTGTTCTGTAAACAAGAGGTCTTGTTTACAGAACAAAATGTGATTCTAAATTAAAAAATACAATAAAAATACTTTTATCTTTTACAGGTATAAAAGATAAAAGTATTTTTTTGTTGTTTCGTGCTTAAATCTGGACTCTATAATGTACCGTATATCGGTAGATAGTCTATTAAAGAATATCCTTTGAAAAATGTATGTTACAAGTCTAGCAGAACATTCTTAAATGAGAATGATTATCTTGTGATTTATCTGGTGTGTGTACAGATGCCAACACATCAAGCTTCCCGAAACTCAAATTTCCAATCAACCTTGAACCTAATGCTTTAGCGATAAAGTTGAATATCTATTTGACAGATTGTAGTAGCTTGATGTGCTGGTGTCTGTACATACTAAAGAATATTCAATGTATTTATTGAGATGAATAACAAGTCTTGTAATAACTTGTTAGGAGCATCATGAAGTTGAGAAGGTGGATGAGCACTCGACGGAGCAGGTGAAGCTGATGCAGACGCAGGACATAAAGTACATCAATATGAAGAGGACCATCGAAAGCCGAAGAATCAATAGACTACAGGTACGATTGTGTTTGTTGCAAAATCCAATCTTTTTTATGGCATCATACCATTATAATGATATACATAAGGGCAAAATTAATTTCTGCTGAATACATATAGAATAGAATAGAATACGGAGCGGAATCCCTTCCGCTCCGTATTCTATTCTATCTCCCGATGCAAAAACGGTTGCCACATATTCAGTACATCAATCTGAGCCCCCTACATAGACATTTTTACAGTGGTTATTTTAAAAAAATCTGCTGTTTCCTACCAAACTACAATACCTACACAGTCAAATGTTTGGAACAGCTTTTTTTTTAAATATCATCTTAAATTTTATAAAATACACAGCTAAATAGTTTCTTCTATTTTTTTGCTCAGCAAGAAGTTTCCAACACTATAACATTCTTCTTCAAATTATTTATTTATGAAACACAGGTACAATATAATAAGATCTAATCAAACGATTGTCTTCATTTTACTCCACAGGCTCAGCTCCACATGACCGATGTAGCAGAAGCAATTCCAAACACTCACACATTCTTTGTAGAAGAGGGAGAAGAGAAAGAGTTTGACCTGGCTAAGAGACTGGACACCCACCCAGCGTTACTGGGCAGGAAGTCCAACAGGCCCAGGATGGCAGAGTTAGATAAGATTGTACTGCCTGAGGTTAATGATGAGGTTGGTATATCAATATAATAGGGTATATGCAAGAAATACAAAACTTTTTTTATTTCTTAAAAATGCCTTGTATTGGACCATAAAAACATTGTGGTACACTTGTTTAATTCTCTAATACAACACATATTTTACAATTTAATATTTTATTTAGCGTGTTTTTGGTGAAACGGAACGCAAACACAAAACGCATCGATTCCGGTAGTGACGTCAAAATCCATGTGTCAAAGAAACACTTTTAATTGAAAAGTACTTAAAGTTTCACTAAGATGTTACTATAATATTGTTAATGCAATTTTTGCTTAAATAAAGAACTTACATTTTAGTAAAACTAATCTACTAAGGGCAAAAAAACAGATTTAAACAAGGCAGATAGAGGTAAGTGACATCAAAGTCCTGACATGAATGGCCGCGTTAGTCATGGATGTTTGAACTGTCGTAGAAAATTGTAGGAGTTTAATATTTTTTTTGTGTGACAAGCAGTAGTTGAAATTAACTTTTAATTATTTTCTTGGGTTGATATTACTGCATATTACTGATTTAAGTGAAAAAAAAAAAATTACATGGATATTCCCTATTATTTAAGATTACTAATACTTAGCACTATACTAAGATATTACACTTCTTTTACCTAATATACCAAGATATTAGAATTCAACCACATTCAGGTAATTGCCGATGTTGGCATTAACAGATCTTCATGTGGTATTTTAGATTAGAAACTAGAAAAGTAGTATTCATTCTACCTAATTGCAACTTCTTTGTATCCTGGTGATCTAGATCATCCAGAGCCTTATTCCTTGTGGCTGTTAACATGCCTCTCTTTAACTGTGCTAGTCAAGTTGTCTCCCTTGCATTATCTTTTGATAATTCACAACAGAAAAGCATTCACAACTTTTTACATCATTTGGACAGAAGCAAATAATATTTCTCATTTCCAGACACTAGAATCAATGAAGAAGAAAAAACAGAAGATCTACAGCGAGCTTTCAAAGAGGATAGACAGGGAAAAGGACTTGACAGTCATTCAACAGAAGATGGAGTTGAAACGTCACCTGCAAGATGTGAAGGTCATGAAGCCAAAGAGGTTAAAACTTGGCACCAAGAGTTCTGCGCCAGTGTATCAGTTCCAATACATGAGGAAGAAGTGACATAAGTGCCTTTCATTATTATTTTAAGTAACCCGACTGCGCGACGCAAAGGAGGGTAATGTGTTTTTCAGTCTATGTATGTATGTTCTCAGTCGTGACTGACGTAAAACGCGACTAAAGATATTTAAAAAACTAATGTCTAAAAGATGATTTGAATACAGTGTTGTGTGGTTCCTTTTGGAGCTTAAATGACGTCAGGGGAATGTTGTCGGTAAAAATTTGGGAAATTGACGATTAAAAAATTAAGATCTCAGTTCCAACGATGGCCGCACACCACATGAAACATGCAGCACTGTTACACAGACAAGTCATCAATCAGCTTCCCTGGAAAGCATTTGTTGTTTTTTTATTTTTTTTTCTGATGTTTATTAAAATCGAATAAGTAATAAGCGGCTCAAAAAGCAATGAGGAAATAAAAAAAAACCTTTTTCATGTTGAAATTCGTTTTAATTTTTCTCGTAATAAATAATTTTTGTTCATTACATTAAGAGATGCACTCAAGTTATTGCGCGATATAATGATATTAATTACAAATTCAAAATAGACATCGAATTAAATAATATCATTTGGAAAAAGATTATAAAATAGGTTTTAAACTTAAAATATGTTTTAACTACTGTTTAGTGTGGTTGAAATATTTTTTAAGTTTTTAATTTAAATAGAATGTCCCTGATTAGTCAATATAATTGTAAAATATTA
The DNA here is from genome assembly GCA_947578425.1 of Eugnorisma glareosa. Classification (NCBI taxonomy): domain Eukaryota; kingdom Metazoa; phylum Arthropoda; class Insecta; order Lepidoptera; family Noctuidae; genus Eugnorisma; species Eugnorisma glareosa. The sequence goes on from OX387970.1 coordinate 1,579,146, forward strand.
CTTAAACCTAATTATACACATACAATAGTTCAATGGGTAAGACATAGACTGGTGATCAACAATTCCTGAGTTCAAATTCTTCCCATTGATCTGTAGACACATTAACCGACTCCTAATAATTGAAAGGTTTTATCACTCATTGTCAGGAACGTTACATTACAACATAAACATAATAGCCAACCAAGTTAATAAGACAACTGTTATTTGTGATGTCATCTACAAATATTTAGCTTCAGGAATTCAAGAGAGGAAGCAGTGAAAGCAAATAGCGGATTGCACAATTTAAATTAAATACTTTACAGCTACTAAAACACAGCAAAGAATTGTTTATTATTCGAAAAGAGCCGCCAATTATGGCATAATGTAAATTGGCAACACCAGCCCGTGTAGCATGACCACTGTAGAAACTGGCTTTGTCGACGAAGTATCGAAAAAAATGACAGATTGTGGAAAGATTTCTATTGTAGCAAGCATGGCGATGTTAAAAATGTATGACAGACATGTCAAGTTGTAGAGAAAGAGCTTTGTCGATTCTTGGTAGAAAAGATATAGTATTGCCATGCTACGCGGGCAGGTGCACAGTATCATAATCTGCCTGTAAAGTTCCCACGGTTGGGACAGCTAGGCGTCCTTCCTGTAAGAGTGGCTTGGCGGTAATCCATCGAATGCGCCAAAATAAGCCGGCGGGTGGGCCACATTCACGTAATTATCTGATTATCTTGGTCGACTAGTATAATAATAGCATTTCTTCAAAATAAATGGCTACTTAAAAAATAAAGCTCCCATCGCATGATACCAAGAGTGCATCACAGTATAAAAGTTGTACGTAAACCCTAAGGCGGTAACTTTCAGTAAGGCCTGCTACTTTCATCGGCTCGGCATCACAGCCGGACGGCAAAATATATGCCGAGTCGAACATTATGTGTAACTCCCCTAAGTTAATATAGTCTTTGGTAGTCCTATTCTAAATCCCAGTGTCACCACAGCACGCACTTGTGTTCAGGGTTCATGGGCGAGCCCGCGGGACAACTCCAAGCTTCTGCGAATTCGGCGGAGTTGCTCAGCGTTCCTATCACACGGATCTTGTTCGGACTGTGCACGCCTTCCACCATTTTGGATTTCAGAGCGCCCACTGTTGAGTTGCCGCACCATATCTGTTGGAAGAAGGAGATTAATATTTGATTGGAAAGTGGAAATGTCATATGAACTTGTCGTCCTCCGAAAACTATTCTGTATAATTTGAATTTCATAAAAATTGCAAAATTTTCGCAATCTCTATACTTATCCAAAAGTTTTCTGTATAGGTCGACAAAATACCTAACTACTACGTAACTCCCATTTTTGTATGAATTATCAAAAGAAGAGTTAACTTGTTAAAATTTTTGAGTTCACTATTTTCATTTTCCGTTCTTTTCATTCATACGCTTTTCTTTATAAATTGACGCAATTTCTGTATAAAAAGACAAGAGAAAAGTATCAAATTCAAGGTGGATGCAGAATTTTTTGAGAACGTAGCGCTCGTTCTTTAATCCTGACTTTTTTCAACAAACGTAAACCTAACATATCCGTAATGGAGTACAAGCTCTTTCCATGAAGCAGAAAATGCACCCTCCTAGAAATAATCCTGTCGTGATGCATTCAGTGCTCCCTATTCAAATTTCAGCCCCATCGATCATCCGTTCCCCTCACATTGCCACTCAGGTTTGGCGTAAAGATCTTAGAAAAGTCGTCCAGTGCTTAATCTTCTGGAGTCATACCCACCTGGTTTGTATATCAGTCCATACCTGCGCAAATCCCAAGAAGAAGAGCTGGTCGGGCTTGTAGTGCGGCAGGCCGGGCAGCTCGGCGCGCTTGTCCCGCGGCTCCCGAGCGGCGCGCAGACGGTACGCCAGTAGAGCCGCGCGCAGCCCGCCGTTGTCCGCGATGTTCTCGCCCTGCGTGTTGAACCCGTGCACCTGCCGGGATGGAACGATGGAAAGATACTCTGCATGGAAACTTAAGGCAAATAAAGAGAACACGGTTCAAACTGATCTAAAGATAGGAACTACGTACCTTGATATCTTCTGACGATCTTAAAGCAAGATCGACGTTCTTAAGGCAAGATCGACCTACGAAGGGACGTTCAAACTACTGCCTGAAGCAACTTCTTCAAAATAAAGAATGTCGTTACTTCGGATTTGTGATTTAAATCGAACTAGGTGCAAGTGGTAAAAAAACCGTTACACCAACAAGTGTCTCCTGCTTAACTTCTAGTGATATCTGTACATACATCAACTAAACTGAAATAGCTGTTCTTGTTCCTTATACGAGTACCTCTAAAAGTTTTAGACGGAGTGTAAAGGAAAATAACTTACAGTATAGTTGGGCAGCTGCGGCATGTGGTACTTGCTGTACTGGTCGATGATGCACTGCACCTTGCTGTGGTAGTGCTCCAGGGTTGCTGCAGACCACCACTGCTTCAGGTTGCCTTCCTCGTCATAGCGACGACCTAAGGACATAAGAATTAAGCAAATATAGTAGTAAAACTTCTTTAGGTACTTATTTTGACGATTTCCATCAATTCGACATCAGTATGGCTTCCTGATTAAAAAAGGATATAAAGAAAATATAATAAACTTTACTGGAATATCGGAGAGAGTCTGTTTGATGGAAATAAAACTGGAAAACTTACATTTCGCAATCATCCAAGCATACGCGCCAACCGAGTGCTCCCCACAAGTTGACATAGAGCTTTTCTATGAAAACCTTGAAATGGCCCATGAAATGATCTCCACACAGTACATTATAACTATGGGCGACTTCAATGCACAAATTGGGAAACCAAAAACTTACGAGGACAAAGTGATGGGTAAATACGGTTACGGTAATAGAAGCCAGAGAGGAGAAAAATTCATCCAATATGTACATCAACATAATCTAAAAATAATAAATACTATGTTTAAATCAAAAGAAAAGAACAGATGGACATGGATTTCTCCAGATAAGAAGACAAGAAACGAAATCGATTATATAACAACTACCAAGCCGCTTTTATTTTCTAAATTCGAGGTAATAAATTCATTATCCTTTGGAACAGATCACAGACTCCTCAGAGCAACTCTTAACCTGACACCAATAAAAAGGAGTAGATGCAACTACACCGGTAGCACAAACACACTTAAAAGCTCGGAAGATCGCGAATTATACATAAAAAGTCTAAGCGAACACATACCAAAATTGCTAGAGACACATGAAAACCATACAGCCAAAGATTACTACCAGATGATAGAATCTGCATTAAAAACCAGCCTGAAAAACAAATCAAGATCCAGAAAATCAACTATTTTAACAAATAAAGCAATGGAATTAATGAAGAAAAGAAGCACCTTACAAAACAAATCCTACCTAAACAAAAAAGACAGAGAAGACCTGAAAAACCTATATAAACAAACAAATAAAGAAATAAAACAATGTTATGAAACATACAGAATGGATACTATAAAAAAACACATAGAAAACACAAGATCGGCTAAAAAAGCATTCAAAGAACTAGACAGAACAAAAACATGGATTCCATTTCTTCAACATGGTGCAACAAATAGTAAATCACGTAGTGAAATTATAAAAATAGCTACAGATTTCTACGTAAGCTTATATAGCGAGCCAAACTCAAACCAAAACACAGAGACGTCAAACCAACCAAAGAATACGGCGACTGTAGAAATATTTTGCGAACCTGATATCTTCAATCATATACAGAAATTAAAATCAGAAAAAAGCCCGGGACCAGACGGTATTGCGAACGAATGCATTAAACACGCCAGAGCTCTTCTAGTAACACCTCTTACACTATTATTCAACAAGATTCTAGACGAAGAAGTAGTGCCTGAGCAATGGACTGAATCTGAAATAATTTTACTGTACAAAAAAGGCGACCCAGCAGACATAGGTAATTACCGTCCGATAAGTCTAATGTCCAGCTTTTACAAGTTATTCTCATCATGTCTACTCGATAGAATATCTTCGGAACTAGACACATTCCAACCTATGGAACAGGCAGGTTTCAGAAAAGGGTTCAGCACTTCAGACCATATACACGTATTAGATCAAGTAATCGAGAAATACCTGGAATACCGAAAGCCACTCTACATAGCTTTTATTGATTATAAAAAAGCCTTTGACTCTATCTCGCATCGTAGTATATGGGAAGCACTAAACAACCAATCGGTCAATTCTAAATATATAAATATTATAAAAAATATTTACTCTCAAAGTTCAAGTCGAGTTAAGCTGGATAGAACCGGGCCGGTAATCAATATCAACAGAGGAGTTAGGCAAGGTGATCCTATCTCACCGAAATTGTTCATCGCTGTCTTACAGAATATAATGGCAGATCTCCCATGGTCGAAGAGGGGCATTAATATAAATGGAAATCATCTGAGCCATTTGCGTTTTGCTGATGACATTGTTCTGCTGTCGGAAAATCCTTTGGAACTCAACATTATGGTCAAAGAATTACAAGCAGCGAGTGAATATGTGGGTTTAGAGATGAACCTTAGCAAAACAAAAGTCATGACCAACAGCGAAGTGACTCCTATCTCTGTCAACGACATACCGCTCGAATACGTCTCGGAGTACATATACCTCGGTAAGCAAATCTCTTTCAGGAAAAATAGGAATATTCAAGAAATAGATCGAAGGGTAGCTATTACCTGGAAAAAATATTGGGCTCACAAAGATATATTCAAATCAACCCTGCCGATCAGTGTAAAAAAGACCATATTAGACTCTACAATTTTACCTTGCCTCACTTATGGCTGCCAGACTTGGATATATGACAACAAGACGAGAACCAAGATCCAAACCACACAGAGATCTATGGAGAGAAGCTGCTTGAGTATCAAACTAAGCGATAAAATACGAAACACGGACATTCGCAATACAACTAAAGTGACAGACGCTCTCAAATTTTCGCAAAGCCAAAAATGGAGGTGGGCCGGGCACGTTGCAAGGTATTCCGATGATCGATGGACAATCCGAGCAACTAAATGGAAAGGTCCACAGGGCACCAGAAATAGAGGCCGGCCTTGTGCCCGTTGGCAGGATGAGATTGTAGCAAATGCTGGACGAGACTGGATAGCCACCGCTTCGAATAGAGAAAAGTGGAATTCTTTGGAGGAGGCTTTTACCCGAAGGGGGTCCACACACTAATGTTATTTTATAATTGTTAATCATGATTACATTTATCATAATTACATATAATATATCAATTTTATTTTATTAAATGAAATAACCTTAAGTAATTTTAAATCGAAATAATAAGGAATGTTTTAATTTAATGTAATTAATTTGTAGGAATGTTTTATTTGGAATTTATTTGTTATTTGTGAAATTATGGTTATTGTTTAATTGTTAGTTAGTCGTGATTGCGTATTATCATAATTACATTTATTTGAATTTTCAATTTTATTATATAAAATTCAACAATTTAAAATGGAAATAATAATGAATGTTTTAATCTAATGTAATTTATTTGTTGATTTTATAATTAGGGTTATTATTTAATTTTTATTTGATTATTATTAATATTTATTGTTATTATTTCTTCTTTTGATTTGATTATTGTTTGATTGTGTGGAATGAATAAAGCTTTATTATTATTATTATTATTATATGGCTTCCAAGGCGGCCATTAAATATTTTTTTGGAATCCTATGAACCAATCCAATCCCTCTGATGTCAGACTACCGAAGAAGACAGAAGTATTACTTTACCTTGATCGTCAAATCCGTGAGTGACTTCATGTCCCATTATGGCACCAATAGATCCGTAGTTGATCGCTCTGAAACATAGTTTACGTTAATTCTTCCGTTCCGAAATTTTTTGGTAGGTATATGAAAACGTTTTATTTTTTTTGTAAGTAGGCTAGGTGAAGAATTCATTATGAATTAAAGGTACTCACTCAATTCCATTTCCGTAGAACGGTGGCTGTAATATTCCGGCGGGGAAAGCTGGAAAAGTAAAATATTTCAGTTAGATGATAACAACAAAACAGGTAGGTACTGAGGAACATATCACACAGTAAGAATTATGAAATTACGGCCGTTAAATCAGAAACAAGGTTGGATACCCAAGATCGGAACTTGAAGCTCAATCTGTTTTGATTTTAACAAATCTTTTAGCATTCTGAGTGACACGTGATGATGGAAAACTGTTTGGACGTTTTACGGCCAATTTTGCAAGAAGAGTAGGCAGTTTAAATAATTTCTTCCTTAACAGTTGTTATACTTACTGACAGAGTTAAGGGTAGCCGAGTAGAACGCGTTAACAGTGGTGGCGGTGGCGACCCATCGGTTCCTGTCGGGCTTCTCCCGCAGGGACTCCAGGGACTTCTTCACGGCCGCGTATGTCAGCTTCAGGTACGTCTCGAATAAGTTGCCTTCTACTACTTCCGCCTGAAATGGACACGAAGATTCAAATAGTGTGAAGGATATGATAGTACATCAGGAATACGAGCAGTGATATCCACAACATTAATATATTTTATGTATATATTTATAACAACTCCACAACAACCGTCGGACAGTAGCTCTCACGAGACATGTGTGATCGGAGGATCCTCCCTTTTCTATGGAGGACGAGGCCCTTTACACTCTGCTATGTTCCTCATGCGTCTATACCTACTGGGTGTAACTGTACAGGTCACTATTAGGGTGTGAGACACGTGGTGAGTTGAATAAAACAACGCAGTTTGGTTTCAACGCGCACGTCTTACTCGCACGGTGGACCAGCAGAGAGTGTGCGGTCAGTGAAGGGACTCTGACCGCCTGCCCCACCAGTTGCCAAGGCATGTTGGTATTTATTTATACACTACACTAGGGATCTCTTGTATGCGTGATGTAGGATTTTTGAGTGACGGTAGGTGATGATGTGCACATAAAAATTGGCATTATTATTTGCTCATCATCGTTATAAGAGTCATTGCTGGAGAAAGGCCTGTCGAATACATTTCTTAAATCTTCAGTTGTAGGCCGTTCGCAAAAACGACTACCTTTCACCATTAGCTATATTATTTGCCTAGACGCAGGTATAAAATCTAGCAAACCAATACCTTACAACGAAATCAATACTCACGTGTTTATAATGCTTATCAAGCTGTTCGTGCGTGAGCAGCCAGGCGGGGAAGCCGACGAAGTTCCGGATCGCCTTTAGCTTTTCCAGCGTCTTCAGCCGAGTGCTGGAGTCCATCCAGTCCAGATCCTGTACTGCTGCTGCAAAGGCCGAGCGGACGTCTTCCACCATCTCGATAGCCTGGGGAGGTCGACTTAGATGAGGTTTTGAAGAAAACGACCGGTTACTTGAAATGTATAATCCCGAAAATTCAATATAATTGGTTTTAAAACATGCGTAGTTAATGTTGACAGAAGAATTTCATAGCTGTTTAGAAATTGTTCTATCGTCATTTTTACAGTTAATGAAATAAAATCACTGTCTCAATAAATATTTTTATAGTCCTATAGTCCACAACGATTTATTGCAGCGCTTGTTGTTTAATGTTGAAATGGATCTAGACATAATTTTTGCGAAGGCGTCATAATCGGCTCATAAATGGTTGCTACGGCGTAGCAAGGGAACGGCTACGATTGCTACGATAAACGGTAGCGTTAATCAATCCGCTACGCATTCAATTAATTCTCAAAATTGTAATTTGTTTGTAGATAAAATTGTTCAAGTTTTAAAGTATATTAGCTTTTTACGGTTTCCCTAGTTTGTCTATGATAAGTCTAAAACAAAATTGGCGACAAACTGATCTACCTGAGCCAATAATTAGATCCAAGCCTCACCTTTTGCCTGGACGTGTAGTCGAAGTGCTTCTTGACGTAGAGGTAGCTGAGCGCGACGCCGAAGTTGGCGTTGACGTTGGCCGTGCAGCTCTTCCAGCGCGGCGTGCGCTGCTGCAGGCCGAACACGGCGCGCGAGAACTCGAAGCCCAGCGAGCGGAACGCGCGCAGCGACATCGGCGCCACCGTCGAGAACACGCTCCACCACAGGAAGCGCTCTAAGGGGGGGGAACCTGCTTATTACCTAGCTTTTTTGGGTTCTCCGTTTGTACGAAGTGTGATTGCAGTAGCTCTGAAAGATGTCGCTTTCTTTTTGAAAAAAAAGATCGTTTTGCAGAAATACAAAATAATTCAGTGACTACCGGTCACTGAATTTCAGTTCAGTGGTTCAGTAACTACTAAACTGAACAAACAAAAAGTAAGTAATTGAGGTGAAGGCTTCACTTTGTGCTTTTATTAAATTCGTTGTTGTTCACTTTTAATACTTAGTCTGGGGAAAATTTGCTAATTGACAATTTGCAACAACAATAATTTGTGACGGAACCGAGGTCTTTTTGGGGTTTTATTGGGGGTAAGCGCTCGAAAGACCGAAGACCGATAGACCGAAGATAACTAGGAATGGTGAGCCGCTGCCAGAGCATGAGTGTGCTCAGGCGTTCGCTGACTACTTTCATTCGGTTTATGGGGCGGTGGCGCCGCGGTTGGGTGCGGCTGCTGCGGCAGGCGGCACGCGCGGGCACGTGTGCACGTGTGCACGTGTGCACGTGTGCACGTGTGCACGTGGGGCAGCTGGCCCTCAGCGAGGGGGGGCCGCGCGCGTGCGCCTCGAGCCCAAGCGTTCGTGGGGCCAGACGGGGTGCCACCCTTCGTCGTTAGGGATTGTAGGACAGTACTGGCCCGGCCGCTCATGCATTTATTTAATAGCTTTTTGCGAGAATGCTCGTATCCGGATGGCTGGAAATTGACTAGGGTTACTCCGGTACCGAAGGGAACTCCAAGCTCGGATGTTAGCGGATATAGACCAGTAGCAGTACTGTCAGCTTTTGCTAAAGTCTTGGAGTCCGCGTTGTGTTCGACTATTCATTCGCAAGTGGCCTCACAGCTTACCGACGCGCAACATGGTTTCCGTGTGGGCCGTGACACGAATTCTAATTTAATGTGTTTTTAAATCAGGCCACCACAATGCTGGACTCGGAGACTGGTGCCCAACTGGACGTCGCTTACTTCGACTTCAGGAAGGCATTTGATAATGTGGATAGTGACATACTTTTAAGTAAATTTGCGAGGGTCGGTTTTACCCCAGCCGTCCTAGAGTTCTTTGCTAGCTACTTAGGCAACCGCAAACAAATGGATGAATATTCTGGTTACCCTTCTGACTCGTATTTCACACTTACGGGGCTAAGTCAGGGCACAAATTTAGGACCTTTAGAATTTATAATTATGATTAATGATCTTCCAGAAATCATTAAGGATGCTAGCTGTTTGTTATTTGCTGACGATCTCAAGCTATTCTTGCAGATCACAGACGAGTCGCACTGCGGAATGGTCCAGCAAGACATCGATCAGGTGGTAGCGTGGAGTGTAGAGAATAAACTACTCTTCAATGTGACGAAGTGTATCGTAATGTCATTCACGCGGGCAGTGGTACCACGACGCCATGATTATTGCATGGGCGGTCACGTCATACCGCGGGTGGGGTTAGTGCGAGATCTCGGGGTTACTTTCGCGGGGAATCTTTGCTTTCGCGCTCATATAGTGCAAGTGTGCAAAAAAGCGTTTAAAAATCTTGGTTTTGTCATGCGTGAAACCCGAGACTTCACTAATATGGCAGCAGTGAAAGCACTTTACAATGCGTTGGTGCGAAGCAACTTGGAAACTAGTGCTATCATCTGGAATCCTTATGAAGTGAAGTACACTCAGATGCTGGAAAACATGCAGAACAAAGGAGATGTTCCAGAAATGTATGGAGCCTGGGCCAGCACTATGTACACTATACGTAAATATCGCTATGTATTACAGTAACCATTTTTTATTGTTAATTTTCATTAATTTCACTTCGTTTCAAAGTACATTCAAATTAACTTGGCCATGGAGAGCAACACAAAATAAAATTAAACATGGTGGATCAGATCAGCAGCGAGCGAAAAATGACATTTTGTCAATAACATTTTATTGACGTTCATACCTACGATAAAAAAATCATAATACGAATTTCGAAAATCTTGGGTTTCGGTTTCGATAAAATAAGACTACAGATCCAAATTCAAAGCAAGGAGAGACTCAAAAACGTCACTTCTTAAAGCCTTCAAAGTCGTCAAACATCACGTCAAACACAACTGTCATGGCTGCCCTAAAAATAGGGTTATTTTATTTAAAAAAACTTTTCAAATGATAATTTTTGTACCACTGTACCCTTCTTCAAATTATTTTTTTAGTATTTTTATGAAATTCCCCTATTTTTTTCATATTTATCTATGTAGTGTACATAGTGGTGGGCCAAAATCAAACATCTCCTTTACCCGATACCTGTACTGGAAGCAGTTTGGTGTCTACCCTTTCTACCCACTTATGTATCCAACTCTCTTTGTGATAGGGATGGTTGGGTACTATAAGTTGGAAGTAAGGCGCAACCTCGCTCTTGCAAAATATGTTTTTATGGTTTTCCGTGGTATGTTGAATAATCCACAAATATTGGAATCGTTGGAATTGCTCGTTTCAGACAGGAGGCTGCGGTTGGGACCAAGGGAGGGGCTTTTTAAAGTTCCGGCAACCCGTACAAACTTATTAAAGTTTGCGCCAGTGATTCGTGCAATAAAAATTATTAATCGTGTCTCTCGGCGTTTGGACATATTTTCTTGCTCTTTGGCGGAAGTCCAGAGGGTGACACTTAGTATGTTGTCCTCTGTGTAACCTGTGCTTGTCCCCAGACCCGTTACTTGGGACTGGATAATTAGTAATTTATGACTACTTTGTTAGCTTGGGTCTTACATGTTAAAACAAATGTATGTGATAATAAATAAATAAATAATAAATAAATTGTGATGCTTAAACTGCAATTGCTGTGTTTGTCTTTTAGAAGAAGTTGACTAAAAATTCAAATATTTAATCTATCTAGGTAAATGTATCAGCTCTAGAAAATACCAGAAGACTCATCGTAGGAGATACATAACCGCTCTAAAATCTAAAAAATCTCACCAATAATAACAGGCTTGGTGTCAGCCAACAACACGGACAGCTTCTGAAGATAGGGCAGGTCCATGACGATGACGCGATCCTGATGCATCTGCAGCACCACGCTCGTGTTGGCGAACACCAGCTTGAGGTAGCGGTCCCAGTCGTGCTGAGGAGGAGAATCGGATGAAGTTTTAAAGAATGAAAAAAGGGAAAGATGGTATGATTATTAAAATTTTTGAAGGCCTGAAGGGTTGGCGCAAATCTGCTAAGGCAATCTAATAAGGCTTCATTTCAGTACCACAAAATTAACCTAATTCACTAGCGGTATCGGTCAACTTTATTTTATAATTCTGTACTACCCTACTGCTGGGCAAAAGTCTTCCCGAATTCCTTCCATGTGCTCTTTTCTCGTGCATTCTCGAACCAGCCCTCGCGGTACGGTCGGTTAACTTAGGCTTTTGAAAAAAAAAACATGACCTAATTCTAAAATATTTCGTGTTGGAGTGGTTTAGTTATCTGGAGGATATTTGTTAGCCATACCAGTAGATGTATAATTCTTCTTCTTAGCGTGTCGATGTTTGGCCTCTTCAATAGCGTCCATCAGTTCTTGGACTGTGCGAACAACAAGAGAGGCAGGTCTCGATAGTAAGTGTTCCTTACTTTGTGGAAACATACCACATTTACACTCAAGGGCAAAGTTGTATATAAATCTCCACCTAAACAAATTTTCCTTGCTTCGACCAACCCGGTAAGCAATAACGTACCTATTTGTTTCATTTGATGAAGTTATCTGGAAGGTTTCTGTTAGTCGTCCAAGTGCCCACCACCTACATGGTTGTTTCTCTGAGATAAAGTTTGCAGTTCAAATTAAATCCTTTTAAAAACTATATAATTTTTGTAACCTGGAAACAACAGAGATTTGGTATGTACCTGTTTCCACTGCGCGGGTCCCCCGCTGGAGCCCTGCAACAGTTGCTGCACGCTGACCTCGTGGAACAGGTGGGTGCCGCTGCGACGCACCTCCACTGGGGTCATTATCTGTCAACAGTACTTTGAGCTTAGATACTGGAACTTTACAGAGGCTTGTCAGGTGATCGAGAAAGTACCTATAGCAAAAACTCGTTTGACAGATTGTTCGCTTATTCTTTCGGAAGGTAAAACTTCGGGTTAATTGTTCGGTTAAATCTATACTAATATTATAAAGATGTAAAATTTGTTTGTTAGTTTGTATGTAGGGTTGGTAATCTCCGGAATGAATGATCCAATTCTAAAAATTCTTTAACTGGAAGAAAGCAACATTATCCGTGAGTGCTGTAGGCTATCAATTATATTTAAATCATGCGTATTAGCCGAGCTATCACAATTTTTGTGGACGAAGACGCGGGCAAAGTGCTAGTTAGATAGAAAGGATAATTGGCGATTACACGAATAATTTAAAAATAAAGTGTACTCCTCCGAAAAGCTTCCAAGTTAAAAGCTTGAGACTAAGATCGACAAACTAACCTTAGCCAATTTCTTGCTGAACTCCACGATATCAACGGCGAACTGTTCGGCATCAGTCTCGTTGTCTGCGATGCTGATCATGGACCTGATGTACTTGTGGTACTGTTCTAACTCGTGAGAGAACTGCTCCGGCTGCAGCAGGTAGCGGTCGCTGAACCCTGGGGAGACCTGCTCGACCTGGAAGCAAAATGTTGTTTAATATTGTGAATTTGCCAAGAAACTTGGTAGTTGTTATGGACTTTGAAATGCAGCAGACCACACTATTTTTAAACTAATCTAGTCTAGTCTGCTGCAGTTACTGCTACATTTTATTTTAATCAAACCGTAGTCAGTTATAGCGGTTCCATAACCCTAGGCTGGCACGATACGCATCATTAATGACCATTGTTTTCGACTCTTTGAATTTTTTGCCACAATATTAACTATGTGGCATTTTCTGTATATTATAAATAGAACCTACATTTCTATATGTATATAATCCATTCAAACTCACCACAACACGATTCCTGCTGGTATTCCTGACATCCTCAGCCACCTGCACGCTTAGCAGCACGTTAAGCCCGAGCATCCTCCTGCCTGTTCCCGCCACCTCCTCCCATGTGAAGTTGGTGCTGACATCTGTTGGGGGACGGGGAGGCAGGCCCAGCTTCTGCAGGAGCTTCTTGATCGGCTTAATGCCATCCTCTTCTAGTTTTTCTGGAGTATGAAGAGTGGGATATGTTTATAGCTATTTTAGTTGTTCCTTATAGCCTAGCCCAGCCCAGGACCAACATATCTGGCGCCGGAAGCCGGGACAAGAAGTGTCACGATCCGCAGCACTGAGAGAGTATAACTAAGATGTTCCTATGTGGATTGTTGCGGCAGAGTAGCAGACGTCTTAGCTTTATCAGAATGATAATGTGATTATTTAAATTAATTCAAGCAAATACTTTTTGTTTTTCAAAAGACGTTTCAGATATGAATTAAAAACGTATGTTAGAAACAAGTTGTAAACAGACCCTTCACGACCAACGTCAACCAGGCATTCTATGTATTTGATGTATAATAACCGCAAAAAATATTGCTGGGAAACGTTTTTTTTTGGGGTGGAAAATCGTACTCAAAACATTGTTCATTGTCATGGTTCTCTTCATTGTAGTCGAGGAGGTATTTAAAGTAAAGTTACAAAAATAAACACGTATTTAAAAAAACAACTTGTTAAAAAGTTGGACTTTGTCACCCAATTTCTTAAACAAGTTTCCCAGGTATGGTCTAGAATAAAAAAATGATCGCAATGACGCGACGGGGTGAACAAGAACCAGTGTCTTTCGGCTTCGTTAAGATTATTTTTTATTATGTATGCAGTTATTCAAAGCTGTACTCCATTTTGGCGAGGTCTAATATAATATGTTCAATAATAACCCAATATGACATGTAATCGCCAAAGCACCTACCAAACACAACATTTCACCAGGTATGTTATTTAAAGGCACTCACCAGTATTAATACAAGTCCTATACAGACTCTTCGCCTTCAGCACACTCTTAGGTAGTCCCTCGTCCTCCTTGGCATCCAGAAGTTCCCTCAGGTCACTGACCAGCTGTTCCCTTAGCCTCGCCAGCTGGTCCCAGGATGTCGCCCATTCTGGCACCGGGTTCTGTTTGATCCAGCCGCCACACGCGAACTCGTAGAAGTCTGTGCAGGGGTCCACGTCTTTGTTTAAGGCTTGCAGGATTCTTGAGGCTGCGGATGAGATATATTTATGAATAGTACCCCTAGTTGCCCTGGTCACACGGTATTGACAAAACATTGGGATTTACCAGTTTTATTTTAGTTAAAGAAAAAAAAAACACAATTTTTAATATTACAATTTAATATATTACTTTAACAAATAAACCTTCCTATTAAACAATTAAACTAGATTCTTTAAGTGATGGAGAAACGATTCTACGTAATGTTCGTTCGTGTAACTAACTAAACGTTTGAATGTTTGAGAAGAACAACGTGATTACAAAAACAAGTCATTAAAAGCGATTTTGAATAATAATATATTAATTATTTCCTTTATTCATTCATCAACCATACTAATTACATGTTGAAATATTAAAATCTCAAAAACAAAAAAAAAAAAACATTTAAAAATATAAAATAAATAGTAGCCCACCAGCATTGGGAACAGGATCCGAGCTACCGGTGGTCAGAAGAATAGATGCTATAAGTCACAAAATAGAACAATATTTGGCTTACCTACCCATATTTGGCAGAATTATTTGTAGTGGTCATAGAAATGCCACGGTACGCTACTAGGCGCGAGATCGAGTTCCCGCGGTAATGCGAGTCAGTCAATTTTAATCCGAGACAAAAATATTTCGAACGAAAATAGAAATTCGTTGTTTGAAAGGTAGGGTTGCGGTAATGCGAGTCAGTCAATTTTAATCCGAGACAAAAATATTTCGAACGAAAATAGAAATTCGTTGTTTGAAAGGTAGGGTGAAATAAGCAGGCTCTTAAAGATGAAGATATTGAAAAAAAAAAATGAACACACAACTACTGAGATGTATGTATTTTACAGTAATAGCGATTTAATAAAAAAAAACGTAATTAGTAAATGCAATTTAATTTGTTTACACAATTGAATAAATCGACTAACATAAATCTTCAAAAACAAATCATAAAGCAGCCTATAATTCGCACGCCTCGAGGAGAGAGGGGAAAATAGGAAGCTCGCTAGCTTTCTCTATGAATGCATAAAATATGCGCGCATTATCTTAATAAACAACGGCTTTACGTAACTCGATGCCTACCCACCGCACTGGTACAGACAGATGATGCAGTAAAAATATGCAATTGTCGAGTTAAATAATTGTTAATTATTATCTTGATGATCGTTAGCGATGTTATTGCAAAATAATTAAATATTAAGATAAGTAAATCAATAAAAACGATGTTGTCTTTTTGGTAAAAGAAAGTATCAAAAGTATTTAACGCTAAATTAAACCAACCTCAAGAAGAATAGTTATATAACAAATGGTTTTTAATGGATCTAATTATTGTTATATTTAATTGGTATTCAGTTAAGTTGTAAAATAAAAACTTTGCTATCTTATTTGTCTCTGTGAACTTTCTTCCTAATATCGGTAAAAGAAATTAAAACAAACCTGTTTCCTCCAGAGAACTTGTTTTTTTGGTGATAGTATTATCATTGTTAACTGCCGAGGCAATACGGCCATGAACAATCCCAAAAAAATTAGACAAAACACCAATAAACACTAGGTATAATAAAAATACTTCAAAAGTGAAACTAAACGTAAACAAATAAGAACGCATTATGTAATCTTCCTTGTCCAAACGACAGCAAAACACAGTCTAACGAATGCATTGGATGGATCGATGTTTTTATTGATGTATGAAAATAATTTAAAATTCAATAACAAATGACACAATTATCCTAACTACTATGTCCATGTATATCAACACGTGTAGAAAAATTAAAACTACGCACAAATCTAGAATCAATATACCGACAAAATGCGTCTCAAACCTTTAAAGAAAAACATGCAACAGGTAGGTGTGACTCAAAAGAGTTCATTTGTAAAACAATTTTCTCGCCAAAGTGGCGCAGTTATCCCTTGCACAGAGAAAACACGTGGACTGTAGAATAAGTGATGTAAGAACTACTTGGGGTTAAATCAGAACATGCGTTTTATTTCGTAACGTATGCGACAATTTATATTTTAATTGGAGTATTAAAGGTACCTGCGAAGAGGTCTAATGCGCTGTTTCTTTGAAAACTGAGCATTTAAACATATAAGTTACATAAGTCAGGTAAACATTACATTTAGACACAGAAGCTATCTATCTTTGTCGCCGTGTAGGCGTCGCGTCGGTGTCGTCTCAGGAAAAAACATCAACGTCATTTGTATTCAGATTCAGTTTACCTAAGGAATTACAAATTCTAATACAAAAATCGTAAATATTTTTTATTCACAAGAGCGGTAGAATAAGAAGACAGGCTCCGCCAACCCCAAATAAATCGGGATACGGGCAGAAAAATGATGATGATGATTCCTCCAAAAAGTAGTATAGAACAGAACTCTTGCTGTGCTAGTCTTTATCCTTCTATATTTGCAAATTATCAATATCTATACGCAGTTTCGATTTAAATATGTCAAGGAGAGTTCCTTAATTTATTTTGGAATTTTATTGTTTTTTTTATAGCTTGGAAAAAAGCCAACATACTGCTTTAATTAAAATAATAAATTATGCAACACACTCATAGTAAACAAATTATAGAAAGCGATACTGGGAACAATTTTGCCCTAAACACTCTTACAAGTTACAAGCATGTAAGTAATCTTAAATACTCGTATTACAACATTATGTAGGTACTTGCAAGGAAAAATCTTTGGCTAAAAACATTTAGTAAAACTGTTTTTTTGCTGAAGTAGTTAACAATAAAAATGGACCTTACAGTTTTTTGTCTATTGGAGCTGTAATTATTTTTCATTCATTGTTAAGATTCCTCTCACATAAGAACAAGAGTACAAATGAGTAGTACCTACTTATTAAAGGTAACTAATCTGCATATCCACAGCCTGACACGGCATTTCTAGACAAAG
Organism: Eugnorisma glareosa; assembly: GCA_947578425.1. Classification (NCBI taxonomy): domain Eukaryota; kingdom Metazoa; phylum Arthropoda; class Insecta; order Lepidoptera; family Noctuidae; genus Eugnorisma; species Eugnorisma glareosa. The sequence goes on from OX387970.1 coordinate 1,596,241, forward strand.
AGATGTTAATACTGATTACTCGACAAAGATCCAATCTAAAAAGATGAGTCCACAATATTAGCATCATATGCAAATGCTACATTACTGACATTGTGAATGAGACGCCTAATTACTTTAACATGGCAATGTCGATTTGTAATTAAAAGTGTAATACAAAAAAAAACTATGAGACATTCTTCCATGGCAGACATTTCCATGGAGATGCCATGGTGTTTATAGTTGATATGTTAAATAGCTAAAGACAGTCATTACAATTTACATACCACCGATAAATTACCAGCTAATTACAATTGCGCGAATCGGCACGTATGGTAGTAAATTGTTATGGCGAGCTTATGGTAAATTGTGGTAATCTCCACATTTTATTTATTTATTTAGGTACATACTTGTGTTTTTTTTTGTAATTAATTATGGCGGGATGCTTGCGTGATGTTTGTTTGTTATTCAGCATAATTAGCGCACGCGTAGAATTAATTACTTAGATGTGGATAGGTTGGTCTACATCATAGTAAACGGGTTCTACAAATACTAACCTACCGTATGGCTAGGTTTAAGTTAGAACTCAGTACAAGTACGTATGCAATGTTTCTTTAATTAGAGGTGGCGTAAGCATTTGTATTACGCCTAAGGGACGCCAAATGTGATGCCTTGGTATATTCGAGATTTTTCCAATGCTTTTGACGTTGTCCTAATCCATCTTTGCTATCCAAGCTAGAGAAAATACGAGTCTGCTCAATGCACATACTACACACATCAAAAGTGTCTAGGGATCAACATATATTTTTGCAATAACTTTTCTCCTGATTGATATTAATTAAAATTTTCTTTAAGGATTCATCAAATAAAGTGTTTTCGTTTGTCACAGTAACGATAAACCAAGTCACCTTTGCATTAATAAAGAAATTTGCCATTTTCCTAATAAAGGGATTTTTGACATTTGAACCACTAACACAAAAGTTCGAAAAAAAGACTGAAATAACAGTTTTCTTTAAAATTTTATTGGGTAACTTAAACAATTAATAATCCGTGTTTCTACCGCGAACACTAACAACACAAGAACATCGGTTTGGCATACTCAAAATGAGTTCATCCAAATCACGCTGTGGAATGGCCGCCCATGTTCGTTGCAACAACAAAAAAAGGTCTTCTTGCGACTGGATACCCTCCATATTCGGCAGAGCTCTTCTCTGTAGCATATCCCATGCATGCTCAATCGGATTCAAGTCTGGCGACTGAGCAGGCCAGGGCAGGACATTGATGTTAGCTGCGGCGAGAGTCTGTCTTACAACTCTTGCGGTGTGCGGTCGTGCATTATCATGCATTAACTGAAATAAGGGACCGATTTGCACTTGTAGAGGAACGATGACGTCTGATACAATCGTCTCAGCATAAATTTGAGCGTTGAGGTTGCCTCTGATCCAAATCAACTCAGTTCTTCCGCCGATCCAAATACCCGCCCATACCATGATGGTTCCACCACTGGTGGACTTCCTGGCAGGATTTTAATCGCTGTTGGCGTCCAGGGGTTCTCCAGTGTCGTATACGTCTTGTATCCGGTCTCATACCAAAACGAGACTCATCAGAAAAGCACACGAAACGCCATTGTTCTTCTGCCCAATTTCTGTGTTCAAGAGCCCATTGATATCGTATCCTACGATTGTGCATTGCTATAGGTGGTACCCGTAGCGGTCTTCGGGAATGAAGGTTCACTTCATGCAAGCGGTTTCTGACTGTTTGGTCGCTAATTAAGTTCCCTGAAGAGTGATGAAGCCTCACGGCTAACATCATGGCGGTTATTGTTGGAGCTCTTCGAGTTAAGATTTGAATGTATCGGTCTTGTCTCCGTGTGGTGCAGCGATACCGTCCTCCATGGCGCTCAGCCACGGTACCAGTGCTTCGGTAACGTGTCCAAAGTCGACTGATAACACTCTGACTTGTATTCAGAGCTAAAGCCACAGTACGTTGCCGGGAACCAGCTTCTATCATTCCCACGGCTCTGAGCATTTCTTCCCTGCTTAAATGACGTCGCCGCTCCATAATAACGTTGGTTTTAATCAGTAGTAGGGAAACAGTAGCACTAATAATGTCTTCAATGCGTTGTATGTTTTTATAGGGAAAATATTGACAGCTGATTTTCATCTTTTACTCGAATTTGATTCACAGTTCCTGATTCAAATTATGAAATGCACCAAAAAGGATCCATATAAATTTATAAAATCATAAATTTATTACAAAGCCACATCTCAATCTCAAGAAATCCACATAAAAATGCTTGATCCCTAGACACTTTTGATGTGTGTATTTTTAAGAGCTGCCTTCCAGAGCGGATTCACATTGTGAATGCAGAATCCACTTGCAACTGAAAAACATACACTGTCCTTTGGAGATTCTCAAGGTTCGATGTCGGGGTCAACATTATTTCTTACTTTCAGCATAACTGCAGTGCCTTTTATATAACAAGATTGCGGTGAGACCTACCCATAGTAGAATCATGGCAAAAAAAAAAAAAACACGTACCAGTTCCAACACACTGTTCGCTGACACATGGTCGAGGGCTCCGGTACTCAGTGAGCACCAGTACTGCTGTGTACACGGCCAGAGCTATCAGGGAGATACCCAGCGCGCCGATCAGGACTGATGAACATCTGACTGTGCGTTCTCTGGAAAAGAACAAAGGAATATTTTTAAAATAAAGTGCTTGTTGCTATACAGTCACGAGCACTAAAAGTGATTTTCATCTACTGTATTGATTTACGTTTTACGTTTTCACAAACAGTATTTTGGAAGCCATAATATTACGAAATAGGTCTTATCCCAATGTAGAAACCGTTATTTGACGAGAAAATCGCTTTAGAATTTTGCTAAGTGTATACATAATGATGCTCGTATCTGTACATGTTTGTTGCGATATAATAATAATACGATAAAACCGGACTCAACAGTGAAAATCAAAATTTCCCTTTTTATGATAGTCGATTTTATTTTATTTTCATAACATCATCCATTTCATTTTAACAACCTACCTGAAACTGCGCCCTAGTACCTGTACTGGGTAACTTGGGTCACTGTAACCACAGAAATGAACAAAAAAAACAGGATTTCTGCGGAAATCGAATTTTTGGTTTTAGTATCAGTAGATCAGGACTCTCCAGGAATTCAGTAGTTTTTTATTTATGTGTAATATTCAAAACTTTAAAAATGTTGGCACATATTACAAAGTAAGATCACTTTCACCACTTGATAGATAATGCATAGTACAGAGTTTCCTATATTTTAGATTCGTATCAGACACGCGACGTGACTTATGTAATTGTGTTCTGAAATATTTTGATGGAAAAGACGCCATTTCTGTGCGTCTGTCTGTCTAAAAGCAGGTAAAATAACAAAAAAAATATCGATGAAAATAAATGATTTTGGGTGTTTAACTATTAATTAATTATTTTTGGTAACTTATCCAAGGGATGGATCAAAAGCGTAACAAACGAGGGCCTGGGAACCGTGTGTTTTATATCTGACTTTCTGAGAACTGCTCAGGCAGGCGGAGAACTGCTCTGTAGGCTCCCGTTATGCAGGGTGATTTTTTCAAGTGGGCGTGGATGGCCAAATCCGAAACTGTGAGGAATATCAAAAAATACTCAAGGAGTCTCGAGCCCGATTTTGATGAAAACTAAAACTGCATCATTGGATTTTTGAATAATTAATATTTCGGGCCAGGAATCGAACCTGTTAGTTTTGTAGAAAAACAAGCACTGTATTATTAGACCATTCGATAACGTCGCCATTAACAATCAAATTCTGTAAAGTAATCACACACACACACACTGGAAACCCAGATTCCCACTTACATATACGGAAGCGTACATGTGTGTGGGTCAGTATATGTGTACAGAAACCCGTCGTTCAACACTATTTATTATGATAAAATTATTATATTAAATATAATATCACGAGTCTGCTCCTTAATGCAATTTCTCCTGCTTGCGTTTAGTGATTGTAAAAACCACGAGTGCTGACTGCTGTCTCATTTCCGTTAGTACTGCAATCTGCATGAAAATTTCACCATCACTAAGTGCCGACTTATTATGTAGAGAATTGTCATAAACTGTGTAAGATTATTTAAATAGGAAGAAATAATGGTGTGCTATAATTAATAAATGGTTTTTGATGTTGTATTACACATTTAGAAATTGAATTATATATTTATAATGTACAGTAAGAAACAAATGATATAATAATATTCGGCAGATAACATAACATAAACAACACGCTTGTAATCTCCGAAAAGTTAGGCAGAGCAATAGCTTACCCACATTTCGCTAGTTAGGTTTGATTCCCATGATATAGAGGACGAGCCTATTGCCATAAACCGGGCAGAAGTCCCGAGTTTCGTTTGAAATTCCTGATGGAAAATTCAATACCAATTGGTCGGGTCTAGGATTCGAACCAGGACCTTATGCGCAGCAGTAGGGTTTGCGACCGCTAGACTAACGAGACAGAAAATTTCTATTTAAAGATAGTTTGTGTAATTATTATACGTTCAACTTTGCAGCATACCTGCTGCCTCCTACCGGAGGGTCTTTATGCTGATAGATACGCTTTTCATTGAATGTCAAATTTTCCCAATCAACCTTGAACCTAAAATTTGACCGATAAAATTGAAAATCTATTAAGTAAAGAAATTTGACACATTGATGCTTGATGTGCATCTGTACACCATAAGATAACACAAATAGGAACATAAAGGGAACTAACTAGTTTTACAACATTAAGTTTGCCAGTTATCGAAAGCTATAATCAATTTCCCTGTTAAATTTCTTTCCCTCACGAAGTCAGAATATAACATGAGAACTATGTAAGTGTGCCACACAAGCGTGACGAGTGTCGAGTATACATATAATTAATCTATAATCTAGATCTTATCTATACTATTCACAACACACAGCAAGATTGCACGTAGTTCAGAAATCGAAACTGAATTCAGCGAACCGTGGACACGTCACATTAACATTCACACTTTTTTATTACGACTTCTTCGGAAACTCATTGACACAATACATGAGATCAATCTTGCGGTATATTACTTTGTAACCCCAGCCAATAGTGCAGCTCTCTGACTTAAGTAAGGCAGATGGTCCCTCGTGTACGAAAATGGCTTTGGCCAGCTATGGGAAAAGAAAGAAAAAAATGTATAAATGTCCCATTTACTTGAACATAAAAGATAATTTGTCAGTCACCAAAATCTGTAGTACTTCGCCTGATTGTCCAAAGAAGATTTTTGTCTGTGGAAACCCCTAAAAAAACAGAAAATTAAAATCCATAGACGAAGTAAAGGATGTACTTATTATAGAGATTATTGAACTAGAGATGATTCCTTTCACTGGAGTCTTTCTCAGCTAACTAACGACCACTACGTAAACATTTCTAATTTAACACCGCCCGGCCCGCGCCCGGCGCCCGCGGACTTCAGATACATTTTTATTAGCTCCACCGAGGCCGGGCTCGGGTTCAATCAGATCCAGTCCCTTCGCTGTCCTCCCCAGCGACGCCCTAAGCCGAGGCTCGTAGCCCACAGGGGGTGCCCTTAGCGAGTGGTCGCTTAGTTTTTATGTATAATTTTAAGCCCCTGACTGGAGGCCTTAGACTCATTTTTAAGGCATCCACAGGATTTGCCCGGTTAAGCAATAGCCAGCCTCAGAGGCTGAACTGCGAGATGCCAGTTCAAAAAAAAAAAAAAAACGTCTCGGTATGGTAAAAATATAATTGATCTTAGGTTTACATTTTGGAACGCAACTAAATGAATATGAACATTAAATATTAAATTAAACTTTACCAACAAGTTTGTAAACTACAAGTTACAAGTTTGTGACTGCTTCATTCACTAACAGACACGGACAGCCTAAATATTTCGTCTAGAAACAAGCATAAAATTGTACACGAGGGTTTCTCTTATAACGAAAACCGACTTCTAAAAAAACACTAGAAAAGTCTAAAATAACTTTACTTTCGGAAGTCGGTGTCTTTGTTTGTATCTTTTTTGCCACCGACTTCCGAAAGTCAAGTTATTTTAGACTTTTTTAGTGTTTTTTTAGAAGTCGGTTTTGTTTTCGCAAGAAAGTTTTATTTTATTTTACCCTTTTTAGTTGTAGTATACCACACAAATTCTTTTCATGAATTAGTTTTTACATTGTAACTAGAAGTTAGTTAAAGTACTCGTCAAGACGAATCATACGAGCCCAAACTCGATGAGGTTTTGTCGTTTTATAACGGTGTTCCTATGGCCACCGTCCAGCTCCATCATCAGACACTAGATACCATTTAGGACCAAAGTACTCGTCAAGACGAATCATACGAGCCCAAACTCGATGGGATTGTGTCATTTTATTACGGACTACCTGTGACTACCTTCCAGCTCCATCGCCAGACCCACCCAGGGTCTGAAGATGGAGCTGCCACCATCTAGAGACAAAGTACTCGATGGGGTTATGTCGTTTTAATGGAGTTCCTATGGCCACCTTCCAGCTCCATCATCAGATCCTGGTTACCATTTAGGGCTACAGTACTTGTCAAGACAAATCGAACGAGTCCAAACTCGACGGCGTTGCGTCGTTTTATTACAGAGTTCGTATGGCCACCTTCCAGCTCCATCATCAGATCAGCCCCATGTCATCATAATATTGCATTGTCTCGCGATATACACATGCGTGCCAAATTTCAACTCAATTAGAAATCGGGAAGTGTGTCAAATTTAACTAGCAAGTATCACGCGACGTCGCGTGATGTGACAATTAACGTGAGGAAAACAACCAAATTCCTAAACCGATTTTGATGAAATTTCTATGGGACCAATCGGGAAGCATATCCTTTCAGATGAAAAAAGAATTTTTCAAATCTGTCTACAAAAGACCAAAAGACGGAGTTCTGAGGTAACAAAGATTAAAAAAAAAAATACAACCGAATTGAGAACCTCCTCCTTTTTGAAGAAAGTCGGTTAAAAATGACAATGTGGTAATATTTTTGAAAATTCATTCTGTAAACTTAATAAAGGATGGTTTGACGACATTAATAACAAACTACCGTATGATTTCGTCATATGTCCGTATGTTTTCCAATGGGCTAAGAAATACATAAAATTTAACTCCACCTGCAATTTGCGAACTCTGTAAACCAAGTATAAACGGCGTCGTCGGCACTCGATACTCTTCCGGCACGCCCGCAGGCGCGGAACTCTCAACATATGTATAACAATTGCCATCGCGCATCGGAACGGTTTCACTTTCCTCCTCAATCAGCACCGAGTGAAGTGAGCGAGGAGGGAAGTTCTAGCAAATGGGACAATTGATACTTTGTAGTGTGTAGGTAATCATGGAGGAGACAATGAATGACGTGTCTATGTTTCTTTGTTCTTTCCGAAGATTAAGTGTTTGGCTACATTTGATACATGTAAGAAATGGTATGTCAATTTTAAATGGTATTGGAACAGTTTTTTTAATCAAACCAAGAATTAAACCTTCGCTAATTGATAATTGTGTATGAGAAGATTATGTCAAATATCGACTTAAATATACTTACAATACATTGTAATTGTACCAAGCTAAAAAGTAAAAGCAGAGAAAAGTTGTGACTTTCTTCTAATTGTCTTCTACTATCGCAACGAAATTATAATATGCTCAGACTTTCAGAAGCACTTAAAAGTTTTCATTCATCGAGACATGCGAAAAACTGACCGAACATAATGACAACAAATAATAAGCTAATCTATGCTAATTAGTTAGCCCACTGTAACGCCCACTTGAACGGAACAGTTATCTTGTAAACAATAGAAGTTAACACAGTCGTGACATAGACCTCTTATAGACAACAACATACAGACTTAATGTTTGGTTTACATGAATCTGAATCACGTTGAGACTTTCCATATAGAGCTTAAATTCAGAATGATTCTAAGTGGTCTATCGAAAGTAAAGCGCTGGCGTTTTCTGTACTAAACTGTTTGATATTATTAAACTTGTTTTATTGAACAGTTTAATTTTAATTCTTTCCGGAGACCCCCTTCCATGGCTCAAGGTGCTGTCAAACCGAATGGACCGGGCAGCGGACTGCCTGGGGACTTTGACAGATATTTCAGTACATTGTCTATGGCAAATGCATATACCCAGCAATGGGTGATTCCGGGAATCCGGGCTGATATGATGATGATGATGTCTATCAAAGTCCACTTCCAGTCCGCCCGGTCCAGTCTCCAGTCGGATCGGTTTTAACGCACATTTTACCACACAGAATTTCCACAAAAAAAAGTAAAGGAATACAAAGCCAAAAATTTCAGTTTTATAACTTTTCCTCAAAACTTCGCCTCACTCACTCACGCAATATCTATATAGCTGAAATTCCTCCGCATAATATCCTCAGCAAAAATGTCCACTATGTGCAAAATAAATATATTTACGAGCATTGTCTGTCGACGTTGAAGCAAGGCATTGACATTATTGACTTGTAAAAAAATAAAAGTTAACGGTAAAACCTCCGTGCTTTCCGCCCTGGTTAGGTTATTAGGTATTCTGCTCATGTCCTACGAGACAACGTCGCGAAGATTTACAGTTTGGTCAAAATCGTGAGTAAGCCTTCATGTAGCCGCAAAGTGATAGACGTTATTTTTGGTTTTTTGGTGACCATAAAGGTAAAAGTGATTGATGGTTTTTTAGGCATGGTGACACATGTAGTCAGTTACTTCGAAACTGCACTGTTAGTCACTTTTTTCATGTAGTTAAAGAATTTTCCTACAACTTGTACTTGATTATTCTCTTCCTCGTCAGAACACGTTAGATAGATTACGCAACTAGTCCCTCAAACAGGTTCTTTTAAACTCTAGTAATTTTTTTAACCACCTATTACAAGGTAATTATTTATTTTTAGGTACATAATGCTCAACAGTGTTACTGATTTAAAGCCTTAATAATTTTACTTGATAACTATCTGGCATTGACTGCAGTTCGAGAAACGGTAATTTATTTCCGATTTGTTTACAAACATTAGAAAACTAATTTATTAAAAGAAAAATCAAGCGTCGACCGCTAGCTAACGCAATTGGTCTATAAAATTCCCACTGCGGTGATATAGGCCTCTTCTTTGTAAGAGGGAGTCGACCATAATACATCAAGCGGGACCGCGGGTTGATTGATGGATGTCCCAACCATTTTCTTAGAATTTTCGATTCTCGGACATGCCGGTTTCCTTACGATGTTTTCCTTCACCGTTTTGAGAGCAATGGTGACGAAATCATGAATACTAAGTAAAGTGCTATCTAGCGCAGGACCGTGGCAATTGGCACAAATAAAGCGAGGCAAGCGAGGAGTGAAAGTGCCAGATTGAATCCATGACTGCTCTGTACTTCTAAATATACTAAATCCAACCACAGCATGTCTCACTAACCACGCAAGTTTAGGGAATGACAGTGTCATCGTGATATCAAAGGAAAACTGATATCATCTAATAATTCTCGGACAAGACAATAAAAGCTTGGTATTTCCAAGCGATGCATTGTCGTGTGACACATTAAGTGAAGCGCTTTTCCGGTTTATTGTGAGGACATCGATGACGGACTTTTGTTAGGTAGTTAGTAATATATTCGTACATAATACTTATTGAACAAAACTCTGTCATTGTTATTTATGCGATTAGTTTTCTCACACAAACAAATCTAACTAATATTTTAAATGCGAAAGTTGATGAAGATGTTTGTTATTCCTTCAAGCGAAAACGACTGAACGGAATTGGATGAAATTTGGTTAAGGCTTGAAATTTCGCGCTTTTTATCCCGGTAGTACGATACCGTGGGACAGTGTCCGACATTCACGCGGGCGAAGCCGCGGACATAAGCTAGTTTTATACTTACTATAGATGAAACAATGACAAAACATAAACTGCTTGTAAGAGCCAACTGGGCATTGCACGCTCATCTAGTGCTAGTACCTAATGTGTCAAAATTTGTAATTTTATGTTGGTTCGCTTCAAGGCGTGCTTGGGACATGGGTCATATATTTTTGTATAACATTTATTCTGATAGCCTCGCTATAATAGATACTCGTCTAAAATCTCTAATTTTGCACCAATATATTGTGGATTTTCATTTCGCAGTAACTAGAATTAAACAATCTGACTCTTCTCTCGAATAACAAGAAATTAAGAGTGAAAACAAAAATGAGGTTTATCCTTTTGTTTGTTTTTCAGGTCATGAACACATCATTGGCAGTGCAGATTGACATTGCGAGAACCATGCCGTGTTCTTCCCCATTATATCATTCATACATAATCTTCTGTAATCATAATATTATTGCCAAGTTCATCAATACAAGCTTACCTAGGCCATTGTAATTTCAGTAACATCATTGCTAGAATAAATAGTCTAAATAGTCAAGAGAGATGCAACAACAGTTTTTACATACATACATAAACTCACGACATTTCTCATAGGGTAAGCAGAAATAATAGAACGCCAGCAATACCCTCCTCCTCCTTATAAACTCCTTTTGATTCCTTTACGTTTATATACGAAATTACGAGAAAATCGCTATTGAATTTATAGCGCAGTGTCATATGTATAGCGCTCGTGACTGAACACGGTCATCACACATGCCCCGTTGCAAGTCCTACGCACCATACCTTTCTGAAAAACATCACCAATAACTCAATGTACGGTGAACAGTTTTTACATGAAAAATTATTTAATTACTGAATCAGCTGCAAATAACGTTAATCTATTAATAGTGACCGCATGACACAGTACAGTTTCCATTGATCCATTGTGTTTGTGTTGTACACGCGATTTGCATAACTATGGGACGAAACAAATGCCGAATGTGTGTGGACAGTCGGACGCCATATTGAACACTTTCTAGTGAACTGTCTGCGTTAGTTCCGGTGCGAAGAAAAATTAAAATATCTGCCTCGTTCGGGTTAATAGGCGAACTTTGTTGAGTAAGTAATTATTTAGTAAGCAGTTAAAGCGATTCTGAAACATTTCTCCGACATTCGTTTCGCCGTTGATCGGTTCACCGACAGAACGATTCACTTTTCATTTTTTCTCCGACAGAATTTTTCAATGACGAACGATTCGCCGACAGAGCGATTCACTTTTCATTTTTTCTCCGACAGAACTTTTCAATGACGAACGATTCGCCGACAGAACGATTCACTTTTGAAAATTACATCGACAGAACCTTTCACCGGCGAGCGATTCGCCGACACAACTGTTCATCTGCCCCTGGGTATAAAACATAGGTATTTGAAATGTAGACCTGTTTCCGTTTATTGTTTTAAAGAAACACACAAATACACACAAAATACAATCAATAATACAATATAATACTAATACATAAAATTAAACTTTGCACTCATAGTCATTCCGAAGGATTTTATAATTTCCGGCTAGCTTATCATTTAATTGCATATAATTCTAAATTAAATGCACAATGCAGGCTAGTATTATTGAGGTAATGATAGACATACATACTTGATATTAATTTCTAAACGAAAACAATTAAATATGAAAATGAGGGTAGTCTTCAGTTTTTTACCTGTCAACGTCCCTCATTACGTTGTTATGTCTGCCCGGAATTAATTTCCAACGTGTTAATGAAAAGGTTTAGATTTGTTGTTAAAAAATGAGTGATTGTGTAATGTTAAAGTCAAAACGCGGTAAAGATATATTGATTCACGAAGGATATTCATATCATCTAAATAGAATACGAAATACGAAGTTCCACTGGCGGTGTACGAGAAAAGATTCTACCCGGTGCAATGTTGCTATCACTTCAACAGTGTCTACGAATAGTTCTCATATTGTTATTTCGAAAAATTTTAAACATGTTCATTTGCCGGATCCCGATAAGCAGATTGAATTAACTGTAAAAGCTAACATCAAACAAAAAGCCCACCATTCAATGGATTCAATGGATCCAGTATTTGCCCACAAAATGAGACATATTGCTGCACTGGCATTTTTAGAGCCAATAGAAATTCCCGATGCACTTGATATAATAAAAACGAAATTATACCTGATGAAGCTAAGAGAGTGATGCGATGGTTTGAAAAATATTATGTCAGTGGATCAGCGATAATTAAAAAATCCATTAGCTCCAAAATTACAGTAAAGCGAAGTCCGCCAATATTTCCTCCAAGGATGTGGTCAGTACACGACAGCCAACTTTCACATGTACCATTATCACAAAATGCGCTGGAGTCGTGGCACAATAGGTGGAATACCTTATTAGGCCGGCGAAAATGGAACATTTTCAAAACAATAGTGGAGTTCCAGAAGGAACAAAAGCACACAGAATGCACTATCGAACTCATTAATTCGTCGGAGCCAACGCTTAAGAGAAAAATATCAAAATATCAAGAGAGGATTACTCAGCATTTGTCAGAAAAGGATGATATGGACAAAAAAACCTACTTAAGTGGCTGGGCTCATATTTCTCATTTATGTAATACAAAATAAGTATCCTATGAAGTTTATAATTGTTTTTGTTAATCATAGTTGATTTGTTATGTTTTTGTTTTGGTTTTAATCATGTTGGTTAGCTATTTGTTAATAATAAAAATTATTTTCCTTTGCAAATATATTTCAGTTCCCCTTACAAAACGTATGTATAACCATAACATGTACGATACATGTATTGACGTTGAAGCAAATACGTTTTTGTCACTTTTTTGGTTAGTTTTGTTCAAGTTTTGCATAAATCTTTAAGTTTCGTCTTCAAACTTGATTCAGGCGTAAACAACAAACGGAAACAGGTCTACATGTCGAATACCTATGTTTTATACCCAGGGGCAGATGAACAGTTGTGTCGGCGAATCGCTCGCCGGTGAAAGGTTCTGTCGATGTAATTTTCAAAAGTGAATCGTTCTGTCGGCGAATCGTTCGTCATTGAAAAGTTCTGTCGGAGAAAAAATGAAAAGTGAATCGTTCTGTCCGCGAATCGTTCATCATTGAAAAGTTCTGTCGGAGAAAAAATGAAAAGTGAATCGTTCTGTCGGTGAACCGATCAACGGCGAAACGAATGTCGGAGAAATGTTTCAGAATCAGTTAAAGCTTTTGTTAAGATTTGAGTATAGAAAGAGTGTTCTAGTTCTTATGGTGTAAACTTTCTATTTAAATCTCCATTTCAACTATTCTATAGCTGAAAACAAGACTTTCACAGAAAGCATTCGCATCTTTAGCATTCTATACTAGGCAAACTATAAGGTGGAACCTTGCGGATGTCGAGGTGGGCTGGTTGGAGTAACGGCCACCATGGCTCGAGCACGCACAACGGTCCACGTTAGGGACTAAGTGCGGAAACCAAACCCTTAACATAGATTATAAGGTGGAACACTACATTTGGGAACTGATTAAGAATAAATAATTTGAACAAGCCAAAGTGAAATCGAGTACTTAGCCCGGAAATATACGAGTAGGATATAGATTAATTGTTACTAAACTACAGGTAACTTTCATTAGCTTCCGTCTCAATGTTATCTAAATAAATGTGGCTACCAGTAATTAAGATTAGTCGCTGATTGTCCTTTAAGTATGGGTAGACTTATTATTAATTTCCTGGCTGGGTTATATTATTTTTCATGAGTACCTATTTATACTTTTACTTATGGTTTTTTTTCCGTAGTGGCATAGTTTTGTTTTGAAACATTTTCACGCGTTAATTAATCGTGTGTCGATGTATCCTATACGACTATTCAGGTACGGACATTATCTTAGTATGATGACCATGATGATGAGGACTTATAAGGACCACGCGGATTAGCGCCTCAGATGGCATTTTAAGTTTTTTTTTTGGAAATTTCCAGTCCAAACGTGCTTTTTGTACGTATCGGCTCATGTTTATGAAAATGATTCACGTAAAATGTGTTAGGGAAACGAATTTTGATGGGACTTTCACAGAGACCCTTTCACCGCTGCAATGCTGTAGCTATTATATTTATTGTTGTTTAAGCTCTCAAAATACGAAAACTGTTACACTAAAAAATTGTCTGTTAAAACCATCACAAAATTTTCAAGCACTAACTCACAATATCATATAAGGAAGTATTCCTCCCAATTCAACGTGCCTGTAATATCAAGGGCGACGATGCAGTCCACCATCAAAGCACCAATTCAAACTTCCATAAACCAAAACCAAGCAAGCTCATCATAACCACCTCATCGGAAGCCTCAACACCTGATCATTAATAGAAAGCCAATTACGTGCACATTTAAGCCACCTAATGGCACATAACACCGCTTCCTAAACACTGGCAAGTGGCAATACTGGCAGTTCAAGGCGGTTCAATGCCACGTGGACCTGCGCGCGCGCTGATATAATGTAATTAAGGCGAGGCACGTCCGAGGCTTTCCATTGGCAGAGAAGGGTTAAGGTGGAAGAGGTTAGCGAACTTGGTGGGTATGTTAAGGTTCTTTTAGATGGTAGATTGTAGCGGTTATTTTAGTTTTTAGTCTGGTGTGGTTGTATTTTTTTAAATAAATTTATTTATTTATGGACTATGGAAGACTTAAGCTAAACAGAATAAAAAATAGTGAGTGAAACTGACAGCCAATTACAAGTCTTATAAAAAAAGCAAATAATATCATTACATCACGCCTGTAATCTCCGAAGGGTAAGGTAGATGCCAATAGGCTCGTCTTAGACAACTTACGAAATGTGAAATATTTTTAAAGAAAGAAACCGTTTATAACACATCGGGTTTTTGAAAGACACGTAAAGAGTAAAAGAGGCAATTCTATTTTTTTTTACTAGGTTTTTTTTGTCCCACTGCTGGGCAAAGGCCTTCTCATATCCTTCCAGGTACTCTTCCCCTGCGTCACCTCGAACTAGCCTTCGTGATGCGCGTCCACATCATCTCGCAAAGATGTATGTTACGGCTAAAGATGGGGGTGAACATAAACTTAGCCGGGTAAACTTAAGATAACCTAACGTAACCTAAGTTTAGCCGGCTAATCATAAGTTAATGTTCACACTCATCTTTAGCCGTAACATATACAAAGCCAAAAACATTACCAAAAATTGTTGTAGATACGCTTTTTTAAACCAGTGTGTATTTCGAGATCGTTAAGGAATTTTCATTTCCCTTTAAACTTTGTGGTCTTATGAAAATCAATTTCAAAATAATTAACTCTGAATCGAAGCCGCTGATTTACTTGGCCCCATGCTTTTTCTATACCGCCAGCACTCATTACTTGCGTCCTCCTCATGGGGTCAAACGCTCGCGCTCTATCCTAATGAACCGTATCGTTGTGAGTTCACTGCGTTGACTATAATAGCTCCGAAAATGGATGTCACTTTCGCTTTTAATTGTTGTGTGTGACAAGCGATAAGCTTTCTTCTAGGGTAGTACGTAATACATTTGATGTATTATGCATTTGATAGTCGTAGTTCGTGTTAGTTATTAAATCTAGTAAGTGGTGAGCGGGGGTTTTGGGGACTGTCTGTAATTTTGACGCTCAAAAAGTTTTAATTCTCAAACTTTGCATAAATGACTTTAGGTTTTGATTTGACACATAGCAAAAGCAATCTAACAAAGTGAGAATCTTATACTAAAAGGAGTGGCCTTCTTTTGAAGGGGGAAACACACACATGATCACGCCTATATTCCCCAAAGGTACACTCACACTCCGGGGCTGCGGTACTGTTCGAAAGAGATACCGTGGCCCCGGAACACACATACGGGTTTTAGTCAGCAAAAGTCTGACACTCCCTCCTGCTCAGCCCAGAGCGGGAAGAGTTATTTGATGATTTCCCATCCGGAAAAAAAGGTACACCCACAACTCACACTGTGCCAGCAATATTTGGAAGTATATGCTAAAATTCGGTCTACATACACATATCATACATATTTACAGGTCTACATATTTTCAGACCAAATTATAATTATAAACATACAGGGTTAGTTTCCAAAGACCAGCCAAAATCTCAGATATGATGCAGTACATAATTTTGAACCACCTCACATATAAATTTTTCATCGGTTATTAAAAAAAACTGCTGCTCCATACATTTTGACCCTGTAGGTATTGCACTCTTGAAGGAAACAGCAGATTTTTTGTTATTAATCGATGAAAAATTTCTATGCGTAATTTTAATGATGTACTGCATCATATCGGAGAATTTGGCTGGTCTTTGAAACTAAGCCTAGCTATAAGCTATAGTATACAGGATGAAAAGAAAGTGTAGGTATTGCAATTTTGTAAGAAAAACCTGTTTTTTTTTAAATAACCGATGGCATTTTTTAAGTTGGGGGGATCAGAATGATGTACTGAATGCGTGGTAAACGTTTTCCCATCGGTATCCCTTCCACCTTGTATAGTTTCCTCTGTCAACACACCTGTCACAAGTCAAGAAAATTTCCAATTAAAAATTGCTAAGGTACCTTTGTGCTATATTCTATCTGTAAGGCCTTTACTAAGTATTTTATGTGTACTTATAAATACTACAGGAAAATACGAAAATTCAATCATATAATTTGCGAAATTCACTACCAACAACGCCAGCGGTCACAAATAATAGTAGTGAAAACGAGATTAAAAATAACACAATAGAAATAGTTTGACCAGCCGGTAAACCTCAAACCACAACAAAAAATATGTTCGCAGAGATATCGTTGACGAAGCATGGATGTCAAGGCTCAAGGCAAACAAAACGAGACCCTATCTAATGCACTATCAGTACAGTAAGCCAGTGGACACGAAGAGATGGCAGATTGGGATTTTTTGTGTGCATGTGTAGGTATCAACGTGAATCATCGCATTGTGCATACAGCTTACGACACAAGTACTTTTGTTTTTATGTTAGAGAGTTCTGGGTTATGAGGTTAAAACCTAAACGAACGTTATAATTGTAGACGAACAAAAAGCATTTTGATTTTCCTAAGCCATATTTGTTAAAAGCCAATAATAATAGACTGCAGTTTACAGAATTTATTAGCTTAAAATGGTGAAGAAATATATGTACAAGATCCAACATACATCCCACCATAATCTGCGAAGTGTTACGTAGACGTGAAACTGACTTAGATTATTGATGTAACTTTGCTGTTTTAATTTAATTTTATCATATTGACCTATTAAACTCTTGCACGAAAACAAGACCATTTCATGATCAAATCAATCAATCAATTAGACTTGCAATTACAAATATTGATTAATAACTCAATACTTTTAACCTAGAACTTGCCAATAAATCATTTGTTTTAAAACAAAGATGCATCACATGACGCCAATCATTATAACTTATTTTCCTAATTATCAGATTAGTAACTATTCGTGATTTATTATCTGTTACGTAATCAGGTTAACAATAATACAATAGATGGAAATCTATTGGGGCAATTGCTTAATAAATTGTGCAATTACTTGAACGAAATCGAGTGAATATAAATTGGTGGCAAAATACTTAAATATGACCTAGGTACAGATGATGATGACCTAGGTACAGAAATTTAGTTATTATTTTATTATTCTTTATAATATTAATGACCTTGCTTTTGGTAAAGCAAATTGTGTGGATGAACATAGATCCAGTTTCTATCATAGGTCTTAGTTACATTTTCGTGACTACCAGTAGGTATGCACACGGATAGGTTTTATTTACCTGGTCAATCTGAGACGAAACACACGTGAGTCGTGACGCGTCAAAATGATTATATAGGGAGAGGCAATTTGCTAGTTAGTGGAAGCAATCGGCGCAATCGAATTTCGTCCCGAGTCCCTCGCAATTTTACTCAACTTCTTTGACGAACGAGTGTGTGATTATTGTTTTCATAGAACCCGGTTGAATCTGTCTATGTAACCAGTCTTACCCTAGCGTTAAATGCCACGAAAGATTAATATGTTCCCTTTAATAACCACGCTTTATTAGACAAAACATACTAGTGTCTGTATATATGTACATATAACTGTACCTATCTGTACCCAATGAGTTACTTACTAGACATACTTTTATGAATGAAACCACGTTTATGCGAGTAATCTTTGCGTGAGCTGTCACTATTCATTATTCTAAGCCAGTAGATTCAATTGAGGCAAACGCTATGATTTCCTGCCCGTGAGTGATCCTCTGGCCACAAATTACGTTTAACTTTGTACGTGACTTTGAACTATATTCAGCTTCACAACTATAAATGACGAGTGAAAAGACTTTTACAACAGTTACAAGTCAACATAATGAAATCCTGGTTTGATTGGTTGAATCCGAGGAGATGTCGTAAGGAAATTTTCTTCGAAATTTTCAAGAAAATGTCAGTGTTCTAGGGACATTATCTTCTATAACAGAATATAACATCACGCTTGTAATCCCCGAAGGGTAAGGCAGAGGTGTGCTTATAGTACACCCACTTTTCGCCAGTATTTTAAAGTCCTACAGTCCTGGACACAGATCCAGACTCCGTGGCTGCTACTTACAAAATCCTGATGGAAAACCCCAATAACACTA
The DNA here is from genome assembly GCA_947578425.1 of Eugnorisma glareosa. Taxonomy (NCBI): domain Eukaryota; kingdom Metazoa; phylum Arthropoda; class Insecta; order Lepidoptera; family Noctuidae; genus Eugnorisma; species Eugnorisma glareosa. The sequence goes on from OX387970.1 coordinate 1,614,717, forward strand.
TCACTATCTTCTATACTTTAACATTATTCAAAGTTTGATTATGTTGAATAACTTTATCATGCTATAGATAAAGTAAATTAAAAGCAATAGATTTGGAAATCATTATAATAGGACCCACACATATAGTCGTTTGTGATTTCCATCGTGACATTGTCGATGTATGTATGAAGTCATTCTCATTTTTAGAAAATATGAGTGGATGTTTTGGAATCATTGTCAAGGAAAAATTACCGAGGGAAATCCTAGAAATAAAAAATGGAATGCCTATCGTTTTATCCTTAAAACAGATTCGGTATAATAGACTGCTTGTATTGTAATATTTGTACGATATCGCTGAAGTATTGTTTAGTTTGTTTAAGTTGTATTCTGATTGATGGTGACATATTTACAGGGGTAGGCAGTAACTACAGAACGCCGTCTGCTATGATCCTTACACACCACTTTTTTTCGTCCACGTTCATACATGAGGAATCGCACATCGATTGCGAGACACTGTCAATTTTCAGGAAAAAACTTCCTTCACATACCGCTGTATTTTTTCATCAAAGATCCCAATATCAACAAAAACTTTTTGCGTTACTTAGGTAGCTATTTATTGAGTACTTTAGTACCAAATTACTGAGAAAAGTACCGTTTATTACCGCCCATATTAACCAACTATTTACCAACACATCACACACAAACTTAATCATCCTCAAATCCGCATAATTTCCACCAGAACAATATGCAATTAGTATCTGCCGAATACGGAAGTGTTGAGAATTGATGCTCAATTCTTTGTACCATCCCACAACAAAGGGTATAAAACTGAATATTACAATAAACATAATTATCCGAAGCTTTCTTTGTTAACTGACTTATAGGTTGTTATAAGGAGGAAGGGCAGAAGACAATGTGTCGTTCCATTCTACGCATACATAAACGCTTTGTCATCATTACTTAGTACCTAATTGAATGTTAATTATGCGATTTGTTTGCAATGAAAAGGCATTTTCTATCAATGTGTGAAGCTGTGGTGACTATCTTAGTCTGTTGTTAAGGAAATGTGTTGTATTGACAACATTTAATGGCTATAAAATAGGATAGTTTACTGCAGAAGATATAGGCGTCAATGTTGGTATGAGGTGATTAATAGCAGATAAGAAACAACAGTTAAGCAAGAATCAATAGTTTACTAACACTTCCTGCTGATAAAATGGTTATTTGTAGCTATAAAATTATGTATCCTGATAGGTGTTATCAGTTTGGGAACTCTTAGTATCTCAATCATCCTACTGATAGTATAACTACGAAAGATAGTACTTTTTCTCGTCTTAAAGACGTAACAGATTTCGATGAAAAGTGCACAGATAGAACATCTTGGTTAAAACATAGTTGGATGAAGACATGTGTGTGATAATCTCCAACCACTATGACGCGGGCAAAGCCACGGGCGAAAGCTAGTTGAAATAAAATTACAACTACTTGTACTAGCAATATCTGAAGAACAGTATGACTACTAAGCATATTATATAAGGATTGCCTCGTTGGTCTAGTGGTAGCAAGCGCGACTGCTGAGCATGAGGTCTTGAGTTCGATTCCCGGGTCATGCAAAGTGTTATTGTTTTTTTTCCATCAAAATTTCACAATAGCAGTCATGAAGTCTAGATTTGTGCCCGGTTGATATCAATAGGCTCGCCTCCCCTTACATGGGACTCGAACATAACTGGCAAAATGTGGGTGTACTTGTTAGGTATACCTCTGACATGGGTGTACTGGTTACGTATACCTCTGACTAACCCTTCGGAGACTACAAGGCGTGATGTAATGTTATTTTAGCACCAACATAGTTATGATAGGAGGACGTACTTACGTGAAAGGATAGCACAGTTCAGAACCTTATAAAATATGATGTAAAAAACGCGATTTATAATTACTAAACGATTTGTTCTTTAGTTTTAGCGCAAATGTACCAAACATTGTGTTTGCTGATTAATTAAACACAATGTTTGTGACCGTTTCTTTTTCTTTTTAAAGTTGACACTTAACACTTTGTAAAGCGGAAAATCACATTCAGATACACGTGAAGTTTATTAATTAATTATAGATTTATGATTTTAGATAGTGTCAAGACAATATCACTGACAATTATCACTTCGTCGCCTGCTCCGAAATGGTAAATAACTGTCTGTAGCGAGAAACCGTGTTCCATGCTTAGGACAATAAAACAAAGGCCTTTTCTTTTATTTTCGCTGTTATTTATAAATGGAAATTGATGGAATGTCAATAACTGCTAATGTTAAAACATCGCAACACGAGAATTTTATGAGTACCTCTTGAGATTCTAAGAATTAGGCCACCAAAATAACAGAATTTATATGCGATGTTCCACTTCATTATTTATTTTTAATTATTAGAGTATTACTGCATTAATCATGAATACTAAATACCTGAACCAATGACATGAAGTTTGGCGAGGGTTATTATAATGGAAAGATAAACAATTAGCATTCAATAACTTTTAGACACATCAAACCGCAATTCCAATTAAATTCAAAAACCCTAAAGAAGATTGATTAACAAAAAAGTTAATGTATTCAAAGTATACTGCGCACGTTTTATAGAATCGGAAAGTTCCATATTTTGTCCCATAAAAACAATGATTGATCGATGAAAATGAATAACAACACTTAAATGTGCACGAACTGTATGGATATAGATACGTTTGAAAAATTGAAAAAAAAAAGAATAAAATATAAATGAAGGAAAACCACAACTGGACAATCTTTTTCTGTTTCGATGACCAAATAAAACCTTAGGATTATCAGACGTCCTACGTTCACCTCTACAGTACTCTTTGGTCCTTTTGGCACTCAAGTGACATTGACAAGAGAGCGCTACTGATAAACATCTGTGAAAGATGGCGTCGCCCGTCGTTAGTTCCAATCTCGTCCACAAGTCAAAAGTATACAACTACACCATAATCATCTTCAAATACTCCATGGCCATCAAAAAAATCCATGAGATTTGAAACAAAAAACCATTGCGCATCTGAATGGCGGCCTTCTTTCAACTACGGAAGAGTTCAGAGGCCGCCTCTCGAGTGCAGCGAGATGTACGAGACTGATGACATAAGAAACTTAAATTATTTCTTATTTAATAGTATTGCATGGCTAATTGGGTATTAACAAGGTCCAGGTGAGTACTTAAGGTACACCTAGCCTAGTCAACCCGCGATCATAGCGCTTGCAACAGCGTCGAAATATCCCGAGCTCAAAATTATGAACAATCACGGAAGATGTCCCATAAGTGACAGTATACAGCGTGTAACAGAAAGGGTATAATCATATGGAATACTGTGGTACGGACCATCAAACTGAACAACTTTGTCTATGGGACCACCATCGAAATCGTAAAAAAATAATCAGCTGTCCTATACAAAATTTCAATACCTACTCAACCCAAATGTAGGGGACAGCTGATTAATTTTTTACGATTTCGATGGTGGTCCCATAGAGAAAGTTGTTCAGTTTGATGGTCCGTACCACAGTATTCCATATGATTATACCCTTTCTGTTACATGCTGTATAAGTTCACCTAGCCTATGCCCAGCAAGTCTGATGCTGGAAGCAGTCTCCTGATAAGGTTAAGTTAGGAAGCTTGACTATCTTTGTGAAGTCAAAAGTCTAATCCATAACATCACGCCTGTAATCTCCAAAGGGTTAGGCAGAGGTGTACCTTATTAGGAACGGGGTTGTACAATAGTACAATACCACTTTTGTTTAAGTCCCATGTATAAACGCCAACACATCAAGCTACAAGATACTGCCAAATTTTCCTAATCAACCTTGAACCTAATGCATAATGCTTTAGCGATAAAGTTGGGAATCTATTAAAGAAACTTGGCAGATTGTAGTATCTTGATGTGCTGCCGTCTGTACATAATAGGGTGCCTATTTTGAAATACGATTAAAGTTCATATTTTTGGATGATATTGAGTGAAATAGCCTAATCACATCTCGTTAGAGCAAGTGTCATTGACCCCAACTTTATTGCTCTGAACAACACAACTTCTTACATAACAACAATAGCATTAAATCAAAGCACGTAAATAAGTTATTGTCCATAAAAAAATGATATAAAAGCCTATAAAGTAACATTTTCGAGTCACGTGACCAACTGCCAAATCTCGTCGTGGAAAAGACATCAACGCGCTGGACTGAATTTTTACACGACTATTATGTGCTTCGCGGATATACTTCTCTGAAGTCTCATAAAACACTGTTTATATTATATTTTGCATATTTTCTAAATCTATACTAATATAATGAAGCTGACGATTTTGTTTGTTTGATAGTGCTACTCCCAGGAACGCCCGGATTTAAAAAAAATATTTTAGCATATCACGCTACAATCCTTGAATGGGTGGGTGAAACTGCAGGGTACAGCTTAATTTCCTTTGAATGATTGTTTAAACTTCCTTAATAATATACATAGATACTGCAAACTGTTATATAATTACAAGCATCCTTAATAATCTGTGGTTGAAAATGATCTACTACAGCATCCCATCAATCAACACAGACAGTCACCTCAAAGCACCATAAACCGACATACCAACGAAATAACATAGGAAATCAGTGAACACCATTGTGTTTCGTTACATAACAATAACATCGTTGATACAGTCACGAGCATCTACTTATCAATTAAATTAATAAAACAGTTATTTTTCATAAAAATAGGGGCTCGATAATACTAAGCTCGTGACGTTCGTCCGGTGCCAAAACATGGACACTCATGATAGTCGGGTTGGTCGACAAGTAAGCCATGTATGTCGAAAAACGGACGACCTGTAGTCTGCTATTGCAATAGTGTCAGAATGGTCTATAATTGATTTAATAAGGCCCCTAGCCCACGGCGTATTGAAGCTCGTTCGAAACTCGTTTGACGTGCGTACAAAGGGTAATTCGTCTGCGCGGGGCCTTATTAAATCAATGATAGACCATTCTGACACTATTGCAATAGCAGACTAAGGCCCCTGGAGTGAAGACCGCGTATCGGTAAGCATAACGTTGAACGCCCCGCAACTGGTGATCGGATATGGACAAATGATGGACAGACAAAGACTGAGGACAAAGTGTTACGGCGCAGCTTTGGAGAGGCCTATGTGTATATAAGCTTAGGTGATTGAAGGAATATTGTTGTTGGTGACTGTACAAGTCATAACAGTAACATCGGTCATACAAGTCGTACACATCAATCATCATACAGACGCACAAAGGCGAAGTGTTCGATGCAATTCATGCAATTGTATGCAATCTTAGTATTAACATAACGCTATGTCATGAGGTGTTGGGAGGTGTATGTCAGATGACAGATTTTTTGTTTTTAAATATCTGATGAGACGCTATTATTAAGGCTGTTTTTTTACTGCAAGATCATGCTTTGGCAATGACATGTTTTATAATTTTTTGCACATGCATCAACATTTCATCAATCACCATTCGTACTCGCAATATGTTAATACTAAATTAACTTGTCTTTCTGTCCTTTTCATGCCGAAACCACTGAACCGATACCGATAATTATGTAGGTACCTGAAGAACGAAATTGGCTACTTTTACACTGAATATTTTTTATTAAAATTTAATCAAAAAATCGTTTTAAAGTAACGATTTTATTAAGTACCGCTTTAAGTTTTTTAAAGCTGTTATAAAAACTGCAACTAAATCTAGATATACACACACGTTCGGGAACAGTACTGCTTTTGAAGGAATTTATATGATCTGTGTGACACGTGTAAGAAAGAATGTTTAAGTAATGTTACGGGCACACGTTTTTATGATAAGAGATAAGTTACCTAGAGGTAATTGTAGCTGTAGCTATGGTAAGCAAATCTAAGTTGTGGCAGTGAAATACTTACTAAATTAATGTATTTCTTAACTTGTTAAGTCAAAAGAAATATAAAAAAGACATAATTATAAATTCACTCAATATGTCACAAAACAATTATTACAATTACAAAACTTTTCCTTCAATTCAATACGATTTCAAGTCATTATTGTGCGGCGCTCAGCAATCAAAGTCCGCTTAAAGTATCGCATAATTACACGCAATATGGAACATTAAGATCCGCACATATTACTATACATATAGTCAACCACACAAGAAGTACCAATTTCACATTGACAGCACCTTTAAGTCGCAGCAGCAAGGATGGTTTTTCGTGGAGCAAATGACGTTGGGTTGACTGTATTTATTGTACTTACATGCTTATTATTGTACGCACTTTTGCTTTTGTCTTTCGTTGCGTGTCGAAATCATTCGTTTTGTCTCAACTCTTCTTCAGAAAATTCAGATGAGATTGCACAATGTAAATACAAAAGTATTAATATCAAATTAATTCTGAAGTGTCATACTTAGTTATTAATGCAACTGCGTGACAATGATATCGTGTTATTGTGCCAGTTACTTTAGCCTTGGAGCTCAAGTGGTTTGTTAGCAAAGTAAAGTAAGCTTCTGAAAGCTACAGCTGGCTGTTACCAATCAAAAAATGATCAAGGGATTGTTTTCATGATTTGCTCGCTTCTTCTCTGTCTTCAAGCCTTATTAGTCGGCTAGCTCATCGGAGTAAACATTTACAAGAACTTAAATAATAATCACTAGGTTTTGCCCGCTTTTGGCTTTGCTCGCGTTATTTTAGAATTTGACAGTCTAGCGGTGTGAAATATACTTTACGACCTAATCTCATACCTACCAAATAAATACATAAAATAATTCATAAAAATCGGTAGAGCCGTTTCGGAGGAGTGCGACCACAAACACCGTGGCACGAAATTTTTATAAGCATAAGCATAATCAGCCTATAATGTTCCCACTGCTGGCACACACGGCCTCCTCTCTATGAGAGGGAATGGGCTATAATCCAGGACGCGGGCCCAGTTGTCCCAGTTTTGGGCCCAGTGCGGGTACCAACCCACACTGGGCCCAAAACTGGGACAAAAATTCGAATCTTCCCAAAACTGGGATAAAAACTGAAATCTTGGTAGATGTCACATGTCTTAAAATTTTTGGTTCTAGGACATGCCGGTGTGCTCTCGATGTTTTTTTCACCGTTTTTGAGAGCAGTGGTGATGAAATAAATTACACAAAGTTATGCGCCTGCCTGGGTTCGAATCCACGACTTACTGTTCGTAAGTCGGTGCCGCCACCACTGGGCCACCGCTGCTCTAAAATTTTATATGCAAGATTATTTTATCCCTAATTCCTAAAGGGACTTTAAGCACTATAGTAAGGCGATGTAACTCTTTAACAATAAAATATTGGTTTTACAGATGTAATGAGAATTGAAAATGTAATAAACCTAATAATTCAACTCAGATTAGATAACATTAGTGCTAACTGCAATTAACTTGCTTTTTTCGTTTGGCCGCAACTTACCTGATGTGAAGCGATGACTCGGCCTAGGGTGGAGCAAGCTAGCCTAGAAGAACCCGATTCACTCGAACTTTGAAGAGATGTAGATTAAAATGATCGGAAAACCGGCAGTTAATTCCACGGACTTAATAACGCTTAGTGCTCCGACGTGGTCTTAGGGGGGGTGGTCACAGGGGTCATACACGCTCTCACATTCTGCGTTAGTTTCAGTATTTATAAACTGATACAATTTCTGAAAGCCTATCAAATTCGAACTGGGTGCTACCTTTTACGAGCTCGCTGCACTCGCTCTTGTATTATTTTTTTCTATAAATTCGACAAAATTATTCCTTGCATGAATCAACACCGAAAAACGTAAACCTAACATATCCGCCTGGGACCGCGCCTGATAGTGCTTTGTTCGGGTCCGTGGAACTTCGCCAGATCGATAACGATACATATACAATTGGCGTGTTGTTCTTTATCTTACAAATAACATGTAACACACATGACATAATAAATACAACTGTATTGTTAACTGTTTGTTATACAATCGTTGCGTTATTATTTTAACTGGTTTATGTTTATTTTTATTTTAGTGTACTAAATAGTTAATTTAGATTGTATTAACTGTTGTTTATTTATTATTGTTTTAAATCTGTTTAATTAATTGAATCGTATGTTATGCATTTTTATAATAAACAACGCATTGTTTTGTGAATTGCACATTGTTACGCAAAAATATATAGTTTGTCGTAAGTCGCATACAAACTCACAACTTTTACCCATGTGGGTAGGCAGAAATAAATTTTTCTTTTTGCCCTATAAATGGCAACTTAACAGTGGTCCTGCAAGAAGTTCTACTAGCAGTAATTCTATTCGTTCTCTTCTCCATAAGAAAGGAACAATCCGAACCGTGCGTCGTTCCGTAAGTGCCCGTGAAATAAAATATTTGAAGTCTGAATTTTGGATTGAAAGTACCCAACTCTTGTTCTGTCGCAGCCGAGTAAAAACAACGAAACTCAACGATACACCATCAGATAAATGTTGGATAACAATCGAAACCGAAGCGTATGCGTTGGCGTATGCCAACAACAAAGGTTTAAACACCGCCATTGTTTATAGCCGTCCACGCGCATGCTTGTTATAATAATCGTTTATTTCTGCCATGTTGAGATGTGCCATTGATTTGAAAGATTCTTTACGTTTCTGTGGAAAACTTAAAGAATCTTTCTACGTCACATCATCATCTGCCTAGCCTTTTCCCAACGATGTTGGGGTCGGCTTCCAGTCTAACCTGATGGAGTTGAGTGCCAGTGTTTTACATAGAGCGACTGCCTATCTGACCTCTACAACCCAGTCAAATAAATACGATACCTCTTCGTAAGAATGTTTGTCAGACTTTGAGGCCACTGACTTCCTGTAATGACTGTCAAAGATCTAAAAATGATAGCCGGGACCAACGGCTTAGCGTACTTTTCTAGGCACGGAGGACACTGCATGTAATGGGTGGTCACCCATCCACAGATTAACCTAGGCAAGCGCGGCTTAACCTATAGATTGATCCGAGCGACTGTTATTATTTAGTCAAGAGCCCCTCTCTCCTCCTCTCTTTCTACTTCACATCATCAACAAAAAAGGAACGGCTCGTGTAAGTTTACTCCGTCTCGCGTCTGTCTGTTCATGCCTAAATGGCTGAAATCACACATGCAGTGCAGACCATGGCCTAGGTTAGCACAGAGGATACATTTTATTCCAGTAGAACATTCTCGAAATATAATCTCCGACATACACGCCCGGCGAAGCTACGAGCAAAAGCTTGTCTATACTAATATTATAAAGAGGTATGTTTCTAAGATTGATGTAGGTAGGGTAATCTTTAGAATTAGTGATGGTATTCCGAAAAATCTATGGCTCATTATGCTTTATTTAAAACGTTCTATCGGGTTAATTTCCGACCATACCGCGAGCGAAGCCGCGAGCAAAAGCTTCTCTCATATAATTTCCTAACTCATACGATGTGGGAAACTACGATATTATTCAACAAATTGAAAGATATGTCTGAAGCAAAATCAGTAAACCACGATAAAGTTATGTAGTTAACAGACTATTAATCTTCAAGCATTTCTCAATTTGAGTAAACTGCAATAAACATTCCGGTATAAGTCTAGTATTATTTGTTATATTACAGTTATATAAGACGAGACGGTGCGTTGTGCTCTGGCACAACTCAGAGGATATGACTTCGCCGCGTCGCGACTTGCGTCAGGTTTTTTTTATATAAATGCCATCTCGCAGGTCGTCCTAAGAAGCTGTCATCTGCTAAACCGAACTATCCTGTGGGTATGCCAGAGGCTTAAAACTAAACATAAAAACTAATCGACTACACGCTAAGGGCACCCTCTTTGCTAGTTGGTGGAGAACAGCAAGGGACTGGCTGGATCGGAACAAGATCATTATATCGCTCAGCTCGCGCGTTCTTCATTTTGTTTCTTTCATGTGAATAACGTCTCGTACTTCTTTCATTGGTTTTCTCCGTAGTAGTTTATCTCGTGGCCAAGCGGTTATGTCTGCGGTCGCGACCCCACGAGCTTCCTATATTTCAACATCGCAAGTTGTTTCAGATAAAGTTTAATTAAATTATGTGAAGTCTTATAATGGATGATTTGTAATTAGGATCGAATTGGTTTGTTTTTAATTGAATTAGGCGTTGTTGTGTGATTATTTTATTATTTAAATACGCGTGTTGCATTAAATGAATCTAAATTGTTTAATATTCTATAAACAAGGAACGGAGCAGCACGTTGTTAATTGTATGTTTGTATGTATATGTATTTTGGTACATGACTTAATAAGCAAAAAAATACTATTTAATTAAAGAAGCTAAAGTAAATAATGATTACGCACACGAGTCATAATCAGATATGCATCTCTATAAATACATACATAAGTTTATTTTCTTTTCTTTATGGTCATTGAGTTGGCAGAACTATCGGAAATCTAAACAGTCACTGCCCTCACAACAAAGACAGTAAATAGTTAAGGATTTATTCATCCAACAGACAAACAGCTGGTGAAATCTAAAGTGTCAGTCAAGTTGGTACGGGCAAATTGCGAACCGGCTGCGACACCGAACAGAACACCGTTCACATATTTCAGTATTTATATGAAGGTGTCCGATTGTTCATAAAGTTAGACCGAACCTTTAGTAGGTACTTTCGTATAAAAGCATAGGCCACCTCTCTATGAGAGGCCCCCCCGACTCTTGCCAGAGCCAGCCCGCGATGCTGAGCCGGTAGTTTCAAACCAGCCCCTAAATAATATCACTCAGATCCAGCCTGTCCCTTTGCTGCCCCCCCCCAGCGACGCCCTAAGCCGAGGCCCGTACCCCACAGGGGGTGCCCTTAGCGAGTGGTCGCTTAGTTTTAAAGTATAGTTTTAAGCCCCTTCTTAAAAATCTTTGAGAGGGAATGAGATGTAATTAGAGTTTCAATTCGGTCACCTTCGGCCAAAAAGATCACCAATAGTTCGGCCCATTTTGGTCGAAGTCAAAGGTTTCCAGCAAGCGCCAAAATAACCGAAATTAACCTTTTGTATGCCGAGTATTAGACACAATTAAAAAGCTATCGTGTCTCGCGTAGATCTAATATACGTTCCGGCACACGAAGGGTTAAAGGAACTGTTACGAATGCGTTCGTGGGCCAAGGGCTACAAATTTCGAAGTGTTATTATAATATTTCTTGGAAGGTCATTTTAATCAAGTGTCAATTATGTTGTTCGTAAACTATTATTAGGAAAAAAAAATACTTCTACCCAATCTTGAACTGAATTTCTTATAGTTATTGAACCTTTGGATTCGGCTTCGGAGGAAGGTATTAGCGATGGCCGAATTATCAGCTTCGGATTCGGCCTGAAATCGGCCTTAGGTCGGTCAGTAACTGTACTAAATCACACGAGCCCGGTGCGGGTTGTTGGATGTAACATGTCTTCGAATTTCCGGTTGTAGGACTTCTGGTTTCTCACGTTTTTTTCTGTTATGCGCCTGGATGGGTTGCGAGACCTATCTCGTAAGTCGAGGCGAGTAGTACGTACTAAAATTTCAGCTATTTGACTTGAGAAAACATGAACGAAACGATGACATAATTCACAAGTCTTGAAACAATAGATATTTGCTTAAATAACACTTCAAGTTTAGTTAATCTGACAAACGTTGACTCAGTCAGAATCGTTTTGCTCATAAAGGACAGAGCTGCGATGAATTACCTTTGTCTAGCTATCTTTAGCGCTTAGGTAACCGAGTGACTATTAACTGAGATTTAATTTTTCATAAAGTTACATAACAGGAACCAAACGCAGTGTGTAAGTAAGCATAAGAATGGGTAATTTAGTTCCTGATCATGTGAAGAGGGTTGAATGCGTCATTAGGGAAACCACGTTCGGTAAAAAGCCAGCTTAGCTGGAATTGTGCAGAACCGAACATAATACAGCAATAGTCGATACCGAACAAAGTTTACAGATCGGCCCGAGTCAAATATTTGTAGTCGGAAACTAACTGGAAATACGGAGACGCTTACCGACATAGTAGAAGCGATAGCACAAAGAATGTGGAAGTGGGCGGGCTATATATATATGCCGTAGACTGGATGGAAGATGGGGGAAGAAGGTGCTGGAGTAGAGACCACGGACGGGGCGGAGGAAGAATGTGGGAAGACAACCAACTAGGTGGTCAGACGATCTGATTCAAGTGGCCGGAAGAAACTGGATAGCCATGACACAAAACCGCCAAAAGTGGAGAGATAGCATTGGGTGGCGAAAAGATTGGAGAAGAGAGAGAGAGTGAGAATCACTGGTGCATTACTAACACCTTCGTAACAATGAAACCGTACCTAATTTTAATTTCAGTAAAAATTCGGTTCACAATTTTCAATGTTGTAACCAGAAAGCTGAACCTTAACTTAATCGCAATAACGAAGGTCATTTCATAAACACATCGTTTTCAGGGTTCCATGCACCTCAATATAAAAACCGGACCTACGGTAGCTGCTTCATCAAGATAATCCCAAAATTATCACCTTGGGATGTCACCTATTATATAGTTGCTTAGACAATACCTAACCTTCGGTGACAGAGGGTCGTGGGTACTACCTGTTAGTGTATTGAATCTATTGAAATTGAATGCATTGTTGAAGAAAACTTTTATTATTGAGGGTTGCTATGGTCACTGAACTTTGATATAGAAAAGTACGCGACTGTCAAATTTAATGGCTGTGTCTATTGTAACATCACGCCTGTAATTCGTAAGGGATTGGGCGGAGGTGTGCCTATAGCACATTTCGCCAGTAAAGTTTATATCGAGTGAGCCTATTGCCAGCAACCGGGCACAGATCTAGATTCCGTGGCTGCTACTGAGAAATTTCTGATGGAAAACCCCAATAAAAAATTTCCGGCCTGGTAATCGAATTCAGAGCCACTAGACCAACGAGGCAGTCATATTTAATTGCTATTATCGTAATACTATACTACATCGAGCTGGAATATTATGTATTTCTAGTATATCTTCTCAGAACCCCAAGCACTTTCACAAACCCTTTCATTTGAAATCCATAACATGGGAATGCATGCAAAATAAGTAGTCCGCCATCTTTGAGCAGGGGCGTGCCGTCCATAGAGGCAATTAGGCCTAGCCTACCCTACCATTCCTACCAACAACGCAACAAATGCATTTATTATAACTATATTAATCAAAAATAAAAAAATAAAACGCCTGTTATAATACTTAAAGCAACTTGTCGCGGCCGTGTGACGTAACTGGTAATAATACTACGACGCTCGCTCCCGGCCATCTAGGCAAGGCCCCAGCCGGCCTAATTTCCATTGATAAATTTAAGCACACTGATGCGTATTTTCGTGTATATGAACGGCACACATAGTAAATAGGAGCGTAAACTCCTGCGAGTGTAGCTGGCTAGCTGGCCACTGATTGGCTGCCCCACAAAGTATTATCCGGCTAAAACGGTATGCGGTGATGCAATTATATTTGGTAGTGTTTTTTTCATTGACAAAATAACAATTGTATTTTTCTTAGAAGCCATATTTGTTTTATGTGACAAGCCAAATTTATTTCGTGATCTTGAATGTTTTGATTATTATAATATCTGACGGTTGTAATTCGTTTTGAAACGTACAGTAGTGTAAATATTATTTGTTGTATTTGTTTATTTACTTAAAAATGGTGTTCTGTTATGAAGTTTGCGCTGATAATGTGTTTGTCAGAAGTTAAAAACAATAAGTATTCACGATTGTTTGATGTTAAGATTCAAGTTGTGTCTAAAGGAAAATGTGTAGGTACCCGAATTACGAGAATTAACCCAAAATTCATCTCGTACTCGGTATTTCAAATTAATCTTTCTTCTGTTTGCATTGTCAGAAAATCGTGATTTGAACCTTGATTAATGTGGTGAGTTCTTGTATTTATCTTTGGTTTTTACAGGCTTATTTTCAATGTTTGTTTTTCAAATATTCCGGTCAGACGCTCATAATTCGGTACGGAACGAAAACTAAACTATTTTTTTTTGTTTACAGCGCCCTCTGTTTTATTTTTTAGAATTTTTTGTAACGAAGCGACATCCTTCGTTCTTGTATTGACAGAATACCATTGAAATTCCTTATATTTAAGCTAGATGGCGTTGTTTCTCATACGCTTACTAAAAACACCAGGGGCAGATGCGGGGGCCTGGAAGGGTGAGTGAATATATCAATAGATGTGACTACTTTGAGGGTCATCCTAAGTAGAGCGACGCTGTGATGTTGCGAGATTTTTTTTTTTGCGTGGCCTGCCCGCCGTCGGGAAGTACTGCAAGCCACTGTCTTTGAGAGTCCGCCATATTGGATTTAGAATAACGTCACTTAGGCAACCATGGTTTGTCATCCATACTATAAATGTATGCAAAATTTCGGCTCAATCGGATACCGGGAAGTGGGTCAATTTAATTTCTAAGTTTTTTTTACATGGTTACAGGCGAAGCTTATAAAAGCGTGCTAAAATATAAATTAATAGAGAACCCCAAGCACTTTCGAAAGGCGTTTTATTTTAAATACCAGCCTCTCAGGGTTTATTTTTATTTTTTGCACCATTTATTTTGGGCAACTCTTGTATATGCTAACATAACTATTGAGTTTATGTAACAGTCACAGTGTTGCAGCTTTAATCAGATGTTGCAAGACTCAGCACTCTGTTGACTGCGTTTTGTAACCTTTATTAGGTAGCTAATGACAGTTGTACTGTGTGTAAGAAAAATGCACTACTTTGGTGTTACGTGGATATATTGGTGGGTGTGTATAGATGGTAACGTAAATGCGAAAGATATGGTACACAGTGGCCCATATTTAAATTAGAATATTCATCGATCTAGTGGTCGCGAGCGTGACTGCCGAGCACGAGGTCCTGGGTTCGATTCCCGGGTCGAGCAAAGTGGCTTTGAGATTTCCATCAGGAATTTCTCAGTAGGAGCCACAAAGTATGGATTTGTGCTCGATTGATGGCAAAAGGCTCTCCCCCTTTTACATGGGACTTAAACTTAACTGGCGAAATTTGGGTATAGTATTAGATACACCTCTGCTTAACCCTTCGGAGATTACAAGTGTGATGCCATGTGATACTTGCGGGTACAAGAAGATTATCTATGCTACATACCTATTAGAGATTGTCATTGAGATTCAAAATAAATTGACCTACTACCCAGCGAGCGCCTCTGTTTAGACTTTTTAGAAGATCATTAAATGAAACGTATGAAGTTACATAAATCTAATATTGAAGAATATTAACTGCCTACGTTAGGCTTCCAATATCAAGGACAACAGGAATAAATTGAGGTGGTAATATAAAAGAGGGACTTACAATTTTTCTTCGATGGAGCTCGCCGTCACCTTCCCGGAGTTGTGGCTCTCCGCATCAATGTCTTTGACCTGTAAAGATGAAAAAACATACAATTAAAACATATTCAGAAAGTCTCGATTAATACTCAAAGGGTTGGAGGTTTGAAGTTAGTCAAACAATCGCCATCTTACCAATCTAATGACTACATCATCATCATTCATAATGGTAAAAAACATAAAAAGAAAAAAAAAACATTTTTATTGACTCATATTATCATCAAGTAACCACACAACCTGCGGTCATCAAGTCATTTTTTATCATGTTTAGATATTGATACCAATTTCGTCTGCGTTAAACTTCGGTAACCTTCGGCCCAGTTATGACTACTGCCTATCGCAAAACTAGCCATAAGGTTCAACCTTAGAACCATTTCGAAGATCGCGTGACCCCCAATAATATTTCATGAAAACTACGTAGGATGATTAGCATACGTAAAGATATCATACCAATTTAATGCTAATAATCAGCAAATAAACTCATCCTGTAAAGTGTAAAGTACTATAAGTACTATAACACAAAGATTTGGACGTTCGTGTTAATGTTGAAAAGTTAGGTAATGAAGTAACTAAATCGCCGATCAGTTAATCGGTAACTTTATTAACATTGGTTATGTGTCCTGTTTTCAATGCCAGGTACATAAATTTAACTAAATCAAAGATTTGGTTTGCAATAAACAGTGATTTATTCTACGACCAAAGGGAAATGGAAGGACAATTTGAAACAAATTAAAAAACAAGTACCTATTTTACACTAAACGATAGCCTAACCAAAAGAACAAAACCCAGTTAATGGGTAACACGGGGTCTTTCCAAAGGATTATACACTGGTTGTCAGACTTTTGGGCACCTCACTCACTCGACACGACGATCATGGGACCTCAATACTACTTGTAAATCATTAAATATCAGTAATATTACTACATCGTGATGTAACTGTGAACGTGGATCTCAATTTCGGAGCCAGTAATAACGGCAGAAACAATGAGCCAGCATCACGCATTGTGATAGCACAATTAACGTAAACAATGGCGCTAGTACTCGCCTTTACTTCAATAAAAATAATAAAATGCGCTTCCATCTTTATCGACTTCAATTGGTGCAGTTATTCAATTTGTGTATCGATGTACCTACATGACATCAAAGACCCCACAGTCAGAGGAAACACATTGATCTTGAGCTGGCTTAGCATTATACGGAGTTTGAAAAAGAGTAAGGGCGGGCGCGGAGTATTATTACAAGTGAAGTGTGACCTATCGTACGGTAGAAGAATGATTCGGAAATAGATCATTTATTAACGGGCCAAGAATAGTTGATCCAATTTCTATTAATTAAATTAAAACTTCACTACACTAAGGTTGAAATTGTTTCTAACTGTCCCCTAAACAAAAAGACCTTGCCGTTTTTGTGATAAACCAACTACGAGGTCAACTTTATATATCAAAGGAACTTGAGAATTAGCTATTCCTTTCATTCTCTTGCCCCTCCTTTCTTTCCCCTGCCATTTTTAGATCTCCTGGAGCTCCACTTGCATTGCTCTGAAATGCCCTGGATCATCAGGGCAATGTACCAACATAGTAATATCTGTGGTTATGTAGTTTGTTTCCTGGATACTATTGTATTGTATAACGGGCTGGTATCCACAACTCAACGTCCGACGCGTATTTTGCATGCGGTCCTGGATACTATTCAACTATTTCAGTTTGATTAAGATTATTTAGCATTGAGAATATTTAAATGTTAAAATAATACATATCTCCTACTTGCACCATCTTTATTTGAACAAGAATCCGTCACCTTGAATTAATGTTCAATGTTAATTCCTAATCACAAGATACATAGTTAAACAATTGTAAACAGTTGTAAAGGGCGCCAACATTGTCACAACATCATGACCTAAAAAAACAGAAATAAATATCTTATTCTTATCATAAGGTGAATTTCCTTCTGCCAATTCATGCAACTGCACAACATAGTAGTTATGATAGATAGGTAAACCATTATCTATGCTAAGTGTAAAGTTGACACTTCACATTGTAAGCGATATGAATGTGTCTTGTTGCTGAAAATAATTTAGGGCAGTAGAATAATTTTGCGAAGAACGACACATGATGTAATATTATCCCATGTTGAGGTCTGTTGCGAGTCTAACCAGATGCAGCTAGTATTTTACTGTTCACTACAATCCCTGCAATTCCACGGTAAGATAATAGCGATGACAAGACTGGCTGTCAGATTTTCAGGCTACGATTGTCGACCTGTAACAGCATACCAATAATTGTCGCATAGAGGGAAAGTGACTAAACGTCACATTAACAAAACAGTAACTTGATAATAATGACACAAAACGGAAATACAATGTAAAGGAATTCTTATTGAAAGATTTACTGGATAACTGTGACGACTGCAATAATCTTAAACTTGGAGAAATAGCTGTAAACGACTAAGATCGTAACTCGAATCACAAAAATATCGAAATATTAATTTCCACTAGAGTAAACACTAAATATAAATAGCTAAAAATACAAAACAAAACAGTGAAACTATAACATTGCAAAATTGATCGAAGCACAATTGATCTGAGTAAAGTTGCAAAAGAACTAAACAACGGCAGACAGTGTCCCAACGTGGGACTAATTAATTTAACAGATGGAAAATAACAAACATACAGACAGGACAGCGGTATTAATGATAGATATTTTTTCAATAACAAAAACAACCAAGACACCACAAATTATACATCCATTTGATATAAGGACCAAGAAAGAAAGATGAAAGCTGATATGGTTATATTATGGGTAGAAAGCGATGAGGAAAATGTTGTGAGGAAAGTTTTGAGTTCCAATAGGCAGACAGAATAGGAAGAGACCAATAAAAATATGGTTGAACTGTGTGGAAGAGTAATATACTCGTAGCTAGACAAGGGGTGACTGAAATGGCGGCGACCTCTCGCGTCCGGCCTTGGTTCATTCCATGGTCCGGAGCGAGACGGAATGGGACGCCGTCGCCTCCTTTTGCGAAGCAGTCATGCTAGCGAAGGAGGTGGCGGAACGTGAGAGGGAGAGAACCTCACGTCCCAGCCGCCGCGGGAGACGCACCGGGCGTCCCCGGCCACCGTAGGCGCGAGCTTGTGGACGGCGAGCTATGGGCTAGCTCGCCGTCCGTCCGTCTTATGACGACAGGCCGTGTCGACGGCCCGTTCGTGTTCCACGCGCGCCTCTAAGCGATGTCAGCAAACCGAAGGGGTCCGCAAGGGCCGATGCCTGCCGGGGCTGCGGGACTGTTCGAAAGAGATACCGTGGCCCCGGAACACAAAGGGCGATGAAGGAACATGGATGGGTTTTAGTCAGTAAAAGTCTGATACTCCCTCCTGCTCAGCCTAGAGCGGGAGGAGTCATTTGATGACTTCCCATACGAAAAAAAAAAGGGGGTGACTGAAATGTCTAATTAAAGTTTATGGCATGCTGCGCTGATCCTAAATAAATTGGAATAAGAGCGGGTGAATGGTGACGAAAATTATAAGAATGCCATAAAAGACAATGAGGAAAAAATATCATCAGCAGTATTCTATTTTACTGCTATCATGTTTCAGCAAAACAAAGTTCCCATAGAGTGAATTAAGGAACTAACACATTAGATAGTGAACCTAAGCGTTTCCTGAAAACGAAGCAAACCTTGGCAATGGTTTAAAAAAATATGGATGCAGATTATTTCCCATTAAATTGTCTTGCTTGTTTATCTATTCCTACCTAGATTACAAAAGCTAGTTTCTTCAGTTCCATATCTAAACTCTTCAAAACAATTATCTTGATACGGGTCAGTGGTCAACTCTTCAAATTATTAACATCTTTCATCACTGGACCTTACTTCTGAGTTGATTGCAAACCGATCGACGGCAAGTCATCAGCTGATAGTAACTGAAGTTACAAATCAATCAGTGATCAGATGGACCTCATTGAAGCGTCGTGGTGCGAATTGGCTTTCGCAACGTAGGCCAGTGTTTTTGTCCAAGCTCCAGTGCACAGCTCGTAACCTCATTCTGAGATGGACAATAGATATTTTTTTCGATATTGTTAGGTTCTAGGTATTGTATTACTTGGTCTATGTTTTGCTGTGGTGTTATGGCACTTACAGTTGCATCAATATTCCTGTATTTAGACCATTTTATTTTCAAAAGGCATTTTCTGGGAGAAGGGTTTACTTATTTTAAATTGAGGTCCATAGTTAACTCAGTCAGCATCAGAATTTTCCTACCCTTGTTCAAATTGTTTTGTGGTTTTGTTCATCCATACGTGTCTGTTGGTATTTAGATTTTCCTGTGTCATTAGAATTCGTTCCAAGGTTAGACGCAAGACATAAAGTTACTTTTGTAGCAAAATACTTGTATGATGGGTTCAACAATTATGATTATCACCCGAAAAAGATGAAGTCGTTAATCTTGCCTTTTTAATGTAGGAAGTCATATAGCGCATGTTATGTTCTTTGGGTCATTAGTTCATATCTCTTTGTGATGAAGAACTATAACACATAATTATAGTCGGTCTACGTCGTCCTCATATTTAATGGACGCAAAAACCTCTTTAAATGTGAATGAAGTAAAACATATATTATAATTATTTCAAACTTTATGAAAATCTCAAAGCTATAAAACCTAACGAGCTGTATTTTTTAACTTGTTTTCAAAATATCACATAGAATATAAACTTATGAGAACCAGTACGTGATCTTCCTATTGTTTAGGTCAATACCTAATATACAAATTACCTCATAATAATATTTCTCGGATAAGAATACCTACCTAATGTAAACATCAACTCATGACTAAACTTCTCAAGTAAGAGAAAAAGTCGTCTTTGTACCTATGTGCAGACGCCAGCACATCAAGCTACCCGAAACCACCAAATTGTCCCAATCAACCTTGAAACTAATGCTTTAGCGGTAAAGCTGAAAATCTATTAAAGAATTTTGACAAATTGTAGTCGGTTGATCTGCTGGCGTCTGCACATAAATACATCGATCAATTGATCCACTGTTCTAGTATACAGTAGTAGGAAGTTAGATAATTGGATCGAATCCGACGCCGCATGAACGCATATCCGATCGCGTGCAGTCAATGATTCGTCCAATGTCGTCTATACCCGCACCGGTATTACGTGTGGTTTAAGAGCCTGTGACCACGCTATTCACATCTACATAGTCGTAACTAAAATAATAAAGACAAAGACAAAGACATTTATTCGTAGTATACGGTAGGCACAAAGTTGTTAAATAGAAATAGCATGGTTCAGGACATATCCGCCGCTAGACGCGGCATACGAATATTTACATTATTTACACTTGAAAACAATCAAATATTAGCACATAAATGAAATAAAAAATAATTATTATCTTAGTTTTAACTTTTTTCGTACATACTCGTATACCTTTAATAACTTACTTACACTCAACAAAACAACAAAAAAAAAAAACAAAACTAAATGTCTAAACTCTATAATCTAATACATAAAATATAAAACACAACATTAACCTTGGATATAATAAAAAAATAAAAAAATGTATAACAATATCCAGTATCTATCTATTTATATTTAATATCTTCAAGAAATTCTTTTACTGAGTAAAAAGTCTTTGAAGTAGCCATGATTTCAACTTGTTTTAAAAAAAATAAGTGGTGACTCTCTTGTTGGTTTCGGAATGTGGTTGTAAATTTTAATGGACATTAAGTAACTGCTTTTATAGTGAAGAGTACTACGTATTGCAAAATTGGTTTTAAGTTTAGTGGGGTCCCTTTTTGTGAATCTGTTGTTTTCGGCTACAGTGGAGAAGAAGTGTGATTTTTTTTTTAACAAATATACCTATTTCTAAGATATAGGTACAAGCTATTGAATAGAATTTATAAAGTCGTCAAAAAAGAGTGTAAATGCACCAATAATGAATGGGGCCGGCCACGAGATGGTAAGGACTGATTTGTAGCGACATGAAGGAGTACCCGAAATAAATTGGGAGAGGACCTTTGCCTGGCATTAGGACAGCAGATGCCTATGGGCTAGACATCACACCAATACTTGGCAAGAAGGTCGAGGAGTACTTCATGCTGATAATGATAAAGTTACTGGTAAAAAGCTTACAATACCATTTATATATTAGGCTACTGCAACAACCTCAATTATGTATAAAATTATATACAAGTGGTAGAATTGCTGCATCATAGGTAATTTGTCGGTAAACGAAGGTTGCTAAAGTTCAGTAGAAAACTAATAAGCGTTTTCGCTCTTCAAATACCTAACTATTGAAAAAACACATAGCTCGTGAACAGAAAAGAAGATCGCACGATTCCATACAAAATAAAGTCACGTGATCGTAAGTGTAGTACTGTAGCGGTCACTGGCTCTCGGCTCATAGAATGGGTGCTATTATGTCATAGCGTTCCACTTGCAGTGTGTTGGCCCAATTGGCGTGCAAACCGTTTTTGTCTATTTTGTGTTGCAGGCTTGCAGGTCGCTCGGATCCGATTTGAAAGGTCTGCCGCGCGCCGGTGCATTTTGTATTGACCATCTTTTGTAGACTGTTTGTATATTACTAGATTTTGGTATTAAGTTGTTTCCTGTGTTTTGGAAACTGTTATGTTGTTGCTAGTTTCTTGTGACTGCATTTAGATATTTTTTCGCAGTTTTGGTCATTTTTGCACTTTGTTTTGACTAGTTCCTTAATTTATTTATTATTATCATATTTATTTATTTATATCCGTTGCAAATTGTTCTGTTGTTGCGTTTTTTCAAAACTATTTTTTATGTACACGTGTCCTTGGAACCGTGTTACCAAACAGAACATTAGTGTAGAAAATTAATTTCGTTGTTGTTATCACACAGACATGAATCAATGACTGTAATAGTTCTTGCTTCATGAAATCGATAAAATGACAGTGCTTAACCCGCAAAACAGAAAATTCCATTTCAATCACTTAATCCAAGTTGTCAGAAAGCACTCAAAAACGTAATTTACCTCATATTACGAAACAATGTGGGAGCGCTGTACAACAATATCGCAACTGCAAGGTTTCACCGCGTGGGACGGAGCAGCCATTTCTTATTGATTCACTTTCCCTTTAGCTCAGTATTGTCTGGCCTAGCCTTAGCTTTATTTTTCTGAGCATTTTTAGTGCAAATCTTCGATGTTTTCTTTGGACGGAATCCATATCATCGTCAGCCTATAGCAGTCCACTGCTGGTCATAGGCTAACTCAATCGCTCGCCACTCTACTCGATGCTCAACAACTCTCATTGAATCATAAGTAATTTACCTATTCAAGTAAGGCACTTTTTGAACGACATAGTTACTGAGTGACCCCAAAACTCGTCCTCCAACACTTACTACTGTTTTATTCTAGCAGGGGAGAAGAAGTGGCCAAACAAACTTTCTTGCAACAAATATGTACATATGTCATTGAAAGATTTGTTGTTATGAGTAAAAAAAGTTAAAAGATATTGATTGCTTATTTTGAAAATGAGTTTTTTCTCAGAAATTAGGATAAACAATATAGCCGATGACGGAAACCTAAGCTTTAGGGGCTGTGCAGGGTCTTTTAAGTTAGTAACACTTAAAAATAATTAGCTGATGGCAAATGCCTTAAATAATGACAGACTATTAGGTACTGGCATTATTTGTAGCCTGTTGTTTATGCGAATAGCCTCTTACGAACAATTAACACCCGAGCTATGCTCGCGTGGGAAGTTCTTTTGTTGTTGTTTAATCATTTACTACATGGCTGTTATTTACATAATACTAACTGCATAGCAGCAATGCCTCGAAATTGTTTATGAGCCTCGGTAAATATGAAAATACTAGTAGGTACGATGGGACCACAAAATGGTAATTAGTAATTATTAATCGTAAAGCTCGATTATAAAAAATGCAAAATTGCATACTAGTTGCAGTCAAAAGAACCTCAGCTTCCAAGTTCTCGGTCCGTTCGTTCGTGACCTCCAAATTCACGGCAATGCAATCAACCGCCGTATTTGTTGCAACCGCCATTTTCCACGTTTTCGCGCTAAATTACGTTTCGATCGATCGCTCCATTGACTTCAGCAAGAAACAGTGGAAACCGCAATTTAGAATAGTAAAGTTTTCCAAAAGAAACCTCAAGTTCATGATAAATGTAATATTATTGTTAAAATGTTGAAAATATTTGTGCGTGTTTAAAAATGGCGGCGGGTCAATGACTGGAAAGTGCAAAAGGGCCTATGAACAAGCAGTTTTTGTTTCTTTTCTATCATTACGTATTATTTTTTCTCTTATTGGTATTTGGAAATATTGCAAGATAATCTCTGTTATTAATAGAAACAACAGAGTTCGAAATTCAATTGATGTTTTTTGCTTTAGGATCGGGGGGCGCGCGCGCATGCAACGGCGACACGAATGCGGGATTACGAGACAAAATCACGCCTGGTTTTCATAACATTGCACAATGCACATATCCTACTTGTTTATTCTTTGTATATTTTTCTTTGTTCTTCTTTTTTCTTGTTATAATATTTATCCTGTTTTGGCTTCTCTGTATTTATATATTGTAACCAGTAGTACTTTCGAACACGTTATAACACTTATTACCTACTCACATTTTTATCCTAACTCGTACCTACATACACATTTCATAAATTAACTCAATATCTATTTATTGTACTTAATCATTTACCTATTAATATACTATTTTTGAAACTGTTTTCTGTATGTCACTTACCCCCTCAAGGTTCATTGGAAGATCAGCGTCACACAGCCTCACCTGTCGGGCATTAATGCTGAAATGGACCTTTTTGGCGCAGCCGTGAGGCACACAGTACAGTCATACTATGTGTTTTCTCTTTTTTGTAACTTTTTTAAATATTATTGTGTGTGTGTGCCTGATGTACTGACGTCGAATAAACATTTTTCTTTCTTTTCTTTTCTTTCTTTCTTTACCACTTACGAGTGCGAATAACTATGCTCTTCTTATCCCGTGACGATTACGTGTTGCTATTGGTTGTTCATGACAAAATCGTAAAGCGATAAATTTCAGGTCAAATTATTCAAATTAGCTGAATAAATTCAATCATATTTGAATATATCCATACCAATATTATAAATGCGAAATTAATCTATCTGTTACCTTTCACGTCTTTACGGCTGAACGGTCGATTGGCACTCAGGTAGACCTAGAATACTTTTTAACACGGCAATAACTGCCCTTTGGATAATTTTCGATCTTGACGTGGGCAAAAGCTAGTTTACCTAATTTCCATACTAACTAGGTGGATCTATGTTTCTTGTATCGTGAACTCACTAAACACGTTTCCATCGTTAGGTGTTTGCAAGCGTAATTGCATAGTGCTCGCATTAAACAACATATTATGTAAACCAGGCCTGAAGACGCTACTGCCTCCTTGGCACACTTGCATTCTATTGTGAATACTGTCCATGTTATTGTTCGAAACATTTACATATTATTTGTGGGTTATTAAAATGATGTGCATTTGTCTCTATTGCGTTCGATTTCAGATCTTTTGAGCAACTTCATGGTGTTCTAACGTAACCAAAAATTTTGCTAATGGTTTGATAGTGAAACTATAAAGGTTTCCATGATGAAAACTTACTCCGGAAAAAAAATGCCAGCGATTGCTAATTATGGAACTAGTACCTGAAAATGTTATTCAAGGACCAAGGATAACCTCGCATGGAAAAAAATAAACAATTATTTCTGTCGAGTTTTCTAATTAATTTGCGATCAAAGTATATCCTAACTACAAAACAATAATTTAAAGAGTGCATTGTAAATTAAACCTTAATGAACAAACAGAAATATCCTGTACCCGGAATTTACAATATCATAGACAAGCGGAAGCTGACGCAACAGGCTCATAACACGACCATAGACAGTAACACACGGCTTATCTTTGGAGGGAAAGCGGTGGGCTCAAACTCAAATGGCTCATACTTATGATTCGTGCTATGGTATGACGCAATGAAGATGGGCTTTAGATCGAAAGTTTGGATAAAAAGTAATTTAGTGGATTTAATATAGTAATGATGTTTCTACGCTCGGGTTTGTGCAGACATACTTTAGTGCGTGTAGTAAACAGTTATGAAAATGAATCATTTTTACAGTGGGACCAACCATGAAATTCGCCTGACCCGAAGAAAATTACGGAACAGCTGGTTTTTTTAATATTTTATAGTGAGCCCCATAGTAAAAATTGTTCATATTTACAAGTACTTCACACCCTTAACGTATGTCCCTGTAACAAGGGCCTTGTTGCCAATCACCCGTAGAATTTGTGTTTAATTGAAGACGATCTATTAAATTCCAAGAAGCAAAATGGAAGCAAATAGAACTTTGTACCATGTTTGTACCATGTTTGTACCTAGACCAATTACGATGTTCATTACCATCTTATAAGATTGGAAGCCTACCTTTAGGATACTAAAAATAATTTCTGTCGTAAACACATTGACGTCTGTAAATTTTTTTTAAAGCGAAGTTCTCACGAGCTTGTCGTGTTTATGGCTACAGCTAGACTGTATGACTCATCGTGAGATACAAGATCTTTATCACAACGCTTATTCAGTGTTACTATATAAATAGATTTATTACTGATACAAATCTGGTGGGCACGGTAAATAGGAGTAACATCAAAAACGGTAGATGGCTCATGCATGTTCTATCTGTCTATAGCAATAGCTACCTTCCTAAGTTATCCATCATCGGACGTTGGAATTACCAACATTTGCGATTTTACACGCGTCTCAAGTCACAATTAATCAATCTCAGTCTATGACGAATAAAATATAAAGAAATTCGTAATAAAAATCATAATGGAGAATGTCCAAGAATGTGGCAATAAAACAAAGACGTGATGAGAATAATACATAAACTGTCATGTACCTATTTGCTGCTATGGTTGATGCTAAGTGCCTACATTAAATGTGAAGAAGAAATATGGAAAATTCCAGTCAGCTTCTCTTGGGGTTTCCTCACCTTTCGCGCATGCTTATTTACGGTTAAAGACATTTATTTCTCAAAAAGAATACAATTCACTTAATATGATAAATACAAGGTACTTAATATTAAAAACGAAATATAAGAATTATTTATGAAGAAGTAGGTACTCATAAATAAATAAGCTAACTAGCAGACACACCATTTTTACAGTGTTGTGGGTAAAAGGAAAAAGTGAGTGAGTATTTGGATGATATAGTATATATTTGTTTATATTATTATGATGTTTCATGCAAATCTTGCGTCAAGAAACACATAACAGAAAACGCAATGCAATAGAACTATTTCTGCTTAGCAATTTCAACAAGCATCGGAAAAATGTCAGTTATAATCATAAAGCAGGTCCAACGAAATTCCTTAACAATTTACAACTAATTGATATTACCGCATTGTATCAATATATTTTCCACGTCAAGCGCGTCTTCCTAGCTAAAGAATCTTAATTCATTCTAGAACAAACAACTTAAAACAGTGAGATTGCATGTACGTCACTTAGATAATTAAACCAACCTCATGAATAAAAGATAAGTTCGTGTTTTATTCAGTTTAGGTACATGTTCATTGTTTCATTAACACTATGGAAAATAGAAAAACGTGAGATAGAACCGTTTTGTTAAAAGCTTGTGCAGTTTTTATTTACTGTTTATATTCTCGCGTCATTTGTTTTTACGAACATCTCGTGTTAATTGTTTTCTTGATAAATGGCGTTCAATAATAAATGGTTGTTTATGAAGTGATAATTTTAATTAGGTGGGTGTTTGAAATGTAGCTCGATTATTGACGTTTCTTTGGTAATTTAAAATAACGACTTCTCAAAACTAAGACAATTAATATAACCATAGAAATCGGAGAAACCAAACAGACTATGACCACGATATCTGTAATCTTACGAAGATTATTAAGAACTATCCTAGGAATTGCATAACCCTGACACCCTAAAAATGCCAAGAAAGCACCATAACTACCATAAATCATGTCAAATAGACCCTTGATCCCTACGAAGGCAAACGAGGCACAATATTACATATTCTGCAGGAAGTGGCGCATTCACGGCTGCGACCAGTAGCTAGAAGCTAGTAGCACGACTATCGAAGCATACGGATAGTGAAATTTTAGCTTTAATTATACATTATTAATGATGTAGCATTAAACACGGCTTCCATATCGATGCGTTTAGGTGTGCGCTGCCAATTATATCAGTTTAGTTGCGGAAAGTATGTATGCATGTTTTATCGGTTTCGTGGGAAACTTTGCTCATAAGAAACTCTTTTCTTACTTCTCAACCAATACATTAACATTTATTTGAATCTGAGTTATACCGTATAGTATTTTAGGGCATCGAGATACCTACCTAACAAACATTTGAGTGACGTTGCTGTTTTTAATTTTACCGACCTAACAAAAAACAAAATCATCACAGATATTTCTTGAACGTGTAAACTTTTAAGTTCTTAAAATGCCATTTTGCATGTTCCGGGCCGAAAACAATAAAATACCAAGAACACTATATAGGTACCAGATTCCTAATCTAGAACAGTTCTAAATCGTGCTAGCTCAGACCTCCTATAGCTCGTGATGTAGGAAACGTGCTTGTTAGCTACAAATGTACGGCTACAGGTAAGTGAGTGTCGGGCGGTGCGCGGCTCAAGCGCATCCGTTATGCAAGGACAAGAGCTTTTATTAGGGCTGCTGCAATAAACAATAACAAACATTCTCATGACAATCATGAAGAAGAAAGATGAGCAAACAAGTAACAATCTAGCAGAATTCTTATAAAAACAAAAACAGTGATATCTGTCTCTCCTCGTGAAAGACAATAATCTATGTCAGGCAAAATGCTATAGGTTTTTTCATCAGGAATTTCTCAGTAGCGGCTACAGAGTTGGACCTGTTCCCGGTTGATGGCCATAGGTTCGTCCCCTATTACATGAGACTCAAAACATAAGGTGAAATGTGGGTGGATCTTTAGGTACACCTCTGCCTAAGCCTTCAGGATTAACGGAATTATTACAGTTGTGATGAAGAGGGAATCAACTAGATCACACCATTTTTACAAACAATTTGAAGAATTTGAAGACCCTTCTTAGGAATTTTCCCACGACTCTAAAGATACAGCTGTGCAAACACTAAACATTACTTATTAATAATAGATAGCAAGGTAGGGTCTCAAAATTCTCAGCTAACCGAGGTGGTGACCCTAGGACTGGGATCGTCTGCTGCACCTTCGCCAAGCTATTTGGAAAACTATTGAGGTTTTACATTAAACTGCAGAACGGTTGTGTAAGAGCTAAGAGCAGTATACGATCTTATATTGTTTAGTATTAAACTGTAGGTTTGTGGAATGTTTGAGGTGAGGAAAGTAATATAAGTAATAAAATACTAGTCGAGCTAAGTATTGGATTGTATTGATTGAAAGCACGACTTAGGAACCGACGTATCTGATTAGCCAATTACGCAGAAAATACTGTCTCTTTAATTGAAATGTATAGCCCGCACATTACTACGAAGCTTCTAATTGCTACGTAACAACTCGCTAATAGAGTACAGACTATGGAAATCGCAGGAACTGCCGAAGAGTAAAATAAAGTCTTCAATCATCATTCCATCAGGTGATTAGATCTAAATCATGGTGACTTAGTTAAGAGCCGTCAAAGGCACTTAAGAATGAATGAAAGGGAAAAAAAAGACAGTAACATTCAAATAACCAACGATCATAAAATATTGTGTGCATATTTACGACTTGTATACGGTATTTCACAATGAACGCCCATTCATATACTCTATGGATAACAAGAGAGCGAGAATCGCAACCATGGTCACATCTGCAAGCAAAAAAATAACAATAGAATAATTCGGTCAAGACGACATACGATTCCTAACGGAACAATCAAACACCCATTGTACAGTACAGTCGCACGGGTGAATGACCGATCAGATCTTGTCAAAAATGACGGATGACAATTGACCGAACCATTGTTTGACAATTTCCTAGGTCCTAACGGTGCTTAAACTGTGATACATTTATAACGGGACCAGATTGATAAAGGATAAATAAGGTACAGTTAAGTACTTTTGGTGGTAGTAAATTGTGCGTGACCTGGTAATTCGTATTGTGGTGTCCTCAGATGTATGATGAGAAGACATACATACCAAATAACGGAGTTGATTAGGTTGAATAACTGTGAAGGAATTCTAAGGTTGCTCAAATAGATAAGGTGTCGCTAAAAACGACACCTTATGTATTTGAGCAATGTTTTGACGTGGGTAATTCATTTGAGAGATAGGCAATTGGATGAGAAAACCAACATACATTTTCATCGCTTACACACTAGCAGAGTGCTAGCAATAGAAATCATAAAGCATTATATTGAAGGCTGAATGCATAATGGGTGTAAAAAAGCCGAAAGGCACTAGTTCTCCCTGTCATTGCAATTTTTTTTTGTTCTGTAGGATATTGAACGGAGATATTGAAGGTCAACTTTTCACAAGTATAAAAAAGTACTTTTATTAAGTTTTCAATGATATATCTTTACTTTAAATACCTTCGTGACCCCTGAACTATTTAATGTATCTATCAGCACAATGCTTTGAATGCGTTACATTGAATCCCACCGTAAATCGCGATTATCCACCCCAAAAAAAAAATCGTTTCCCAGCAAAATTTTTTGCGTAAAGTTACATAGTTTGATATACAGAATGCTAGGTTGACGGCTTCGTGAAGGGTCCATTAACACCTTGTAGAACCTAGCTGAAATCTGAATGTTGGCGCGACGACCATTATCTACAATCAATCTACGTAACGTAGACTCAAATTTGTAAAGGCTTATTGACAAACACTCCTCCCGTAGGCCGTAGAATCAAAGTGATATCATTTTACTACAATACTATACTAGATATAGTAAGTAAATACTGTACGTAGTATAGTAAAGTATTTATTGTAGTCGGATACAAATAAGCGCACTACTATTGCCTATGGCCTTTACCTATATTGTTACGAGCTCAGCGGATCAAATAAAAATATAGCCGAACAAACTCACAATCACGACGCGGCGACGATGGTTTTATCACTTGAGTAACGTTTTAACTATAAGGGGTCAGGGGCAGAAACGCATGTTCAACGATAACAATCAGAGATAATGATAGATGTAGAATTGATAGTCGTTCTTTGGGCATTTTCGTATGTGTTCGGGATGGGGCTTAGTCAAGAGTCAAGTCGGAGCAATGCACCCATAGTGGCGCTTGTTTCGTTCAGAACTAGTAGAACCCTTTGTTTTGTTTAGTTTAAATAATCATCACTGCTCTCAAAACGGTGAAGGATAATATCGTGAGGAAACCTGCATATCCTAGAACTAAAGAGACATCTGGTGTGTCACAGAGAAGAGTTCTATGCACCAGATGTGGGATGAGAGCGTTATAGGAATATCCTACGTTATGCTCACTCATGTCACAAGTTCCTATGCAACTTTATATGCACCTCAAATTCATTGTTCTGATTTCATACCGAGTTGCGACTGTTAGAGATTTTGTAACAGAATAGAGTTTTTTAACATTGTGATGTTGTTCCGTGATGTAACTTCAGTGACAATGCATCATGCACCAGTTATATATTTTCACAATTACATCTTCAGTCCACTTGCTTGCAAAACACGGAAACCTCGGATGATATGATCGTTTACTACATTGTCATCGATACTTTATTGTTTCATTCCAAATCATATAAAACTTATATACAAAGAGTTTATTTTTTCCTTCCTGTTTATGAAAAACATGTAAAAGTTGAATACGCTTACAATGGCCGATGAGCATATTTTTGAAAAACATTCACACACGTTACATTTGTTTCGATCAATACCTACAGGATTTTACTATAGTTTATATGAAAAAACAGCCTCACTAGCTTTCGCCCGCGGCTTCGCTTGCGTTAGTTCAGAATTTGACAATAAGTTGTATTCTGCTTTAATAATATAATTCAATAAAGTTTCGAAATACACGTGTCGCCATCTATTACCATAAGAACGTTATCGTTGTTTTCCTCAGGAACAGTACTTTTTTTCGGGATGAAAGGTATATGTCCGTTTCTGTACACCTGAAAACTTACGGTTCAGTGGTTTAGGCGTAAAAAAGTAACAAACTTACTTTCGCATTTATAATATTAAGTTAGGAAAGTTATGATATATCTAATATAGTATAGGAAGAATGCTGCAAAAAAATGAAATACACATCGAAAGTGTGTATTCGGTTTATGCCCGACTCGTCACTGTTACGACTGTCACCAATTTTATTTTCATACAAGAAGTCCCGATTCGTCATCATAAGAAAACAAATGAATTTTTATTTAATTTTGATATTCCCGATTCGTCATCAGTATATCTACCTACTTACTAAGCGTAGGTACCTAACTGTTTCCGATAAAGACTTTTGTGTGCACATCGCACATGGCAGTAGAAGAGAAAGACTCAGTCTTATAGGGTTACGAAGAGCAGGTTGTAAAGTCCCCATCCTCCCTAAACAAGGGAGGATCCTACAACCAGACGGGTGTTGTGTCTGGTGGGCTACAGCCCGACTGTTGTTGACGTTGTAAAACACCCTGTCCGATCCGAAAGAGGCATATAGGTATACCAATGACATCACCAAATAAAATACGAAACAGAATTTTTCACAAACAATTCAATTCTAACAAACTTTTAAAACGTGGCAACACCATCTTCGGCATAAGTAGGTACCTATGTTCGATCGCCAATTATTTTTTTATGCCGTTACTAGTTACTACCCGAGAAACGACCGGAGTGTCGCCGCCCGCGCTCATGTGTTGTCCTTGTCACTTGTCATGCGAGTTTCCTAATTTTAGTACATTTTCTTGAATTTTTACCGGGGTATTTTTTTGTTACTTGTCAACCAAAAAGAATTACATAAATATAATCTAATCTCGATACCTAATAATACCCTCATCGGATTTTTTAACATATTGTAGTCTTCAGTTGCGGATAACTGTAATAACGCGATTCAGAATTTTGATTTTAGTTCTTCATTTGTAATTTTTTGGACTGTCCGTTACAAACTTATGAGCAGTACGGACGTACGTAGGTACGTATAAGCAAAGCATCAGCAGCAGCCTATAAAGCTCCCCACAGCTGGGACATAGTCCTTCTTTGTATAACAGAGAGTGGGCCACAACCCAACACGCGGCACCGGGTTATGCATTGTATACTTGAACAAATCTTCTTGTTCGATAATGCATCAAAATAAGTGCGACTGACAATATTGACTGAATTATTGATTGCAGAGAAGCAATGAGTACAAGGTGGTGAGGAAAGTTTTGAACATTAATGTGGATAGCTATAAGAGTAGAGGAAAACCAAAGAAATACTACCAATGGACTGTGTGAAAGATGATATGGCTGGAAATGAGGCGAGTGCTGAGATGACGAGTAAGTAATAGAGAAGTATGGAAGAAGAAGACACGCTGCGCCGACCGCAAATGAATTGGGATATGGGAATGATGGATGATTGCAGAGAAGACAAGCTAAGGTGGGTATCCAACTGGTGGAGGCTGTCAAATTCCCTAGTTTCAAGTTTTTCATTAACAGCTGCTGATAATATAATAGCACGAAAAGAAATACCTGACTTTATAATCATAAGTAATTTTCAGAAAGGACAGGTAATCGCAATCGGCGTGCATGTATGACCAGATGTATGAACATGGACGAGGCGCAAGGAGTGTACCTATACATATAAGGACCGCAGCAGGTTCTGCAGTTTCTGCCTGCCCCCAAGGGAAAAAGGCGGTCGTTAAAGGTATGTATGGGTACATCCCGTTTGGTAACTTTACCGATTGTACCGCATCGTGTATTGCTTCTCTGTTTGATACTATTTGATGACAAATTGTTTCATACAGAGGTAATGACGGAGATAATCACACGGTGGCGTTAAGGACTTGATTATGAAGAATCGGAAAAACTGCTAACTATCTTATCCTAGTCTAGCGTTTTTCATAAATACATACGGTCAGACTCTCACGCACACATCCATCTACACCTACGCCATCTTACTCTCTCACACATCACACACCCGACACCTTCCACATCACACACTAACAAGCATTTTTTTTGTTTTTCTTTTCTGACAATAGTCTTACATGTAGTACCTACCAGTGTGATAATTCCAATATTTCGCATCTCGGCGAGAGGGCCCAAGAGTCTATAGCACAGGGCATCCTAGTTTGGATTCCTGACTCCCACAAACCTTTGTACATGCAATATTTATAACACCCGTATCTTGTAATTGTACTTTGCGGGAGAAAATAAATCATTAATTTACTGGCAGTTACTATCTTGTGAATATACAGTCAAAGCTGAACCAAAAGTACCATATTATTTTGAAATCCCATTATTTTAATGAGCACAATAAGCAATTTTTTTTATAATTTTGTAAACCGTGAAATTGTGTAGAGGAAAATTGACCGGTTTTTTTTCGTTTTTATTGGAGCAACTATGGATTTGCCCCACTTTCTGCGTGGTCGCACAGATTGGTAACTCTAACCTGAAAAATGGCTCACCGAAAAATAAACAAGGTATACCCCTCAGTAGGAACAACACTATGAAATCAAATATGAAATCGTGAAAAAAATTAGCTGCTTCGCCGAACATGTATTGAGTAGCCGATTTTTTATCACGACTATTGAAATCCACAAAGTACCAATTGAACTACAAAATGCTAACTTATTTCCTGCTAGGTAGTGCTAATATACAGCATCTCTTTGTGTAATATATGCCAATGCTGTATCTGTATTAAACCTTATATTAATTGACATCATTGTCATCTGCCTAGCCTTTTCCTAACTATGTTGGGGCCGGCTTCATAGTCTGACCGGATGCAGTTAAATATCCGAATTTTACATGAGGCACCAGATAGGCAGTCTGACCTCCGCAACCCAGTTACTACTGGGTATCACGATACTCCATCCCGTTGATTAGACTGGTTGTCAGACTTTCGGGCCACTGACTACCTGTAACGACTGTCAAAGATCTTTATATGACAGCCAGGACCAACGCGGCTTAAAGTGCTTTTCGAGTTACGGAGAAAACTAGGCAACCACGGCTTAACCAGAAGATTGATACGAGCAGCTGTTATTATTTTATATATTAATGACTAGCGGCCAATCCCGGCTTCGCACGGGTGTTTTTTTTTTTAAATAGGTATATGTATTATAGCCTATTTTACTCAGAGATAATGTAGCATTCTAATGGTGAAAGAATTTTTGAAATCGGTCTTGTAGTTTTTGAGTTTATTCGTTACAAACATACAAATCTTTATAATACAAGTGTAGATGTATTAAAATTTTTCCTTCACACTGATTCACTGCGCGGTGCATCAGTTTTTGCAGTAATTTGAAATATTATTACGAAATAATTACAAATAAATGCTCAGTTACACAACACACGTATTGTATTAATTGCGAGTGTACTGTTAACACAGCTACAGTTACGTGAATCAGTATAGTTATCATTTTCAGTAATGAAGGTAGCGGTGAACTTTTATGAATTGAAACTTAAATGTAAGTAGGACATTCGAAATCCCCGTCAAAAATTACACGTTGGTCTGCAATTTGAGTGTTGGAGGCAATTTCTAAAGTGGAATGTGCAAAACCCAGTCCTCCCCAAGTCAGTCACCCTACACCACGTCCAGTTCTGAAGGATGGTTTTAATAAGATTCACACTTATCGTTCGCTTTTTGTCAAAGATTGTGGCATTCACCAGCTAGAAATTATAGGTTATGTTAGTAAATTAAACCGTCAATAAGTCTCCTATTATTTGCCCAATGGGTTAGATCCATTCATCTAATACAAAAGGCATTAAGGGGGAAGCGCCAGGCCAGCCCGCGAAATTCAAATTTTCTTACGTTCTTGCAATTAGCCGGCAATCATCAGGGCCGTCTTAAAGCAGTTCATACAAAAATAAAGGGTGTTGTTTTTAGTTTCGTAGAACTTTAACCCATGAAATTGGCTTTATTTTATGGACGATTTGTAAAAACACGATGAATGTATGAATATGGTTTCGGTCATGTCACCGTGGCCGTCGCGAATATGCCGCAATTTGGAGGTCCAAGCTGTATTTCGGCAATAATGCATCAAATGCATGCAAGGTTGGCTTCCAATCCAAGAGGTCAATTGTTTCTAATTTAGTCAAAGGTTCAAAAATGATGATGATCAGACGTTACAGTCAACGGAGAGCAGTTATACATAGACATGATTACTAACTTTTCGTGCCTCAATTGCAAAGCATTAATGTTGCATACATGTGGTTTCAAAGGACCAAGTCTGCGATCCATAGGTCAAAATGGGAAGAATGCACATGCCCATGATTTTTCGCTTGAGTACCAAAGGAGGGTTTCTTTTCATAAGCTCCTTCATAGCAAACAAACATTAGTGGCATAAAATTATCAGTCAAATATAGCTAATTACAAAAATACTAGAATTTTTTTCTGGGTTTTGTTTAAATTTAAAATTCTCCGCCTCTAAAAAACATCCTTTAAAAATGTTACTTTTGACTTATGCTGAAAAGCTAGATACAAAATCGAGCGGAACGAGCTCGAAAATTTTAGTATCCTGTGGTCATGCCTGGGATAAGTTATGTTCCTTTCAGCCTCTAGCTTTGACAGTTACAGGAACATGGGGGCCCCTTGGGGCCTTGGATCATGGGGTCTTGGGCATGTGCCCAGTGTGCCCAGTGGAAAAGGTGACCCTGAGTGGAGTGTCATGCCATGTTTCGCGACCTTAAACACAACGGTGACATACATATTACGGTACAGACAGACGAAAAATTATTCGTGATGACATAATGGTTACTGCTATTGTTTACTACTTCGTTTTCAATCGATAACAATCACACAACCGTATTTTGATTTACTTCTTGTTTATGAAAGAACTAACTCATTTACTTCCTTTGTACCTAGTGCATAATAGGTAGCTAATAAAAAGCATAGCTTAATCAGCCCGTAACTTTTCCACTGCTGGGACACCCATGTCTTCGAATTTTTGGTTCTAGGACAAGCCGATTTCCTCCCGAAGCCACAGTCCCCTTCGCCGTTTTGAGAGTAGCGGTAAAGAAACAAATTACGCAATATAAAGTGCTTGCTTGGATTCGAACCCACGATACGCAAGTTGGGGCGTTGTAATTACTGACGGAAATATCCCAATATGTCCAAGACTGGTTTGCAGAATTTACAGGAATAGTATCACTGACTGAACTTCAGTAATTTTGGAATTGTATTTTCGGAACAGAGTGGGTAGGTTCATTCTCCAGTAGCAACATCTTTATGTAATTCTGGATCGAACTGAACTTGATTCTTCCAGATGCAAATGTTTACCTACTAGGTAAGTCACCTGATTTCAATTCATTCGGCCATCTAAACAACTACTCAATTACTACAACCACTTGGCGTGCGCTTGCGACCCGACACTTCCGATATGAATGAATGACACATAAAGTAAACTCAAAAAGTACAATAAAACATGCTCTAATTTTACGTTATACAAGGTGTTTCGATTACCTATACATTCAACGTTATATGTTTTGACCAGGCTAACATGACCTGTAAACAATTGACAACGAATCAATGTCAGGGTTTGGGCACTAAGTCGAGGTCGAGGAGGTCGCGCGGCTACTGGCCAGTGGTAGTGAACAGGGCCCATTGACCAGTATTATGAAGGAACTGTAGCCTTACTTACCTAATCTTTTGTGTTGATCCCGAGTGTATGATCTCAATAGAATCTTATTAAATCATTTCTAGTAAATATCAGTGTCCGCCGCGATGCACTCGCTCTGGGTAAGCATTGTACTAGGGACAGTAAAATAAATGTACGTAATTAGGTTGTAAATGTATTACCTATTGTGTAAATGTGTTTTGTGACTGTATTTTTGTAACCCTACTAACATAGTGTAAGTTACAATTGTTACTAACCATTATGGATCATTTTTATCTGGTATTAATAATAAATTAAAGAAATGGGATTAAATATAAATATTTTGGCCACCAAATAAAATATTAGTATAAAAACAAAAACGACTGCTTAAAAATCATGAACTGAAAAGGGAAAAACAAGTATCACAGTATTATAAAATTCGACTGAGTTATGTACAATTTACCATGCATTGTTTTCTAAGTACCTACTTACTTAATCAAATAATGAAATAACTATTTGGGTATATTCAAACTATTTTAAATAGGACTATATGCGGTGACAAACGTAGTTTTGGTAGATCTTTCTGTGCCAGTAGGTAAAAAAGTATTGTTTGTCTCCTGCAGCACCTTAAATTTATTTTCAAGCAGTCGGGTTTTTGTTCTTTTAATTATAATTCTATTTCAGACTTTTTTAACAATTTGTGTTAAAACTGTAATATAAACGAGATATGATACTATCATAGCAGTGTTAGCCTAGTGGTGTGACTGTCGGACTGCTAAGTCATTCGAGTTCGAACCCAAAGCACGCACCACTGATTTTTCGGGTTCATGTGCGTATTGTATAATTATCACTTGCTCCGGTGAAGGGAAACATCGTGAGGAAATCGGCATGCTTGAGAGATATTTTTTGACGGCATGTAAAGCCAAGTCAGAGGCCCATGGGCGGCCTAAAAACTTTGACACCAGGTTAGGCACTAACCACACGTTAAACGTGTACTTTAAACGTTAATTTTGAAATGGTCTTTTCACTAGTTTTCATTTGATACCCATATTGCTATGGTAATATAAAAAAGACAACCCCCCCTCTTCTTTCATTTGTGGGTGCCATTTTCAAAAGTCACTACCACAATATTCTGACTAATTCAACGACACCTCATATGTCAAAAACCGTCCAGCCGTTTGGGCTGTAGGGCGTGCCAATGAAATGGACACACACATACATACGCTCGAAAAACACTACCCTCATTATCATTAACACTAGAAACGGGATATTTACCATATTTTCTGTTTGTTTTGAGTTCCCGATAAAAAAACGTAACCCTTCCCTGGCAGTCGGGTAAAAAAACATTGCGGCAAGGAGAACTTAAGATGCAAGAGCGAACGAAGCGAGCTCGGGACTTGGGGCACCGACTCGGACAGGTTAGGTTCGAAAGGGATGACGGGGTCTAGAGAGCGAACTGAGACCCCTCCATCAACTTCGTGCCAAGTTTAAACCCTGCAGACAGAGATACAAGCCCCGCGTAGCTATTCTACGTCGACTACGCCTTAATTTGGAGTTATTTGCTTTAATATGATAGCAAAATGAAAAATTTTTGGTTATAATTTCACATTAAAATGGGTTTTCAATTTTGGTGATCATTAACAATTTTTGGGAGTAATAGCTTTTTTTAAATATTTTTTGGTGATCATTTACTATTTTTGGGACTAATAGCTTTTTTTTGATATTTTTTGGTAATCATTTACTATTTTTGGGACTAATAGCTTTTTTTAATATTTTATTTTATCTGTCGTTAAGCAAGCCTAAACAAATAGTTTAATTAGTAATATTTATATAATAATAATTTAGTAATTTTTTTGTTCTAGACCAGGGATTCCCAAAGTGGTCGATATCGACCCCTTGGGGTCGATATCGGTTTCCTAGGGGTCGACATAAACGAAAACTGATTATGGGGGTCGACGAGGTCTAAAAATCGACCCCTATTAAATTAACACAAGTTCTTATTTAAAACTTTCAAGATAGGTAGGTAGGTACTGTATTGTTTATGTTGTGTTACGTGTACTAAGAATAATTAATATTTATGTAGGAAATAGCATTGTTGTAGTAATATAAAGCCTCAAGTTCGTACAAGATGAAAAACTCGGCAAGTCAGTGTGGACAAGTTTGTGCAAGATAATGAGTTCGAGCGTACGTCTTTCAGGCGCGTTTTGACTTGCTCTCTATTTGACGCTTGCGCGATTTAACACGAACGAATTCATGATCAAGTTGCAAGTCCAAACATGTTCCTGATATTTTACTATTTAACGAGGTTGCACTTAGGTTGAAAGTTCATTTGCGTTTTGAAATTCGTTGGAGCTTGAACGATAATAACTCATATAAGTACTCATTTATTTCAAGAGATTACAAAGTTATTACATAGCTAAATTAAGTGAAGTAAAGTGACTGAAAAAGAATTTACAAAATGCTGAGCTCCCTACGCGAGTTAATAGCGTAACCACACAATATCTGCAGTTTATGAAAAATTAACAGGGTAAGTACCAAACAGTTTTTATCTGGCACAGCGCATCAGCATTGCCCCACTGCACACTGTGTGATAGTGATCAGTTGAGCTATCTGTAGATTGTTTGCAACAGTTTGCAGTTGCCTCAGTTGTTTCAATTGTAAAAATTTACCAGTAAATTTAACAGTTTATTAGGT
This sequence comes from Eugnorisma glareosa, assembly GCA_947578425.1. Classification (NCBI taxonomy): domain Eukaryota; kingdom Metazoa; phylum Arthropoda; class Insecta; order Lepidoptera; family Noctuidae; genus Eugnorisma; species Eugnorisma glareosa. Next base: position 1,654,449 of record OX387970.1, read on the forward strand.
ATTGTTTTTAATTTAGGTACTTAGTTTCTTATTTTTTTATTTGCAGGATTACTGAGAGTTTTATGATGGCGGACACGAAAAAAAAATGCAGACAATACAGTTTGGACTACTTGAAGTTCGGATTTATTGCATCTCCATCAAATCAACACTTGCCGATGTGTCTCATATGTGAAAAAGTATTCAGTAACGATGCCATGAAGCCTTCAAAAATGGATGACCACTTATCGAGAGTACATGCTGACAAAAAAAGTAAGCCCTTGACATTTTTTCAAGCACTTAAAGAAAAACTAGACAAAAGGCCATCCATAAGATCGATGTTTGCGTCATCATCTATTAAAGACGATGATGGTTTACGAGCGTCCTATAATATATCTTTACTAATAGCGAAGTCGGGGAAACCCCACACAATTGGAGAGCAGCTTATCTTACCAGCCATTGCGGAGGTCCTTAACAATGTACTGCACAAACCCGCACATGATATTTTAAAGAGAATACCTTTGAGCAATAACACCGTTCAGAGACGCATAGACGAGATGGGACGCGATGTGGAAAACATTTTATGCAAGTTCTTACAGACCAACAGATTCTCTCTCCAGTTGGACGAGTCTACATTACCCGGCAATGAAGCTCTGTTGTTAGGATATGTTCGATATATCAAAGATGAAAATATGTGCCAAGAACTGCTTTTTGCTACATATTTAGTGACTGATACCAGAGGAGAATCAATTTTTCAGGCCGTGGAACATTTTTTTACTGACAAAGCTATTCCATGGAAGAACATTGTTTCTGTTGCGACTGATGGTGCACCGTCTATGGTTGGCCGTCATCGTGGTTTTATAGCTCACTTAAAGCGACAACTGCCTGATGTACTGGTCATTCACTGCGTGATTCACAGGCAGCATTTAGTAGCAAAAAAGCTGAGTCCTAGATTGCATAAGTCTTTACAATATGTAATAAATGCTATCAACAAGATTCGAAGCAATTCTTTGAACTCTCGGTTATTTGCTCAGCTATGTGAGGAAAACGACGAAGTCTTTACTCGATTACTTCTTCACACTGAAGTTCGCTGGCTATCAAGAGGCTCTTGCTTAGAAAGATTTTCAGCCGTTTTTGAATCTGTGTTGGAGTTTTTACAAGAAAAAGATCTGAATTTGAAAGAAAATCTGAACAATTGTAAAACAGATATTTATTACTTGACTGATATCTTTGGAATGTTCAACAAAGTTAATTTGCAGCTGCAGGGTGACGATCTTAACTTGATTAAAACAAAATCAATAATATCGGCCTTCGTGGGTAAACTAATCCTTTATAAACAAAATTTAGGCAGAAAAGAATATTCGCAGTTTCTGCATTTGTCAAAATTACCAGAAACGCTTCAAGATGATGACATTTTATTATATGTCACTCACTTGGACGCATTACACAAGGATTTTACGGAGAGGTTTGAGGATCTTTTAAATTTACAAATTCCTCAATGGATAATAAATCCGTACAATACCACAGCCATAGAAGAAGCCAATGTGATAATGCAAGAAGAGTTGATTACCATCAGCACAGACGAAGAGCTTAAGCAGAAGTTCAACCAAGGCTATCAGAAGTTCTGGTTGCAACGCAACATTGAAACACAGTATCCTACATTGTGGAACATTGCTGAAAAATACCTTATCGCTCTTCCATCATCATACCTAGTTGAACAAAGCTTCAGTGTGGTAACAAACATTTTGACGAAACAAAGAAACCGTTTGAAAATCAACGAACGTGGAGATTTAATGCTGCAACTCACCAATATTGAACCGGATGTAGCTAGATTGGTAGATAGTCACCAGGTTCATCCATCACACTGAATGTTTTATTTTCTCTTTGCGAATTAATACTTTTTTAAATATAATTTCCTACCTACTTAAAATTCTTTAAGTACCTAATTTGTAATAATCGTTATAAATTAAACTTGATATTTACTGAATTGTATGTCTTTTTATTTTGTTAAATTTTGATACGAAAATGAAGTCAATTTTACTCACTTAACCAAGTGCAAAGTTTTCCAATTGGTACCTTAGTACCTAGGTATTTTGTGTCAATAGGAAAAAACTAAAGATAGGCCCCCTTATTCATAATAGTCTGCTAACTTAAAGCATTGCTAATTCTCACTCTGTCTTCTTCTATTGACCTAAGTCAGAATGAAAAATAGCACACTGTAGCAGCTGTTTTAAGTTAGCGGACCATTATGAATAAGGGGGTTGATCTTAAAAGTAGGTAATTTGGCCATGGGGGTCTGAGGTAACAGTTCATTTTGGAAAAGGGGTCACTTGTCCAAAATAGTTTGGGGATCCCTGTTCTAGACCATACCTGGGAACCTTCGAGTTACGGAGATATTGGGGGTCAAAGTTCCAACTTTTTACAAAGTTTTTTAAATGTTTTTAATATAAGATTTTTACTTTAAACACATCCATGACCCCCGTACTATTCAATCCATCCATCAGCACAATGTTATGAGTCCGTTACATTGAGTCCTACCGAAAAACGTGATTGAAACGTGACGTGATAGAAAAAAAAGCCGTTTCCCAGCAATATTTTTTGCGTAAATTAACTTAGTTTGATGTACATAATGCTTGGTTGACGACTTAGTTATGGGTCTTGTTACACCCTGTATAAAAATAAAACGAAAAGTATTTTTGTCATGAATTATTAGGAAACTATGATTTAATTTGTGTTTTTTTCCGCGCTTTGCTTTCGCCAGGTTGAAGAAGAAGCAAAGGTATGAAGCCGATAAACAGCCTCATAATATGAAAAATTGAAAATTAAAATATTTTTGAATACACAAATATCGGTTTTAAAGGTGGTACCCACTTCTTACAGACCTACTTACCAACAGGCCTGAGTGTGTGCAGTGTGCATCACGGTACCCGGTGGCGCAGCGCTACACACTACGGAAAACCTCTGAAGTGCAAGAGGTTTTTCGTAGGGTGGCGCTACATGATTCTTAGGCATCCTTACGGTATTTTCGAATTCTACTTTTTTGGTGAGATTATGAGAATATTGCTTCTTGTAATTTCTTTGTTGCGGGTATTAAAATATTAACTGCCACGTCGATAAACTGTTTCAAATTAAAATAATTCACGACTAGGTACTTAATAGCTTAATAAAACTGTAAGTACTCAGATTTAGAACTCGATCATTCGGGTTGTCATGCAATTCCAATTTTTTAATCAATGGTGAATATAAAGTAAGATTTTTTTTTCTTTGAATAAACTTAACCTAAATTGTAATTGATCAAGTCTTCACGGAAGTATCAATATTTCATGAACTGCTCAAGTGAGAAAACATGTAATCATTATTGTCTGATGAACCAACTAAACAAATCCATGGTATTTGACCTATTTCCCTTGATTTAACTTTTGCAGGCAAGTTTCATTTGTTCATATGTAGGTATGTACATTTAGATTTTTGCAATTAATAAACTGAAACGATAGTTTAATAAGCTGGTAGATTATCTACACACTTTTAAAACTTTTGTTTTTATTTACACCACAAACAAAAATAATCGCTGTAAAAACAAAATAAATTAAGCTTACCTTATATTTCATTTTGAATAAAATACGTCTTCTTTCGACAAAATCACAACACTAACAATGACAAAAAATAACAATCAATATAATATTCTACGATAAACAATAATATTCTTCGTTTATAAAAAATTGAAAATAAATAAATAATCGTCAAAATTTGCGATCGCGAAATGTTTTGGCGCGCAATTCGCGATATCCGCGCATGCGTTCTGTGCGGCTGCGCGGTAATGGCTGCGCTTTGCGAGACGCGACGGTTTTGCTTCCCCGCCGGCGAAGTGCAACGACCCAGTAGGTACTGCCCGCGCTAACACTTCCTCGCGCCGATGCAATGAAGGTGAAGGTAAAAGGTGAAGTGCGAAACTGTTGCCGAAATGGCCAGTAAGTAGGTACCTAGGTACTACAACGAGTTTAACTCAACCCAGTCGACCGATAATGCGTTTCACGCAGTTTTCACACTTTTCACGGTTTGATAATATTGCAAACTTTTGTACTATTGAGACAGTGACCTACAGTTTTTGGGCAATTGTTAAAGACAGCGCGTAACTTCGTTTGACCACGATTTTACGATTGATGTGTCAACGTGAAACCTCGGGTTACTCGAGGGTAGATTGAAATCAGTTGCTAAAATAAATCGATTTGCAAATACATGAAATGACGATTGCTTAGTAAGTACCTATCTACCTATGCAAAATTTTATCAATACTTCTGCAAGACTTCTCATGCGTTGTAGTTTCTATTTAATTTACATTTATTTTTATAAAACTCTTTATTGTTGATAGTACTTTCGGGGGCTCTCCTTTGTACTTAGATTAAGTAAGTATTCAAAAAGCACATAAAATATGTAGTCAGTGAGTCAATTCAGTCACAGGCACAATTAACCGCCCACCCAGGTTTTCTTGATTTTTGCTAAACGTAGGTGCTACCTTTTAGCTGGTATTAGTTAAAAAACGTTTAAAGTTTTGATAAACGTAAAAACGTCTTTTTAAAATTTTCACAGCAATTACATTTTTTTACTTGCCTAGCATTATTTGGCAGAGCCTATCAAACTTTAGTGATAGTGTTACTTCCTCGGGGTCTAATGACTTCCAGAAGCCTGTTCGGAAGCTTATCTACAGGTGTAACAAGACCCTTAACGAAGCCGTCAACCAAGCATTGTCATCAAACTAAGTCCAGTCATTACGTCGGAAAATCGGGTTAGGTTAGGTAATTTTTGTATCTCAACGGTGAACTCCGCGAACGAAAATTTTGATGCAATACTTTTTTGTTACTTTTTTTACGATCTACAATTAAGGTCCTTTACATTTATCACTTAACGTTTATCGTTATTGAGATATCGATCAAAAAGGCCAAAAATTTAACTAATGAGGTATTGTCCATATGATTGACCCTATCGATTGGTGTCAAAAAAGTACAGACTGTTATTTTTCCAAATTTTAGTCGGTTCGATTGATTCCCACGTGTGCCAAGCGAATTTCCGAAAATCTTTGAATGCGCACATCTGTTTCTTTAAAAAAAATAATGAAATTTTGGTTTGTTTATCTAAATTAACTAAAGTATTAAGTACCTACATCAAATCAATAAGGATGCATGGCACAAGTAAACTTTATTGTTACAACAACAAAACAAAAATTTTTGAACTAGCAATATGGTTTTATTGGGTGAATACAATATTATTATCAATATTATATTGTATACTAGCGACCCGCCCCGGCTTCGCACGGGTCAATGTTATACATATAAACCTTCCTCTTGAATCACTCTATCTATTAAAAAAAACCGCATCAAAATCCGTTGCGTAGTTTCAAAAATTTAAGCATACAAAGGGACATAGGGACAGAGAAAGCGACTTTGTTTTATACTATGTAGTGAAGTGATTTAAGTAAATATTGTCTTCCTCGTATGGAAGACAAAATTTGCGTTGAATTAAAGCAATTTGCTTTAATTTGACAATTCCTTTTTTCCCCTGTATAACAAAGCGGTCGTCTCGAGCCAAAGTGCATCGATGATGACTTGGTCCTGGTCTTCGCGTTAAGAAACAGTGTTTCGAAATCGTGTGATGGCATCCCGCATCGCGGTTCGAGAACCATCAAGTGTCCCGGCGAATCGACGTTGCTGTACCCAGCACCAGCAAAACCCACAGTCCTAGCTACTCCTGTTGCGTCTTACGCATTTTTCTTGATTCATTATCATTAACAGAACGTCAAGAACACTAAATAAACAATTTTGAATGTTCAAAAATAAAGAGATTCGGAATTTAAGCCGCTCGTGTTGTGTTAGATCGCTAGAAATAGAAATTCACGCGTAAATCACAAATGTTCAAGCACACAGAAATTAGCAAAACACTTGGGTCAGGCGCGGTCCCAGGGGGTCACAAGGATCATGACCCCTCCCAAAATATTTTTCGAAAATTTTATGAATTATTAAGTTTCTGCTTAATTGTTAATATCGAACAAGAGGAACTAACTTTTCCGAGGGAGAATGCTAAAGCTTAAAAGCTTAGTTTTAGTTTAGTTCAGCTTAGCTTAGCTTTAGTTGTAAATGCTTCGCTCGCTAATGCATCCTACCCTTTTTCAGTTCTTTATAAGTTGACGGAGTTACTTTTGTTCTCATCTCTGTATGAATGAACACAAAGAACCTAATGCGGAGGGGAGCTGCTTAAATTTCAGAGCTCTCCTGTCGCTCTTGCCTTTTATTAGTACCAAGAGCGGATCCAAGAGGGTGGTCATGGGCGTCATAAACACACCAGATCGCTCGCTACGCTCGCTAATACATCCTATACTATCTCAATTCTCCAAAAGTTGACAGAGTTCCTCCAATTCTCATTTCTGTCCAAATTAACAAAAGATACCTAAGATAAATCCAAGGAGAGGTGCTAAAATTTTCCAGCTTACTTCGCTCGCTATTACTTCCTGTAATATTTCAATTTTGCATAAGTTCACAGAGTTCCTCGCCACGGGCCCCTCAAAAAGATGTCAGCAAAATGAAGAGGTCCGCAAGGGCCGATGCCTGTCGAAAGGGATACCGTGGCCCCGGAACACAAAGGGCGATGAAGGAACATGGATGGTTTTTAGTCAGTAAAAGTCTGACACTCCGTCCTGCTCCGCCCAGAGCGGGAGGTGTCATTTGACGATTGCCCATCCGAAAAAAAAAAGAACCCCCCCAAAATCTTTGGCTGGGATCGTGCCTGACTTGGGTAGGTACTAAGTGTTTCATTTATTGTTTAAATACACACATAACATGCATCAGGTAAGCATTGTTGCACTTAAACAAACATAGTACCTAGCCCTAAACGTAGGTGGGCGGTTACTTTATTGTGCCGATGAGTGTACAAACAACTTTATATAAATAAAAGAAAGTTGGTTTTCGTGTCCAGATAGCTATAAACTACTGTACATAGTTTAGAACTAAGTGGATACACAGAAAATGTGTACTTAATGTTAAACCCATACATTGGATCATGAGCGCCGGCAGCAGGGTGCAAGGGGGTGCAGTTGCACCGTCGCACCTTGTCGGGAAAGAAAATACGTAGAAAATATTTAGATTTTTTTTAGTAACCTAAGACATTACGTTGCTGTATTTTGTTCATCACCTTGTCAACCAAAAATTTCCACTAAAAACCCGGGTACTGAAAAATCACGCTCTACTTAAAATCGGGGTTTTTTTTGGCTTCGCCGTATTCGGGTAAAAACAAAAAAATATATCAAATAGAAATCCAGAAATGCATGGGTACAAAAATCAAGGTAGAGCCGTGGGCGCACCCACTGAATAATATGCATACCGTGTCTGTTTAATAGAGGTGTTCCTGGCACCCACATAATCATAGTAGGTATACAGTGTATCTGTGTGATTCATGATGTGTGACTTCAAAAGCGAAAAATCATTATCCCAATTTATTGATTTCTTTTTTAAAAGTGGCATATTAGATGTATTGCGAATAATCATTAAAGTCTTTTAATGATTACTAGTTATTGCCTGCGGCTTCGCTCGCGTTTTAGTCGGAAATTATCCCACGAGCACGTTGTAAATATAGCCTATGGCAGTCGGGGATAATGTAGCTTCCTATTAGTGAAAGGATTTTCAAAATCGCTTCAGTAGATCCAGAGATTACCCCCTACATACAAACTTACAAACAAATTTTACCTCTGTATAATATTGTTAAAGGTAGATAGTATAGATTATATTTTATATTATATTAAATTAAGGGGATTACCTCGCTCAAATCCTGAAAATACCGTGTGTTTAAAGCAGTTTGTAGATGAATCATTTTGTGCGTTTTCAATATAAAAAATATATGTTAAACTAAAGGTCATCACAAATACATTGTATTGTTTAAAATTTTAATAAACTAACCCAAATTTTATCGAAAAATCGTAACAAATAGGTCCTTTTTCAACCTAAATTGAAAATTTTCTCTATAACGGCTCAATAACTCGGCATGAATTTTATACCAAAAAATACGTAATGACGTATTTAACAATGTGTATTGATTTTTTTCTCATATTTCTTTTAATATTTTAAAATATATTATAAAAATCGGAAATTTCGCGAAAAGCACTATGTCACTGCCGCACTCGTCCCTCTCTCTCTCGCCGTTTCGTCGTAAGTTAGTACGGGGCAGCATGCTCAAGGTCATTGGGCAATGTAATGCCCTTAAATTATATATATTAGTGTATTAGTATTAGTTTAGATTTATACAACTCATCATTAGCCTTTAGTATTCCATAGCTGGACATAGGCTCTCCAATTGCACGCTATTCAGCTCAGACACGATCACTAGCGCCTCTGAACCTAACTTGCAAAATGTTGAGCCTAGCAGATTGCTGAACATCACTCTGTCCGCAGTTTACCTCCCGGGGAGGTTTAAAATGTAATAACGGATTAGCCGACCGCTTATCTAAGAACGAACTAGCTAGATTAGAACCTGTTCCCCGAAGCCCCAGCCCTCGGAGATCATATATTATTTGCAAAATGGGACGCCTTACCGTGACTATTTTTCCTGTAACCTTTAGCCGTTTCATGCTGTTAGTATCTCTGCGAGCAATGTGACCGAAGTATCTCACCACTCGTTGCAGGCAGGTTGAAGACGTGGTTGTACTTTTTCTAATTTGAGTTGTTTAAGGCGCGAGACATTTGTGGGGTGGTTAGTTTATGATGTCTTTAACAGGCGGCGCCAGCACCACATTTCAAAAGCGTCAATTCTTTGCCTATAGGAAGATTGGATCTTCCAACTTTCTGCCTCGAAAGGAACGATGGAGAAGACAAGTGTGCGGACGAGCAGGGCTATTGCGCATCTCTGTTGACAATTCAGATCATCACTTGGTGAGTTTTGATATACAATGACAGTTCTGCACAGGTTGCGTCTGTTGAAACCAACAAGAACGGTAATTGTAAATCAAATCTCGACAAGTGATGATCACTATGAACTGTCAACAGAGATACGCAATAGCCCTGCTGGTGTTTCTTTGGTTGGTTGGTGATATTTTTTATCTCTTTTGATTAATTTGTGTCATAGCTGTTGTAGCCATGCCAACTCGATTTTGAATTTTTAGTTCACAGCTGCTCTTATTGATTATTAGGTACAGAATCAAGATACTGAAACTGGCTGACTATTTCGAACTCTGCCAAGAGGTCGGTACGCTGGATGGTTTTGAGACGATCAATGACGAGGAGCTTGGTCTTACTCTTGTTTAAGGTGAGGCTCATTCTAAGGTTAACAGCTTCCAACCAATGCAGTAACTCCACCATTTCAGCTTCACAATAACCGAATATTGTTGATGTTGATGAATTATCTAGTGGCCTTCTTAAAATCTTCTCAAATCATTGTGAATTTGGTTTATAATACTATAAACCAAATTCACAATGATTTGGGAAGATTTTGATAATGATTTGTCTAAGCCTGTTTGAAAGACAAAAAATGAATTATTGCCTCTCTTCTAGATGGACCAAAATTCTATCTTTATACAGACTAAGATTAAGGAGTTTGTATGTTTGCAGGAAGCATAGTCTGTGGTAGCCTTCGTGAGGCGGACTGGAGAATAGACTTCTAGATGAAATTATACTTATTGAAATAGCAGTCTTATAAATGTTACTGATGTACAGTCATAGGAAAGTGGCGCTTTATTTTTCATCACTTAGTTTTGTTTGAACGCAAAACAGCTCTATTTTTTCAGTTGTTTATTTGACGTGTTAGGTATATCAATTTTTGTCGCATACAACTTAAACAAAACTTTGATTTTGTATACCCTCCCCTCCCCTCCCCAACCTCCCCTAAAATTGAATTGGATGTAAGTACCTAACTACATAACAGTTAGAGATAGCCATATAATGTTAGATAAGTACTAAAATAGTTTCAAAACTTATTAATGTCATAATATTTAAACTTAGGAGTCTCTTCCTCTCTCATTATGCCGTTTCGGAAACTGACCCTTTTAACCTTCATAGTCAACCAAAAGAAGGAGAATCTTTTGCCACTTAGCCAGTCGACAGGTCACTTCACTGACATCTAAATGAAATAGCCTGAGTGTCGAACACGTTGATGTTTATACACACATCAAAAGTGTCTAGGGATCAAGCATTTTTATGTGGATTTCTTGAGATTGAGATGTGGCTTTGTAATAAATTTATGATTTTATAAATTTATATGGATCCTTTTTGGTGCATTTCATAATTTGAATCAGGAACTGTGAATCAAATTCGAGTAAAAGATGAAAATCAGCTGTCAATATTTTCCCTATAAAAACATACAACGCATTGAAGACATTATTAGTGCTACTGTTTCCCTACTACTGATTAAAACCAACGTTATTATGGAGCGGCGACGTCATTTAAGCAGGGAAGAAATGCTCAGAGCCGTGGGAATGATAGAAGCTGGTTCCCGGCAACGTACTGTGGCTTTAGCTCTGAATACAAGTCAGAGTGTTATCAGTCGACTTTGGACACGTTACCGAAGCACTGGTACCGTGGCTGAGCGCCATGGAGGACGGTATCGCTGCACCACACGGAGACAAGACCGATACATTCAAATCTTAACTCGAAGAGCTCCAACAATAACCGCCATGATGTTAGCCGTGAGGCTTCATCACTCTTCAGGGAACTTAATTAGCGACCAAACAGTCAGAAACCGCTTGCATGAAGTGAACCTTCATTCCCGAAGACCGCTACGGGTACCACCTATAGCAATGCACAATCGTAGGATACGATATCAATGGGCTCTTGAACACAGAAATTGGGCAGAAGAACAATGGCGTTTCGTGTGCTTTTCTGATGAGTCTCGTTTTGGTATAAGACCGGATACAAGACGTATACGACACTGGAGAACCCCTGGACGCCAACAGCGATTAAAATCCTGCCAGGAAGTCCATCCTTATAGTGGTGGAACCATCATGGTATGGGCGGGTATTTGGATCGGCGGAAGAACTGAGTTGATTTGGATCAGAGGCAACCTCAACGCTCAAATTTATGCTGAGACGATTGTATCAGACGTCATCGTTCCTCAAGTGCAAATCGGTCCCTTATTTCAGTTAATGCATGATAATGCACGACCGCACACCGCAAGAGTTGTAAGACAGACTCTCGCCGCAGCTAACATCAATGTCCTGCCCTGGCCTGCTCAGTCGCCAGACTTGAATCCGATTGAGCATGCATGGGATATGCTACAGAGAAGAGCTCTGCCGAATATGGAGGGTATCCAGTCGCAAGAAGACCTTTTTTTGTTGTTGCAACGAACATGGGCGGCCATTCCACGGCGTGATTTGGATGAACTCATTTTGAGTATGCCAAACCGATGTTCTTGTGTTGTTAGTGTTCGCGGTAGAAACACGGATTATTAATTGTTTAAGTTACCCAATAAAATTTTAAAGAAAACTGTTATTTCAGTCTTTTTTTCGAACTTTTGTGTTAGTGGTTCAAATGTCAAAAATCCCTTTATTAGGAAAATGGCAAATTTCTTTATTAATGCAAAGGTGACTTGGTTTATCGTTACTGTGACAAACGAAAACACTTTATTTGATGAATCCTTAAAGAAAATTTTAATTAATATCAATCAGGAGAAAAGTTATTGCAAAAATATATGTTGATCCCTAGACACTTTTGATGTGTGTAATTACAGTTTGTCTATAAAGTCATGAAAATAATGTTTGAGGAACTAACATTATTCAAAAGTAGGGCAACACTAAATCATAGTACATCGAATGTCATCAGCTGTCAACAACTTATTTTGTAACTCGTTATCTATTGCATTTTTTATTGCTTTTCAAATCTAAGTGGATAAAACTTTGACGAAACGTGTGAACTTAGAGGAAAACAAATTGGAGTGGAGCTCGGGAAATTACTTTTAAAGTGTATCAGTGATGTTTGTTAGAACACCAACCTGGACAAATTATATCAAATTTGGATGATGTATAAGCTTGAACAGCAGCTATGGCAGGTATGTAATCGTGTTACTGTTTGTTTTTTATCTACCAGAAGTTATAAATTTACTAAATATACGATTTTAAGACTAAAATAAAGATTGTTTACATTGCGCATTAATAGGTTAGATTCCAAATCTAAATAAGCCATATTATAGTGCGACTAGAACTTTTGATACTTTTGGGTGATTAAATATACCGCTGATTTTAAATCTGACTATGTTATATCATGTCTGAAATTAAAAATAGTATTTACTGTTAGATACTACTTTTTTTTTTAAATCTTTCTTTCAGGAACCAGAGTATAGTGAGGCGTATTGTAGATGAAGGCTATAAAAATGATGGCAAATTTGGAAACCCTGGCAAACAGATCAAGATATAGATGAGTAATTAGTCATTCGCCTAGGCTAGGCAAAGATAGCAGCAGCAATGACAGCAGTAGCCAAGACGTTGTTAGTGACGCAGCTGACAGTGAAAATACTTTTTTTAACGTAGAATATTTGTAATCAGATGATGAAAGTGAATTAGTATGTTGTGGGATATTTTTGATTAATAAAAAAAGTTTAAACATGTAATAATAAAAAATATGTATGAACATTTTTCTTTTATTTAAGTACTCATTTTATTTGAATGACAAAGACCATAGATTTGTGCTATCTGATCGTTTATGCAAACTAATGTAGGTATGTCGTGATGGCCCAGAGGTTGCGGCTTCCCCCATCAGCATGAGGTTGTGGGTTCAAATCAGGGCCTTTTTTGTTTCACCAATGATATGTATGATATAATGATAAATTCCTTCACCAATGTGACTTTCTCAATTCATATGTACTTTCTAAGTTTATCTTGGACATCACAGACATTGGTGAAGAAAAACCTCGTGAGGAAACCTACAGGGCTATTGCGTATCTCTGTTGACAGTTCATAGTGATCATCACTTGGCGAGTTTTGATATACAATGACCGTTTTTGTTGGTTTCAACTGACGCTACCCGTGCAGAACAGTAATTGTATATCAAAATTCGCCAAGTGATGATCACTATGAACTGTCTACAGAGATACGCAATGGCCCTGCTGGACATATAAAAGTCTGAAATCGCCAACCCGTCTTGAGCAAGCGTGGTGATCAATGTTCGTGCCTTCTCTGTTGAGAAGAAGCCTTTGCCCAGCAATGGGACAATAATAGGCTGGTACCTATTATTATTATTTATAATGAAGGTCGCATCTTTGTCTATGGTTTCTGTAGATTTTTTTAATAAGATCTACGGATTTTACATTTTCTATCCAGTTTAAAAAAGCGTCTACGAGTAAAACTTATGTTTTCATTAAAACCAGGTTTGCTTCTAATATAAAATAATGTGCTAGTATCAAAATCAATTTAGTCACACTATACAGGGTTGCTACGTGCACGACCGCAGCGCCCTCATTTTTTTTCATGACTTTATAGACAGACTTGTACCTGGCTTAAGGGAAACCGTGATCACGTAGGCGGTTCCCCCAGGGCGAGGCCTTTCCATTGCACTGCGGATAGGTTGACCCTTGCGATGTCCCTTGTTATTATTATACCTACTCTTTGCTTGCGATTATCCGTTCACCTTGTTGTCGAAGTTTTAAAAGTGCCCTTTGTTTTGAGATATTGAGAGTTCAAGTTTTTGAAAATATAAATATTCTTACCTTCGGCTTGTCATTACATGAGTAATGACAAGCCGAAGTTATCTAATCTCTAATCTCAAAAAGTGACTTTTTCATTAAATAGCTATTAAATGTGATTATATGAACTTGGAGGGGTGTATTGATGATTTGAATGATTATAATTCTGTAACTACATACGCGTTACTGGCGCGATTCATATTTTCATCAACATACAACTTGACACTGACCTGCAAATTGTTATGGAGTTACAGAATTATAATCATTCAAATCATCAGTACAGCCCTCCAAGTTCATATAATCTCAAAGAGTGACTTTTTCATGAAATAGCTATTGAATATGATTATATGAACTTGTAGAGCTATATTGATGATTTGAATGATTATAATTCTGTAACTCCATACGTGTTACTGGCGCGATTCATATTTTCATCAACATACAACCTGACACTGACCTGCAAATTGCAATAAACGTAAGAAAATTTAAATTTCGCGGGCTACCCTTGCGCATCCACCTTAAGCAATGTATGCAATTGTCTCTATTGAAAAAAAAAAAACTCATGTGCCATCTCTATCTCACACCGTTCACAAACAAAACAGAATGAGCGAGTGCTCAAAATGTCTAATGTGCAATATTAAATGTATTGATTTTGGTCGACCGGCGAAAAATAGCGCGCTTCTGTGTTATTTTATTTTTGTGACGAATGTTGTAATTTAAGTGTTTTATTTTATTTCTGTTTGTGGTACATAATAAGGTTTGTTGTAGCCTAGTTATAACCTACTTTTAAATCTTTTACGCGGCGATCATATATAAGGACGCCAAAATCTTCGTGGATTTCTCTTCCCGACGACAATGTGTAACAAAATATGGACTCCGAATCTGCTAGCAGTAAACGAATCGCTACTTCTCCCCCGAAAACCTTCCAAAATTATTAAAAAAGAACCTGGTTATGGGATATTCCACCTTGTGTACTATTGTAATGTTGGCGAGACCTCATGTATAGTTCTGCACCTGCACAATCGGAATGTTTTGACGAAAATTAACTAAACATTCTCTTAGGTAATGTCAAATGAATAGGAAGAATCTGGCTGGGTAACAGTTAAATTAAATCTCACCAAGATTAACACATTTTTAATAAAAATGATTTCGTTGCGTCAATCCCCCAATCACTCATTACAGTAAGAGAAGTTCCTTCAAATGGATTGAAGACGAAGTAATAGGGTATATCAAGATTTCCACTGGATGCTGTCCTGTTAAGGCTAGGACACTGAACTGTAAGGTAACTACTCTGGGTGTTATTGAATGGAAACCCACTCAAACAGTAGTACTAACCTTTGGCAGTCAAATTTTACCCAAACATGTTTTTTTTTATTCTGCTTGTTCTGTTGACACTTATTATGTACCCGAGTATTTAATACTACAATTGTTGCCGGTTTGGCCACATACTTACTGTATGTCATTCCAAACTCACTGTTTCAAATTCGGCCAAGCTCACCAAGGTGATGGATGCCAAGTTTCATCTATTTGTGCTTATTGTGTTTTCAGTTCTGCCAATCACTATGCCAATGAAAATGCTTGTCTTGGATTGGTTTGGCAAGCCATTAAAGACTTTAAAAAGTCAATCTCATATCCTGAAACAAATCAGGTATTCCTCAGTTTTAAGATTACATGTCATATTATATAGTCTCTCCAGAGAATAAATCCTTACCCAGTCCATCTCATGTTAACGGTCCAGTTCCCCAAATTCCAAAATCTTACTGAAAATGGTATTACCTAAATCCCAAGCCCCAGCTTTTAGCAGGCTCATCAAACTCTTACTCAGAAATAGTCCTTTTCCCCTTCCCAAAATGGTTGCACATGTAGGATGTATTTGCCTTTATTAGCCAATCCTACCCAACCAAGCCCCTACCTGACCATGCCAATAAATTGACATCAATTGTTAACAATACCTATCCAAAATGCTCCATCCTCTGACATTGCCTCAATGGAACTATTAGACAGATGTTGCTAGGGAATTTGTTCCACCACTTCTTTCCAGCTTAAAAACTAGGAAGTGGAGTGCCTCTTAAAATAAATAACGAAATAATAAAACAATCAACCTATGAAAAATATCTTGCATTAACGTTAGATGAGAAACTAACTTGGAAATTACACATCAACCGTCTCAGAAGTAAATTAACATTGTTATTGGGGGCATTATGGAAAGTAGCAAACTGAATTCTAAATAAAGTGCGCATTTATAACTCGTTAGTCAAATCGCATTTAGAATATTTGATTGAGATACGATGTTCCACAGCTGCCACTAATTTAAATTCACTTTAAAGAGTTCAAAATAAAATAATGAAAACTTTGTTCCATTATTATTTCATTGACTTTGATTTAGATTTCATGAGATGTATTACTCCCAGGAAACCTGACATACTCTATCTTATGATTAAGTTTAAACTATCTATCTGCCGAATTGCTGAGACAAGGCTTCTTTCTGGAAGTAATTTCAGGATTCCATGGATGTTTGTCATGAGTGACATGTCAGACAGATGGATATGGGGAATGTCCGTTGTTCATCAATAACACATTAACATCATCCCCAATTCCTTTTTTTTTCACGCAGTCCCCAGTCCCTTCCTTACTCCTTCAGTACTAAAGCTGATGATATGACCCACCAATACTACCTAGACTTAGTCAACTATTGTTTTAGTTCTGATTCTAGTAAGATCCTAGTGATCATTCTTCATACAGACCAATTGCTCTATCATCTGTAGTTCTTCAAATTTTAGAACATCTGATTAAAACAGCCTGGAACAATTTGTACAAAATAAAAAACTGCTCTCTACAACTCAATTCGGTTTTAGAAAAGATTTGGGTACAGCTGATATTGCCAGTAGTACCCTCACATCAGAGATCCGGCTGGCCCTCGAAAAAATATGATTCTGTGGTAACTGTTTTCTTAGAAACTTCAGCTACCTATACTCTCCTCATAAGCAGAAAATGCAAGAGCTGCGAATAACTGAACCGATATCAGTTTGGAGATGTCTTCCTCATAGATCTGTACTTAGTCCACTTTTCTACAAAATTTATGAAATACCCCTGATCTTCCTTTCTGTCTAAATTATAACGTCGCACACCGTTACCACCTTTTTAAAAATCTTAACAAACAAAAATTGTTTTGTCCTAACAGCTTGCTGCGCTGCCGTCACTAAAATAGCCAAGGAGGGGAAAAAAATGTGTTGGTTATTTTCTTCAAAAACTACTCGGAAAACTTACGAGTGTAATGTGATATTTGTATTGTAGTATAAGAATAAAATTCACCATCAAAGATGATGGAACATATTTTAATGCATGATTGGTAAGTATCTTTCTTTAATTTTACCAATTTCAGTTTTGCGCTTAAGGAGTTATTAATTATAGTAATGCTAATGCATTGCTGTACAGTTAGTTCTTGGTTTTAAATAAGCACACAAACAATGACAGTAGATTCCGTTGGTTATCATTGTGAACCGCTAACTAAAATGGTCTAAACTGACATTGGTTATCCAAGCATCCCACCACCTGTCGGTGACACTATGCCGGTCACAGTCATGACAACTTCTGAACGCCTAATGTTGCAGTAAACCTTAAATATAACCATAATACACACTTCTAAACTCAACAACAATAATCTAGCTAGACAGCTTAAAGTAAGACAAAACATTGGTGATCATGACTTTTTTTCAGGTATGATAATAAAAGTTCAGACGATGCTCATTTCGTGAAAGAGGAAGACGTAGACAACTGTGCCACAGAGAGGATACTTAGAAACGAGTTCCGTGACCCCCTGGTGTCCAGCGACTCTGAGGATGAAGCCAGGCCTAACAATATAAACTGGGATCGAATATTTAAGAAAAGAAATCAGGTAAGCAGGTATTTTGTTTAGACATTATAATTTCAATCATAAATGGTCAATCATGAATTCATGATTAATTGATTACAACTATGACTTATCAATCATCAATCATGATTGACATTTTTATTTATTAGTTAAGTTTTGTTCAAGTGTTTAAGTTTAGTAAATTTTGTTCAACACTGATAATTACTCTAAATATTTGGAAAAATACAGAAAAAGGTGACGTATTTCAGGTGCCTCCATTTCTGTTCTCTGGCAACTTAGGTACTTGTTGTTTTAGTATGAATCGAAGTCCTAATTAGCTACTATTTAAAATTTTATTTCAATTCTGGAAGTCTTACGCCCAGATTTCATAGAACATTGCCTTTTATTTTAACCATGCTATGTTATTTGTATATGAAAATGGGATTGTGTTGGCTCACAGAGTAGGATAAAAAAGCGAAAAGAAAAAGTGTATGAAAATTATCATGATGGTGCCAAGTTTTGTGAAGAAACCAGCATGTTCAACCAAAAATTCTCCTTACTTGCAACTTGTGAGCTAGTCATCTGGTCTCACACTGATGCAGAGACAAACAGTGGTAGGTGCTATTGAAAATTGAGAAATCAATACCAAGTGTCACATTTAAATTAAAAAAAAAAAAAAATGAATGTGCCACTATGGATTTCTCCATTTTCAATTGCACCTACCACTATTTGTCTCTGCATTATCCAAAAGTTAACTGCTAAGAAAAAGACGCTAAATCTGCCATATGTTATAGTATTAAAATAGAGATTAATAGATAACACCATGTTCTTTTTCAGCCATTAACAGATAAAAAATATGTGGCGTGCCTCAGACGATCACCTCCGTACCCAAAAGTATCAGAACTGAACCCAGACCAACACAAACAGTTTCTAAAGATTATAAGTGCTGAATACCCCAATGTTTTGAAAGATCTGTTCCTAGGCAAACCCACAAAACAAGATGTAAAAGCATTTGAAGTAAGTTCTTTTTTAATATATTTTAATTTAGTCTTTGGTTGTTGTTAAATTTTGATATTCCAAAGTCAGATTTTCAAATGGCTGAGAATGTTAAGCATGTAAGCACAATGGCCAATCAAGCTACACAAAACCAGTTTATGCGGATCTCTCGTTGTACGGGCAATCCATACAAAGCGAGGCTACGTTATACTGGAAATGTATAGGTTGATGTGCTGCCGTGTGTACGTTAAAGATACTAAATTCAAAGGAACCGTTAGAGTCATGCAAAACACATTATGCCCTGGCTCTGCAGTCGCAACATAGATAGCGATCGCAAAGCAACCGAATTCGGTCGCAAAGCCATAACGATGCGGATTTAAGGTGGACGCCAGCCGGACGCAACACGCCGGTGTCGGCTTCCACTTCGAAATGTTGGGTTCCGAATTAAAATAAAAAACAATTTAA
Organism: Eugnorisma glareosa; assembly: GCA_947578425.1. Taxonomy (NCBI): domain Eukaryota; kingdom Metazoa; phylum Arthropoda; class Insecta; order Lepidoptera; family Noctuidae; genus Eugnorisma; species Eugnorisma glareosa. The sequence continues at coordinate 1,673,377 of OX387970.1, forward strand.
TTGAGACTGTGCGTGAGGTAGCCGCGTAGTGCCGGATAGAAGATGTGTGAATGACAGCGTGACTGCACTGAACCGCGCAGCTACTTCTAGCCAAAAATGTATTCTCTAGTGGTTTACACATTAAAATAAATTCCAGGCTGCAAAAGAAACGTATCTAAAAGAACAGAAAGAATACCAAACGTGGGCAAAAACTCTTTGGGTGACTGACCACTGTATCCGAACACTACGTCCAGGACGCATTGTGGAGAGAGTGTATGTGGCTGAGTGCCAAATGAAGGCACAACGGATGCAGGGTTTACCGAAACACTATAATGTAGCGGCTCATATAACGTTAGAGAATCCAATGAACAACTGTGATGCTGTGCTTAAACAGGATTTGATCAGAGTAAGTATACTTTTAATTGTTCTTAATTTTAAGCTTACTTTGATGTGATCATTATGTATTTTAGCTATCATCTAAGAATCTAAGTTCACATTGTGTATTACAATAAATATATTGGGAAACAATGTCTATGCACTCGTAATTAACCAAAAAAGTGGTCTCGTGTGTGAATACGCAAGGATCATGCAATGTATAATTCTATCTAGGTACATGTAATGTATAATAAATTGATGGTCATCAAAGAAAAATATAAAAAATGTCCTATTTGCTATACAAATTCTATGGCAGATAACGCAATCCCTATTCTAGCAAGATATTCCACTTTCAGGTCACTCTCGCAGAGATGCCAAATGTTCAGATTCCTGACAAGATTGATAAGCAGATATCTATCGTCAGACCTTGGACAGTACCAAAGCCTTGCCAGAAACATCAATATCAGATAGTGTTGCCAAGTAAATATACTATTATTGATATTTGTTAGAATACTTAGGGAGCTCCTCATGTAACAGACAGACGGACTAAACTGACACGCGCCGTTCCTTTATTATCGTTCATGATGTGACGTAGAATAAATGAGCTCGTGGCTAAATAATAACAGCCACTCGGGTCGACCTTTAGGTTAAGCCGTGCTTACCTAGGTTGTTTCGTAGATGGGTGACCACCCATTACATACGAGTTTCCTCCGTGCCTCGGAAAACACGCTTGGTCGTTGTCTCCGCTCTGCCGTTGGCTGTCATTTTTAGATCTTTGACAGTCGTTACAGGTAGTCAGTGGCCCAAAAGTCTGACAACCAATCTTACCAAGGGGTATAGTATTACCTAGTGCTGTGCGGCGACCCAGTTGGTCGTGGAGGTCAGATAGGCAAACGCTCCATGTAAAATACTGGTATGCAGCTGCATCTGGTTAGACTGGAAGCAGACCCAGACATAGTTAAGAAAAAGCTAGGCGATAGAAAACTTATTGAAGGAGTTCAAATTATTTGTTAATATTTGAACATTAAATTAAAAACGAAGCACGATTGTTAAATCGTAAAAATATAACTTTTATTTTCTCCACTTACAGACGAAGCCGCACTATCAATGCTACCAATCACAGAGATACACCATGTACTGGCAACATTCGCTCTGAGGAATAACACACGTTTCATAGCAAGTGAGAATGCACTCAAGTGTCTCACGCAGTGGAGCAGGCACTGGCTGCTCCCACTCTCTGTTTGTGACACTATTGGACCAGGTAAATTCTAACTACTAGACATTTATGTTTGTCTCAGAATTTTTTTGTCAAAATTATGGAAAACTCAAAGATTCAAATCGTTAGATTCACCCTGTTGTGTCAAAAAAATGTTGCCTTGCCCACTCATACTGAAATTTGTTTGTATTATCCCATGGGGGATGTGCCGAGCTCGCTCTTCTCGGTGTAAACACTTTTGCGCGACCAGCTAGGGCCAAGGAGGATATCTAACGATTAAAATCATTCAAACCAGCCCTTTCTTTGGTATATTCATAGATTCTTACTTTTAAAATGTATTTTCTTGCTTCCCTTCTTTTTGTTAGTAAGTCTCTAATATTAAAATCTATAGAGCGAACCCGCGCTTCATCCGAATATGAACCTTATTTGCAAAAACTTAATGATCTTATTAATACGATCACATTAACTTGATACTAATAAGGTTTCTTTTCGGGCCTTCTAAACAAAGCATTGCAAATATAAAACTTGTATTACTTCTGATGTCACTTTGTTTCTTTTAACATAGAACATTACTTTGTTTTATCACCAGATGGTAACAGAGTGAAAGTGTTGGTACTGGACAGCGAGTTTTCCGTGCACAAGGAAGCTGCGCACATGAGGACGTACAGGGCGCTTCGACATATGCTAGAACTTGCGCTGATACCGTGAGTATTCACATGCACGCCTATGTTAGGTAGAGGTGTACGTATAGCGCACCCACATTTTGCCACACGTGTTAAAAGTCTTCAGCCAGGCTTCGGACTACTGCTTAGAAGTGTCTAATGAAAAAAACAAAAATGAGGGATATAATTTTTTATTCCATTCAATTGGATGTTAGTAAAATGGGCCAGAGATAATAATAAAACTTGATCACACAGGTTATCAGAAAAACAGAGGATATGGGAAATGGGGCAGAGTAGAGCTTTAAAGAAAGAAGGAAAGACATCACTTACTTCTCCTAAATTTAATGTGAGTGACAAACCTGCATGGCAAGATGTGGATGTGAGCAGCGATGATGAGGACCACTTGATTATTGACACAGGTATGTTTGATCTCTTTTGCGCTTTAAGCTGTTGTATAGCGTCGTCTCTGTCTGTCATTCTGGACATAGGTTATTCCTTAACTTTTTGTAGTACTTAATCTTGTCCTAAACATAACATACAGGGTGTAACAAGATCCTTCACTAAGCCATCAACCAAGCATTCTGTACATCAAACTAAGTCACTGAGAAAATTATTGCTGGGAAACGACTTTTTTTTGGGTGAAAAATCACGTTTTACGGTAGGACTCAATGTAACGCACTTAAAACATTGTGCTGACGAATGGATTGAATAGTAAAAAAAAGACCTGTGAAAATGTTGGAAGTTTGACCCCAATATCTCCGTAACTAGAAGGTTCCCAGATATGGTCTAGGATAAAGAAATGATCGCAATAACGGGGAGCACAAGTGCCTTTCGGTTTCCTGTCTTGTTACACCCTTTATACTGATATTACCACAAAATTTATGTTCCCCCTGTCTCAGACTTCCAAAGCATAACCCATTTGAAAATTCACAATTATAGTTATACCATACTGTTACAATATTTCCTTTTTCAGGTGAAGAGTCTATAGAGTCGACTGAACCAGAATTCACAGGTTTTGGTTCTCCCAAAGTAGAATTTGATGAGTCAAGTACAAGTTTTGGCCCACCACCTGCCAAACAAAAGAGAGGTTCGATTGACTGTAGTCCGCGCAGGTCGGCGCGGATATCCGGTAACAGTACTGAGAGTCCGGCGCGGATATCCGGTCACGTGACCGATAGTGCGGCACGGGTAAATAGTCCGTCCAAGAAAGTCAGTAAGGAGAACCCCGCAGAGCCTGAGATTGGTGTCTACAGCTGTACATGTAAAGGTATGTGAAAAGTATGTTACTTTATTACACGCTAGTATTAACTAGTAAGATCATGTCATGACGCTAGTCTTGAAAGTATTCTCTGTCCAGCTTAAATGCATTCAAAAAAGCTTAATCTGCTGGGTATTTATTATGCATGAAAGGGCTTTGAGTGATTTGGCCTGCCTATCTTAAATTTTATTTTATTTTCAAAATAGCGACTATGCATTAAACCTGTATTAATCAATGGCCGACATCAATACAACCAAGTTTGTAATAAAAAAAAAAGAAATATAACCCAAAGTTACAATCTTCGCCATCTGTACATTGATTTTATTAACCACTCAAATTTAAAACTACATAAATATAAGACTATAAGACAGACTATCAAAGTTGTGCTGATGGTAGGCAGGCCACCCATTCATATAAAAATTCATGTAATAAGGCGCGAGCCTATTGCCATCAACCCCGGCACTAATCCAGACTCCGTAGCTGCTACTGAGAAATTCCTTGAGGAAAAACCCGAACCCAGAAACATAACGTTTATAACATAGTTTCTTAGCAATTTTATAAGTTCTGTGCATAATTGCTCTACAGGCACGCTGTACGAGAAGCCTCCACGTCGCTCGTTCAAGAAGTGGCAATTCAGCAATAAGGATAGCTATGAGAGGCTTGACATCATTATTCATTGCCCACATAAGGCTAAGGTGAGTGAAAATATTTAATATGATTCACATTTAAAGGGTGTAACAAGACCCTTAACGAAGCGGAAAGGTACTTGTTCTCCCCGTCATTGCGATTTTTTTTTTTCAAGGCCTTACTTGTCTACTACTGAGAGATTCCTTAATAGCCGCCATGATTCACAGCATTAATATTATTTTATTTTGTTTATACAGGATAAAACAGGCGAGCTGCTATTAGAACCGATACCCGAGTACCAGCTGGACTTGGGCGCGAGCGAACAGACACCTGACGTCGTGCGAAGTGTGGCACTGGCGCTCGCGCTAAGGAAAAACGCGTCGTTATTAAATGGTATGGATATTTAGTATGTCATGTACTTTAAATACTGTTGCTTTGAGCCTGTCATCCCAATATTTGAATATTTAACACAAATAATTTTACCATTACGGTGTCATGACTATTATTTCTACAATTTACTTACGTACGTGTTTTATGGGATTACTTAACTGGTTTTGTATCTAATCTAACTCATGGCTCAGTTTGGTATGTCAAAATTTGTGCGGTTTGAAGTTAGAGTCGCGAATGTTCCGCGCATACTTCCGACACCTAACTGACGCTGTGAGGCGGGTGCTCACTGCATTCACCGCGTGACGTATACACAACGACTATGCAACCAATACCTGGCGTTTTATGAACATAGCTTTAGATTTCCGCATTATACGCATACTATACTGACAATTTATCCACAGTTCGCGTAGATGGACCTACGGGTGAAGTGGTGACCTTCGAGAAGCTAACCTCAGAAGCGTTCGCTAATAGACACCCTGGTGTTATGCAGCAGGTGGTCAGCTCAGTACACACCGCGCTCAGCCAGCTGCAGGCGCTCAAGCCTGGACACTATGTGCTGCAGCATGAGGTAAGAAAGAAAGGAAAAGATAGCACAGACGAAACACATAACTTAATACAGGTACTGCAAGATGGAAAGACATATCCAGAAAAATGCCTGTCATTTAGGGATCTCTCCTAGGGACGCGGCCACATCTACGACTATTTGTAGCACGACCGGTCGCACAACCAATTTTGGTTAAGACAGCCCGTCGTAGGGCAAGTCTTGGCCGTCACCTCGTAGTGTGCGACCTGGCTTACCCTCGAAACCCAAATAACGATTTAGGTGTATGAGGAAAAGGGTATAAAGTTCCTCAATACTCGGGAGGGTCCTCTTACCAGACGGTGTTGTGTCTGGTAGGTTGCTGCCTGACGGTTATAGCCGAATTTTGTCTTAACTTGCAGGGAACTCTTGTTTGACTTTTTTTTATTGTGTTATTGAAACAAACTGTATGAACACTATTTGCATGCCCATTGGACGGTAAAATGTGGAGAACTTGGTTATAAATATGAAACATCTATTTATATTTTACCCATGTTTTTATTTGAACTCTAATCACCATGCAGCATTTTGATTTTAGTTCTTCATTTGCCTCATAGATGTCGCTAGCGTTCTTTTTATCCGCTAGCGTACTAGCGAACTTATATTTATTTTAATCTTGAATGTCCTTTCCTCAGCCAAACCACGGTTCGAATGCCATGCTGATGTGTCCCGTATCCCCGGGGCAGACGCACACGCTGGAGCTGAACTTTGTCCCTGATGAGCTGATCCAGGTGGATGAGGCGGACATTGCCAAGATGCCGCCCACCATCACGACTGCTCTGCTGCCTTACCACAAGTAAGTTACGTAACTGCGAAGTGCGCCAAAGATGTAAAGAACACTCCACAGCTTATTGCTTGGCAATGTACACTTGCCACCCTTGGTGCAACTTCCCAAAAAAAAAGGTACAGTACAATGACGCTCACGGAACCCTTACGAAACTGCCAAGGTATTGCAGAGCTTCGAGCATTTTTTAGCCGAAGCGAGGGTACTGGACTTTTACGCCATCATGAGGTCGAGGGTAACGTGTTTTTGGCAAAGTTTGAACCGCTCCAGTAACAGCACTTTGAGAGTTGTCTCATGCACCCTAACAAGCCCTATATTTTTACTCTGAATTTCTGTTCACCTAAACGAAAACAAACAATGACGAAAAGCTATGGTTTTTGAAGACCTGTGTACCTATACATAAATAATAAATACATTTAGATTACAACATGGAGGCATGTTGTAATCTAAATGTATTTATTATTTATGCTATTTTGTGTGTGGCCATTTTGCTTGCAATAAAACATTATTTTTGTTTTTATAACAAATATCACGCCTATGTTTCTCCAAAGACAATACACCCACATTTCGCCAGTTGCTATCTGCCTCGTAGATCTAGTGACCGCACGGGCTACTGTTAAGCTTGAGGGTTCCATTCCCAGGTCGGGCCAAGTGTATTATTTTTGGATTAAGAATTTCTCAGTAAAAGTTTTCAGTTTGGATTTGTGCCCGGTTGATTGCAATAGGCTCATTCCCATAGCTTTTCCTGACAATTTGTGTAGGTGTTGCACTTCTATTATTTTTCTAAAACATATTTCAACGCTAGTGTATCTAGAATAATGTATGGAATAAAAGTTTTCGTTACGAAGTCCCTTTAACATGTGTTGTGGCCTGTTTCAAAGTGTTTTATTTTATTGAATGGTTGTAATTTTATGTTCAAAATTTATGGTAAACTAACTTATTTTATAAGACGACATCTAACACATTTTTTTTACCTAAGAAGATGATTTCGCTTTTCTTGATAATTATGTTCTTGTTCTATTTATTCAACTGCGTGTCTGAAATGTACGTCGACACTACCCGCCAACATTATACAATAGCATGTTGCGCAGTGTTAGTTCAGGTCACACACACCACACGATGGAAATCTATACCAATATTCTTCTGTCTGCTTTTTTTTAATGACCATTACTTTTAAAACCAGTTTTATGATTGCTTCATTTCGTTTGTTAAATATCCACTACACAAGTTCATTACACTCCACATTTTGACCACTAGTACAAAACATACACACACGCAAACATGTTTCTTCCTTTCGTTACCATTTTCCATTTACACGATCATTTGCAGCCACAGCACTGCCTTTCTCCATCCCCTAGCTATCAAAGAGCACTATCACATTGAAATTTTGGCGAGCGTGTGCATTCCTCACCAAATTTTAATGTGAGAGGGGTCTAAGCGTATAGAGGGATGGCTGTAAGAACGCAAAGCAAGAAGAACTGACGAAGACATAAGAAGCTATTTTGTGTTTATTTGTACTTTGGATTTGACTCTCTCTTCAGCAATTTTGGTCTTCATTTATTTCTTTTTTTATTTTGTATTTAAAAATCGTCATAATTCACATCTTAGAGAGTGAAAATATTTCTCGGCGCGGGATCTGCTTAAACCTACTTTAAATTTCGGCGCAGTATCGAGACGCGTCGTTCGAAACGAAACGAGGCGAATGAAGTCTTTTTTTTATTGAATGGGCTTAAAGCTCTGTCTGACCAACTCAGCCGATTCCACGTCGATAAATGTGCGGGTTTTGAATTATAGATATGTATCGTAAAATGATTTTCCTGACTCAGATTGGGATATTTTTGTTAATATACGTGAATGGTTTTATTAGTTTCACATTGAATTAGTCAAAAGTAAGGTTACACGACGAATTTTTTAGTGGCTAACAGCTTACATTGCTAGCTTCACTACTAGTATCACATACTTACGATGCAGTTTGTATTGCTGCAAAAGGTCGCTGGTGCAGAGTTGCAGACGTCAGCACATCAAGGTACCCGAAATTGTCAATTTTTCCCAATCAACCATGAACCTAATGCTTTAGAGATAACGTTGAAAATCTTTTAAAGAAATTTGGCAGATTGTAGTAGCTTAATGTGCTGACGTCTGTACATTGGTACACAAAACACAGGCTTGCTCTCTCGAGTCGTCGCTTACTGTCCGATGAGAGGATAGTGTGCTAACTTATAAAAAGATTTCTAACATATTATAACTCCTCTCATAGACACCGAAGAGTATTACCCTGCGCATTCACTCCGTACCAGAACACGGTGGCCAAACAAACTAAGAAACCGTACGAAAACATGGTGGCTAAACAAACTAAGAAACCGCCACCGCAGCGGCCCAAGAAGAAAGCGAAGCGGCCCAAGAAGAAAGCGCCATCGCTACCACAAGCCATCAAGGTAAGAAATCAGATGAAAAAACTTAAACAACGCTTTCCTTTTTGTCATCAGAAGTGGGATATTCGTATAACGGGATTTTTTCGGTTCTATCCCGGTCTGGTGAATTAATTTCAGATTCTAATGGCTTGTAAGTTCGGTTTGAATTATTAAGTGCAATCATAGGAATAAGAATCATAGGTAACAGCCGTTCCCTAGGATTCTTATTTTTTTTTTCGTTGGCCGCGCAAGCGGTTTGCAGTGAACCCGTTTCGGATTTTGAGTTTCCTATTTCAATACACCTTTTATCGATATACATTTTAGAAAACAATCTACAGGGTGTAACAAGACCCTTAACGAAGCCGTCAACCAAGCATTCTGTACATCAAACTAAGTAACTACGCAAAAAATATTGCTGGGAAACGACATTTTTTGGTGAAAAAAAAATCCATCAGCACAATGATTGGAGTGCGTTACATTGAGTCCTATAAAAAAAAAGTAGTTTCTCAGAAATCATTTTTCCGTAGAGTTGTTTTAATGTGTGCTTGGTTGACGGCTTCGTGAAGGGCCTGTTTACACCTTGTATACTGTGTTTGTTTGAATATACCCGAACTAGCGACATCTCTCGTGCTGAGTATGAACTAAAGACAGACACTAACGTGGAAATGTTTAAAATGTGCCTTTTTATAGGTCCGAGAAACTGTGACCAAGTAGTTTCATGTTTGTCAAACTTATGGTTTTTCATTTAGTTTAAATCGTTTTTCAGTTTAAATCCTGTGGCTTCGTCCTCTTCGATGACTCAAACTCCTAATCCAATAGTTTCAATAATACTAAAATAATGGCTACTTTACATGGAGCGAGTTTCCCGACCCGAATATGGACTAACTACCTACTATCTACTATCGTCGTTCAGCTACTGGCTGACGGCTGTCTGTTTGTGTATGTGAGTTTAAATTTTTAAACGCACCCACGATACAGGAGAAATTCCTAGTGTGAGGCAAACTGGGCAGGCAAGATTAAGTTCGTTAACTACTAATGTTTAAAGGCATTGCAGTTATTGATAGAAAAAATAAGCTGCTTACGAAATCTCATCATGCGGCGAAGCTACGGGCAAAACTAGTTCGTCAACAAATAATAACACGTAGGCACATTTTAAACGACAGCTGTTGAGCTGTCTCAGTTCTCCTCTAGTACCTATAAGAAACGTTCCTAAGAATAGTACTTGAATGTTCGTTAGTTTCAAATGTGAATCTACTTGTTTAGTTGCCAGCGGAGCAGCCGGAGAACGAGCCTCGTCGAAAGGTATCCTACGAACTAGACAATGTTCCGCCGTAAAGTATGGAAATGTGGAGCTTGACGCCTTACAGGGATTAGAGGAATAGTTCCACTGGGTTCTGTGATATTATTCTTAGTTATCTTACCAACAACTTTCGTTTTAAACGCTTTTATACAAATTATATATCTAAATAAATATTATTTAATATATTGTTTTATGTTTTGGCCAGTTTTTGTTTTCAAAATTGATTTGAGCATGTTCAAGTTTGGTTGTCTTATATTTTGATGTATTTATTTGTCAGCTGCAATTTATTTTTATTACCTACATTTTAAAATTTCGAACTGCATGCCTGGAATTATACGTTATGTATATTATACTGCCTTTAATTTTACCCGAGTCGAACTACTAATCTCTGGATGTACGTCACACTCAAAAATGGCTAACCAGAACAATCAACGGAGAAGATCAGGGGGTCTAAACTGGCCGCTTTAGCAGAATCATAATAGGATAATAATATTAATTGCGATACAATTTGTAAAATGGTCACAAAGTGACAATTCATAATAATAACTGCGTCAGTGACCATTTTAAGAATTTTAACGCAATTCATATTATTATTTATTTTAGTATTTATATACACACAGTAGACAACACAGGAAAATAACATTATAAAAGATGAATACAAAGGTACTGCTTATTTCATAAGAAATATTATCCTATTATAATTCTGCTAAAGCGGGCATTTTAGAACCCCAGAAGTGGACTGCTATTTAGTTGCAAAAGCAACCAGGAACTTTATTTAATAAAAGTATTGACTCGGTATTTTATCCTACACTACTTTGTTTCCACAAAGCACAAAAAAGTGAAATGAAATGAATATCGAGATCAGTTTTTGGTCTGTATTATTTCTTCAAAACGAATCTATCAAGCGATGGAACCCTTGGGAGTCTTTCTTTGCAATCTGAATGGTTAAAAACGTAAATTCCTGATCATAAAAAGCTCCTTTTTGTCTCACATATATTCATTTCTTACGTACGTTACGTCGTGGACTTACGCTATTTGGAACAGATGTAGTAATAAATGTCATAAAGTTTTCACTGCAATCCCTCCGTTGATTGCATAGATTCTATGAATTTCTATATTAAGCAGTCAATAAACTATACTCTGAAACAAACATCTAGAGATATTAGAGATATTTGTTCAAAACCGTCAAGGTAATGGACGCAACTTTAGCCGCATTCCGAATTACAAAATAATCGCTCACAGAACTCACATTTATATTTTGCGTTCCGATTTACATTTCACTATTATGACAGTTAAGAGCTGTCATCAATTCGGAACGCTCGTGAACGCGTTCACAGTGAACATAACCCCAAACCAAAACCTTCACAAGACCTTTGTTTGAAAATGGACGTTATGTTGGTTGACTCTATCGACTCTGATAACTCAGATTTTGAGATAGAGAACGACGATTCGTCCAGCGATGAAAAGGATGACGTTGAAGTGTTGACAGAAATTTGTCGCCCGTTAAGCTCGTCGGCTATATTCACTTGAATACTCATGGTTGCGCTGTGCACAATTACTTAAAATGCCACGATATAATAGTTAGATGCAACTCCTAAGTTCATAAGGTGGAAACGCAAGGGCGGCCCGCGTTTTTTTTTTTGCCATTTTCTGGTCAGGGTCAGGTTGTATGTTGATCAAAATACGAATCGCGTCAGTAACACGGAGTTACAAAATTAAAATCATTCAAATCATCAATACAACCCTCCAAGTTCAATTAACCCCATTCAATAACTATTAAATCTGCAAATCGTAAGAAAATTTAAATTTCGCGGGCTACCCTTGCGTTTCCACCATAACAAAACAATACAACTGTAATTTTTGACAGTGCTCACGGTGATATTTATTTGGGGCATGGTCGGTGTAATCGCAAGATGGCGCATGTCATGACGCCATCTATAACGATTTAAGGGACATCAATATCGCGCTCACAGTAATTCGGAACTGGTTTATGGACGCTCAAATCGATTATAGCGTAATTCGGATTGCGGCCTTTCTGTCTGCCTGTCATCTAATGATTGATAACTGCCACGCCACGTGTTAGTCATCATTAGACGACAACAACTTCATAATTTCCAATTAAAATAAGTATAAAGAGTGTAACAAGACCCCTAACGAAGCTGAAACGCACTTGGTCTCCCCGTCATTGCGATATTTTTTTGTTCTAGACCATACCTCCATACCTTCTAGTTACTACGAAGATATTTGGGGTCAAAGTTCCAACTTTTTCACAAGTTTTTTTTAAATACGTTTTTAATGAAATATGTTAATTTAACAACACCTCCACGACCCCTGTACTATTCAATCCATTCAACAGCACAATGTTTTGAGTGCTTTACATTGAGTCCTACCGTAAAACGTGATTTTTCAGCCCAAATAAAAAAGTCGTTTCCCAGCAATAATTTTTGCGTAAAGTTACCTATTTTGATGTACAGAATGCTTGGTTGACGGCTTCGTTAAGGTCTTGTTACACCCTGTATGTTTTATATGATTAATTATAAAAGAAAGATCTCAGTAGTTTTGGCGGGCGAAAAGTAAATCATTCTGTCATCGTTTGAGAGCTTCAAACGTGGATTATTCAGTGGCGAATCAAATAACAGAGTGCAGGCACGAGCTTGGACGTTTCTATGGTGCCTTGGCGACATTTCTTTTTGACTTGGTACGGTTAAGATTGATTTTTAAGATCTGGTCTTGTGTGTCTCCTTTGTTTTATAATAATTAATCGTTTGATTTATCAAGGTACCAAGTCCCAATGTGATCAGTACCTTCTCCCAAATTAATTTGGGGCCGGCGCAGCATGTCTTCTTTCATACTTCCTTACTATTCGTCATCTCGTAAGACGCCTCTTTCCAAGCCATATTATCCTTCTCACAATCTATCCATCGTTTCATTGGTCTTCCTCTACTCTTATAGCCATCAACATTCATAATCTAAACTTTCCTAACGACGTATTTTTTTTAATTTCTCCGCATCGCATACTCGTACCAAGGCAACCGAGGATCACACAACTTTTCAGTCATCAAAATCCATTCGATTGCATTTCATAGCATTCTCATCTCAGCCACTTGCAATTGCCTTCCATTCATCTCTTTTGTGGCCCAACATTCTGGTCATCATTCATATCATTCCTCACACAATCTATTTATCGTTTCTTTGGTCTTCCTCTCCCTCTTCATCCATCAACATTTATATGCATCACTCTTCTAGTCACATGCGATTCGTCCCTCTGCATCACATTTCCATACTAAGACAGTCGATTCCCTTTCAACATTTCTGTAACTGGCAACTTTTAAACTTCCTCTAATATACTTCCTTACTTTATCCATTCTTGTCACGCCACACATCCACCTCAACATTCTCATCTCCGCTACATGCAATCTTTTAACATCCATCTTCTTTACAGCCCAGCATTCCGATCCATACAGTACGCCAAGTCTAACCAAGTCCCCAAAAATGACACTAATTAATTAAAATTCGCATTAACAAAAGCGTGGTAATAAAAAAATATATTTTCGATGCTGATGAAACACTCCGAGGGGTCTGTGCCCAAAATTGGGACAATAACTTATTAAAATAATACTAGCCTATTACTGTCCCATTGCTGGGCAAAGGCTTCTTCTCATACAGAGAAGGCTCGAGCATTGATCACTACACTTGCTCAAGACGGGTTGGCGATTTCAGACTTATATTAATTATAAGTCCAGGTTTCCTCACGATGTTTTCCTTCACCTATGTCAGTGATTGGACATCACTAGATAAAGTTAGAAACCGTACATAAATTGAATTGAAAAAGTCATATAGGTACTTGCCCAGATTTGCATGAGAGGCTAGTCAACCTCTGGACCATCATGGCATTCTCATTGCCGCCTACGATTGGATAATTTTACTATCTGCTGGCTATCGCCAGATACCAGACATAACTCCAGCTAACCAGCTGCTACCGTTGTCCTGCACAATCCTCCATATCCGCCACTGCGATTATACATTTCTCATAACTTTTTCAAGGTGATTAGATCCCGATGTCCTCTTATTTTAGACTTAAAAACTTAACGAGTTTGGGCGTGCTGGAAACAAACTATGTAGTCGTAAGTAAAAGATTAAACTTGGACTTGTTAGCATTAAATATTATGAAATAATAAAAATACATTTATGTTATAAAAATACAGAATTTATGTTATAGCCAGCAGTTTTCTGTTGAAGTTATTAGGTATTATACAACGTTTGTTGATATCCCATAACTCTAGGGTATGATTGAGGCCATATCAAAGAATCAACTGGCATATGAGTTATGTTCCAATGCTTCGTAATTTTTTTTTTCATTTTTCATACAAAATAATTCGGCAAAGTCACGATTATTAATGTAAAACACCCTTACGTGAAATATGACAACGTCGCATGTTCTTAGCTTTAAATATGAATGATTGGTTTGAATAAAAATGAATTACTTACCTACATATTTTATTTTACTATTTATTTTACTACACTACTGCGAAGTTTGGCAACCTCGCAAAAGTAAAGATTCGTCATACTGGTGACAATTTTTGACCTTGTATAACCTTGTTCGCACTGTGTCGACTCAGTGAAAAATACCCTGGGCACACTGTTTTGTAAATTGGTTCTCGATGCCTCGATAGATGGCGTTGACCCTACTTTCTAGATCGCGGTGTTAAGATTCTCCGTCGATTAGTATATAAGAACCCGATGGACTTAAAAAATATTCTCTTTCTGCGAATATACCGTTGGAACAGGGTTGCTGTGTGTGTTTCATTCAAGTCTCCCTGGTTCCATTCCATCCGAAGCCTTGTGCAGACCCTGGCTGGACATCATCAGGCCGTACAGACCTAATTTAATTATGATTGATGATATCTCCGAAACGATGCATTTTTGGACCACCTATTCTAGGAGTTTTAGTATTATTTTTAGCTACAGAATATAACCCTAGAGTTATGGGATATCAAAAAAAGCAGGTTGTATAAGGTCCCATTAAAATAGATGGACAAATTTTAACACAGCGTTCAGTACGTCTAACCAATGATATCTAAGCAATAAAAACACTGGTTAAAGTGATTTTATTTTGACCTAATGGATGTGTTTATTCTAGAGTGCCGCCGGCAGTTTATTGTTTTAGGTCAAAATATAATCACTTTAATCAGTGTTTTTATTGCTTGGATATCTTTGGTTAGACGTACTGAACGCTGTGATAAAATTTGTCCATCTATTTTAAAGGGACCTTATATAAAACTACGTGTTTTAGAAATTATATGAGGTTCATGTTATGTTTATATTCTTTCGCACGCCCTTTATGGCGTTTGTTTTCAGAAAGAAATAATAGGGAGTTATTCATACGATGAAAAAAAAAAACATGCTTGTGTAATTATGAATTCGAGAGGTACTAAAGGACACCAATGTGATTATGTTAGGGCAAGATATTGTAATGTCTTTAAATGTAATAACATGGTTTATAATATTTTGGCTGTAACATCTGTATTCAATAGCCAATAAAATAACAAATCTACGCTTTTGAGTTTATCTTGCTTTCGGGAACTAAATACGATTGTTACGGAATTGTTTTTGTTTCAGTATCTCAACAGGAAGCGCAGGAAGAACAATCGGTGGTGAACTAACTTCATTCAAACTTAATAATTTAAATCTCATAATAATAAAACTCTCATAATTTATTCATTCATAATAATATATTGCGTGTCTGGTATAATCATTTAATTATAAATTGTGTGATTAAATAAATAGTGTTTTTCTGCCTATTCTAGTACATTCTCCACTAATATAGAAATTGTGTATGCTATTTAAGCAGCTTCGTCGAAGTACCCCTCCAGTTGAGTGGCAATCTGGAAATAAATAATAGTTAATGTTAGAAAATCATAATTGCGATTAAATGCACAGCCAGGGACATATTGTTTGATCAAATACCGCACTATATAGCCATTTCATTCAACTGTCTGTGATAATTGAAGTTGATGGTCAATGTGATAAAAAAAATACCCTGACTATAAATAAAATACCAGAGTTGGACTATCATCCAAAAACCTAAAGTTGAATGCAAAATTACAAATGACAGTTTTGTATCTAGAACTATAGTTCTGAATCAAATTCTGAGTCGCATAACCGGCTTATGACTAGACTCTTGCTGGCTCCCTCTAACACTATCGCGTACTGACCTGCACGGGACTGTACTTGACATATTTGTCAGGGTTCTTGGAGAACGGCAGCGACGCGTAGTGGTCGTAGAACGTGGTGTATGGCGGCAACAAGGCTTGCTTGTTGTCCCTCTTGAGAGCTTCTCGTAGTTCCGCATCCGGCACGCTGTAGGTACGCTGCACGCGGGAACATTCCTCCCATTCGCGGTTGAATGACTGAGAGGAGAAAAGTTTATATTATAGCCAATCTATACATACATACATATTTGTAAAAACAAAAAAAAAGGTTTTTACTAAATGCATATGAAAGTTTATAAATTTTTTTAAATTTTTGTCTGTCTGTTTGTTCCGGCTAATCTTCGAAACGGCTGAACTGATTTTGACGGGACTTTTACTGGCAAATAGTTGATGTTATAAGGTCTAACATAGGCTATTTTTATTTTAGAAAAATTATTAGTGTTCGCCCAAAAAAATTAAAACCCTTCAAATTTTAACAAAATTCGTTTCAAACCGCTAATCTCCGAGACGGCTGGATCGATTTTGACGGGACTTTTACTGGCAGATAGCTGATGTCATAAGGAGTAACTAAAGCTACGAGTTAAGAATAATTATTAGGGTTCCATGAAAAAGAAACTAAAACCCTTTAAATTGGTAACAACATTCTATTCAAAAAGGAAGGTAATATTTTTTTATAATAATGAAAAGAGTGAAGTTCGTGGGCAACAGCTAGTCTGAACTATACAAATGACGGAACTGCAAGGTTACAGGTATAGAAAAAAAAACAATACACCGATATTATAATGGCTACTATGAACATTCAAGAGCATCCTTTTCGTAGGAGAACAAATTCTAATCTATCGAAATAGTACTTACGGCAAACTTATCCTTGAGTATCTGCCTGTCCCTGTCTCGTAACTTAGCAGGTAGAGGCTCATCTAACACTGTATGCGCTAGTAGTTTGTTCCAGCTGTGGAGGAGTAATATATTGACTGCTCGGAAGTTAGCCGCAAGTGACTGTCTGCGCAGGTATAACGGTTCAAATTTTATAGCGGGGCGCATAGGAGGCATCGTCTTGACTGTATAATGCGCAGACCGTCACTCGCAGCTAACTTCCGAGCCGTCATAAAGTTTCATCAGAATTATTCAATAAGCATTTCGTATTCTTTATTGTGGAACACACAAAATACAGAGGCATTGTTGTAATTTCACAAGGACAGCTTGTACAAACTTAATTCTGAAATTACTCAAAGGATGTTAAGAATATGGGACGAAATGCTACTGGGAAAAAAACTCATAAAATTCCGAAAACTATATCGTTCGTTGTCAGATGTGTCTTTACATAATTCTTCGACAAACTATACCTCTGCAAGTAGGAGTTCTTGTGCTCCTGTATCATATCCCTGTAGTTAGCTTCACACTCTGGCTCGGCCAGCATCAACACGTCTAGAAGACCGCTGCGTTGCAGACCCTGGAATACGATGTACTCTGTTTAGCTGGTACAGAAGTAGTTTAAAATACCTCCTAAACATGATGTGAGCTTATCACGCCCAATCTACAGTGAAACAACTGAACCCAAAGAAAACCATTGAAATGTGAGCTTTATATCGTTTCTCGTAAAGGGACAATTCCAAAATTATCTATATCAAATATTTATGTGATTAGTGATGCCCATTTTCACTAAGACTAAGGCAACATCGTGGGAGGCCTATGTCCAGCGGTGGACGTCTTGCGGCTGAAATGATGATGGTGAATGATGAAGCAACATCTAAATTAGTGCCTAAATATTATTGCACTGATGGAATTTCAAATCTCAAAGAATCTAAAATCCAAAAGGTATCGCCTAGTGTAAGTAACTAAGCTCATATTTCAATACTTTACTTTGAGTTCAATAGTATTGGTGTGTAACTACCACCTTATGGCCATCACCACAATTTATTACAGGGGTAAGTATTGAATAACGTTACCTGTAGTAAGTATAACGTATTGTTCAGCAAAAATATCGCTTTCAACGCATCGGGATACTGCTCACTCTTATTTCTTAGTGCGAAGTTCAGCTGGGCTAGTACTTTGCCTGCAAAAACATTTTACAGCTTTAGCAAAACGCTGCAACAAATATCACCAAAAAATCTGCGACGTAAGCAGACACTAAATAATTGTGCCGAATAACATGCCGTGCCTGCTCTTTGTCATTTAAATACTATAATCATCATCATGGTGCAGCGGTGTGGTGGTACTCTTCTTCAAGAAGGGCGACAATGCCCGGCTGAAGAACTATAAGCCCATCTCACTTCTAAGCCATGTCTACAAGTTGTTTTCAAGATTTATCACGAATCGTCTCGCGCGCTTTTGACGATTTCCAGTCTCCCGAACAAGCTGGATTCCAAAAAGGTTTCAGCTCCGTAGACCATATACATACGCTGCGGCAGGTTATACAGAAGACTGAAGAGTATAACCTGCCTCTCTGTTTGTGGACTACGAGTAAGCCTTCGATTCGTTCGAGACTTGGGCTGTACTGCAGTCTCTCCAACGGTGCCAAATCGACTATCGGTACATTGAAGTGTTGAAGTGTTTGTACAAAAACACTACTATGCCAGTCCGACTTCAGGACCAGACCTCGGAACCTATCCTTCTGCAGCAAGGTGTGCGACAGGGAGACGTCATATCCCCGAAACTGTTCACCGCTGCACTGGAGGATGTCTTCTAAGGTTCTGGACTTCTCTCACCTTCGGTTTGCCGACGATATAGTGGTCATGGCTGAGACCCTGGAGGACCTCAGTACAATGCTCGATTACCTAACTAGACCTTCCGAAAGAGTGGGTCTTAAAATGAACATGAACAAAACCACGGTCATGTGATGCCCACGTAACACCCACTCCTATCAAGATCGGAGACTATACTCGAAGTTGTAGACGATTATGTCTACCTGGGACTAACGGTCCAGCTTGGTAGGTCTAACTTCGAGAAAGAGGTCAACCGTCGAATCCGACTCGGCTGCGCAGAATTCGGGAAGCTGCGCGGTATCTTCTCGTCCAACTTACTGCAGTGTCTCAAGACGAAAGTCTATGACCAGTGTGTGTTGCCAGTGATTACATACGGGACCGAAACGTGGTCGCTCACAATGGGCCTTATTCGAAGGCTTAAAGTCATCCAAAAGGCAATGGAGAGGGCTATGCTCGGGCGTGGTCGAATCAGAAATGAAGACATCCGTAAGAGAACCAAGGTTACCGACTAGCCCGAAGAATTGCCAAACTGAAGTGGCAGTGGGCAGAGCACATTGCTCGCAGAACGGATGGCCGATGGGGCCGAAAAATTCTGGAGTGGCGACCGCGAACCGGAAGACGTTGCGTTGGAAGGCCTCCCACTAGATGGACCGATGACCTGGTGAAGGTTGCGGGGATCCGCCGGATGCGAGTCGCACGGGACCGGTAAATTTGGCGACACTTGTGAGAGGCCTATGTCCAGCAGTGGACGTCTTTCGGGTGAAATGACGATGATGATGACTATAATCATCATAAATACATACTGTGCCACGAGAATACTTACGCATGTATACAGCTAACATGACTGCATTCCTGTCATGCACGCCAGACAGTTGACTAACTGCGCGGTTGTATGATGGTTCCGTAGCGAGCGCTGGACCTGTAAGAGTCATTAGACATGACATAATCCTTTCACAAGTTTTTTATTTAAAATGCACGTTATTTTGGTCGCCCTAGAATTGTTCTCATTTATTAATACTTAAGTAAGTCAAAAGTGAGCCTTTGAACAAAAGTGTTATCGCTGGCAAAACCCCTCATTTGCTTAGAAAGTTGCTGGCATATACTGCAATTTTATCAGAATTGTTATTTTCGGCGGCAAGTGTCCCAATACAAGACATAACCACTTTCTTAGACGTTCTGGGTTTCCCTTCCTTATGGTCCACCGGGCCTGCTGCCGTGTCCGACTGGGTGTGTGTCCTGCTCACCTATAGTATGTATGTGCTGCGCGAGCGCCTGGCAGTGCGCCAGCGCGGCCAGCTGGTGCACCGGGCCTGCTGCCGTGTCCGACCGGGTGTGTGTCCTGCTCACCTATAGTATGTATGTGCTGCGCGAGCGCCTGGCAGTGCGCCAGCGCGGCCAGCTGGTGCACCGGGCCTGCTGCCGTGTCCGACCGGGTGTGTGTCCTGCTCACCTATAGTATGTATGTGCTGCGCGAGCGCCTGGCAGTGCGCCAGCGCGGCCAGCTGGTGCACCGGGCCTGCTGCCGTGTCCGACCGGGTGTGTGTCCTGCTCACCTATAGTATGTATGTGCTGCGCGAGCGCCTGGCAGTGCGCCAGCGCGGCCAGCTGGTGCACCGGGCCTGCTGCCGTGTCCGACCGGGTGTGTGTCCTGCTCACCTATAGTATGTATGTGCTGCGCGAGCGCCTGGCAGTGCGCCAGCGCGGCCAGCTGGTGCACCGGGCCTGCTGCCGTGTCCGACCGGGTGTGTGTCCTGCTCACCTATAGTATGTATGTGCTGCGCGAGCGCCTGGCAGTGCGCCAGCGCGGCCAGCTGGTGCACCGGGCCTGCTGCCGTGTCCGACCGGGTGTGTGTCCTGCTCACCTATAGTATGTGCTGCGCGAGCGCCTGGCAGTGCGCCAGCGCGGCCAGCTGGTGCACCGGGCCTGCTGCCGTGTCCGACCGGGTGTGTGTCCTGCTCACCTATAGTATGTATGTGCTGCGCGAGCGCCTGGCAGTGCGCCAGCGCGGCCAGCTGGTGCACCGGGCCTGCTGCCGTGTCCGACCGGGTGTGTGTCCTGCTCACCTATAGTATGTATGTGCTGCGCGAGCGCCTGGCAGTGCGCCAGCGCGGCCAGCTGGTGCACCGGGCCTGCTGCCGTGTCCGACCGGGTGTGTGTCCTGCTCACCTATAGTATGTATGTGCTGCGCGAGCGCCTGGCAGTGCGCCAGCGCGGCCAGCTGGTGCACCGGGCCTGCTGCCGTGTCCGACCGGGTGTGTGTCCTGCTCACCTATAGTATGTATGTGCTGCGCGAGCGCCTGGCAGTGCGCCAGCGCGGCCAGCTGGTGCACCGGGCCTGCTGCCGTGTCCGACCGGGTGTGTGTCCTGCTCACCTATAGTATGTATGTGCTGCGCGAGCGCCTGGCAGTGCGCCAGCGCGGCCAGCTGGTGCACCGGGCCTGCTGCCGTGTCCGACCGGGTGTGTGTCCTGCTCACCTATAGTATGTATGTGCTGCGCGAGCGCCTGGCAGTGCGCCAGCGCGGCCGCGGCTAATTGATGCACCGTGCCGTCTACCGGCCCGGCTGCTGTGTCTGACCGGATGCCTTCTACCCACTCTTCCAGCGATTTCACGCACTGGGACATAAATATACATTATTATTTTAGTTTAATAGTTAAAGAAACGAAATTGCTAGTTATAGTCCATTTCCAGTCGTGCCAGTCCAAGGAGTATCGTCTTATTAACTAGACTTTGGAGATCAGATAGGCAGTCGGTAAATGTAAAATACTGGTCGCATTCGGTTAGACTGGAAGTCGATCTCAACACAGTTCGTATAAGTCGAGATAGATGATGATGGAGGAATAGTTGTGAGTACTCACATTCTGTTGACACAGCTGCACTATAGCGGTGTAGGGCTGCGGCGAGGCGGGGGCGAGGGCCCGCTCCAGCTCGGGCTGCAGCCGCGCCAGGCGCGCCAGCACGGCCCAGCCCCCCCCCGCCGCGCCGCAGCGCCCCGCCGCGCGCCGCGAGCGCACGCACGCGCGCTGCACACGTGGATAGATAGATAGATAAATCATTTATTTAATGAACATAAAAGACACAACACACGGAAGTACAATTAAATTATAAAATTTACATGAACATTCTTTAAATACCTATAAAAATAAAAAACAAGGTGCCAATTTGCAAAAAGGAAAACATAATTTATGAAATAAGTATGGTAACACCATGACAAACTTCAATAAAATAACGAGTATTTAAACAAGGTGCGGTGTGCGCCTCAAGGTTGCACCAAATGGGAGTCCAGCTCAGCATGTGTCAGGCATGCACCTGACGCTGATATTCTGCTGGATCCGTATCATATTACTAAACATAGTCCATAACATAAACAAGCCGAACTAATCATAGATATTTATCGCTCAACAAACGTTCAAAAGATTGTAAGTCGCCGACTGTTCACACCACAGGCGAGAACTCTGTCAAACAGACAATTCATTTATAGTTGTTAGCTCTACTCGCTAATCGCGGTGGGAGGGACACGTGCCTAAGGTATTTTCCATGTATATCTTTCCAATTTTTGAACTGCCCACAATGTGTGAAAGTAATATATTTTCTCCCCTGTACACATTAGTTTCAATAGCCTCACCTCAACATCACTAGCAAGTATAGTGAAGCAGTCCTTCAGCACGGCAGATAAGAGCGGCGGCAACCTGGGCAGCGGCACCAAGCCCAGCAGGTGCCTCTGCTCGTGGCGCGCGAGGCGACACACGGCCGCCGCCACGTTGCCCGCTATCTCGGCCTCCCACTCGTCTAGAGCTTCACTGCTCTCTTCTGTGTCTGGAGAAGGGATATTTTGAACTCGACTTTACATATCTGCGCGCTGATAAAAGGCCCCACACAAGCGTTGCGATTTGACATCACAAAAAAGGAGCGACATCACCCGAAAAGTTACGAAACACCAGCGTGCGTTTGTGGTCACACTGCTTTGATGAGTGTCAGCACTACGGAACTAAGACCACCGTTCGGGAAAAGAATATCGAGCGGACATAGCGCCAGTAAAGCAGCATCAAATAACATATGTCATGATAAAATGTTGGGAGTGCCTCCGCTGCCGGTTCTTTTATCGACCTATGAGCATGAGTATAGTGAAAATCAAACTGACAAATCGACCAGTAACGCTATACGCCCCCAAACAGACAACAACCAGCGGACCCAAAACAACCAACATACGAATCAATAGCAACAAAATTCAGTTACCGCTGGTTACCAATCCTTCAAAAAATTCAGATTTTCTTGGATGTCGGAGCCGTCTGCGGAGGCACTCCCTAAAATCTTTGAAATTCAGTCTGAAGTGTACCTCCGATCGCAATGCTAGACGGAAACAAAATCAAGAAGACTCCAAGTTAGAAATAGGACATGACGAAGAGTTAGGTGGACCTTTAAGTAAATTTTAAATATTTACCTACAGGTAGAATTTTATATATATTTATCTATAATTTTAATTAATTGAGTTTTTTTTTTTTGGCCGCAACTTGCCTTGTGAGAAGCTGTGATACAGCCTAGGGTGGAACACATTTGCCTAGAAGAAACTGACTCGCATTAACTTTGAAGAAATCCAGATTATAAAGACTGGGACTATATTTACTTTATTACTCTTCATACCAAATTTGAACGAGGATTCGTACTTACAAGCTTCAGATATAGACTTCCTGGGTCCTATAGCAAAACCAGTGGACTGCTCCAAAGTCTGGGACGCTTTCATCATTATCTTGTTTGCGCGTTTCTCGATACTAAACAAAAAATATCCATCTTTATTAAAAACTTCCCACTTTATATAAAAAAATAAAATAAAACAAGGAATATAAAGGTGTTGCTCTTATTTCAACTTAAGGAAAATAGAAGACAGGTAGAATTTAAAATAAATAAACACCTTTTGAAGGAGAATCTTGATAAATACTAAGTAAAGTTATATCTTCAAAACTTACACTTTCTGTAGTTTACTAGTCCTTCTCTGAGTGCTGTCTGAACGATGTAATAAGTTTTTGGCCCTCTGAAAAAAAAGTATATGAAAAGGTTTGAAATAGATTGTGAGTATTTGAGTGAATGCTTAATTGCTTATGTTGCAGAAGTACTCAGTTACAAACTAGTTTTCGATGTTGTTTTAAAAAAAAAATCAAACAGGCTGATTATTTCAGACTAGTTTTGTTTTCACCTCAATCTATACCTAGCTTCTCTTATACTAGTCACTCACCATGAGCGGCGACGCAGCCATGGACCGGGAGCGCAGGTAGTCCTTGAAGGCGACGAGCGAGGCGCGGGCGGCGGGCGCGCGGATGGCGCGCAGCTGCGCGGCGGGCGGCACGCCGGCGCCCGACAGCCACGCGGCCGCGCTGCGCATGCTGTCCAGCGCGCTGGCGCTGGTGCTGCCGCTGCCGCTCACCGACACACTGTCTACGCTGGAGTCTGAGGGGGGAGGAGGTTCTAAGTGACACTGTTTGCATACTTTTCCATCTGTTGCGGCATTTAAAAAAAACTGCACAGTGAAATTCGTGTCGTGACTCTTTTAATTTTAGACCACTGTGCGTTCTGGCAATGAAGAAAAAGTGTGATGTAGACGAAATGTAGAAAGGAAGAATTCTTTTTATAAATTTAGTTTTATGTGTAAGTGTAAGAACCCTAAAGACAAGAGTAAATTAAGTAGGTATATAAAAACATGACTTCTAAGCAGAAAGCGTGTGAAAGATCTTGGTGTGCTGATTGATGATAAGTTGTCCCTGAACCAACATGTAGAAAAAATTGTAAATAAAGCATTTAGGATGTATGGTTTCGTTATGAGATCGTCCACTGAGTTCAAGCGGGCCTCCACATACCTTTACCTATATAAGACCCTTGTACGATCGCAATTGGAATACGCCGTCCCTATCTGGAACCCGTTTTACCAGAAATACATAGACGAGATTGAAAAAGTCCAGCGTAAGTTTCTACGAGCCTTGCATTATAGATGCCACAAAACGTATTTGTCGTACTCACAATTACTAGATAAATATGGGCAGGTCAACCTAGAATCTAGACGTAAGTATCTAGAAGCTTCTGTACTGTATGGTATGGTTCATGGTAATTTCGATTGTATCGATCTCACTAGCAAACTATGTTATGTAGTCCCACGCACCGTTAATGTACGTAGTACACGTGCTGGTACCCTATTTGCTGTCAATGCCTGTCGAACTAATTCTGGTTTGCGCTGCCCTATCCGTAGAATGGTTGAATCTTATAATTGTAATTTTGTTAATATTGATAATTTATATGTTCAAAATCCAAATTTAAATCTAATGTTATGAAAATTATTATTAACCAATAATGTTATTAGGAATGTAAGCTAGTCTAGATTTTATTATTTATTTGTTTTTAGTGTTAATTATTGTTCTGTTGCCTAGCAATCAAATCAATTGAAATTTCTATTTTGCATGATGTAATTTATACTTCGTTTATTTAATTATTTAACAATTGCTAATTGATATTTCTATAATAATTTTTAATGAATGTGATGTAATTATTTATTGCTTATCTAGTGGCACTCATTATCATATTTTCTTTTGTTAATATGCGGATAATGTAGTGGGCTGCAATATTTTTAATGATTTGTATTATCATTCCTCTGTTCCAACATATATTGTAGCTGTTTATTGTCCCTGAATAAATAAAATAAATAAATGAATATAATTGAGTTTTGAGTTTCGCGCGCCCTTTTCTGCTTCTACGGCATCATATCATACTATCACTTCACTACATAGAATAAAACAAAGTCGCTTTCTCTGTCCCTATGTCCCTTTGTATGCTTAAATCTTTGAAACTACGCAACGGATTTTGATGCAGTTTTTTTTAATAGATAGAGTGATTCAAGAGGAAGGTTTATATGTATAACATTGCACCCGTGCGAAGCCGGGGCGGGTCGCTAGTTCTAGATAATCGACGAAAATAACTGTACTTGCCTTCTTCTAAAGCAATCATATCCATGAGAGTAGTAGGTGATAAAGGCCTCGTGTTACGACTCAACAGCTCCTCAAACGCGTTTTCCAGTTTAGAGACTCCAGTATTGTACAGCTGATTCTGTGGAACAAATGATCCTTACAATTCATGAGCGCGCGACAAGTGACTCCGATTTTATTGCTTTGAGGTATAAATTGCAATGATTTAACGTGCATTCATGAAATGTAACAACTAAGATAATGTACTCACAATGTTTTCCAGTTCAACACTCTGTGGATTGTTCTTGTTGAAATATCCCTGTGCATCTGATAGTTTGTCTAGTGCCTGCAAAAGAGGTTTAATAAAATATAGGTACTATCTGTTGACTTAGGGAAACTATCCATCCATCCGAAGCAAACTATCCTTGCATCCATGCAAAGCGTGATCTAAAAATGTGATGTGTCACCAAATTTTTATCAACAGTTTCATATGGTAATAATTAACAAAGAAAGACAACATGCAAGAGTCAGTAAATCTAAGGGTGCTAGCACAGTTTTGAGATAGACTATACCTAGGGTATGTGTAGTCAACACGCCTAGTAACTTACTTCAAGGTAAACAGTAAGAGACTCAGTAGTGCTGGTGTGAGGTCCAGCTTGTATCAGGTCAGCTAGCTCTCTGCTCACCATGTAGTAGTTAATCACATGGTCCAGTGAGCGCACTGTACGCTCCATGTCTGGAAATACACCGCTTTGTTAATACATGTCCTGATTAACATACTAACTCTGACTGACCAAGTCATCAATGCCCAGCCTAAACCTTTAAAACCCAGACATCTCACATATTGTATTGGTTCCCTATAATTACAATGTAGCGAAAGAAAACTGGAATAATCAAAATTCCCTTAGAATTGAAAATATAGGGCTGACAAAGTTGCAAGTCAGTTGATGATGATGCTCATTCCTTGCAGTGTAGTTGATATTTTATTTAGATGTAAACAATACTCAACACAAAACACTTTGTTGTTTTCTATTATTGTTGGTTTAGATTTCAAATCATAGATAGTATCAGACCTTAATCACATGTGATAAGGGACCTCTCCTTTTTGAATGACTACTAGGTCTTTCTTTAACAGATTTTCGCTTGCTGTTTGCCTTGCTGCTTTCTTGCAAGTACCAGTAATATGTATTAAAACATAAACTCAGTACTCCCTTACTTTGATGAATATGTTGGAGTCTAGCAGTATCTCCATAGAGAGGCAGCACAGCTGTCTCCAGCTGCTGCAGCCGCTGTTCACACGCGCCCAGCACGTTGCACACGTCACTGGCGAGAGTGGAGCCGCGGTTAGCAGCTGCCTTCAACTCTAGGATGTTCGTCATCTCCTGGAATGTGGAACATTTAGATAATAATTGTGGGAAAGTTGTGAGCGTATTTCATACGACAGCATCCGCACCACGGACGACCCTCTGACCCCGTATTGATCAAAATAACGGATGATAAGCACAATTGAACACAACAAACCAAACATATGACACGCCCCCAAAAATGTTAATATTTCTTGAGGTCATTCCACAAAATCATAATCATTATAATAAAGCTGGATGTTTGGTAATAAAATAGCACGTCTTTTATAACAATTTAAGTGGAATAGAAAAGTTCAATAATTGAAATTTGTGGCGTAAACATACCTTTCGTAACTTCATCTCTATTTCGAATTTCTTCTCTACCGCATACATCTTGGATGATTTTATTAGGTTCTAAGAAATCCTTAATCTTCTGAACCAGAGTAAACTAGTTTCATAGCCCATAGAACAGAAAATATAAATTGATAACAATCTTGAAAATATTTTCGAGTTTTCGACAGGACAAAATCAAATCAGAAAATGCCAAGCTTGACACTGAAATTGTCAATGTCATTGTCAAAAACAAAATTGTCAAAATGTATTCGTTTAGTTGCGTTCTATTAAGATTTTGTTAATAGAACATTTCTTCTGATGATTGCTCATCATCAGAAAAAAATCATTCGGTTCCTTCGAATGATTTCTTTTGAAGAAAGCCAATGACAGCAACTTGACTGTGATGGACATTACGGTGACAAAGACCGCTCTCGAAACCACGCCGTTTTGTTTACACAACATTCTTGTGACGTCATTCACCGCTGTATTACGTCTGCTCTATGACGGCATGCGGCACCGCTATTGGAGGAAACCAGAATTTCTGCTTTGACGACGTTCCGTGAACTTCTGCTTACAATATTAATACTAAGATGATTAAGCTCTCTGTGAGCTCTATAACCACACGTTCTTACTGCTGCGGCCGGGAGTCCAGGATAGCCGGAGTCCAGGACATAGGCCTCTGTGTGAGTAAAAGTAGACCCTACATAATCCATTACGCTGTCGCTGGCCCAGTGAGGCTTGGTGGATATTCTTAACTTTATTTTGCATTCCATAATGTGTGAAGATCTTACAATGGGCTTAAACCTAAGGTACGCTAAGGTACAATTACGGACCTACAGGGTTATCATTATACCACACACAGGGGTGCGTTTAAGCCGGCGAAGTTTTCACCGGATAAAAATTAAACTAGCAAGGGCTCGCTGAACGGAGTGTTCGGTCTAGATCAATGTTGACTGTCAAATTCAATTGACAGCTCAGCTTGTATATCATTCTGCCCCTTTCGTCTACAACAATTTGCATCCTATGTAATCATAACTTCATCTTTAGTCCACAAATAAAATTCACGGAGACGATGATTAAGTACTCGATAAATATTCGTCAATGTCAATCTGACAGCAGAATAAAATTTAGCGAGGTAAAAAGGTCGCCAAAATTTATCCTAGTCAGGCGAAAACTTATACCAGCGGACGACCGTGAAAGGGGCAGATTAAATTTTAGTCAGTTTAATTTTTCACCTCGCGGTGTGCTTGAACGGGGTGTTTGACGTTTAGTCAGTTTAAATTTTAAACTGTATAATTGACTTAAAAGCACCCTTGGGTCACAATAGTTTTTTTTATTTGACAAAATTATAACATGTGTACTCTGTGGACCAAATATCCGAACGCGCAATGTGTGGTGACGTGCCGTGAATCTCGAAACGTGGCTGACGTTTGCGTTGTTTTGTCAGTTTTCTTTTCGTGATTTCCATATTGGCCCCCCGCTAATACTACGCTAAAATTGCGTTGTGCATAGTATTAATTAAAAACCATTAATTTAATTATTACAAGTAAGTAATTGTGTTTTCATAAGTGTTATTCCATGACAATCCTATTGGAAAGGCGACTTTTATCTAACTGTTCCGTGTCCTATTTCTAGAGTAATGGATCAAATCGCTAAGTTCGTGGAGCCTGGCAAGCAGTTCGCCAAGGACTCCATCAGACTGGTCAGGAGATGCACAAAGCCAGACAGGAAAGGTGAGTTTATCATTGATATGTCAATATTTTACTATGATTGTGTAGTTACGATGTTGGCAGTGTTCCACCGAGGTCCCGTTGTTTCTAGCCGCTTGTATCGTAATTAATATCCATAAAATGACAGAAAGTTTCACTTATTTGGTTTTACTTTCACTGTAATGCCTGTAGTTAGCCAGTTTCCTTGTGATTATGTGAACATGTCTAGCTTTTGGACATATGTTATTAGAATTCATAGGATGGCTAAGCTATCACCCTTGAATGGAAAGAAGTTGACTGGGAGTGTCTTATATTCTGAATGGGAACCTTAAATTAGAAATATTTACAACTCAGTATTTGTGTTTTAGGATAAAAGAGTTAAAAGTTGACACCTCATCATTGTGGTGATGATTGTGTTTCATACCATCACCAAGACAGTCTTCTCTGAGTGTTGTTTGTGTTATAAAGTGTAGCTTTGCAATATGGCATGGATTGAACATTTCAATAAAACATGGTTAAATTACTAGATTTCTTTGTCATCAAATAAATCAGCTGATTGTTGATTTTTGTTTTCGAAGTCATTCTCATCTGTGTCCAAAGATTTATGGAACCAGGACTTAAATGCTCAGCTAGTTCCTGTTTTTTATGTAAGCTTTTTTTAGGCCTTATCCAATCTAATCCAAAAAGTAATAAAATAGGACTTTACTAAATGCTTAAAATATTAGCAATTTTGTTATTTCAAAGTAATTTTTGAAGTGTTTAGTAGGAATGGCAATTTTGGTGTTGAGAAACCTTGTTTTGTTTCATTGAAATAATTCATAAGACTTACTAATGCAGTCTAGGTTAGTTCATTACTTGCCAAAGGCTTCTCAGTGTTTCAAAAAATTACATTCATCCAGTGTGCCTCTGAAGTTAGTAAGTCCATCAAAAAGTTCAATTTTATGAATTTTTGCAATATCTGCATTGTCCTATCTTTTTGTGAATGGTATGTTGGTGTCTTCAACGGTGTCGTTGTTGGCAACGCAGAGGTTACTTCAACTGCATGTTGACCTTTCAATACTGCCCTATGTTTTTGTGAAGGGTTTCTTAATGAATTGCTTAGTAACTTTAAAGATATTGAACAGAACATCACAATATCCAAAAACACAATTTTGTCTAAAATCTACATAGATGGAATAATCTCAGAGTATTCAGTAAAATATTTTCTGACTGAGAGTAACATCTGTTTTCTGAATTGAGAAGTTGTCAAAGGGGTTTGAGTAACTTTGTATGGACTTGTGGCGTCATTTTTTTTTTGAGCGGCCACCAATAATTTTCATGTTACTTTGTTCTGCTGTGTTAAATACACATATATGTTCAATTATTTGTATCCCAAGTGATATCAAAGCTGAGATGTTTGAATTTGAAGATTTTAAAAATGTAGTCTCTATAAATACTTCAATTACCGTCCTGCGTGAAAAAAATCTTAGTTATGTTTTTAGAAGATTGATATTAGTTATTGGCTTTACTGTTTCACGACCGTCTGTCAATGTGACGTTAGTATTGGGCCATAGGAAATAATAAAAACACATTATTATACTTTATTGCATTTATTACATGATTTTTAAAAACACATTTATTAACTTTCTTCGTCCATTTCGTTCTCAATGTCATGTCGAATAATGGTATCTAAAAATTGTGCCGGCGGAGTCAGATTATTTTGATATCTGCCCCATCCCATGTACCTACCATATAATGGACATTACATGTGCACAGCAGCCTAAGGTCCGTTTCCCGATTATACATGAGCAATAGTGGCCCAATATTGCATCCAGCCCTTGTGCATCTTGCCCTTCCAGTCTTTCTACGAGAATATACACGTAATATGTCCGTCTAGATGAATGTCTGGATTGGATCCTGCCTCTAAGAAGCCACGGATCAATCCAGTTATAGGTTTCCACCGAAAAATCATTCATATTGAGTTCTCTGCATACTTCAATCACATATGAACCGTCACTTTTTACATGTTCTCCGTAGTAGCTACGAGCTTGTTGTACTTGATACGTTCCAGTGCATAGAGAATTAAATCATCTTCACTTAAAATAGGAAAGTCATCCAACCCAGGAACTTCAGCATTCATAGATTCAAAATCAGCCCTTCTTCTATTCATATTATTCGTAATGACATACTCGGCTAGTTGATTCCGTGGACTATGGTGAGGTATACGATTTACTATTTCCTGTGTTAGCCTATGATCAGTCAGTGGTACCCCAAACGCATTTAATAATGCTGCAGCTATTCTTATTTCTTCAAATAAATGACTTGCAGCTACATTAAAATTCTGAGACCGAAGCTGACAGAACTGATTTTTTAATCTGCCATTAATGGTTTCGACCACCAAACGGCACATGGTTACTTTTATTGAATCGTTGGCTTGTTGTGTAGTAAGCTGGTATTCATTTTCATCTTTAGATGAGCGCATATATGCACGGTATCCACATGTCTCCACATCTTCGATGCAGTCTCTGAATCCTCTGTCTAAGATTAGCACATCGTCCTCATGAAAGAACCAATGAACGAGATCATATGGATCCTTAAAGATCTCTGAGAGAATTGTCGCATCGGATTTAGTAGCCTCATATAAACCATATATGTCTATGATGTGGCCATCAGGACAAACCAGTAAAAAAGGCTTTAATAAATGCCGGAACTTGTGTAAGCTATAAGATTTTCTCTGAAAGTAGTAATTGCTACTTTTTGCAAATAAATGTATGTGCCATCTAGTATGATTATGGCCTTCCTTTCATTCAAAGAACCATCAGGATTGCCAAATAATGTATTTGGGATTGTTAAACATCTCGATATAACATTATTATTGAGAATTCTTAAAAAAATATGGCAGACACTTAAAAGAGTGCAATAACATATAATAACTTCTTCGATTTCAATTACCAATACAAAACCAAATATCTCAGTTCCGATATGGTTTAGAGAAATGTGTCCATAATAGCTTTTGATCGCTGTATTCTGTTCTTTCATAATATCTAAGTTTCATTACTGGCCGCTCAACTTCAAAACGACGCCAACTTTACCCAAACCCCTTTACTCTACTTTTAAGCACTACTTTGGTGATCCAATTTCAAGGCAGTCAGCTCATTAACTGATACGGATAAGTGAGTAAATAGGTACACATAAAGCATCAAGCAATTCTTGACAAGTCTTCCCTATAAAATTCTTAGTAATGTCAACTAACCCAAACTTATTGTTTATTTCCAGAATTCCAAAAGATCGCGATCGCCACAGCTATTGGTTTCTGCATCATGGGTTTCATCGGCTTCTTCGTCAAACTGATACATATTCCTATCAACAACATCATAGTCGGATCATAGACTGCCTAGCTTAGTTTTAGATGTAATTCTACATGTAAGATCCTCAACAACTCTATAAGTTAACTGTTAACTGTCCTCAATTTCATTTATAAATGTTTCTTAAAAAATAAATTATTCTTTCCATACATCTTATCTTGTTTTTTCCACTGGCAACTTCATAATGTTTAATTTATACCCAAGTGCATGAATTAATGAATGGAATAAATGAATATTTGAATTTGGAATGTACCTTATTGATTTATTTATGTGTAATATATTACAATAAATTCTATATTTATTAAAATATATTAGATCTATAATATACTGGATTTTTCTATAACACTCTCTTAATACTTTATTTACTTTTTTTCTTTCTAATGAAAGTTGTCCCCATAGAAAAGGATTATGTATGAAAGAATCACAGAACGTGAATTTTTATGGTTTGGCCCATGCTACATCCTTAACTTAACCCTATGATCCTAATTAATTAGGGAGTACCTCAGCTATAAATAATCTGAGAAACAGAAAAACGATTCAACAGTTTTATTTCATCACAATATTTTTGTCAAATATGAAAAATGTAATTTTCACTTATTATAAACATTTTAGATCAAATCTTAAAAATAAATTTATTATTAAATAACTAATAACATCCCTCTTTTTGCCTCGGGCGTTAAAAACAACAATCTTACAGATAGATTTTGTAACTATGACATAGTCTAAATATTTTTCATTTGGCGGGGTTTCTATCCGGCTTCAAAACGGGCAGGTTCTCAGTATAGAAATATTTAGCGACGAAAGATTTGGCCCTAACTTACATTCTAATTTTGAGACGTTCATGTCATTATTATGTAGAAAACTAAAACTGTAAAATAAAATAATAATGTTTCTAATAATTATACGACTATTAATTTGAGGCTTTCTCAAGCACGTGTATGTAAAAGCTAGGTACAGCGACTTCGTTCAACGGCTTGAAGTCGGCGTAGATGGAATGTTTGGCGCGGTTGTCGAACGCCTCGTCCAACATTTTCGTGAACTTTTCCAATTTGTGAGGGAAGTAGCACAGACGGAACTCGCTGAAATTATAAAGAAAAGTTTGTAAGTTATCATTATGTTATAATTATATAGTTATCCGAATGGGATAGCTCAGTAGAGCAGTAGTGGGTAAAGGACAGGTATTCTCGTTTGATAGAAATTAAATTAAAAAAAATATTTTCTTGTATAATAAACGCCAAACGGCAAGTAGTAATATTATTTAAAGATGCTAGACACATTAGTGTCTAGCATTTTTAAATAATATTATAGATGCTAGACATGACTGCAGGCTGTGTAACTTATTTCGTCAATATATTGACGTATTATGTTACACAAATAAAAGAAGTAAGTTAGTCAAGTATTCCTTAGGGAGTAGCATGAATACTGGTACAGCCTCTACAAAACGTATGTTTTACTCAATAGCAGATAGATGGCGCTGAGCGTACAACCCCGGAATATAGATCGATCGATGATCATGAATGACCGTGGAATTTGTACGTCTGGTTTCGCTTTTCAGACTATTCAGACACGTGAGTTTCAACACTGGAATCAGGTCAAGGCATTCATTTATTTGCCGCTAAGTGTTGGTGAAAACGAGTTTTCATGATCGAACTATCCTTTTCTCAACTATAATGGGGTCGGCTTCTAGTCTTACCGAATAAAGCTGTGTACCAGTATTTTATATGGAGCTACTGCCTATATTCTGACCCCCACAACCCAGTTAGTACTGTGTAATGCGTTACCCCTGTAAGATAGACAGGCTGAAAATATCCCTTGTCATTCCTTGTAAGACTGGACTGGATGTATGACTTTCGGGCCACTGACGTAAGGACTGTCAAAGATGTAAATGACAACCGGGACCATCGGCTTAACGAGTTTTACGAGGCATCAAGGAAACCCGGTATGTAATGGATGGTCACCCATCTATCAATCGTGTGGATGTTATTATTGAGCCCACGAGCTCGTATTTTACTCTAACCTTTAAAAGTACGTATATAAAAACATTCTAAAAGATAGCTCACCTCTTTTCATTGGTGGTGTTGTCCGTGGTTATGCAGTAGTCCAATGCGACCAGCTGAGCTTTGCCGCCAACCACTAACACTGATGTCCTAATGTCTACTGGGTATTTACTCTGGAATTTGAACAGATTATAGGTACATTAACACATAAATTCAATATAACATGAAGTAGAGTACCTACTCAGGTAAGTTTGAAGGCAACTATATATAGGTACCTTCAATCGAAAACCGATAATTATGGACATGTGGGGATCTATGAAATACGGGGCACAATGAAACAATCAATAATAATCTTGAGGTTTTCAAATTTCCGCGGTCTTTTAACTCGACCAATCAGGTTATTCTTCAAGTAACACATGAAGTTAGTCGTATTGAGGACTTGTCTACCGTATGAGTTTTAAAAGCGAAACATTGTTTTACATAGTCCAAAGTTTAAATTTGCAGTGAAAAAACATTTAGTTTTACTGAAAAACTATTGACACCAGGTTTGTGAAATTTCGTTTATCCGTAATTACGTATTCGGGGCTTTTATTAATATTTATTGCATCATACAACCTCAGAGTAAAAATATTGACAGTTCGTATTTGAATTTCTTCTAGCTAGTCGGGGCACTATGAAACGGGGTTCAATGAAACAGTAATTCATTGTACCCACATATTTTTTTTTTGTTGTTTTACCAGAGATGATGCTTTAATAACACAAACAAACTACAAAACATTGTTATAGGAGTACTTCGACATGGCTTACTGTGCATAAAATTAAAATATAATGTTTTATTTTTTTAAGCACATTAAACCTTGTCTGGTCCCTTTTACTTACCTATCTATGTTATTAATTTTTAGGGGCAGTCAATATGGTAAGAAATCGTCAGAGAAAAACGAACAAATGATTACTTAATGAAACAAGGAGGAGGAAAGCCGTAGAATTGTGTTTGCCAGGGTATGCTTCATTGTACCCCAGACCTGGGTTACAATGAAACAGCGGCAAGGTCTTGGGCAAATAAAAAAAAAATAGGGCTACGATTAACTTTTGATCTCGTTTCTATGACTGATTTTTAGATGATTAACTAAAGTATATTTATTTATTTAACACTTCAAGCACATAGTACAGAGGCGGACTTAATGCCATAGGCATTTTCTACCAGTCAACCTTTGGGTGATGCAGAGACAAACATTGGTAGGTGTACCTATGAATAAACTACAAGGATATATAAAATACTATAAAATATATCAAAATACTATACATATATATCAAAAAATACATACATGTGTAAAGTATGAATGTATATCGACATAGAAAAAATACGTTGACTTTATAAATACAATTTTTTTAATAAATGAAAATGCTTTTTTCGTTTCATTGTACCCTACTTGTCTCTATACCCTTTTAACAGAAATAGCTGCTCGTGACTGTACACACGGCAGCACCTCAAGCCATACATTTCCAGCATAGCGTGCCTCGCTTTGTATGGATTTCCTGTACAACGAGAGATTCGCTAAAACTATGTAGTTTTGTCTAGCCTTGATAGGCCGTCGTGCGTACTATTCTTAAAAAAAAAATAACTATAAGCTTAGTTCCTAATAGGTAATCATATTTTTAAACGTTGCCCACACTGTAATGTTTGTCAGTATTTAGATATTTCACCAACTAGTAACTATGGCAACTACAAAATATTTATTCCGTGCAGGAATCGAACCTGCTCGCGACACTGTCCCGCAAGCGCCAACTGCACCAACCAACCGTCCACGCATAGCGTAGGACACGTGATGTTATTGAACACGAACGAAATCCTTGAACTCGCTTGATTTAACATAACGAATGTATTTGTCATCGTTTGAACTTGTTTATCATCTCACACAGATAATATTGAAAACTCTACATTGACCTGTTATTTCATAAATTCATATCG
Source organism: Eugnorisma glareosa (assembly GCA_947578425.1). Classification (NCBI taxonomy): domain Eukaryota; kingdom Metazoa; phylum Arthropoda; class Insecta; order Lepidoptera; family Noctuidae; genus Eugnorisma; species Eugnorisma glareosa. The sequence goes on from OX387970.1 coordinate 1,709,512, forward strand.
TTTAAAGCGATAAACATGCTATTACCATGTAATATGGTTCATTTTATCAGAGAAAATATAAGTAAACATTTCTGATTACGAAATTGTTGACAAAGCTTGCCTAGAAACAGAAATATCGGGTGGGGACAGTGTCTTGTTGTCGTATCGATGAATTAAAACATTTCATTTTAAACGCTTAATGTACCTCCTGATATAAACCAGTGGAAACTGGATTGTGACCAAGAACATCGATAAGATTACACGTTTATATAAACATAGTTTTAGTCACAGTTGTTAATTTTTTTTTAAGTCGCCGAAGAAAATTCGCTAAATATTTTCATATGCTTCTGTTAAAATAAGCAATTTAAGTTCCATAACAAGTGTATAACATCCTAAGCCTATTGGCGAGAACGCAGGACCTGGGAATGGAAACCCAGGACCTTATGCGCAGCAGTAGCACTTGCGACCATTAGACCAACGCAACGAGGCAATCAAATAAACCATACCTCCGCATACCCAGAAAACAACCATATACTTACATTGTAATAAATAGAGTGTCCTGGAGTGGCCCCCCCTTCGATCATCGCGTCGTAATTCCTATGGTCAATGAACAGCAGACCACCAGGTTTCAGGCAAGTGGCGAAGTTCCTCAGGCACATCTTCTGGACTCTGTTGTCTCCGAACTCGTCCAACAGATGGGCGAAGGAGTTTCCAAGGCATATGACTGCGTCGAACTGTGTGCCAGGTAGGAAGGCTTCGATGTCACGAGGTAACGTTTCCCAGTTTGCTTCTTCTATAACTTAAATTGAAAAGATAAATAAAGTAGCTATTATGATTCGCACTCGGTGAATGCCAATTGTTGGTCGTCGGGCGGCGAGATGGGCAGACAACAGTGTTGCCATTATGGGTAAATCCTGGATGAGGCTGGCACAAGAGCGTCGAGCTGAGCACAAACAAAAAGAGGTCAATACCCAGCAGTGAGTGAAGTCGGGTGGTGGATGGAATGCTTGAGATTCCTCTAGATTTTACCTATCTATTCCTCCCAAGTCCCACTTCATGTAGGGATATTCATATTTTAATTTTTTTTCCTGTTGTTTTAAAAAATCTAGTACCAAGTGCCTACCTGCTTACACAATTAAACTAATTGCACTACATGTATGAATCACGGGATATTCATTCGTGAGCTTTTGTTTTTGTTTTCCTTGTAATCAATGCAGTGGAGTTTAAGAAATAAGGAAAATACAACATTTGTCTCTATGTAGCCTCGGTAGCTGTTTGAATACCACAGATCGTAACAGCTGTTTTTATGAAATTATGACACCCGGTAAAATCAGTATGAAAATACAAACAGACGAGCCCTTTTTGACCTCAAGAAATCAAACATAATAAGTAAAAGCCCTTCTAATAAAAACAATAGCATTTTTCCGAACCGAGATAAGAATCGAGCCAGCAGGCAATTTTAAGCAGCGTATGAGGTACGAGTACCAACGGCAACCAACGCCACTAAATAGTTGCTTAAAATCAGTTCAGTAGGCACTTAAATCTATTTGTTTTTGTTATATCTTCACTAGATATCGATAGGTACTCTTTACATCTGTGAAGATTCGCTATAGCTAATTTAATTGAGCCCTTTCTGTACAAGAGATTTTGGTACGTACTCCATTCGTCATACTTGGAGTTTTTCCTCTTGTCCCACCGCGCTTTGAGTGCGTGCTTCAACATCTTGTCGGAGGCGTCCACCGACACCAAATTGAAGCCTTCGTCCACCAGCATCATGGAGTCTATTCTGAAACGCATAAGTTAGGAAACATAAGGATAATGTACATAATGGTTACATTTATGGATTAGAATATTTAAACAACTTTGAAATGCTTGGGTCACATCATTTTTTTTGTTTTTTTGCTAGCTTAGCTTAGCTTAGTTTTCTGTCCCACTGCTGGGCAAAGGCCTCCCCTTACATCAAAATTACGAAGCATAAATACATTTGTTTTCGTCATCTGTGTGCCTTTTCCCAACTATGTTGGGGTCAGCTTCCAGTCTAGCCGGATGCAGCTGAATACCAGTATTTTACATGGAGCTACAGCCTATCTGACCTCCACAACCCAGTTGTTGCTGGGTAATACGATACCCCTTGGTAAGACTATAGTTGTCAGACTTTTTGAGTCACTGACTATACCTGTAACGACTGTCAAAGATCTATAATTGACAGCCGGGACCACCGGCTTAACGTACTTTCCGAGGCACAGAGGAAACTCGGTATGTAATTAATGGGCGGTCACCCATCCACAGACCAACCTAGGCAAGCGCGGCTTACCCTAAAGATCGACCTGAGCGGCTGTTATAATTTTGCCACGAGCTCCTCCAAGGCTGCCGCTTTGCATCCTGGTCAAATTCAAGGAGGTATGTATCTAAATATACTAATGATTCTCGACCTGAATCGATGATAAAAAGTGTAGGCTTTTCTATTATTTTTTACGGAAGTCGGTAAGCGTAAACCACCCCCTAGTTTCTATACTGTCCATAATTATACTGTGGAATAAACGTTTGCGTTTGTGTATAATTATGACGGCGCGTTTATTGAGCTGGGAACAGACGGGCTGCGGTATAATAGTTTATTTAACCTCATTCATTAACTATTTCATGAAAAAATCACTCAATGGGGTTAAATGAACTTGGAGTCTTGTATTGACGATTTGAATGATTATAATTCTATAACTCCATACGTGTTACTGGCACGATTAATATTTTCATCCACATACAACCTGACACTGACCAGCAAATTGCAATAAACTTAAGAAAATTTAAATTACTCGGGCTACCTTTGCGCATTCACCTTAAATAATTCAAGGTCACATTTAAAAAGTATTTCGTTCAGTACCATCATTACAGGTGTGCAAAACTGTGTTCCATTGCAATGCAATGCATCTATAGAAAATGAATTTCTCATGATGGTTGAATTAATTATTATTCCGGAACTCTGAGATAACAATCATTATGTGATAACAATACCAGATTTCGTCAGTAAAATCTTGTGCCAAATGACTTTAAAGTTCAAAAGATAACCAGTGTTTATAACAACATCGATCTACTTACATATATAGCTATGTACACCCACTTAGTATTTGCTTATATTAATCGGGTATTTACCTAACAGTAAATAGGTATAAAATAACTGTAATGATAGTCTGCGATGGGTAATGATAACAGGAAAGTTGTTCGTGCTTTCCAGCAGAAAAAGTCACACATTTCGTTCAGGAAATGAAAATGTGTGATTTTTTTTTTCTTTCAGAATAGATGCTGCTTCACTTTAACTGTTTACACAAATTAATTTACCTATTATTCTAAAAGTAACAAATTCTTATTTGAACCTACCCAGTACCACATGCGGTGTCAAGCACTTTCTTGCAGCCATTCTTCCTGAGGAGTCCGATCAAGAAGTCCTTGTAGATCCGTGTCCTCTGATTGCTGTCCCCTATGAACTTGTTCCATGTCCTGGCTGCCTTGCCGTCTGCGTACTGATCCTTTACTCCCTCCGAAGGGATACCTTCGGATCTTGAGTGGAAGACTTGATCGGCTGACATTGTTTACTGGAGAAAGAGGAGAACTTGTGTGAGCAAAGGTACAGAGCATTAGAAATGGGCGAGTGAATTTGTCAGCGAAACTCTACTATACTGACGACGCACAACATATAAATAAATACCCACAGTATTTATTTATATGTTGTGCGAAGTTGAAGTAAAAAACTAATATTTAAAGTAACAACAGTAACCGCGGGAAAATTACAAATGTCGCAAAAAAATAATATCCAGTTTATGTACCAATGTAAGTGGATAATCCAAGTCTGAATCAAAAGCTCTTTTCAGCAAGTACAGTACCTACTTCTAGGGCTGGTGCTAACAAAACAGCCTGTTTATAGCGTAATCGCTTCATTTCATTCAACTAACAGATGACGCAAGATGATGTAACGAGCATAATATTTTTGTCTCTTATCAGCATGATATTGATAACAGATTCACCGCTCGAACGTTGATGTTACTCGATAAATTAAATTGTGAAACTAATATGGTTTTGGTTTTATGTTTCCTTTCCATAACAACCTTAAAGTACGTATCACATTTATGTCTGGTTGGATGGAGTCGTGGAAACCAGACTTAAGTGATGTCTGGTTTCCACGACTCTGTGAACCGGTATTTTCGTAGAAATAGTTACTGCGAACTGTTTTTGGATATGGCTAAAGGCTTTGCCCTATTGCTGTAGCTGGACAATTTGTGGAATTCAGTCAGTAAATAAGTTTCATGTTGTATCTTGTATTTTTGATTATAATTAGGCGTTTTTTTCAAACTACACATTTATTTTTTATGTGGTAAGGTACCCAATGGTTCAACGGCGGGCGGCGCATCAAGCTGGTGAAAAGATCGTATCCCGCCTGCTTGTCCTGGGCGGCGCGCGGCGGTGTGGTGTCCGACGATCGCGTATGGTTTATTAAAAGTGTGAAATTATCTATCACAACACAACTAACCTTGTTTTTGTATTAATTCCAGCAATTTCCCTGCTAATCATTAATCAATCAATTTGTTAGATGAATATCTGCTTAGCCACTTCAATAAAACTCCCTTTTTTTTCAACATAGGTAGATACAGTATAATAAATAAATTACAACTTGAATTTAATCTTGTAGCCGAACAAAAATGGTTTATGTAAATCTATAAAATTGGAAATTTTAAATTATGTTTTCACAGAATTCGAATAGGTACTTGTTTACACTTGTATACATTTATGCGTAGTTTAATTTTAGTCAATATGATCAACATAATTATTTGCACCATGACCACCAGTCATAAGTTCACAGGTTCAATTCTTGGTGAAAGTAAATATTATCATCATGATCATTGTCATGGGGATACCCCATACGTGGCTCATGTAAACTCATTACACATTGCATCAGTATAAAAAACTCTTGAAATTCATAGAAAAAAATCTCCATCGAAGAGATAAAAAGAATAGGTTACCATACCTCTATCAAAATTCAAAACAGCCGCTCTTTGATAAAAAAAAACAGAACTTTGCACTTTGTCTCGTGTTTAATATGTCACTTAATTTTATGAGTAACTTACAAGGTTGGCTACCGCTCGCGGAGACGTCGCGAACCTGACTGATCGAGTTCCTCTGACGACGCGAATTATAACCGTTATAAGTGCACACTTGAACGCTTTCTTGACACTAGTAGAAACCAAATTATACATACCTAACGTTCCCATACGATTAGATGAGCCAGGTTTTTTGGATGTTGCTGTAGGAAATAAAGCGTTGTGACAAGGGGAGGAGGGTAAGATTTTCTGTGTGGTAATTAGATACCGTACTGGTTAAGGTCTTCGACGTCATGTAGGTGTGGTATATAGGGAAAATGGATAAGTTTTCCTCAGTTTCAGCCTACTGGTCAATGATTGGAGATCAACAATAATTTCTCCTGATTAATAGTCGACTTCTAAATGCTTATAGTGGACTTTATCAGTTCGGTAGATACTTATGTGTACGCTGTCTTTGTGAGCCTGAATCATCCAGCTGATGAAAAATCTACGTTATTACCTAAGTTAAAATGTGGATTAGTGAATCGTAAAAGAATATCCTATCGTGAATGCAGAACATTCAGGAAATGCATGGTTCCTAATAATCAGGTAGGTGGTATGTAAGACAGGAGCTAATCGAAATATTCCACTATTTAAGAGTCTCGTGTAAATGAAGTCATCCATTTCCTTACACTTACAGACAACATATTGCGTCTTGACTAACAACAACAATGAATAGACACATAGGCATGACAGTGCAACTTTTAGGATGACAGCTAGAAGAGTAGATAGTCTTTAGATCATAAGCTGAAAGCGGAATTTAGATAAGTGCGTCGAAACGAAAAATATTCCATGTGAGAGTTTTCATAACTTTACAGGGGCAAATGACATTAGAAAGTGAAATTCAACATTTGACTTAACGCAGTGTTGAAAATCCAAAAGTCCGAAATATTGCGGTGTTTTTTTTTGCGTTGCCTCACTTTAGGAATTTCTGCCGTATCGTTTACAAACATTTAAAACTCGCATACACAAACAGCCAGACCCGGAACTGCCTGTAGGCCATACAAATATTTGTCACGTGCGGGGATCGAACCCGCGACAATCGCTCGGCCGTCGTCGCTAGTGTTTGTGATAACGGACAGGAGTCCTTCACTAACGCGGAAGGCCTCTTTCAGGATTTCATCTTTATACACTTTCTCCATGCGAGTACCGCGAGTCTTAGTCAGTTTTTTTTCCACAGTCCTGCCCCAATACGCGTGTCGCTTGAGCTTGTAACATGTGACCATGCGGTAACCCGTCTGAAGTAATTGTGGAATCAGTCAACACAAAATCTAGGGAATTTTAAAAACAAAGTGGTCTGTTTCCTATGATCGTATTCCTATCCTATCATAACGAGGAGTCCGTGACTCAGTAATTGGGTTGTGGAGGTCAGATAGTTATAACATCACGCCTGTATTCCACGAAGGGTTAGGCAGAGGTGTACCTCCACATTCCACCAGTTATGTTTAGGCCCCATTTATTTACCATCAACCGGGCATAAATTCAGATTCCGTGGCTGCTATTGAGAAATTCCTGATGGGAAAACTCAGTAATACTTTGCTCGACTTGGGAATCGAACCCAGGATTCACTAGACCAACGAGGCAGTCAGTTAATCGCTCAATGTATACTGAACTGGGGATGGTCAGTTTCAGTATACAACATGGTTGGGCAAAAAGGCTAGGCAGATGATCTTCTACGATCGTTATCAATGTAATAATTGTACGTTGTCATCGCGATGACGTAACATATAGATGGATGGATGCGATGTTGCCCAGATGTTATCGTCAATTCTTAGGTCACGTTCACGATAGCGTTGTTATGTTACACCGGGGATGCGTGAACTACGCCTTATCATTATTATAACAAGTTTTTGTTCCGAACTTAGATGATTTTGTGTGAATAACCCGTGTCGATGTGCTTGAAATTAAATGTTCGCTTTTTTCCACCTCTTCATAATATATTTTGATTTTTTGAGACAGTCTGGTGTTCTGAGAGTACTATTACTTACTTCTAATTGAATGTATGTACAATCTTTTGTTTTGCCCCTTGAAGCTATGAAGTATGTGCGTAGTGAGAAGTGTATTTTTCGTTGGGTTCACTTTCTTAGTTTCCACCAAGCGGACAAAATTTTGCGGACTTTTTGTTACTAAATAAGGACTGTATCAGTATTGTCTTTAAGTATAAAATTGGGGGCTTTCGCGTCCTCAAGCACGTGCGAGGAGACGCTTAAATGTCTGCAACGAATTTCTTTTATTCAGTGACATCAAAAAAAAGTGCGCGAGATTTTTCTGCTTAGCTCTCTCGGACGGTCTTTGTTTAACCAATATGGGGTATGCTGCAGCGTGCGATAGCACTACCGCTGTGTTTCTCGCTCTAGCAAATTCGATTCCGTGCTGATGGACGAGGTCCAACCCTATATTGGTACCATTTGTTGTTCTTAAGTGTGAAAGGTAAAAAAAAATCGCACCAATATTTTAACATGACTATTTTATTTATCATGAAAACATAGTCTCAACTTAATTAAAATGATTGTAAGAAGTGGACCTTACTCCGACGTACACAATATTACACAATGGGTTACATTGATATTTCACATAGCCTTTAGTCAATTACAAGAGAATTACTAGAACTATGTATTACAAATACAGATTACAATACACGAAAATAATAGTATAATTACCGTTCGGTATACATAAATATGTTTTAAAAAGTTTCCATGTCAATTTTAAATCTTCGTTTCAATCATACCTAAAGGGTACAAAAGTACCCTAAACGAAGCCGAAAGGTATTTGTGCTCCCCGTCATTGGGATCATTTTTTAATCGACTTCAAAAAGGAGGAGGTTATCAAGCCGACTGTTACCGGCGACTCTATCTAGACCATACCTGGGAAGCTTCTAGTTCCGTAGATATTGGGGTCAAAGTAATATTTTACCTTTACTTTTAATACCTCCACGACCCCCGTATCTACCATTTCAATGCATCCATCAGCACATGTTTTGAGTGCGTTACATTAGAGTCCTAGCGTAAAACGTGATTTTATACCCCAAAAAAAAGTCGTCTCCCGTGTCGTTTTTCGTAGTTTGTACAGAATGCTTGGTTGACGGTTTCGAGAAGGGTAAAACAATTTGGCTGAAATTTTGGGTAAAAACTAGGTAACAATGGAAACTGGGTGGGTTCCCGGTAGGACGTTCTCGGGGTAATTTACGACCTCCACGCGAGCGAAGCCGCGGGCACGAACTAGTAATTACATATTGTATGATGAAGGGACTAAATGATAAGGTGTGTGTGTGTAATTGTGACAGTGTTATGTTATTAATGTATTGCAACCCCATGTAAACGCAGCGAAATATCTTAATACAAGCTATAATACATGGTTTTGACACAACTCAAACACCTACACTGCGTCTACGGCTAACGGTTAATTCATTACTATTATCAGAAATGTAATGAGGATGACAACAGTGACATAAGTGGCGCTAGCATAGCAAGTTCCATGTGTCGTCATTGGTTGAAAATCTGTTAATGTAATCTGTTGTTGTACATTTCAATATAATTTGACCTCATTGGTCAGACTGGGACTTAGCTATGGTAACGCCATCAACCATGAGCTTTGACAGGCCTTCTCAATTGAAATACACGTAAAATCACATAAATCATGAATGTCAAATAATGTAAGACTTCATAGTTAGTTAATAAAAGAGAACTATTCATTAGGATCTAAGTACTAGTTTCCCCGAGTGACAACACAAATCTATATTATTTAGCTTCTTAAAGTCAAAGCTTGTTTTACCATACAAAAATAACATGTACATAATAATTATTACATACTCTGATCTGTTCGCTAGGCGATAAAATCAATGCGCATTTTCAGTTACACTAAGCATCATCTGAATGTCTAAATATTATTTAACCTTACGAAGTTCAACTCTCGACGCTGAGCCGAGTGTTGAAAAAGCAATAGAGCAATAATAGAATTTAGATGTTGCTTATTGTAAGTGAGAACGGGCTCAAATAGCTATTTTGAACTATACATTTCGTCAATAAAATGTAATTAAGTATATGGAGAGCCCTAAGTCCTGCAATGGACTGCAATAGGCCCAGTTGATTGATTGGTTGAAGTACAAATTGTCTGTTAAGTGAGTTATATACTTATATAACAAAAGGAAGTTCTAGCAAACTTTGGCATCACTCTGAATGCAATGGGCACCAAATATGAGGAAATAAATAATACTTTGTATGGAAAAGAAACTCCTGTTTCGCGTGGGATAAACACACCATAGCTTCGGGGCTAAGTAAAGTATAGCCCAGTTACCCATCTATATGAGAAGACGAAGTATTATTGATTTCTCTACAGCTTGTCCTAGATGCATCCAACATCCGAAGCATCGATGCCCAACATGGCCAGATCATCCATTTCCTCCTTCTTCCGTGCAACATTCCCATTCTCTATCTCTTGCTCCTCTTTAGTTTTCTGTGGCTGCTTCGGCGCAAGTTCTACTTTCGGCCTGTTATCATGTTTCTGTTTATTTCTGTTCTTGTTGTGTTGCTGCCTGGGTTTGGGGCTGGGTACCAGGGGCACATGAGTGTCGTAGAGTTGTGTGCGCGGTTGGAAGAGCGGCCCGTTGAGGTCGAAGCCGAACATCTGCGTCATCTGTTGTTGCATGAGGGGGAGGGGCGGGAAGGGCGGCATGACTCCGCCCAGGCCGGGCACAAAGCCGGGCGGGAGCGGGAACAGGCCGTCGCCCTGCGAGAGGTCGGGCTTCACCTCGGTGGGGAAGATGATGTCCAGTGCGTCCTGGAAGTCTTTAGGCAGCGCGGGCTGCTGCGGCGGGGCCGGGGTCGGAGGACTGGAACAGATGTCATGGGCGTTAGCGCAGTTCTTATTTAGGTAAGAGAAAGACAGTACAGAAATCGACGGTGACGGTACAATTGGGTGTTTGACAGCTCGCAAAATTAGACCCTAATGAAAATATAGGTAATAATTTTTGGAGGCTCTAAACTTTCAAGACGTCGCCGCCGCTAGCGCGGAGGTCGCTTTGACTAGATGTGTCCCACGACATGTGTGCGACACAGGTTTCGTCAAGATAGCCTCACTTACGAAATTGGAGTTACATCTACCCACTTCGAAGACGTACGGGACGGAGGAATTTCTAAGTGGAAACAAGCATCATAATTATAAAAGAATGTTGGCTTGATGGTGGTAGTTTGCGGTACTCGTTTGTGATACTCACGGCATGAGCTGCGCAGGCGGAGGGTGCGGCGCCTGCGTGTATGTGTGATACTCACGGCATGAGCTGCGCAGGCGGAGGGTGCGGCGCCTGCGTGTATGTGTGATACTCACGGCATGAGCTGCGCAGGCGGAGGGTGCGGCGCCTGCGTGTATGTGTGATACTCACGGCATGAGCTGCGCAGGCGGAGGGTGCGGCGCCTGCGTGTATGTGTGATACTCACGGCATGAGCTGCGCAGGCGGAGGGTGCGGCGCCTGCGTGTATGTGTGATACTCACGGCATGAGCTGCGCAGGCGGAGGGTGCGGCGCCTGCGTGTATGTGTGATACTCACGGCATGAGCTGCGCAGGCGGAGGGTGCGGCGCCTGCGTGTATGTGTGATACTCACGGCATGAGCTGCGCAGGCGGAGGGTGCGGCGCCTGCGTGTATGTGTGATACTCACGGCATGAGCTGCGCAGGCGGAGGGTGCGGCGCCTGCGTGTATGTGTGATACTCACGGCATGAGCTGCGCAGGCGGAGGGTGCGGCGCCTGCGTGTATGTGTGATACTCACGGCATGAGCTGCGCAGGCGGAGGGTGCGGCGCCTGCGTGTATGTGTGATACTCACGGCATGAGCTGCGCAGGCGGAGGGTGCGGCGCCTGCGTGTATGTGTGATACTCACGGCATGAGCTGCGCAGGCGGAGGGTGCGGCGCCTGCGGGGCGGGCACGTACGTGATGGTGGGCGGCGCGTGGGGGGCGGCGAGCTGGGTGGGGAGCGCGAGGGGGGGAGGGCCCAGCTCCACCTGCGCCTGCCGCTCAAGCTGCGCGCGCGCTATCTTCTCTTTGAACTCCGCCACCTTAGGTTGGGCAGTAAGAACCAGTCTTAGTATATTTACGAAATTATTATAAAAAGTTAGGAGATGAAGGCGCTCCATGTAAATGGACTGGACAGAAAAAAAATATTATAACTTCACAACAGTGTTGCCGGTAGTGTTTGCTATCTGACGAAATACTTCACCAAATGCTAGAATAATAAACCATGAGGCTTTACTGAAAATACTAAGTAAATCAGGGCTGAAGGCACCTAAGAAGCCGATTCCTGCGGATACCCTTCGGGAATAAGCCACTCTACGTAGTGTCTACTGTAGTCAAATAGTATATTAAATACACATCTGTGGGTATCATATCACAGTACAGCTATTTAATATATCATAATATTGAAAACCTTTAAAAAATTACAAAAACTACCATTTCAACAAACAAAGCAACAGGTGGCGCCAAATAAGTCGGTGCTCAGGTGCCAGAATTCAGAACTAAAATCGTATGGACGCACACACGTGACTTCGCGGCTGGCAGTACCGTTTTGTATGGAGCTCGGGAAAAAGAAAGTATTTAGTGGGAGAACGAGATAGAATGAGTAATGGTCGATATCGTATTTGGTACCATTACCAAATAGTTTTTTTTTGATTTGTTTACATAATATACAATCACTTTATTTTTTTTTATCATACTATGAGCTCCTCGGCATTTTTTTTTTTGCTTTTTCGTCATGGGTGTCATTTTCATGGTTTTTGGGGTCACTTAAAACGCAAAATGAGTTCAAAATAAAAAAAAAAAACCTTTTTTTTCTTCGGTTTCCCCTGATTCAATTATGACTGTGCACGACGCACCTTTTTGTAATTTTTATACTTTTTGGTATATTTTGTACAATGTTTCTTTTATATTTCGAATGCTGTATTTTTGATATTTTGTTTTCCATTAAAAAGACCAGTCTACCACCAACCATCACGGCGTTTACTTTCGTATAACAGTCCCCTTTAAAATAGGAAGTCTTGTAAACCAGCAGTGTGGTGATTAGGCTCAGTCCGCTACATCGTGGTCCTTCTACAGCCAGTCTAGCAAATATTGGTGATGGTGCGTACTCGTGCGGGTGCCAAGATGGGGGCTGAAGGGAACGCTGTGGAGAAGGAGCTGGAGCAACCAGGGCCCAGCCATTCACCCGCCGACGCGGCGGCCGCAGTCCAGACCCCTTCCGTCTCCGGCAATCAGACCCCGCCGAGGCCCGTCACTACAATCCAGACTCCGTCGAGACCAGTAAGTAGAACTTCATCTCGTTCTTCTGCTACAATGGTGGCTAGAAAGTTAGCCGCAGAGGCTTTACATGCTCGCCGTATGGCTGAATTAGAGCAGGAGGCCGCAGAGAGGGTCGCCGCAGAGAGGGTCGCCGCAGAGAGGGTCGCCGCAGAGAGGGTCGCCGCAGAGAGGGTCGCCGCAGAGAGGGTCGCCGCGCGAGAGCGCGAGGCAGCGGAGTTGGAACTCCGAGCAGAATTGGCGGCTATAGATGCTGATGCCAGTCATCGTAGTTCGAGAAGCAGTCGTTCGGTCAATGACTGGCTGCAAAAATCGCAAGCTGCTCTGAAAGTTGATCCAGTTGGCCTAGCTGACCCCGTCGAGTTTCATTCAATTATCTCGGTCGCCCCCTCTCGCCTAGCCCCAGCCCCGGTTTCGCCTATAAAACCGGCTGACCTAGCCACAACAGCTACAAATGCTAACATGCATCTCTGTTCCAGCGATTCAGACCGCCTTGTGAAGTCGTTAGGCATTCTCATAGATAATGTTAATAAAGGCGCATGCCACCGTAGGGGTGATAGGGATTTTCCATTGCCGTTTTTCGACGGTAAATCGCATCTAGAATGGCTTTCTTTAAAAAGAGCCTTTCTAGATACGATGGACTCACATTCTGCAGTGGAAAATCTAGCTAGGTTGAACAAAGCATTGAAGGGATGCGCGCGTGAAGCGGTCATGATGCTGCTGGCAACGGCGCGTGAGCCTGATGTCGTGCTGCGCGCGCTTGATACGCGCTTCGGCCGCCCCGAGCTTATAGTGGCTCAGGAGGCAGCTGCAATGCGCACTTTACCGCGCGTCTCCGGTGAAGGTAAAGACCTTGCTATTTTTGCTAGTCGTGTTCGTAATTGTGTGGAAGCGATTCGGCTACTCGACCAGCCTCACTACCTAACATCGCCAGAGCTGATTCAATCGGTTATTTCTAAAGTCCCCGCACTGTTACGAGCACAATGGGTGGCCTACGCCAGCAGTCACGCGGCCAGTGGTCTACCCATGCTCGACATGTTCGCCGATTTCCTGGCCAACATAGTCGAGCTTCAGTCTAGATTCGGTCTCCTCCCTGAATCGGCTGGCGCACCGAGTTCGACTTCCGCTGCCAATAGCCGATTCAGGGATAAGGTGCACGCAGTCGTTGATGGAGAGAAATCTCGGTCAAAATCTAAAAATAGTTCATCCACGACTGTTTCAGGCAAAATTCATTGTGTTTTATGTCAACAACAGCATTCATTGACGCAATGTGACAAATTTCTTTCCTTGTCAGTAGATGACAAGTGGCGTTTTATAAAAAAGAAAAGAATTTGTCACAGGTGCCTCAAAGAAGGTTGGCATAGGCTAAGTTCGTGTTCAGCAAAAAGTTTGTGTGACATTGGCGATTGTAAATTCCGCCATCATAGGTTGTTGCACAGTGCTAGTGAGCGCGCAGCCGCAGCTCACGTAGGCTTAGAAGAGGACGACGATACTGCGCCGTCCACGCTGAGCTCCGCCCCGTGCGCGTCGAGCTCCGTACCTATAGTTTCTCTTGCTGAAGGGAAAGAAATCCTGTCCCACGCGTCAACTTCTTTTTCAGCTGAAAGTCCGGCGCAATCGCTGAGTCTTCGCCCGTTACTGAAAGTTGTTGCTGTAACTGTGTCTGGTCCGTCTGGTAGTGTCGATACTTATGCCTTATTGGACGACGGGTCGACCGCTACTTTTATTGATGCGGAGGTTGCTGCTAAGATAGGTGTTAAGGGGCCAGAAGGACGCGTTCACGTAGATTGCATAGGGGGCCTTAATAAGAACGCACTGGTGCGTTACGTCGACTTCTACATCAAGGGTCGTCACGCGAAAGATAGTCACCTTATTCGTAGGGCTAGATCTATTGGCAGTCTAGGGGTGTCGTCTCAGTTTGTCAACAGGGACGCCGTCACGAAATACCCATATCTTGCGGATCTTGCAGATGAGTTGTGTTACGGTAATATTCAGCCAATGCTCATCATTGGCATTGACAACTGGCATCTCACCGTATCTAGGGCCACACGTAAGGGGTCTAAGTCACAACCTGTCGCGATTCGTACTGCGCTTGGTTGGGTATTATTCGGTTTCGGTTGTAGTTCAACTACTCAGGTTGATGTTGTTAGCCACGCCACACTGTTTGAATCCGCGACTGTAGCCCACAGCGACCGTTCCGAATTAGAGCAGCTTATTAAGGAGCAGTACAAACTCGAGTCTATAGGTATTTCGAAACGTGAGGCGCGCAATGCTGATGACGAACGTGCTGATCAGATTATTGAGCGCACAGCACGCCGCCTGCCCAGTGGTCGTTTTGAAGTAGGTCTGATCTGGAAGTCTGACGTTTTATCGGTACCTAATAGTTACAACCTCGCCTTATCTAGGTTTTTAGGCTTGGAGAAGAAGTTGTGTAGGGATGGTGCCTACGCGGAGCGGTATCGTGCCAACGTTCTCGATATGGTTGGGAAGGGCTACGCCGAGCTGTGTCCAGAGACACCCACAGGGCCACGTATTTGGTACCTGCCTCACTTCGGCGTGGTCAACCCAAACAAGCCTAATAAGCTGCGGGTTGTGCACGATGCCGCTGCCAAATCCAAGGGCGTCTCACTAAACTCGTTGTTGTTACCGGGCCCTGACCTGCTTGTGCCACTACTCGGCGTTCTTTTTCGATTTAGAGAAGGCAAAATTGGGTTGACCGCGGACATTCGGGAAATGTTTCCGCAAATTAAAATTCGCGTTGAAGACCGCGACGCGCAGAGGTTTTTGTGGCGCGATAATCCACGCGAACCGCTGCGCGTTTACCGGATGTCGTCGATGATGTTCGGTGCCGCTTCTAGTCCCTTTACGGCAATTTACATTAAAAATAAAAATGCGGCCGAGCATCAGACACAATACCCGGACGCAGCACGTGCAATCATTTGCGACCATTATATGGACGATTGCATCTGCAGCCTTGACAGTGTGGATGAAGCAGCAAAACTGGCCGCTGATATTCACGCTGTCCACAAAAACGGGGGTTTTGAAATGCGTGGCTGGGCCTCCAACAGTGCCTCGGCTCTGACGTTGTTACCGAAGGAGACATTGCTGGAGGTGCCGGTGACTTCACCCGTGGACCTGGGCCACCTGGCCACTCCTGTGAGGACGCTTGGCCTTATTTGGCAGCCCACTACAGACTGTGTCGGTTTCAATATTGGATTAAAAAAGGATGGGCTGCCAAAAAAGCTTACCAAGCGGGTGGTTTTGGCCCACGTGATGCGAGTTTTCGACCCCCTCGGAATTATTGCGCCTCTAGTAGTGACCGGTCGCATCATGTTTCAAAATGCGTGGCGCAAGGGTCTCGAGTGGGATGAAGAACTTTCACAGCAGGACAGTGCAGCGTGGAGGCTATGGTTTCAGGATTTGTTTGGGGTTGCCGAATTGCAGATCCCACGCTGCTACTGCCTAGCCGACTATGAAGTGAATCATTGCGAGCTTCATGTTTTTTCTGACGCCAGCGAGTCTGCCTTTGCTGCGGTGGCTTACTGGCGGTTCGTACTTAAGGATGGAGGAGTCAAGCTCGCACTGGTTTGCAGCAAGGTCCGTGTAGCTCCTTTAAAGCCGGTGTCGATTCCGCGGTTGGAGCTGCAGGGAGCGTTGATCGCCGCGCGCCTCGCTTCAACAATCTGCAATTCTCATCGTTTGAGACCCGTCAGGCAAGTTTTTTGGTGTGATTCAATGACGGTGTTGAGTTGGTTACGAAGCGAGGCCCGCTCATTCAAACCTTTTGTTTCGCATAGAGTCGGCGAGATCCTGGAGTTAACGAGTGCCAGTAATTGGCGGTGGGTGCCTAGCGAGTTGAACGTCGCTGACGATGCAACCCGGTTAAAACGCACTACGTTATCCCTAGAGTCTCGCTGGATCACTGGTCCAGAATTCTTGCTTTCTTCTGACTGGCCTAGTGAGCCTAGTTCCTTCCCAACCGTAAATGAAGAGAGTAGGAATCCGGCATATACCACAGCAGTTTACCTCATCGGTAGCGTAGAGAGGCATGTGCCAGTCTCAGCTGATCCCAAGCGGTTTAGCTCTTGGCTGAGATTGGTACGTGCAACTTATAAAGCTCATAAATATATAACTCTTATAAGACTCCATTCATTATCACGTAGGGGGCTTCAGGTAGATAATTTAGTGCGTGAGCAAGGGCGGATACTAACCTTTTCTTTTCAGCCTTCAAGCTCTTTTGGCTCTCCACATTCAGCGCATGAGACAGCTGCCGATATGCGCCTGGCCGAGACGCACATTTTACTCCAGGCACAGCTGGACTCATTTCCTGTTGAGATGATGTGTTTGAGCAGTCTCCCTCCCTTGCCCATACCTCGCACCAGTCGGCTGTTCCGACTGTCACTGATTGTGGATGAAGACGGCCTCATACGCCTATCCAGCCGTATCGCCGCAGCCTCGGGAGTGCCTGAAGCCACAAAAAACCCCATCATCCTCGATGGGAAGCACCCTGCCGTCCAGCTACTAGTAGACCACCACCACCGCCGAGCCGCCCATGCCAACACAGAGACCGTGGTCAACGAGCTTCGTCAGAGCTTCTACTTGCTCGGCTTAAGAAACGTCGTCCGCTCCGTTGCCTTCCGTTGTCAGCTATGCCGCATTCGCCGAGCTGAGAAATTCCAGCCGCCTACAGGGAATTTACCGGAGGCACGTTTAGCTCACCACAAGCGCCCCTTTACATTCACTGGGCTAGACTACTTTGGACCAGTTCAAGTGACTATTGGCCGAAGACGGGAGAAGAGATGGGTCGCTTTGTACACGTGCCTAGTCGTCCGCGCCATCCACTTGGACGTTGTTGGAAGCTTGTCGACAGATTCTGCTGTAATGAGTCTTCGGCGCTTCGTGGCTCGCAGAGGAACGCCTTCTGAGATTTGGTCTGACAATGGCACCGCATTCATCGGGGCAAGAAGAGAACTCCGTGCACTCTACGGGGACGCAGCCATAGAATATGCTGCAACGGAGAAAATTAGTTGGCGCTTCATTCCTCCATCGGCTCCATTTATGGGTGGAGTATGGGAGCGACTGGTGAGAAGTGTGAAGACAGCACTCCGAGCGACCCTCACCGAACGTGCTCCGACAGAAGAAGTTCTCCGAACCGTACTCGCAGAAGCAGAAGGGCTAATCAACTCCCGCCCCCTGACGCACGTTTCGGTAGAGCCCGGCAGCGAAGAGGCGCTCACCCCAAATCATTTCCTCCTTGCAGCTTCATCGGGGCGTCCCGTTCCAGCAACCTTGACGGACCGTGATCTGGTGTCGAGAAGCGGTTGGCGCAAAGCGGTCAGACTGGCGGACCACTTCTGGCAGCGCTGGGTTAAAGAGTACTTGCCGAATCTCATTCCCAGACCCAGGCAAGGCGACGTTCCAGAGTTGGCTGTGGGCGATCTGGTCCTGGTGGCTGACGGCAACCTACCGAGGGGCTCCTGGCCGAGAGGGCGCATCTCAGCGACTTACCCGGGCCGCGATGGGGTGATCCGAGTGGCGGAAGTCAGGACTGCAGCGGGCACACTGAAGAGGCCCTTGAGGAAGCTGCTCAAGCTGAGTGCTTAACTTTGGGGGGAAGGAATGTGCACGACGCACCTTTTTGTAATTTTTATACTTTTTGGTATATTTTGTACAATGTTTCTTTTATATTTCGAATGCTGTATTTTTGATATTTTGTTTTCCATTAAAAAGACCAGTCTACCACCAACCATCACGGCGTTTACTTTCGTATAACAGTCCCCTTTAAAATAGGAAGTCTTGTAAACCAGCAGTGTGGTGATTAGGCTCAGTCCGCTACAATGACCCTCCGCCACTTTAAGTATTGGGCCAACATAGGACATTGCCAGCAATGTGTTATAATCAAACATTGCCCACAATGTGTCACAGTCAAATATTGCTGAATAATGGCAATTTCAGGAGCGCCTTATAATAAACTATAAACAAGTAATGAGCACCTACCTTCTTCTGTATCTCAGCATCCATCTCCTCTCGTCTCTTCTTGCTGACTTCCTCTTCCTCCTTCTTCTTCTGCTCCTCCTTTTTCTGTTCCTCGGTTTTGGAATTCTTTCCCAAATGCTTGTAAACAGGCATTTTTCCTATAGCAAATATATTATACAGACACATTCAGATTAGACGGAAGGTCAGAGTGCCATCGCATTAGCTAGTGGAAACGAGAGTAATCGATAACAAGATTTTGACAATTCAACGACATTTATTGTGTTATTTACTCGTACGCTGTCAAGCATACGATTTTTTTACACATTATGCAATGGATTCTGAATTTTATTGAAGAATCTTTTGAT
The DNA here is from genome assembly GCA_947578425.1 of Eugnorisma glareosa. Lineage (NCBI taxonomy): Eukaryota > Metazoa > Arthropoda > Insecta > Lepidoptera > Noctuidae > Eugnorisma > Eugnorisma glareosa. Next base: position 1,728,240 of record OX387970.1, read on the forward strand.
ATTGCGTGATAGAACATGTGTGTTCCCTTCACCCGCTGGGACCATGGGACTGTCGCCAGCTTTCGGTTTGCGCAGAGCCGTCAACCGCAGTTAGAACCAGGCGTTAATATGACATACCGAGTTATAAAAAAAAACAGGTTGCCTCATAGGTATTGTTACAGAGATGAAAATATACAATGCTAAACTTTTATCTTTAATTCTGTGTCGTATTAATGTCCACGTATAGATAGTCTTATTTAAAATAGCGTGACTTTCACCAACCCGCACACATGCAAGGTAGCGTTACCGTTATGCTTAAACATCAGTAGTGACTTAGAGAATGTTATAGATTCGCTGTTAGTGTATACCCCTAAGACAATGTGATAGTCTTTGACAGTATTGTAATCTGGTACTATCGAATTTAGGCGGGTCATACTTTTCACAGAAATCGTAATCACCTCAGTTGTTCCATAATAACGAATAAGTTTACATAAACACGAGAAGGAGATTCTTGTTATGGAGGTCAAAGTACCAACTTTTTCACAAGTTTTTTTAGGTTATACCTCAACTTTAAATACTTCCATGACCCCTGTACTATTCAATGCTGCACTCAATACTGTTTTAAGAGCGTTAATTTGTGTCCTACGTGGATTTTCACCCAAAAAGCAAAGTCGTTCCCCAGGTAGTATTATTTAGTTTGATGTACAGAAGGTCCGGTTACACCTTGTATCTCGTTTACTCTTACTGTTCCCTAAAGTGTGCCCTGTGTCTCATGGTTATTATTGATGTTTAGTGACTTTTCTACTATTATTATTTATCTATTTACGATAAACCCACTTCGCATTTGTGTAAATGAGTATTGTACTTTACATGTGTGAAAATTCAGTGGCCGCGCAGTTTTAAACTCGACGATCTCCACTTTATTCATCTTACCTATAAAAGGCATCTTCCTGATTTCAGGTTTCTTGGTGGTGGGCGTAGTCTCTCTGTCTCGCTGATCGTCTCGTCTGTCGTCCCGACGTCTCTCGTCGCGTCGGTCGCGATCTCTCTCTTCGCGGGAGCGAGACTCGCGCCGTTCACTCTCTCTATTTGTGGGGAATTATTGACAAGCGTGTAAAAGGAAGAATGAAGGCAGGGCCGAATACTTTTGTATAGGCAATGTTTCGATGAGTTGCACATTGCGTTTTATGATAGTGTTGTGACATAATGTGAGTGTTGTGACATAATGTGAAGATAAAAATGTCTATTAGTGCACTAGCATGAAATGACAATAGGGAATATGCATATACTTTTTTTTTTCACTTATTTCAATAATATGCAGTACTATCAATCAACCCAAGAAACTAATTAAAAGTTAATTTCAACTACTGCTTGTCGCACAAAAAAATATTAAACTCCTACAATTTTCTACGACAGTTCAAACATCCATGACAATCGCGGCCATTCATGTCAGGACTTTGATGTCACTTACCTCTATCTGCCTTGTTTAAATCTATTTTTTTGCCCTTATTACACACATCAAAAGTGTCTAGGGATCAAGCATTTTTATGTGGATTTCTTGAGATTGAGATGTGGCTTTGTAATAAATTTATGATTTTATAAATTTATATGGATCCTTTTTGGTGCATTTCATAATTTGAATCAGGAACTGTGAATCAAATTCGAGTAAAAGATGAAAATCAGCTGTCAATATTTTCCCTATAAAAACATACAACGCATTGAAGACATTATTAGTGCTACTGTTTCCCTACTACTGATTAAAACCAACGTTATTATGGAGCGGCGACGTCATTTAAGCAGGGAAGAAATGCTCAGAGCCGTGGGAATGATAGAAGCTGGTTCCCGGCAACGTACTGTGGCTTTAGCTCTGAATACAAGTCAGAGTGTTATCAGTCGACTTTGGACACGTTACCGAAGCACTGGTACCGTGGCTGAGCGCCATGGAGGACGGTATCGCTGCACCACACGGAGACAAGACCGATACATTCAAATCTTAACTCGAAGAGCTCCAACAATAACCGCCATGATGTTAGCCGTGAGGCTTCATCACTCTTCAGGGAACTTAATTAGCGACCAAACAGTCAGAAACCGCTTGCATGAAGTGAACCTTCATTCCCGAAGACCGCTACGGGTACCACCTATAGCAATGCACAATCGTAGGATACGATATCAATGGGCTCTTGAACACAGAAATTGGGCAGAAGAACAATGGCGTTTCGTGTGCTTTTCTGATGAGTCTCGTTTTGGTATGAGACCGGATACAAGACGTATACGACACTGGAGAACCCCTGGACGCCAACAGCGATTAAAATCCTGCCAGGAAGTCCATCCTTATAGTGGTGGAACCATCATGGTATGGGCGGGTATTTGGATCGGCGGAAGAACTGAGTTGATTTGGATCAGAGGCAACCTCAACGCTCAAATTTATGCTGAGACGATTGTATCAGACGTCATCGTTCCTCTACAAGTGCAAATCGGTCCCTTATTTCAGTTAATGCATGATAATGCACGACCGCACACCGCAAGAGTTGTAAGACAGACTCTCGCCGCAGCTAACATCAATGTCCTGCCCTGGCCTGCTCAGTCGCCAGACTTGAATCCGATTGAGCATGCATGGGATATGCTACAGAGAAGAGCTCTGCCGAATATGGAGGGTATCCAGTCGCAAGAAGACCTTTTTTTGTTGTTGCAACCAACATGGGCGGCCATTCCACAGCGTGATTTGGATGAACTCATTTTGAGTATGCCAAACCGATGTTCTTGTGTTGTTAGTGTTCGCGGTAGAAACACGGATTATTAATTGTTTAAGTTACCCAATAAAATTTTAAAGAAAACTGTTATTTCAGTCTTTTTTTCGAACTTTTGTGTTAGTGGTTCAAATGTCAAAAATCCCTTTATTAGGAAAATGGCAAATTTCTTTATTAATGCAAAGGTGACTTGGTTTATCGTTACTGTGACAAACGAAAACACTTTATTTGATGAATCCTTAAAGAAAATTTTAATTAATATCAATCAGGAGAAAAGTTATTGCAAAAATATATGTTGATCCCTAGACACTTTTGATGTGTGTAGATTAGTTTTACTAAAATGTAAGTGCTTTATTTAAGCAAAAATTGCAATAACAATATTATTATTATAGTAAAATCTTAGTGAAACTTTAAGTACTTTTCAATAAAAAATGTTTCTTTGAGACATGGATTTTGACGTCACTACCGGAATCGATGCGTTTTGTGTTTGCGTTCAGTTTCACCAAAAACACGCTAAATAAAATATTAAATTGTAAAATAAGTGTTGTATTAGAGAATTAAACAAGTGTACCACAATGTTTTTATGGTCCAATGCAAGGCATTTTAAAGAAATAAAAAAAGTTTTGTATTTCTTGCTTAAACCCTACTTCAAACAAATCATTTACATGATGCTGGCAGAACGATCGACATTAACAGCCCTACATTCAACGACGCCCTGGACTAGTAAAAAACTACACTAAGTAGCTTTAAATTATCAAATTTAATTTGATAATAATACCTGTATAACTGTAATTCAAGGATGTTTTTAGGTAAAAATTTATGTTTTTTTATTTTAAATATAATTCTGTTTAATTCCATTCCAATTATGTTTCTGACTGATTTTAATTTTGATTATGATTTTATTTTAATTTTCTTATGATATCCGTATGAATTTAGTTCGATTACGTTGTAAATTATTTTTTAGGTTTTTAATTATGATGCTTTTTAATTTATTTTGATTCTATTCTGTTGAATGATAATTTTGATTTTGTTATATTTAATTTTTAATAACTATTTTGAATTTCTTTAACTTTTAATTTTATTATGTTTTAATTCAATTAGGTTTTCGATTATAATTTTATTTCATCCTCAACTTTGTTTATGTCTGTGATTTTAATGTTTTAATTCAATTTTTAGTTTTAATTTGGCCTGAGGAGCCCGATTGCTCTATGTGTATCAAATTATACATTTAATCAATATGTAGTGCATGATGTGCTTACCTGTAAGAGATTGATACACCTGACCCGATTTGATTTAATGTAACCCATAATTGTTTGAGTGTACTCAATTGTTGGTGAGCCAAATAAATAAATAAAAATAAATAAAATAAAATAAGATTCAACTATTAAAGTTGTACTAGATTTACATCAAAACTTCGAATGAATAGCTATTCATACCTTCTGATTTCTTTCTGAGCGAGTTTGACGTCTTTAAAAACATCCTGTAGAACAAATACTGTCACTTACCTCACTTTCCTAGATATTTCAGCTGCTCGCTCTCTGTCACCGCGGTCTGGTGATCTATGCTTATCATCATTCACCTTTTCTTTCTTCATCCTAGTTAACAGGTACAACGAATATAGATAATAAATAAAGATTGAATCATGGGGGTTATCGATTCAGCCTGTTACAAGATGAAGACCTTGCAGAATGAGTCAAATAAAAGACTCTCGCGGAGTGTGATCATCCACATAGGCTTGCACAGATAGCGTTTATCAAAACATCACAATAGTCGAATGCGTTAAGACAAAAAAATACTCAGCGTCGATTTTTTAGACAGGCCAAGTTAGAGGCCCATGGGTGGCATAAAAAGCCCTGACACCAGGTTAGGCACTCGCCACACGTTAAAGAAAGAAAGACTCCTCTAGATCATCTGCCTAGCCTTTTCCCAACGATGTTGGGGTCAGCTTCCAGTCTAGTCTAGATGCAGCTGAATACCAGTATTTTATATGGAGCAACTGCCTATCTGACCACCACATTTCCACAACCCAGTTAGTACTGGGTAATACGATACCGTTAGACTGGTTGTCAGACTTTCAGGCCACTGCCTACCTGTAACGACTGTCAAAGATCTACGAATGACAGCCGGGACCAACGGCTAAACGTGCTTTTCGAGGCACGGAGGAAACTCGGTATGTAATGGGTGGTCAACCCATCCACGGAACAACCTAGGCAAGCACGGCTGACCTTAATATCGACCCGAGTGGCTGTTATTATGTAGCCATGATCAGGTCACGTCACTATAAACTTCGTTACACTTATTTGCACTCGGCTACTATGAGATGTAAACTATGCTATATGTATAAATATATAAAGGGTTTAACAAGACCCTTAACGAAGCTGAAAGACACTTGTTCTCCCCGTCATTGCGATCATTTTTTTGTTGTAGACCATACCTGGGAACCTTCTAGTTACGGAGATATTGGGGGTCAAAGATCCAACTTTTTCACAAGTTTTTTTGGAAATACATGTTTTTAATGTAATATTTTTACTTTAAACACGTCCACGACCCCCGTACTATTGAATCCATCCATCAGCACAATGTTTTGAGTGCGCTACATTGAGTTCTACCGAAAAACGTGGTTTTTCACCCCAAAAAAAAAAGTTGTTTCCCAGCAATATTTTTTGCGTAGAGTTATGATTGACGGCTTCGTGAAGGGTCTTGTTACACCCTGTATATATGAAAAATCTCGTTTTATACATAGTTATCTCTTTTGGGTTAACTGTAACATTTTTTGAATACCGATACAGAGATGAGTATTCTATTTGTATGTTGCATGAAATGGAAAATGGAATATTTTATCGAGTTTTTTTTTTAAAGATCAAGTTATTAATCAATATGGATAATTATCTGGTACTAGCTGTTGCCCGCGGCTTCGCTCGCGTTTTGGTCGGAAATTATCCTACGGGCACGCTGTAAATATATGGCAGTCGGGGATAATGTAGCTACATATTAGTGAAAGAATTTTCAAAATCGGTTCAGTAGATCCAGAGATTACCTCCTACAACTTCACAAACTTTACCTGTTTATAATATTAGTATAGATTTAACCGATAATTAACATGATAATTATCAAAGACAATAATTATCTTGATAATTTCGAACCCTGAGAATAACTGATAATTACCTGCTCTTGAGCGTGTCCAGAAGTTTCCTGTCGTTGTCGTTGAGCCTGTCCATCTGGATGTTCGACATCCATTCCGTGAGGGACTTGTCCTCACGACCCTCCGCCTTATTTCTTTGTTTTTTAGCTACAAAGAAAAAATATCAAACAACTTGTTAACCTTTCGTACGCCGAATATATAGACACAATTAAAAACCTATTGTGTCTCGCGTAGATCTACGTTCCGGCACACGAAGGGTTAATGATTAAAACTAGCTTCTGTCTGCGACTTGCGCTGCTTAGTAGACACAAATTCATTCGTAATGTTACTTCCATAGATTACCTCTTATTAACAAACCCTTCAAAGGAATTTCATGTTTGCAAAGAACACTGTGGGTACAGCGTACAGCACTTGCGAAAGGTAGGCTTTTAGGAAAGCTGGTTCTCAGATGAGCATAGTTAGAAACTTTCACTTTTCATCAATATATTTATAACAATAGAAGCCTCAAGTAGTTTACTAGTTACCACAAACGATTCAAAAATTAAATCTTTTCAATGGCCGATCTATATAAGGTGGAAGGGAAACCGACGCTAAAACAGTTACCATGAAATCAGTACATCATTCTGAACCCGCCACAAAGAAACTTTAATTAAAAAACAAAAATCTGCTGTTCCATACATTTTGACAGTGCAGGTAAAATTAATAAATATCGCTGGACATTACACACAGCGCCATCTAGGTGCCACACAAAGCAACGAGGCTTGTGTCGTGGACACCAGATAGTTGATAATACGACATAGATACTTTTTCTTGTAGGTATTGTAGTTTTGTAAGAATCCGCTGTTTTTTTTCAATAACCGACGTAAAATTTCTATGTGGGGGGGGGGGGGGAGGGGGCATCCAGAATGATTTACTGAATACTTGGTATCAGTTTTAGCGCCGTCGGTGTCCCTTTCACTGTGTATTTAAAGCCAAGCGTACTTTTACTAGTCTTCTTCTTCTTGACCGGCTCACTATCAGAGCTGCTAGACTCACTGGACGAGCTGCTACTACTCTTTCTCTTATTCTTCTTCTTTTTATCTTTCTTTTTCTTCTTATCATCTGACACGGGAGTAGGTGACTCCTTCCTCTTGGTGTGGAAACCATCTTTGTTGAAGGTGATGGTGTGGGAGGTGTATTGAGCTGGCTTCTCTGATTCGGATTTGCCTTTGGTTGCGCGGTTCTTCTCGAAGGCTTTCTGACGGTCTGACATCCAGTCTGTCTCCCAGTGTGGGTTCTGTTCTACGAAGTTCTGGAAAGGAACAGAAAAGTTAAGTTAAAACGATTAATGCTGCTCTGCATTGGAGGTTGGCAGGACACTTGGCTAGATCCACATCTATCATCTATCATCATGTCCACACATGGCAGGTGGATCAACGAAAATGATAAGTGGGAATACATAACTGTCATTCATCATAATATAACAGGACATAGGCCTCTCTAATCCACTCCGCACAATTCACCACCAGACGCTCAAATACCAGTCTGCCACGCTTTAATCAACTTTCCGTGGATCTAAAGCACTTCCCTTAGCCGTTGTCTTCAATAGGAATATCATTGCCTTGCAATTTAGTTTACATACAATATTTAATTATTTTTATTCATCATCATCATCATCATTTCAGCCGAAAGACGTCCACTGCTGGACATAGGCCTCCCCCAAGTGTCGCCACACTGACCGGTCCCGTGCAACTCGCATCCAGCGGATCCCCGCAACCTTCACCAGGTCATCGGTCCACCTAGTGGGAGGCCTTCCAACGCAACGTCTTCCGGTTCGCGGTCGCCACTCCAGAACTTTTCGGCCCCATCGGCCATCCGTTCTGCGAGCAATGTGCCCTGCCCACTGCCACTTCAGTTTGGCAATTCTTCGGGCTACGTCGGTAACTTTGGTTCTCTTGCGGATGTCTTCATTTCTGATTCGATCACGCAAGGAAACTCCGAGCATAGCCCTCTCCATTGCCCTTTGGGTGACTTTAAGCCTTCGAATGAGGCCCATTGTGAGCGACCACGTTTCGGTCCCGTATTTTTATTACTCACAGTATAATTCTTGGAATGTACGACAGATTTCAGATGCGCAGACGCACAGTGCAAGTCTCCGATGAACTGATCGCACAGTTTGCAGTACCACGCGGTGGAGGGCACGAAGAACTGAAGACCTTGAAGAAACAAAAGAATTTTTGAGGTTTAAAAGAACGATTTAACCGAGACTAGCAGAACATCTCGGTTTCCTAATAAACAACCGTCGCGATCATTTGTTCAGAAATCCCGAACGTGTTCTCTGTCGTTGCGATGACGCGTTTAAGGTTTGCCGAACAAAATGAACGCGACGATCAGTTTGAGATTTTCTTTAGAAATCAGTGCACTCTGGCATGGTTTATTTGCTGTATTTTAGGCTGACATCTATGGAGCGAACTTTGCTTATATTTAAGCTAAATACAGTAGAAAAAATGATCCTTATCTCGATGCATAAAATGTTAATGTTCATATAGGTACGTATGAAATGATTGGTCTGTCGCTAGGAATATGCACATTAAGACCAAACGAATAACGTTCATTTTGGTAAAAAAACGCTACTTAGGTGGAGTACAATCGTATGTACCCACCACTTTTAAAGAATTTTAAACCACCAAGTAAACGACAAATTAACAGCTGTAATGACACCATTCCAGCCCCTTTGGCCGTCTACGAAACCGTAGTTTCGTAACTAATTTCGATGAAGGAATTATTTTTCCTTGCAAGTAACTAGTTTCGATGCAGGAATTATTTTTCTTTATACGAAACCACGGTTATGTACCATAATTACGTACGAAGAATGTATTGTTAAGGTTGCGATGAAAGAAATATTCTTCATTGTACGTAATAACTGGTTTCGATTGAGGTATTATTCCCCATCGAACTGAGCTTCGTCTTTTAATTATTGAAACTAGGTAAGGCTGTATTAATAAAATATCAAAATTACAGATCAAATATCTGTAATTTTAAATAAATGTAATATATTTAATTAATTATATTAAATTTTATTTTTTCCAAATTCCTGTTGACAATTCTCTTGATGTAGTATATCCTTTACTATACCATTCCTTACGTTAAGTGTAACGCTCCCTGCACAGTCGTTGGTGTTATAGTAACAGCCAGAACGGAACGTGTTTCCATTGCTGAAAAAAAGCTTTCGGTGGAAGCTCCCTGCCCTTTGTTCCCACTAGTCAGTGGCGTGCAGTACTCCCGAAGGCGGGCAGGCCAAGCAAAAAAAAAAAAACTCGCAACATCACAGCGTCGCTCTACTTAGGATGACCCTCAAATGAGAGACAACGCCATCTAGCTTAAATATAAGGAATTTCAATGGTATTCTGTCAATACAAGAACGAAGGATGTCGCTTCGTTACAAAAAAACCTAAAAAGTAAAACAGAGGGCGCTGTAAACAAAAAAAAATAGTTTAGTTTTCGTTCCGTACCCAATTTTGAGCGTCTGACCGGAATATTTGAAAAAAAATCATTGAAAATAAGCCTGTAAAAACCAAAGTTATAAATACAAGAACTCACCACATTAATCAAGGTTCAAATCACGATTTTCTGACAATGCAAACAGAAGAAAGATTCATTTGAAATACCGAGTACGAGATGAATTTTGGGTTAATTCTCGTAATTCGGGTATCTACACATTTTCCTTTAGACACAACTTGAATCTTAACATCAAACAATCGTGAATACTTATTGTTTTTAACTTCTGACAAACACATTATCAGCGCAAACTTCACAACAGAACACCATTTTTAAGTAAATAAACAAATACAACAAATAATATTTACACTACTGTACGTTTCAAAACGAATTACAACCGTCAGATATTATAATAATCAAAACATTCAAGATCACGAAATAAATTTTGCTTGTCACATGAAACAAATATGGCTTCTAAGAAAAATACAATTGTTATTTTGTCAATGAAAAAAACACTACCAAATATAATTGCATCACCGCATACCGTTTTAGCCGGATAATACTTTGTGGGGCAGCCAATCAGTGGCCAGCTAGCCAGCTACACTCGCAGGAGTTTACGCCCCTATTTACTATGTGTGCCGTTCGTATTTCCGTGTATATACACGAAAATACTTATCAGTGTGCTTAAATTTATCAATGGAAATTAGGCCGGCTGGGGCCTTGCCTAGACGGCCGGGAGCGAGCCAGTTACGTCATACGGCCGCGACAAGTTGCTTTAAGTATTATAACAGGCGTTTTATTTTTGATTAATATAGTTATAATAAATGCATTTGTTGCGTTGTTGGTAGGAATGGTAGGGTAGGCTAGGCCTAATTGCCTCTATGGACGGCACGCCCCTGCCACTAGTACCACCATTTATAATAAATAATATTAGTGGTGCTATTGAGACTGTTTGTTCCCAATAGCCCAATACCTATGCAAATTGTGTAACCTTATTTTTTACCGACTGTACATTTATGAAACGAAATACCGCGACCACTGCAAAATAAGGCAATTCCACCTCTACGCGTAGTAACGAATTCCATTTCACCTTTATCAATTTTTAACGTTGTAGATATTTCTATTTCAATATTATCCATTTTATTGATCACTCGACAATTCACTTTCAAATAAGTATTGTAAGTATTGCAAAAATTTCTTGTACGTAACCGTGGTTTCGTACAAAGAAAAATAATTCCTCCATCGAAACTAGTTACGTACAAGAAAAAATAATTCCTTCATCGAAATCAGTTACGAAACTACGGTTTCGTAGACAGCCGAAGGGATATCACTATAAAGTATAAAACTAAGTAGCTTCCCGCTGTCTGTCTGTCCCTATGTATGCTTTGTGATTTTTAAAACTACGCAACGGATTTTGATGCGGTTATTTAAAACAGATAGAGTGATTCAAGAGGAAGCTTTATATGGATAACACTGCATCCATGCGTATGTAAGGTTATAAAATAAAGGGGGAACGAACAAACCTTTAATGGGCGTCCGTTTAGTAGGCGCAGCAGGGAAGCTAGGGAACCCTTCGTTGACGCCGGATACAGAGTGCCAAGGCGCTTCCATATGCGCCGCAGCCATCCTTCAACACGATTTATAGTTTTCTATGCAATTACTTACTTATTTAAAATCAGTTTGAGTTTTATTAGATTGTGTATTTTGATCATATTATCACCTTTTAGAAAAAAAACATCAGTAATTACAGAATCAGCTGCATTTGAATTGGGCTTATAAAATCAAAATTGCTTAATTTATTAAAGTGCGTTTGTTAGTTTGCTGTTCTTACTATGCGTTCTCATTAGCAAAATAATAACACAAAACATGTTCAAATCTCTATTTATCTCTTTTATCTTTTCGTTGAAATCTTTTATCTCACCATACAATAAGTTTTTAAGTGAATGCTTCGCCAGGAGTAACGCAGTTACCGCGGCAACTGAGCAACGTATCAATGTGAGGTTTTGCAAAGAGATAGTTCAAGAGCCGGAAAGTGACATAAGCAGTAGCTTGTCACTTTCTGGCCGTTAACAGATTCGGAAAATTGATGGTGACTTGTGGGACTCAATATGGGTGAAACAGCGGGGCTCAGATACCTTTGTATAAAAATACTTACTTATGATGAGCAGGCGAGTGTAAATGGTTCAAATAATCCTTAGCAGTCGGCGGGAACTCATTGCAGACTCGACACCAATGCATCTCAGGGTCGTAGTACACATAGTTGAACTTGTTTGATGGAGACCTGCAGAATGTCCAGCAATGTTATAGATACATGTCGAAAATGATAAAAGATGTCAAGAGGATGTTATATTTTGCTCACGGTTGGATATTCTCGCGTTGTATGGTTCCAATGGGTGTAAATTGGTTGGGTAAGAAATATTGTTTATTAAATTGCATTGGTAAATGACAACTTTTTTGTTTTTATACAGCGTGTATCAGTGAACAACTTTATCCATAGGACCAACATCGTTAAGGTGGACATGCCAGGGTAGCCCACGAAATTATTAGTTCTTGCAATTTGCAGGTCAGTGTCAGGTTGTATGTTGATTAAAATATGATACGCGACCGTAAAACGCATGGAGTTACAGAATTATAATCATTAAAATCACCAATACAACCCTCCAAGTTCATCACTCGTTTATTTTATTCAACACACAACCTGACACAGACCTGCAAATTGCAAAAAAAACATAAGAAAAATTCCCATACTCAAGGGTTTGAGTCTAGCAGATATTGAAACTTTGTATGGGACAGCTGATTATTTTTTCCTGATATGACTACACATTTTTAGTACATGCTGTATGAAAAACATATCTCTTTCGTTTTTTATAAAATTTTCAAACGCCGGTTTTTAAATTTTAATTTAAAAAAATCTTCGTTTTCTTCTTCCTGGTCGTGTAGAATAATCAAACCGATGACACTGCATAAATGTTTCACTTCTGTTTTTATACGGTAGGTAGATTCTACCCACTCGTGGAAATTATATCCTCAATTGTATATTTTTTCTTCTTCCGCGAGTTTCAAGTTGAATAAAACAACAATACTATAACTCACATTTAATGTAGACAGAAGATAAAACAAACAAATACATGGAAAAGATTTATTCGTATAAAAATGGCGACATCTCTATTACTATTTTCTTCTCGCTCACACGCTGTCAACTCGAGTGATAGAGAAGCATCGTATAGATTTAGCATACAAGTTCCTCCTTAGTATGCCAATGACAATTTATCTTAATGTATAACAGCAATGACATGTTATAAAAGCTTACATTGCACAAAATAATTAAAGTATTTCCTTTAGCATTTCATATAATTTTTACCTGTCCATGCCACCGGATAGTGAACCTTATGTCCAAAACAATATTACTAAACGCATTACAAAATGACACGTAGAAGCATATTCCATCGGTGAACACTTCAAGCTTTTTCCTTCTTGAGGTAGGCAGATCACTAATATGTCAAAGCGATTAGCTCGCAAGGGCACGCGAAAGCGGTGCAGTCCTGCTTTTGGGAGAGAAGTATAGAAACTAAAAACTATTTTGTTTGTACACACATTCTCATAAAAATCATAAATGCTTGCTATGAAAGTTTATCCCTATGTACTTAAATATTTTCTTTTACAATCATTTTTAATAGAAATAAATTATTTAATTAGAAGTTTAAGAACATTCAAGAATGAAATAAACTTTCAAATGTTTAATAATCATTTAAAAGGAAAATAAAATTAGGACAGCCACGCACCTAGATTTACGTTTGTTGTTGCGCTCCGTCGGGTCGGCCTCGTCGACGATAATCTCGTGCGCTTCTTCTCCGATGATGCCGTTCAGCATGTCCACTACATTGTAGATCGTCTTCAACTTATTCTGTATCTCCAACTATAAGTAACGCATCGATGCCAAACATTATAGATCCACGTAGTTAGAACAAGCCTTATAATAAAGCAGAAGTATAGACAAAAATGAGCAGTAGGTCTTAATACATAAGACATGTTTCGTGTATTGCAAGTCAAACCTGTAACTTGGTGTTTTCCTTCAAAAACCTCTTGGTGTCTGGGCTCGGCGATCGCTTGGCGTCGCCGCGCAGTTCGTTCCGTTGATCCTTCAATGTGTCCATCTCTTTCTTGAGTATGTTTGCTTTCTTTATGTAGTCTTCTCTCTGTTTGGACAGTGCCGCTTTCTGTTGACGCATTTCTGATTCGATGGCGGCTGCGAAAATATTTTGCTATTTTATAAACTATATTAGGTTAGCAGATTAAGTGTGCTGTCGTATTGTGAACAGATGACGTGAAATCTTAATATTTCATAAGCTTGTCATGAGAATTCAATACAACAATACACTTAATGAAAGCAAATGTATGTAAACAAGACTTCTCTTAGCTGTCGTGGACCCAATTCTGCTTAAAATCTCTAGAGGCAGTTCCAAGTAGCATTTTAGAACATTTGAACTCAGTTTAAAGTCATGCAGGGATCGCAAGAAATAGCAGAATGTGTTGTAGGCGGAACAGTAATTATGATATTATTAGTTAAAGCAGTGAAAATATTTCTGCTGCCTTTTTCTGCTGGTTTCTTCACACTGGTAATTATTTAATCATGTAACTTGTAGGAGCACTTTCCTATAAATGTTTACAAACTAAGTGGTAACAGGTAAATTTACAGTTCCTGGAATAGAACATTTTAACATTATAGGTAGTAGGATGACACAATGCAATAATAAGTATATAAAATATTTGAAGTACATACTATTAAGCTTAAGAGGGCACTGAAATCCTTTGTTTTCTAGAAAAGCCTGAATTATAATAAAAAAGTAACTCCTTATTTACATCAAAATAGATTTTGTTCATTGCTAGTGTAATGAATGTGTAGAAATAACACATGAATAACTGTCTATGTATCAAAAAGCACATACAAGTGGGTCCACTTGATTAAATACTTTTAATTGCATCAATATTATTTTATTTATTAAAGCTTTTCAATTTTGTCAATACCTAGAAACTAGTTTCCAATGACCTCTGAGTGTTAAGTTGTTTTAAAGCAAGTTATATTATAAGAATTCATGTCAATATCATTTATAAATGTCAGAATTAAGGTTAGTTCTTCAAGTGAATGACAAACAAGTCAAAATAAAATTAATTAAACATTGGTTAGAATGAATAATAGATAATTCTAATACAATACAAAAAATAATTCAAACATGACTTTCAATGTTTAAGTTAAACCTGATTCTACACTCCAGTAAATTAAACAATCTACGGCCTTAAAAAATTACACAAAAAACACACAGCTTTAAAAAGTTTTTCTTCTTGTAAAAATAAAACCTTTTTTCTCCTAATAAAGGCAGGAAAAAAACCAATATAAACTTCTTACAGGGTCTGTAAAGAAGAAAAAAAAAGGTTACAGATGGAAAAAGGAAACGAAAGCATACCTTCTTTCTTGATCTGGTCTTCAACATTATTAAGGAAGGGTGCAGGTGGAGCTGCCTGTGGTGGAGGTGGTGGCAGCGACATCTGGTTCCATGCCGACATGTCCGGAGGAAGCGGTGCTTGGGGAACTCCAGCAACCGATGGGAAGTCATCGTAGATACCAGAGTATGATGGCTGGTAATTGGTTGTGTAGCTTGCAGGTGCCGGTAGAGTCACTCCCTTTAAATTAGAAGTAAGTTTTATTGTTTTAAATACGATTGTGATGATGTCTGGATGTTTTTTTATCAATCTTTACAAATTGAAGTGTCTGTTTGTACCTTCAAAATAACCACTTTTACCTAATGAATCCGAATCAACAACGAAGGTCACAGGCTACAGCTAGTTACAAATGAATTTCAGGATTCATGTGGTTGAAAAAGGCACAAAGATAGTCCATGTCAGTCAAGCCATGATGTAAATATTTCTCGATCCGTATGAAATAAATTTGCCATTTTTAAACTATTTCATACAACTGTCTAAGAATATCAGTTTTTATTTGTATTTATGGACATATTATGTTGGTAGGCAATTTGCTAAAAAATTAAGTCATTTTCATGACTTGACATGCAGCAGATGCAGATGTGAATCAAAAAAGCTATTAAAAAACATTTCAAGATTCTAAGCATTATTAGGAAATTAGCAATGAAAATGTTTAATGTGACAATACAAAAACAGGTTAAACATTCATCAAGGTTTCTGTATTTTCTAAACAAAGAATGCTGAAAGTCTTGCTTATGTACAGTAATAATACCTGTTTATAGCATATTAATGTACCAAGTGTTTTCAATTTACTTAGAAGTGACTGTTTGTTTTACAATAAAATCAATGCTATACTTGTGTAATTACAAATTCAGTCACAAAGATTTATTTATAAGAATGTTGCATTTAGATAAGCAAACAATGAACAATAATTCTAGATGTATTGATCTATCCGCCCATCCGCTGGCATTATACTCCTCAAAATAGAGGTGCAGGCGACCATCCCGGGATGGCAGTGAGGTGATAATACTTAAAGTTAATTTGTTATATGTATAAACTATGATACATTACTTTTAGCTGGACTAGAAATGCATTCTATACAACAGGCCATTCAATGTATGTAAGGTTTACACCAAACATTTTGTAAATAAAACTTTTTAACTAGATTTTCTTATCCACAATCATTGTTTTCAGTTATTAGATTTATGTGCATAATTATAAGACTAAAAAGTGCAACATAACATATAAATCAGTGTTATACAGTACCTCTTGTGGCGCGAAGCCAGGGGGCGGCTGTGTAGGGAACCCTACAGCCTCTTGAAACTGTTGGTTGTCCCACAGCTCACTGGGTTCTGGCAGCTTAGATATCTCACTCAAAATGTTCTCGTCAAGGAGATCTTTATCATTTTTACGCGGTGACCGGCTCCTCCGCTTGTCATTGTCGTCTCTTCGGGGAGGCGTGCGGCTTCTCTTCCGAAGAGGGCGGTTTCTATAATCATTACGATCCCGGTCACGGTCCCGGTCGCGATCTCTTTCCCTATCACGTTCACGATCGCGATCGCGTTCCCTATCCCTGTCCCAATCTCTATCTCTGTTGTAAAACGATCTAGGGTCTTTTCTGTGGTCACGAGACATCATTAATAGTTATTAACAATGAAATACGCAAAATTAATAGGTTCGTTTTACAAAAAAACACACGCTTTGTTTGACGACTTTGACGTTTGTGCCGCCATTTTAGAGTTGGCAGCATAGAAAATCAAAATGATGCTCTGAAAGGGTTGCCATAAATATCATTTTAAATTATATTTTTTTGAAACAAATAATTATCATTCAAATGATATAGTGACAAAAAATATAAGAGAAGTTCCTTGTTGCAACGCGTGAACGATGATCTAATGAGCATTCATTATTATTATTACAAAAACAGTAGTAGTATAAGTTGCCAATTAAAACCGGTCAATCCTCAAAGTCTTCGTTACTTTAAAATAGTCTTGACTTAATTTTGTTCAGGGCTGAATAATATTAATTCGCAATAAATATATTTTTGGTTATCTTGTTACACGTTTTTTCGTAAAATAGTATTAAAAAAAAAACATTTAAAAATATAAAAAAAATACTGGTCCGTTGGTGTCCGGAACAGGGTCTAAGCTACCGGTAGTTAGGGCTCCAGAGACAAGATCCTTCTCACAATGCGGGTTTATGCGGGCCGTATCGAGGAGTACTGCTATCTGAATCAGGTCCTTGATCCAAGCGCTTATGGAGAGCCTCGACAGATGTTCGTCGGGGTTCTTGGCCATCACAGCCGGGTACTCACAAATATTTCGATACGATTTCGATTCGGAAAGTAGTATGTCTATCTCGCTCGCTTTTGTAATGCCAAAAAAAGATAGACATACTTATCGAATCGAAGCGTTTTTGAATACAGGGCGGGGCGGGCAGGGCCAATATGTTACTTTAATAAATTAAAAAAAAACTGTAAGCAGATGCCAATAAAGTATTTTAAAAGTTTTAGCGTTTTATTTGTAATTGAAATACAGTTGAATTCGCCTGAAAAGCCAAATTGTTTTTTATAAACAATATAGCACCACGCTTGTAGGCAACCCCCGAAGGGAATTGATTAATTTTGAATTTGCTATTCGACGATCTATTGAGACGATCGATTGTAGGGATTTAGATTCGTCGTGGACCCTAGGTCTACTTGCCATTTATGATGATGCTCTTGCAGTCATGGACATCCAGTATAGTAATGAACAGTTTCTGGGAGATATCGTTTCTGTGTCTCACACCTCACTACAGAGGAATAGGTAAATCTGATGGTACAAAACACATTTCGACTGTACAATACTTACATTGTCGGATATATACCTACGTTTCATCACACATACTACGACAATGTACTCGGATGGCACATAACTAATGCTAGAGACGCTAGAGTACCTACCTATCTGCGCGATCAAACTCACTGTTACGCCCGTTGGTTTATTTTATATCCATACAACTTAAATACGTAAGGACAGCAATTACCAGTAACACTTAAGCTGTAGGAAACTTCAAAGCGCGCCTGTTTGTCGTTCAATGGAGCTAAAAGCGGAAGTTTGTATAACAATTTTGTTTACATTTCAAATACGTCATACTCACTGATCTCCATTAAATCGTTCAACGGAGCGGAATAGACTTTTAACAAATGAAGTGTACGACAGCAAACGTTGTGTTTGGGGGGGACGTCACATCCAATGTTCCACTTGGTTTCATCTTATTTGACGGCTTAAGTGCGCCCCAGATTGGAATTCGCGCCAGTACGACGCCGTAGGAAAATTGGAGCATTAAGGCTTCAGGACACCTGATGAATTTGCTACATTTATTTAGACTATCCGATTGAATATGGATGCTGTATTGGACAATTTGGGAGATGTAGGGAGTTCGCTGTTGCTATGGCCTATGTGGCTGTATCATGTTCGATGTGTTGATAACGAAGTTTTGTTTGTGTACTAACTGACTTTTTACGCTTAAGGTTACAGAGAAAATTCCCGAATCAATCCAAAGACATCCCAATAAAGTTTTTGGCGAATTTACCGTAAATAAATTATCTGCTATCGCGAAAAACTGCCTCGACCTAAATGTGAATAGACCTAAATCCGGAGAAATCTTAATGGATACTTTGATATAGGGTCATTTGGCGATGACAGTTCCACTCCAAGTACCTTCGAGTCAGTGGCCATGCGTCTTCAGATACGAGCCGATGATGTGTAGGCACTTGCGTGATAGATATAGCCCTTGCGGTGACTAATGTTCTTGTCTCCCTGTTAAGGCAAGGTAGCGAGTTTACAGATAATTTTGATGTTGATTGATCGTGTGGGGTGGTAGAAGTTTGCGTATCTTTAACTAAAGTAGTTCCTCCCGTGATACCTCGCCGTGATAGTATTTTCTGGCTCGAAGGGTATCTTCGCTATTTTCCTAATATGCCTAGTTTTACACCAGCGAATGTGGCGACTCGTTCCTAGTATTCTTGTTGAACCGTTTCAATCTACATGACCGCCTTACAAAAGTGAGAATAGGTGCCACCCGTCGACACCTCCACCAAACACAAGGTCACACATCAAATTGAATTATTCACAGTCATTTAATTATTGACATGTTGGAATATTAATTATTATCGGGGAACATGTTACAAGGGTATAAAACGGGAACTTCTTGTTTCAGGCTTCCATATTCGAGCAAAGTGCGGTCTGAGATACAAAGGTGAGAGATGCAAATTGTTTTTTTCTTTAATAATAAAAACTACTTACTATCCATAGTAAGTAGATAGTAATACTGTGATAAGTTTTTGACTAATTGACATAAATTATAGGGTGTAGGTATATTTACTTATTAAACTCTTTAGGGACGAACTTATTTTCCAAAATGTATTTTAAGTGATTTTATATATTTTTTTCTTTTGTCTGAACTCAATAAAACAGTCATTAAACTGTTCTATGATGACGAGATACATGAAATAATTTAGGAGGTTTATTAAATGTTTTAATAATTTAATGCATATCATTGAACTATGCTACAATAACGTGGTAGATGGAAAGAACGCTATAAGCTCCTTAAAAGTTTATTTGCGTATAGTTGTTGGGCAAACCATTTCCGTTCCGATATTTCGTTTTAATCTTGTATGTACAATACTTTGCCAATTGGCTGCTCGCCTCCATTTGAAAATCAATGAGAATTTATTGCGTTTGATATCATGTACAACTTATTGTAGTAAGACAACCAGTGCATCGCTGAAAATTATCGGAATTCTGTGCACCTCATTTAAAGCTGTTCGATTGTGGAGGTATATTTAAAAGAAACAAATATTTAAAAATGTTCAACAGTATTAATGTCATTATTTTCAGATTTTACTGAGCGCTTATTCAAAGGGATCACAAGAGATCAAAGTTTCACAGAAAAAAATAAATTGATGATGTTTACAGATGTAAAACTTGCAATTGGCAGTGTCGATTTCTTAGGATTCCTTTAAATTGAGTAGATAAAAGTAAATGTAGGATAGATTTTCATAAAATTTACAAACAGTTCCAAGAAACTTCAGTTTCGGGGAAACTGTTCAATTTGATAAATATAGCGAAGCGTCAATTTATTTATTTATGTAATTACAACAGTTGAGTTTACCACCAATTACAGTAACTAAAATTATAAAAATAAAAGAGACAGTATATACAATATACATATACAAATATAAAATAAACAAAATAAAAAAGTAAAGCAAAATTTGAAGTGAACACATAAATAAATAAAAGAATGTCAATGGTTGTACACGAGTATTCCTCGAAGGGTTCGAAGCTGTGGGTGACCTACATGCATAATGCATGCATAATCAGCCTATAATGTTCCCACTGCTGGGATACACGGCCTCCTCTCTATGAGAGGGAATGGGCTGCAATCCACCACGCGGGCCCAGTGCGGGTTGGTAGATGTCACATGTCTTCAAATGTTTGGTTCCAGGACATGCCGGTTTCCTCACGATGTTTTCCTTCACCCTTTTGAGAGCAGTGGTGATGAAATAAATTACACAAAGTAATGTGCCTGCATGGGTTCGAACCCACGACTTACTGCTCGTAAGTCGGTGCCGCCACCACTTGGCCACCGCTGCTCTACTGGGCCACCGCTGCTCTGACTCTGACTTACATCTCGTCAGTTAAATGCGGGTTCCATGTAATAGGGGCGAGATAGTCTGACAATCAGTCTTGCCAAGGGGTATCGTATTACCCAATACTAACTGAGCTGTGGAGGTCAGATAGGCAGTCGCTCCATGTTAAATACTGGTATTCAACTGTATCCGGCTAAGCCGGTGTTTTTAAGCCTCTGCACATGTGTGTGATTGAAGAATTAAATAAATAAACATGATGTGTAATAGGAGCGGGTCTATGGTGGATGGAGAAACCCAAAACACCTAGCTGATAAGGTCAGTAGTGGTTTTCGTGACAAACGAGCCAGTCAATGTCATCTTAAAAATAATCAATCCACCAATTTCTGACTATGGCAGTTCACTGTTGCAAATAAGCTTCTCCCAAGCTGTATTCTGTATGCACTGCAACACTCTGTCCTCCACCTTTGCCTTGTGACCCAGCTACCTATTTAACGTCGCTGGCCTACTTAGCTGGAAAACAAATAACGAAAACACAGACTAAATTCAGGTAACTTCAATTGTTACAGATGAATCCTCAACAGTCTATCCTGCTTGTTACGATGTGCACCATCGCACTATGTTCTGCGCACATTGGGGGCGGGACTCCTTACCAGGACTTGAACCCTCAGGTGTACTGTGGCAGGTCACTCGCTAGAGCTCTGGCGTTCTTGTGCTTGGATGATAATAAAGGCTCGGAGAACAAGCGGTCGGATTCTGGAACTATGTATAGTAAGTTCAGTTTTCGAGTCTTTTTTGGTATGTTACTGATATGAGTTTTGGTTAAGAGCTCGTTTACAAAGAGCTATTTTAATAGAAGAGCGATATACATATATATATATATAGGGTCTATCTATTCATACACGAAATCTCTTAAGGGGTCATTGTACTCATCATTATGAACAACTTTTACTATGGGACCAACCTCGAAATCGCGAAAAAAAAATCAGCTGTTCCCTACAATATGATTGCTGATTCCCTACAACAGCTGATTTTATTTTCGCGATTTCGGGGTTGTTCCCATAGTGAAAGTTGTTCATAATAATGAGTACAATGACCCCTTAAAATATTTCGTGTATGAATAGATACACCTTATATATCTACCGCAAAAAACAATTCTAATTCTGAGTGATTTTATGTAGTTTTAGTTTCCTTTTAAGTTCAACCAATTACTTGTATGTGTGGTGTAAACTGTAAATATAAGTTGGTTATAAAAAAACAAAAACTATGTTATGGCTGTTGGGACACACATGAGACATTTCAACTTATTCTTTGAGATGCTGACAAACTTCTATTCTAGCATTGATGTAGGTTGGACCGGTTTAATTGCTATCCAATGACTTACAAAAATTTTACATAAGTATATTTTTCGGTTATGAATTTCCATCGGTACCTAGTCGACGACTGATCGCACAATGCTTGTCCTCGCGTTTACACTCACCTAACATAATGTATTATTATGTACCTGGGCGACCGAGCTCTGCTCGGGTGTAAATAAAGAAAAATAAATTTTCCCAGATATAAAACCTAGCTAGAACGATTTTTCACCCCCGTAAATCTCCATATTGCAACTTTTATCGAAATAATTAGAGCCGTTTTCTAGAACGTGATTCGTAATTAATATACAAATATTGTTCATTTAATAGCAAATAATAAAGGATAGGATACATCTATACATGTGGTTTAAAAAAAAATGCGTTCATCTAATACATTGTAAATAAACGTCAAACGAAACTAATAGCCTATATAGTCTATAGCCTAGTATACCTACATACCTTACAACAACAATCAATATGAAGATTATTACAATATCCTCTCGAGTCTGAACCGAGCGCATGTCACAATAAAAGAAAGCTCTCTTATAGTGTACCAGCTGCTTATCTACTGCTGCAATTTGTAAAAGTCGGCTAAGAGGAACGATTTATTACGCAAGCGGTATAGCGATCCGTCAGTATTTAATGCAATCTGAATGTATCTCCATGGTTTGTGGGAATTTATCTCACTATTGAGTGCATTGAGCAAGAGTAATTGTTTTGATGCTCATTCGAGAAGGAAGGTAGTTGGGATTATTTTAGTTTAAGTTGTAATTAACCACGGCAAGATAGTCTAACTTATGTGGAGTTAATTACATCGGAACTAAGAAAAAGTGACCTTGACACACTTATTATATTTCAGAGATTTAAAAAAGTTCTCAACTAGGATCTTAACCTATAGGTATTATGTAACAGTAAAAGTAGGAGCGGAGTAAAAACGAATTACTCGATCATTAGATATATGAAACTGTGGATTACTGATTACATTTTTTTACACGATTTTTCAACTTAGACTGTCCAAATTAAAGCCCCCGATCTTTCATCCTAACATTCTTTACCTAAAAATATCTTAATAAACAAATACCACATCTTATATCTGACTAATACCGAAAAATCTATTTCCAGATGCAATCTTGTCCCCATACTACACAGAGCAAGAAGGCCAGTTTGGCTGGCCATGGATGGCTTCTCACAAGGCCAGGGGCATGTCCCTACCCTCCAGAGGCAAGAGGTTCGTCGTCAACGAGTGCTGTGACAAAGCCTGTAGCCTCAGCGAGATGCTTTCCTACTGTTAAATTAAAGTATTTAGATGCTGTGTGGCTGATGTTTTTGTGTTTAGAATGTTGACGTTTTTGGTAGACTGTGGCGATCTCGGGGATTTATTCCCGATAAGTCCAGTTTGAATCAAATCGAATTTGATTCGAATTCGTTTCAGCTTGATACTGATTTGAATTTATTTTGATACGATTTGGAACTCGACGCCTACAGTTGACATAATTATTCGAATATATTTTTTATACAAAGATGATTTGCCCTAAAAAAAAAACAATTTCTCTGTGTATAAAGGACTACGTTTTATATTAATGATCTTATTTCATAACATTAAAACCTCTTTAATAATAGAAATGTTCCACGTAGGCAACACAGTGAGAGTACTATTTTTCTACATTATTATTTCATCTCGATGGATGATCATAAATCATTATAAAACGGGTAATCCCCTGATAGTGAATCGTTGCTCAGACAGTCGTTTATGTGGACTTTTTACTTTTTATCGTAGATAAATGTTGTTTATGAGTGAAAATAATTTTTGTGATAATAAATTTATTGTTGTTGCAACTCGGTTTTATTTTTTATAGACCTGTTATGTCTTATCTTTTAAGCTGTCATTGATATTGATTGTCATAGATGTAACAATATAATTCTTGCTCTATTTTCAGCCTAGCCTAGTAGAGCGAAAACTACGATTTATATACCTAACTAAAAACAAAAAAAATATTAAATAACTTAAACTAACCTATATAGTTTCTTAAAAATCGATAATTATATATATAAAATATAGGGTCTATCTATTCATTTAGCTGTTCCCTACAATATGATCGCAATAATTCGTCAAAATTTACTGAACAGCTGATTTTTTTTCGCGATGTCGGGTTTGGTCCCATAGTAAAAGTTGTTCATAATGATGAGTACAATGACCCCTTAAGAGATTTCGTGTATGAATAGATAGACCTTATATATATATATTGTAACAAGGTGTACGTAAGCCAAGCTTTCCCATGTTTGAAATTACTATCTAAACATTTAGTTGCTATTATTGCTCCGAAAAAATACCAAATTAAATGGGATATTTCAATTTATTAAGACTAAAATGAGTCTTTTGCAATATATATCTTACCTAAAATTAAGCGTAAAGCTGCAATAATTGTGCTATAATTGCTCCAAGAAAATATCAAAGTATTTTAAGTGAGATATCCAAGTTAATTAAGACCAAAATTAGACTATTCTCCAATACATTTCTTACCCGCAATCTTGAAATTCCAAAAGCACTTCCTCGCTCTAATTTCGCCTGCTTCGTTTTTATAGCGGTATTTACTCATAAAACTTTTAAAGCCTGGCTTCTTTCATTGTATCTTTTTGATGTTAATTGCATCTTCTCGTAATAATCTCTTTGTTTACGCCCATTACGGGCTAGGAATTCGAAATGGGATCCAATCCTTCACAACGAGTCGACAGGACGTGTATTAAAAGAGCACATCGCTGTGTTCTTTAACCATTTCTCGTTTTGCACTGACATTGTGTTCAAAGAATGTAACTTGGCCAGCAATGGATGTGTTATTGTTGGGAGGTGTGAATATGGAATGAGCTTTTGTGGTGGCGTAGTGTTGCAATATGGTAGTAGGTATGCATTTGCTGGTGATTCTGTATTCAAGTCACGGCGTACTCTAGGCGTTTGCCGGCGACGGCGAGTGCATTCGGTTTAGCATAAAGTTTCTTTACTGTATCTGGTTTTTGTATACGGGCGGTTGGAACGTTCATGTACAGCTGTTTAATAGGCGGTGAAGATCCTGAAATTATGAGAAGTAATTGATTAGGAGAAGTACTTTTTAAAGTGATTTGAACATGTAACTCTTATTTAAAAGAGAATTGCTTTCTTATTCTCAACATAAAAGCGAGAATAGAAATGATTAAATGTCCATTTTGGAGAGCATAACAATGAAGCCAATAATTGTGTTAGCTCCTCACTCTACAACTCAAATGAGTTATCTGATGTATACGGAATAATATTTCATTGGTTTTCCGAATTTTACTCAAGATAGGGCTCCAAATTAACAGAATTAACCAAATATTTTATCATTTACCATGAACTTAAACAAGAAATAAACCTTTAAGGCAGATTAAAATAAAAGGGACTGTGATACAATTAAAATGTTAATCTTTCCGTCAAGCGTCTTGTTTGTCGTATTTTTCCTTTTGCAGTAAAGGGACCATTGCGTACAGCTTGAATAAAATTCACCCACACAATTTCTTCCTTGAGATAGAATGCTTACTTCAAAACCAAGAGATAAACAGCTCAGCTAGATCTTTTAAAAGGTTCAATCTCGGAAATTTAACCTGAAGACATGTTGCAGAATATAGATGCAATGAAAATACCAAGAAGTTTTTCTCACAGGGGTCTTTTAAACACATCAGTGATAAATATGGATCTCAACACGTGTAATTAGTTAGAAAACCAATCACTAATGCAATATCAGTGATGAAATATCAGTTCAACACCTCAATTGCGTTACACTTATTATATAATAGAAGGATTTTGTTGGAAATTCTTAACCCATTGCTTCACATCATCATTATTTACCTTACATCATTATCTACCCATATCCCAACTCATTTGTGGTCGGCGCAGCATGTCTTCTACTTCCATACTTCTCTACTACTAGTCATCTCAGCAGTCACCTCCTTTCTCGCTATACCATCCTTCACACAGTTCATTTTTTTTGGTCATTCATTGCTTCATATAAGTTACCACAAAAGAGACGTCTGTTTGGCAATCATTAGCGAGAATGAGAGCCATTCCCAGTACAATTACCCATAAAACAGGGCTACTTTAACACTTTGAGGCAAGGACCGGCTCCTAGGTGTGAAAATAGTCGGGACGTCTCCCCCGCAGGTCTGCAACTCTTAACAATAACAAGACAACATTTCTCCGCTTCCTTTTTGAAAGAAAACTCTTCAAACTCCGCAGTAAGGAGATGTTGCACTCGACATACAAATTAGACTGTAGCTGGCCAATATTCTACACTTCTCCAGCACTTTGCAATGCTTTAAATAATAGATTTAAAGATGACGTTGCAAGCTTTGATCTCCTGGTGTATTTTTCTCTCATGTTTCTCAGCATTACATCTGGCATTCGCAAAATTGTCGGAAATGGTATAGTTGCCATAATTAAAGTAGAATAGCAAAATAACCGGCCAAGTGCGTGTCGGGCCACGCACAATGTAGGGTTCCGTAGTTGCCCATCAAAATATGCGTATTTGACTCCGAGTCCTAACGATGATTTTTATTGTAATAGTAATAAAAACAAACTTACATTTGCAGTTGAAAAACCTGTGCTGCCATACATTATGTTTAGGAAAATATGTTATGCAAGTACATTTTATAAGTTGGTCGACTATTACTCGTAAATTTGCAAAGCCTACTTAGCTAAGATAGTTTTCCTTTTTACAACTACCGTAAATTTTACACATACCCAAACACAACCGTTTAGTTGCTAGAGGGAATAAAAATTAGCACTTTAAAGCTTACTAATTTATAAACGAATACCGAAATCGTTTTTTTTTAAACAACTCGCAATATTTTTTAAAGACCTATCCAACAACTTCCCACAACGGGGTACGCGAGAAAAAAAAACCCACTTTACGTGTAGGTACTGGAGATACCAAAAAATAAACTTTTCGAGTTTTTTTTATCACTTTGTATATTCATTCCAATTACAGCTTTCTAGTACTAAGAGTTCGAGCTAAGCTGCGGACAGATAGACGGACATGGCGAAACTATAAGAGTACTTTGTTGACTACGGAACCCTAAAAAATGAGAGGTTACTTTTAATGAAGTTGGTGGTTGGTGTTGGTTGTCACGGGCCAAAACAGTCCACCTGGTGGAGAGCGTGTGTGTGTAGCAAAACACAGAAATTCAGGAGTAAGAAGTACATAGTGACAGTATCTACACAAAGGTACATCAGAAGACCGATTTCCATGTTTAAAAACGTTCCAAATCTAGTCGTTAACTCATCTCAGCGATAATTAACGTGTAGAATTAAAAAAAAATAGTCTGTCAAACTAAGATACACGTGCTTGCTACAAAGCTTAAAAGATACCCAATAGATAGACTATCTGCTAAGGAATATTATCTCTCTGTTCAAACTATGAAGAAAATAAATTCCAAGCCATTATTTTCTCAACAAGTTCTTTATAAAAATATGAGAGCAAATCAAGACATGGACTAAGAAACTTGGCTATTTCATATTTTTTCACAAATATATTATCATCTTCTAAAAGTTTACTGAGTTGTTCGGTCTTCTTTATTTATTGTTTAGAAAAATATCTCATTATTAGTCGTCTTGTTTTTGCTTCGAAGAATTTCTCACAAAAAAAATGGTGAAACTAAGAGGTTCTAAAACATTTTGGTTAAGTTTATTAAAATTGTTTGCGTTTAATTGTTTGTTCTAAGGAAACCTACTAAATACGTATATTAATGGGAAATGTGATAAACGATATTTTATTTCTGTAAATTGGTTTAAAAAAAAAAACACTTTTGCACACCGAAACAAAATCAGTGGTCGATTGATGTCTATTTTAAGGATCAGTCTTCAAGTCATATCAAAATATGAGGACCCTTTAAATCAGTGTCATAAGGAACACGAATTAACTTGAAAAATAGAGCAACATACATTGTGTAATGTGCCCAAGTGGCTCTGACGTACCTAACATCACGCCCGTAAGTTCCGAAGGGTTAGCAGAGGTGTACCCACATTTCGTCAGTTATGTTTTGAGTCACATGTAATAGGGGCCGAGCCCATTGCCATCAACCTGGTACAAATCCAGACTCCGTGGCTGCTACTAAGAAATTCCTGATGAAAAAACCCACTATTACTTTGGCCGACATGGGAATCGAACCCAGGACCTCGTGCTCAGCAGTCGCGCTTGCGATTAATAATCAAACGATGCAGTCTTTGATTTTACTTCGACTCAAAGTTTTTCAACCAACTGATGGGGTTGGACACTTCACCAATGCAATGTGCGATCTCCCTAACGCAGGCGTCCTTGGTTTACCAAATAATACCCCTTTTATGACCCCTAAGTCAAGTCAAACACGAAATTCAACAGATATGTAAGCGAACAGTCCCTTCAAAGCCATCCTTAGAAATGATGGTCAATGGATGGTGGGCAGTAAAGTGGGGGTTGGTTGAAGCCTCACGGTGGACGTATAAAGTGCTTCCTCGATGCATCGTCAGGGATCGAACCTGTATCTGATGTCTGCGATCACTTCGGCATTCGTGTACAAGAGGCTAGGGATAATGGATATGGCAATATTTAAATTAAAAATACCTATCAACTAGGTTCCACCTTGGTTTATTTGAGGCAATTATGATAATTGTTTTTTATAAGAATGGGATGAAACTATATTCATTTCATGAAAAATGATTTGTTTATACAAGTCCGTTTAATGAATTTTGCATGGTGTGATTCAGACCATAACGCTAAACAACTTTTTCTATGGGACTACCATAGGAATCGCGAAAAGAAATGAGCTGTCTCGTACAAAAATTAAATACCTACTCGGCCCAAATGTATGAGACAGCTGATTTCTTTTTCACGATTTCGATTTGCGTTTCATGTGAAAAGTTGTTCAGTTTGATGGCCTCAATCACACCCTGAAATATGACCATGCCTTTCTGATACCAGCTGTATAGCTTGGTCAATGATATTCCTTATTGATTTGAAAATTATTAATCTTCCGTAAACGCCTACAAGCGCGTAGTCGCGTAGCAGTGCTACGAAAGCGTGGCACTGCTACGAAGGCATAGCGCTGCTACGATACCGTAGCAGTCGTGTGGAACTATGAACTAATTTCCTATATAATAGCAAGTAGCAACAGTTCTTTCTAAGACCACGTCCTCACCAAGCGTTCTTCAACAGTCAGTCGCTAACTGTGAAAATGTATGAAAAACAAAGGAAAGTCAGTTTCTGGCTGAATTATTTTTAATACATTTTGTAGTGGACGCTCACAGTCGTCAGTCCAGTTATACGCGTTAGCTTAAAAGATTTCTAAATCTCAATCTTTAGTTAGATTAATATGAGATAGCTTAGTCAATCATAAAAACCTTGTAACCCAGATACCACATCCACATGATCTCACCGTGTGTGAACCCCTAGCTAGGTAAATCCTGAACGTCTACAGGCTGAAGTGTTGTCACTGGCCGCCAGGCCACTTAGGGCCGTGCCTTATCTATAGATTTACGGAGCCTCTAGACACAGCCACAGGTACATACAGGTATATTCGTTGTTGAAGTACCGCCAATGTTGAGGCCAACTTAATAGGCGCTGATTGCCAAGTTTTGTATTGGGCCCGTAATTTACGAAGGGTTGGTAGTATTAGTTTCCGAAGATTAAAAATTAAAATAATGGTTACTCCAGAGTTAAATTCTTCTTCTAAATATGAGTGACAAGTAAGAATTTAAAGACTATAAATAAAAATAAATAAGTCGAATTTTTTGTGTAAACAAACCTTTATGAAAGATTTTACAAATTCTGCAAAAAAATGGGATGAAAATTATTCCTCATATGAGCGGGTTGAGCTGATACTCAACTGTCAAACTCTTGCAAGAAATCAAGGCACAAGAACATGTCTATTCTTGGTATCTATAGGCAAGTTAAAGTAATTACTGGAGTTTAAGTAATTACTTATGCAACCATTTTTATGCAATAGACAAGGACTTGAACGAAGTAAGAACCGTCAAAGAAAGCAAAGCTAAGAATTCTAACTGTTGACAGTTCTAACTTCATGCATTTACTAAACGATAGAATATAATTACCTATAATCAAGTAATCACTTTGACTTGTTTGTAGATATACGGGCGTGAGACATAGCATGTGATTATGATGATCATAGCCTATTTCTTGGTAACAAAATTATTCCCACAAAGAAGCCTAAGTCTAAGATATTCCATTCCCCTAGAACATACAGTAAGCAACGTAACTAAATTGCAGAAATTCATATCAGTGTACGCCTCGACTCAATCTTGATACATTGAATATACTCCGCGCTACGCTTCATCGGACCAAACAATCTTGATACACAATAACACAGTATTGAATTTACTGGAATATGTGTTTTGATAAAGTTGTATAAAAGAAACGTTGTCTCACTGTAGGATTCCTTGGAAATCGTAAGTGTGTTTGTAAATACAGCACACACTATACACACACAACACACCGAAGAAATTCCAAATAGTTCCAATGAAAAATAACACAAAATTATTTTACTTAAGTTGTCATTTAATTCGGTTTAGTTTTGTGAATGACGTTAGATACCAATGCCGAGATCTATAAACGTTACTTTACACGAATTTAACTTAGTGTTGTTTGCTGCCTCGTTGGTCATATGGTCGCAAGCGCGACTGTTGAGTATTAGGTCCCGGGTTCGATTAACGGGTAGGGCAAAGTGTTATTTGGTTTTCCATTAGGAATTTATCTGTATCAGCTACGGAATCTGAATTTGTGCCCGTGTGACGGGCAATAGGCTCGCCCTCTATTTCATGGGACTTAAAAAACATAACTGGCGAAATGTGAGTGCACTCTTAGGTACACCTCTGCCTAACCATTCAATATCAAACAACATGTCTAATTCAAAGCACGCAAGTGTAACGGCTATAAGATGCATTCAGTGTAACTTTCTAACTCCTCCTAACTGCCTTATCTTCCCTCCAATCTCCACGCAATGTGGCTTTTACGTTATGGGCATGGCGTTTGATGAATGACCTCGTTGGTCTAGTGGTCGGAAACACGACTGTTGGGCATGAGGTCCCAGGGTTCGATTCCCAGGTCGGGCAGAATGTTACTTTGTGTTTCCGTCAGGAATTTCTCAGTAGCAGCCTGAGTTTGAATTTGTGCCCGGTTGATGGCAATAGGCTCGCCCTTTATTACATGTTGGCGAAATGTGGATGTAACTACTATTGGGTGGGTACACCTCTGCCTAATCTTTCGCGGAATACAGGCGTAATGTTATGTTAATGTGTTTGATGAATAAAATAATAAAATAAATAAATGAATGATTTAGAATATGTAAAATTTTGAATCATTTTGTGTCCAGCATATCCAGAAGCATGCAGAAACAAACAGTGTATAATATATGTTCCCTAAACAAAATATTCAATTCCAATTTCCCCAACAAAATCGAAGGAATAACCCTCGCAAACCAGATGCATCCATCGGATATCGTTTGAGAGCAATCTCTCCTATGTTTTACCATTCCTTTCCTATCAAACGTGTTGTATTGGATTACTGAACATTGCAAGATATACGGAATCTATACTATACTCTACTATACTAATTTAGCAACCACAAATCTGATATTCATCGTAGATACTTTATTACTTTATTTTACCAGCTACATATCGCATGAAAAATTATATTAATAAAGTTATATTATTAAAGTTGTTAATGCAATGTCGTAAAATAACAATTCATGGTTATGATATATCGACTTAATATAATCAGCCTATAATGTTCCCACTGTTGGGAGACAGGTCTCCTTTCTATGAGAGGGAATGGGCTATAATCCACAACGCAGGCCCAGTGCGGTTTGGTAGATGTCATAAATGTCTGCGAATTTTTGGTTCGAGGACATGCCCGTTTCCTTCACCGTTTTTGAGAGCAGTAGTGATGATATAAATTACACAAAGTAGTGCGCCTTCCTGGGTTCGAACCCAAGACCTACTGTTCGTAAGTCGGGGCTGCCACCACTGGGCCACCGCTGCTCTATATGTAACAGAAACAGAAACATTTATTTGTAAGAATGTAGTTTCACATAGTATGGTATTATGGGTTTGTTTAAGTCCTTAACATTCTACCACAACTTATGGTGTACAAATATCAGTAATAAATACAAATTAATAGCGGCAATAATTTGAAAAGTCCTCACTTTAGTTTTTTTTTCGTATTTAAAACTAAAGCTTTTACTCAAACCTAACCGAGAAGTGGATATTGAATGATATACATCCAAAAACGTTATCAAGAATCAGAAAACATCTTTAAACCAAAACTTCGAAATGAGTGTATTACGGTACTTCGAAGTTCAAAACTCCGATGTACGGTATTCAGAATGTTCGTTATTCCGAAGTACGTTACTCCGAAAGTACGCTATGACGAATTACGTTATTCAGAATGTTCATTATCACGAAGTACGTTACTTCGAAAGTATCCCATGACGAATAACGTTATTCAGAATGTTCATCATCGCGAAGTTCGGAACTCCGAAAGCTTGCTATGATGAATTATTTCATTCAGAATGTTTTGAGTGCGTTACTGTTGTAAAACCTAGTTGTTATGATTCTTTGTGTTTTAAATGTCATTTATATTGATAAAAAAATATTCGAAATTTAAATTCTGTATGACGTTACTTGAAGTGACAGGCCTTTCAAACAATTTTCAAATTGACATCACATATGACATCGGGTTTGTCCATTAGAATCTGTATTTCTGTGTTTTATTCTGTGAAAATGCAAGTTCCTTGCGAGTTCGTTAAATCGCTTAAAAATAAAGATCAGTTGCTGCAAGATGGATTTTTATATACTGTAAATAAAAAATGCGACAATATATATTACTGGAATTGCATTCGAAGAACATCTTCGAGTTGTGGTTGTGCGGCAATTACCAAAAAGGTCGAAGATAATCACTACATTCGCAAATTAAACGGTGTCTCTCACCTCCATGAACCAGACCAAGATTCCGCAATGACGAAAATCCTAAGGGCTTCATTAAAAAGAAGAGCTGGTGCAAGTTTTGATCAGCCTGGGCAAATCATCCAAAAAACCCAACAAGAAATACCAACTACATTGGGTCCCTGTATACCATCCAAAGAAGCCATGCGTTTGATAATTCACCGGGAAAGAATACGAAATGAGCCTAGCCTTCCAAAAAGCTTACATGACTTCATTGTTCCCGATCAGTACACTAAAATTGTAGGTGATCAATTCTTGATGGGACATTTCATAGACGAAACTGACGTGATTCTTGTGTTTAGTACGAAACAGAACTTACGTCTTTTAGATTCATCCTCGTTTTGGATAATGGATGGCACGTTCCAATGTTGCCCAAAATTATTTTACCAATTATATTCAATACATGGACAGGTTGGACAGAACTGTACAAAACAAACCCTTCCGCTAGTGTATGGCTTACTTTCTAACAAAAGTCAACGATCATACAAGTTATTTTTAGAAATAGTTGTAAGCTACACAAGAAATAGTTTAAATATTCATCTGAGCCCTCAATACATAATCACAGACTTTGAATTAGCCACTATACAAGCTTGTGCCAGTGTCTTTCCTAATGCACAACATAAATGTTGTTTTTTTCACTTATCGCAAAACATATTCAAGCGTATTCAAAAGGAAGGGTTAGCAAAAAAATATACTAGCGACAGTGAATATGCCCACAAAATGCGACACCAGCAACATTGGCTTATTTAGATCCGAGTGAAATTCCCGAAGCTTTTGAAATTATCCGTGATGAAATCATTCCTACTGATGCCGCAAAAGTAACTGATTGGTTTTACAAATATTATATAGGCGGCACATATGAACGAGTGCCATCTCATAAATTTAAGTTCACCTCCAAGATTCCCTCCTCCGATGTGGTCTGTTTTAGATTGCGTAAACGCAAATATACCAACAACCCAGAATGCCGTGGAATATTGGCACAACCATTGGAACAGTCTACTGAATAGAAAAAAACAGAATATTTATAAAACACTACAAGAACTAATAAAAGAGCAAAAAAACACATGTCTGGAAATAGAAAGAATAACGGCTAATATTAAAAAACGAAGAAGAAATAGCTCGGTGCTCATACTGAAGATTAAAGACCATATGATTATGAAAGACACTATGAGTTTAAAGGACTATTTAAATGGTCTTGCATATATCATTTATATAAAAACTTGATTTTGAAAAATTACAGTCATATTATTTCATTTTATGTTATGTTCATATTTAGTGTTGAGAAAAGTGTTAATTTCGTTGTTGTTTTGTTGGACGGTACCTAAGCATATATTTTGAATTTATTAAATTACTATTACCTTATTTACATTACGATTTTTCATTTTTGCAGCTAAATAGGTCACAATAAGTATCATAATATCCATATACATAAAAGTGAAATACTCTCTCAGAATCTCGATGATGAACATTCTGAATGAAATAATTCATCATAGCAAGCTTTCGGAGTTCCGAACTTCGCGATGATGAACATTCTGAATAACGTTATTCGTCATGGGATACTTTCGAAGTAACGTACTTCGTGATAATGAACATTCTGAATAACGTAATTCGTCATAGCGTACTTTCGGAGTAACGTACTTCGGAATAACGAACATTCTGAATACCGTACATCGGAGTTTTGAACTTCGAAGTACCGTAATACACTCCTTCGAAATTCTATATTCTTCGACTGGAATTCCGAAAGTTGCCAATTTTCTCGCCGCCATATTTTCTCTTAGAGATCTTTCGAGAAAGCGTGAAAAAATCACGTAAAACTATTAAGATAAACAGAATGCGGATGATTGATCACAGCAGCCGGTACTTAAGATCCTGGGAGGACATTAATCAAAAGTTCTTAAGCGCTATTAAAATAACAACCCTTTTCCCTGATGGTTACCGGTCACCTAAGGCCCTACCGTTGCTGGAAAACTCACTTGGTTATCACTTCCAGGGAAAGGTTATGACAGATAGTATAACATGAAAGTGTTCTCAATTGTTAGAAGAGGAGGGTAGGGTGAAAAGTACAGTACACGACATTTGGCCAGTTTTGTCGTCGAGCGAGACAATTGTCAACACTCAAGCAGATGATAGCATATCATATCATAGCTTAAAATGCTTAAAAAAAATGTCCATCTTAATTTTTATTCCCTGAAAACACTGGAAAAGTTAATTTCGGACAAAACGTTTTCAAATTGATAATAACAGTTTATCTACTATCAATAAAGTTACCTACTGCTGCAAAATATAAAGTTATTGCTATCCAAACCCCGATTTTTAAATATGTGCCTTATTATCAATGAATACTAATTTATTGGCTGACATATTATTTAGATGAACCTATTCTCTAGTTTTTACATTCACTTTCATAACGTTGTTCCTTATTCGTTTATTTTCACAAAAATATCGGCGAGTTACATCAACGTTAGTGGTAATTCTAACATTTTTCTTTCAGCACACAACATATAATAAATCATTGTCAGCTGGGGCTCAGTTGCAGGAGTTCTGTCCATCTTCTTAATGCCAACCCTTTTTTCAAACTACCTAAGTTAATTAATTTCCGAGAAACGAAGGTACGTTTTACTTACCCCGTGGAGCTGCTTAAATGTCGCCTTTACTGCTTTTTGGGGGTTCGTGGCCAAATGGTAAAAAAGAACCCTTATAATTTCACCCTGTGTAGACTTTTGGCACTAAATCGATGTTTGGATGAAATATGTATTCCATGAACCGCTGAAAAATGGAGTTTACCCAAAACGAATACAATTACGGATGGCATTCCCTATACATTTAACTGCGCCAAAAAACCCCAAAAACGGTGAAGGCAATCATCGTGAGAACACCTACATATCCTAGAACCAAGAAATGTGGCATTCACCAATCCACGTTGGTTTCGCGTATTGGACAAGGGTCCACTCCTTCTCACAGGGACGAAGGCCCTTGTCCCAGCTGTAGGTCGGCTTGTAGGCTGTTAATGCTTTTACGATTTTATTACATTCATATTAGTTTGTTTTACAGTCTGGAATTTAATATTAACTCGTAAATAGTAATATAATAGTAATAGTAGTAGTAAAAAAGACCAGGAATGCTGATTCCTCATTTCGATTAAGTAATTATGTTATGTAGTATGATCATAGATCATAGATTCTTCAAGAATGGATACGGCGTTCTATAGTTTCTGGCTTCGCTCATGGGAATAAGTCGTCAAAATATAGCCAGCAACAGTGGTGTTTTCATTTCATTTAGTGTAAAAAATCCCTAACGTTCCTCATAAATATTCACCCAAAACAGCGCAGCGTAAAAAAACTAACGCGGCCCCAGTGCGAATCGCTTCCTATTACATTATTCAGATATTATACATTCGGCAACTGTAACAGGGTGCCCATCTAATTCTAGATGTAAAATAACTTTCAGAATTCAATATTCCCAAAACAATATAGCAACACCTGTGGTATATTTCCATTTGGGCTCGGGGTCCTGTATAAATATTCAATTTAGACACTTCCCCATACACTGCTGTATATATTGATGGGATATTTAAACGGTGCTGATATTGATAAGGTTTCATTCTGGATCATGGTTCGGGAAGATCTGCTGAAGTGTTCCTGTGGCTGGTTAAATGTACCAACGAACATTTTTGATTGAGAAGTGGGTTGTGAATGTTTTGATGCAATTTGAAGGATTTAATGATTTTAGGATGACGATGTATTTCTTAGAGTATATAATGAATTAATACACAACGGCAAATAAATGAAGAAGGTTAGAGTTCATTAATTTGTCTGAAATAATTAAATTTTTGTCTTTGTTCAGCGATAATATTTTTTTGCACTGTTTAGTATTTTTTTAGAAGTCGTTTGTATTTTTTTATAAATGAGGATGTATTTTCCTTTCAAAATTTGGTTTCGTCTTATGATAAACGAAGATTCATCATCATTTTATCGTTCAATTCCAAATAACTAATGGCTTGGTTAACAAAATGCCCACAGAACCATAAACGTAACGGATATTATCATACACTTTCATACAAAGCTCTCCAGTAACTTTTCAGGCGACACTGACGTAACTCAAAGTCAGAACGATTCCATTAGTTAATTTATTTCATTCGCTTGTTGCGGTCGCTCTTTATCATTACACAATTTACAAATACAATTCTATGTTACGCCCCGTCCACGACCTCAAGCGATTCGACTCGCGTAAAGTGTCAAGTGAGTGTGTCACTTGTTTCCTTTGCGTGAATACCATAGCGTACCAGCGGTGACTCGTGGCAAGCTCCAAGTAATTTCTTTCATTTGATTTTTCTGCAGTCAATACTGTAACACAGGTGCTGCTTGAGCGCGTATCTTGTGGACAAGCGGTTAGACAATATTCCAACATTTGCGGCTTATTGTTCAACATTAAATATTTACCTGAGAACAGTTATTATTTATACCGGGACCTCAAAAACCTTTTGATGGTAACAAAACGTTATTCGAAAGTTTTAATATTGTTTACTGTGGTTAGACTTTCGTTTTAATAGTTGAGGATGGTTATTATTGTGTGAATCATATTTTATTCAGATTGTTAATCGGTTTTCGTGGTTACAGGCTATTTTGTTGAAGTTTGTGCTGATATAAATAGTCAAAGATGAGACGAGAAAATGGTAGGAAAATTTTCAGTATAAATGTGGATGAATTTAAGAATAAAGAGAGACCAAAGAAACGGATTGACATTGCGTTAAGATGGTGTGGCTAGAAAGAGCATGACTACTAAGATGACGAGTGATAAAGAAGTACGGAAGAAGAAGACTGCGCCGATCCCCAGGAATAGTATGATGATCCCAATACGATTTCGCAGGAACTCCCGGATATTAAATTGTGTCTGCTATTCCCTAAAACGCCATCCTATCTGCGGGAACGCTTTTCTTACTCCCGTCCTTCTGATACACCTTGCAGGTCGCATTTTAGGAACCTCCTTAAATACTCTCCCCACTACCGACTTCTACTCATACTCCTTCACTGTACACGCTGTGCGGTTGTGGATCTTTACACTTCATCATGGTTACATGGGTATCTGTTAGTAAACATTATAATAGGTTTTACACACAGCACCCTTAACGAAACATTTTTTTGCATTTTTTTGTTCTAGATCATACCTGGGAACCTTTCTAGTGACGGAGATAATGGGGGTCAATGTTCCAAATTTATTTTAAATCCTTTTAATGTTATAACTTTACGTTAAATACCTTCACGACCCCACGGACTGTTTAATGCATCCATCAGCACCATGTTTTGAGTGCGTTACATTGAGTCCTAACGTAAAATGTAATTTTTCACCCAAAAAAAAAAAAGTCGATTCCCAACAATATTTTTGCGTAGAGTTACTTAGTTCGATGTACAGAATGCTTGGTTGACGACTTCAACGACGTGAAGGGTTCATTTTCACCCTGTATTGTATTTATATTTTTGTTATACATATATTTTGTCTTTGTATTAAAAAGATAATCGTTTTCTTTCTTGCAGTTTTGTTTTCTCAGTGGGAAACCAATAGCTAATAAAAACGAGGGCG
This sequence comes from Eugnorisma glareosa, assembly GCA_947578425.1. NCBI lineage: Eukaryota > Metazoa > Arthropoda > Insecta > Lepidoptera > Noctuidae > Eugnorisma > Eugnorisma glareosa. Next base: position 1,766,623 of record OX387970.1, read on the forward strand.
ATGTTGCGAGCTCTTTTCATATTCTTCTTCATGATTTTAGTTGACCTGTTTCTAAAGTGAACTGAGCGAAGCCTTGGGCAATCGTTTTCATCACCCACGCTTCTTCGCACGCAAGTTAAAGAATTATACTACACTATATACTTTTTTATGTTTTTCACCGCAGTAACATGTTTAATATCAAACGATATCAACAAATAAGCCAGTTAAATATCAGCTGAATAATACAAGGGACCTAGAAATGGACACGCTTTTCTGAAAAGTCTAAATAGTGTGGCCCTGTCCTATACATTTTGACTTTTTTATCATCGTTATCACTACTGCGTTAACCATACATTAGCTCCCGAACATAACAATAACATAACATCACGCCTGTTAGCCCTGAAGGGTTAGGCAGAGGGGTACCCAATTATAGTACTTACACCCATATTTCACATGTAATAGTGGGCGAGCTTATTTGTAATCAAGCGGGCACAAATCCAGACTCCGTGGCTGCTACTGAGAAAATTCTTGATGGAGAAACCCAATAACACTCTGTCCGGGAATGGGAATTGTGGTAATCGAACCAAGGACTTCATAGTCAGCAGTCGCGTTTGGGACCACTCGAACAACGGGCAGTCCCAAACATATTATCAATTTTGTTAAAAGTCTTAAAAATGATACTATTTAAAATGGTTTCCACTTTTTTACTGGCCTCTTTTGTGGTAAGACTAAGGTAGTCTTACCGCAAAAGAGGCCAGTAGAAAAGTATATCCTTCTTCTTATCCGATACGCTCTTGACAGAGCGGTCGTGATCGTTAAGTACTCGTAGCAGTATTGGAAGGGGCAGATGTGATACACTTCTCGACATTTCGCCACCGCTGCCTGCTAGAGGTCATCCTGCTGCATTCATTAACTGAACCTCCAATGACAGACTTGATCTGGTCAGTCCAACGCGTGGGTGACCTTCCGCGCGGTCTAGTGCCTTCTACTTTCCCTTGGACGACAAGGCGTTCTATGAACTGATTGTCACGCCGGGAAACATGTCCGAAGAATGTCAGGATGCGAGATGCGAGAATGTCAGGAAGCATTCTTCTCCAGCACCACATTTCCAGAGCATCTATTTTTTGCCTTTCCACATCTCGCAAGGTCCACGTTTCAGCTGCGTAAAGAAATATGGGGAATATAAGCGTTCTCACGAGCCTGGTCTTCGTGGCTTTAGTTATGTTTAGTTTAGAAAAGCGTATACCCTATCCTTTAATTTTATCGCCACAATACCCACCGAACCGAAATGATCGCATTTGTTAGGCAAAGCGATGCGGTAAGCAACTTGTTAATTACTCAAAAGTGATTAATAAGTGAGAAGCAAGTTAATAAATGAATAGCAGCGGATCAGATGTCCATGGCGGCTTGTTAACGACTGCAAAATGATAAATCAACTTTAGGAAAACAATACCAGGGAGTCAGTTTGGGGTTAGGGATGTGCGATAGACGGAGATAAGTGATGGTTATGTTTCGTTTTTAAATTGAAAGATTGGTGAAATACTTGATTAAGGAGTGAGTGATATCCTTGTTTGTAATAAACTAATTCTTTAATTTGTTAACAACAGAAACCACTTAATTGAGAAATCAAATAAATGTGTCACTCTGTTGAAGTCTTAAAGAGCTAAGTCAATGGTACTATATAAAGCAGCTACAAATCTGTGTAAAAGGACTAATACACGCAAAGTTTTGCCACAGATTAAATATATTTTATAAGATGCAGATAACACAACAAGTTTTGATGGCCACTATGGCCAGTCACATTTATTTTGATACAACAACATGAAGCCTAAATTGTGTAGAAGAAGCGAAGCAGTATGTGAAGCGTTTTTTTATTTCTTTCATTTTGTTTTTTTTTTCGGAAGCACTACTATCTTAGAGCAATCACATCGCTTATCTATCTCTACATCACAATCTCGAGTATTCTGTAGCTTTGAAATTAATCAAATAGTCTGTAGACTTTATAGTTATGACGCTGCGGACATTTCGTAGAGATTGATGGGCCAAGGGGAATAGTTGGGTAGCCAGTTCGGTGCCCGGCTGAGGCATTGTGCCTTGTTTCGGTGTTAATTGATTAACTGTTTACTTTGGTATTAGGTATTGTAGCTGGCTTGTTTCTTGAGATTAGGTGTAGTAATCTCATAGGAAGAGGAGTAAGGAAGGTTAACAAAATCATTTTGGAATAACATGAATAAACTTTGTAGCTATTGAAAGAAGATCCATGTTCAGAGTTAGGCTACAAAAAATATTGTGGTTTGGTCCCCTTCATTTCAAATGGCGTGGCGCACACTGGGGCTAGCTAGTTAAGCTAGTTAGGCTTAAAATACACAAGGTGTGTATTTTAAGGTGTTTTTTTAAGTAACTTTCATTTTAAAAATTGGGTTTCGAGTATCGTGCTCATAGCGGCTGCCCCAGTGCGCGGCGTGTGTGTATGACCCCCAGATGCATTATGTAAGGATTGTAGCGAGTGGCGTTTTGTAATATCAACCCTACTCTTATGGGAAAACGGCGAGCGAGAAAATGTTTGTGTTGTTATAATTGCATTTATTACATGGCTATGATCATAGTCTTCCTGCTCTTGTCCCATATTATGTGGATCAATGGCAGGAAATATAAAAAATAAAAGTAGGGCATGAAATATGTTTGCTTCATAGTATAAAGATCAAAATACAATAGTTACGAAACGGCACTTTTGTTGTAGAGTGGTGAATCATGAAAGTCGCGAAACGGGAGGTAGCCAATTCCATGTTGAATTAACGAATTGACTTCCCCTTAAAATTATAAAACAATTTATTTTATTTTTGAATTTTTGATTATATCTTTTTAATCTGCTCTTCATGTAGTGCATGTCTTTTACAGCGTTCTCACATATGATGTAATCTGAACATGAATGATGTAATCAAGATTTTGTAACGATGTTTTGATTTGAAAGAGGGTCCATGGAGTGTCTTGCCCGTTCTTCTCCATGGAGATCTACTTTCACATACTACCACACTTTCACAAGTTATGAAGCTTTGTGACTGGTACTGGGTGTGAGCTTCGTTTTTCCTTTAGTTTAAAAAAAATCTAATTGAAATAAATGGTTTGAGCTTGTTGTAACCACAGAATCACAAAATACATCTTTACACCCACTAAAACCAAACTAGTACGACGTTATCGTGTATTTTAACATCTTCAAAAATAGCCACATCATCAAACCGACACTAAATCTCTCCAGGATCTTCCCGTGCATGTTAGAAGACGTTCAAGATGCTCTCGGTTGCACATTTGGCCGTGTTTGAGATCGTAATTGGCCCCTAAAGTAGTGGCTACAAGGAGCTACATCACCTCGAGCCACGCCCCTTCGCTGTTCTGTCCTCGGCTTATTCGGTAGGATGATGTTCTATTACGGGTTTCATCTAACACAGTAGACATATATTAGTATTAAATAACAGTATGTCAACTAGGAACAAAAGGTCGGAAACTACTAAAACGCAATCTTTTGAATAGGCAAAGTAAAAAGAAGGAACAGCAATCCAGTTACAAACCGTTTACTCGATCTCTAACCCACTTACTTACTCACTCACCACTCACTTACTTACTTATGCAACTATTTTTCAGCAATAGACAATTAAGAATTTCAACGATGTAAGTACCGTCAAAGAAAGCAAAGATAAGAATTCCATTTTTTTACAGTTCTAAATTCAAGCAAGTACTAAACTAAGAATAAAAATTGCATATTTTATACAAACAACTTTTTTTTCTGTTTTTTTTTTTATTGTATTTCATTTCTTTTATACTTTTACTCAAGTAATCCCTTCGTATTGTTTATAGTAGTTACGTTATAAGTGTGTAGTGCAACATTACAGAAAGTTTAGTCGACAACCCTACATTCGGGTTTGATTTCACAAAAGGGCCTAGTTAGTTTACTGGTTAACCTTATACAGTGTCTAGGGTCCCTATAGATGTGTATAGGTACTGCAAAATAGAAATTACATTTCCTTATCAGCTGTTACTTTCAATAATTTTATCGACGCTTAATTTTCCATGTTTTTTTCAGTTTTATATACTTTTTCAAGTGAATTTCGTAACGTTTTCGTCGAATGAGCACCCTCAGATTTTCTTGTTTTTAACGGAATTCTAAGAAGTAATATTTTGTGGAACTAGGTTATTTCACATGTGAGAGTACTTTTCCTGTAAACCGCTTATGCCATTAGTAAGATTTCTAGAAATGTGAGGTTGAGTGGAATTGTCAAAGTTTGAAGTATTTACGGCAGAAATGGTAATGGAGTATATTTTTCCATACGTTCAGAAAAATAGACTGTGCCTATAATTATACAGGGTGTAACAGGACCCTTCACGAAGCCGTCAACCAAGCATTATGTACATCAAACTCAGTAACTTATTGCTGCAATAAAAATTATTGCTGGGAAACGACAATTTTTTTTTGGGGTCATAAATCACGTTTTTCCGTAAATCTCTATATAACGCACTTAAATCACTGTGCTGATGAATACATTGAATAGTACGGGGGTCGTGGAGGTGTTTTAAGTAAAAATCTTACATTAAAAACATGTATTTAAAAAAAAACTTGTGAAAAAGTTGGAACTTTGACCCTTAATATCTCCGTAACTAGAAGGTTCCCAGGTATAGTTTAAAAGAAAAAAATGATCGCAATGACGGGGAGAAGAAGTAAGTACCTTTCGGCTTCGTTAAGGGTCTTGTTACACCCTTTATATATATATATATATTGTATTTTGTCCCACTTACGGTCTGCTCAATTGGATTTTTGTTTTTGCTTTACCTTCTCGCGGGCAATAACTTAGGAACAAATCCAAAATCACCACACTCTAGGCCTGTCCCGATGACGATATATTATTATACGACAGCAAAAATATCAATAGAATTAGAATCTCAAAAATCACAAGTTTTTTTTTAATGCCGTAAGAAAAGCTATTAGAAAAACCCATACTTTTTTTTTCTGGGTTGGAAGAAACTGCTCCATGATCGCTACCTGTTACGATCCTTACAACTCCTTTGGCTTTATCCACTTTACTTCATACACTCTCTATGTATCAATTGCTAGTAAAACGCACAAAAACTTACAACAAACAAAAGAAATTCGCCCATGGTCGTCATTCCCCGCATCACTCCGCAACGCATCGCTTCACGCCGCACCGCACCGTAAACGCGACGGCCACGCATCGATCACGCCACCCAGCGTACCGTGGCTGACTGATTCCTCCATTCAATACACAAATTGTCTCCTCTATCATATGGGGTGGAGTCACGCCGCTTAAGTGCAACTATTCGTCAAGTATCGTGGAATGTTAAGTCAGGATTTTTTTTCGATTTAGGAATGTCGTTTATAGGGATTTTTTGGTAAAGTGGGACACTTTTTTTTGGTAGTTTATCTTTATATACCCCTATCTATAAACAAGTCAAGGTGATTAGTAAAAGTAATAATGTAAGATTCGAATTTTAAAATTGTTGCATAAGTAATTACTGAAACTCAAGTAACTACTTTAACTTGACTATAGATCATACCAGGGTTTGCTGAGTTGAGCTTAGGTTACGCTCTATCGTGAAGACTTAGGACGAATATCACCAGTGAAGCTGAGCCCAGTCTGTTGATCCATCTACACTGGGTTAAAAAAATTCCAGTGTCAAAATTCCATAGCAATGACTGACAGCTCTTGAACGCCGCGTTTACATGTCATAGAATATGTGTATGAATATGACACATACTAGATTATGCCCGCGGCTTCGCCCGCGTGGAGTTCGATAAATGTCCCTCGGGATCAAACTACTGGGATAAAAAGTATCCTATGTGTCAATCCAGGTTATAAACTATCTGTGTGATAAATTTCATCCAAATCCGTTCAGGTAGTTTTTGCGAAAAAGTGTAACAAACATTCATCCACCCATCCATCCACCCTCACAAACTTTCCCATTTATAATATTATGACACATATAATGTGCTGATTCAGTTCGGTTTTATTGGTGAGACTTCACCAGAGCCATTAGATGCCCATTCTAATCAGTGGCGTGCCTAGGGGTCAAAAATACGGCAAGTTCATAAGGCAAGCCACTATATGACTATTCAGAAACCCTCACAAAGCGAGGGTTATGGCAAGAAGTTTATGAAAAGCATGCTCTGATGAAATTATCGGCTGGTTGGTTTACCCAGTCGACCCCCTAACCATTCCGTTCGAGATCTTATTATTTCAAACTTTACAGTATCGTCAGTAACCTTGTGCATTGGTTACTTCCATAATCTTTTTAAATACCACTTTTAGAAGGAAATAAGCCACTAAAACCATAGATAAGTGGCAATTGCTTTTAAAACGGTTCGTATTTCGACGGCATTGACACACACTTTTCGCCAGCTTCTGTCAATCTCATAAATTTTTTGATGGTCGTCACCGCTGATAGATGATATTTACTCTTGGACCTCTGGGTCTGTAAGTTATCTGCAATAATGATCCTTGTAACCTTATACCTAAATTGAACTCTAGTGTCCAACAAAACAATGCAGGTAGTTCGGAACATCACTTAGCGAAGTAAAACCGAATAACACTAAAAGCTGTTTTGGCGAAGTCGTTGTCGGGCGCGGAGTGTGTAAGTAATTCATAGTAAGCGAGTTAGCTGGACCGGGAACTTCCTCGAGCTTCACTAAAAACTACGGACGAGTTGCACCACGGTGGTAACGGTGGTTTACTGGTCGGCTCTGATTTTTTGTAATAATTATACTCCTGGTTACGTTGATTGTTTAAATGTTAAGTGCAAATACTACCTATCACCAAACGATCTTGTCATCAGAGGAAATGATTCACCAAGGTATTCTAGTGTTTATTTTATTTATTGGGGACTTAGAACAGTTACATGCTACAGAAAATACTTAAAAGCAAAATGATCACAAATATGTAATATCCACGTCTTAACAAAAGAATAACAAGACTATGGTAGATTTTACAGAATACAGAGCCTTCTGTGACAGCTGTATGTAATGTATTGCAAATTAATTTATTCTCATTTAATTCAATTTCACTTATTTTAATTTCGTTAGACGTAAATCGAAAATTATGAATGCACAGGAATTGTGAGATGGAGATTACTTTTGCTTTTTTGCTAGACGACGAGTTACTTTATAATTTAATAGCACAATATGTATAACAGTCTGGAGTACATTCTTAGACACTTCAACTCAATGTATCAACTTTAAAATGACTAAAGAGCAAGATTCAAGAGCGTAATTATGCCTCTTAACACTCACAATCTCAGAGACTTCTCAAAGGATTAATGCCAAAAAGACATACATACTAATATTATAAAGAGACTAGCTGTTGCCCGCGGCTTCACTCGTGTTTCGTTTCGAAATTATCCCACAGGCACGTTTTAAATATAGCCTATGGCACTCGGGGATAATGCTTCTTATGAATTTTCAAAATCGGTTCAGTAGATCCAGAGATTCCCCCTGCAACCTACAAACTTCATACGCTGCACGATACATAGCTCTAAAAAGTTGACAGAGATTATTTTCGAAAAATAGTGTTACAGCTAAATTAGACCGATTTTAGATTTTCCATAGAAACTGAATTTCTAATTATCTTCACTTCATAGTATAACACAAAGTCGCTTCCCGCTGTCTGTCCCTATTTTCGCAACGGATTTTGATGCTGATTTTTTAATAGTTAGAGTGATTCAAGAGGAAGGTTTATATGCATAACATTGCACCCGTGCGAAGCCGGGGCGGGTCACTAGTTATTTTTAAAAGACATTTCGAAATGTTCTCTATCAACGATATTAAAACATTAGAATTATTTTTACTTTTTTATTATTGTAATACAATTTTGTTTTTTTTTAGAAAAAAAGAAAAATAAACTTATTCTTCATTTACCTATTTACCTTGTTATCAATCACTTCAACAAATTATGTGTTTTAATTTTAAGTAAACGCAACTCCGCCCCCCAAGATACAGGCGCAGCCTAGTTTGGGGACCTCCATTTTCTATATATGTTAAAATTTTACATGTTACGTTGATTCATAGCGCTAAGTTAGGTTAAGCAATTATGTTTTTGTAACAATGGTTTAATAAATGTATTCTTATTCTTATTCTTAACTTTTTAGGTCTATGTATCCTGCGTAAGCGTATCAAGTTTCATTCAAATCGGTTTAGTCATTTCGTAAAAAAATACTTGAAAGTTTGTATGAAATGCCATATGTCGTTAACGCTCTTAAGATGGAAGTAGTAAAGACTAGTAAGCTTAAAATGGAATCGTCATAGAATGTGTTTTCGTATGTGAAAGAACTCTCGAAACTCGGAAGCTCTCATTAGCGTAATGAAAAAGGCAGGATGTGAATACGTTTTTTTTTTTAAATAAAACAGCTCGTATTGTAAGGCTTTTCTTTATATTGTTTAACATTTACAATGCATAAAGCTGAACTGATACAATGGATGCTGTACCATTTTTTGTATTATGATGAGACAGGTTCTCTGCAAAATAAGATGCATCATCCAAAATTTCTGGTGTCCCAATTGAAGTTTCTGTCTCGTTGACAATGACATTTGAATAGTGTTGTCTCGCTCACTATACTGAAAATTGTATCTGCTGGTTCATGGGGGTTGGGATGTGCGAGGCCAGTCTTCCCAGTGTAAGCACTTTCGGGCGACCTTAGTTGTACATACAACTTAGGTCGCCCGAAAGTGCTTACACCTAAGATACCTACATAGGTATCTTCGAACATTTTACGACTTTTGGCGGACATAGAATCACAGTTACTTTAAACATGTGTCCAGGTTTTATATGTTACCTGACACTGGCGCCAAGCCAGCTCAAAAGTCTTTGATAAAAATGTTTGAGCCTTCATATACCTACTTGTGAAGGTAGGTAGATACATGTTCCCAAGCGTGCTTTGATACTACCAGACGTCGTACTCCTTTGGGAAACTGTGCGAAAGTAAGTAAATACGCAGAGATCTTATAAGTGTAGTCAAATATCTTAGAAATTCAAAGTGAACGAATTCAATAGGGAATAGCTGACATTTGCACGTCATATTTAAATCACTTATTTTTAGAAGAGGCCATTATGTCTCCCCATTTTGACGGAGGATGGGCGATGGAACGGATTTTTTTTAAACATTTTTAAAGATGCTTTGCCGTGTAAAATTCAAAGTATAACGGAATGATATTAGCCTGTCAGGTCAATTTTCTTGTAACTTGTGGTTGGAGCAAAACGTTTTTTTTCTTCCAATCTCCCTTGTCAATCGTCATGGTATCATTTTTCCTTTTTTTTTTCAAAATATTTTTCACGCATTCCTTTAATATATATATTCCATGCATCAACATTTATATCACACTTTTAGTCACTTTTCTTTTCTTTTCGTTTCATCCCTCCTCACCTTTTTACATAACATAAAAACCAAAGTAAAACTAAGCTTAACCCACCTCAAACTAACGCCAGATCAACAAACGTCGCACGGTGCCACCTAAACAATTGGTTAACGAATTTATCAAGAGTTAGCGACCGGGCAGCTGGTACAACCAGCGCACTTTGTTCTACTTACTGCACACGCATGTGTAGTTACGGTTCAGTACTAAGTTTACACAAGCTTTTTAAAGGTGAAGAGAGTTTGTTTGAGGAAATTGTTTTAGATAAATCGAGGTTTGTTTTTACTCGACTGATGGTTCTGATGGATGAGGTGGGGGAAGGTTCTTTCTGGATAAAACTGTGTAAGAAATAAGAATCTATTGGTAGGTTTCTTGTTGTATGGTTTTCTTTGTAATTACTCTATTACCTTATGGTTGAATGTCATTTGGCAAGTCATAAAACATCAAAGAGTTTTCTCTTAGTGCTTACTAGTTTCATAAATGTTTTAGGAGCATTGTGACAGTAAGATAGTAAAGTGCATAATGTTTCTTTTGGCGGTTCAATGACATTGTCATGAGGGCGCTGTTAGAAAACATTTGCCAAATTGCCTGAGGAAAATGCATAGAAAAAACAAGGTTGCGGCGTTAGTTCCGAGTAAAGCCAGTAGCCAAAAAAATCATGCAGCACTATACAACTTTTGTGATATTTCAACGTACGTACGTACAGACGCCAATCACATTAAGTTACCCGAAAGTGTCAAATTTTCATTGAGCCTAATGCTTAAGCGATAAAGTTGAAAATCTATTAAAGAAAATTGACAGATTGTATAGTAGCTTGATGTGCTGGCGTCCGTACCATAGATTTATCATCATCATCTGCCTAGCCTTTTCCAAACTATGTTGGGGTGGGCTTCGAGTCTTACCGGAGGAGTCTTACCAGTATTTTACATGGCGCAGCTGCCTATCTGACCTCCTCAAACCAGTTAGTACTGGGGAATACGTTAACCCTTTGGAAGACTGGTTTTCCGACTTTCGGGCCACTGACTACCTGTTCTTCTTCTTTTCTTTATCTTGTGGTTAGTGCCTAACCTGGTGTCAGAGTTTGTATGCCGCCCATGGGCCTCTGACATGGATTTACATGCCGTCGAGAAATATCTCTCAGGCTATAACGACTGTCAAATACCTACAAATAACAGCCGGGACCAACGGCTTAACGTGCCTCCCGAAGCACGGAGGAAACTCGGTATGTAATGGGCGGTCACCCATCCACAGACCAACCTAGGCAAGCGCGGCTTAACCTAAAGATCGAACCGAGCGGCTGTTATTATTTAGCCACGGTCTCTCCGTGGATGATATCGATACGTACAATTGTTTACAATATTTAATTCCGAAACAGAGTTAATTGGACGGCGGTGGTAGCTGAGGTTTGATCTATCTAATCCTTCAAAACTTCTATTATAGCTAATACGAACAATAATTCAACTCTAAACGCCAATTAATTAAACCAATCGTCAGCAACTCGTTTACACAAGTGACGGCAATCTATCGGAATACATCCCGCGACGCCGAGGGATCGGAATTACTACGCATGCATGTAGTTAATCAGGGAAGCGTGTAGTAGATAGCCGAGTCCCCGCGGAGCACGACTGTTCATGTATACTGACGTGGTGGTATGTGTCGCTTAACCGACGTCTCCAATATTTTGAAATGATTTATCTTCGTGGAATAATGAGACAAGCAGATGAAGAGAAGATACGCAATCGCATGAGAGCGGGAGTCATCACTTATGGTTGCCGTAAGGGACAGATCCTGATAAATACTGGGATGAGAGTGCAGCATGGCGAATTCATTGTCGTTCATTTGTTTTGCCTGCCTTTACTTGATTGCTTGGCGGTTGACCAACGAAAATGGTACAAGAAAACGCGTTGCGCTGACCGCAAGCAACATGCGGGAAATCACGATGATGATGACGAAACGAAGAGAACTCTGCCTGAGAAAGAACTAGAGCAAAAATATGAAAGCAGGATGATGAAAAAATATAAGAACTCCTTGTTTATACTGTTATAAACTCATGATTAAGTATATACATAAATCTATTGACGAATCAAGTCTGCTTTTACAAAGGACTATAAAGTTTTAGAAAAGTAAAAAGCAATGGCGGGCGTTCAACCCATCTTGACACAAAATCTCTTAGAGCACTTAAAATGTTTAATATCATACATTTAATTTGATACGGCCATTATGACGATACCTAGACTGAAACATTAGGTGTTTCACTCACTATAACGTTATTCAAGTAATTCAAAAGTGTTGTAGTAAAATATTCAAACTAACGGCGAATGCTAATTGCATTACCGTTTTAAATGCTACAGCTTTTATAGTTCCACGATATTAAACTATTTTATTTTATGTGGCGATGTTAGGGTTGTCAAGAAAATAAATCATCAATTCAACTAAAGGACTTAATTATCTTTGAATTATTACACCAACAAATAAAAAGCTTTGGTATAACCTGATTTTTGTTCGTAGCTATTATACTATACTAGATCATATTATACTAATATTAAAAATGCGAAAGTTTGTATGGACGGATGTTTGTTACTCAATCACGCCAGAATGGCTGAACGGATCTGGATGAAATTTTAACAGATTTAACAGAGATAGATTAAAGTCTGGAATAGCACATGGGCTACTTTTTATCCCGGAAATACGATCCCGTGGGCAATTTCGGAACTCCACGCGGGCGATGCCGCGGTCATAAACTGATACTGATATCAGTCTTACAATAATATGAAAAGCTTTTTTTTTCGTGGGGAAGTCTGCAATATTACACAGAATAAATAACTAGCCGATACTCTGGTGTGGATGTGTATGATTTACATTGACGTAGCTACTTGTTATTTATACAGGCTGTCGCTGTCAAATTCAAGGAGGTATCTGTACTAATGATTCTCGACCCGAATCGATAATAAAAAGGTAGGTTTTTTTTTTTTTTTTTACGGAATTTGAAAAGTTTTAACCACCCGTATTAAAACTCAGCCCGTCTGTTCCTAGCCCTATAAACGCGCCGTCACACACACAAACGCAAACGTTTATTCCACAGTACAATTGTGGGTAGTATGGAAACTTGGGGGTGGTTTACGCTTACCGATTTCCGTAAAAAATAAAAAATGAATAAAGTACCTACACTTTTTAGTATACATTCGGGTTGAGAATCATTAATATAGATACGTCCTTGAATTTGATCAGCATGCAAAGCGACAGCCAGTATAATGTCAGTTCTCGCAAGATATTATAATTAAATTATGGGTAGATGTTATTAAAAGAGTTTGGCAACCCTAGTTGTCCTCATTCGCTTGATAGTTCAACGTTATTGGTAGATTGCAATAATGTTTTTATTGAAGTCTAGTCGATGTTATTGTCTGAGCGTAACGTGTTGCGTTTGCAATTGTATGTGAAATTTTACTGTATATTCAATTGGTGCTTTATTATCCCTTAAGGCACAAGGAAACCTATTTCTAGAGAACGTTTCATTAGAACAAATGAACACGGCTGATTAATTTCTTTTTTTATAACATCCTGAATCTTGATGCAATCTTCTTACAATGAGGGTTATCGTTTTTGAGCTCACCAGATGGCGCCACTGTCGCGTAAGGTTATGTCAATATGTTACAGTTCTATTTTATGTTACAGTACCAATAACTTCATAAAAAGTTCATTTTATTTTATAACAACATAATGTGAATGAACTTGAAAAATTAGCAAGCATGAAACATTTAAAAATCATTTTACCTCCAAGTACTAACAAATAAGATCTTAGGTTGCTACTTAAAATCTTCAAGTCTTAATTAATTAGGAATAGCTCAATCTAGACCACAATCGCGAGTATTAGTAAAAATACTACTTAACTTAACTTTCTATGAAATCTGACAATTCGGTGGCCTCACGCTACACTAGCGCCTCTAGCGGGCGAATTCACACACGATAGCCCCCATTACAAACTTATTCGCCTTACATTGTTCTCTCTATTGGAGATGGCCGATGGAGCAAGGCTTTGACCGAGTGGCCAAGGTTAGGCTAAAGAAACCAGGGGCCGTCCTAAAGCTCGTTGGGTCGACGATATCGTCAAAGTCGCGGGAAACACCTGGATAAGGGAGGCACAGAACCGGGAAGTGTGGCAGAACAAAGTGGAGGCCTATATCCGGCAGTGGGTGGTTCCGGGCTGATATGATCATGATGATTGTTCTCTCAGTTTTCTCTTATCCCTAAGCAACTACTTAAGTCTTACACCGCATAAAGTACACAACAACTCGGAGAACTAAGCTTGGAGCACAGGCGTAAACTGCTGATGGTTATGATGCTGTATGGCATATGCAAAAATAGGTTTAATTGTATGGAACTTTCAAATAAACTATGTTATGTAGTACCTAGGACTGTTAATCGGCGGGAAGTGCGCGCACCGCGCTTGTTCTACACAGAGAAGTGTAGAACAAATGCTGGGGAGAGAGCTCCACTCCGCCAATTATTAGAAACGTACAACTCACATTTTATAAATTTAGATATTTTCGCTCTTAATCAAAACAAATTTAGAAAAATAGCTATTGAATTACTTTCTGGTTATCCGTAACGATGATTGCTTTGTCTTGATATTATGCTGTGACCTGAATGGTGACTGCGAACTATATCTGGACGGGCAGCGCTGTCTAGAGTTGGTTTGTATGACCTTTCAGGTTTATTTTTATTTTCTTACTGTCCCTTTCTGTATACGTCCGTTTCCTTATTCCTTTTTTAAAATCGATATTATTCCGTGGACAATAGTGTGGGGTATGCGTTTGTTTACTTTTAGACCTTAGCTTACTATTAATATTGTAATGTATAACTGTTTTTTGTCCCAAATAAAAAAAAAAAAAAAAATAATAATAATAATGACTGTTTATTTCTAATACTTATGACATAACAATCAAATGATAGGAAGTACCTTTTGTGCAAAAAAATTACTTGTATTATGTACTTCCGCTCTTCCGGTTTACATTAACATTATAAGTGAGAAATTTAACAGTAAAATTAAATTCAAAATCAATACAATAAAAATTAAATTAAGAAGTAAATCAAACATTAAATTAAAAAGTAAATCAAAAACTAAAAGCGTGGGTAAACTTTCTATCACCAAACACTAATAAACCGAGGTGTTAATAGCAAAGAAGTGTAAAACCTAACACTAATGCATTAAACATCACACTATCCGAGTGCAAAGCTACAACCCGCAACCCTTTCTTTGCGCAGTCGGGCAGACGTGTTGTAAATCTCATAAAACTCATGGGCCTTCGCGCAGTTAAATGATATTAAATCTAAAATGCAAATGTTACAGCTTCGATACTGACTCGCTCTTTTGTAAGTAACAAGGAGATTGGACGGAGACGTCATGTTACTAGATGTGAATACGACAAGTTCTACTTATTAAAATTTAATTCTCCGTTTGTCGAGATTGCTAACTAACGCGAAAATAATAAAAACAAATATTGAAGGCAGCATTTACAGCTGGGCCCAGAAAGGCCATCCTTCTTCCTATTTCTTAGTTGAAATACTTGGTCGTGTCAGACGGCTACTTGATTGTCTAATCTGCCACTAGTGGTGGAGGATTCCACTAATTTAAGTGTCATCTGCCACCAGTGGGGACAGAGGTAGGAGCAGATGCGACTGAATAAACGCAACCACTACCAGTGGTGGAAGGTGCGACAAATAGTTGCAACTACCACCAGTGAAGACAGACCGGTGGGGACAGACGGGAATAAACCGTTTCTAGTGTTAATGATTAAGTCCTACCTATATTCAAACTTGTAAAATAGGGATACTAATTTTTCTGAGAAGTGTTTTCCATCACCCTCGTTGGTCTAGTGGCTGCAAATGCTACTGCTAAGCATGAGGTTTTGGGTTTGATTCCCAGGTCGAGCAAAGTGTGATTGGTTTTTTTTTATCAGGTATTTATTAGTAGCAGGTACAGAGGTGGATTTGTGCCTAGTTGATGACGATAGGCTCGCCCCTTTTTACATGGCAAAAATTAAAACATAAATGGCAAAATGTGGGTGTTACTATAGGTACACCTCTGCCTAACCCTTCGGGGATTACAGGCGTGATGTCATATTATGATTTCTTACGAGCAGTTTCGATGCTTGCTGTGATCCTCCTTCAGACATACAACAAGTGACACAAGATTACCCATTCACATTCCAACTACTGAAATTGGAATTCAGATCAGAGGGTCATCTTAATTCTCCCTGTAAGCTAAGTATCTTCGGCAAAGAGTATTCTGAAGCTAGTTTCTTACTACAGCATTTCCCTCCCTTCAGTGAATTGTAATTTTTCTTTCTATTGTGCAAAGTACATACCTGATAATACCGTTTATCATAGTTGCATTAGATGCCCTTCTTCGACCAGCTTACATGAATTTTTAATACAATGTTGTCGTATAGCTTTGAGAACTAACATGAAAAACTTGTCATTAATGGAGTCATCTGCCTAGCGATTTCCCAACTTGATTGGGGTCGGTTCCAGTCTTACGGGATGCAGCTCAATACCAGTATTTAATATGGAGCGACTGCCTATCTTACCTCAGAAACCCAGTTAGTACGGGGTATACTGTTTGTCAGACTTTCGGGTCATACCTGAAACGGCTGTCAAAGATAAACAAATGACAGCCGGGACCAACGGCTTAACATGCTTTCCGAGGCACAGAGGAAACTCGGTATGTAATGAGTGGTCACCCATCCCCAAACCAACCTATGCAAGCGCGGCTTAACCTGATGTATGATCCGAGCGGCTCTTATTATTTAGCCTTGAGCTCCTCCTCGTCACTAATAAGAGTGTACTTGATTAATCACAAAGAACCACTAGCGAGTCCTTACCAACACCACTTCCATTACCTTATACATCCGAGGACTGCATTTATTCCTTGTGCACACGGTAGAACTAATCTGCTAATGCATCTATACTTACTGCGGATCGGAACTACATTTACTCGGTTTTGGGAACCATTTCATTGCATCCGACTTTGGTTTCAGTCGCATTTGACAGATCCATGTTTGATTGCACGAGAGGACGGACATGTGATACGAATGCTAGGATTAGTTCGGAGTGAAGTGCAGTGGATATTTTTCTGGCTGCATCCATTTCTTGATGAGAAGCCACCCTGTGTAATAAGAATGAATAAATGAATGGAGGGGATTTGGTAGAAGGCATCTTTTCGTTCAACAGTTTTCAGGTCGAGTCTATTTTGATGAATGGACTGATTGGAAAAATAAACATATTTCAATACAAGGATTTTTTGTACACCATAGGCAATGCGAGGTAAGCGAAGATGTGAATCTCATCGAACTTTTTGCAAAATAGCAACTTACTCATAAACAAAAATGACAATAAAAAGCTCTGAACCTGAATATACCTTATTTTGCAAAATCTTATTTTGAAGTAAACTGAAGTTAAAAAAGGGTTCCACGGAAATCTCAAATCCTTTTACCTTTGACAAGTTTTTAAATAGATATGTCCCTAAATAAAGATTTCCAGCAATAAAGAAAAAAAGCCTTAAAAGCTAAAAGTTATTCTTAGGAGGCACTTTACTGCCTCGGAAATAACAAGAAAATTAGCAGTGCACGGGTTTAATGGCACTTCTAACGATCTAACGGGAAACGGATGTCCGGCGGCGGCGCCTCTAGACGTTATAGGTTATGAAATTGATCGACCTACGCCTGCAGAGGAAGGAGAGAGGAAGTTACAAAACAAAGATAAAGTTCATAGAAATAACTATGGTTTATGTAAAGTTCAACCGCATAAAAACTAAGTACCTCAGAATTAATAGTTCTGATTTGTACCTGTATCTCCATGAAAAGATTTAACAGTCACTTTCAGACTACGAACAGCCTAAACCACTGCGTCTGATTGAATAAAGCATGTAATTTTGCACTAGAAATCCTCTTTTACCAAAAGTAAGCATTTTAAAAGATTTTCCCCCTAAACAATAATAATATCCCCTAAACGAGTTAAATACGGAATTCAAGTTTTTATAATTTTAGCCAGTGTGTAGTCCCAACGACACGTGGCAAGTTTCATCTGTAGAACAGAACGATACGCATCACTTTAACAGAATAAATAAGAATCAAGAAATAAATAATTTAAAAAAAAATTGTCCGTGTCAAATTATCCCAATATCTTTACACCATGATTTTAAGACCTGCATCACTTAGGCGGTTATCACGCGACACCGCTCGACCGCGCGCTCGGAATTGGATCATGTCGCATTGGCTTGTATGAAATCCGCCCGACCGCGCGGATAAGCGTCGCTCAGCGCCTCTCCGCGCGGCGCACTGCTCATACATCCCCTTCGCCCGACGCGGAGCGGTGTCGTGTAAGAATCGCCTTACTGCCGACCCTCTCACCTCCCTCTTATAAAGTTAGTGTTACTTAGCGCGATTGAGTCGTCCCACACGTTATTACGTGCACCCACTAATGGCCATTTTATTGAACCCTGGGCCCCTGCTACCCGCTTATCCCGATGATAGCGATCAATAATGGACGCACGTATCTTTGATTAACAGCTTTTAATGTATTGCCTTCTGTTTTATTGGCTTTCAGGGTATTTACTTTATTGGTTCCGCAGACTGAAAAAAGGCTGGCTGGGTGAAAATATCGTCAACTTCACGTTTTAAGTATTTAGAAGAAGACGAGATGAACAGATGAATGAGAGTCTAGTATTTACGGCTTTTAGGTAGATTTAGCTTCCAGTGGGTGCAAACGGTAATTTAAAGTTCCTATTCCTTAAACAAAACAAGCGTTCGCCTGTCTGAAAAGCTCAAAATGTGGAACATAGAAGTCGTTTCAGAAAAGCCGACACCAATAGCAGTCCTCGTAAAGCCTAAGAATCTATTTTGTTCCCCTTAAATCTAATCCTCTACAAACAAAAAAATCCTGCACACCACTTCTAAAAGCGTCAACTAATCCTAAACACACGTCTTTCTTTTTATTTGTCGAACAATAAAAAGAGACAAATGCTCACACGAGCGACAGACGGGAGCGACAGTACCAGGCTCACAGTAACACACGGAGATGTTTAACAATTCAACTGGCCGCCTTTGTGCGCCGTCACGGCACGTTGTTTGCTTTCAATTAGACAGTGCAATTGCGCGGCATCCATGATTCCCTAGTACCTCTGTGAATTTTGGTTTCGATTAATTGGGGACAAAGCGATCAAGCTGGATTATGCATATATTGAATACGACGGTTTTTTTGCAACAAATAAGACAAAATATATCTTTTAAATAATTTACCAGCATCATTAAGCAGCTCTCGAAAACGACATTGACGTGGAGTCGGTTGGCGTAACCATGTTGATCAAATAATACCTATATATAACAAGAATCGCCATTCGTTATCTCGAACAAGCATAATGTTCGAGAGTAAAGATTTAGGAGAGGGAGGTTCCCTCGGTCCGTGAGGAGGTTGAAGGTACATTCGAAGAAGCGTCTGACGGTGAGAAGTCACAGATCACTAGTTCTGAAACGGAGACACCACCACCACCGCCTATTGCGACTGCCAGTGCTCTGCGAGCTTTTAACCGGGCTCGATCAGGAGTAACGAAATAATATGCTTTGTTTCATGTTTATTGTTATAGACATTTTAGTTTAAACTTTAGCTTAAGCGGGAGAAATGTACCGATGATTGCAGGATTATGGGTATGATATTTGTACGGTGGCGGGCAGATACTTTAAATTAGGAAATTAAACAGTATGTGGCTAACTCTCGCCTTTCACTGACGGACGCTGCATTTTTCAATTAATTGGAGACAAAACAATCAAGCTGGATGTTGGCGATGCTGGATATTGAATACGACGTTTTTTTTTTCAACAAATAAGGCAAATAACTTTTAAATAATTTAACAGCATCATTTAGCAGCTTTCGAAAACGAGTAAAAAGTAAAATAACTCTTGTTTTACGTTGTTTCTTTTTTATTTAAGAGACGAGTCAGGCTGTGTTGTATTTAAGAGTGACCAACATTTGTGAAGTAGCAATAAATTAATTATATCAACATATGGTAATAATATCACTATTTGCGTGGTAAAACTACATCCATTCAATGTCCAGTCTCTCCTACTATCATGAATTGAAAGAAGAGTTCCTTGTTGAGCGCTCTAAGGTATTCGTTCGATTGTTACCAGAGCTTTGTGCCCATAGCCGCTTGATGTTAGCTTTCAATTAAACAGCGGAATTGCGTCGCATCCATGGTCTGGGATGGTACTCGTGAATTTCGGTTCTAATTGGAGCAAAGCGATCAATGATGAATCGAGAGCCGAGATGTTTGGAAGATTTTCGAATTCATAGACAGGGTACGGAAAATGATCCACATTTTCCGTACCGTGATTGATTTTGGTATCTATGAATGTAGACGCGTTATTTTTCAACAACAATTCACTTTATTGGTTTAAGTAATTATGACCAGTGATAACTTAGTGGTGTGACAGTTCGACTGCCAAGTAATAGGTCTATTTTATTTTTTAAATCATCAAATGACCCCTCCCTGCGCGGAACTGAAGGGAGTGTCAGACTTGTACTGACTAAAACCCAAAAATCAGAGGTGCGTCTAAACTTAAGTAGGTAGGTCATAAGGTCTCAAGTTTAGACACACCTCCGATTTTTCGAATTCATGTGCGTATTGTATAAATAACACTTGCTTCGGTGAAGGAAAACATCGTGAGGAAACCAGCATGCCTGAGAGATATTTCAAGCCAAGTCAGAGGTGGCATAAATACTCTGGCACCAGATTAGGCACTAGCCACACGATAAAGAAAGAAGAAGTCATTATGCTCCTACCGCATTTGAGGCTGCGAAGCATCTTTTCTTCTTGACAACTTTCTCTATTTATTTATAACTCCTCCTCAGTACAAATACCAATGGGAATTCAGAGCAATTAGTCAAACAAATAAAATATTATCACGCCGGTAATCGCCTGAGAGTTAGACAGGCGTGTACAGGTACACTAAAGCACACCCAGATTTCGCATATTGCATCAATCGAACACAATTCCGGGATACTACATAGAAATTCTTGGTGAGTATAAACCCTATAGCGCTGCTCGACCCCGTAATTAGGAACACTAGACTATCGACTTAGGGCTCATTTACGGACACGCGGCGCGTGTTGTGCGGCGCGTTGAACGGCGCGGCCCGCTTTAAATTCAAACATATGAAAATGTATGAGAGCTTTTACGGAGAAGCGATTTTACGCGCGTTTTCTTGTACTGCATGCGGCCACAGCTGCTCCTCACGCACCGCACTACGCGCTGCGTCTCCGTAAACAACATCGTACATTGCCATATGTTTGTGTTTGGGCGTGCGGTAACGCGGGCCGCTGCACGCGCCGCTTCTCCGTAAACGGAAAAAACGCTCAACGCGCCGCGCGACGTGCCGCGTCTCTGTAAATGAGCACTTAGTCAATAACAGCTCTAAGCTGCTGATAAACTTGCAATTTCCATTCTCCTCCTCCACCACGCCATATACCAGTAATACATTACCATCCACACAGAATAAGAACTGTCCCTCATGTCATATCCACTTCCAGAGGCTATAAGAGTAACTTTTAATTGCGTTGGATGTTAGTAGACGTCAAAGCGAGCGAGCTTACTGTCCCTAGGGCAGAGACGTGAGTAGTTTAAACGACTATAGATGAACCGATGTTTTTTCACACAAAGTTAGTTACATGCTGTTAGTGTTTTTATTGGTCAGTTAAGGGAATAGTCAGTAGTTACTCTAGTTATGTCTTTTAGTACTTTGTGAACGTGGTTTGGACTTGTAATGTTGACTTTGCCAACGTACTGCGTGGAACTGTTACGAGTAGAAGGTCAATGGACATGAGTATTAAGTAAAGAACTGAATTTATTTATTTGAGAAATAGCGTGTACGACGTTACAGAAAAATTAACTAATTGTACATTTGCTGAGTTGTTAAGTGCGGAATCATGCATGGAGTTTGCTTCTTCTTTTAGAAAAATTGTTGAACGTAATTTTGAACTTTGCGCCTTGCAACACTAGCATACTCCTTGGTCGTTTTTTTTTTCTCTCTACTCTGTGGCATCGTAGTGATTGTATTTATTTCGTAGATTCTTGCTAAAAATAAATTTAATATCGTGAAATAGTAGTTGTGATTTGCCTAAACCCATCAGGTTATGAGCCCAGAAAACTCAGAAATTAAAACAGTGCAAAATCTCTCAGTAAAAACAGTGCTAAAAGACATTTTACGTGAACATAACCTCAAAACACCAACGTGTTTTTTTTTTCTCATTTGAACTTTTGGAAATGGCAGCTAATAATCATATGGCAGTCATTGAAAAGCTATCTGGTCGTGAAAACTACGCAACCTGACGGTTTGCTATGCAGATATATCTACAACATGAAGAGTTGTGGGACTGTATAGAATCTGACTCAGAACCAGATCCGAAACGAGATACTAAAGCAAAAACAAAAATTATCCTCTCAATTGATCCAACAAATTATGTGCATATTCAAGAGGCTAGCACTGCCAAAGAAGTATGGAATAAACTATCCTCAACCTTCGACGACTCTGGGCTGACACGCCGAGTTGGTCTGCTGCGTGATCTGTGTAATACGTCACTAACGGGATGTCAAAATGTAGAAGATTATGTAAGTAAAATAATGAGCACAGCTCACCAGCTCAGAAACATTGGATTTAAGGTTGACGACGAGTGGCTAGGCACACTACTGCTCTCTGGTCTGCCAGAACCTTACCAGCCAATGATAATTGCAATAGAAAGCTCAGGCATGAAAATTACTTCAGATTCAGTTAAAGCAAAACTGTTACAAGATATCAGATTATCTGAAAATGATCCCAAAGCATTTGCAGTTAACAAAAAGTCTCAGAAAATTTTTAAGAAGCAGTCAAAAGGGCCACGGTGCTATACCTGTAATAAGTATGGACATAAAAGCACAGAATGTAAATCCAAACCTAAAAACACACCACAAAAATCAAGTAGTTCTTCATCATACGCTGCTGTATTTATAGCGACAACTACACAATGTGATGCCTGGTATGTAGACTCGGATGCATCCTCTCACATGGTCAAAGACAAAAGTTTGCTTCTGAATGAAACTACTTCTGTTATAAAGAATATAAGAGTAGCAGACAATAAAGTATTGTCAGTGCAATGCTCAGGGCAAGTGAGCTTAAATACTTACAATGAAAAAGGGTAAGAAAACAAAGTACTGTTTACAAATGTATTATGTGTTCCAGAACTTGCAACCAACTTACTGTCAGTGAGTCAGATTATTCGCAATGGGGGCCAAGTAAGATTCGACAAAACTGGCTGTGTCAGTCAGATAGTAGCAACAGCTAGCATCATCAACAACATGTACCGGCTGAATATGCCCGGAGGTGGCTATGCATGCATGTCAGATGTTGAAGAACAAGATACCTTCCTGTGGCACCAACGAATGGGGCACTTAAATTTTAACAGTTTAAAGAAAATGTCTGAAAACACTGAACATGTAATTTTCTCGGCAAATACAGAAAATCTGACATGTATCACCTGTAAAGAAGGTAAACAGACACGACTACCTTTTAAAAGTGAAGGGAACAAAGCAAAGGGTCCACTTCAATTGATTCACTCTGATATATGTGGCCCTATGGAGACACAAACACTAGGTGGCGCCAAATACTTTATAACTTTTCTGGATGACTACTCAAAGAAAATACATGTGTATTTTCTTCGGAACAAGTCAGACGCATTAGAAAAATTCAAAGAATTTAGACATGAAGTGTAAAATCAACTTGATGCTCATATAAAAATTCTCCGAACTGATAATGGCTTGGAATATGTCAACAAAAATTTCTCTGAATACTTAAAAGGTGCAGGTATCATACACCAAATGACCACACCATACACACCAGAACAGAATGGCACTGCGGAACGTATGAATAGAAGTCTTATTGAAAGAGCAAAATGAATGCTTCTTAATGCCAATCTGCCAAAACAATTATGGGCAGATGCAGTACATACTGCTGCTTATGTTATAAATCGGTCACCAACCAAGTCCCTCTCATTTAAAACACCAGAAGAGATGTGGTCCGGACAAAAACCAAATGTGAAACACATGCGCATATTTGGTTGTGAAGCAATGGTACACTTACCCCAAGAGAAACGCAAGAAGTGGGACCCTTTTTTTTTTTTTTATCGATCGGAAATCATCAAATGACCCCTCCCGCTCTGGGCTGAGCAGGAGGGAGTGTCAGACTTGTACTGACTAAAACCCATCCATGTTCCTTCCTTTGCCCTTTATGTTCCAGGGTCGCGGTATCTCTTTCGAACAGTCCCGCAACCCTGGCAGGCATCGGTCCTTTCGGACCCCTTCCTGTTTGCTGACTCTCTTTGAGGCGCGCGTGGAACACAAACGCGCCGTCGACACGGCCTGTCGTCATAAGACGGACGGACGGCGAGCTAGCCCATAGCTCACCGTCCACAGGCCCGCGCCTACGGTGGCCGGAGGCCACCACGTGGCCCCGACGCCCGGTGCGTCTCCCGCGGCGGCTGGGACGTGAGGTTCTCTCCCTCTCACGTTCCGCCACCTCCTTCGCTAGCATGACTGCTTCGCAGAAGGAGGTGACGGCGTCCCATTCCGTCTCGCTCCGGACCATGGATTGAACCAAGGCCGGAAGCGAGAGGTCGCCGCCGCCGATCGCCGCTACGAGGACACGGCGGTGCTCCGCCCACGCGGGGCAGATCTCCACTGTGTGCTCCACCGTGTCCTCCGGTCGATCCTCACAATGGTAGCACCCGGGCGTTTCCTCCCGCCCGATTCGGTGCAGGAACCTCCCGAAACAACCGTGTCCGGTGAGGACCTGCGTCAGGCGGAAGGTGAGGGCGCCGTGGCGCCTCTCTAGCCACTCCTCAAAGAGGGGACTTATCGCCACTATTGTGGCGTGCCCTGCACGGGGTTGCGACAGTCGCTCTCTCCATGTCGCCATGAGATCACGCCGGAGGTCTGTCCGCTGAGCGACAATTTGCCGCGGCAGCGGAGTTACCCCCCGGCGTAGTGCCTCCACGCGCCATTCGTGTAGGCGCGCGAGGACTATCGCCTCCAGATCCCATGGCGAAGAAGTGGGACCCTAAGGCACAGAAAATGATCTTTATCGGTTATTGTGATCACACCAAAGGTTATAGATTCATGATACCAAAAACTAGAAAAGTCGTAAAAAGCAGGGATGCTACATTTCTAGAATCTACTGTTAAAAGAGACTATGTACTGGTAGAACTGTCAGAGAAAAGTTCTACAAGAAATATAAATGATAGTAAAGAAAACAATACCACTGAAACCGAAGATGCAGATTCCAGTGTAAGTTCATATGATACTGTATGTGGTAATAAATCTACTTCAGACAGTGAATACATACCGGATAACAGTATTGATTCTCCTCCAGTTAGTAACATAACATTGAGACCTAGAAAGAACAGAGTTGAAGATGTAAAAGTCGATGACGCAAAAGAAAATATTTACCTGTGTCAACATGAAGACAACCCTGCAGATGTTCCGATGACATATAAAGAAGCTGTGAACTCATTAAATAAAGACAAATGGGTAAAATCCATTGGTTAGGAATTAAATGCTCATAAGAAAAATAATACTTGGACATTGGTTGAAAAACCTGGAAATGCAAAAGTCATACACTGCAAATGGGTGTTTCGAATTAAAGAGGAACCAACAGGACCAAGGTATAAATCAGGCCTATGTGCAAAAGGATATGCTCAAACCAAGGGGATTGACTATCAGGAAACTTTTGCTCCCACGGTCAGGTACGATTCAATACGCTTGTTACTCTCTGTAGCTGTACAAAATAATTTCAAAGTTATTCAACTAGATGTCAAAACAGCATTCCTGTATGGAGAACTTGAAGAGACCATATTCATGACACCACCAGAAGGGCTAGTCCATGCAGAAAACATGGTTTGCAAACTTAATAAATCCCTCTACGGATTGAAACAGGCTCCACGATGTTGGAACAGTAAGTTTGACTCTGTCCTTAAGAAGTTTGGCTTTGTCAACAGCAATGCTGATCAATGCGTATACATTGGTCAAGCCAATAAAAATAATTGTTATTTATGTTTATATGTTGATGACGGATTGTTATTTTCAACAGATGAACTTGCATTAAAAGAAATAACTGACGAATTGAAAACAATCTTTGAAATTAAAATATTAACTGAACCTAGAAACTTTGTGGGAATGCAAATAGAACAATTCAATAAATGTATATTTATACATCAGACTAAATACATAGAACAAATGTTAATCAAATTTAATATGAATGACTCTAATCCCAACAGTGTACCTGTAGATCCTCACATGAAGTTGCATAAAGTGGATGAAGAAGCAGATAAAGATATCCCCTACAGAGAAGCAGTCGGCTCTCTGATGCATCTGGCGATTGTGAGTCGACCTGATATATTGTCTGCTGTCAGTTTGGTGAGTCGGTTTCTCAATTGTTACAATAAAACCCATTGGAATGCTGTTAAGAAAATTTTCAAATATTTGAAAGATACAAAGGATTTTGGGCTGTGCTACAAACAAACTTCACAACCCGCCGAAGTCACTGGTTATAGCGACGCAGACTATGCAAATGACCTGGATACACGTCGTTCAGTCACTGGTTATGTATTTGTTAAGAATGGGGCGGCTGCAACTTGGTCCAGTCAAAGACAGCAAACAGGCGCTCTCTCAACAACCGAGGCTGAATTTATGGCAGCCTGCGCTGCTACTAAAGAAACAATGTGGATCAAACAATTTTTGAGTGATATTAATCAATATAAACAAGACTCAATGTGTCTTTATTTGGATAATCAAAGTGCTATAAGCGTCATTAAAAATGTCAACTTTCACAAAAGGTGTAAACACATTGAAATCAAATATCACTTTATTAAAGAAAAATTTCATCAAAAAATTATTGTACTAAGGTTTGTTAGTAGTAATTATCAGTATGCAGACATACTCACAAAAGCTTTGTCAAAAGACAAATTTCAATTTTTGAGAACCAATCTTGGAATGTATTCATATAACTCACTTACTAAATGTACCTAAAATATAAATGTGTAACCAAACATTGCCTTAAAACTGAGAAGTCTAATTAATTTTATATATTTTTTAATTTGTCTGTTAATGTTTACTGAATATTGTAAGGCTTAAATTCAGGAAGGGTGTTGAACGTAATTTTGAACTTTGCGCCTTGCAACACTAGCATACTCCTTGGTCGTTTTTTTTTTCTCTACTCTGTGGCATCGTAGTGATTGTATTTATTTCGTAGATTCTTGCTATAAATAAAGTTAATATCGTGAAATAGTAGTTGTGATTTGCCTAAACCCATCAAAAATATTGAATAATGACGGCCTTAATGGTGTCACTTTGGTCCCCAGAAGTGCGTATGTTGGGTTTGTTAAGATACTTTAGAGTCTGAAGGTTTGACTTTCCAACATATTATGGGACATGGTTTAGTAAGGAGCACCACGTCCGCAAAATGATGATAAAACCTAAATCAGAAATCCAATGAGTTATTTGTATATTAAAGACTAGCTTCTGCCCGCGACTTCGTACGCGGATCCTGTTGCTTTTGCCAGCGACAACGGGGTCGTCAAGAAAATCGAAGATCTGAAACGTTTGATGTAGAATTCTGAGGCCCGGGGACGGGAAAACAACTGGATGAGCGAGACGATTGAAGACGTTCCAGATCTTTCATTTTCGTAAGTCCACAGGAAATGCCCATCAGACTAAACAACTTTTGCTAAGACGTCATTCCTTAATATGTTATAGTGTCGCTGGGCTTTGGAGATTCACAACAGGGTTCCAGATCTCCAAATTTATTTTCACAGCAGAAAATGCTCTTCACGTGGAATAATTTTTGCTATGACACCATTTTTATATCTCTTATACTTTAGCTGTTCTGATGCGGTTCTGCATCAGGTGTTCCAATTTCCAAAATAAATTATAGCCTATATGTTGCCCAGACTTAATACCTACACAACAAATACCTTTTCTTTCCGTTATTCTATCAAATAAATATGCCTTCGGGCTTGTGTTATTTGAGTGTTTAATTTCCTTTTCCATTTAGCGTCGTGACACGGTAGCCTACCCGGTAACGCAGGGGAGCAGTCACTTAGATTTTAATTGATCAGGTATCTTCAAATTTAAACTATAACTATGCCTAGAAAGAGGTCAAATCTTTCCCAACGTTCCAAAGGAGCTAAAAGATTGAGGATCATAAGATTCCCAAGAATCTACCGAGCAGCGTCAGGAGAAACTTGATGCTGTTCGAGAACATCAGACTGCAACTCGCTCCGTAGAAACCTCTTCGGATCGCGAAGCACACCTGCGTTCTCAGCGTATTTACGCATTTACATCCAGGTCTCTAGAGACCAGTGAAGAAATCATGCATTGTCTCGTGAGTCGCAGACGTTCACGGATAGATAATTGCGCATTAGTTCTCAGCGTATCTACGCATCTGCTTCTAGGTCTCTAGAGATAAGTGCGGAACATGATGCGCGACTGTCCGCTATGTTAAGCGTTTGCCTAGGTTGGCCCGTGGATGGGCTACCTCCCATTACATACCGAGTTTCCTCACTTCCTCGCTGAACATCTGATGCAGCACCGCAATAGACCAGCTAAACTATAAGAGATACAAAAATGGTATCATAGCAAAAATTGTTCCACGTGATGAGCATTTTCTGCTAAGAGAATAAATTTGAAGATCTGGAACACCTGAAGTGGAACTCCAAGAGCCCAGCTACACTATAACATATATAGGAATGACGTCTTAGCAAGAGTTGTTCAGCCTGATGAGCACTCTCTGCGTAAAGACTTAGTTTGATGTACAGAATGCTTGGTTGACCCATCTTAGCAAGAGTTGTTCAGCCTGATGAGCACTCTCTGCGTAAAGACTTAGTTTGATGTACAGAATGCTTGGTTGACCGCTTCGTGAAGGGTCTTTTTGTTGTAAAGGTATTAAATCTGGGCAACATATAGGCTATAATTTATCTTGGAAACTTGAACATCTGATGCAGCTTTGATTTCCATATGAGGTGTTCCAGTGTTCTTCGCGATCCGAAGAGGTTTCTACGGAGCGAGTTGCAGTCTGATGTTCTCGAACAGCATCAAGTCTCTCCTGACGCTCTTCGGTAGATTCTTGGGATCTTATGATCCTCAATCTTTTAGCTCCTTTGGAACGTTGGGAAAGATTTGACCTCTTTCTAGACATAGTTATAGTTTAATTCTGAAGATAACTGATCAGTTAAAATCTAAATGACTGCTCCCCTGCGTTACCGGGTAGGCTACCGTGTCACGAAAATAAATGAAAAAGGAAATTAAACACTCAAATAACATAAGCCTATTTAGGCTTATTTATTTGATAAAATAAAATAATAAATGGGAGTTTTGGCCAGTAGAGTCAAATTTTCAATGATTCATCGAATTTTCATCGAAAATCAGTCCTAAACTGTTACCGCCTTCACCGCGTGGAGGTACTCCCAGCTTATGTTATTTTATAATTATACAGTGAAATTAGTGATAGCTTTGATTTCCATATCAGGTTGTGTCAGGTTGTTCCAGGTCTTCAATTTAGAAAAAAAAAAAATTATATTATATTCCACAACGCGTGTGCCAGATCTTCAATTTTTATACGTCAACAGAGAGTGCTCATCAGGCTGAACAACTCTTGCTAAGACGTCATTCCTATATATGTTATAGTGTAGCTGGGCTCTTGGAGTTCCACATCAGCTGTTCCAGGTCTTCAAATTTTATACGACAACAGAGAGTGCTCATCAGGCTGAACAACTCTTGCTAAGACGTCATTCCTATATATGTTATAGTGTAGCTGGGCTCTTGGAGTTCCACATCAGCTGTTCCAGGTCTTCAAATTTTATACGACAACAGAGAGTGCTCATCAGGCTGAACAACTCTTGCTAAGACGTCATTCCTATATATGTTATAGTGTAGCTGGGCTCTTGGAGTTCCACTTCAGGTGTTCCAGATCTTCAAATTTATTCTCTTAGCAGAAAATGCTCATCACGTGGAACAATTTTTGCTATGGTGCCGTTTTTGTATCTCTTATAGTTTAGCTGGTCTGTTGCGGTGCTGCATCAGATGTTCAAGTTTCCAAGATAAATTATAGCCTATATGTTGCCCAGATTTAATACCTTTACAACAAAAAAAAAAACATTTAAATCCGTCTAGTAGTTCCG
Source organism: Eugnorisma glareosa (assembly GCA_947578425.1). Taxonomy (NCBI): domain Eukaryota; kingdom Metazoa; phylum Arthropoda; class Insecta; order Lepidoptera; family Noctuidae; genus Eugnorisma; species Eugnorisma glareosa. The sequence continues at coordinate 1,796,267 of OX387970.1, forward strand.
AAGATTAGCGTGTACAAACAAACAGACATACAGACAAACAGACAGAATTTTTATTTTGGATTCGTGCTCTATTACTGTTTCCAAACCCCCCTCACTATTTTTTTTTTAAATATATTCAATGTACAAACACAGTTTTTTTACTGTTTTATTATATGTATTTTTTTTAAATATATTCAATGAACAGACACAGTTTTTTTACTGTTTTATTATATGTATATATAGATCACTGTCACTTCTTCATGGAAACGCGATACGAAAATAACCTGGTATCACTTGAAAGATATTTCAATTATTTGGTAATATCATGTTGAGAGATTTTCGTCACTTTTATTATATTTGATACTGTCCTCTCATTCTGTGGGTGGTTCTTATAGTACACATATTAAATACTTATTTACAGCCAGACATCTCCGTACTTAAATCAACAACAGAATTAAATCGACGAACCCCTGAGCTATTTCAAAACAGTTGTCAAGTAATGAATAACGATCAAGTAAAAACAAGACGTTTACCAAAGTGGGGCTGTAAGCATCTCCTAATTGTAGCCTCGGGCCGCGCGGACCAAGGCTGACTGTCCAATGGAGCTAAGCGAGTAAGCGAGTAAGTGGGGCGGAGCAGCAAAGCGGACTGGGGCAGCAGAGTGGAGCTCGGAAGCGAAGCGGAGCGGAGCGAGGTAGCGTAGTTGCGTAGTAGAGCGAAACAAAAACCAAAGCACAAAAACAAAAGGATACTGAAATGTTTTTGCTTCAGTTCTTCGCTTTACTACACAGCTTAGCATAAATTACGCGGTTAAACTGTTTAAAAAAGCCAAACTCAACAGACTATTGATTGAAACTTGAAACGCATTCGTCAAATTCAATGAGTTAGTTTTCCTAGCTTCGCACCTCTTCGCTCCTTTTTGCGCCCACGGGTAGACAGCCTTAGCGCCGCAAGTACAGCTCACTCATGTTTGTAAATGAGTTAAAACTTGTTTACGTTGAGTTTACAGTTGATTTTAGAGAAAGATATTGTATGGCTTGTGATGTTTTTAATTCTTCGGTTTCACGGAGCTGCCTTTCAACTGTGATTGGACATTGGTTTCATATGAAAACATTACTTTTGTAATCGCCAAAGGGTTAGGTAGAGGTGTATCTGAGTAACATGAATAAACATAAAACACACATATTATACTATATATTATACCCTTATATTATACTATATACCCACATTTATTCAGTCATGTTTTATGTTTCATATAATAGGGGTGAGCCATCAACCGGACAAAAATCCCAACTCTGGGCTGCATCTGAGGTCTCTCTCCAAGTCTTGCATTTTTATGGCGAACTTCAAATTTTTTTATTATTGGTTTTCAACGACGTTCAGTTTTAAGTTTCAAAATAAAATATTTTAAATTGAATACGCCTCTTAAAAGAGAACATCAATCACCCTTACGATTGTATGAATACACAACGTTATTTTATTATATTTTCAACTTCAGAATGTGACAATAAAAACCGTTAAAAATACAATTCCATCAGAACATTTCACAGTAAATTCAGACAAAAGAAGCCTGAAAACTTGATAATTACTCAGTAGGTGGTCCAACATTACATTACGGGGAAACTTTTTAAAACATTCTCCCATTGTCAATTTATTTCCCCTCAATTTACAATGTAAAGGAAGCTATATAAACAAAAAAGTCGTCAAGTGCGAGCATCTCTTTTTTTTAGACAACAGAGAGATTTCAGGTGTCAGAGAAATGTTGCGCAATCATTTTTTTACTGTAAAATGGATCATAAGGAGCTAGGCTTTGTAGTCTAGTTAGGTGTAATTAGAATACCTACGCGGTTCTAGCTATAATAATGCATAAAAGCTTGTCTTGACTTCAATACACGCCTGAAACCCCATTAAACCAAAGAAAATATAAATCATAATCAATCTGAATAAAATCTGTTAAAGACTTGCTGGAATATGGTGGTACTGTTTTACTTCGCACATGGATCTCCAAAACTGGAACAAACTTAGAGAAAGTGTAACAAAAACATGGCTGTATCCCATTGTGGAAGGACCCACAAAAAGTTCGCTAACTAAGTTTTTAATTGCGTTTTTAAGTAACGACCCGTTCAGCCACTGTAGCGCTTCGTAATCCAATTTATACAAATTCTGAAGTTCGCTGTAATTTGGGTCATTGTATTGTGGGGTTATTGATTTTAATAATGATCGGAGTTGATAAATGTAAAGGTTTTCAAGGCGATTTGGTTATGAAAAGGTTGGTTTTTTGTCTAATTACAGTTGAGTTCAATCACATTAGTGATATAATAAATTAAAAAGCAGTGACCGTCAAACTGCCAGTCCATAGGTCACGAGGTCGAACCCAAGGCCAAGCCCTCAGATTTTTCGGATTCATGTGCGTATTATATAATTATAACTAGCTTCGGTAAAGCAAAACATCGTAAGGAATCCACACATGCCTTAGCGATATTTCTCGCTGAAATGTGAACCCAGGTCAGAGGCCTATGAGTGGCATAAAAACTCTGACACCAGGTTAGGCACTTTTTTTTTTTTTTTTTTTTTTTTTTTACCGATGGGAAATCATCAAATAACCCCTCCCGCTCTGGGCTGAGCAGGAGGGAGTGTCAGACTTCTACTGACTAAAACCCATCCATGTTCCTTCCTTTGCCCTTTGTGTTCCAGGGCGGCGGTATCTCTAGGTTAGGCACTAACCACACGAAAACGAAATAGGGGGAGAATTACCAAAACGCTTGCTCTTCACCAGTTCCTAGTGTTTAAGATGGGAGGAAAAAGTGATGTAACAAATTGACTAGCATCTACCAACACACATCAGTCTGTCTGTTTCGTTAATTAAAACCTAGGTCCGTTGATTTTGGGTTAGTTTTCATTTACAGAGTTTCTGTTCTTGTGAAAAACACACCAATGGTTTTGAAGTTTGTCCAAAAAAAAAATAATGCTGTAATTATCTTGTTGTCATCGTGCTTTGCGGATTATCACATCGACTTATCATGAAAAAAACTATTATCAAAGCATAAATGGGCAAACGAAAAGGCTTCATACATAAAGACGGATAACAACACAACTGCTACAGAGAACTCAATAATGCAAGCTCAAGGAAGACGTTAGGCAACGAAAGGTACCCTCGATATCACCGTGATAACCGTATATACCCTTCGTGTGACCGTACCCTATACGCACCTTTAAGTCTGCAGGGATCGCGAACCTGTTCTTTTAAATAGGTTACGCTTTCGCAACCTGAACGTTGTGTTATTCTGTGTCTTTCATGGAGAAACATACGTCTCAGAGAACAGTATAAACAGAACTCTGCTGCATTCTCTGTTTAATTGAATCATCATCATCTGCCTAGCCTTTTCCCAACCACGTTGGGGGCGGCTTCCAGTCCAACCGGATGCAGCTGAATACCAGTATTTTACATGTAGCAAATGCCTGTCTGACCTCCACAACCCAGTTAGTACTGGGTAACACGATACTCCTTGGAATGACTGGTTGTCAGCCTTTGGGCCACTGACTACAGTTGACAATTAATCACAGACAAAATATTAATATTCGGTATACTGTACTCATGCTGTAACATGATTATATTGTAATACGAGTACCAAATGATTTGAAAAGAGTAACCATGGAGTTTCTCGACGGTTCTTCTCCATAGGAAACGATCAACTAGAACCATGCACCTTTTTGTCGACGTTTTACAAGTGCCTATCAGGCTTATGTGAAATAAAAAGATTTTGATTTTGGTGAGAGTGAGATCCATTGAACAACAACATTTTATGGCGTTAGTCTAACATAATCCGAGGTGGTGTTAGCGCTCTTTTCATCAACATTAAAGCTGTTTTCCCAAAATCAGGTAAAACCTGTATCGAGGCACATTTCCGTCCTGCCCCCGGCGTAGCATGAAATATAAATGGAGTGGGCATGATTCAACGGGTCCTGGCCATGCGTTATTCATGACCCGTTTCCTATACTTTTGATTTTTTGATAGCATTCTCATGTACCGTACTTTCTTATTTGTTCACACTTAGTTGCAAATGTGTTTTTTCGAAGTTTTCGTATCATTTTTTTGTTTTAGAATTTCGGCAGCGATTGGTTCTAAATTGCATTGATAAAGTGAAACTGTTATCGTGATGGAACTCGAGTTTAAAAGGTTTATTTGGATTTTAATTTTATTTTGCATGCGCTAAAATGAAATGCTCAGTGAACATTCTAACAAGAATTCTAAGCTTTACTTAATACGATCATTGTGTTTACGGTAGTTGATAAATCTCCACTATAAAATTTAATTGAGTTACATGTTTTGATTTTTGCTGACATATAATTAAATGGTTAAGTTAACTCATGTAGCACTCCTTTTTTGCAAATGTCCCGATAAGATTGCAAAAACGAGTGTAATACAGAGAAAGGAGACTATTAAACATGAGACACGGTTCTTCAACCCGTACGGACTCTTTCATTATGTTATTAGCACATTAATAAACAATAATTCTCCATCTACTTTACGTAGGCAGATTAAGCATATAATATTACATTATTTACAATGTTATTCTCGAAATAAAGCCCCGCAATACAAACAAACGTGGAAAAGATAAACATCACAGGCTTCTAGATCAAAAGACTTGCATGGTTGTGTAATTACAGAAATTGGGCAATCAATTGATTAGAGCGGCTTTGAACGGAGCGTGGGTTGTGTGAGTCTGAGTACCTACTTGTTGCTGGGCTTAGATGTAATTGCGCATGATACTTTATAATGCCATAATATAATGGTATGGGGAATTAAGGCATTAAGTAAGAGAAGATACCTTGCATAATTGTATTGTTAGTGTCCAAAGCGCGTATTTTGCGAAAGATGGGTGGTAAATCGATTATACGATCCACCCCAGCTCTTCGAGAAGTCCAGTAGCCCCTGGGTGTAACTGACGATCTCTCGAAGAGTACCTGGGTTACCGAAGTACTTTGCCCTGTATGAGGCAGGGCAGTTTAGAAGCACGTGAGCTGCTGTCTCATCTTCCTCTTTGGCTTTGTACAGTGTGCTGTCATATTGGAAATCTTCCTGGGTGCTTAGACAAGGTGACAAAAATGTAAAACTTGTCAGTCACTGAAAAGCTTATGTCAATCTAGCTTGAAGAAACGCCTTGAAAGCGATTGCTACTTGCCCAATACTACAAAACTACAATACTTGCAATACTATAATACTTGCTACAATATTATTACCGGGAATTTAATGCAATATCGCTAGCTATTGTTAAAGTTAAAAGAAGATTATTTAGTTATTTTTAATGTAGGCACAGGAAAAGCTTGTAGCTATGACCTATTAAATGTAATGGCTCCATTAAAGCTCAGCGACATTTCAAAAGTCGTCCATTGACCTTAAACAGTCCTGTTGAACACCGTCAAATTAATAAAATATAAACGTGAATAAATTGTGAAATAAAAGTTGAATAAAAAATTACAAATCGCTCAAACACACGATTCTGTTTTAAAAATCTTTATTAACACAGAATCGTGATTTCGTTTTTCATAAAATTATAAGTTTTTCAATATTCTGTGTTTCTTTTAAGTCGTAAAAGTGAGCGTCTAATTATTAAATGCAAATATTGCAATAGTGAGGGTAATAAAAGATTGATTACTTTTGCTCCGAGCTCGAGCAATCCATTTTCCCAAGGTAACTTTAAAATTATACGTAGAACCTTACTCATGCCAGATTTGCATAAAAAAATATGTGAGTACTGGGTACCTACTCAAAATGCATAGTGGAATGGTCTACATTAATAGGAGTACTAAAAAAGGTTTTTCAACCGTCGATGCACAAAACCTTACATAAGTTATACTTAAGAAACCCTCAGACTGCAGACTTTCAATCGGCCTTTAGTTTAGTCGGGTTGGTCTGCTAGCGTGCATACTACGCCAACTAAACGGGTTGGTGACGAATGCACAAACGAGACCAACAGTCGGTCGACTGCGCTCGAATAATTTGTTAGCTGGTAGGAGTGGTAGGCGACTTTTGAAGAGAGCGCTCTCATCGCAGAGTCTTCCGATAAAACAATCGGCAAGTATGCGCGCGGGATAAGAGCGCCATACAGATCAAGCAGTTGGCCGATAGTTTAGTCTGAAGGCAATCGTGTAGCCCATCAAACTGATTTATCGGCCGATACTAAAACGTTGTAATATGCGCGCTAGCATACATGTTCATACTTATTAAGAGATCGACTAAACTATCGGTAGAAAGAAAGTTCGATAGAAAGCCACTCTGCGGGGACTCTAAGTAAGATGTGCTTGTCTACAGCTGGTTTATAACTAAAAATAAAATAAAACGCGTGGGGTTTTTTTTTCTTTACAGACATTATTAGCCCTTCGCTTTTAGTAGATGATTTTATGTCTGTTTATCAGTTTTATAATTGGACAGTATTCATAGAATAAACAAAAAAAAACCTGAACCGTTAGAAAAAAGGTCACAATGGGCATTATCAGCTTATTTATATTATTCCCACTGCTGGGACACATGGCCTCTTCTCTGTGAGAGAGAATGGGCTATAATCCACCACGCGGGCCCAGGGCGGGTTGGTAGATGTCACAAGTCTTCGAATATTTGATTCTGGGACATACCGGTTGCCTTATGATGTTGTCCTATACCGTTTTGAGCAGCTGTTCCCTTTATTTTCTTTCAGATTATTAGAAACAAAAAGTTTTCTTATGCCCGTAAGGTAATGTTGTAAGCACAGTTCAAAACACGACAAATGCGTGCACAAACTATGTGTTAACTGTTAACATACGTGCCATCCAACAAGCAAAACTATTTCCTTTAGGGGGTGAGCAGAACTAAAGACAGTATTGACACGATTCGGCGCCATATGTTGCAGCTATGCGTTAACTTTAACGCGACAGTTTAAGTTCGCGTTAACTTGTTCCGACAAGTTTGGTTGTGACAGGTTGTTGTCCCACGGATGTCCCATCGACAAATGGGCTGAATGGAATTTTTATTTTGAAAACTCCAGTACTGAATGTTCAATCAAAAACAATTGGTTTCCGAATCTTGGGGTATATTTAAAACGTTCTCGTGTAGTAAACGAAAACTGTTCATTCCGACCATAAACAAGAGAAGCTGAGGGCAAAAGTTAGTTCACACTATTTTTAGTTTATTTAGAACTCAAATAAAGCAAACTCATCTAAAACTTTTCTTGAAGTCAACCTAGCCCAAGTTATTCAGCAGCCTTGGCTATATGAGTTTCAAAAGGTCTCGAGTTATAATCCTAAATTACCTCACACAATCTTCAAATGATTCAAACCAAGGAATCACAAATAGCTTGAATCAAACAATAGCTATTGATAGCCAAGGTTCCAAATAAATTCCTTGTTCCTGTGGATCCGAAATGCATGTAGCTTTCCGATGTTCGAATCTAGAACATTCTATCTATTCGAAACATTCCTTGCTATTTTCCTGGCTATATGAATAAATTCCATTTTTGAAAGAGAAGCGCACGTTGCTTTGTTTGTTTTTATAATCGTATCGTAGGTACAAAATAAATTGTTATGTGCCATTATTTGTCTTTTCGTGCCTTATAGTGACGAAACCCCCCAGTGTATCGAATTACCTTGTCAATGGCATCTGTTTAGACCGGAAGCCGAAAGCGACATAGATGGGAATAGGCTACTTGGCACGGATGCAACATTCTGCTGATGTGGCATCAAGTCGAATCAACGAGTTTTCTGTGCTATAGGAATCTAGTCATCATCATCGGCCTGGCCATTTCCAAAAGTTTGTCGGGCTCGGTTTCCAGTCTAACTTGATGCAGCTGAATATCAGTATTTTACATGGAGCGACTGCCTATCTGCCCTCCACAGCGTTTTTTTTTCTTTGGCTATATAAGCTTGAACAGCGTGAAGCGATTATATTGCCTAGAGTGGAGCACGCTTGCCTAGAAGAAGCAGATTCACTCGAACTTTGCGGGAAACAGAGAAGCCAGCAGTGAATACAACAGAGTGGCGGTTCGTACAATAAATGGGGGAGCAAGGCGCTTATAATAACCACAGTCAACGGTAATACGATTTTGTGCTATATCTTAATAAAATGTTCAATGAAGTTTTCAAAGTAATTTTGTAAATGATGTTGAAAACCGTATCAATATTCATGTGTGGTTTCAAAGGTTGTAGCCGCCAGACAGACATGAAAAGCGCCTTAGTTTTAAACTACGTATTTACATATAGTTATGTCGGAAATATCGGTCGTATAGGACCTCTTTGAATTTGACTATTTACTTTCTTTGTAAGTTATATTTCTATTGTAGTCGGAACATTTGCATGGCAAGATTCTTTTATTGTTCGCTTTCAACGGATTGCTATCAGTACATAATGCACCATCTGAGGTAGTTCCACGGAGTTATTGCGGTCCTGCCAGTCTTTTAGTTTAATGTTTTTTTGATATTCTAGACGTAGTTCGCGTTTATTTATTTTTATGCTCATTTACTGCCAATTTTACTTAGTTTGGTCGTTAGTTTTTTCTAGACAGTTTGGTTATAAAACTAGGATTTATTATTCAGATAGGTATACTATACTACCTCTACAATCAAACCAAGAAAATAAAATTCTTTAGTTAAAGGTACTCAGGAGGTCGTCGCTTTCTCGAAGACCTTTCTGAGAGAGGCTTTTGTCATTTAGTCTACTAATAAGGTTTAGAAGATCTATCCTAAATATATCCCAATACGCTGATTGGGGCTAGGCTATGTACGGATACGATGAGTCTAATTCAGGCAAGACTTTTCTTCGTTTGCCTATTTTAGATGGCTATTGTTGTTTCTGCAGAAGGGTTTATTTTTATCTTAATTTCGAGAATCTTAATTTTATTTTCAGCGTGCATAAAATTAGTTTGTGTCGCGACTTTACCCTCGTACGAGTAAGTGGTGAAGTGCATTCTAGGGGCTTTCTATTGTAATTTTGACGTTTAAAAATTAGTTTAGCAGTCATTAAAACTTTTTTTTAATGAATAAAAAATAATCCGTGTATCTTATGACATGCTAAAAAGCGGAATGAGAATTCTCGAAAAGGTTTGAGGCGGCCATCTACAACTCCATCAAAATCATAATCTCATCTAAGCGGCAGTCAATATCCAAAACTTGTCAAAAATATTACAAGAATCTTCTGACAAATTAAGACTGAGATTAGAATCCATCTGTTCTTAATAACAACCATACGCTGCATGCATCAACTATTGACAAAACACTTCAGGCATTTTAAAGTAGCATATCATCCAAACAGCCTCTAGAAGTACTCCATCCATACCTACACCTATCAGGTACCAGATACCTCCGTACAAAGACGACTGTTGACATTCAATTACCGACCACGCAGGCCTTCGCCGGCCACCGTGCATAATTCAGACCACAATTGTTCCCTCTCCAGTTTACTCACTCGTTTTAAGGCTTTACCTGTTTGTGGCCGATGGCTTTTTGAATAAAAGAAATGGTGCTCACATGACTACAGGAGATGGTTCGTTTATAGTGATAGGTTAGAGGTGGAAATGGTTCTTTTAGTATGTCGTACGTGTACAAAGACTAGTTTTCTTGACAATGGTATTGGGTTCCCAGTTTCCTACGTTATGTATTTGTGCTTCTTTTTCGCCTTGGTATGACTCATTTTTGTTAGAAGTAAGGTTCTTTGGATGGAAAGGTCTCGTCCGTGGAAGTATTATCGTGGACCAATTTTCACATTATATGTGTCATTGCAGCTTTTCTCAAGAGTTAACAAAACATCTGGGATGCTTCTGGTAAAGTACTACATGGTTTTTATGGCGCGACCATCTTGATTTTTCAATAAATATTTACCGACAGCGTCCTTCTGTTAATTTAGTTCAAGGCTTATTGAAAAATGCACTACTGTATTGGAAATATCCATCCTCACTTTTTCACAATCAGTTAACAACAATTCACCTGACTCACTCAACCATACCTATCACCACCCCACTCCCAAGTACCAGGCTCACATATTCATCAAGTTGATCTTAAAAACTAAAAACATTCCTTACTTAGAACAGTCGAATGGCGTTCAGCCAAGTCTGTGTCGCGGTTAGGAGCAACCATTCCAAACGGAATTCGGTACTCCATACATTATTACCATGTATCATGTCCCCGCGAATTTATGGGAGCCGGCAGATAGAGCTGGCGTCTAAAGTCTAAGAATTAGAGTTATAGGTTGCAAAGTTAAGATGTGATGGTGTGCTAAGAAATGGCTCTTTTGGTTCGTTAATTTTTGTTGGCAGAAGTCTTATTGCTGTTTTCTGATATGATTTTGAATGTGAATTAAGTAAACCCTAATTATGAATACAAGATAACATAACTCCTGTGATTCTTAAAAGTTTAAACAGAAGTGTACAGTGTATGGGTTATGTATTCGACCTGTATCTTTTAAAAAAATGTATTTTCACCGATTTCTCCGTGAATACTAGTCCGATTTAAGTGATTCTTGTTTCATTTGGTAGAATTTGCGCGGTATTTCCATTTAAATTTTATTAACTTTGCTTTGGTACTTTATGAGTTATATTCTCTATAATATGCATTTTTACTTTTTTGTTCATGTGGATGATGTTCTAATGTCTTCTAGCTACTATGTAAAATAATACTTGACAAAGATGTGTATGAGATACCACAACTAAAATGTGTAAAATAAACACTTTTTTGCAAAAAAAATACCGACTTCAAAAAAAAAAGACGAAAAAGTCAATGAAACAAACAAAAGTCACCGGTTTCCGAAAGTAAAGTTATTTTCTACTTTATTTTTTTAAGACAAAAGTTTTTGCTAACTGTGACTTTCACATTTTAATAATATATATAATCTGTCTACCCATACTCTTTGTTTTGTAGAACGAAATGATATTATTTTTTAGATAATGATGCTAAAATAGTGACATAATTGTAAGTATACTCAGCCTCTTTATTACTTTACCATGCAAGTGGGGAATGAGGATAGTGATGTAATTGCGAGGTCGATTTGACGTCGATAAATTGGTTTAGTCCCATCTCGGGACCCATGAATTTATTTATCATGCCCATGAAATATTCCCATCTCTCACCGTTGTTACGTACACAGTCATCAAATAATGTATACACAGTATCAGTACAGTGGGTAAAATGTATACACAGTATCAGTACAGTGGGTATGTGGGTAAATCAACTTGATTATTTATTCATAATTTCAGCCAAAAGACTTCCACTGCTGGATATAGGCCTCCTTCAAGTGTCGCCACACTGACCGGTCCCGTGCGTCTCGCATCCAGCAGGTCCCCGCAACTTATTATTACGACTATTTATTAAATCAAAATATTTTTCAATTTCTGCTCATAGAAAAAAACAAAAAAAATACCATAATGAATTAGAAAAATGCATTGTTTACTTTTTGTAATAATAATAATTTCAACGTGTCGGCCAATGGCTTAATAGCCAATAGCCTCGACCAACATCTGAGGAGGCCCTCGCTTGGCAGCTGGATCAAGGGCTTAATTCAGAAAGCAGTACTTCTGGACACGGCATGTATTGTTAGGAAGTTCCTCTCTCAAGAACCCAGACCACCGGTAGCTCGGACTCTGTTCCCGATGCCGCGCCGGTGGGCTACTGTTTTCTATATTTTTTAATGTTTTTGTATATTATTTTTGTTAATAAAAATATTTAAAAATGTAAATATGTTAGAAAAATTAACCAAGGAATAATTTCAACAATATTAAAAACAATGAGTGTCGGCTTATGTTACCTATATCCCCAACCGTGACAATTGTAAAGTTTCAACAAAAAACATCAATATTCATCCGAATTGGTAGCCGTTTAATTTATTGTGGGTTACTGTGACCACACGTCAGTAATCGGTATCGCAAACTGTCCTATTCTTTTAAATTATTAATCGCGTCAATAAAATCAAGTTTATCATCAATTAATGATTTGCTTTGCTTGTACATATAGGAACAGGAGCTCTACTGATCAAGGGTGATAGATGTTTGCTAAAACCATCTTAGACTGGAGATTAATGACGCTAGAGATAATCTATAAGTTTTCAGAACTAACATAGTATTATACATGCGCGTTACTACTTCAACCATTCCGTGCTTGAACCACACAACTAGTCTAGTTGAACGCTCCAAGCTGAATACTTAAAATCAAACGAGGCTCAACTATTAATCCTAAGATATAACCCTGCTAACCTGCTCCAAACATAGGTTAATTTCAATTTCAATTCTAAATCAAGGCCGATGAATCCTACATTTAGTTACCATTATAAATAGGTCCTGTATTCGGCCGTAAATACGGCATGGCTGTAGTATGGTAGGATAGTTAAAAGAAACAGTGGACAGCATCATCCCATGAAAGGCCAGTTTCTTTCTTAGATTCGATGCGTTTACGCCCGGGTACCTGCTATACTTCTGAACATGGCCAGTTCAAGGCTCTGCCCAGAGTGTGTCCTAAAGTTTGCATGAACCATGTGCACCCGCGCGCCTATTCTGACACAACATTGTTCGATAATTGAAATTTTTCGAAAATTCCTTCGACTAAGCTTTTAAAGTGAGTTGTTGTTTGTTGTTTTGGAAAAATCGACTGATGCTTTTTTTTTTTGCGACATCCTGTTTTTGCTATCATTTTTCGTAACATATAATAAACATTTAATGAATGGCTGGGATTTTCTCTATTTTAGCAAGTATACAGAGATTCTCGCAAGGTGAGAGCGTAGTTACTACGGATGTACGCATTGTCTACGAACGGCTTACTTATGGTCTACGAATAGACGACGAGAATTCTTAAGATCGTTAAGAGTTTATTCAGGTTGTTTTATTCAATACCGAGGTTTTTTCCATTCATAATCTAAAGTATTTAAAGATATAATAGATTTAAATAAGAATTCCTGTAATTCATTTTATGTTAGTACATAGAATTTTCCCCTAGAGAATTATGTACTAGCGTTGGTATTACTATTGTATTGTGTACCTATTGTATATCGGGCTGGTGGCCCAACTCCACATCTATAGCGCGTACGTATTTCAGCACTAAAAATACCAAAGCATTAACTAATGAAAACAATTACTGAACCAGCAATAAATAACTCTATTCACTTTGCAGTTCCCAGAATAAGCCCCCGCTCCGTAGTGCAATACGTCAGCGCTATGCATTTAATAAATCATGAAAATCGTCCGTCCGTCTGTCATCGCGCGCGGATGACAAATTGCGAAACTACCCGATGCCCCTCGAAGTCCCCCGAGTCCTCCCTAGCCCCACCGAACCCCCCGACATGCCACCCGATTGATGACCAGCTTAATTGCATTGTTGAAATTTTTTAGCTGTGTGTTGAATACAGTTAGAATTTCGTGGTTTAATGAATAAACGGGGAAATAAATGAGGGCTTTTGTTTTGATTTATTCATTTTATATCAGAGTAGGTTGGGTACCACATTAAGTTACACGTCAGTGGTAACAGCTCCAGTATAAGCTGGCCTCTTCTTTCTTTCTCTTTATCGTATGGCTAGTGCCTAACCTGGTGTCAGAGTTTTCATGCCGACCATGGGCCTCTGACTTGGCTTTACATGCCGTCAAGAAATTTCTCGAATGAAGCAAGTCAAGCAAGTGATATGAAGCAAATGATAATTATACAATACGCACCTGAACCCGAAAAATGAGAGGTTCGTGTCTTCGAACTTGGGACCTATGACTTAGCAGTCTGACGACGGTCACACCACTATCTACCTACGCTGGCTATCACTGTGTGTGCTGGCTTCTTATTCTATAGAAATCCGTACTATGCTACGTCAGCCGGTAAAAGAAGACCACCGACCGCGACGTGCGGTCGACCGTACCAGTTTGCTTCTTTTTGAAGTAAGTAATTTTGTCTTTATGCTGTTTGAGTGTTCAAGGTTGTAGACATTATTGATTTATTTACTATCTTGTAGTGACTAAAACCATCACATTATGGTAAATCCATAATGTAACGAAGTTGTGAAAAGACAGTGATTATTTATATATCTATCTTTATATTATTTAGTTACCTACATACAAAATACCGTTGTTGCAGATAGTCAGTGGCCCGATAATCTGACAACCAATCTTACTAAGTTAGGTTATCATCCGTGCAGGGCACGCCACTATAGTGGCGGTAAGTCCCCTCTTTGAGGAGTGGCTAGAGAGGCGCCACGGCGCCCTCACCTTCCGCCTGACGCAGGTCCTCACTGGACATGGTTGTTTCGGGAGGTTCCTGCACCTAATCGGGCGGGAGGAAACGCCCGGGTGTCACCACTGCGAGGATCGACCGGAGGACACGGTGAAGCACACTGTGCAGGTCTGCTCCGCTTGGGCGGAGCAACGCCGTGTCCTCGTAGCGGCAATCGGCGGCGGCGACCTCTCGCGTCCGGCCCTGGTTCAATCCATGGTCCGGAGCGAGACGGAATGGGACGCCGTCACCTCCTTCTGAGAAGCAGTCATGCTAGCGAAGGAGGTGGCGGGACGTGAGAGGGAGAGAACCTCACGTCCCAGCCGCCGCGGGAGACGCACCGGGCGTCGGGGGCCACGTGGTGGCCCCCCGGCCACCGTAGACGCGGGCCTGTGGACGGTGAGCTATTGGCTAGCTGGCCGTCCGTCCGTCTTATGACGACAGGCCGTGTCGACGGCGCGTTCGTGTTCCACGCGCGCCTCAAAGAGAGTCAGCAAACAGGAAGGGGTCCGTAAGGGCCGACGCCTGCCAGGGTTGCGGGACTGTTCGAAAGAGATACCGCGGCCCTGGAACACAAAGGGCAAAGGAAGGAACATGGATGGGTTTTAGTCAGTAAAAGTCTGACACTCCCTCCTGCTCAGCCCAGAGCGGGTATGAAATATCAAAGCTCAGGCATATTTTACAATTCGTACATTTATTATATTATTTATGAAACATGTACTTACATTCTAGAACGATTATATTATTCTCTTTAATCATTTCAATACAAACATTTCTAAATATTTCTTAAAAAAATCCATATAAAACATTTAAAAATATAAAAAAATAGTAGTCCCGGGTGTAGGCAGGGTCCAAGCCACCGGTGGTTAGGGTTCCAGAGACAGGAGTTCCATTGTGAGGAGGATCCTCACAATGCGAGCCGTATCGAGGAGTACTGCCTTCTGGATCAGGCCCTTGATCCAACCGCCTAAGGAGGGCCTCGAAAGATGGTCGTCGAGGCTCTTGGCTATAAGGCCATTGGCTGTCACGACAATCGGTACAATGATAGCCGAGTTCACATTCCACATGTCGACAACCTCGTGTGCCAAGTCGAGATATTTTATTTGTTTCTCATTTATCATTACAACTATCATTCAGTAGATCAATTAATAAATGATCATTTTCATTACAATTACCATTCAATTATTAAATTATCATTAAAATTAATCAACATTCTTTTTCTCTTTTGGACTCATTGCAGCTCCAGCAGCATCCTGCATCGGGTAGTAGGTATAATCTTCTATTTATCTACAGTCACATTCAACTTGGGTTCCGCAAATGGCCGGTGTAACGAGACATTCAATACCATTCATAAGATTACTTAGCTAATCCATTTTATATCCTAACGTCCTAGGCAAGATATTAATCTCAGCTCATTGTATGTGGCATAGGAGCACCAATCATACTTAGGTACTTATGATTGGTGCTTCTTAATTCAGCTTGTCTCTAAGAGATGTTACAGACATAATTATTAGCCCGTTATTTCTCATAGAGAAACAAACTTATTATTTATAACAAATAATTATAAAATTAAATCTATACTTAATATTATAAAGCTGAAGAGTTTGTTTGTTTGTTTGTTTGTTTGTTTGAACGCGGTAATCTCAGGAACTACTGGTTCGAATTGAAAAATTCTTTTTGTGTTGGTTAGCCTATTTATCAAGGAAGGCTATAGGCTATATATCATCACGCCACAACCAATAGGAGCGGAGCATCAATGACAAATGTTGCAAAAACGGGGAAAAATTATTCTCTTTGATAGCTTCCGTTGCGTGCGCTGCGTAAACGGTTAAAGTTGCACAAATATAATGTAGCAGGGAATTATTCCTCTTAAAAAGGTCTCAAAAAAAGTCCGCGACGGCACATGCCTATCTTTTAAGGTTGACTCACAATAACCATTTTTATGATTTTAAAATTTGGTCAAAATTAATGTTTTATTCATATACAGTCATACGACTGTCATCGACGGTCAAACGATAGAGACAAATGGCAGTTGCAAGCGGTCCTAAACAGTTTGCAGCAGGTATAATGTTATTGGGCTCATTTCATTCACTTTGATGAAAACTTTAAACCATACTGAGTTGTCAGTATGACTTTCATCGAATGTCTGACGATGGAGAAGGAAAGCAGTTGCAAGTGGTCCTCAAGAGTTTACAGCATCTATATCGTGTCTGGGCTCATTTCATGCACCTTGATGAGAACTTTAGACCTAGCTGGAGTATGACTGTCATCGAAGGTCTGACGATGGAGACGGAAGGTAGTTGCAAGAGGTCCTCAAGAGTTTACAGCATCTATATCGTGTTTCGGCTGATTTCATGCACCTTGATGAGAACTTTAGACCTGCCTGGAGTATGTCTATCATCAAAGGTCTGACGATGGAGACGGAAGGCAGTTGCAAGAGGTCCGCAACAGTTTACAGCAGTTTTATCGTGTCTCGGCCCATTTCAAGAACTTTGATGAGAACTTTCGTTCTAGCTGGTGTATGATTGTCATCGAGTGTCTAAAGATGAAGACGTAAGGCTGTCGAGGGTCGCGGGCCTGTGGACAGTGAGTAATGGGCTAGCTCGCCATCCATCCGTCTTATGACGACAGGCCGTGGTGACGGCGTGTTCGTGTTCCACACGCGCCTCAAAGAGATGTCAGCAAACCGGAAAGGAAGGGATCCGAGAGGAGCGAGGCCTGCCAGGGTTGCGGGACTGTTCGAAAGAGATACCGCGGCCCTGGAACGCAAAGGGCAACAGAAGAAACGTGGGTGGATTACAAGTGGAGTGAAGTACAAGTCTGACAATCCCTTCCGCTCCGTCCAGAGTGGGAGGGGTAATTTGATGATTATCCATCGGTAATAGTATATTATAGGGATTTACTCCTTTTGAGAGCTTCCGTTGTGCGTGAACGGTTAAAGTTACGCAATTATCATGTATGTCGGAATTGTCCCTCTTAAAAAGCTCTAAAAAAATATCCGCAATGGCCATATGTCTAACTTTTAAGGTTGACGCACACTCTCTCTAACCTCTCTTTCTTTTATGTACGCACGCACGCAGACGAAGTTGCGCGGGTCAGCTAGTTATTAAATAACAATATTCTTTTTTCATTTAATCACCATAACATAACGTCACACATGTAATCGCCAAAGGTTAGGCAGGGGTGTAACAGTATCTAATAAATAGTACACCCACATTTAGCCACTTACACTGAAAAAAAAAATAGTTGCCACAATCAAGATTTTGTTTAGATTGACTAAGTAACTTGTTTGCATCTGCACGATGATTACAGCTACTACTTTTATTTGATTGAGATTTGAAACGGGATCTTGATTAGAGTTATCGCAAAACCTATTTGCAGCAATCAAGTCAAATAGTAATAAACACAACCAAATAGTGATAAACACAGCCAAGAAACTTATTTAGCGCAAACATTTAGCGCAAGATTTGATCAAGTTGTATGATTAATACAATTAATTGCAATGATAGATGCTAAGAAGTCAAATGATCTTTATTGAAGTAATCAAAATGCTTGATTGACACAACTAACTTATTTTGTTACAGTTAAGGGCATTACATTGCCCAATGACCTTGAGCATGATGTGTTTAAAGAAGTTTGTAGATGAATCCTTTTGTGCGTTTTCAATATAAAAAATATATGTTAAAGTAAAGGTCATCACAAATACATTGTATTGTTTAAAATTTTAATAAACTAACTCAAATTTTATCGAAAAATCGTAACAAATAGGTCCTTTTTCAACCTAAATTGAAAATTTTCTCTATAACGGCTCAATAACTCGGCATGAATTTTATACCAAAAAATACGTAATGACGTATTTAACAATGTGTATTGATTTTTTTCTCATATTTCTTTTAATATTTTAAAATATATTATAAAAATCGGAAATTTCGCGAAAAGCACTATGTCACTGCCGCACTCGTCCCTCTCTCTCTCGCCGTTTCGTCGTAAGTTAGTACGGGGCAGCATACTTAAGGTCATTGGGCAATGTAATGCCCTTAACATTTTTTTAACTTGTCTCTTTTTTAACTTTTCTACAATGATGTCATGTTGAGGGTAATCGAGAAACTTGTTTGAGCGTTCAATCATTTGAACTAGTATTGCTGCAATCATGTCGTGATGATCACTTAACTAAGATTTTGATTAATCTAAACAAGATATCGTCAATCAAGCTAAAAAGTCACATTGCATGCGCATTTTTTTCAGTGTGTGTATAAGTCCCCTGTAATATGGGGCGAGCCTATTGCCATCAACCGGAAACAAATCCAGCCTCCGTGGCTGCTACTGAGAAATTACAATAACAATTTGCCCGACCCGGGAATCGAACCCAGGGCCTCATGCTCAGCAGTCGGAATTGCGACCATTAAACCAACAAGGCAAACCAACAAACCATACCTACTCAGAAAACATTTCAATTTTAAAAAGCCAGTAAAACACATGGCAGTTACTAGCACAAAAGCTTGCAAGTAACTTGCATGCTAAGCCATGAGACCTACTTACATAGTTTTTGTCACAATCGGTTGCCGTATTATGCGGCGGCGGTGATCTTCACAATATAATTATGAAATAATATCGAATTCCGCACTATTCTGTTATCACGTGGCAACGCAGGCCGTATGCGAGCTTGGCTCTAGGAAGCTAAGACATGCTTTCATCTTGTTTGGTTCACGTCTCCAATGCCACTGATGTCTACTCATGTTGGCAATTGCGGATGAACAAGTGTCGACCAATGTCGGTGTTGTATTACCGCAAAGCTCACACTCATTCACGGTACTGCGCTGATGTGGTTGGCAACATTTGAGCTATTTGCTCACTGTTTACTGTAATATGTACAGTGTACACTACTGGCTTATAATAATTATATAATCTGGCCCCATAATTATTTACAGTCATGTACACTTTTAATGTAATTATTATCGTTGACCAAACAACAGTTGGTGTTGGCAGAACGAATTTAAAGAGTAATCGTATGAAAGCATTCACATTGTTCGGTTAGTATGAAATCAGTTGATGAAGATAATTTAAATTATCGGATTTCATTAAGTGTTTCCACTTTCATTATTTGTTTAACAGCATAATTATGGTGTTTCGTAGTTATGGCGAGATTAATGCAATCATATTTTTGTGCAACGACACTCTATAATTCTATGGCCATAATGATTAAAAACACTTTGAAAGTAGCGATTGTGATTATAGTTTACCCACACAAGCTGCTAGCCCTAGATTACCTTCCCTAGTGGTCGCAAGCGCGACTGTGAGCATGAGGTCCTGGGTTCGATTCCCAGGTCGGGCAAAGTGTTCTTCCCTCAGGAATTTCTCTGTAGCAGCCACGGAGTCTGGTTTTGTGCCTGGTTGATGGCAATAGGCTCGCCCCCTATTACCTGACTTAAACATAACTTGCGAAATGTGTGTGTACTATTAGGTACACCTCTGCCTAACCTATCGGGGATTACAGGCGTTATGTTATGTTACACAAGCTGATAAATAATAAAATAATGTAGCTACCACGTCTTTTTAACTATACCTATTTTTGTTGGATATTCTTTGCTATAATGTAGTAAGTGCCATTGCTACTAAGACCCCAGTGTTAGCGATTGAAATAATGAATCTTACATCTTCTGGAAACTGTAGTACCTGTAATTTCCCCGTACCTATGCTGTAAACCGCAATACGACAATGCACCTTTATATCAGTTTAGATTATTGCCTTGAACGAGTAATTTCAAGCATAACCTAACCTAACCTAATCGCGACATTATAGAGTTTTATATCGGCATATAGACTGGTCGACATCTGTCGGTGTGTGTCCTGTGCTTATCGGGCCCTGCGTAGTCGACGCCCCATTGCATAAAAGCAAAGTTTGGTTCCAATCTAACTAGGCTTTATTTACGAATTGGTAAAAATATAAATAAAAAACACAGTTTTGCTTAAAACTATTTAATACGAGACCAAGTTTCAGAGCACCCGAACGCAATCAAAGACTAGAACATAATCAAAAGAATAAAATTCACGTACAAAAAGTAAAGTGCGTAGTTTCGTATCGCCCGCCGCAGAAATTCGATGTCATTTGTATAGATTTTTTATAAAAAAAAAACCTTAAAACAATGTCAGAGAGGAGGTCTGTCGATACTGTTCTAAATAAAAGATAGGGATTACTTGAAATAAAAACTGAAGAGCTTGAAAATGTTATTCAATTTTGAGTGCTATTTGAATAAAATGAGTTGGGTTCACTTATTACAAAAAAAAAAGTCGGGATGAATCTCGCGTTATTTCAGTTTTCAAATGATCACTGATTAAGCCGGCGGAATACTACAAGTGGAAAAGATAGATAGAAAGAAGAAGATAGAAGGTAGAAGATAGATAGTGGTGTGTGTGATAACGAAAAGGACGCTGCTGTTGATTCTTTGTAAGGGATCACACACGGAGAAGCATAAGCATAATCAGCGTAAAATGTTCCCACTGCTGGGACACTCGGCCTCCTCTCTATGAGAGGGAATGGGCCACCACGCGGGCCCAGTGCGGGTTGGTGGATGTCATCGAATTTTTTGGTTCTAGGTCATGCCTCACGATGTTTTCCTTCACCGTTTTCAGAGCAGCTACATAAAAATACCAATGTTGTTTCGTGCGTCCCAATAACTCTTTATCATAAGTTAGTTAATCAGGCGGAAATCCATGACATTAACAAAATATTTAGTTTTCATTCCACGAAAAGATCCAGGCAGCAGGTGCAGGATGCAGCAAGCAAAATATGCACATGGTGGAAAAGCAATGAAACCTAAATATTTTGCATAACATTTAAAGTCATCATCAGTTTAACCAACACAAAAACCAACTAAAATCCTCCATCTTTCTATTACTATCAAGAATCTACAACTAAGATTAATAACCACCCAGCGACGTACTATCCTGAAACCTTTCCCAGATTTCTCTCATACTCTCCACACAAATAATTCCGTATCAATTATACCAATCTTCCTTTTTACACAAAATATATGAGAATTAGACGTCCGATGTCCTAGGTAGTTGGATGGTACCAATTACCGTAATGTGTCACACATCGACTGAATCGGAAAGCGATGTATCAAGTCGCCAGGGGCAGTAAATCAACTGGTGAATATCGGCGTCGAGTAATACGTTGCCAAGTGTTGTGTTACTGAGTTATCTGTGGCGATGGCGGATAGATATACGTTAGGGGTGGGTAAATAAGTGTAACTAGTTATCTAATGGTTTAAGGGAATAAGATAAGCTACATACATATTTTCTTTTCTAAAAGAGGACTTAAATCTGTTCTTACTAACACTAGCCCTAAGTATTACTCCACGTTTTGCGTTAACGTGAGTCTTAACGTAAAACGTGCAATCTATGGGGATAGATTAAGGTGTCACTTAGTGTGAAAACGAGTGCGAGTGATTTACTTAGAATCATTGTGTGATCACCAAACAGGCTGCCGAATGAAAATTTAAACGCTAAATCTATAGGTACCGGCAAACTGACAATATGTTTACATCTTTTAAGATATATTCAGTTCGGGCAAAGTGTTATTCAGGAATAGGAATTTCTTAGTAGCAGCCACGGAGTCTGGATTTGTGCTCGGTGGATGGAAATAGGCTCGCCCCATATTACATGGACTTAAACATAACTGGCAAAATGTGGGTGTACTATTAGGTACGCCTCTGCCTAACCATTCGAGGTTTACAGGTGTGATATTATGTATGTTATATATAATTGTAAGTACTTAGTAAGTAGGTAGTTTGTGTTAACTGAATTTGGTCACTTTCTTGAAACGACATTGCCCGTCATGTATCGTGTCAGTAAACCGTCCTTCCACCAACTGCTAACTATGAAGAGGGTTATGCAAAAAGAGCAATGAACACCAAACTGAAGCCAACACATCTCTACGCCAGAAACCCGTGTCAATGCATACATTCACACATTAAACACACACACTTAATTTAAATGTAACTGCTCCCGCAATTTTATTTTATTTTTATTGGCAACTATATGCTATTTTCGCACTAGCAACTGCAATAAATTCTTACTTTAATTGTCCAAGCCTGAGACAACTGTAAAATGTCACCATAATTCCTCAAAACTGTTGG
This sequence comes from Eugnorisma glareosa, assembly GCA_947578425.1. Classification (NCBI taxonomy): domain Eukaryota; kingdom Metazoa; phylum Arthropoda; class Insecta; order Lepidoptera; family Noctuidae; genus Eugnorisma; species Eugnorisma glareosa. Next base: position 1,818,581 of record OX387970.1, read on the forward strand.
GTAGTTAATCGTGTAAAAGATGGCCATGAATTTTATGGTGCCGAGTATGCACCATGAGCATGTAGTCCAATTTAGTTGATCAATTTCAAACTTTAAATGCATTATTTACATTTTTGAGCATACGTATTTTCCAAATATTGATATTAGCATTGTATTATTAATTTCCTTCAAAATTCTTCGTATTATGTATTTGCCAAAATAAGAAATAAACGACGAATTAAGTATTTCATCAATAAAACGTTACTCATTAAAATTTTGTTGCGTGTGCAATAGAAAAAAAAGATTTTTAAAACTGATCTTTACTCGCTTGATTTTTGTGTTGGCAATATTTTTTTATTTTCAAATTTCAGCATGCCGTCCTGAAAAGTACACTAGATGCATATGCAGTAGGCATCTCGCAAAATCAGTCATATTTACAGTTTCACCTGAACACCTCAGGCGGGGTCGGTAATCCAACGCTAGACGTTCAGTTTACATCAGCTACAAGTGTTGCTGCTCCATCCATCACACGAGCCCCTGAATAACAGCTGGGAATACACCTGACTGAGGAAACACAGGTATTATAGGCAATACCTGACTGTAAGAACGGCACGCCGAGTTAAAAAAGAAATGTAGTCTTTGACACGCTTTTGTTGGAAGAAGATTATTTTTACCCGAGGCAAAAAATCAGATCCATCTCGTTTTTCCAGTGGAATTTCACAAAAAAACTTAAACGTTTGTCAACAGAATATCATTCAAAAGCCAAAACATCCATGCAACACTGCATTTGACAGTCTCTTTAAATGCGTTATTTAAAGCTTAAGTACAACAATACCATAAAAATATGCAAGCATGAAACACGAGCACACAATAGTTATGACAACAAATCAAAAAGTTCTCATTCTATAATGCAAACATGAGTATAGACAGGTGTAATTTTTTTATTAATGTGCATGATCACGTACAAAAGAAAAAATATCCTACGATTATGGTAGTTCAACTGGTGTACAAGCTACTCACAAGTCGAAAAATGGGAACGTCTCGTAATCTTTCAGCGGTTCAAGCGATGATCTTCAACTCGCTACTCAGCGCAACATTCTCCGCATTTCTTTCCCGTGAAGGATAGAAGACGTTAGCGGAATGAGTTTCTCTAATTTCTCAACAACAAACCTCCTGTGTATCCTTTGCTGATCTCGGCACAATATTTCAGCGCTCACACCTAACATTTGTTACTGTGGCCGCCGTCTGACGCGCGTTCTGTTACCGGCGTTGTGTTAACCTCCCTGTACTTATGTGCGCCTGGTATTTTGAAACTACGTTTGTATGGTGAGTTTTGGGTTTTTTGATTGATATAAATAACAATGCAAAACTACGAATTTAAATACAACTAACAAAGTTATTTAGAAATTCAAAATATTGAATGATTTCATGAGGAAACATAATTATTCACTTAAAGTGTGTATGACTGGCAAATCCTAATGATAAATCATTCTACTGTTTATAAGAATCACTTTAACGTGTCAATAACTTCTTAAAAAGCTGAGAATGTTTCTTTTCCGACTAACTCAAGATAAAAATATAGTAACAAACTCAAAGGTCAAGGTTTCATCTTGAGACATTTCGTATAGCAGAGAACTACCGTATTGAAAATAAAGTACTAGTACTGAAACAAACATGAAACGAGTGGGTTTTCAGTCAATAAAGTATCTTTTAGTTAATCAAATTGAATTATTGTGTACCGACGGCCCACGATATTTAGTGAATAATATTATTTATGTTGGCTTTTATTTTTATCTATCATATTGATTGAAAACGTGACTGGGCACTCCTAGAACATGACTGTCTTAGAATCTTCAGTGGATTTTTTAGTTCTTAATTACAATATGTGATAGAGAGGTGAAAAAAGCTGATAATTATACAAGTATTTGTTCACTGTTGAGAATCATGAGTTCTCAAGGCAAACATTTTAATAGGAATATCATGTCTTCATAATCAATGTGCGAGGAGCTCGTAGCTAAATAATAATGGCCTCTCGGGGCGATCTTCAGGCTAAGCCGCGAATGCCTAGGTCGGTCCGTGGGTGGGTGACCAGAAACTCGTTAAGCCGTTGGTTCCGGCTGTCATTTGTAGATCTGTGACAGTTGTTACAGGTAGTCAGTGACCCGGAAGTCTGCCAACCAGTCTTACCAACCTTTTGGTAATCTTATTACCCAATACTAACTATGTTGTGGAGGTCAGGTAGGCAGTCGGTCCAAGTAAAATACTGGTATTCAGCTGCATCCGGTTAGACTGGCAGCCGACCCCAAGATAGTTTGGAAAAGGCTAGGCAGATGATGATCATGTCGTCATACTACAGTCACTTCATAATCTGCGACTGCTTAGAGACATATAAGATATGGTTCTGGGTCACTACCATACTGACTTGACAGCAGTACAGTAGAAATCCGTCATGTAAAATTCTACTCATTGCCAGTCATGGGCAGTGGACTGGAACCGTGGACTGGCGCAGATATCTCATTAACCCAGCAGTACAACTGACTGCTCCAGAAGTTGAAAGTGTCTGCTTAGTACTTGACATTGCCTGTTCGACCGGTTCGTATGTATGGTTCTGTTCAAACTTTATGACGGCTCGGAACATCTAACGAAAAGCTGCGCAGAACACAATTTGAGGTATCAGTGGGACGCAGAGGACGCATCGTCCTCTGTATAATGCGCAGACCGTCACTTGCAGCTAACTTCCGAGCCGCCATAAAGTTTGAACAGAACTATACTCGTTATTCAATGAGATACCGCTCAAAGTTTTCAAGACTCCGTTCATGGATGCGAAGCGACTTGGCGTAAGGCGACATTAATGACTTCAATTGTTTTTTTTTGCGTGAGTACCGTTGCTCCATAAGTCTCATTGCAAGGACTCATGGCATGCTCTCTCATTTCTCATTTGTTTTCTACGCAGACACTGTGTGTCACTGACGCAACAAGCTTGTCGCTTGATCGTGTTGCTTGTGGCCAACAGGTGTGACATAAGAAAATCAGGACGCCTCACTGGCTGTAATGATGGCTATAACTAATAGCATTTGAATAGGTTCACCTTGATCCTTACACGTGCCATGATAAAATCAATATAATAGATTGACGTACCTTTGTCGTCAGATCCTTGACAAAAGGACTGCTATGCATAAGACACGTGTCCTGCCGCCAGCGGTTAGCGAGAAGCGAGTAGTGACAGCGATTAGAAATCGGCCAAGTGTGACTTGCCTTAAACCGACCCCGGTACAGATGCTGTACCCACTGGCAGGTATAGCGCCACCAGAAGTTCGCAGAACAGTGGCCAGCTCTAGCGAAAGAACCTCTGACACACATGAAGAGGTTTCTGACACACGACACCTTTTATATCTAAATACCCTCGTGTCGCAAAGACTGAAAGCAGCCACGGAGTCTGGATTTGTGTCTGGTTTTGATCGCAATAAGCTCGCCCTCTATTACATGGGACTTAAACATAACCGGCGAAATGTGTGTGTACTATTAGGTACACCTCTGCCTAACCCTTCGGGATTATAGTCGTGATGTTATGTTATGTTCTACAATCTTTGTTTTTGTTGCTTGAACGAGATAAAATGGTCGATAGCAAGTCGCTTCCTCGTCAACGGTGGGACCAGTGCCCTACCTACTAAAGGTTACTTGTCTACTTGCTTACTTGTCTGATTGTGTATTATTTGACTAAATGCCATTATGTTTGAGTATATCTGTTACTAAGCGTACGGCAGAGAAGAAAAAAAAACTGAATTTGTACGAAATTATGTTCCCAGCTCCAATTAACCGGAATGTTTATATTTTTCATGACGAAAAAAAAAACTGCAAAATCTACCTAATAGAAACCTTTATTCCATCAATCATTCACTATTAATTCACTCACGGAATACCGCACAGCATATACCTAGTACTAGCTCTTCCAACCCAACTCCGCTAACATGTTTTTTTTTTTTCAACACAATTTCCATAGACAATTTCTTAGATGTATACCAATAGCGCCCTCTTCATAATGTCATGTGCCAAAAGAATCATGCAGTACAGTAAATGTATGGGTCATAAACTAGTTTACTAAACACAAAGTAATATTATCCAAGAAAATGTGTGACCGGTTAGCCTTGATCCCGGCAGAGGTCAATGTATGGGGTAAATAATGTATATATTAGGTTATGTATTAGGCAACAATAAACAGAGTATATCCAGGGCCGCGACGTGATCCGCGGAGTCCTACAGGCCCAAGGGATCACGCACGTACTGGATAGACGGGCCGCTAAAATGACACTAGGAGACGAATAGGCATGGCTATGAGCTGAAGTTTAAAATATGATTCATGTGTTTTAGTGCTTATGAGCAGTGTTTGTTTTAATAATTATGACTGTGTTAATAGGACCTTTAGCACAGTTTTTGTGTGCATCGGGTGTGAAGGGTTTAGTGTGCAAAGAAGTAGATTGATAAATAATATTTAAACAGACCTACTCGTTACGTCTGTGTAAATAGAAATAGAAACTTGCCACAGGGATTCGTTATGTACAGATCTAACTTTTTATTTACCTAGCTAGGTACTATAATTGTTACACTTTTAGTTTTAATATTGTTGCCTAAATTGGAAGTCCATACTTTTAGTAACAGACAAATTTTGTGAAATAATTGATTCTATTATAAATATAATTTACTATTATGTATTATACTTACTAAAGAACATTAATATTTTCATATTAGTATACTTTACAGCTTATTCGCCATACGATTTCATAATAAATAGTTATCATTGACCACCAATTTTCTCCAACTTAAGACGTCACTATGCAACATTTTAGTCAAAGCGAAACTCCAGTAAATTCGCTTATAGCGTCACTAACAGCAAAACAACTCGGGGGACCTACGTGACATGAACAAATAAAAACTACTTGTTCAACTCTGATATCAGGAAATTGTTTTAAGCAACGTTCAAGAGGAGATTTCGTAGGTGGACTGTCCCAGAACTCCCCGATGTAGGTAACTTTCAACCCCCTGTTTTCTTGAACGGAAAATAAAATAAAGAGTTTGATGTTGACTCTCTGTTTGTTGTTTGTTTAAGTTGGTCTTTGGCGGGTTCGTTAAGTCTCGGCTCAATAGGTAGTTTGTGAGTTATGTGTGTTTGTGTCGTCGGGACAATCACGGTCTTTTATTTAACCGGAGGGTGTTTGGTAGCAACTATGACATTTGTTTAAGATTTTATTTTAGCGGTGTTTTTTTGAGGATTTTATTTTTTAATCAAAGTTTGTTTTAAAAGAAGCACCTCTCGTACTGAATTATAATGTCATCTATTTGCTGAAAACACTTTTATAAGTAGTGCACTCAAATCATAGTTAGGTGCTGAAGCCGAATATTGTCAAATCCTATACGCAGTGGCGGTGATCGGTGACACAAAATAGTATACTAACTACAGTTAGTCAAACATTTTATAAGATTTGAACGTGAAATTTTCTATCTACTTTGCTGTTCTAACGTTGGTTTAATGGCCGCAACCGCTACTACTGAGCATGAAGCTCTGGGTTCGAATTCCAGGTCGGGTAAAGGGTTATTAGGCTCTTATTTCATGGGACTCAAATATTACTGACGAAATGTGGCCGTACATTAGGTATGTCTACACCTGTGCCTAACCCTTTACTCATTACAAGCGTGATGTTATAGAATTTCTAACTTTAAAAGACATTAGATACTTTGAAACACAGTAAAATTTCTTCTTTCTCCATTATCCCAACCAGCACCCGATGTTTACAAACACGAACGCATAGGTACTTGTACATGTACAATACCAGCCTGTTCTCATGCATACGAACCACATTGGAGAATCCAATTTCCTCAGAACGTGAACATTTTCCTTCGCAATGAAGCATCGATATTGTAAAGACGTGTTGGATATCATTTCTAATGTTGTTATGTTTATCAGTTCATCAAAATGCTTGTTCGTGAATGGAAAGGAAAATCGTGAGTAAGAAAATTAATATCGAGGAGATTTTAAGGTAGGTTGGGGATTCAAACATGCTATTTTGTTAATGTGAAGTTGTCAGTGGTGTACCCTATTGTATACCCACATTTCGCTAGTGACGTTGAAATCCCATGTCATAGGTAACCGGGCACAATTCTATACTCCATTTCTGCCACTGAAAATTTCCTGATGGAAAAGTCCAATAACATTTGGCGTTGCATTGCACTTGGCAGGCCAGGTTTCTGACCTGGGAAACGAACCCAGGACCACACACTCAGCAGCCTCGCTTGCGACCACTAGACCTACGGATGAAATTCAGTTACGAACTTGCGTAAATAGCATAATCATTTTGCCTATATGTGCTCTATTTATGACTACTTTATGAAATTAAATTGTATGCTGTAAAATGGTATTTTTGTGTAACTGTCAGACAGCTTGCAACAATTGGCTGATGTTTTTCTAATAATGGTTTTCTAATAAACTTATTAGTTTAAAACTGAACTGATTTCTCAAACATTGCATATAATAACAAGTTTAAAATCATTTGACAAAACAAATTGACAAGTATTTGAAGCACGTTTTATTTTTCGACATCAAGTGTTTATTTTAATTTTTAAAACGTAGTTACATTTTGTGAAAAAAAAAAGTTAAGGTAATTTTTTTTAACAAGACTGACTTGATACTTTTTTGTTTATAGTGAGTATTTGTAAAACGTTTTGTAGTTTTGTTAAATATTCATTTGTTTAGACTTTCATATTCAGAAGATTTTTTGAAACACTGTTTTGTCAAGAGAAATAAAATAATAAATGAATAAAAATGTATGTAATAAATGTCGAATATTTTAGCTATGTACCACATTTTTTTTAAAACACTTTTTGGGAAAAAGGGTTGTTTTTTTTTTAAGAAACTAATTATCTTCAAAGCTTTGTTAAGTACCTTTTGTCCATTTCAAATTGTTAGCTAAAGACAACGAGGCAGGTAAACGGACAGGACTAATTTAAATTAATTAATATTACATTGTTAACAATTATAATGCTGAAACTCAAAATTAAGCTCTACCTTTATTTTTAATTGTAATTAGATTTTTAGAGTTGGGTCATTTAAAGGACCCTAAATATGGGTGTAATTTAAATTATCCTTGCTTTGTAAAATATAATGCAAAACTTGATGTTTTCAAGCGACTTATCTACCTGTAATTTAGTTGATTCGACTTTTTTTTCGACAATTCAAAAGTGCCTGTAACTGGCCTACTTGAAATAAATGCTTTGATTTTGATTTTTGATGATTCGTATGTTATGAGTATCACGTTACTATGGTGTTGTATTTTTACCATCACAATATTCTCCTCTATTGAGTTTATTTTTAAAACGTAGGCCCATTATTGATTATTAAAATACTATTATGTAGGTACCTTTACCTAACCCTTTGGCCTAGCCCATGTTATGTATGACAAAACAAGACCAGGCTGATACTAGTTTCGTTATAAACATCATCATCTGCCTAGCCTTTACCCAACTATGTTAGGGTCGGTTTCCAGTCTAACCAGTGCAGCTGAGTACCAGTCTTTTACATGGACCGACTACCTACCTAACCTCCACAACCTAGTTATTATTGGGTAATAAGATACCCTTTGGTAAGACTGGTTGGCAGACTTTCGGGCGACTGACTACCTGTAACGACAGTCAAACATCTACAAATGACAGCCGGGAATAGTCCCGGCTGTCATTTCGCACGTTAAACCGATAGCGGTTTAACGTGCTTCTGGTTACCCACCCACGGACCAACCTGAACGGCTATGTAGCCATGAGTTCCTCAGACATGATATTTCTATTAAAAGGGGTTTGCCTTGAGGACGCATGATTCTCATCAGTGAACATATAATTGCATATCATTTTCTTGCAGTTATTCACCTACCTGCAGGAAAACTTTAAAATCACATATTGTATTAAGAACTAAAAAATCCACTGAAGATTCAAAAACAGTCATGTTTTATGAGTGCCGAGTCACGTTTTCAATCAATATGTGATAGATAAAAATAAAAGCCAACATAAATAATATTATTCACTGAACATCGTGGGCCGTCGGTACACATTAATTCAATTTGATTAACTAAAAGATACTTTATTGACTGAACCTGACACTGACTGAGCGACTGTCTATCTGACCTCCACACCTCAGCTAGCACTGGGTCATACGATACCCCTTGTTAAGACTGGTTGTCAGACTTTCGCGCCACTGACTAGCTGACTGTCAAAGATCTACAAATGACAGCCGGGACCAACGGCTTAACGTACTTTCCGAGGCACGGAGGAAACTCGGTATGTAATGTGTGGTCACCCATCCACGGACAAGCCTAGGCAAGCAAGGCTAAACCTCGATCGACCCGAGCGGCTGTTTTAATTTAGCGACGAGCTCGTCTAAATTTGATATAAACAAACCAGAATTATTTTCAAGAGAACAATAAAATACGCAAACAGACATTAACAACTTAACATGAAGAATGTGGACAAAGATTCCAAAAGAAAGTTAACTAAACAAAAAAGATAAGAGGCAGTTCATGTCGTTGTAAGTACAACATTTATACATGAGCCATCCAGGCGGAATGTTCGATGAATATAATATCTTAGTTCGTTTTATTTATTTTTGTCATATTCCTATTGTGTTCGCAACGTAGAAACTTGTCAGATATTGTATTTTTTTTCTTACAGTTGGCATGCTTACAAAAGGTAACAGTGACTTATGAGTGTTGTCGTCAAATGAGTAAATTTATAGGGTGTAACAAGACCTTTAACGAAGCCGAAAGGCATTTGTTCTACCCGTCATTGCGATTTTTTTTTTGTTCTAGACCTTACCTGGGAACCTTTTAGTTTCGGAGATATTGGGGGTCAAAGTTCCAACTCTTTCATAAGTTTTTTTTTAAACATGTTTTTAATGTAAGAATTTTACTTTAAACCCCTCCACAACCCCCATACTATTCAATCCATCCATCATCACAATGTTTTGAGTGTGTTACATTGAGTCCTACACTAAAACGTGATTTTTAACCCAAAAAAAAAGTCGTTTCCCTGCATTTTTTTTTACGTAAAGTTACTTAGTTTGATATACATAATGCTTGGTTGACAGCTTCATGAAGGGTTTGTTCACACCCTATATTTTTAAAAGGAAGAGAAGACTGAGATTTTAGACAAGTGCAATCGCGTTTCAAACCGTTTCGTGTTTTTGGAAAGCTGTCCTAGTTTTACAGCAGCTTATGCCATCATCATTCTCCTGCCCTTATCCCAGTCTATTTGTGGTCGGCGCAGCATGTTGTCTTCTTCCATACTTCTCTATTACTCGTCATCTCGTCAGGTACCTCTTTTCTAGCCATATCATCCTTCTCATAGTCCGTCCATCGTTTCTTTGGTCTTTCTCTAGTCTTATAGCCATCAATATGTAAAGCCAAGTCAGACGCCCATGGGTGGCTTAAAAATTCTGACATCAGGTTAGGCACTAACCACACGATAAAGAAGAATAGTAAATTCATTCTCAAAACTTTCCTCACGACATTTTCCTAATTCCTCCGCATCCTATGTCCATACAACGACAACCGATTACCCCACAACTTTTCAGTCACCGGCGCCACTTTCAGGCATCCTCTGATGTACTAATTTCTTCCATTATCATTCATGTAACACCACATATACCCCGTAGCATTCTCATCTCAGCTAGATGCAAATGCCTTTCATTCATCCCTTTAATCTCTACGGTAGCTTATGCCAATCTAGTACAGTTAAGACTTTATCTCCATCGATATCACTGAAAGAATTTCAGTAATAAATTTTCAGGGTCAGGGCTTTTTAAAATAGGCCCAATTAAACCTTTTTTGAATATCCAAAGTGGAGATTTTACGGAAAGAGTTTCCTTATTGAGCTATCCCAATTAATTTTCAATCAATCAATTAAATTTGTCTATCAAAGTCCGTTATTATGGAATGCAGCTAAATCTAATGGATTTTATTATTTTCCAGTGAATTAACGTATAAAAATACATATTCCATTAACTTAGCATACCGCAGTCCGTTGCTAGACATACGCCTCTACCACGTAGTGCCATACTACCCTGTCCTTCACCTTCTGCTTCCAGTCTGAACCAGCCACCTTTTCTAAGGACGTCGGGCTACTAGCTCCCTACACAAGTAAAACATATTGATGTAAAACTATCAGCAGGGCTATTGCGTATCTCTGTTGACAGTTCATAGTGCTCATCACTTGGCGAGTTTTGATATATAATGACCGTTCCTGTTGGTTCCAACTGACGCTGCCCGTGCAGAACTGTCATTGTACATCAGAAATCGTAACTATGAACTGTCAACAGAGATACGCAATAGCCCTGCTGGTAGTTTTGAAAATCCATTAATCATTAGCGACCAGACATAAAAAGTAAATGATTGCAATTTATAATTATTTAAAAGCTGACAATCTTATCAATGTGATTTCACCCTCTCGACTCACGTACATTGCATGCGCCACTGTGTAGTTGCGACTAGTAGGTTAACTAGTCCATGAACATGTGTCCACCTTTGTAGTTTGATATACTAACTCAATTTAGAGCACTGCTTAAATGACCAGAAGGGTACTCCTAAATGTAATGTGTAATTATGATTGCGAGTTTGTCTTTTTAACTCTTGAAGTCATCATTATCATTCTCTTGCCCATATCCCAATTCATTTGGGGTCGGCGAAGCATATTGTCTTCTTCTTTCATAATTCTTTACTACTCGTCATCTCATCAGACAGCTCCTTTCTTGCCATATCATCCTTAACGCAGTCCATCCATCGTTTATTTGGTCTTCCTCTACTCTTGTACCATCCACATTCATACTCAAAACTTTCTCTCAACTCATTCCTCAGCATCACTTGCTCATACCACGACAAGATTTTGAAATATAACAGTGTGCTTTTGCTTAGGCATTAGAATTAGGTGTATAATGTGAGTGAACACGGGCAAGAATAGTATACATCGTACAGTCAACCTACCGTCGATGCCGATGGAAGTTTTATTGTTAGTACCTGCGATTACTGCGACGCAAAATTTCGCACAACAAACAAATAACACGAGAGAATGAGAGACGTACTATAAAACTACTTAAAAATATCAGATTTTTTGACATGTAGTTTCGACTTGACCTACTGTAATCACCCCCCACACACCGACTACCGTAGTGACGTAGCAGAGTAAGCGTAGATAAGTTAAATTGAAAAAGCGATCATCTTCGCTCGCTGCCTCCCTGGTACACTGTGGGGAATATTATAAATTGTGAACAATGAAAATATAGCAGTCGAGGAAAAAAAGGACAACTATGTCCCGTGGGTTGTGAGCTGAGAAGGAAGGCTTAATTTATTTTATGTCATGAGAGCATCCGTACTGAGGAGTTATTTTTTTTAATCTTCTTGCCTGATAATTTTAATTTTTAGCAAATAACCTGATTTTGTGGTGATAGATCGCCGAGAGCGCCGTGCAATGATTGTTGACATCACTGTCCCTCATGACGAGAATCTCGTGAATGCTGATAAAAATCAAGTATCTTGATTTAGTACACGAGGTTGTTGACATGTGGGACGGGGACTCTGCAATCATTGTACCGATAGATTAGTGTAGACCGATAGGTTAATGGACTAATAGCAAAGAGCCTCGACCAACACCTTAGGAGGCTCTCATTGCGCGGCTGGGTCAAGGGCTTGATTCAGAAAGCAGTACTCCTGGACACGGCACGCATAGTGATGCAGTTCCTTTCTCTGGACCCCTGACCACCGGCAGCCTGGACCTTGTTCCTGATGCCGATGGGCCTTCTATTTTTATATTTTTAAATGTTTTTTTTTTTTAATAGGTTTAAAAAAATATATAAAATAAGAAAAATCATGATTATAGGATTTTTGACGATTATTATTAGTGATTTCAGTATACTGACTGACTATAATATAGTTACTGCCTCTTTGGTCTAGTGGTCGCAAGCACAACTGCTGAGCATGAGGTTCTGGGTTCGATTTCCGGGTGGGCAAAGTGTCATTGGGTTTTTCCATCAGGAATTTCTCAGTAGCAGCCACAAAGTCTGGATTTCCGCCCGGTTGATGGCGATAGGCTCGCCCACATGTCGGTGTATTATTAGGTACACCTCTGCTTAACTCCCTTCGGGGATTACAAGCGTGAGATTATATTATGTTTTGATTTCAGTATGTACTTAGTGATAGGTGCTCAGATGCTCCATAAATCTTGCCCATTAATGGAAATAATTTAAGTTCGTCATTTGGGACTTTAGTTTTAACCGCAATTTTATCGCAAATAGGCGGCTTAAAGTTATATTATGTGTATGAATAACATGTTTGATTTATTATTCATAAAATAAATTACTTTCATGCACACATCATTTCGATCCGTGCCATCTCCTCCAAACTTCAATATGACTAATCTCATGCTCAAACATCCATAAAAACATACTGAAACTCGAAAAAAATATAACTCCTCACACATTAATCTTGTACGTGCTAAATAGTCATTCATAAAAGGCGCATTACGTCACTGTAAGGGCAAGTTCACACCTAGTCGGGTCACGTCGCGTTATCAAAGTAATTTACACGGCGCACGGCAACTCCATCTAACTTGCGGAAAGTTGGTTGATTAGGTGCGTGAGGCGAGACTCGATGCGGTAATTATTTCTTTGCTTATGTATCGGTAGATTGTGGCGATTGTTTGGTTCGTCTTTTATGATGAAGTGGGTTGGTGAAGGGTTTTTATTTGAAGATGGTTTATTATAGCTGTTATGGTTTTCTTTAGCGAAGTGTTTTTTTCTGTAATTTCAGTGAAATACTGGTATTCAGCTGTCATTAGACTGGAATCCGATCCCAACACAGTTCGTGTAATCACGCGAAGTCGCGTGAAGGCGCTTTGATGTCATCACGCGACGTCATACATATAAAATAGCGGCCGCAGCGTATTGGGTTCTGGTATTTGGTTTATGCCACTAGGGAAGACATTCCACCAATTTTATTTTGGCTATCTAGGTAAGTTCAGCATTTTGAGTTGGCAATGAACGTGTTGATACGTATTTTTTCTTCTTGGGCTATGTTGATGACATGACGATCTCTTAATAACTTCTAGTTACAATGTAAATATTAATTAATAACAAGAATTTGTGTGGTATACTACAACTAAAAAGGGTAAAATAAAAAACTTTCTGGGAAAAACCGACTTCCAAAAGAACACTAAAAAAGTCTAAAATAACTTGACTTTCGGAAGTCGGTGGCATAAAAGTCAATGAAACAAGCAAAGACACCGACTTCCGAAAGTCAAGTTATTGTAGACTTTTTTTCTTGTGTTTTTTTTTGGAAGTCGGTTTTTTTTTCGCAGATAGTTTTTCATTAATATTCAGCATTTGTTTCTTGTTCAACATAGTTGAGACATGGCTAGGCAGTTGGTGATTTTCGTAATTATAAAATAGCAATAACAGCTAGCTTGCTTTCTACATAATTTTCATTACAACTGACTAACTGGGTTACATTTTTAGGAAGAAAGCGAGCTATTATTTATATACTTACGCGTTCCTTCGTTCCTTCGATGCTCACAGAATGCACTCAAATCACGCTGAACTACCATATCAAAATCAAACCCCGGAACCCAAAACCCGGAATCGAAACCCACCTCGATAACGTTTCAAAGATCTTTAAAAATACTCATTTAATTCCTGGCTGCCAACCAAATCTCTGAGCAAAAATAGTAAGAGGAAACGCATTTTTCGGTACAACAGATCAGTGTAGGTACCATTGTTGTGTTTGAACTTTATGGTTCCACTGCTAGCATCACTATTTGTAGAAAAACTTAGGCTTGGCTAAGTTTTTCTCTTGGCCCTTGGTCACGAGTTACACGCGTCTTACGGCAGTGACTGAAAATAAATAAAAAAAGTTGTTTAATGCGTGGCATGAACCACCGGCCCTTCACCATTAGTGTCGCGTGACAATCGCACGTCATCAAATGTACTAGCTGTCAGAGCTTAGGCTACGACGGCTTCAGAGCAACGAGCGCTGTCTAAAAATCGCCTTTGCCACTGACGTCTCGTAGAATGGCATGAAGTCGCGTCAGGTGCTGCGGCTTGAGAAGCGACACCGCTTCTCAAGTCGTAGCACCTGAGGACGTGACCCCACCTTAGAGAAGCTAGTTGGTTCCTTTGGGAATACTGCACTGTTTTGTTATTGATTAAAACAAAAGACGATGTTCCTGAAAGAACTACAAGAATGTTTGGAAGAGCTAAGCGAAGACGGAAACGTGGGGTTTGGCACTGGCTAGGAATAATCACGGTTGGCTTGTGAGGAATAAGAAATAAACCACAGAGCAGGGCTGTATATCATGATTATATGTCGTGTTCTGTTCTGTCCTGTCCTGTGGGTTACTCAGTTTATACAAGTTTGGTTGTTTAGTTGCGTTTTGTATTGGACATGAGAATGTCAGAATCAGTATCCTTTTTTTTTTGTTAAACATCGTATCAACATTAAGGATCTTATAAGCCAGTTAAAATCACAAATATAAAATGTCAATTGAATGAAAAAATTACAAATATAAAATGTTAATGAAAAAAAAAATCCAATACAGAATGTCAATAAAAAAGTACAAATACACAAAATGACAATAAACATAAAAAAAAAATAAAAAAAATGTAAACCGTTGATCGTGTGACCGTTGTGAAACCGTTTTTTTTAAGGCTGATTAGTTGTCAACAGTGCTACATTTAATTTTGATTACTACAGCTTTTATTTTTTCTACCGTCCTTATATTGCTTTTTAATTAAAAGGTACAATGACAAATAACCAACTCTAAATATAGTCTAAATACTATTAGTATCTTTGTTTTTCTTGACTTCAGGATAAATAAGCAGCGACGCATTCCATTCCCATTTCATTTTTCTCTGAAGTTCAAGATAATTATTCCTGTTATTATAACTATAAGCCAGCTGCAAGAAAAATGATTCGAAACTTGTACTACGAACAGGTATCAAGTTCCAAAGAATAATTTTAAAATTAAACTTGTTCAAAAGGAGAGGTAACGCAAGAAATGTAAATTAAAGTAGGTTCAGAAGAAAAACAACATCGTTATGCATTAATGGAAGTGTTCCGGGTTTAGGTCGGGAACACACCGAAAAGGTTGGGCTATAAGATATTTAAGCTATGTTCAAGGTAACGTCTTGAATGTGAGGGCAGCTATGAATATTTTTTGAGAATAGGATGGCCCAATTTACCCGCAACATCATTTCCTCGCAAAATGAGGCAACGGCGTCCCATGCGCTGTCGCCCCCTACCATGGACTGAACCAGGACTGGAAGCGAGGAGTTAACCGCAGCATCGACCGCCGCGACAAATCACGGCGCTGCATTGCCCAGGCTGGGCACTCCTCTAGAGTGTGCTGCGCCGTGTCGTCGGGTCAAACTCCGCATTGGTAACAAACGGGCGTCGGTTCCCGGCCTATACGGCACAGGTACTTTCCGAATCATCCATATCCGGAGAGCACCTGTGTCAGCCGGAAAGTGAGGGCGCCATGCCGTCTCTCTAGCTACTCCTTCGTCACGGGTCTTACCGCCGCTATAATGACATGCCCTTACCTTCCGCAACTCTTGTGCATTATTCACGGCCTTGGGCGATACGACTTGAGTCACCTGTTACCGTGCAAGTCGTTGTCTCGCGGCATGCTCTATCTAAACAACTTATATTATTTGTTTTGTCTGTTGACGCTTTCGCAAGACACGTCGTGTCAGCTCGTGACCACGTCATGACATAGCATGCCAACGCTTCGCTCGCAATACGCTCCTATATCATCTAGCACACATAAGGAACGTCACAAGTTCAGACATTAAGATAAGACAAATTGTTCGCCTCTTATTACAAATGGTTTTTTAATGCGCGAGATATGTTTGCAATCACTTACTTACAGTGGTGCAATTGTAATTTTAATTTTACAATGTTCAATAAAATGGTTTATAATGATTAAGTAAATGATGCCTAATGGCATCATAAAACAAAACTTGCCTTGGCTAACCTGAAAGTCTTTAAACAGACTCCGGATCCAGATTTTCTGAAACAATGAACTGATGCCAGACTCGTAGCCATAGCTCTCAGATCTGAGTTTCCTCTACATAGATTACCATCGAACCACTAAGAAAGATTATTAATACTTCGGTATAAGAACACTATCATTGCCAGAATATTTTCCACATCTGCCATTGCTAGTTTTTTTAATCTTCGCATTTTTTTTTTGGTATGGGTTTGTGTGGATCCGAATTATTTACCACTACTGACATTCTAACTGCCATAACAATGATAGAAAAGTCAAAATGTTTTGGATAATGTATTATCATCATCTGCCTCGCCTTTTCCCAAATATGTTGGGATCGGTTTCCAGTCTAACCGGATGCAGCTGAATACTAGTAGTTTACATGGAGCGACTGCCTATCTGACCTTCACAACCCAGTTAGTACTGGGTAATACGATACCCTTTAGTAAGACTGGTTGTCAGACTTTCGGCCCACTGACTACCCGAAACGACTGTCAAAGATCTACAAATGACAGACAGGACCAACGGCTTAAGGTGCTTTCCGAGGCACGGAGAAAACTCGGTATGTAATAGATGACCCATCCACGGACTGACCTAAGCAACCGCGGCTTAACCTTGAAGGTCGACCCGTGCGGTTGTTATTATCTTAAAATGTATGAAAAGTTTAAAATACGAAATGAGTTAGTCACTTGCGTAGCCCCTAGTAGTCATGGGAAATACCTTACTTTTTTGTAATATTTGATAAATAGCCGTAGAAAACATCTACGTCAGACCTATTCAGAAAACCTAGTCACCAAATACCCCATAACACAATCAACTGAGGTCATATCAATAAATCTAGCGAGCGACATACAATAATATCAAAAGGTGGAGCTGAATCAAGAATTATATGTAACGGAAGCAATGGGCAATGTTCCAAACTGGCGAATTTACTCATGGAGGAAATACCTCGGGCTATGTGAATGTACTTGTGTGGCTGTAAATGAGTATAAACTGTTAAAGTTAAAATTTTATAGGTATCACGGTTATAATGCAATAACTTTAATATCATAGTACCTACTTACGCTGCGAAGATCGGGTGGGAGCGAGACAAAAAAAAACACACACATTTCACTGTATTCATGTTTGTTTTGTTTAGCCTGCGCACATACTTTTATCTTTTAGTGTTTATTATATTTCCTATAGTTCTTTATATTATAATTCAAGTACTGTTTGTTTTATCTTATTTCATGTAATTCAATATTTATGCTGTCTTGGCTTCCGTACGTTTTTTTCACGGGTGACTACTGAAAACCAGCGCTGTGCTGTGGGCCCCCATAGCACAGCATCATGCTGAGTGGTAACCTGCTTGTCGCAGTCACGACGTGAAAGCTGTTAACTTTGTATTTTTTTTTGTACCTATATGTCCTGTGTATTTATAATATTTGTTATATATTGAATGATTATTGTTAATTTATTTCTTGTACGCACGTCATGTACCTGCGACAAATAAACATTTTTTCTTTCTTTCTTTCTTTACTTTACACCAGTTAACGCGAGCACGGTCCGTGCACGATAGAGTAACATATCTTAACATCACGCCTGTAATCCAAGATAGGTTAGGCAAAGATGTACCCATAGTAGGTCAGATAGGCAGTTGCTTGATCTAAAATAATGTATATTATTCAGCTGCACAGGTTAGACAGGAGGCCGTCCGCAACATAGTGGGGAAAAGGCGAGGCATATGATGAGTAGGTCACCCACATTTCACTAGTTGTTTTAAGGTCTCATATCTATAGTCATCAAAATGGCAGTACTTTTGCATCCAGGCTGCTAATAAGAAATTCATGACGGGAAGACCCAATTAAGACCTCTTGCTCAGCAGTAGCATTTGCCAAAACGATGCTTTATTTAGTTTATATTCGTATATAGCCTTATCAGAACGCCAGCGCTGTGACATTTTTTAATGTTATAGCACCATACCGAGATACCCCCTTTTGGCCTCGTACACACCAATTTAGATTAATGAATGTCTCCAAAAAAAAGGTATTTAGGTACCAACTTCTAGGTCTTCTTTATCGTATGGTTAGTGTCTAACCTGATGTCAGAGTTTTCAGGCCGCTCATGGGCCTCTGACTTGGCTTTACATGCCGTCAAGAAATATCTCTCAGTCATGCTGGTAACACTTACAGATATATATTTCTGCCAAACGAAACAGAAATTCAGAATAGCAAGCACGTCTTCGAAACAGATTAACTTATTACACAATAGCGCCTACAAGAAGCTGTGATCTAACAGGTCAACCGAAAGTTCAGGCTCCTCCACACTACATGTGACTTTGCCTAGACATGTCGTTACCAGTCTCGTCTGTATCGCCTTTCATTGAGTCGGTCTGCGTCGGAATAACAAGAGGAGACACTTTCTAAAGTTAATTACACAAACTAGTGCACAAAGGGGCTCAAATGAACGTACTTTTGGAGAGTCCTAACTAATGTTATATACAGTATATAATAACAATGAAAAAAATTATCAGCTATTCCTTAAATTTTGTCAAGTCATGCGAATACAAATGTAATCATCAAATAACCCCTCCCGCTCTGGGCTGAGCAGGAGGGAGTGTCAGACTTTTACTGACTAAAACCCATCCATGTTCCTTCCTTTGCCCTTTGTGTTCCAGGGCCGCGGTATCTCTTTCGAACAGTCCCGCAACCCTGGCAGGCATCGGTCCTTACGGACCCCTTCCTGTTTGCTGACTTTCTTTGAGGCGCGCGTGGAACACGAACGCGCCGTCGACACGGCCTGTCGTCATAAGACGGACGGACGGCGAGCTAGCCCATAGCTCACCGTCCACAGGCCCGCGCCTACGGTGGCCGGGGGCCACCACGTGTCCCCCGACGCCCGGTGCGTCTCCCGCGGCGGCTGAGACGTGAGGCTCTCTCCCTCTCACGTCCCGCCACCTCCTTCGCTAGCATGACTGCTTCGCAGAAGGAGGTGACGGCGGCCCATTCCCTCTCGCTCCGGACCATGGATTGAACCAGGGCCGGACGCGAGAGGTCGCCACCGCCGATTGCCGCTACGAGGACACGGCGGTGCTCCGCCCAAGCGGAGCAGACCTGCACAGTGTGCTCCACCGTGTCCTCCGGTCGATCCTCGCAGTGGTGACACCCGGGCGTTTCCTCCCGCCCGATTAGGTGCAGGAACCTCCCGAAACAACCATGTCCGGTGAGGACCTGCGTCAGGCGGAAGGTGAGGGCGCCGTGGCGCCTCTCTAGCCACTGCTCAAAGAGGGGACTTACCGCCACTATTGTGGCGTGCACTGAACGGGGTTGCGACAGTCGCTCTCTCCATGTATGCCATAGAGGCTGAAAGGATTTAGATGAAATGAATGTATTTGGCAAACGAATAGACTATGGGTTAAGACAAAGGGTACTCTTTATTACAGTAGTATATTCCTTTTGGATACAATTTTTACATACGGACAAAGCCGCAGGAAATATCTTGAGTTGAGATGAAAATAAAGTCTCATTTTTATCTCATTTCACGTCAAACTAAATAAAATATTGTGAAAAATGTAATTCTTTATTTTTAAAATTTAAAAATGATTTATCATTCCTAGATATCTTTTCAGTAAATAAAATATTTATCTCTGCGAAATTATCCCTTTTGATAAAATAATAACAGAATAGAACGATAATGAGCAATTTGTATCGTCGATAACTTAAAGGGGAGATAGTTTGTGCTTGGCAGTACAGTCACGTACTTAGGCCGGCCACCTCCTTTGTCGAATCACTGATTTTTGATCGCGACTGTACTCACACTAAGACAAGTTCTTGTTGATAGTTTATTTTCTAGTCTATATTGGGAGGCTGCAGTATTTTAGTCTTCGGAAAAGTTACTTCGATTGCTTTTTTAAATTGTTTATTAGTGTTTTTAAGGGTAGTAAGATGATGTTCCTTATAAACAACTTTTTCTGTATATCTAGGAGATCCAAGTATATATATGTATATGTAGTAGATAAAATTAGGGGCTCTTGAATTGAATCGACTTGCTAAAAAAGTATGTTGGCGAATTATAACTACTAATTTATGAACATTGTCTAATAAAAAATTATTATCAATACTCTAAATAGTTCCATTGACCATCGCTCCGTAGTTTTAACCAAACTCCGTAAAGTAAAAGCAGCTTGATATTATCTATTCACTAGTAACAATTAGTGTGTAGTTTGTTGTATTTTCTCATTTGATTTGAACTTAATCATCAACATTTTATGGTTTAAAATCGTTTGGGAAAATTTGACAGTTTGTGGTAGCTGGATGTGGCCGACTGTACATATTACGCATAAATATTAACTCACAAACAACGCATCATTAATCATCTCCATGACGCTTAAAATTTCACAATCCAATCGTTCTGAACTCCTGAACAATTTACGCTTACAACTCTTACCGGTGAGACTACCTACCCTATAAATATTTAGAAAAACAGAAACGAATTCGCGCCATTACTACAGTCCCAGTACTCGAACGCTCGAAAGTGATTAGGATTACTGCCAACAGTGTATCCTGCCAACTAACTGATATATGGAATGGAGCTAACTTCAAAAACTATTGCGATCCTTGCACTGAAATACGAGATAATTCCTGTTGCAATTAGGAACTTTGCCGATGTTAATTTTGCGATTTTGTTTGCTACGGTAAATGCTACGGGGCTACGGCTCGTAGCGCTTGAGCTACGAGCTTTAATCGGCTACGCCATTGCTACGCAGTTTGAAGTCAGTTTAAGGTTTATAATAAACATTTAATATTTAAGTATTGTGTTGCATTACTCAGAAAAAGTTTGAATATAAACTGCGACTACCCGTAAAAATCTAACTGACGGAGTTTGGTTTAAAAAAATGTAGATAATTTTTCACCCATTTACCGCATGCTTTCTCTTGCCAACTTCATTCGTAGTGAAATAAATATCTTTGGTTTGGTTGGTTCTTTAGCCTCAGTTGGGACTAAACCTAGAGTCTTAATTGTATATATATTTTTTTATGTTTAATTTTTCCTTCCCAAAACCTTTTCATTCATTTTGGAAAAGTTCACAATTTGTAACATTTGTTTAACTGTCTTTTTTTTTTAAAATAGTAAGTGTTTTACACAAGCATGCTAGATTCACATCTAGTAGATGTCAATCAGAAATATTGTTTTGTAACTTTCTTTATTGCATTTGTGATTGTACATCAGTTTTGTGAATTAAATTTAAAAAAAAACTCACAAATTTGGTTATTTGGTGGAGAATAGGTCTCACACTCGCTCACTAGCGATCCATTATGCTCCACCTCTTTTCCTGCCCTCTCAGCCTAAAAACATACAGCCGAAGTGACCTTTGCGCTGCCAGCGACGACGCGGTGGAGGTGGCGAGGTTTTGGACTGACCACAAGTAAAAATAGTCGTGGCAGCGCCATGACTCACATGACGAAGAAGTTATTTAACAAACTAAATGTCAATGTGTAATGCAATAACTAAATGTCAGTCAGTCAACAACTTACGATAATGTTTTAATACCTGTAGTTCAGTAATTTATGACGATACTAGAACTACAAATATCATTACCAAGTCTAACAATTTCGCTTTCAACTTATAAGTAAATGGATGTCAATTTTTCTTCGAATTAATCGTATGTTCAAACCTGTCCCAACGTTGTTCACTACTGACCCCCAAGAGGGCGAGTTTCGCGATCCATTAGTACAGAGTTTGTAAGAGCATTCCGACTGAAAGCATTAAAGAAAACGTCTGTAACCGGCCGCTGTTGAACACACAATTGTTTGTTTAAATGTTCGGTTGTCTTTAACCTTATTTGATTCTTGATGATATTAATTATGTGTAGTTGTGCTTCGTGTATTAATTGAAATTACTTTCTACTTTCAAATTTCGTATAGCATAAGCATAATCAGCTGATAATGTTCCCACTGCTGGTACTCAAGTCTCCACTCTATGAGAGGGATTGGGCTGTAGTACACCACGTGGGCCCAGTGCGGGTTGGCAGATGTCAAATGCCTTCGAAACTTTTGGTTCTATGAGATGCCAGTTTCCTCACAATGTTTTCCTTCCCGGTTTTGAGAGCAGTGGTGATGAAATAAGTTACATCAAGTCATGCGCCTGCCTGGGCGCTGTCTTATTGAGCCACCAGTTTGTGTGGAAGTAAATTTCGTACGCTGCAGCGATAAAATTTAAATGATAACCTGCCTAACGTTACTCACTGGCTTTTATTTGTTACACGACATAGGCTATGTGCACGATGGGATTTCCTATAGGTAAAAATTACGAACTTCTTCCAAACCAACTTGCATTTAACCCCTTTAGGGGGTGAATTTTTATAAAATCCTTCTTTAGTGCTCACCTTCGTTATAAAAATTTATCCGCAAAATTTCATGCTTCTAAGGCCCAGCGGTTAAGGCTTTGTGATGCCCATAAATAAAATAAATAAAATGTGTGTGCTATTTTCATGTAGGTTTTTGTTTCAGACAGGCTTTGGAAACTTCCTAACATATTCATGGATATATTATTATTACGGCTTTTATTGTATGTATCTAAAATCTGTATTTTCAAACACAATATTATTTGGAAAGAAATCGTTTTTCATAGTAAAAAAGATGGACAAGAATGCTGAAATAAAAACAGTGTAATAGCAAGATTTACTGCCTTCAAAGTAAATCAGGTAATGGCCGGTCGATGAAATTGAATCTCTAGTGTTTAATTTTATGGGCGAGCGATACCGTTCACAACTGGTACAGTCGCGAGAACCAATAAATAAAACTTTTTTATAACTAACTCTTTGGTCTCGTTGTCGTAAGGGCTACTGTTGAGCATGAGGTCTTGGGTTCGATTCCCAGGTCGGGCAAAGTGTTATTGGGTTTGTTCAGGAATTTCACAGGATTTCACGGATACTGGATTTGTGCCAGACTAATGGCAATAAACTCAAAGCATTTATTTCAATTAGACCATAACAGGCACTTTTGAATGTCAGAAAAACAAAGGCGAAGCTACAGTCACAGAAACAAGGCATAATAACCTGTGAAAGTACTTTATTTGCCCATTCCAAAGCGTAGATCTCTATGGAGAACAATGGGCACGAAATAGGCTTGCCGCTTAGAAGATGGAAAAACATAATTGGCGAAATGTGGTCGCACCTCTGCCTGACTCTTCGGGGATTACAGGAGTGACGTTTTAAGAGCGTGTCTCTCCTATTGGGCTGATTGTACTTTTATGTTGTTACGAACATGATATTTTGAGAACCCGTACCATTACAAGAACATTACGTATTGAGAAATAGGACTTATCTCATAGTTTGAATAACCTAAAGTAACTAACTTAATTAATAAAATTAAAAAATGGCGTCAAAAAACTCCTCCTCAACGCAGTTAACTGGTAATGTACCCAAGAGACTGGCGGCGTTGCCTCGTTGTATGGCAATACTAAGCCTTTGGCCAAGGTAAAAGCCAGCCCTTGAAATATTTATATATATATAAATATATCTCATAGTTAATGTCGATGTTCTACAAGAAAATCGCTATTGAATCTTACTAAGTACATATTAGTGCTCCTGACTGTACACTGCGTTGCCTGCTTGCACTCTACTTAATTACAATGTACTCAAGTTCGTCATTTTATTGCTTCTACGTTGTGTAGTGGAAATAGTTCACAGGTGAGGACTGCTGGATATTCATTTACTATTTTAAAATTATTCTACGCACACTACTTTTTAAAATTAATCTAGCACATATGGATAGTTGAATCTTGTTAAACGGTGAGGTGGTCCAGTGGTGGTGGCTCTGACTTACGAATAGCAAGTCGCGGGTTTGAACCCAGGCAGGCGCATTACTTTGTGGCGGTCATCGCTACTCCGGCAATTAATAACTTTAATTAGGATAAAACCGAAAATGTAAACACTCCACAATACAAGTAGTACATCTTATTTTCCCGTTACACAGAGCTGTCAAATTCGAATAAATGTCAGATCATAGACAACAACAGAAAACACAATCATTGTCTTTGGTTATAAATAAACTAACAGTTATTAACAGGAATATACACATTTATTTAGTTGCTATATTTACATCACACATAATATCTATTTACAGATTTAACAATACTAATAAATATTTACACTGAACAAAATATAAGCATACATTGTAATGTACTGGTGTGTACCTTTCCGAACGCAACTTCGGGTGCGTTCGGCAAAGCTCGGCCTCCGTCGGAACATATGACTAGCTAAAAATCAATTAGGCATGGTCATCGAGTTCAGTACTCGTTTTGGCCTCCTGACTTGTACACGCTACTTGTTACAACCAAATCTAGACTTGTGTTGTAGACCTAGATCTCGCTAATCGGCTCGATATAATCTCCGCAGCCTAGTGCCTGTATTAAGTAAACTGTCCTCCATCGTTTTAGACTATTTGTAGCATTAAGCCTACTAGAAGTGTAGAGAGATTTATAATATAGGAATTATATTCCGGACCGCCGTTTTATTCGTCGTTTCCTCCATACACTTCATTGGTGACCCCGACAAGGAGCACAGAAGCCACGTGGAGCTAAGATGTCTACCGGAGCAGAGCAGGGAGCACAGGCGGGCGCAGCAGAGGTCAAGCAGGACGTGTGCAGAGTCGGCGTGAAGTTGCCGCCATTCTGGCCTGAGGAGCCGACACTTTGGTTTGCCCAAGTAGAAGGTCAGTTTGCTATAACCGGCATTACCGCCGACACCACAAAATTTTACACGGTCGTGGGCCAGCTAGACCATCGCTACATGGTAGAGGCTCGGGACATAATCGAGAACCCACCTACACATGACAAATACGGTAAGCTGAAGGCTGAGCTCATACGTCGGCTATCCGACTCGCGTGAGAAAAGGGTTCAGCAAATCCTCACTCAAGAGGAGCTCGGCGACCGGAAGCCATCGCAGTTTTTGCGGCACCTGCAGACTTTGGCCGGACCACATGTACCAGACACATTCCTGGCCACGCTGTGGGCGAGCAGGTTGCCGACGAACATACAGACTGTAATTGCTTCACAGCCTAATCTCCCTCTTCAGTCTGTCGCAGATTTGGCCGACCGCGTGCACGAGATCGCGCCAACGCGGCCAGCGCTCGCGACACCTCCCGCAGTGGCGAGCACGAGCACCAGCAGTGACATCGCAGAGCTGAAACAGTGCATGACAGAGCTAAGTCTACAGGTAGCGGCTCTACAGAGGCAAGGTCAGGTACACCATCGCTCGCGCTCCACAGAAAGGTACCGGCGTGGTGGCAGAGAGCCGACCCCAGGCCGACGCCGCAGTCGCTCACGCTCCGACAGCACGTGGAACGATGCTCACTGCTGGTACCATAACAGTTTCGGTGACAGGGCCACGCGGTGCAGGTCGCCATGTACGTACGCGGGAAACGCCGCCGGCAGCCGGAAATAGCGGCAAATGGCTGCCCTAACAAACCACGCCGCCTATTCGTGACAGATCGAGACTCTAAAACCACGTTTTTAGTGGACACAGGGTCCGACCTGTGCGTGTACCCACGTGCAGCCCTACCACAGCGGCGCAGCAGAACGGCGTACCAGTTATACGCGGCAAACGGAACTGCCATCGACACATACGGTTGGGTGGAGCTCCATTTGAATTTAGGGCTTCGCCGCGTGTACACGTGGAAGTTCGTGGTTGCAGACGTCACCAAGGCAATCATAGGCGCCGACTTCTTGGCGCATTACAACATCCTGGTAGACCTCAAAAGTTACCGGCTAATCGATGGTCTGACCCAGCTGTCTTCGCCAGCGTCGTCTGCGGCCGGTTCTTCAACAGTGATCGCCTCAGTGAAGTCCGTAGGAGGCAACACGGAGTACCACGAGATACTTCGCCAGTACCCGGAAGTCACGCGGCCTGCGGGAACACAGAAACAGGTTAGTCACGGTACCGAGCATCACATCCGCACCACACCAGGTCCACCTATCACTGGACGACCTCGCCGTCTTGCCCCAGACAAACTGAAGGTGGCACAGAAGGAGTTCGAGGCCATGCTAGCTAACGGCACGGCACGGCCGTCAGAGAGTTCGTGGTCATCCCCTCTTCACCTCGCTCCTAAGAAGGATAACAGCTGGCGGCCATGCGGTGACTACAGGGCACTCAATGCCCGCACTATTCCGGATAGATACCCCATCCCACACATACAGGACTTCTCACATCAGCTGTCTGGCAGTAGAATATACAGCAAAATTGACCTCATAAAGGCATACAATCAAATACCTGTCCAGGCAGCTGACATTCACAAGACAGCGATCACCACACCATTCGGACTATTCGAATTTCCTTTTATGACCTTTGGCCTTAGGAATGCCGCACAAACGTTCCAGCGATTTATGGACGAGGTGCTTCGCGGACTACCGTTCTGTTACTGCTACTTGGATGACATTCTTCTGTTCTCAGAGACAGCAGCCCAGCACACCGAACACCTACATCAGCTCCTGAAGCGGCTATCCCAGTATGGAATAGTCATTAACTCGGCTAAGTGTGAGTTTGGACGTACCAGCATCACTTTCCTAGGACACGAAGTTACTGAGGAAGGTGTTCGCCCGCTGCCGGAGAAGGTGCAGGCAATCCAGGACTTTCCAGCTCCCAGGACCGTCAAGGAGATGCGTCGCTTCCTGGGTATGTTCAACTTTTACCGCCGCTTTGTCCCGGATGCCGCTCGCTTACAGTCGCCACTCAACGTTGTTCTTACAGGGCCTAAAACAAAGGGAACGCAGGCTATTACTCTATCGCAAGAAATGCTAGACGCTTTTAACTCTTGTAAGGGTGGCTTATCTAGGGCAGCTCTGCTGGCTCACCCAGAGCCCAACGCCGAGCTGGCGATATTTACAGACGCCTCTGACACCTCTATGGGCGCAGTGTTACAGCAGAAGGCAGGTGTCAAATGGAAACCACTAGCATTTTTCTCCAGGCGCCTGTCAGCGTCACAGAAGAAATATAGCCCGTACGACAGGGAGCTCTTAGCCATCTACGACGCAGTCAGGTACTTTCGGCACATGGTTGAAGGAAGGCACTTCACCATCTACACGGATCATAAGCCCCTCTCATATGTGTATGCACACAACCGTGACAATTGTTCACCGAGGCAATACCGGTACCTGGACTACATTGCTCAGTTCACTACAGATATCAGGTTTGTTGCAGGCAGGGACAATGTTGTGGCAGACACGCTGTCGCGTGTGGAGTCAGTGGCAGTACCGGCGTGTGATTACGCAGCCCTTGCACAATCCCAGCACAAGGACCACGAGCTGCAAGGACTCCTAAACAACAATACCACATCACTCCAGTTGCGTAAAGTGCACTTGGCAGGCACAGGCACTGAACTATATTGTGATGTCTCCACTGGTAACACCCGCCCTTATGTTACACAACCCTTCAGGAGGCAGGTGTTCCAAAAACTTCACCAGCTGAGCCACCCCGGCAGACAGGCCACAGTCAAGCTGATTTCCACACGTTTCGTTTGGCCTGGTCTGAAGAAGGACTGCAGGGTCTGGACCAGAGAGTGCGTAGAGTGCCAGAAGAACAAGATCTCCCGGCACACAACCAGTCCCACCTCCGCTTTCCCTGTCCCTTCCCAACGCTTCTCCCATGTCCACATGGACATAGTAGGGCCACTGACCGTCTCATCTAATTACAGATACATACTTACGGTGGTCGACCGCTTCACCCGTTGGCCCGAGGCATACCCCATCGAGGACATCAAAGCGGAGACATGCGCCCGCGCCTTCATCACTGGCTGGGTGTCCCGCTTCGGCTGCCCCCATCGCATCACCACAGACAGGGGCAAGCAGTTCGAGAGCAAGCTGTTCCACACCATCGCAGCTACCCTCGGTAGCCAGCACCGGCCAACCACGGCGTACCACCCAGCCTGCAATGGCGTGGTGGAACGCCTACACCGCCAGCTGAAGGCGGCCATCCGGTGCCATACCAGCACCAACTGGTCCGAGGCACTACCCCTGGTGCTGCTCGGCATCCGCAGCGCCTGGAAGGAAGACGTCAAAGCATCGTCAGCAGAGCTCGTCTACGGCGAGCCCCTAAGGCTCCCAGGCGAGTTCATCGCCCCCACACTCACCAGCACAGTCGACTACACCGACTTCGCGTCAAGACTCCGGCATCACATGGCGAAGCTGTCTCCAGAACCGACGAGTCGACACGGCAACAAGCCGTTCTACGTGCCCGACAGCTTGTCAACTTCGTCTCATGTATTCTTGCGACATGACGCCGTTCGCCGGCCACTAGACCCGCCGTACACCGGGCCCTACAGAGTCCTGCAAAGAGGCGAAAAAACATACCGTATTGAGGTAAACGGAAAGGAAACCACAGTGACCATAGATCGGTTGAAACCCGCTTACCTCAATAACGCAGACTACGGTCCCTCCGGCGCAACAACGGGCGCAAATACAGCTCCGATGCCTCCGCTACCCACCGACGCCGCCGAGAGAAAAACACGCTCCGGCCGCACCGTTCGCTTCCCGGATTACTATCGCCCGTAGCTAAGTAGCCACGGTCTCAGGGGGGGAGTAGTGTGGCGGTCATCGCTACTCCGGCAATTAATAACTTTAATTAGGATAAAACCGAAAATGTAAACACTCCACAATACAAGTAGTACATCTTATTTTCCCGTTACACAGAGCTGTCAAATTCGAATAAATGTCAGATCATAGACAACAACAGAAAACACAATCATTGTCTTTGGTTATAAATAAACTAACAGTTATTAACAGGAATATACACATTTATTTAGTTGCTATATTTACATCACACATAATATCTATTTACAGATTTAACAATACTAATAAATATTTACACTGAACAAAATATAAGCATACATTGTAATGTACTGGTGTGTACCTTTCCGAACGCAACTTCGGGTGCGTTCGGCAAAGCTCGGCCTCCGTCGGAACATATGACTAGCTAAAAATCAATTAGGCATGGTCATCGAGTTCAGTACTCGTTTTGGCCTCCTGACTTGTACACGCTACTTGTTACAACCAAATCTAGACTTGTGTTGTAGACCTAGATCTCGCTAATCGGCTCGATATAATCTCCGCAGCCTAGTGCCTGTATTAAGTAAACTGTCCTCCATCGTTTTAGACTATTTGTAGCATTAAGCCTACTAGAAGTGTAGAGAGATTTATAATATAGGAATTATATTCCGGACCGCCGTTTTATTCGTCGTTTCCTCCATACACTTCAACTTTGTGTAATTTATTTCATCACCATTGCTCTCGAAACGGTGAAGAAAAGCATCGTGAGGAAACTGGTATGTCCTAGAAACAAAAATTCGAAGACATGTAACATCTACCAACCCGCACTGGGCCCGTTTGGTGGATTATAGCCCATTCCGTCTCATAGAGAGGAGGCCGTGTGTCCCAGCAGTGGGAAAATTATAGGCTGATTATGCTAAACGGCTTCAATTTGTATCTGTCTGTTTGTTTGTGTCTGCCTGTCTGTGTTCCTACCCTTATGTAAAAGATTTGCGAGAAAACTTCTCGGTTAGTCTCTTCAAATATTTAAAGACGATAATTGTTTGCAACAAATAAGAGACCGCCTTGTTTAACAAACCATGTTTCTGTAATAAACAACAACAACATCCATTTATTTTCAGGCTTCTTTGGCCCATAGATACTAACATTACATACTAACATACATATGATAAAATGCAAATTGTGTTAGTAAATAGAACCTTAAAACTATGTTAGTAACACTTCACTTGTGCACTATGTCACTGAGCGCTCGTGTGGCATTTGCCCCGCAACGAATGTCCTTTAATGTCTCGGACTTTTATATTGCAATAAGAGAGTCCCTTCTATAGGCGTACGTTAAACAGTCCTGAAGGTGACCGATACTGCAGACCGCAGCGTCAAAGCCACCCATCACAATGCCCCTATGACAATACTACACTACTATACTGCTACAGAAGAAGAAGAAGAAGGTCGCAGCTAGACTTAAAGCGTGATGACCTTAAAGCTAGGCCACATGTCCGCTTTGTGCTCGGAGTTTTTCGGCCAAAGTTGGATATGATAGCCACTTGAGAGAACATGATAGAGCAACAGACCAAAGCTCTCGACAACCTCCCTGGAAAGCCATCGAATGCAGTCGCTGTGGCCGAAATCGGCTAGATGGCATCATCATCATCACTATACTGGTTTTTATGTAACTCTATAAAAACGCCTCCGGTAATGGCGATATTGCCGCATACACATAAAAGTTAGGCAGAGGTGTACCTAACAGTACACCCACATTCACCGGTTAAGTTTAAGACCCATGTAATAGGTTGCGGTGCCTATTGCCATCAACCGGGTACAAATCCAGGCTCCGTGGCTGTCACTGAGATATTTCTAAAGGAAAACCCAATAACACTTTGGCCAACCTGGGAACCGAACCCACAAAAGGACCTCATCACAGTCACGCTTGCGACCACTAGACCAACCAGGCAGCCTGTTTATTATTGTACCTTTAAACCCATTTATTTTGCTGACTGCTTCATCAAAACAGCACGAGGTAGGAAGATTAGACGAATTAATTAATTAAGCTATCATTACACCCAAAATTGTTTCCCCACTCCAAAGACAAAACGTTTAACCACCAAGACAGAGCTGGCGCTAATCTCTCTATTACTTTGTCCTTCAAAGAAAGACGGTAACTCTTTCTCGGAAGTGGAACAAGCCCACATATGGTACGTGTGTTCATTCGTTCAAAATGCTAATTCCCATGGTAACATTTGTACCATTAATGACATTTTCGTTTAATTCAAATCGCTTTGAGAAGCAAATGAGTGTGGCATGTGGTGAGATGTGTATAAACGTTTAGTTGAACTAAGAATAATGTTTATGATGTCTTTGCTTGGATGGTTTCATTAAGAGATTAGCATGATAACATCCTCGTGTAAATATCTACCTGTGTAATATTTATCTTTACATAGTATAAAAGAAAGTCGCTCCCGCTGTTTGTACGCTTAGATCTTTTAAACTTCGCAACGGACTTTAATGAAGTTTTCAGCAATAGATAGAGTGATTCAAGACGAAGCCGTCGAGACGCATAATATTCTGGCGGGTCGCTAGCTACTAATCAGACAGCATCATCTGCTGATGAACATAAAAATTTAACTGTATATCGGGCTTGGTGTCAGCAATTCCACGTCCAAATGAACAAACATAAAATAAGCACGGTTTTTTATTTGTTTCAAACAAACCCTCTACTCTATTTTTTTCTGTAAGCCAGAATGTACTGTGACGGCCACGATTTGCAAATGGCTTAGGGAACTCGAGCCTTGCATTAAAATGTCTTCCGGTCTTGCTGCCCTTAGCACTTGTCACATGAAGACTACAAAAGAAAGAGACAAATAGATAAGTGAAAACCACAGGGCTTCCCCTCACTTGTCTTAATCGGATAATCATGATCTATAAACCAAATCTAAATACTAATGTAATCCTTGCCACACTAAACAGTTTGGTATTACAATGTCCTCCATTAATGCAATATAGTGTAATTGATGCCCAATAATAAACATATTCACTAATTTTATAACTATTTACTGCTGAATAAAAATCAACAACTTCTGCTAAAAATAACAAACATATTTTATCTATTTTAAATCCTCCCGCTATTCTATTTCCAACCAATGAAACTGCTGTGAGTGTCAGAATTTAAAATGGTAACCAACCAGAATAACACCGTGCTATCAATGATTTGGTGGACAATACGTCATTTTTCCACTATGCTGACAGAAGAAGATATAAAGAAAATCAAGATTGAAGAACAAACCTCTTATCATAGGTAAAGTACAAGAGTAAGAAACTACATACTTAAGACCTTGCTGATAGCTGTGTCATAATCGGATTAACATCTATAAATTCCAGTCCATCCCGCACATTACATCCCACGCTGAACAGTTTAGCGTAACAAGCTCCTCCATTAATGCAATCTACTGTAATTGATTCCCAACAATAAGCCTTCAACAAATTTACTAACTTTACTAGTGAATTTCCCGTAAAATCCAAAGCTTTCATCATGTAATTTGAACATGTACTAATCAATCACTTTTGTCGTAATTATTATATTGAATTAACTGATTAACTGGAACTTGTTTTCAACGTTATTTGATGGCTCGATAATGTTTTGTGAGAGTGGATTAGCGGAATTAGTTGTGTTGTTTTAGTTTGGTTTTCGTGGGTCTGGATATTATTTAAATATTGGATTTGTAGGGGAGATTTTTGTTTGAAAATAAAACATACTTATACTTGAAAACTTGGGAAACGATGGAGAATGATATATTATGTTACATGTTTTTATTAAGCAAAATTCTACTTTATTGTGTTTATGTATTTACCTAATATTGACGTCAAAACCAACATGATCATCATCATCACCTTAGTTGTCCTTAGTATGTTTTAAAGTCGGTTTCCAGTCGTATTGGATGCAACTGAATACTAGTAACTACCAATTTTATACGAAGCGAGCTTTATTTCTGACCAAATCAGAACGAATACACATTATTTACCATACACGATAAAGCAAAGTCAGCAATAATAGCCATTTTTTGAACTCCTCTTTTTTACTTTTCCTCACTAAAACAGTAAATAAATAACAATTACCTACCAACCCACCTTTCACCAAGGACCAGTTCAATTCCCCAGCGCCCAGCAGTAAACATGACGCCTCATTGTCAAGTCAGCAGGCGCCGAGGTACCTTTCAGGCTAATTTTAAGTTCAAACTAACCTATTTAGCCTCTCCTCGGCCCCGGGCGGCCGGAGTTAGGGCGTCGACATAAGGAAGTGTTCAAATTGTGCGAAGAAAAATAATAAACTCAAACTTTAGACTTCCGGTTATAGAAACTTCTGAATTGTCAAAAATAAAAAAATAGTGCTGCAGTCCCAGTCACAAGGCATTATAACTGTGGAAGGACTGTAGTTGCCGATTCCAAAGAGCAGATCTTTACGAAAAAGAGACTCCATGTACACTCTTTAAAGTCAAAATAGTGATCCTCATTCTCAACTCAGACCTTTGCCTCGAAGAAGGACATTCGAGTACTATTCAAAGCTTAGTTCTGTCGTTCTGATTGTCAAGGCAACAGATTGACAGATACGATGGCTGACAATGAATGTATTACCATATTTTATCTGCCAATGTACAATTTAGTACAATTTAGAAGTGTTGTGTTGTTCTCCTCATCGCTGTCACTGTGGTGAAGTTGTCAACAGCTTTGCACACCACGGCCTGTCATGCAGCCGAAGTGCGGGCCGGCTCATCCGACGAGCTCTTGTCACCATCGGCGTTCCAGCTATTTTATTTTTATTTTATTTTATTCAAAAGGAACAACAAGCAGTAACAATATAAAACATAGAGATAAGAAATACACAAAACTTATTGACAATATTGCAGCGCACAACGCTGTTCACAAATTAACTATAGCATAAGTAACAGAAAATAATCGCTAGGATTACAAATACAAAATAAAATAAAAAATATGTAAAACAAAAGTTAAAAGAAAAACTGTAAAATAGTGTATAAATAATCAAGAATGGTCCTTAAGTATAAGACTTTTGAACTTATAGGGTGCACATGCATATATACATAAATATTAATGTGTTCAAAAGTCCTATTGTAGGAATCGACCATTCTGCGAACAGGCGAACGCAAGCCAGAGTTGGACTTGCAAGTGTCCACTGAAAACAATCTGCCTGCGCACACCTTTCGCTTGTGGACCGTCCTAGGAACCGCATAACATAACATTTGACAGTTCAATATAGTCAAATTTATTTCGAACAATATTATATAAATTCGTGGCTTCTAAGTACTTAAGCAATGTCTCGACATATTTTAGAACCAAATGGCTTGGCACGCGACGATGGCAAGAGACCTGAAATAACTTTATTATTTATAATAAAATATATTATAAAGAAAAAATTTAATATTCTTATTAAAAATAAAAAAATAAAGGAAATAAAACAAATTGAATATTTTATATTATTAATGATTTAAAATGATGTCTTTGTTTCCTTGGAAAATGGGTAGGCCTTTAGTGTGGGACGCAACTTGCGTCAATACTCTTGCGCCATCCTATCTTCCAAGCTCATTGTGCTGTGCTGGCGCTACCGCTGCGGCTGCAGAGAACCTCAAGCGGCGTAAGTATAGTAACCTTATTGGTAACTATATTTTCGAGCCGTTTGGGGTTGAAGTGCTCACAGCCTTTTCAAGGACATTTCAAAACGCTTAGTAGACACTTCCCGTGACCCAAAGGCTGGCTTTTACCTTAGCCAAAGGCTTAGCATTGCCATACAACGTGGCAACGCCGCCAGTCTCATGGGTACATTACCAGTTGACAGCGTTGAGGTGGAGTTTTTTGAAGCTATTTTTTAAGTTTATTTTAAGTTAGTTACGTTAGTTTAATTTAATTATAAATGTATATAATATTTAGCTAATAAAAACTTTCATTAAAATATCCAAAAGATAGCTTAAATTAATAAAATTTTAATAAAGTTTAGTTAATTTAAATATTAAATAATTATATATAAGTCTCGCTTCTTACTTTGAAAGAGTTAAAGGTGACAGTGAGTCATCGTTGAGTACATAAATTAGGGTTTTACCCTAATAGATAATTATCATCCGGATACTGCCGTGCGTCTGGTTTGGACAATGGTTAAATTAGTGAAAACTCCCTCCCACAGATGACGAGGCCTCTGTCCGAGCAGGTGGAACGTTATAGGCTTCAGTGAAAACCTCGCAAACTAAAACAGGATCTGTTGTATTGTAATACAATACCGTTGTTGTTGTGTTTATGAGGAGTTGTAAAGCTAGGCTTAATTATTACATTAAGTTTAGTAGTTAGTTTAGTTATAAGTTATTAGTAATAGTTATTAGGTTGTGATGTTGGCTGGCTGCACGCTTTGGTGTAAACTGTAAGTGCAGCAAGTATCTATTTAAACAAATAAATAAATAAATAATAAAAAATCAATTACAACTCTACTGCAAACTCGTCAGTCATGAAAGCGAGTTTTCACATACCTAGGTACACTGTGGAGAATGGATGCAGCAGCTGTGCAACTGTGATACACTTGATTGATTGATGGACGAATAGCAAACAGTCGCCATTGAGTTTATTAAAGTGTTGAGTTTTTTAGTTTTCTAGCGCGTATTGAGTTTGAAAGCTCAGTCGTTGGGGATCCGAAATAAGAGCTATCTGTAGGTACGAATTGAAACTTAGTATGTAACGTTAAACGTCGTTCTATTATCAATAAAATAAGTCTGTATAGTCTTTTTCTAGATACTTTGTTGAACCGAGGTCTATTGAATGACCGTGAGATAGGCGGATGACAATGCTGCTCTTAGCTTGGTTGACAATCTGCTAGGCAGAGCTTATACCAGGCTAGGCACTCACCACGCTATAAAAAAGAACACTTGCTAGGCACATATTGGTCAGTTGAGGCACAAAAACACGGGGACAGAGGTCTATGCAAAATCAAAAGTCATTGATTCAAATTAGACTGATGATCAACACTTTTTGAACATCAAAGTTTACAAGAGACAGTCTCCCAAAACGCCCCCCCTTCTACACTTAGTGGAACAAACTCCCCAGCAGCATGGGTATGCCCAGCAGGGGTCGAGGGTGGGCTGTGGATGATGAGAAGCTGTTAAAGCAACTTATCTCATCAGCATCACTAAACCGAAGGAATAACGAAGACCCTTGCTACACCCCTTCCTCAATTACCATTTGTTTCTCATAAAACCTTCCCATCACAAACACACACAAATCGTAGCCAATTGCTTTACATATTAACGCTAAACCCAATAACAGGTCAGCAGGAATGGGGGTGCGCCAGCGTTTTCGTGATTAGGTTTGCTTCCCGTTAATTCTCCAGGGAGGACCGCGAGTCATGAATACAAATAAAAGAGTACGTTTCGCTCTTGTTGTATAAGCTGAGTACTCATTGAGTGATACGATGTTTGAGAGGAACTTTTCTGTTTCAACATAGTTAAAAAAATTCGAATGGTATTTTAGATTTGGAATTGGACAGTTGGATATTTTGCAAATTGGACGAAATGCGCCCAAACGATGTGAGTCATGTCAACGGATACGATAAACATGAGATACGTTCTTTTTCTGTATCCAGGCTTAGGACTACAAATGAGATAACTTCTGGTTTCAAAAAAGGAATTTATTCAATTATTAAAAATCAGCATCCTTTGAACGTCAAAATTACATATGTAGTTCCCCTGACTGCCGCTCTTGACTACTTCCTAGAGTGTTTGACCTGCGGAGGTGAAGTGTACTACACTCTTCAGCAACGCCTCTGTAAGAGTCAGACAGAGGTGTTGCTGGGGAGTGTGGTACAATTCCTCCTGACACAAGAGAAATCAGTTTGTAAATGGCTAATCATGGTCCCGAAATACTAGTAACTTATATAGTCTAAGTGCTTATATATGTACTCACGAAGTCACCTTGAAATAAAGAAGGAGAAGAGAACTAACCCTCCGCCAGTGAGTGGCTCGCCAATATGCCGTCCCCCAGTGAACACACTACTTCAGTTTTACGACACTAACTCCGTGCTTATGGGAAAGCTAGAACTCTTATAGCTATCCTAAACTATTTTGTAGCTTGAGTGACTATAAAACGTAATTAGATGGAGAATTTAGATAAAATAAAGTTGATGTTCATCGGGACATCAATTTTATTTTGCTTACTTTGTCATCACGATCTGATAAGTACCTAGTTTAGGTTTATATGGATCTGAGGTTACATTATACATAGTTTCAAGACCAGAAATTCGAGTTCTAGAACTGTTTATGTTGTCTTGAAT
The DNA here is from genome assembly GCA_947578425.1 of Eugnorisma glareosa. Lineage (NCBI taxonomy): Eukaryota > Metazoa > Arthropoda > Insecta > Lepidoptera > Noctuidae > Eugnorisma > Eugnorisma glareosa. The sequence continues at coordinate 1,855,460 of OX387970.1, forward strand.
TTTGCGCGTGGTAATAATCTGAACCAAGAGTGTGCTCCTGTAATGCGGTTTTTCTAGGTCAGCTTCTTCTGCAAAACGATAGATGGCGCTGTAAATGTCTCGGTATAAAAAAATTTTTGGCTGAAAAAGTAAGTTGCAATGCAACACTTTTGAAAGGCAATGGACGCCAGCTCCATAAAGTCAATTTTTTTTTTTTTTTTTTTTTCTCCACTGCCTCTTTTACAACGCCATCTATCGTTTTTTAATGGAAGCTGGCCTGGAAAAAACCTCATTGTCATTTAAGCTCCAAAAGATCCCTGGAGTACTGTATCTTCCCAACGTAATGTAACGTAAGTGAAAGGAAGTCCACTAACAAACACTTCCTCTCTGCTCACTCTGACCTGGTCATAATCTGTTGGGACGGCAATCCGACTCGACCGGGAAGGCATCAGGCACAGGACCGATGGCTTATGTGGTCTCTGCAGTAGAGAGGGTATCTGGATACATTACGTAAACGGGCCGGGTCACCCATACATGGGCTGACCGCGGCAAAGCGCAGGTTGACGTTGTGGATTCTTGCTGAGGCACAAGAGAAAACTCAAATATTTTTGTAGCAAGGAAGCTCTCAAGTGTGGCCGCACCCTACGCAGCAAAGTTTTAAAATAGATAATCAAATATCAGAGGCAACTTTTAGCGAGACAGAGTGCCGTCTTCACGTGCAACTGCGAATTCACTTTAGATTTTTGCATAAATTGCTACGTTGCGCTAGCATTACGTTTTGTAGATGCGTATTCTTGGAGCTCGTAGCTTAATAATAATAGCTGCTCAATGCTGTCGATCTTTAGGTTAACTATTTCATGATAAAGTCAGTTTTATTGATGATTTGAATGATTATAATTCTGTAACTCCATAGTGTTACTGGCGCGATTCATATTTTCATCAATACAATCTGACACTGAACTGCAAATTGCAATAAACGTTAGAAAATTTAAATTTCGCGGGCTACTTTTGCGCTTCCACCTTAATAGCTAATGCTCGAAAATACTTAGATTCAAGGTGGTACAGAAGAGACAACTCAACCATTGATCAGGATGCCTGCTTTTTTTTGCATGTTGGCCATAAAGAATATAAGAATATCGGACTAAAATTGCTTTACTTCAGGAAAATGGCCAGTCTCATTTTACAAACCAAAAAAGACCGTTTTTATTTGTAAACGTTAAAAGGATTGTACCCTATAAATGATTACACAAATAAACCTAACTTTATTATAATCGTTGTTAGATAAATCGGTATATTAACCTGAGCGGTTATAAAACTATTAATATTTAAAAGGCCCGAACGGCCATTTAATCGCCCTGAGTCTAATGAAAGGGCTTTCTATGAAATCAGCCTCTGAAATTTTAATAATGCCCGCGAGCGTTCCGGTTTTTTATCGAGTTTCGTCAAAAAAATGCCGATCGGATCAGCATGGTTTCAAAACTGCTTAAAGTACGTGTTTATCTTTTGGTAAAATCAGGAAAATTAATTGTTTAGCGCTGCTTGCTTGGCGCTGTCACGACGTGCAAGCTGTCAACTTTTATTTTGTTCCGTACTTTTGTATAATTATTTGTTATACATTGTATGTTTATTGTTTATTTGTTAGTCATTTTGCATGCACGTCATGTCCCTGTGACAAATAATTATTTTTTTATTCTTTCTTCTTTAGTTACCTGACTATACAGGGCAGGAAGAAGATGATGATATACAAACCACAAATCATTATTATATCATTCTTTGATAGTTGTTGGAAATGTCTGTCACACGGCAAATAGCGGCAGGTTGTGAATTTCCTGCCGTGATGATACCTACCAAGAAGTCAGTGCGTTTACGCATCTTGGAGTAGACATGTGGGCTTTCGCGTTTGTATGATTCCAAGGCAGGATCCTCCCCCCTGTATCAATGCACACTAATGTTCATGAAATTATCATACAAAAAAAAACATATTGGATGGTACTCGTGAAATACAAGTTTCTGTCCGTGACTTCGTCTGCGTGAACCGGGATCAAAAGTCCAGGCTATAAACTATCAGTGTGCCAAATTTCATCCAAATCCGTTCAGAAAATATTGTGTGAAACAGTAACAAACGTGCATCCATCTGTCCCCACAAACTTTCACATTTTTTATATTAGCAAGATCCGTTCTATTAAACTGTAGCCTACACCACACCGACATTAAAGTAAAATTTAATTTATATTAGTATATTACTAATAATATCAACGACAAAAAAACAGCCAAAAATAATCAGTTAACGAAACTTCACAGTTACAATTTAGCATTATTACTTGAAAATGTGTTCGCATAACATGAGTTTATTACAGCTGTTTTAATGTAAAAACAAGCTTGAATTATACTACTGGTTCCCACTTGACCTTTTTTATTTCAACCCATAAAATAAAATGAACTTTGAAATATTAATAGTAGGTTGTACCCGTGGGATGGATGAAGCCCCTTTACACCTTACGATTGTACGTTTATTTTTATCATCATAGGCATATTTTTCTTCGTTGTTTTTTGTTTTATGTAGGTACGGAAAGTTTTGGTAGCTTTATTTACAATAAAATTGCAATTGTTTGGAAAACATTTGTTATAACACGTATTAATTAGTAAATTAATGATTCTACTTAATCTTGTAACTATTCTTGTAACCGGCGCGGCGTGCGTGAGTCTATGGGGGTTACTATGACATCTTAAAGCGGGAGTAATTCCAGTGTGGGAAAGAGACAGAGCTAAACAGGTCGTCTAGCGCCATCTCTTTCCCACACTGGAATTACTCCTGCTTTAAGACGTCATGGTAATCCACCATGTCAAATGTATGAAAGTGGACGAAGCAAAAAGAGTATGATGTAAGGACCACATCAGGTGGTGTCCTGTAGTTTCTGCCTACCACCATGGGAAAAAGATGTGACTTAATGTATGTATGTTTGTAGAATACCTATTTGAATATAGGAACAATTTTGTTTTGGAACAACAATTTCTTTTCCAGATACCTTCCATAATCACTATTCACTTATTCATGTACACATGTAGGTACTTATTTAATTACCTCTTCCCCAAAAGTAGTATTTTACGTCTCTCTAGTGCCATTCCTAGAATTCGAATAACATTTCCACGCAATACTCCAGTACTCCGCCACTTAAATCGCGCACCCGTCACATATAAAAGTCCTTTTCGACTGCTGCGTCTGGGATCCTCAGGCCAATTCGTATGAATTGTACGCTCCCGGTTAACGATTGTTGCGAATACAACCGGTTCGGTTGTACGGCTGTACCCGGTTAACTGATAAGACACGTACTCCGGTTAATTTGTCCGTGTACACTGACGGGTTAGCGAACACTTTTAATGTTAAAGTACGGTTGGGACAGTTTGCGTGCTTTCAATTGTTTTAAGTGTTTGTTTTTTGGCTCGGTGGGTGCTTTTTTATCCGCCTACACTCCGGTAGACAGAGGGTTACATTAAGGGGTAGGTAGTGTTAAGAAAAATGATACTGTCTTTCCTGATAAGACAGTTTTTTTTGTAATTCTGTGGCAAAATAATGTGATGCAAACATATTTATTTAGTTTTAGAATCTAGAAGCAGGCTTGCTTGCAGAGTGCACAAATGATTATATTTACGAATACTGCAACATGGTCAAGAGATCATGATCGTGATGTCTTTGTATATTGTACTAGGTATATTTTAGATGAAAAGAAGATGTAGTGACAAAATATGAAGAGAGTATGCTTAGATGGTTTGTTCAAGTGGAGAGATGAGAGAAAGGCGACTAACAAGGCAGAGGTGAGAGGCAACGCCGGTAGGGGACGCCCTAGGAGGACATACACCTTACTGATGAGGTTCTTCACAAAGGTCAGGCGCGTAGTACTTGCTACCGGCGTGCGTGTATGACCAGATGTATGAACGTGGACGAGGCAAAAGGAGTATATAAGGACCGTAGCAGGTGGCGTTCTGTGGTGTCTGCCTCCCCCCATGGGAAAGAGGCGTATGTATGTAATTATGTGTATTTTTAAGCGACTTCAAAAAGGAGGAGGTTCACAATTCTATTGGTATTTTTTTAGCTAGCTAAGATCATTTCCAGCTTTAATAGAAGATTTTCTTTCTATGAACAATAAAAGACCTTCGAGTAATAATTTTATGTCTGTAGAAACTTTCTGACTAACTAGCCGACTTCTTGACATTTCAAAAGTAGGTAAGTTATGCGCTGTAATGGTCTAATAGAAATAAATGTGCTGACTTTGACTTTGTAAAACTAGCTCAAAGAGATACTAAACTAGGATTTAGGTTAAGCAAGCTACCTTTATCATTACACGATAGTACATTTTTAAAGAGAATATTTTATGTAGGCCTGGATTATGAAAATGAATTAAATAATTAATGACCTAGATTATTTAGTCTACAATAATTTCACTTTCTCTCTAAAATTATATCTTCTATCAAGCATTCTTTTGTAAAAATCTAAATATATATAAGCATAACTACACATAAATAGGTACGTACACTAAAAATGTAGTAACATTTTATAATTTAAAACAAAGTGTGAATGTTTGCTAGCACGTGTTGGCACTTGCGTGATTAAAACATTGCATTATGCATGCGTAGGCACACGCGTTAGTAAATGTATTAAAATTATCAACGTGTGCTCTTAACACATTTAATATCAATCTAGTAGATGACATCGGTGGGAGGTTCTGCCAGGAACGTAGATGTTATTTTTAATGATGAGTGCAATATAGTGAATTGCACAGCGCTAGAACCAGTAAATTCACCCCTATATCTTCATAAATACTTCTCTAATAATACCATTGCATTCGTTCACGGGCGGATTTTGAACCCACAATCTGTATAATTATTTTAAATTGACTATATACACATTACATTGTCTTTAAAGAACATCATTCATCAACATTTCAGTCGTAAGACGTCCACTGCTGGACATAGGCCTCCCCCAAGTGTCGCTACATTGACCGGTCCCGTGCGTCTCGCATCCAGCGGATCCCTGCAACCTTCACCAGGAGGGCTATTGCGTATCGCTGTTGATAGTGCTCATTATTTGGCGAGTTTTGATTTACAATGACAGTTCTGCATGGGTAGCGTCAGTTGAAACCAACAAGAACGGTCATTGTATATCAAAACTCGCCAAGTGATGATCACTATGAACTGTCAACAGAGATACGCAATAGCCCTGCTGGTGGTCGGTCTTTAAACACAAATACCTAAAAAAAGCGAAAATGCAATTCCCACCAGATAAGCCCTTACATAATCGTAAATCGAAAATAATCGACTAACCTCCCAACCTTGAAAGGAAATATATTATCTAAAACTGCTTATAAGACATTAATGCCTTTGCTTACATTACTCCAATAGACAAACAAAATCAGTAATCAAGGGCCGTTGTATTATCTGCTCAGCACAGACGATAATAATTTCATTTAATAGCGTTTGTAATGTGCTAAACGTTCACATTGGGTGGTCGGGGTTGTAATTTTGGAGCTAGTGGACAAAACCGCTTGCTCAGAGTGTGTCTATTGCATATGATTATGAGGTTATTGTGTGGGGTGTACTAAGGTGGTTTAGGTGGAGGTTAGTGTTTCAATTTTTTTAAAGTTTTAGTGCAGTTAAGCTTGAATACGTTCGTAATGTTGGGTCGAGTGAAGAACTCACCGTTGGTTCTATGGCCTGATCTCTCTCCGATCCTGTAAGATTGTCGTTCCTTTTATCCATCGTACTGGGTTTGCATGGCAGATTAGGGGCCCACTTCTTGTCATAAAGAGTAGGCTAAACCTAATTGCTTATCAATTGTTACGATCAAAGTGATGAAACTAACTTAAACAAGTTTATTAAAATTCAATTTGAAACTAAAATCAGATTTTTAATTCGATAAAACTTCAAAGATTTGCGTGGGATTGTGTCGCAAATATAGCTTTTCAATTCCAAGTCACAATTTAGTCGCACCTGTGATTAACCTGTGAGAACCATTGGACAGTTTCCTGCAAAGAGTTCTGTAGTGTAAATATTTGTGTGTCTAGTTGAGCACAGGTCATGTTTGTGGGTGCATGCATACTGTGTGCTGTGATGTAATTTCATTTGTTGTTTTTACCCGATTTCAAAAGGAGGTTCTCAATTCTTCGGAATCTTTTTTTTTATGTATGTTCGCCGATTACTCGAAGACGCCTGATCCGAATTTACCTGAATTTTATTAAAATCGGTCGAGCGACATATAGATACATCATTGATATTTTCATTTACTTCGAAACCTTGCTGTCTTATTGGAGCAGTGCGCAAATATTTGAATAGAATATTACGACTAAAAACGGAAAAATAAAAAATCTTTTTTGCAATAAATAAATCCAGCTTTAAAAACACAAAAAAGTGAAAAATAACTTTAGCTTCATAAGTCGGTGAAAAAAAAAAACTGAATCAAACAAACAAAAGTCACCGACTTCTGAAGCCAAAGTTATTTTTCACTTTTTTGTGTTTATCAAGTTGGTTTTATTTCTTGTTGTATACAAGTTTAAGAAGGAAGTAAGGTATGCTGTAGGTTGGTCATGCTGGGCACTGAGTTGGCATTGTTGTCAATTTGTTTTAGCGTATAAGGTAAGGAAACTACACAAATCATCTGCTTAGTCTTTTCCCAGCTATGTTGGGGTTGGCTTCCGTCTGTCTAATCTGATGCAGCTGAATACTAACTAGTATTTTGCGCGGAACGACTTTTTTTCTGACCTCCAAAATCCAGCTCCTGGGTAATACTCGACCTGCAGAAGCAAGAAGCTTAACGCCTTTTCAGCCAATGAGCAACGTGCCAAGACGCTCATTGACAAGGACTCCCTTGTCAAAGCCTTGAACTTTGCCGTAAAGTTGCCAGCCTATCGCGTCGCAAGTCGCATCGCTTGAGGCTGTGAGAGGTTCAAATCAGACTGATGTATTGCTCTACCATCAGTAAATATTGCAACACTTTCACATTATGACGTTTATTAATCGTCACCTGAACGTTATCGCCGTTTATAAAAATAAGCGCTGAATATATCCATATAGTGTCTAGCTCAGGAGCGTGGCAACATTGTCATTTGTCACTGCGGCCGTATATCATGGGGATGATACGAAAATATCGACTGTCACGCCACGTCACTCTGTTCTCAAATAAGGTTTTTTGAAGCGGATGACGCTTTGTAGGACACATCACACAGTTATTTTACCTCTGGTAGCAAACTATTTGCAACCTTACTATAATAAGAATTAAGTTTACTGTTAGTACCTTATGCCTGACAGCAACCCAACACGACCTTGTAGTTACAAAAATGAATGTGTGCATCATAAAGTATGGTAGGTCAGGAAACGTTTTGATGGCGTAGTGTCTGAAACGATGGGAAAGATGACAAGGACGAAGTCAATTACGTCCCAACTTACTTTTCGATACGTCGCCGTAGAGCCCGCAAAATGGGCCACAAAACATGGAAATATGTAGCTTTTTTCTAGAATACAGATCCAAATGACTGTTCTGAGAAAAATGAAATGGATGGTCCTTAGCTTCCGAACAGCTGATGTCAATACTATTGAAAGTATTTGCAGGAATTCGAAAGGGTTTGCTTATTGCCTTGGCCCTCGGCTTCCTATATTAATAATAAATAATACCAGCTTAGTGCTGTCCCACTGCTGGGCAAAGGCCTCTTCTCATACAGAGAACACTAGCATTGATCACCAAGCTTGCTAAAAACGCGCTGGCGATTTTAGACTTAAACTAATTGTAAGTCCAGGTTTCCTTACATGTTTTCCTTCACCGGTGTCTGCATGATATGATATGAATGACTATGAAAGTACATTGAAAAAATCACATTGGTATGTACATACGCGAGCAGATCAAGCTACTACAATCTGTCAAGTTTCTTTAATAGATTTTCAAATTTGTCGCTGAAGCATTATGTTCAAGGTTGTCTGGGAAAATTTGACAGTTTCAGATAGCTTGATGTGCTGGAGTCTGTACATGCCCGGATTATTATTTATTTAATTAACAATTTATGTACACACTAAATATAGAAAAGAAGAAAGGAACAGAAAATAGTACAAAGGTAATGCTCATTCACATTTAATTGTTGAATGAAAAATATTCTCGTTGCATGTGAACAATACAATACGAGTGGCGCTCTTCGCAGAGTATTCGGTGGTCGCGGTGTGGTCGCATCGATTTTAATAAACAGACCACTAAACTTGGGTCGCTGGCTGCGCTAATGAATTTCTCTGTGGTTACTGTACTGTGTGTAATTAGTTGTTAGTGTGTGTAAATATGTGTGCGTACTTCAGTGCGCCCAAGTTTTATGAGTTGCTAGCTGATGGCCACGTTTTACTCGCGTTAAGGGGACATACTTCTTGTATGATTGATTTAAACTGAGTCAGTTGTTCTGGCGTCACGAAGTCTCAAACAAACAAACATGCTTTTGGATGAATATAGAATAATAATAATAAGGATTGGTTCATTCTACCGCTTTTTCATGCATGATAGATTTTTTTCTGGAATCTATGCCCGGGGTGGTAAAACATGGCTGACTACTACTAGCTTCCTTAATTTTTAGTAATGTAATGAAAAGTCAGAATTGGAAGGAGGACGCGCAGGTTTGCGAGAAGTTGAAGGAGTCCTTCGCCCAGGAGTGAGACAGTAGGCTAGGAAAACAAATCTTTAATAATCGAGTATCCAGTATCTTCTAATCATGTCTACAGTTTGGCCGCGCTGAGAGAATGCGTTCCTGACAGGTCGTGAGCAAAAGGACGATGTAACTTTGAAGTGGCGAAAAATTTACGATAAACATAATTATAACTATCGTTATTTTGCCCTATTAACAAATATTATTATTAAAAACCATATCATTAAATCAAGTAACAATAAACGTTATAATTTCGCGCTAAATTTGTTTAATAAATATGAAAAAAGGGGAGGCCTATACCCAGCAGTGGGTGATTCCGGGCTGATATGATGATGATGATGAAATATGAAAACAATTTTATTTTTTAATTCATCCTGCGTTGTTTCAGGGTTGTAAACATTTGAGGTATCAAATGTTTATTTTTGTAGTGATGTGCCAAAAATAACTAGGCAGTTGAAACGTTATCTGTCGTTAAACTATATGATAATACGCAGTCAAGTCAAAGGTTACGCAGCCCGGCACAATACTTCTCCGCCATTCGGCACGAAGAAGATGATGAACCTATTAAAAGAAACCTGCGGGAAAGTCACAAATGATGACTGGGCAAAGGTCGTGGAAAAAACGAAAAAATTATTTTTCGAAAACTTTGACCGAGATATCAGAATTGATAGTTTGGTTGATAATTTTAATCATATAATAAAACACGTCGGCGAAGCTGATGAAGACAGCACCTCCTCAAGCGAATCGGATTCAGATTCAATTTGTAAAATTTTAACAGAATCGTAACTACTCAAAATATTACTGGTTTATTTTATATTAAATATTTCAGAATAATTATTACTATTGTTTTTTATTTTCTTTACGCTAGTTAAATTCAGAAATGAGAAACCAGACAAACAAGTATTAAAGCTAATGTTATTCTTGTTATGGGTCGGTAATAATAATAAATATTATGCGTCGACTTAGTGCCCATCACTAGTCATGACCAACTGACAGACGAAAGGAACGAGGCTCTCTCAGCGGCCAAACTGTAATTGTGGAATAAGCGGGTTATACAAATGGCTGTCAAGCTGAAGTTTCGAGCATTGATGATCAAAGTGACATGTTTTGCGAAAAGGATGATTGAAAAGTACAAATGATTGACAAAAGCTTCCGAAAAGCTTATACCTATTAATCCGGCTGGAATATGTTGTAAAAAAGACTAAACACTTTGGGAGCGATTGCCACTTGTTTAGATCTCAGGGAAAGAAAGCTTTTTAAAACAAATCTTCTACCACAACTGTTGCATGATTTGTAATAATCACTATTGTATATATGCGGGTGTTCGTAAAATAAACCAGTTTGTATCTAGCTATCTGGTAGTTTACTTCAACAACAAGGACCAACTTAGTTTCCAATTATACACCGTGTTCCGGACGATATACATAAACTTCGACCAGATGTTCAGACCATGGAAATAAGCATTTTTCATTATTGACACTTTCATGAATTCCTATTTTTTATTTATTTTCATACAAACTAAATACCTTGACGTAAATCACCCGATATGCATGCATCTTTATCCGTATTGGCAACGTCGTATTTTCATTCATAAGATTTGGTGGGCTGAAACTTGTCAAAACTAAGTTTCTTTGGTTTTTTATCTCGTTCCTTTTTTGAGAGCGTTTAATCTTTATTTCCCTCAGACTTCAGATTAGTAGCACTGTCAATGAAACGCCCTACTTAAAGAGAAAGTATAAGGCTGCCAAGCAGGTAGGTACGTATTCCGAATTTTGACATAAAAAAAAAAAAACAAAATTCCATAACCAAATCATGATAACCTCTACCCACGATATGCAGCCTTCATAAAAAGTTTCTGTATTCCTTATTTTTTAGTGTAGGCTTAGAGCAACGCAGGACCTCTGACGACGGGAAGAGAAGTAGGCTACCATAATTATCCTAACCCGTTCTGCCGTTTCGGCTTTAGTTACAAACATTCAATCTCAAAACTATTGAATAAAAAATAGAAGGGCAGCTCACCACGCAATCTAAGGACCACCCTTAGAACTCGGGTACATTCGTAAAAATCTCAAAATACACTCTCAAAAGATAGGTCAAATTAAGATAAAAGGTAATCACAGCATTTTTTTTTTAAGTTGGATTTGGCTAGAATAACAATTTATAACCATACTTATCGCGTGGTGAAAATCAGAACTAACGCCGCCTTCTTATTTTTTCAATACATTTCACAAATGTTTACCAACAGCGCTCTCCTGTCAACCTCAATGGAGCGTCAAAAGATCCATAGAACCAATGATGTTATCATTCATAGCATAGAACACTGTAGGATAGACAAATAGTCAGCCGTAATGTCATTCAAAACTATTTTCATTATTATTCAATCCATTATACCTTTTATTTTATTATGTATGTAGAATTTAAGAACTGTCTAGGATCTAGGTATTTAGCCTACGGAGCCCGCACTTGCATAACCCATCACATTGTATTAAATAAATGATTTTGGTCGGCTTATTAATGGCGCAATTACACAAGTCATCGCAATGGAATACATACAAGCTTACAATTACGAACAAACAAACTACAATGATGCTGGACGAGTATGAAGACGGGCGCGTTCATTTACACTTGGCCGTTTGACGAATTCCTTAGGCAATCAAATTTGGGCAAACGACCATGTGAATATGTGAATCATCACCTTCGAAATCAAGTATAACCAGTGTAATTCCTCCATGGACTAGGCAAAAATATACAACATTATTACGAAGTATATTCACTATACGATGCTCCTCACACATGCTAGCAGCAACTGTACTCAATGGCATTGTGGTAGCCTCTATCATCTCTGCACACCTTGACTGTAGATTTATCTTCACCCTAATACAAATAAGATTGGTAAACAAATAAAATACACAACTATTCACCAAAAACCACATATCAAGATATTTATTGATCAAGACAGAGAAGTGACAACAGAAGTGATCAGGTGGTAGTATGCCTTGGGATTTTCTGTAGTGGTAGGCATGCAAACCATATCGTTTCCACAGTTTCCACACTAGCCTATGGGATACACCCGATTCTCCTAAAGCGTCTCGTCGAGAGTTAGGATCATGAATAATAAGGTCCATTATTCTGTTTTCTTGAGCGACGCTCAAATTGATTGCTCGTCCAGGGCGGCGTGGTCTAATTCCGATCTCACAAAATCTCCTGTGTACATGTTATTAAATGTTCGTATATCAGGAACGCGCCGTTGGTACTCTCGTACAGCCGCTGTAGCATTTCCGTCACAGAAACCGTAGACGAAGTGAATCGGCGAAAAAGCGAATCAGCTTGGCGTTGCGCCGAATACTAGTACGGCATAGTGAATGTTGTAATCAAAATAATAATTGATTAAATTAATCGGAAACCCAATAACAAATTACAATAAACATAAATCTGACAGTTAAAATCATGCATGACAAATAACAACTTATGTATCCATGGATACCAGTTTAATCTCTTTGATAGATCCGTTATCAAAAGTGATCGAACTTCTTCGCTATCTCTCGGGTTCCTCTCGTACGTGCAAATGAGATGGAAATAGTATTGATAGATTTGCACTAAGCGGCAACATAGGACAAATTAAGACCCTTTCATACTGCATAGCTCAATTAAATTTCATTAAATTAAATTACAAATATCTTTGTAACGAAGCCTTTTTAAGTACTACTCTCTTTGTTCTAATTGATTTGTATAAGCTACAGAAGCGTTTGCCAAAGTTTATGGATAACGTGAAGAATACGGTGTATATAACGCCTGTAATCCCCGAAGGGTTAGGCAGAGGTGTCCAAATTATAGTACACCCACATTTCGTCAGTTATGTTTAAGTTTATTACTCGGTTAATGACAATAGGGTTGCCACCCTATTGTCATTAACCGGGTACAAATCCAGACTCCATGACTGCTGCTGAGAATGTCTTGATGGAAAAGCCCAATCACACTTTTGCCCGACCTGGGAATCGTAGCCGGGACCTAGTGCTATGTCATGTGCTCGTGTCGTGTCGGGTGCTCGTGCCTCGTGTTCCCAAATATAGAAACCAGAAATAGAATACTCAAATGACTTACACAACTGCCTACGATTGAAGCCTTAAATTGTAAAGGTAATTTCAAACCCATTTCGTCAAAATTACCGAATCAATTTCCCTGTTACGTCTGATTGATGTGTAAGTGATAGTTAAGGAACATAATCCTCGATATTGATCACTGGACGATTTGCGCGAATTGATGAAAATCTTCGCATGATAGATTTGAATTTACTGCGAGCTACGAATCTTTAACGATTGAATAGAATTGGTTTACAAACAAGTTCGTGACGGTAAAAAATTTATCTAAATAAAAATATGAGATTAAATATCACTTAATTTTTTTCATTTTATTTTAAAAAGTATGGAAGAAAACCCCAAATGAATTGGGATAACGGGAAGAGAATGATGATGATACCATGAGGACCTGGTGGCCTACCATGACATCTTAAAGCAGGCGTAATTCCAGTGTGGTAAAGAGATGGCGCTAGACGACCTGTGTAGTTCTGTCTCTTTCCCACACTGGAATTACTCCTGCTTTAAGACGTCATAGTAACCCCCCTGATGAAATGGCAATCACCTTTAAAGAGTTTAGAATTTTTTCAAAGAATTTCAACGGTAGCTAGTATGTCAATCCAGCAAGTTTTTTTTTTAAATAAAAGTGTTTCTTTAAAACATAGTTTATTACTTCATTACTATTTATTACTTCATTATTTTGCATTAACGAGGATGATGCATTTTGCATTTGCATGCGTGTATTTTTACTTAAAAAGTGTACCAAATCCAAATAGTTTCTATGTTCCAGAACAATTTAAACTTAATCATACGTAAGTTTTGATTTACTTGCATATTTCCTATTGTAGTCAACCTTTGTGCATTCCAATATCAAATAAATTTTTGAAATATTATTACTTCATTTTGAATTCCAGTTGCCATACAATAGAAAACTTTCTTCTTCTTAAAATCTAAAAATATGTTCCGTAGCACAGAAATTAACTATCCAGCCACTAAGCTATATTTTAAGTCATCAAAAGTTTACTTCCTACTGATATCCATTCTTTGTATTAAACAAGTTGTATGAAATTCTTATTAAACATCACAACAAAACGGCAACTTTCTTCGTAGCTCCTCGACCCAGCGCTAAGCGAACAATGATTCGGTTTTATTAAGGCGACATCTGTTTCCCGGCGCTAAACCGACGCGGAATTAATACGTACCGATTTTATCGTCTGCATTCAATTGTTTACAATGTTACTGTCAACAGATTGTTGAGCTTTTATTGCAAATAGACCTACAAAAAGTGCTCTAAGAGTTTGTCTTTTATTTGGTGTTTTTCTTCCCGGTTTCTTGGGAGAGTTTTCTTAAAAAATCGAGAGCTCGTGTACGAAAAATCATTCATTCTTTCTTTCTTCATCGTGTGGTTAGTGCCTAACTTGGTGCTGACACCAGGTTGACCAGGACCAGATTTTTCAAAGCCAAGTCAGATGCCTATCGGTGGCATTAAAACTCTGAAGTTTCACCACATCTGACTTGCATCTGACTTGGCTATGATAAATCTTTTTCATTGAATCTGACAACTATTGTGTGTGTGGCGTGTCCGTCACTAAAGTCAGATTACATTTTCAAACTAAAATGTTTCTATTGCTAGGAGACAGGACCCTCATCTGTAAGAGGGAATGGGCCGTTCCAGCAACCAGGTTGGTGGGTGTCACATGCCAAAAAATGTTGTGCTCATGTGATGTTTTACTTCACAGTTTTGTGAGCAGAGGTGATGATGTAATTTACACAAATTAAAGTGCCTGTCTTATCCACGACCTGCAACTAACCTTTGCAAGTCGTGATTAGTACCTATCACTGATCTTCGAAGTTTAAAATACCGATGTACCGTATACATAAAGTTTAAAACTACGACTTGCGTGAGTCAGAGGGTAAGCTATGACGAACTACTTACGGCCATCAGACGTCAGAAGGCACAATTTATGGTAGTGCTCATTTACTTAAATCCATTTCTTGTAATTTATACAGACGTTACACCAGCCTAAATCATCAAGACCAAATAATTCTCCATTAAAATCGATAGGTACTCCAACCAGGACCAATCTTCCTTAAAAAAAAAGTTCCTACTTCCACTAAGCCATAAATTAAGCCCAAGTTCAGTCATAGACACGTCTCTCCCCGAACTAATCCCGGGAACAGTTGGCACAATGCGTTTTACAGTCTACCGGGTTTCCACTCCATAAACGCCCGGTGGGACACATTGATTGCCGACTCAGATTTTGTTCAATTTGCATTTTATAATTAAAGAATTAGATCTTGGTTGGTGAGGCGCAGTGCTAGTAGTTAATGAGCTAGGTTATTTTATCGAGGGTTTCTTAATCGTTTTGTTAATACTTTAATCATAGCCTTTATTGCACAATGGTTATGGGGATGATGGTTATATGGTGTTAATGGTGGATGATGTTAGTTTGGAACCTATGTCTTAAGTCAACATGTCGATAATCCTGTCTGCCTGCCTTCGGGGGTCCACTCACATTTCGCTAGTTATGTTTATGTCCCATGTAATAGGGAGCGAGCTTATTGCCATCAATCCAGACTCCGTGGCTGCTACTGAGAAAGTCCTGATGGAAAAACTCAATAACTCCTTGCCCGACCTGGGAATCGAACCCAGGACCTCTTGCTCAGCAATCGCGCTTGCGAAAACTAGACGAGTCAGTGAACCTATGTTCTATCCATTATTAGACTCAAGTCATAAACTGAAATTACACATATCACAGATATTTCTACTTTGAGTACACTTAGCTCCGTTCATTTAAAGACTAGCTCACCTCACCTCGCTCATTTCTCGCTTATCTCGTTAAAGGACCTGTCTTAGTGCCGAGGGTCGAACACAGTTTATTTGTACTGGCGCGTCGACTTTTACATTTTAATGGCACGTTTTCGACGACGCTCTACTTTAGTGCCAGGCGATGATTTGGGAGTTGAGATGTTGTACGTCCTTAAGTTTTAGGCAGGTTTTCTGGGTACCAACTTAAAAATAAAATGAGTTTCAAGGTCTGAATTAAAATTATTATTATTAATTTTTAGTTACTGCAATTGGTTTTAAACAAAACCGTTGTAATTAAATAAATAAATAAATACAGAATAAATTAGATCGTGTGTCAAAAATGTATATACATATTATACAAATGGTTAGGGCCCCAGAGACAGGAACCTCCTCACAATGCGAGCCGTATCGAGGAGTACTGCCTTCTGAATCAGGCCCTTGATCCAACTGCCTAAAGAGAGCCTCGAAAGATGGTCGTCGAGGCTCTTGGCCATAAGGCCATTGGCCGTCACGACAATCGGCACAATGATAGCCGAGTTCACATTCCACATTTCGACAACCTCGTGTGCCAAGTCGAGATATTTTATTTGTTTCTCCTTCTCAGCTTTCAAGAGGTTCTCGTCAGGCGGGATGGTAACATCGATTATCATTACGCGGCGTGCTGATCGGTCTATCACCACTATGTCAGGCTTATTGGCGACAATAGCCCTGTCAATTATTATTATTACATAGCAGAATACTTTAGTATGCACCTACAGTATACAGGGTTTATTATAGACCCTAACGAAGCTAAAAGGTTCTCCCCGTCATTGCGATCATTTTTTTGTTCTAGACCATACCTGGGAACATTCTAGTTACGGAGATATTGGGGGTCAAAGTTCCAACTTTTTTGGTTAGTTTTTAAGGTTAAAACTTTACTTTAAATACCTCCATGACCCGTTTACTATTCAATGCATCCATCAGCACAATGATTTGAGTGCGTAACATTGAGTCTTACCGTAAAGGTGATTTTTCACCAACCAAATGTCGTTTCCCAGCAATAATTTTTGTGTAGGGTTATTTAGTTTGATGTACAGAATGCCTGAATAACGGCTTCGTGAAGGGTTCGTTTACACCTTGTATAAATGAATGCGCTACCAGCACAATCGGAGGTCCAATCCAGGATTGGAGAGAAGGTTCCAGGAAATACGTGATTTTGAATAAATCTTACAATTATGTGAAATAAATATTTGTCATTAAGAATTTCCATTATATTTGCAAGGTTTCTATCGCGATGTTTTCTTTATTTTTACAGTTTATGAGTACATTATGAACGGCCAAAGTTCAGGTAAAATTTGTGCAAAACCGCAATTTTTGGAGGCTTATACTGAATTTGTTGATACTTTTTTTTATTTTTTGCAACCATAGAAACCTAAATATAGTGCACAACATACATATTAGTTAAAAAAAAAAAAAAAAAACAAAGATAAATGTGTAACATCGGCATAATCACGTACGAGCGTTTGTATGAAAAGTATGACGGGTTGGCCGCTCTTAAAATAGATTTTTTAAAGACTGCGTTTGGCAGAAACATTTGCTAATACGTTGCTTGTACGTCAACCAATATGTTAGGTTGACAAAAAAATAACACGTAGTCAAAATTATTTATCTCAAGAAACAATAGATTGTTTTACAAACATGCCAAATGCCAAAAAAGGTAAGTATCACAAATGCCATCTTATAAAATAATCGCCTTAACATCCAATTCATATAGAATGTATTATTTAAAACAAAACGCATATGAATAGTTGGGGCCCCGAGCCTCGCGGGACCCGTTCCCTTTTCCTAATGTTAAAATATAGCGATCCTCTCTTCATATTTTATGTTACATTTCATACGTACCGTCGTGATAAATTCTCTTAACTTGCATTATGTAATACGAGGAGATTTATTATGTGTGGCTTAGCTTATGACGTGTTGAGTCCGATAGTTTGGCTTATACTATGTGTGTTTTAGTGAGAAAAATAACGTTTCAGTTGCGACGTACAACCGTACAACGTTTTGACCGCCATGGTCACATATACGTGACAAGCAAGTGTGTGCCCTGTACGCCAAACGACACAAATATGTGACCAAATGGTAGGTGAAATTGTGGCTTAGCGTGGAGGTCACGCGCGTGTGATTTTGCTCTGTCGGTTAAAATGTTAAAAATAAAATGTGATTGAAGTTTCAAACATATTTAGCGAGCTCTTTAAATCAAAACTTTATTTTTACGTAAAGCTCGTTTAGGCAAAAAAATACTCGGAAGTGTCAATACTTTCTGATTCTAGGGAGAAAACCATACCAAACACTACTATGTACTATCGACAAAATTATAGTTTCAAATAAAAAACCGGAAATTGCATCGATAAAGAAAAAATAACAGCACAGGATGTGATCGGGCTTCCGTTCCAAAACGACGAACATGGAGAAGTAAGTGAATGGAGTGCCAATAAACCCATTCAGGTATAAATCAGAAGGGGACTGGATGGTGAGAGAAGATGAGTCGGTACTCGTACAAATCTTGTTATACATTTGTTCGAGTAAACTAAGAAAAGGTAATTAAATATCACGTCTACATTAGTGCCAAAATTTAAAATGGACTAACCTGCTGAAAACAGAAAAAAATAATCAATTCGCTACGAATCTGTCATAGAGTTCAGAACAGTACTATCTGCCATCGCAAAGCATAATCAACCATAATAATCCACCACGAGGACTCAGTGCGGGTTGGTGGACGTCACGAATCTCCGATTTTTTATTTCCATATGATGTTCCCGTCAAAGCTTTAATAGTAGAGGCCATACACATTGGAATACATAGTTACATATCCCGGGCGAACCTACAATAGATAAAAAATATAATAGTAATCCAAACCACAGATGTCGTTTTTGCGGCATTTCCATTTGCTATCTACTCTTCAGCAACGTCTATTTTCCTCTCGACTGTACAAAACCAAACACACAGACGCGCAGACAAAACATTCGTATTGTTTTTCACTTTTTTCTCATCTACCCTCATTCTTGCGTTATTTCCCCAAAGACTTACTGAAACAAATAATGACCTATACAGTAAATAGAGGCAAAAAGTGGCTTCAGAATAGCAAATTATTGGAGGATTGTACCTGTCTCGGGCAGACAATAGATATGTATTACTTTTGTATAACATTTGTTTTTCTGATACAGATGAATAATGAAATTGTTCTATTGTATTTGGTACTGGGGAATTTAATTGAGTCTTTTGTTGCTAGCGAAACATTGCGATGTTTTTCTGTACTAAATTTTCAGGCTCAATTCAATACCTTATAGAAAAAATAAGAAAACAGTAAAATATTTTATTTTGGAATATGTTAAAATCTTCATCCATTTGATTTAAAAAAAGAGATTTTTAGACCGGGTACTTTACTCTCTTTTTGTAGGTATTGATAACTAAAAAAAAAAACAATTCACATGTAATTCACGAAAAATTCATACCCGGCACCCTTCACGCTCAGCTAATGAGGTGCCGAGCAGCAGGGGAGGTTGCAATGCAACCCCATAGATCATGACTTGCATTAGGGGTGTGATATAGGGGTGCGAAATCTATAGCACTTAACCCCTGTGACATTCCGCGATTTTGAAAATAGGGGGTCTTTTTTGAACCCCTAGAGCGTTAAATTTGACGGAGTGTACCAGGGTACCATGTTTATAAAAGCAGTTAAGTGTATTATCGTCTTTTGTGCAGGGCGAAAGAGGAATGCGTAATGTAATTAAATATTTGAAAGAGCTATGGCGAATTTATTATTCATTGTGATGTGTGCAGTGTGGTGAATTTAATTTTGTGTCACTAGCGAGGTCAAATGATCTGCTAAATTAGAAACGGTCTTCTACTTTTAGTGTGAAATGAATTTATTGCCTTTTTCTTCTTTAAAATCTCCAAAAACAGTAGTTATTCACCCTTTTCCACGAACATATATTTATTATGTTAAAAATAGAACTTCTTGAAGCCAATAGTCCCAAATCTTATGCCGTCTGTAAAGAGAAAAAGAGAGTATCAAAAATTGCAAAACTTGGAAAAATTATCTCATTAAATACACTTCTCAAGTCTCTATTAGCTTTAACATTCCAGAAGCAACTCTCCAAATGAATCGTCTGTCTCACACAAAAAGTTTTCGCGCAAAATACAAACTCAAACACGGCCCGTAAGACATCATTCTCTCCGCACAGATTTCATTCATTAAAACGAACAACAACTTCACTCGGAGCGAGTTCGTTTGGACCGACATGTGGTTCTAAACTTTCTTTAAACGGTTCACGCCGTTTGCATACCTGCATACTTTACACACGCGTCACCAAACACCTGTAACTCGAACTAACAAGGCTGAAAATTCCCTGAATTATACGCACGAGTATCTTATGAACAGTAAGATGCTCTGAGAGAAGAGTTAGTTGCAGCACGCATGCGCAGTCCTCACTGCAGCTCGGTGTCCCACGTTGTGTTGACCAGTTGTGACAGTCGATAGCTGACTGCCGACGGGAACGGCCGCGCGCGACCTTCCCACAAAATACGTCTTACGTAGCGTATCGTGTTTAATTTTTAGAGTGTTCGTAAATTTTACTTTTAGTGTAAATAATTAGATTAAAATAAATGTGTTTTAACGTGCCATGTTTAGCAATTAAAGGATTTGAATAGGTAAGTGAGATTTTAATAAGAAGTTAGAGATGAGAGAAAAGCTGTGTGAATGAGGAAAATTTTGTATAATTAGTTAAAGGGCCTTTGCAGATTTCGTTCTTTCAAAGCGGAAAATTTTCTTTAGAATGGCGGTTGTTTTGTTATCTTCTCTGTGATTTGGTTTCGATTAAAAGATTTCGATTTATCTTTTGTAAACAGATGGGAAATACAGTTGAAAAACTTCCTGTTAAAAGGATATTCATGTTTCAAACGAATGGAGAGAACTCTGTAACGAACGGTTAGAATTCCGGAAAACCATGTTTCAATGAAAAATAATACGTCGAACAGGAGCATAGTTTTCAATATTCTATTTAATTGAGACAAATTCGGCAACTGTTGTATTTTCGGAAACTGTAATAGGAAAATGTAACTTGTTTTTTTTTTTAAACAAATCGAGTTGAAAAAGCTAATGTTTAGTCAAGTTTTGTAATGTTTTTTTTTTGACTTTTTTTTTATTAAGTCTCTGAATTTTATTCCAAAAACAATGTATAAACAATGTAGATTAGGTCAGCTGATTTTCTTCTCCAAAGGTTATCTCATTTATGTAGTTGACGTAATTTAAACAGTGGAACTAAGAGTTTTGGAATTGTTATTTTATTCGAAAAAAATAAAATAGGTATAAAGTTTTTTTTTGTTTTGGTCTTTTAGAAATACCTGTTAGGGTCTCTGGTCTATTTATTTATTCTTTGTTTTATGAAATAGTTATAACACGGCGTTTGGCATACAAATTGTATTTGTGTTTCGAAATGAACTCGGATGAAAATCTTTTCCTAATACTACGAGCAAAATAAATAAATTTCTAATGTTTACCTTTGATATATTTCATCATTACAGAATTTAAACGTGTTATTTAAAAACTGAAATGTACCGATTAGAAATATACCAATTATGTATATCGTTTTTTCACTATTGTTCACAAAACATGCACTCTGTCAGTTGTCAAAAAGATTTTCAATTACTATTAAAATAAAGCTTCCACAAAAGTTACGTTTAAAATTGTTAAGTTTTAATAGTTTCCTTGTGTTCAAGTTAAAAATATAGCGTGTGCATATCGTGACAGCTGCTTGTTACGACTCAAGTAAGAGTCAAGTTAAAGTAATTATGTGAAGTTAGGCCTTCGGTTATTGCCAAACGTGACTTGAACTTATTTGACGACTGTCGATGACTTATTTTGGTGCTGAGTTGTAATTACTGTTACCTTCAGCATTGTTTTATCGATTAATGTAAGGAAATAAAAATAGCATATTATTTTGACAAGGATATCGACTATAATTTTTTATAAAACGTAAGTTTTAAGTATGTTTTTATGCTGTTGTAACATACCTATACATTCTATAATGTTCCTAGTGCTCGGATACAGGCTTATTTTTCTTTTCGAGAGGGGATCGTTAATTATCTACCACGTGGGACTTGTGTGGGCTGATACGCAATCATACTTTGATTTTTTCATTTCAATCAAATAAATCAATGTAACCGTGAGGAATATTCTCTAGATATAATTGTAAGATGGTGGATTAAAAACCAATTACTGCTTTATGAATCGTTATCAGCTTAGCATATTGAATCATTAGACAAATAGAATGCACACCATTCCGTTTTGAAGTAGATTTTGTGCATAATAATAGCTTTTATTCAAAATGATCTTCAAATTCGTTCCAAAGGCAAACTTTGAAGTTTCGCAAACTTGCTTAGCACATAAGATAAGTTTTTGGTCTTTAGGACCCAAGCATATCGAGTGTGCCTATCTAAATACCTCGCCATTAGCTCATATAAGGTTAGAGATGATTTGCACGAGACCCGAGCGAAACCAATCTGAGCTATCTACGTCGCGATCTTAAGTAGTTCTAGGTCTTAGGTCTACATCTGATACTATGTAGTATACTAACTTTGATAACATTAGTTAGTTTCGAGTTTAGTTTTAGTTCTAAAATTAGTTGTGTTTATTTTGGGAATAGGTATGACTGAATAATTGATAGTTAGGGTCTAGTTTGGCTATGTTGTTTTTCATTAGATCTTGTTGTCATTTCAAATTGGGAAACTATAATGAGATGCATGATCTTTTTGAAATATTTAATCCATTCTTTCATCCATTCACTGAAGAGATCGTACGGTGGGTCTAAGCATGGAATTTTGCATAGTAGTTGCCAGTTCACATAGTTATTCTTCAAAAATTTATTCTGTTAATAATTAAATATTAAAACTAATATTAAATATTAAAACTAAATAATTAAATAATAATTAAATATTAAAAAAAAAAAAAAAAAAAAAAAAAAATAAGTTTATTGCGTATAAATTTGGGTTATATAGCATGTCAAGGAGTCTCCATTTAGGCATAGAAAATGCCTGTAGTTGAAGGCTCCGCTCTTCCCATACATCTTAAAGATACAAAATAAATAGGCAATTAATAAAAAGAGAAAAAATAAATTAAATAAAAAACAAACAAAATTATACAAAGTACGATAAATTGTATAAGCGAGTGTGCGCCTGTGTGTGTGTGTGTGTGTGTGTGTGTGTGAGTGAGTGTGTGAAAGAGAGATTTTGAGTGTACATAATGTGTCTACCTAAGCAAATAACATCACTATATTATTTATTATTAAGTCACACGTTGCAAAAGTAACTCTGTGTCATCATAATTTAAATTGTGTAACCATATTGCTAGCTTTTTTTTGCATTCATATTTTTTTTTATCATAAATATATATTAGTTTATTAATTGCATTGTATAAATAGGCGGACCGTTTTTTATATTGTCTACTGGCAAATTCAGTTTTAGTTGAGGGAACGTTTACTATACAGTGTTTCTTTCTCTTTTCTAGTATTTTAGGATCATATGGTATCTCTTTGTGCGTTTTGAGGATGATAAGAAGGATGTACAATTTTCTCACTGACAGCAAATTACATAATTTGTAAAGCTTTTCAGTGGAGAATATTCGTTTTTTGAAGTACATCACCTTCAGTATCGCTCTTTGAGCGCGTTCTAACTCTAAAAACCTAGATTTCGTTGCTCCACCCCACGCAGTTATGCAATATATTAAAACGGACTGGACCAAAGATACATACATTTCATTTAATAGATTTCTTTGTTGGTTGGTTGGTTGGTTGTCATTATTTTTATTTACATTTATTCTCCTTGGTAAAACATATCTCAGCTCTTTGAATATCCAGATAAGTTTTCGTACTCTACTCATGACTAGTTCCAGTTGAGGATACCAGGAAAGACGCTGGTCAATAATCACTCCCAGATATTTTGTTTGGGTAACTTGTTGAATAGTTGGACAATTGCAGCAAGTTCCAACCGTATTCATGTCGCACGTGTGGATTCTTAAATTAAATTCCTTGTCTGGTTGAATCTGGTTATAAATATTAAAACAAATGTAGTTGGTTTTTATAGTGTTCAGGGTGAGCAGATTTTTTTTTAGCCAAGTTGCAACATGAGCTAGCCCTTCTTCTGCTCCTTTTTTAACCTCATCCCATGTTTTCCCTGAGAAGACGACAGCTGTATCATCGGCGTATGAGAATACTTTGGCATTATTAATCCTCATATTGCAGAGGTCATTTATATAAATTAAAAATAGTGTAGGTCCTAGAACGCTTCCCTGAGGTACACCGTATGATACATCCACGTCCTCTCCAACAATTTGTTGCAGTTTCACCTTTTGAGTTCTACCAGAAAGGTAATCCTTAAAAAGTGCCAGTGGTATTCCACGAACTCCGATGGCTTCAAGCTTGTGTAAAAGAATGGGAGTAGAGACGGTGTCAAAGGCCTTTCTTAGATCCAGAAAGGCTGCCATACATTTGTTTCCTTTGTCGAGCTGCTCGGTTACTAAAGAACTTAGTGCTATAACAGCATCTTCAGTTGACTTTTTTTGCCTAAATCCAAATTGAGAAGGTGACAGAATGTCAAATCTGTTTAAATACTGCAAGAGGCGAGTATTTATCAATTTTTCTAATATTTTTGAAATTGCAGTTAAAACGGAAATAGGTCGATAATTGTTGACGTCGTCTCTATCACCACCCTTATACACAGGTGTAATAATAGATTTTTTTAATGGGGCTGGAAAAGTACCTTTCTGAAAACATAGATTGGCTAGGTGCGTGATAATTGGTACAACTTCGTTCTTAGCCAGTTTCAAGAAGCTCGTAGGAATATTGTCCCATCCAGGGGCACTGTCAGTTCGTACATTCATAAGCGTAGTACAGACTTCGCGCTGATCTGTGTCCAAAAATACCATTGAGCTGATGTGTGATGGCGTTCTATTTAGGAGATGGCTTGATAGGTTAGTGCCAGATGCTATGTTTTGGGCCAGATCTCTGCCTATACTTGCAAAATATTTATTTACAAAGTTAATGGATTCTATGGGAGATGATTTAACCTGCAGCAATTCTAAGTTTTTTGTTCGTGATTTATTAGTATAAGTGATATTTTTTATGTTTTTCCAAAGAAGTCTATTGTTTTTGACAGCGTTAGTAATTTGTTCCCTATTATATTTTCTTTTTAACTTTTTAATGAGATTATTGCAATAGTTTCTATAACGCGTGTATGTAATTTTGGCAGTTTCATTGTGGGGATCATTTTGTGCCTTTTTCTGTAACGCATTACGATTCCGAATACATCTTAGAATACCCTGAGTAATCCAGGGTTTTAATAAACGTTTACTGCTTGGTATGGTAATAGTGCGAGTATTAGCAGTCAAAGATTCAGTTATCTTTTCTATTAAGGAGATAGTAACTATACTTGGGTCATCAATAAATAAGAGTTCAGCTAAGTTTTTGTTCTGCAGATATAGAAGAGCGCTGTTAAAATCTGTAGTTGTTTTAGTTTTATCAGGAGTAATTTTGTCTTTTGTTTTTGCCAAAGAAAGAAATGTGGTATAGTGGTCTGTAGTAGAAGTGCGTAAGATAGCTATAAATGCAGATATTTTTTTCGGATTAATTTTAAGCATAAAATGATCAAGGCAATTCGTTTCTCTAGTGGGTAGTGTATGCCCGGCCAGAATTCCGTATGACGATAACATAGTAAGGTAGTTTACTCTATTTTTGTGTTCGTAGTATTGTTCAGTTTCCCTGGGTCTTAAATTAATATTTATATCCCCTGTGATCACAATGTTTCTTTTTTGTACGTTAAGTGATTCCAAATGTAAACTTAAAGAGTCAATAAAATTGTCTGCGCTTGAATTTGCAGGGGATCTGTAAACTCCAAAGACAATGTTATTTAGTACCTCAATTTGAAGACAAGATGCGTGTAAGAGCTTAACTTCTGTAACTTTATGTTTTAAAGATTTTTTTACATACGCAACGACTCCGTCATGTTTATTAGAAAGATTTGTAGTATAATAGCAATTGTAATTATCAAGTTGTGGTACAGGTTTATTTAAATTCAGTTGGCATTCCGTTAATATGATGATATCTGTTTCAAATTTAAGACTAGATAATGTTAGTAAAAAGTCGTCGAAATTACAGCAAATGCCTCTAATGTTCTGAGATATAATAGTGAAATCATTTTTGTGTATGGATGTATGTTTCTCAAGATCTGTACAGTCGCATGTGATCGATTTAGCAAGCTGTATATTGTCTATTTCTTGTAGTGTTTGTAATGATTCACACGCGGCAGCCATTTTTAAAATAATAAGTAATAATTGTCCTTGCTGGCCTTAGCTTAAAAAGTGTGTAGTGTGTCGGTATGATGTTTGTGTTTGTCTTGAGTGTGTTTATGTTTGTTTGGACATATAATTTAGAAGTGTGTTTATTGTAGTGTTGTCTAAAGCGATTGATGGAAATATGTGTGTTTTGTTGGTTTTTGCGGGTAAGTGCAATTTTAAAATTAATAAAACAATTTTCGTTTAAAGCTAATAAATTAATTAGAATTATATAAACCAAAATTAAAAAGAGGTAAAAATAATAATGAAAGTTATGCTTTATTTCTAATGCTGGTGAGATCGTTCTCTGATTTGATCTGCACTCGTTCGTTATCATCAAGTCGTAGAAAAACCGTTCCACGAAAAATCCAGCATGTGTAGCCATTTGTTTTGGCAAATTCCCGGACTTGAGAGAATAATTTAGCAGTTTTTTTTGTGACACTCTCGGACACATAGATGGGCTTCCTTTCTCCTTTCAAGTTAAAATGTCCAGTATGTAGCTTATCATTAAATTCTTCAAACTACTATCTAATTTCAAATACTTCTTAAAACTAATATTTAATTATATCATGGAAGTTACTAATCTTTGGGCACATGGTTTGTATGGATAATATCTACATAAAAATGTTTCCCAGTTTAGGAAAAAAATGGTCCTTATAAAACGGTACTTTGGAATTTGAGGCAAAATGAATCTCAGCAAAGAAATACATTTCAGTGTAAAAATAACATTCCTTCGGTTACTTAGACGTTAAATATTCCGCACTTACTTATTAAAGATAAGTAGGCAGAAATTAAGAAAGAATTCTAAAAGAATGGGGAGAGTAAAAGATTGCGAAATAAGTTAATTATTATAGGCCTCTCAGAGCTCTTTTAAAATTAATGTATTTGTACTTGAATCTTTATAGACTCGTGCGTAAAAGAGAAATCGTTCGTTCAAAAGAAGAAACTTTGTGAAAATAAGTTTTGTGATTTTTGGAATGACGCAGATAATCTTACTTTAAAATCGAAATGCAGTGTATTTTTAAAATGTCAACGAGACTTTACAAACCATAATATAATATCGCTTTTTTGTTTCAACATTTGCTTTTGAAGATAAATGCATATTTTAATTCTTATTTTTGCAAAAGTATTACTAACGAATCTTTGTTTGTGAACTGTTGAAACCTTTTTTGTCGAATGGCTAACGTTCAGTAAAATGTTTTTTGTAAACAGCTTTAAAGTGTAATCTACAACGAACAGTATTACCTCTAAAGGACTGCTGAGTGCGGTTATAGATTTGATACCTACTCTTGATTCTTTCAAGTTAGCTCTTTTTTATCATTGACTAGCTTATGCCCTCGGCTTCTCCCACATGAAGTATGGTAAGTATCCGACGGGATCATACTATCTAGACAAAAAGTATCCCATATGTTAATCCAGGTTATAAACTATCTATCTGCCAAATTTTATCAAAATACGTTCAGTAGTTTTCGCGTGAAAGAGACAAACAACCAACAAAAACTTTCGCATTTATTATACAATGTTAGTTACCATACTCCTCCGAAAAGGCTTGACCGATTTTTATGAAATTTTATATGCATATTCAGTAGGTCTGAGACTCGGCTACTATCTATTTTACATACCCCTGGGATAATTTTCGACCGAAACGCGAGCGAAGCCGCGAGCAACAGCTAGTATTAAATAGTAAAATTAAGAAGTATGATTAGCAATAAGAGGTTATTTTAAGATGATATCAGCCCTTGATTCTTAAGTAGGCACAAAACAGACATTTATTAGGTGTATGAATATGGTTTAAGTACCAGTACGAAGAAAACTTTCTGCGGAAAAGTAACAACTACTTTGTCTCTTTTCCGCAGACTATTTATTCTTAGAAATAATCACATTTCTAGGTCCAAAATTAGTTGTCCTAGGACGACACAAGTATGTCGTCCATGTATAAGGTTTAGGGCCAACAAATGTGCCGGCCACAATGTTAGCCCGGAGGAATTTCATCACGCAGCTGTGAGAGACAAATGCCCGTAGACTATGTTAGTTATTTACAAGATTTAGTGGGACGGATCACTAATATATGTTTAGTATAGTAGCACTGACCCAGATCGTGCCTAAATAATAACAACCGCACGGGTCTATCGTCAGGTTAAGCTACACTTGCCGAGGTCAGGCCGTGGATGGGTGACCATGCTGACATACCGAGTTTTCTCTATGCCTCGTTGTTCCCGGCTGTAACTAGTAGTCAGCTTAGAAATCTGAAAGTCATAACTAGGTTTGTTAAGGGGGGGTAATAACTGGGTGGTGGGTGTCAGATAGGCGGTCGACACAGATATAATAGTGGTATTGAGTGCATTTGGGTAGATTGGAGTCGACCCCTACATGGTTGGGTAAAAGCTTTGCATTTGCGGATAGCAATGAGAAAGATTTTTCTAAAATAGCCCGAATTCTAGGTCATAAAACGTGAACTGATCTACAGATACAAAGAGAACTTTCACACCATCGCGCCTGTTATCTCCAAAGGGTTAGGCAGAAATATACCTAATAGTACAACCGCATTAAGGCTAGCCTATTGCCATCAAGCGGGCACAAATCCAGACTCCATGGCTGCTACTGAGAAATATCTGAATGAAAAATCCAGTAACATTTCACCGACCTGGGAATCGAACCCAGGACCTCATGCTCAGCAGTCGCGCTTGCGACCAAAAGACTAAAGAGTACACTCCTACCGTCGAATATTCTCGAAATTATGACAAAAATCTTTAATAACGAGTTATATAAGTCAAAGACCTTCACATCAATCATTTGAAGACTGATACAATCAACTACCATGTCTAATGACACATCGCGTCAAAATCGATTCACTAGTTAAACCAAATAATAGAAAATAGACTCATGGTCATTTTATGGCTTCAAATGGCTTGTTATTGGGCAGGTGTTTAAACTATGCAGTATACAGGGTGTAACAGGACCCTTCACGAAGCCGTCAACCAAGCATTGTGTACATCAAACTAGGTAACTTTACGCAAACATTATTGCTGGGAAACGACTTTTTTTTAGGGGTGACAATCACGTTTTAGGGTAGGACTCAATTTAACGCACTCAAAACATTGAATAGTACGGGGGTTGTGGAGGTGTCTAAAGTAAAAAAAATACATTAAAAACATTAGTATTAGAAAAAAAAGTCCAGGACTAACTGGGGTATGGAGGTCAGATAGGCAGTCGCTCCATGTAATAAAACACTGGTATTCAGCTGCATCCGGCTAGACTGAAAACCGACCCCAAAATATGATGATGATCCATGTATGTAACTTATTTTTTTTTAATTATTCATAGAGAACATCAAACGCTAGAGATATTTTTGCAAACAATATGACCAAAAACTTTTAGGCATTTAGTGGAATGGCAGTAACATTATTTGTAATTGCTCGTCTTTATCTACGCCTAGCTTTTAGTAGGGAATGTCTAGGCATTTAGGCATTTAGCTCACAACGATATATAGTTAACGCTTACGACACACGATTTTCTCAGACAATTGTTTCCTTTGCAGAGTTTTGGGCGATTGTAAAACTGTTTTCTTTCTCTCTTCACTCCTAATGTTCTCAAAAGACTAAAGTATGACCGACTAGTGTATCCTTTCCTTAAGATAGTGTAAAACTATACTTATTTATAAATACTCTTATTTATTGTAGCAACTATGTAAAGCTGATGACGACGTTAAACATATTCTTATTTGAACTGACATGACATCACGCGTGTTATAACAGAGGGGTTAAGCAGCGGTGTAAAAAGTAGCTACACTCAAATTAAGTCAGTAACGTTCCATGTAATTGGAAGCGAGCCTATTGCCATTTACCGGGTACAAAATAAATGAAGCGTTTTAATTTTAGACTTATATTTGTGACCAGTCTCATCAAGAGGAATCGTGTTATCCAATTTTTATTGTTTTAATTATTCAATTATTTTTTTTTGACTTTATATTTGTATGGACTGTAATTATGTACTTGAATTGATGAAATTTAGACTATGTGTAATTTAATTATTTCTTAATTTATAATTTCCAATTAAGAATTATAAACTATTTTGTACGCCGAATATGGCAAAACACGTTGAACCAGCAATCTAAACTCGTTTCCATCCATATGTGCATATCTATGTATCATGTCACACATGTTTATACAAATAAATGCATCTTATCTTATCTTATCATTTACTGTGCTGTGGAGGTCAGATAGACAGTCGCTCCATGTAAAATACTGGTATTGGTATGTATGCGGTTAGACTGAAAGTCCAACATAGTTAAGTAAAAGTTAGGCTGTTAGGCAGATGATCTTTCTAGTCTTGGTTGGTGTTAGAACTCTTTATAATACATACTACATGTTGGCGACAGATCTGGCAACCCCGTTGCTAGGGGCTTGTTGTTGGTAGTTTGGCTAGCGACGTTGCGGCTTACATTATCTTTATTTTCTATTTTCCTAAATATTGTAATTACATATTATACCCAATTGCACATTTTAATCTTCTTTGATTTGGTGACTAACACTACACATACACTGTTTTAAGCTTTCACGTGTTATAACTTGCTTAAGGGATATCTTCCGTGATTGTCAATTATTCTGAGCTCCCAGTAATCATCTGAGAGCTGGGAGTTTTCTCGGATCGTATCCCATAAGTGACACTGTTAGTTAGACTATACATAGATTATTTTACTGTATAATTAAACAAGTGTTATAATATTGAAGAGCTATCGAGAATTGAGGAACTATCGAACCATAATTAAATTGATACTCGTAAATACTAGTTAGCGTTATCATGTGTCTTTAGGTCTTCAAATTATTTCTAACTTTGTGTACCATTCATTAGGGCTCTTTGTTGGAAAATAAATTTAATGATACGCTATAATAGTGCTTATACTAATTACCAACTGTATTATGGTTTTGACTTTGTTGTTATCAAGGTTATTGTGCCCTTGTGGTTAGAGTAGATAATTTCTTATAAGTAAAGGTATTTTCCATTGAAATTATTGTTCAGTTAAAGATACTTTCACCTCCTTCAAGGCCGGATGATGTACTGTCGTATATACATATTTATAAGGTATGTGGATCGATTTTTTGAAAAGATATGTGAATGATTTTATATACAATTTTTTTCTTTTGTCTTTCATTATAAATAAGGTACGAAAGTTTTAATAGCACTTGTTCATAACATAAAATAACATCACACCTGTATAGGCAGATGTGTATCCTATACAGTACTATCACATTTCGTTTCAGTCCCATGAAAGGGATGAGCCTATTGGCATCAACCGGGCACAAACCCAGACTCCGCAAAACTCCCGACCTGGGAATTGAACTCAGGACCTCAAAGTCAGCAGTCGCGGATCCAGAAGAAAACGAAAGCCTTCCTTAGAAAAAAATATATTTAAAAGCTATTAACGGAAGACAACCGATTAGAGTAGGTAAGGAGCTCTACTTAATCCCGTACGCGGGTGTAGAGCCACGTTCTATTTGATTAACTATTTGCTCTAACTAGAGCTGTTAAAAGGGTGCCGATGTCGTAAATAGAGTTCGAAGTTTAACGGACTCTATGGTTTTAGTTTGCAGTTAGTTAAGTGATGGTTAGTTAGTTATGGCTTGAATATGATTAATCTCATCGGCTCCTCATCTCGGGAGCCTTAGGTATGAGTTCCCAAAAACAAAATCTAAAATTTACTAGATGTTGCCCGCGGCTTCGCTCACGTTTGGTCGGAAATTATCCCACGGGCACATTGTAAATATAGCCTATGGCACTCGGAGATAATGTAGCTTCCCCTCAGTGAAAGAATTTTCAAAATCGGTTCAGTAGATCCAGAGATTACCCCTACAACGTCACAAACTCACAAACTTTTCCTCTTTATAATATTAGTATAGATTGCAAGTTTTATCATTACACCTGTAACATATATATATGTATTTTCATTTTGAGTTCCCGATATTTCGGCGCTGTTGCAAGCACCATGATCACGGATAAACTGAAGTTATTGCGGGTGAGTGTTTATGAGCAGACAAATCGGTCTACCCCATAGAGAATATTATAGTCTTTGCTCTCTACCCTCTTTCTTGTTCGTTTTTTTGCACCCAGTATCGCTACCACTGTACCACCGAAATATCGGGAAGCTCAAAATGAACAGTTTTTAAAAATGGTAAATATCGCGTTTCTAGTGTTACTGATAATGTTAGTGACCATGACAGTATAAAAATGTATAAAAAAAGTAGTAGCAGTATAAAAATGGTAAATATCGTGTTAAAAAAGAATCCTTGCATTCGGAACATTTGTTCATTAAGTACCTAAAAACAAATGAATTTAGATATTCGTTCATACTTTTGGTTATCCTCGTGCCTCCCATTACATGGAAATTAAACATAAGTGGTCTTGTGGTTCTAGTTCGCTGGTTTAGTGGTCGCAAGCGCGACTGCTGAGCACGAGGTCCTAAGGTCCTGGGTTTCGCCATCAGGAATTACTCAGTAGCAGCCACGGAGTCTGGATTTGTGCCTGGATCATGGCAATAGACTCGCCCCCTATTACATGGGATTTAAACATAATTGGAGAAATATGGGTGTGCTATGACCTCTTCCTAATCCTTCGGGGATTATAGGCGTGGTGTTTATGTATGTGGCTGTGTACGTAATTCCTTAAATAGATTTTCAACTTTATCGCTAAAGCATTATGTTCAAGGTTGTGTGTATTTGTGGTGAAATTTGGATGTTTGGTCAACCACTGCCTATACCCTCGGGGATCACATTATACTTAATAATTTTTTGATATAACAGTAATTTCTTTCTCACATATATGTATAATCTCAACGTGAATGCTGTAACCAAGATTTTGTAACAATATTTTGATTCAAAAGTGTGTCCATGGAGTTTCTTGCCCATTCTTCTCCATAGAGATCTACGCTTTGGAACGTGCAACTACAGTACTTTCTCAAGTTATTATGCCTTGTGACTGTAGGTTCGCTTTCTTCGTTTTTTTTTGACATTTAAAAGTGCCTGTACTGGTCTAATTGAAATAAATGCTTTGAGTTTGATTTGTTTTTATCAAAATAGAACTTTCCACGAACACAGAAAAAACAAACGTAATTCTTTTGTACGAATCCCTTTGAAATGTGTTTGTTCCGGCAGAGAACAGTCTAATGGCCGTGGGTGTAGTGAAAGATTGCTAAAGGATAATGTCAAGTGGGTAGGCAGAAGTATCATCTTATAGTCGCTAATACGCCCATCACCCACGGAGTAGCAAAGCAATTAATTTAACAAATCTCGGATAGAATTCGTACAGATTTTGTAATTTGAAAATGCTCGTGACTACATAATAACAGCCACTCAGGTCGATCTTCAGGTTAAGCCGAGCTTGCCTAGGTTAGTCCGTGGATGGGTGACCACGCATTACATACTGAGTTTCCTCCGAGTTTCGGAAAGTTTGTTAAGCCGTTGGTCACGGCTGTCATTTGTAGATCTTTGACAGTCGTTACAGGTAGTCAGTAGCCCGAAAGTCTGACAACCAGTCTTACCAAGGGGTATCGTATTACCCGGTAGTATCTGGGTTGTGGAGGACAGATAGGCAGTGTCGCATGTTTTCTGGTATACAGCTGCATCGGTTAGACTGGAAGCCGACCACACAGCCGCACTCACAGCCGGTCCGAAATCTGTCCGTTCCGGTTGGACTAAACCTTAATCAAGACTAGGGCATGATTCTAGTACATTATCATCATCTGCCTAGCCTTTTCCCAACTAAGTTGGGGTTGGCTTCCAGTCCAACCGGATGAAGCCGAATACCAGTATTTTATAAGGAGCGACTGCCTATCTGACCTCCACAACCCAGTTAGTACTGGGTAATACGATACCCCTTGGTCAGACTGGTTGACAGACTTTATGCTGGTTTCCTCACGATGTTTCCTTCACCAGAGCAGGTGATAATAATACAATACGCACATGAATCCGATAAATCAGAGGTGTGTGTGTGCCTTGGGTTCGAACTCGAGACCTTTGACTTGGCAGTCCGACAGTCACACCACTAGGCTATCACTGCTATAGACCACTGATTACCTGTAATGACTGTCAAATTTCTACGAATGACAGCCGGGATCAAACGTTTAACGTGCTTTTCGAGGCACCAAAGCAACTCGCTATGTAATGGGTGGTCACCCATCTACGGATCAACCTTACAAGTACGGCTTAACCTACAGATCTTCCCGAGCGGCTGTAATTATTAAGTCACGAGGTCTTCATATCGAAACTCTTCAAAATAAATTAATAAATGAAAAAAACATTATAACGTGCAAAATGTTACTAGGTATTCCTATTATGTTTCTTGTCCTACTTACCCCAAAGGCACGTTATAAAGGCGAATCACAATGAATCGTAACGTTATTCGCACGTAAATGCCGGACGAATAACAAACGTGTATGTTTTACCGCGCACTCATTTGTTACAACTGTTGTGAGGGCCAGTTCACATTGTTTCGTTGCTGTACGTGCGAGTTTTTGTTGCTCTGGAGCGTTTTGAATTAGATGGTGTAGAATAAGAAAGAAAAGAGACATGCATAGTTGCTAACATCACAATAGTATTTTCTTTTTTTTGAAGCCTGGATACACACTCTCACACCCACTAATACACACATACACACTCACACACGTAAATACATCATACTCTTGCACACACACGTAAACAAATACTTGCGCTTTAGTAAAATGTTTTCTTTCATTTAGTTTTTAAAATTATTATTTTGTATTTATTATTCAAAGTAGAGTTTCGTTTTTTAGTTTTTTTTTTTGTTGTAAAACAAATGTATCATTTTCTAGGGGAGGACACTGACTCCTGCAACACAGTTTCAACTATCGCAGGAGTCAGAGAATCCAATATACCGTGAACAAGGTTTTTATGTCAATAATATTATTTAGATTTTTTCGTTTGTTGCCAGCACCAGTAATACTACGACTTCTATGATATTATTATAAATAAAACACATAATTATGTACTTGAAAGACCTAAATGCATTATACAAAATGGTCGTGGCTGGTCCACCTTCACTTTGACCCTTCACATCAGTGCAGTGTTAACGTAGGGAAATTCTA
This sequence comes from Eugnorisma glareosa, assembly GCA_947578425.1. Taxonomy (NCBI): domain Eukaryota; kingdom Metazoa; phylum Arthropoda; class Insecta; order Lepidoptera; family Noctuidae; genus Eugnorisma; species Eugnorisma glareosa. Next base: position 1,890,447 of record OX387970.1, read on the forward strand.
AATAGCAAAACTTGAAGTGAGAAATGTCACTTTGACAGGTGTCAAAGTGACAGGTGTCAAACTATGAAATGTCGACTACCAGTAGTACTACGGGTAAAAAAAAACTTCCCGTGTTACTACTGGATCGCTTGGTACTTGGTAGTTCTACGGGTATTTTTTTACCCATGGTACTACTGGTAGTATTACTGGTAGTACCACGGGCAAAAAACGGATTCTTTGGATGTTCTTGGTCCAGGTAGATGTATGGGAAATCATAAATGTCGCTAAATTCACCGAAACGTCTTCATTTACAAGGTTGGCTGACCCGTTGGTGTAGTGGTCGCAAGTGCTAGTGCTGAGCATGCAGTTTGTCTGGTATCCATACTTAGGTCGGGAAAGATTTATTGTTTTTCCAACAGGTATTTCTCTTTGGAGTAACCCCTGTTGATGGCAGTAAGCTCGCCCCTTTTAAGGATGATTTCCGCCAAACGGCTCGCATAGCATCGGATCGAAACGGTACAATCTTTAAACGATATTAAATCGTGTACACGGTATTTAAAGTCTAAATTACCAAGCCGCGCACAGCAGCATGACGGCGGGCGTCTTCCGCGCTACGCGATCATAGCCAAAATATATGCTGTGACGCTCGATCGGCTCCGTTCGCCTGTCGTCGTATCCGACACGATAGGAATTAAACTATTTGACTAGGCGCAGAAACGGATACTTTCGCAAGAGACGACATCCTGCCGGATGCGATCGGCTGTCGCTGCATCCATATCCTTTCCAATCCGATGCGATGTGAGCCGTTTGGTTGAAATCATCCTTTACTCGTAAGCGTAATTGCTGAAATATATAAAAAAAACCCGTGATGTCGTTTTGCCGTGGATCCTCGTTCTGGCAGTGTAATGGGATTGCGTGGATCCACGTTCCCAAGGTTAAATGAAGCTGCTAAAAATTGTGAGAGAGATTAGTTACTTCATCTTATGAAATCGTGTAACCAGCCCTTACCGAATATTACTCAAAATATGAACAGTACAAAAACAACAGGAATGGTCTACAACAATGTTTTCGTTGAACGCATTTCATCTTCGTTCACCCCGAATTATTTAAACGCGCAACCAATTTGTGTCAATAGTCCTTTATTGTTTTTCTGTTGGTTATGGTATAGCTGCGTTCGCTGTGGATGTCGGTATGCGTGTGTACTTATTCGGTTGTACTCATATTAATATTTTTTAAAGTTTCGGACAAATGAAGATCGGTACCTTTATAATCAAGCTTACTTATTTTTTGTTGTTTTACATTGCTTTGAATTTCCTGAAAGATCGAATACACTTTACCTACATAATGTACTTAGTTTAACTTTCAAATATTTCAGCCTGTCAGTGTTTGTTTTAAGTTGCAATTACTACACTGCCCTGGTAATCGAGAGGGCAGTAAGTCGAAGGTGGCCATTTTTTTTAATTTTCGATTTGGATTGTACGTCAAACGAGCTTCCTTCCTATCTAGGTTTTATATTTCTACGTAAATTAGAAATGCATTTTCTTATTTGATAAAGAGCAGAAAGGTACGATAAATCTAGTTACTACGTAAAAGAGCAGTATTTATAGACTTACTGCCCTTTTGATTACCAGGGCAGTGTAGTAATTGCAACTTAAAACAAACACTGACAGGCTGAAATATTTGAAAGTTAAACTAAGTACATTACATTAATAAGATCAGTGGATGGCGTTCCATCCATACCTCTTGGAGTATTTTAAAATAACGACTTGATTGGCTGTTTGACAGATACTGGCAAGAAACCCGTTAACCTAAGACACTGATCAGATCTAAGCAGTTTGTATTGCTTGCCCAGATTTCTTTATGAAACACTCAACATAGTTGACACTCTTGTTGCCAAGCATCAAGTCAACCTAATGACAAAATATTCAATCCACAAGATCAAATCACTTTTGCTAATTAGAAACAAAAGGAAACATGAAACAACACGAAAACAAAATAAACAATTCAATCTAACAAAATCCCTAAAACGATGGCTTATCTAACATCGATTACTTACTAATGAGCTACACAATACAGGGAAGTAGGGTCAGGTAACTAACAATAAATGTGGCAACGTCAGGTCAATGGTCTGAATCAATCCATCATACTGACACTAAAAATCCATTGATGGATATGATGATCGGAAGTTTCCTACGAATACGATGAATAGCGTCCAGGGACAGGCAAGAGTATATCGCTAGTTTTGTACAAGTCTTATGTTTTATTTTATTGTGTTTGGGTGGCTTACAGTTAACAATATAAAAATTATAGTGAGGTAATCAACTACAAACCATTTACAGGGGGCTCCAGTTAGCAGTAAAGTACAACAAACTATTAACTAAGCGTAATATCTAGTAACAAAGTATATACTTTGTATCGTGTGTTTGTGTATATTTAATCATATGATTAAATTAAAATTAAATTAAGCACCTGCACAGGCCAGAATGCAGGCGCCACCACTATTGGAATGCATCAGAGACAATGTGTGTATGTATGAGTTTATTACATCAATTGGGTACAAATATAACAGCTGTAACATTGGTTAGAAAAGCAATGACAATTAAGCACTCAGGATATTTGGTTTCCAGCTGCAAATCTTTTAGAAAATGGAGGTATTTTCAAAATAGACAACCCACCTCTAGAATTTATTTCATAGATCATCTGTTACGATGGCAGACCAAATTTTCCCTTTTTACTAATTGTCTTCTAGTTACAATCTGGAGAAATTAGAGTTGTCTCTGTAACTATCAATACACATTAATCAGCCCATACAACAGACAGAAAGAAGAAGGCAGAAATATAAAACCGTGCCTCCTCTCTTCAATCTTGAAAAGAAAACGTAAGTAACACCTTAAAACGATAAATCGATAATTCACAAACTCACTCACATATATTAAAAGGGCTTCAAAACAAACAGCGCACCACATCACTAGCGCCGTCACACCTCCAACGTTTATCAAAGCGGGCCGCAACGAATTTCAATTGTAATCAAATATGGCGCCCGCTCTGGGTAAACAAGATAAAACGGTGTAAACGTGTGCTTTGACAAGCTTGCGGCTTCCTTGCGTGTTGTTTGCGGATATTCATACAGGGTGGGCAGAGTTTAGAATGTAACTTTATAGTTATGAGAACTTGACTTTAGCTTTGGTACACCAGGCTGGACTTTAGGGCCTGCTTGTATCACAAACTACTTGATGCATTTGACGCTAAACACATTAAAAAAATATCCTGTCTCTGTAATTTTAGAACGATTGATAGTGATCGCAAGCGCAACTGGTGGAGGTCCTCGGTTCGATTCCCGCGTCGGGCAAAGTGTTACTGGGGTTTTCCATGAGGAATTTCTCAGTAATAGTCACGGAGTCTGGATTTGAGTCACGGTTGCTGGCTATTGGCTCGTCCCTTATTACATGGCACTTAAACCTGGCGAAATGTGGGTGTACTATTATGTATGTACTGTTGCACTTCTGCCTGACCCTTCGGGGATTACAGTCTTGATGTATGTTATGACAAAAACAGAATGATGTGTTCAATGGATTCTTTTCGTGATTTGTGGTGCAAGCAGGCCATACCCTATTATTTAAAAGGCCTTCTGCATGTTTGGCAAACACATTGTTGTTTTCATTATTGAGGTAAATATGCTTTCTGTCTTCCTAGTCTACATGAATCTATTTTTTTAAATAAAATCCTCTACAAAAGCAACTCACCGATCAAACCATTATTTCGGTAATCGTTTATTCATCCAGACTAGCGGAAAATATCTGATATAAGCCTAATTCATACTCGTTAAAGCTTTATATGAGCATTTTCTTTCAAACTGAACAAAATAAACCGAAAGTAGCCCCACAATATTGTACACAAATCCATAACAGAAAGCATATTGTTATAATATATGAAGAAAGAGCCTATTTTGTGGAGCGAGCCATTGTTAGTCTAATGCATCTTATTATAGAGTCTACAATCTATAGGTTTTCCATTAGCTGGTTACAATCACGTGTTATAGGGTTAAAAGGGAACGACCGAACTTTGCGTGATGGTTGGTTCATTCTTCTTTAAAAGTAGTGCTTTTGTTGGTATAGATAGTGTTTAAAAGAACATCTATTGTAAAGACTAAAAGCTTTGTTCATGATTTCGGGCGTTATGACTAGAGTAGTGAGATGCCGTCGATTCCCAAATTTTGTCGCGGTAACTGCTTTAAACGACTCCCTTAATGCATTTTCGCAAAGAAACATTTAGCGAGCATGTAGCATGTTCGTAGTTCGTGGTCAAGAGGTAACACTCACTCACATAAAAACACTTTTACAAAAGCTGGCTAACCAAATTTCTGCTAATGCCGATTGCCTCCAAAAACTAGAAGAAAGCCTTCAGCATACCTTCACAAGTTAAACGTTAACTTATTTAAAGGATCTTTATAAACAGCTAACCAACTTAACATAATTAAGTGATTCTTCTCCAAACACAATGCCACTGCTTTACATACTAAACGGAGTCGGCGCATATTTTTAAAGGGACCTTTAGGCACCTGCTCCATCGCTGACGACGACGCGATTAGCTATCGGCTGTGTTCTCGCTCAAGATACGTACAAAAGTGTGTACCTACCGTGCGATACATACAAGGTGTAAACGGACTCTTCTCAGTCAACCATTTTGTACATCAAACTAAGTTACAGTACGCAAATAATTTAGCTGGGAAACGACGATTTGTTTTTGGTGTGAAAAATCACGTTTTAAAGTAGGACTCAATGTTTTGAGGCAAAGATAGACCTTTCTCTCTTTGCCTGTGCCATTCTCCACGTCCCTGTGCAACACTTCCCTTCCCAATCCTTGGTCGCCACTCAGTCACAGCTCTAGTCCAGGTTTACTCGCTTGTCGCTTATCGCTGACGACGGAACCGGCGCCCCAGCCCGTCTTCACCGGACCCTTTAAACGCATTATCTCTTTACGGAGACCGTCTCCACATTTATTCATGGGGCTATGTTGTGGGTAACGGCTAATTTATGACTTGATCTTACCTTGCGACCTTAGGGTGGGGTTGGAGTGGAAGCTATAGCTAGCTTTTAATGTCGGACGGATAATGGGGATACACTTAATTGGAATTTGGCTTTTAGTTCAGTTGTGTTTAAGCCAATATTTGAATGTAAAACTATTTTTCAAATGAGGTTTTGGATTGTCTGTTTTTAATTTATCTCACTCTATGAATTTTCCTTGTATCGTGGATACTTTTAAACTCACATATACAAACAACCCGGTACAAACTGCCTGTAGGCCATACAAACATTTATTCCGTACGGAAATCGAACTTGCGACACGCACCGCAGCAAATCGCTCAGCCACTGCGCTAGCCATGCTGTCATTTTCCTTTGGCAAAAGATTTGGCAAAAATCTTTTTGCTCAACTTTATTTGTAGGTGATTTTTATTGTAGCGATTCATTTTGTCTAGGTATAAATGTTTGATCGCATAGTTACTCCATAACTTTTTAGTGCTTAATTATGTTTGATGTAGCCATACGTACCATGTATCGCACTTATATTGGTATTGTTGCCACTGAAGTACGCCAACAGGTCCTACTCTATTAAAATAAAGATAAAAACCGACTTCCAAAAATCCTAAAAAAGTCTCTCCTGAAAGTAAAGTTATTTTTTTTTTCGTGTTTTTTTTTTTGGAATTTGTTTTTTTTTTGCAGAAAGTTTTTTTATTTTACCCTTTTTAGTTGTTGTTTATCACACAATTTCTTGTCATGAATAGATTTTACATTGTTACTAGGTATAAGAGATCATCATTTCATCAACTATAGCCCAAGAAAAGAAAAAGCGTCAACACATTCATTGCCAAGTCAAAATGCTGAACTTTCCTAGATGGCAAAAATAAAAAAAATCGTTGAATGTCTTCCCTAGTGGCCTAAACAAATACCAGAACCCAATACGCTGCGGCCGCTATTTTATGGTACGTCCGTAATTGTAAGGCACCATCAGTGAGGAAAAAAAAACAAATTACTGAATCTATTTTGATGAGATTTATAAGTGACCAATCGGTAAGTATATCCTTTCACATAAAAAAAGGAAATTTTCTAATAGGTTTTGAAATGACGGAGTTATGAGGTAACAAACAGAAAAAAACAACAGAATTGAGAACCTAAGTACTCGTTTATGAAGAAAGGCGGGTAAAAACATGTACTTGCGCTCGTCTCTAGGTATAGTTATCGAATTTAGTATCATATCTCAACATTTATCTAGCAGTGTGTTACCCACATAAACTCGGCCTTGTATCCTACCTGGAAAATATTTTGACGAGAGCTCATTTTGTATTCACAAAGAGGTCAAGTGAAATCATTAAAAGTAATTGTGAACGATTACAACAATCATGGCGGTTTCTTGGGATGGTTGAGACTATACGGGCTGTCGTTGTGTTTAGTTTTTTTTATTTCTTACGGAAATCGGTAATCGTAAACCACCCCCTAGTTTCCATACTGTCCATAATTATACTGTGGAATAAACGTTTGCGTTTGTGTGTGTGACGGCGCGTTTATAGGGCTAGGAACAGACGGGCTGCGTTTGTATACGCGTGATTTACACTTACCGATTTCCGTAAAAAAAAAAAAAAAGAAACGACCCTTTTTAGTATCGATTCGGGTCGAGAATCGTTAGTATACTTCCTTGAATTTGACCAGGATGCAAAACGACCGCCTGTATATTCATATTTTAAAAGTAACAAAACGGAAGAGAACCTCTTTAATTCTTATTTTTAATGAATTTGTTAAAAAAAGAAAAAACACGACGGTAATCCCGAAAGGCTTAGGTCCTTTCCACACATTTCGGCAGGGTCACGTAACTGGGGCCGAACTTATAGCTATCAACTGGGCAAAAATAAATGTGTGTGTAATCATTCTCAATAGAATCAAAGTTTCAAACAAATATTATTATAGTTACTGAACAATTATTATTAGTTTACCAATTTACTAACTAATTGTCAAATAATTGCCGAGCTTCAGTTTATTGACTAAATTACACTTTAATCAAAATAATAACACAACGATTATGAATAATTAAGTTTTGAACTGAACATTATAAATAACTGTAGCCTGACCTCTAGACGGAGTGAGGGGTGGGGGGGGGAAGAACCTGAATTTAATCTGTGTCTAGATGTTTGTTTAATAGTAGTATAAGTTGGTATAACATTTTTATCTACGACATTGCAATGATGTTTAAGATTCTACACAAAAAGTTAAGGGTTATGAATTTCATAATCTGTACCTGTAGCAGCCGCTCTGCCTACCCGGGCCTCGGAATTAGCTTTTATAAATACGTGAAATATGTCTCTGGCATACTGGTTTGGTATCCTCACGATATTTTCCTTCACCGAAGTAAGCGGTGATTATTATACAGGGTGTAAGGGAAAGCCCTCACGAACTGACGGGCTGCATTTAGCTCCTTATTTTGAATCAAATTCCACCGGAATTTTTGTCCGGAAAATTGTAATTTTTTAAATCATTTTTTTCAGTTAATATTACTTTATACTAATATTACTTTATTTCAAAGTAAAATTACATTCCCTGTACTCAGTCAGCACTCCATTTATGTAAATAATACGGCTAAAATAACAAATCCCACAGTGGATGTTGAAATACTCTACCGAACGACGCGTGAAATCAGTTGTTGAACTTCTTGCCTAGCTACAGAGTTTATCGAACTCGTTGTCGCGCTTGCCGTTCGCTACGTGAGTTTTGTCACGATAACGGTACATTGCGTATGAAGAAATAAAACAAATTTAATTTATTTGATTCCCATAATTTTCCTGAAATAATTTCTTGTACCAGTCATCTTAGTATGATCCAGTAACCAAATATTAAGCTTCAAACCCAACCTTTACATGTTACGAAACAACGTGCAAAAAATAAATCAAATTGCAGTATCTTAAGCTGTCACGAATTCACGATATCAAACGGCCCTTTTAAAACACACAATACTACATAAGGGCTTATGAAAAGACACATTCGGCATTCAGTTTGTTAGCGCCGGCCGGGCCCAGATTTTATCGAGTCACCCCCCTCCCTCCTCCCCTGCCTGCCCCTCACTTATGAATGATTGATTCATATAAGGTTTATGTATGTGTGTATGTACGTGTGTAGGACCGTCAAATTGCTGAGGGCTAGATACGGGGGTTCTGATTTTGTCTGGAGTTGTGGTTTGATTGAGGGCTAAGCGTTTACAGTTTCCAGATAGTAGTTATCAACTTGATAATAAACAAATGAGTTGTAAAGAGGTGGTGAAACTGGCTGTATCATTATCACTACATAGTATAAAACAAAGTCGCTTCCCGCTGTCTGTCCCTAGGTATGCTTAGATCTTTAAAACTACGCAACGGATTTTAATGCGGTTTTTATTAATAGATAGGATTCAAGAGGAAGGTTTATATGTATAACATTGCACGAAGCCGGGGTGAGTTGCTAGTATGTAATATACCGCTTAGTATACAAGGTGTAACATAATAAACGCAAGACCACTCGTGTGGTGTCTCAGACCATAAAACTGAACAATATTTGTTCTATGACTTTTGGAAATTCTTTTAGTTAATTCACATATGTTGATTAGCTGATCGCGTTAGTTTCTATACAAGGTCTAATTTTATTTTGAAAATTTGAGTAACTCGTAGAAACTGAACAAATTCTGTTTAGTTTCATGGTCCAAGAGACCACACGGTTTTGCGTTTATTATGTTACACCTTGTATACTGATTTGAGCCATCTTTTTGAATTAATAAACTCATGTCGTATAGATAATACAAGGCTAAGATCTATTAGCAGTGTTTTTTTCCCTCCAGAGCAACTGGACAGATTCGCAACTGGACAGAGTACAGTCGTGAAATAATAAGTTTATAAACTACGAAACAATAGGTACTAAATTTAAAAAGTGTTTACTCAAGGAAAGCCTATATACAACGTGTAACAGAATAAACGCACAACCTCTTACGGGGTCATTGTACTCATCATTATGAATAACTTTCACTATGGGACCAACACTGAAATCGCGAAAAAAAAGTCGACTGCCCTATACATTTCTGTGCGCATAATTCGACAAAATGTACTGAACAGCTGTTTTTTTTATCGCGGTTTCGGGATTTGTCCCATAGTAAAAGTTGTTCATAATGATGAGTACAATGACCCCTTAAGAGGTTGTGCGTTTATTCTGTTACACATTGTATAACACAAAGGCACGACAATAAAATAAGACCTGTCTTTCAATCTGTTTTATTAGTTTTCAAAACAAAATGTGTGAAGCTTGTGCCTGCAAACTCTAATTTGCATATCCTGCTTTTTTCTATGTTCACCAATCACCAATCTTTATATGTTCAGGTCCAACATAATTCTTAGCACATGCTTTATTATAATTACGCTGTACGCACTTACATACAAAACACATTCAAGCCGCCCCGCTTCCTTAATATAAATCCTATTAACTTATGGCAACACATTACGACTGCGGGTGTGTGAAATCATTTCGTTATCATTTTGTGTCGTTGTGTCGCCGTCGCTATTTACGTGTGGTAGTGCTCTTAGATTTCCGCTTGATTGAAGACTTAAAATGAGAGTACTATATACCCTAATTATTTTTTCTCAAATAATACTCAGGCAGACAACAGACAAAAATAAATGTTTTTTTGTTTGTTTTATGTACTAATAATGCTTCTACATAAAGAAAAAAACTGGTATTTTGAAATTAGAAACAGACACTAAAATGGCTAAAGGATGCGGAGGTGAACTGCAACACAGGCTATAGTTCACCCGGGGCTGCGGGACTGTTCTGGGGTTGCGGGACTGTTCGAAAGAGATACCGTGGCCCCGGAACAAAAAGGGCGATGGAGGAACATGAATGGGTTTTAGTCAGTAAAAGTCAGACAGTCCCTCCTGCTCCGCCCAGAGCGGGAGGAGTCATTTGATAATTTCCCATCCGAAAAAAGGCTACAGCTCCACACCGTTGTTGCTCTTAGTGCCCCTAGTGCAGTTAAAGCGATCTCTGTGCTGCCGCCAACGATGCCGTGAAAGTGGCGAAGTATTGGATCCATAGTTTTTTTTTTATAATCAGTGTCACCGACACGACAATTATGAAGAATAACATAACATTACAGCACACCTGTTGTCGCCGAAGGGATAGGCAGAGGTATCTAATAGTTCACGGTTCACCCACATTTCGACAAATTATGTTTTAGTCCCATGTAATAACGAGTGAGCCTATTGCCATCGACATTAACACAATTATAATGTGAAAATCACATGTTGTGCAGAAAGTACATAATTTGTCCAAATTTTATTATAAAGGGTGTAACAAGACCCTTAACGAAGCCGAAAGGCACTTGTTCTCCCCGTCAATGCAATTTATTTTTTGTTCCATATCATACCTGGGAACAATATAGTTACGGAGATATTGGGGGTCAAAATTCCAACATTTTCACAAGATTTTTTAAATTAATGTTTTTAACATTACATTCTTACTGTAAACACCTCCACGACCCCCGTACTATTCATTCCATCCATCAGCACAATGTTTTGAGTGCGTTACATTGAGTCCTACCATAAACGTGATTTTTCACCCCAAAAAAGAAGTCGTTTCCCAGCAATAATTTTTGCGTAAAGTTACTTAGTTTGATGTAGTTATATAATGCTTGGTTGACGGCTTCGGTAAGGGTCTTGTTACACCCTGTATAAGAGATTTTCCATGGTATGAGCTTTACACTTCAGCTATTGCAGTATGAGGGTTTGTAAAATTCTTGAAAAGTAAAACGTAGTTACTCGGAAAAATGCGATTTACTTAGAAATATATTGTGGTTTACTTTCCACCGGGTGTTCAGTTCCCACGCCCTAACGACCACTGAATGATTGATTTCTTAATTTTTTATAATTTGAAAGTCATACAGGTTTTATAACTGCTAGATCTACAAGCTTTTTTCAATATAACCTAAGTATTGGTACAACTTAAAACCGATAGGTACAGTGTATTTAAAAAAAAAAACAACTTACACTGCCTGCGTGGCTGATTAGGGCCCACTCACTGTCGTGGAAACATTATGGGCTGATTATTTTATGAATGTTCAAACTAAAAGAATTTCATTTGATCTTAACATAACATCACGCTTGTTATCTGTGAAGGGTTGAGCAGAGGTGTACCTAATAGTACGCATAATTCGCCAGTTATGTTAATAGGGGCGAGCCTGTTGCCATCAACCGGGCACAAATCCTGACCCCATGGCTGCTACTTAGAAATTCCTGATGGAAAAACCCAATAACACTTTGCCCGACCTGGGAATCGAACCCAGGACCACATGCTAGACCAACGAGGCATACCTTTTGATCTTATTGCCTAAATATCTAATTGCACAGGCAACTTCAAAGAAATAAGTATAAAATATATCCATTGAGAAGGTTTCTCTTGTTCAAATCAAAACTTTTCCATTTCTTTACCTCACTTAAAGTAACACAAACACTATTTATTCAGAATCAACGACGTATCACATGAACAACGACTTTCAAAGTACACATTGTTAATTCATCAAAACACACCAACCCAAACACGACCATAACTCCTGAACATAAAGTTCGAAATCATTCGTCAAATACCGCCTATTAGGTCCGAAAAGGGAAAGAAAGCGCGAATAACAACATTGTTATCGCTAATAAGTCATCGTTAGCCATAAACGGTGTTCTTTTGACCCGACATTAATGGGCAGGAAGTGGAAAATAGACCTTTTACCGCATTAATAGAGTCTATTGTTGTGTGACCTAATTTCTATTGAGAGTAGAAATACGTTGTCTGTGGTAGAGGGAAGTATTCTTAATAATACTGGTTAATTCTATTATGGCTGTTTGTTTGGGAGATGTTTATCGTTAGGGTATTTTATGCTTTTGAATTTTCATAATTTTATCCTCCACTTTCTTCATAGCCATTATTTTTGGGATATATCCGTTGACAGTTGTTAAGCCGTCGGTCCCAACTGTCATTTGTAGATCTTTACAGGTAGTCAGTGGCCCGAAAGTCTGACAACCAGTTTTACCTAGGGGTATCGTATTCCTCAGTACTAACTGAGTTGTGGAGGTCAGATAGGCAATCGCTCCATATAAAATACTGGTATTCAGCTGCAGCTGGTTAGATTGGAAGCCGGCTCCTACATAGTTGGGAAAAGGCTAAGCAGATGATGATCCATTGACAGTCGTTACGGGTAGTTAAGAGCTCTGCAGTCACACACCAGTCCGTAAACCAAAGGATATCGTATGACTCAGAGACTGGGTTGTGAAGGTATTTAGCTGTATCTGGCTAGACTGGAAGCCAACCCCAACATAGTTGACAAAAAGCTAGGCAGATGATGACGGACGTTAGAGGTTTACTACTCACTCACTCACACTGACTCACTCACATTCACCCACGCACACTCACTCACTCAGTCACTCACACTCACTAACTTACACTCACTCACCCACACTCACTCACTCTCACACTCACTCACTCACACTCACTAACTTACCTTTCAGTGTAAATGTAGTTTGGATACTTGGAACAGAGTAACACACCAACAACAATATCCATATATTTTCAAGCTAGTTTTTCCAATATTTATATACCTTACAGACTAACATACATAAGATAAAATACAAATTCCACAAAATAATACTTTCAACATTGCACAAAGTAGATGACTGCAGATATAACCACAGTCCGAGTATTGCAGAAAGCGCTTAGTTCAAGTAAGTTAACCTTATCCCACTCCATAGCATGACCCATTTTCCTTTTAAATAAGGTCGGTCTAAAATTTGAGCTGGATAGACTAAGGCTTGGAAATCATTACCTAAAATCTGAGTAGGAATTTATACTTGCAGAAAAAAGTCCACAGTTTAAAATAAACAAACAAGGCCGGTATAGTTTATTCAAATTTCATGGCGGCTCGAGGGTTTGCTGCAAGTGACGTTCTGCGCTTTATACAGTCAAGAGGATGACGCGACGAAGTCCGCTGCGTCCCACTCATACCTAAAATTGTGGTCTACGTAGCTTTACGTTACATGTTCCGAGCCGCCATAAAGTTTGAACACAACTAAAGAGTGTAACAAGACCCTTAACTAAACCGAAAGATCATTTTTTTTGTGCTACATCATATCTGGGATCCTTTTAATCTTTATTTATCTATCTATCTATCTACCGTAAAACGTGATTTTTCACCCCAAAAAAAAAGTTGTTTCCCAGCAATAATTTTTGCGTACAGTAACTTAGTTTGATGTACATAATGCTTGGTTAGCAGCTTCGTTAAGGGTCTTGTTACACCCTGTATAAACACATCACTAAGATTAAAGTAGTCTCTCCCTCTACAGCGTGTATCAGAGACGTGACGATCATCAAACTAAATAACTTTCCTTATGGGATTGGACGCAATCACGAAAAAAATATCAGCTATCCCGTAAAAAACATTAAAGCCCTCTCGTCCCAAATTAGTTGGTTAATATTTTTTCGCAATAACTATGTTGGTTCAATTAATAAAGTTGTCTAGTTAAAAAAATCGTACCTGCTGTATAACATAAATCAAACTTTTTTTTTCAAACCAAAGCTATCGTCGTCAAAGATATTCCGAATCACAAGTCATACCACCCTAGAATGTAATTTGAAATAGAAATCTTTAATACACGAGCTCATTCGTTTTTTCATCAAAAAGATTGATCGTTTGAAACCGCTGAATCATCTATCTAATAGCTGTCATAATACTGTTAAATTCTAACGTTAAAAATGAACTAAAAAATGAAAAAAAAAATGTAAGATTTTAATCAATAGATTCACCATGCTACAACAAAAAATAAATGTCAACGAAACAGACTGACACTTGAATAGTTGTGTATCGCTCACTCATACTCAAAATCATATCTTACGTTCCGTGGCTGAAGTCAGAGCTCAAATTTCTCACAATTTACGCCAACGTAAGTAAAGGCGTATCCAAAGATTTAAATCTTTGCATATTGTACTGTTTCTGCAAAATATGATAAATTGACGTAACCATCATTTGTCAAGCGCGATGGTTTCCATAAAGTTTGAAGTAAATATATATCATTTAAAGGTAAATTTCGTGAAACGTATTTGCTGCTGAACGGTATGCATTCCTTGAAGTTCAGAATTGCTTTTGCAATGTGTCTATAATGGAGAGGGGCCTTCGAATGGCTTAGAATTGTTTCTTATCCTTAATATTATGTGATTTTAAGAGAAGATTGAAATTTGAATTATGTAACTTCCCATACAGAATAGAATACCCCAATCAATACAGAACACTATTCCTCTGGTTTACGGCACTGGTAAACTTTAAGAGCAAAAAAATACTGCAATAGCCAATAGGTAGCATAAAAAACGTGGTCATCTAATCTCGTAACTTCGGTTAAAAAAAAGACTCACTTCATCACCTGCCTGGCCTATTCCCAACTATATTGAGGTCGCCTTCCAGTCTAACCTGATGCAGCTGAGTACCAGAATTTTACATGGAGCGACGGCCCATCTGAACTCCAGAACCCCAGCCTCTCTGCGTCTCTCGGTCCTCCCGTGCTAATACTGGTTGTCAGACTTTTGGGCCACTGACTACCTGTAACGACTGTCAAAGATCTACAAATGACAGCCGGGACCAGCGGCTTAACGTGTTTAAAAAGAGACTAACATAATGATGCGATTTTAATCAGTTTCCGGTTTTCCAAGATACGTCTAAATCAGTTCTATGTTTGTTTATGCAAATGTAAGAGATAGTTAATCGAGTGTCATGCGACTGAAGTGAGTGGTATTCCAAGAATGTAGGTCGCCGCCAGTTACATAGTAACATACATATCATGATTATGTCATACGACGGTAAGACTTTACTTTGTTTACCGTTTGTAAGTCATATTTGTTTGGAAAATACAATCTTGTATTTACATTAGTATTTCTCGGAGCTCTAAATCTAAGAAATTGTGCAAAAAAATGTTTTATAATGATTTCAATACACTTATAAAAAATACTCTAAGAAGGTAATTTGAAATAAATCATTTTCCTCTGCTAAATTTGTTAATGGAAATTAAAATGATACTATTTCACAAAGAATTTGTGAATTAATCGTCTTTAAAAACGTCTACACCGTCTCCACAGTCAAATTCAAATCCAAAACACAATACATACATTAATTTCTATCAAATCACAACACCTCAAGGCCAACGTCATTACTTCCACCATTTTTCTTCAAAAAAAGAATGGGAACTAAAGACCTACTCACTATTTAACAAAAGCGCTTTACAGACGATCATTCAAAACTCGAACAGTTGTCAAACTTTTACATAACAACATGTATTTTTCAGTTCAGCGAGTTTCCTAATGCGATTCTCATAAGAGTGGCACAAATGTAGCTGACGCGGGAAAAAAATGTATTTTACATTGCGTTGTTGGCTGTAATTCATATCGAAGCGATCGTGTTGGCCTGACATATTGTGCTTGTGTTCGTATTTTTGTGTTTGACTTAATTTGAATGTGAATTTATCGTGTTGATTTAAAGTTAGAAAAGAAAATTTGCGAACTAAATTAACAGTAAGTTGATTTATCTGTAATGAAAGATTTTTTTATTTTAGTTTAAAGTAACTATAAAACATAATGTTTAATGAAGCAATTTAGATTTGCGACACACTGTATATTCGTTTTCGTTTCGTTTTCGAGTCGACAAGATATTATAGTATTATACTGCAAGGTCAAACCAGCGAATAAACTTATAAAATTGTTATCAGCACCCAACTTATTACATTATCAAGTTCTCAGTAATAATTTATGAAGCATCACCAGAACACGCCTAACAAGGGCATTACAGTAATTTGGAAACCGTGTTGTTACAAGAACTGCTTCAAGTTCGGTGAGTAATTTCAAAGTCTGGACCCATTTCTTACATCGTAGGATCCTTAACTCTAATTAAATGAAGGCTTGTTTTTCTCAACAAGTTCTGTCAAGCGAGTTTGATAGTCTGTAGCCCGCCTAAGAGGACCGAGAGTTGTTAAACTTTGCGAAACAAAGGCCCGCGATCATTTGTCATGTTTTTGTTCAGGAGACTTAAATTAGATGCCTCGTAATGAAAAGGGTATTTTTGTGTAATAGCACTAAATAATTTAGGGTTAATGTAGTCACCGCTTTTTATACTGAAGAACTTCGTAATTAATTATTTAGAAGGTTTATTAAAAGTTGGGTATAAATTCGCAGACTCATTGGCTAGCCACTGGCTATCAAGTGGCTCCGTGGTTTGTAATTAAGAGGGGAGATTAATTGATTTTTTGTGCGTTGTTTCATTTTAAAGGCTAAAACAATTAAACTGTTAATTTAGTACGTCGTTGAGTATCAGAAATTACTTTTGCTGTATAAACAAAGTTGTAAAATGTTTTAGTATGGCGTAGCTCGTAGCGTTTTCGTAGCAGTGCTACGAGCTCTGCTTATAGCGTAGCCGCTTTGTAGCATCACTGCAAGTTACGAGGGTCAAATGATAGATCGTTTCTAAGCACATTAAGGCAGTCTCAGAGATATCTGTGTAAGACATGAACCACAAAGACACAGTCACGAGCGCTAACAGGTAGTGGAAATTATGGTTCTCCTTCTTCTCCGCTATTCTTTTAAACATAAATATGGTAAAAAAATATATGGTATGGTGGTGGTCGTGGTATGGTAATATGGTAAAAATACGATTTATGTTATTAAAAAGTACCTTAAGACTATGTTACTAACATTTCACTAATGGACTATGTCACTGAGCGCTCATGTGGGCACTTGCCCGTGAAAGCATTAAATTTAAATAATGTACCTAATGCATCAATTCATTACCTACTTTAAAAAATATCATTCGTCTCAATCCAAATACCAACTGAGGCTTTATTCTCTTAAATCTTTCCCAGTAGTTCCTATTGAGCGTCTACAAGCCGTTCAAATATTAATTTATTTACCCATTCACGTGAATCAGATCCGTGACGTTTGCTTACAAGAAAAATCGTTGGCAAAGCGAAAAGGTTCGTCAAATAGCTCAATCAACTTTGGACTATGATGTAAATGTTCCCCTTTGATGTTACGCTTTGAATTAATGAGCCTTTCGTACAATATTTATTATGTTTGTTTATATGTGTGAGAACATGTATGAGAACATATGGTGTTGCGCTGTATGTCGGATGTTTTTGAGGGTTCGTTTAATTACATTTTGGGAGGAACGAAGTGTGTTTACAGATTCTGTTTTGGAATGCTTTTAAAAATGTTTTGATTTTGTGAGGTGATCGACGCTTGATCTGTTGATAAAAATTTCATTGCATCAGGTGATAGCACGAGATTAATATTTGTAACTATTAGTTACTGAATCGATAGTGCCCCTTAAATAATAACCCTCTTACTGGTAATGACCTCTTAATAAAATATAAATAAATAAATATCGCTGGACATTACACACAGCGCCATCTAGGTGCCACACTAAGCAACGAGGCTTGTGTCGTGGACACCAGATAGTTGATACTACTACATAGATACTTTTTTGTTTGTAAATACATACTTATTATACATATAAACATCCATGACTCGGAAACAAATGTCCATGCTCATCACACAAACATTTGCTCCTACCGGGATTCGAACCCCGGACCCTAAGAACGTAAGGCAGCCTCACAACCGCTGCGCCAGTTGGGTCGTCACGTCAATTGTGATGGTTATCATAGTTTAGAATTTTAGATAGTATTACAAACACTTAGGGACGGTTACCAATAAGCTATTAGTTCATAGGTTGGCTTCTAAGACTAGGCTTTTTGCCTAGTTTAGAAACCGAACGTTCATCTCTAAACTATATCGGTGTTGTCCAACTTAATCTTTAGTTACTACATTGTAATATTTTGTTATTATTACGGTTCCGTACCTCAAAAGGAAAAAGGAAAACTTATAGGATCACTTTGTTGTCCGTCTGTCTGTCTATCAAGACCCTTTTTCTCAGAAACTCGTGGAGGTATCAAGTTGAAAATATCAAATGCTCGGGTCTACGGTCTCTTTCAGTTGTGTGCGATGAAAAGATATGACCGTTTATGACGCATATTTTGCGATTTCATAAGGGAATCAAAACCTATATGGTTAAATTTCATTATTCTAGGTCATTTGGCAAGAAGCAAATATGTCTTACAGCACATTTAAATATTATAAAACCGCCCTGCATTATGAAATTTGTACGGAATCTTCGGTGCGCGAGTCCAACGCCAATTGGCCGGTTTTTTGAGTCCAAATAAAAATATATATTTAACAAATTGTACGTTTTGATCATATTTGGAAAGTCTTCTTATAATATAGTAATTTGTTGTTTACTAGCTGTTAACGCATGGCCAACAAGAAGTAGAGAAGATTGCTTACTGTATATACAGTAAGCACTCTTATGATATTCACACAGTCCATATTTACTACTAGAGAACCGCCCCGGCTTCGCACGGGTGCAATCTTATGCATATAAACCTTCCTCTTGAATCACACTATCTATTAAAAAACCGTATCAAAATCCGTTGCGTAGTTTTAAACATCTAAGCATACATAGGGACAGACAGCAGGAAGCGACTTTGTTTTATACTATGTAGTGAGGGCTCGGGCTCATCTCGTTAACTTTCAACAAGTAAAAAAGTGTGCCAACTCGTAACTATTTTAATTTTCTATTGAATACCATTTCGTCAACCAACTGTTTGTTGTACAGTACAGTCAGCTCCCAAAGTTACAAAGAAACCATTTCATGATGTTGCTATTTTTGTCTCTCTCTGGCACAATACGGATTTAGTTTATAAGTGAAATAAGCAGTTAATAATTAGTTTGTAAATAATTTCGTTTGATATCATGAGATGTAAGCATTGTTCTCTTTGAAGATATTATGTTCATAATATTTATATTTACTGCCACGAAACTTGTCATTATTTGTATTCGTAATTACATTTATGAAGCGGTTTGTGAAACACAATCTACGGACTTTTTAATTTTTATATCATGCATTATAAAAATCCCGATTGTAGCCATTTAGGGATATATGGCACAAACAAAAAGTTCTAGGCTGGCATGAGTTCAAGGTGGCATGTATTTTAAGAATAGGTCTGCTATCTGTCTGTCGGCAAGTAATTAATACTATTATTTAATTTTGGACGTGGAGATGCGGACCTGGTGTCCGCATCTCCACGTCCAAAATATAAAATACAATACCATCTTGGACTCATGCTAGCCTAGTAGTTTTCTTGAGGTTACTGGCCATAATTTAAGAGAACGTGTCGTGAACAGAATACAATCCTAAATGTATGACAGCCTAGCACTTCACGCTAGCTCCCGTGATGCACATTTTTTTTTTTGATGACTGTACCTTTTAAGTTCTTGTAATTTGCGACGAAGCAAAACTTCAAGAGTGATATGGGACGAACTAAGATTTTTTTGGAATGTGGGACAAAACTTTAGGACGAACGAAGAATAAATCATAAATAAACAAATTACGCATTGTTTGTTTTTTTATTAATATAGTAAACAACGATGCCAGATACTTATTGTAGGTCCAGCGACTAGCAGAAGAAATGTAGTACCCTCCTGCCATTTGTCATCATCATTAATGTTTATGTCCTTTCTCTTCATTGTTAAACCGACTTCAAAAAAAGGAGGAAGTTCTCAATTCGGTTGTATTTTTTTGTTCGTTTCCTCATAAATCCGTCATTTATTAACCGATTTGAGTTTTTTTTTTTAATTTGAAATGATATACTTTTCGATTGGTTCCATAGAAATTTCATCAACATCGGTTCAGCAGTTTGTTTTTTTTCGTCTTGGCCTATGTTGACTATGTTGACAACATGATAGTTCCTTAATAACTTCTCAACAATGTAAAACAATGTTTTTTATTCTATACTTCTTCGATTAGTCGTCATCTCAACATTCACCCCATTTGTAGCCATATCACATTTCACACAGTTTATCTATCGTTTCTTTGGTCTTCCCCAACTCTTATAGCCATTCACATGCCTTAAACTTTCTTCACGACATTTTCCTCGTTCCTTCGCATCAAATGCCCAAACCATGACCACCCCTCACAACTTTTCTTCCTGTGTTACAAAATCATCTCGAGTTCTGAATTTATTGTTAAAGCTACCGTCCAGATTTTCGACTACAACAGTTTAACCACTAGCCGGTTGATAACATGGTTAAGTTGGCTGCTGCGTGTCGCGGTTTCGATTCCCACATGGAACAAATATTTGTATGGCCTACAGGCAGTTTTTCGGATCAGGTTGTATGTGAGTTAGAATGTTTGTAAACGCACCCATGATGCAGAAGAAATTCCTAGAGAGGGACAACGATTAAAAAAAAAACTTCTTGGTAGTAGTACCATTTTAACGTTGTCTTTGATTGTCAGTGCATCGGCAATCCCCTTGATATCGCAGGTTACCGCGACAGTAACTACTTTCTAACAACTGTGCCGTCGACAGTTTGATTACCAACTATTCTATAATACGACCTGCTAGGCCACACCGTCACTGCGCCTCTAAAGTCCATCATTATGCTGATTATACCACGACAATGACGTTCTCAACGTGTCATTATTATCTGACATTTCTGACGTGTCGGACGCTCTGACGTGTCAGACTAACGAGTTAGAACATGCGCGCTTGCATGTTGTGCTGTCACATGGCGGAATGCTGGTCATTATCGGACATTCATTATGTTTTTATGCATTGTCAGACTGGCGGTGTTTAGTGTTAGAACAAATGTAGGATTCATTTATGGTGGTAATATTATGTGGGGCAGGTGTGGTGCAAGGGACAAGTGATGGCGGATTATTTACTTAATACTTTAAGTCCATATATTGTATAGCGGGCTGGTGTCCGCAACTCCACGTCTAAGCGCGTATTTTGCGTGCGCGTGGGAAATTTATTCGATCCACCCTAGCTCCCCGAGAAAGGCCAGCAGCGCCTTGATGTTGCTGACGATCTCGCGGAGAGTACCTGGGTTACCGAAGTACTTATATATACAGAGGTGGACTTAATGCCATACGCATTTTCTAATAGTTTTGGGTGAAGCGGAGACAGTGGTAGGTGTAATTCCGAAAAGTTTTGTAGAATCTACTTAACAAAACGAAACTTACAACAATTATTTCGAAAGCTTAGCTAGAAAGATGAAACTACAAAGTTGCTATTCCAAAGGGTTGTAGGTTCTCATGGAGAAGAAATTCCATGGACACTTCTAAATTAATAATATATTTCGTCGAAACTGTTATAGATCACATTATGTGTCTTTTAGTAGCTCTTTTTTAGACGAGGTCTTTTAATAATAAAATATAATATTAAAACTAAATCATATTCTGGTTCGGTCTGTTTGAAGTAGAGGTATGTAAAGTTTAAATTAATATTTTATTTGTTTATTTTTTCAGGTACGTACAGCATCGACGCATTCGATCTTTGTAAGTGATAACTTGATCGTAAATATCTACTTAAGTATACTTAAGTAGACTCAGTAGTAGACCTAGACTAGTGATTACTGCTTTCCATGCGTTTCGTACATTACAACGACTTTTATCAGAAGCATAATAATATATGATACCAGCCTATTACTGTCCCACTGATAAACAAATGCCTCTACTGATACAGAAAAGGCGAGCATTGGTCACCACATTCTTTACAAAAATGCATATTCATAATCCTGCCCTTAACTCAATTTATTCCGGGTCGGCGCTGCACGTCTTCTTCTTCTATACTTCTCTATTACACGTCATCTCAGTAGTAAACTCCTTTCTAGCAATATCACCAAGTTATTGCTCGTCGCTTATTCCGTAGACCATCTAAAATATCAATGTCACATATAAATAATTATGAGCGCATTGCAGCTATTTGACCAGCAAGTATTTCTAAATAAATACCAGGTATAAAATACTAGGTATCAGTACGTCATTACCGATATGTAATACTCGTGTTGACACACCCACCGTTCCGTGATATACCACTGATTCAGTTAATGATATCATTTGCTTTGAAATGGAGCATGGCCGAGTTTACGTAATAGATACAGGTAGTATTTATATGTATTACGACCAGTACTCTCTGTGGGCAAGAGCTCGGTTGGTCTGTGGATGGATGACCACCCATCACATACAGAGTTTCCTCCGTGCCTCAGAAAGCACATTAAGCCGTTGGTCCCGACTGTCATTTGTAGACCTTTGACAGTCGTAACAGGTAGTCAGTGACCCGAAAGTCTGACAACCAGTCTTTCCAAGAGGTATCGTATTACCCAGTAATAACTGGGTTGTGGAGGTCAGATAGGCGCTCGCTCCATGTAAAATACTGGTATTCAGCTGCATCCGGTTAGACTGGCAGCCGACCCCAAGATAGTTGGGAAAAGGCTAGAAAGATGATGACTCTCTGTGGATAAGCAGAAATCTGTCCATATTGATTTTAGTTAAGACTATTAGGTTAGTTGAGGCAAGATCATATTGGCAATTCTGAAACTGTTTCAGAAACTTCTCAGGTTGAAACATGAGCCAGTTCTAAGTAGTAGTATATTAAAGAACTTTGTGGATAGATCATAATTACTCAGAAGTACAAACTTTTTTGTTTACTTTAGTTTAGAAGCTTTATCTAATCTAGAACCTTCTTAAACTTTGAATGAGTTTTTCTATGGTAATCTGAGACTTATTTTGTCTTCAAGTAGGTTGTACTGGCTCATATTACTATTCAATTAATAAGAGATAATTACATAAACTGCGTAACGAAATTATCACCTTAAAATATCTTTCTATTTTCTTAAGTTTTCGAACTTCTAATCTCCGCTTGTGTAGTAACAAAACAACTCGGTCCTCACCAACATGCTGATTTAAAAGAGTGTCCATGGAGTTTCTTGCCCGTTCTTCTCCATAGAGATCTACGCTAGGGAATGGGCAACTACAGTACTTTCACAGTTTTTATGCCTTGTGACTGGGACTGTAGCTACATTTCATTGTTATCTTTGTTTCGACAGTTCAAAGGTGCCTGTAACTGGCCTACTTGAAATAAATGCTTTGATTTTGATTTTGAACATTTTATACAATTCTAACTCGTAAAATGTTGTTGCTTGTTGTAGTTATTGGATTCTATTCAATTTTGTTTGCAGCAATAAATTCTAAATCATCGTAAAATTACCACGGAATTTTATAATTTGGGTGGAAATAACTAACACGATTTCTCGAAAATTCAATCAAATTGAATAGTTTTAAGTAAACGTCTGATAATATCAGTATGGGAATTTCTGAAGAAACGTATTTCGTTTTTTTTTTTTGTAATATTACTAATTATTCTCTCAATTAAATAAAGGACTACATGTTATAATAGGTGATTATGTTCTTGAGTTTTGTCTGAAGAGATGAAAGGTCCTTAAGTCAAAAGGGTTGGTAAATAAAGAGTATATAAGTAGACGATGTTATTGTTTGAAGTTATTTAATTTAGAGCTCAAAAGCAGGTGGCCGAAAGTGAAAAGTAATCAGATTAAGTTTATTCATTAATGTGTCGGGGGCGTAAAAGATCAAAAAGTACTAGATATGCTTTAGTCTTGCTCAAAATAAATATAAAATTATTATTTGTGAGCTATTTTTGAAACAGCTACATGAACACTGATTATTGGAATAAAACTGAAAAAAAAACTAACCCACTTCTTAATTTAAAACAAAAACACATTTTAAAATGTTTGCAGCCAGTATTTTAAAATAGATCACGAGCAAAAAAACATTAAATTACACACATCAAAAGTGTCTAGGGATCAAGCATTTTTATGTGGATTTCTTGAGATTGAGATGTGGCTTTGTAATAAATTTATGATTTTATAAATTTATATGGATCCTTTTTGGTGCATTTCATAATTTGAATCAGGAACTGTGAATCAAATTCGAGTAAAAGATGAAAATCAGCTGTCAATATTTTCCCTATAAAAACATACAACGCATTGAAGACATTATTAGTGCTACTGTTTCCCTACTACTGATTAAAACCAACGTTATTATGGAGCGGCGACGTCATTTAAGCAGGGAAGAAATGCTCAGAGCCGTGGGAATGATAGAAGCTGGTTCCCGGCAACGTACTGTGGCTTTAGCTCTGAATACAAGTCAGAGTGTTATCAGTCGACTTAGGACACGTTACCGAAGCACTGGTACCGTGGCTGAGCGCCATGGAGGACGGTATCGCTGCACCACACGGAGACAAGACCGATACATTCAAATCTTAACTCGAAGAGCTCCAACAATAACCGCCATGATGTTAGCCGTGAGGCTTCATCACTCTTCAGGGAACTTAATTAGCGACCAAACAGTCAGAAACCGCTTGCATGAAGTGAACCTTCATTCCCGAAGACCGCTACGGGTACCACCTATAGCAATGCACAATCGTAGGATACGATATCAATGGGCTCTTGAACACAGAAATTGGGCAGAAGAACAATGGCGTTTCGTGTGCTTTTCTGATGAGTCTCGTTTTGGTATGAGACCGGATACAAGACGTATACGACACTGGAGAACCCCTGGACGCCAACAGCGATTAAAATCCTGCCAGGAAGTCCATCCTTATAGTGGTGGAACCATCATGGTATGGGCGGGTATTTGGATCGGCGGAAGAACTGAGTTGATTTGGATCAGAGGCAACCTCAACGCTCAAATTTATGCTGAGACGATTGTATCAGACGTCATCGTTCCTCTACAAGTGCAAATCGGTCCCTTATTTCAGTTAATGCATGATAATGCACGACCGCACACCGCAAGAGTTGTAAGACAGACTCTCGCCGCAGCTAACATCAATGTCCTGCCCTGGCCTGCTCAGTCGCCAGACTTGAATCCGATTGAGCATGCATGGGATATGCTACAGAGAAGAGCTCTGCCGAATATGGAGGGTATCCAGTCGCAAGAAGACCTTTTTTTGTTGTTGCAACGAACATGGGCGGCCATTCCACAGCGTGATTTGGATGAACTCATTTTGAGTATGCCAAACCGATGTTCTTGTGTTGTTAGTGTTCGCGGTAGAAACAAGGATTATTAATTGTTTAAGTTACCCAATAAAATTTTAAAGAAAACTGTTATTTCAGTCTTTTTTTCGAACTTTTGTGTTAGTGGTTCAAATGTCAAAAATCCCTTTATTAGGAAAATGGCAAATTTCTTTATTAATGCAAAGGTGACTTGGTTTATCGTTACTGTGACAAACGAAAACACTTTATTTGATGAATCCTTAAAGAAAATTTTAATTAATATCAATCAGGAGAAAAGTTATTGCAAAAATATATGTTGATCCCTAGACACTTTTGATGTGTGTACTTTCCAACGACAATTTGCCGACAGCCCTAACCACAGGGTTGCCAACCTACAAATAAAATTGAGCTCTTATTGGTCAGTCAATAACTCCAATCAATATTAAAAACCACTTTAAAGCCATTATAAGAAATGATTCATGATTGCGTGTAGATATCGCTTTTGTATGAATAAATAAGCGATTCGCGGTAAGGCTGCCTGCACACGTGCGGGTAGGACATAAAGCTCGGACGTGCTCGGTAATTGTGGCGAATGATCGCGTGCGGCAAGCCGAGTCATGTTTGAGTACGATTGGCTTATAATAAGATTATGCCTGATGTTATAATAAAGGTTTATGTTAGATGATAATTATTGTTATTGCTAGTTTGTTTCTATATTGAATTCGTGTTAATTGTATGCAATTAACAAAGGTTGGTTGTTTTTCTTTTTGTTTAACAAGGAGAAATGTTTAGTGGACTACGATGTTTGCTTTACTATGAAAGAACATACGAATGAAATATATTATACGCCCATACAATCTAACTGATTGAAATTACAGCCGCCAAACTAAAGGGAATTTATAGTAGCTTTGGTTATTTATCTTTTTATATATAAAATTCTCGTGTCACAATGTTAGTTACCATACTCCTCCGAAACGGCTTGGCCAATTTTTATGAAATTTCATATTCATATTCAGTAGTTCTGAGAATCAGCTACTATCTATTTTTCATACCCCTGGGATAATTTTCGACCAAAACGCAAGCGAAGCCGCGGGCAACAGATAGTACATCTATACAAATAACTACAGTTGAAGTGTAGTTAGTAATTAAAAAATAACATAATAAAGAAATTCCGGAATTATTAACTTATTTTTCATGGTTTAAGAACCGAAAACAGAAAACAGGAATGTTTTCGTATCTTTGATAATCTTCGATCAAATACAAAAACCCTTTGTATTTCCGCCATAAGTCCTCCCCTTTGTGACAGTTAACACCAAGCTCAATGCCCACGTTCCCATTTCATTGCGACACGTGTAAATGATTGTATTTATTTTTACCTATTCCCCGAGTTAATCAACACTGAATCAAGAAGATATGGCAGCTTTAAACCTCTAAATATGTGAGGTTAATCTGGAGTTTCTTTTGGTTGTAACTTAACTCACGTTTCTTAATCAAGAAAGAAAGAAAGAAAGAAAGAAATCATTTATTTGTAAAACATGCGTATACATGAACTGTCAAATCAGACATGCAAGATAGTAACAATATGTTGTGAGCGTCCATGTTTTGCCAATAGTGGCGTACAAATGTTGTAGGTATAGCAATAATACAGTAATTTTGAATTTAATTACAAATTTTACAAAATAAACGAGAAATAAATGTCAAGATAGTACAGCTAAAGTATATTATTATGTCAGTATATATTCTTTATCATGCAGTCAAATAATATCATTGAGAGAAAAAAAAAAAAAAAAAACATTATTAAATCATTATTTTTCACTACATTTATTATTATTTTTTAGAAGTCTGAATAGAAAAGTCCTTTTCGTTCAAAAAATCGAATACATTATAATACGCTTTATAAGCTAAAAAGTTTCTCAATATGTTCCTGAAACGCGACAAGGGAAGTTCTCTCCAACTTTTGGGCAATTTATTATATATCGCAGGAGCCATACAAAAAACACTTTTGCGCATTAGTGATGTTCTCGCAGTATGAGAGCATATCTTACTGTTGTCTCGCCTGTTACGTGGGACAACTTCATCTAATCCTTTAAATCGGTGCGGATTTGCTTTGACAAATACAGCTACCTCTAAAATGTACAGACAAGGCAAAGCAAGAATTTTATATTTTTTAAAGTAAGGCACGCAACTGTCAGTAGGTTTAATTTTAAATATAGAACGCACGCATCTCTTTTGAGCCTTGAATACTGTGTCTTTTTCTGTTGAATTGCCCCAAAAAATGACACCATAGCGTAGATGGGATTCTGTCAAACCATAGTAGGCTGTAAGTAATGCCTCCACACCTATTATAGACGACAATGTGTGCAGGGCATAGGCAGATTTACTGATTTTCTTGCATAAGTTTTCGATATGGGTTTTCCAATTGAGTTTTTTATCAAAATCAAAGCATTTATTTCTAGTAGGCCAGTAACAGGCACTTTTGAATTGTAGAAACAAAGACACCAATAAAATGTAGCTACAGTCCCAGTCACAATGCATAATAACTGTGAAAGTACTGTAGTCGCCCATTCCAAAGTGTAGATCTCCTAAAGATCTAGAAGAACAACGGAGAGAAAGAGACGTGGAGAAGAACGGGCAAGAAACTCCAAGCCACACTTTTAAATTAGAATATTGTTACAATACCTTGGTTACATGATTCCTGTTGAGATGGTACATTATGTGAGAACGATGTACTCGTAGTAAGATGTGCACCTTAATAAGGAGGAATAAGAAAGGAATATGTTAAAGTAATAATTTTGGCAACCATCAAGATATAGTAGAAGCCGCAATTGGATACTACAGCGTAGCAGTTTGATAGTTTGCTACGAAAGCGTAGCATCCGTACTCGGAGAGCTACGCCGTAGCTGGGTTCGTTTTTCTAACTCACTGTTTGAAGATCAGTTTAATATGTTCCTATCACGTCTCACTAGATAAAATTTACGTCGGTATAATACCTACAACCGATTTTATTCTGCAAAAGCAAGAGAGTTTATTAAGCACACAGTTTTTGTTCCAAACTAAACACCTCAAGGCTGCCACCTCGAACTTCGCGAAACTATTTTAATTAAATTACCCTAAACTTCATCGAATTTGAGGTCAATTTACCCAGAGGTGGTTACTCCGCTATCCGAAAGGCATGCGCTTAACTTTCCCCTCATTTGACAGCTGTGACGTACGAAATAACTCAGCGTAGAAATATTTCCGAAGCACAAACATTATCGGGACATACTTAAGATTGTTGAATGGAACACATTCTTGACTTAAATATTTGATGGCTAAATTAAGGGGCATTATTTCGGTAGTTTAGGAAAGAAGTCATTATATAGTTGGAGGATTGCTTGGAATAGAAAACTCAATACTTAAATCATTCTCCACTTGTGTTTTGTTGGTTGACATGAACACAATATCAGGCGAACTAGTTATAAGAAGTATCATCCTGATAAGATCTCTTCTCGTCCCAATTGTATTATTATCTTATCAGGGCAGGAAAGTCACCACTTGTTTCATATCTCAAAAAAAATGAGGATATGTTTTAATCGATGGCCGGCCCCTTAATATAGCGTCGAATATAAACGTTTGGAAATAATAATGCAAAATACACGACTAATGAAGTCACAGAAAAGTAAACATCTCTTCTCTTCTTCTCGACTTCATTCTTGACAGAAAGGGCGTAGTGACGATGAGTTGTGTTCAATTGTAGATAGTCTGGCATATAACACGGCAAAAGAAGACAGAACCCGCAAAAAAGAAGAAATAAACAACCAAAAATTCCACAAATTGAACACACTCAAGAAATCGGTTTGGTCCGCTAAAAATAGTGGTCCGTTCCATAATCGTATAGTTAATACTCTCATAGTGGCGTGTTTACCGTACATTTGGTCTTGTGTGAGCTGCGCCGCGTTCCGTGCCCCGGATTACTCAATTAGGGGCCACTCTATTGTTTACGAATGAACTGAACTTACGTACGAATAGGTTCATGGACGTGGGTTCAAGTTGCCGGAGATGTGTGGGCTGGGACACTGTTGCGCGGTATTTTTGCGTGAGTTTTGGAAAATATCCTGATTTTTTGTTTGCGAAATTTCTACTCATTAAAAGTACCTTGGTAATTTGAAAGACGATTAATCAAGAAAGTATGAAATTTTCATTCAGTATTCTAGCCCAGATAAAAATTTAGAGGGACTAGACAAAGACTTTCTATCTGACAATTCTTTTAAAGCTAAACTGAAAGGCTGGCTAACCGACCAGGCGTTATATGACCTAAAATAATGGTTTTAGGTAATTTGAAATGATTATTATGTATTGTTTTTATTATTCTGTTTATCACGTGTCCTTAATTACTTTCTTTTATATTTTTTAAATTTATTCTAGTTTTAATTTATTTTAATTTTGTGTTTGATACTCTTTTTAATGTTTAATGACTTGTGTTTTTACTTTTTTTAATAAAACTGACCTGTGATTCTTGATAATTATTAATTAATTAATTAATAAACTAAACTAAAGTAATCTATCAGTAAAACCGTAGATGGAAAGTCAAAACTGTGTTGGATTGACATAAGGAACGAAAATGTTATATCAATTTGATTGAAAGTCGATTACCACTTTTTTATGTCCATTGAATGTATTTAATAAGTACCGGCGACAAAACGTTGTATGAATTATTCAATAGATGTCGAAGAATAGTTTTTGAGATAATTACAGCACTGTCGGTGGTTTAAGATATCAACGATCAACAAAAGTTATGAATTACAGATTCGGATTTGTAATCCGAATCCCGTTAATACGATTATGAAAAGGGTTTATTATTTAATCTATTTAGGGGCCATGTTGTAACGTTTGCGGGTATTTCAACAATGAAATTAAGATTACAGGTAGTTCGGAGTTTCTGGACTGTTTACTTTGAATTGAGGTATATTTTTGTTCCTCAGAGTAAGATCAATTCATTTCATTCAGAGTCAATTCAGGTAAAGATGGTGTGTTACCTAATCGATTAACCAGGCTTGATGATTGCACCGTGCCTTTT
The DNA here is from genome assembly GCA_947578425.1 of Eugnorisma glareosa. Lineage (NCBI taxonomy): Eukaryota > Metazoa > Arthropoda > Insecta > Lepidoptera > Noctuidae > Eugnorisma > Eugnorisma glareosa. The sequence goes on from OX387970.1 coordinate 1,920,465, forward strand.
GACAGTTGATTTTGATGAGGCATACATTTAACATCATCATATGCCTAGCCTTTTCCCAACTATGTTAGCGTTGGCTTCCAGTCTAACCAGATGCAGCTGAATACCAGGTTTTTGACCTTCACAACTCAGTTAGTACTGGGTAATACGTTACCCCATGGTAAGACTGGTTATCAGACTTTCGGGCCCGTGACTACCTGTAACGACAGACAAAGATCTACTAATAACAGCCATGACCAACGGTTTAACGTGCTTTCCGAGGCACGGAGGAAGTTCGGTATGTAATGGGTGTAAGCACGGCTTAACCTTAAGATCGACCCGAGCGTCTGTCATTATTTAGACACGAGCTTCAATAGACGTAAATTGACAGATACCTGACAGAATTTTCAACAACATATTATTTAGTGCCATGCTTTCCTGGCCCATGCAAATCTGATCCTCTATACCTCTTTACTCACCTTCATATAGATACGAAACCATACTTTTTGCTTACCATACAATTTGAAACCCGCACAAGTGAGCATTCCCCTAACGTTAACAATCACTTGCTCGTCGCGATCTATTGCCGATCGGCAAATGTTTGCCCGTCGATTACCAGCCCCGCCCTACAACACACAACCAATATGTCCTCTCATACCTTTAATGGAAGTACCTTTACCGACGAATTTCGTTAGAATTTGAGGGATGAATTGCAGGATTCTCGGTAGTCGAAATGTTAGTAGTTTGTGTAGATTCAGTATGTATAGTTTTAACAGAAATCGTGTTTGTTTGTTACATGTGGGTTCATTGTACAAAAAACCGACTTTCGGAAATAGTTTAACTTTCTATAATTTTTGAATCAGTATCTTCTTCCTTTTATTATATATTTATGAAGAAAAAATGACTTTGGACTAAAACGGCTGTCATAAAAATCGTTTCATCTTCAGATGTCACTCCAATATGATTTTTTGTATATCAAATCAGTAATAAGTATCTTTAATTATACCTTCATACTCTATTATAATAACACGTATGCCAATTATCAACTTGATCAGATTACAAATTGGAGTGAGAAATCAATTACAAGCGTGTACTGTTTGTGAGAGTTATTTGCGACTTGTCACTATAGTAGGTAACGATCAAATAAAATGAAAATACCCTTTCAAAAGATTTCATAATCAACACTCCAATCTCAGAACATTTTTTCTTTCATAATCTTTATTAATTAAAACCTAAAACCGTGCCGGGTGCGCTAAGTAATTTCGTAAGCTCTGTAAAAGGCATCGCCGAGTAATACGGGCCCGATACGGCAAACAATCTCTGAATATAATCGCCACTTAATTCACAGCGAAGTAATTTAAAGAAAAATAACATTAGCAATTCAGATGACTCTCTATCGGGTGCCGTTATTAACTGTCAAACTGGGAAAAGTGAGGGCCAAAACAAATTGACTTTGGGAGGTCGCTACTCTTGATCGCGAGCTCGATTCTTATCTACTTGATGTCATGTTTCTTTAGAGTTGCCAGTGGAAAAGAATAATTCTAATACAAAATTAAAGATTATAATTGTTTTCATCTTCTTCAACCATTGGTTACGTAATGCTGTGAGTAGTTGTCTTCCAAATCTTTCCACTTTTCTGTCATGGCTATCCTATCCTTCCGGTGACTTTAATGAGATCGTGTGTCCACCTAGTCGGTTGGTTACCCACATTCCTCCGTCCCGTCCGAATAACGGACATAGCAGAAGCGATGGCAAAAGGAAAGTGGAAGTGGGTGGGCTATATATGCCGTAGACTCGATGGAAGATGCGGGAAGAAAGTGCTGGAGTCGACTATGACAGATTGTAATAATGTTGTGTAAATGAAAACTACTCTCAAAGCGGCGAAGGAAAATATTGTGAGGAACTCGGCTTTTCATGAAACTCTTGACCAAAAATTCGAAGACATACATTGTGACATCTACTAACCCGGACTGGGCTTGTGAGATGGACCTACTACCTCTCACAAAGTGAAAGTCTATGGCCCAGCATTGGAACCGTATGACCTTGATTAGTATGTAAAAAAAATCAAATATTTTCCTATTCCGCGGAAATCTTCCAGGAATTTATTTTAATATACAGGGTGGAATGGAAACTGACGCACAAACGCTCACCAGGTATTTGGTACATCATTCTGAATCACCAAAAAAAACTAAATTGTCAAAATGTATGGAACGGCAGATTATATTGATTAATTACCGATGAAAAATGTATATTATAGGGAAGGGGGGTATTCTTTCCATCCTATAGATAACAAAAACAGTGCTAGATAAAGTTCAGTTTTTATATAAATATAGCGTGAATTAGCGTGGAATTGGCTTTGACAAAACCGAACCGGGATTTGCAAGTCACTTTTTTTCTGTCATGCGCCATTTTTTAGATACAGTTACGCATGCTTCGTGTACACACCGGCTTTTTGATACATTTTATGTTGACAGTCAAAACTGCATGGTTAGAACAGTTTAGATTTTAGAAATAAACAAACACCTGTATTTTTGATAGATAAATAGCGTCTGAAAAATATAAACGTTGAAAAAATGCGACTTGAACAGAAACCATCATACAATGGCCTGATCAGTTTCTAATGACTTCCACTAACTGGAAAATAGATATTTTCACGTTTAAAAAGAGTGGGCTATAATCAACCACGTGTGCCCAGTGCGGATCGGTAGATATCCCATGTCTTCGAACCAACATACAATCCTTAAAATAATGACCTTTAACTAAAATAAGCTTATGCTTAATATTATTATTACATTAAAAGTCGGACCCAGGTTCTACAACATACTACACCCCACCAACAAGTGCAAAGCAATTAACACCCCCGTTTACTTAGCGATAAAAGCGACCATCAAACTCCCCCCGACAGATTTATTAAGATTATTCCGCCACATAATATTTGAAGTTTTTACGTCCTTAGCTTCAGAAAATGTTAATAAAGGAGTATCACAGCTAATTGGAAGACTCCGGATAATGGTTGCTTCGAGATTGCGGATGGTATGTGCTCGTAAATTAGTGGGGGGCGTAAGGGGGTGTGAGCGTGTGTAAGGGGGAGTACATGTGAACATTAGGCCCGCTGTTAGGGATAACCGGCAATTTCGGGTGGACTTTTTACTGGCTTAGCAGTCGAGATATATGTGTCATGTTGATTGGTGGTATGGATTGGTTGAGTTTTTGTGGAACAATGTTAAGGTGTTAGTAATTACCGTGTAATTGTATAGAGTTAGGCTTTCCTAGTCGCAAAGATGGGTGGAGGACATTCCTGCTATCATAGGGAGAATCTGGATGAGGCTGACACAAGAACGCGGTGATAGGTAATAGAAAATGACGCTGTGGGTGAAGTCGGGTTCAGAGTAACGGCGATGAAGCTTTCCTGCCCAGCTGGAGCATACGACATTGTTGTACCCAGACTTAGAAATATTGTAAAAGAAGGACAAAGAGTGGTGTTCAGTCAAAGAATACTCTGTGTACCTGGATCCTAAGTTTAGTTTAGAATGAAACTAGTCCCATCACAATGAATTTGACTTTTCATCTATTAAACATCAGATATTCTTCGACAAAGAGAAAGCTAAAGTAATCTATAAATCCAGTAAAAGTGAAAATAATAAACAGTTCCACAAAAAGGTCGGCTGTAGAACAATTTTATTTTTGGTGGTGTTATCCGATACAGAATTCATAGAAACCGTCTCACTTGATTGTTTGAAACGAAACACTTTGTTTAATAAATTGAAATCTATACCAGTTTTGTTTGGCAATTCTTTTCCGTTTGTCTTTTGTTTTTTCCTTGGGCTTTTATGGATTCTGATCCATACTTAATAAACTAAGATTTTCGTTATTTTTGTTAGTATTCAAACATCGGTTTATTATAACAAATATTGAGATTCTGTGAGAAAGGAAATACATAGTAGGTTTTTTGCGTTAATAAACTCCATAATTTTAAAAACCATGTAATTTTTTTTCTCCTGCAGTAAATTACTTTACGCAGGGCATTGACATTGCAATATCTCAGGAGAGCATACTTTAAAACCCATCGTCCACGACGTACAAATGTAACACGTTTCAAAATCAAAACATCAAAGAGCAGCCCGAATGTTTTAGTGAGAATTCACTAACTGAATGGAGCGCCAAGACAAGAGTTTAAGTCAATTGATGATCAACATACGACTTTGAAAAAACGGTTTCCTGACGTACCTATCCATAGATTTTACTGAACAGTGTATAACTACTATATACTAACAGCCGCTCAGGTCGACGTTTAGATTAAGCGGCGCCTGCATAGGTTGGTCCGTGGATGGGTAATCCCCCAATACATACCGAGTTTCCTCCGTGTCTCGGAAATCACGTTAAGCCGTTGGTCCCGGCTATCATTTGTAGATCTTTGTCAGTCGTTGCAGGTAGTCAGTGGCCCGAAAGTCTGACAACCAGTCTTACCAAGGGGTATAACCGTATTACCCAGTACTACGTAGCTGGATTGTGGAGTTTAGATAGGCAGTCGCTCCATGTAAAATACTGGTATTCAGCTGCACCCGGTAATACTGGAAGCCGACCCCAATAAAGTTGTGTAAAGGCTAGGCTAATGATGGTGTATATCGAACTTAAGTTCATTCATAAATTAAGTTACGCTGAATACTACTACACTAATAAATAAGATTTACGGCACGCAATAAAAATAACCAAGCAATAAGAATAACAGAGGAAGACATTCATATTCCTCTACTTTCGTAGAGTAGGTATGCCAATAAAAGTATATAGAAATCTAATTGGTTGGCACAGTTTAATCAGGAATACTTTGACTCTGATTTTGTTGTGCAGGCTTCTGAATTTTATGTACGAGAGGCGAGGCCTTTGGGTTAAGCCCTCGCCTCTCGTACATATATGTATATGAAATTGTGGGGTCATATCCGACCAAGTACCAATGTGACTTTATCAAATCATATGTACTTTCTTTATCTTGGACATTACTGACATGGGTGAAGGAAAGCATTGTGAGTATACATGGACTTATATTGAATGTAAGTCTGAAACCGCACGTGCCTTCTCTGTATGAGAAGAGGATTTTGCCCAATAGTCAGACAGTAATAGGCTGCCGGGACTTTGGCGTTATAAATCAATATAAATAGTGTGGGATATTTTGACCAAGCGGTGTCAGTAAGTTGTGTGTTTCTAAGCCTTAAATAAAGATTTAAAAAAATTCTGATTTGAAAGTTCAGTGTTGAGTTGTTGTTTACAGAGTAATCCGTGCAATGCCTGGACAGCTCCACAACAACTGTGTAGTTCTTCCCTTAAAAGGCCATCTCAGAAATTCATCTCATGTTCCTCATATGGCCTGACTGAGATTATGTCTAGACTTTAAAAATCTGACAAAGCTAACAGTTTGTAGAACTTAGACCTAATCCAAGCCTTACCTAAAACCGCGTAGACTTAGAACGTAATCTAGCTTACCCCGCACGTATAATCATAATCTTACTCAGCCTATAATGTTCCCACTGCTGGGATTTGAGCCTTGTAGATTGGTAAGTGATTATTTATTAACCTGGGAAAACTTGAGCATACAAAATTGCTACTTGGTAATATTCCTAGAATTATAATTTATTAACAAAAGTTGTTTACGAAAATTCAAAATTATCTTCAGACAAGGTAATTCTCCAGTCGAACCCATGTAATTTCAAAGTTCACGCAATATAATTCAAAATAATTACTTGTCGCTATAAATTATACTTTCTATGATAAAAAAGCCAATATAAACTTTTCTAATTAATATCTAATTAAACAAAGTTATTTATTCCAGACGGTAAATGCCGAAGATTATTGATAAGTCCGTAATTACTTGGTTGGGACTTTATTAATGAGATTTTTTAAGAAAACAAAAATAAGGAATTTAAGACTTTTTCACGAATTTATAATAGTATCCTTCATTTTTCACAAAGAACAGTTACAATCACTCATAATTAGAAGAAGAATTTAATCTTTTCGATCTAGCAACCGTATACTATCTTCATAGTGATGATAGACTGTCACGTTGGACTAGTGGTCACAAGCCTACTGCCGAACATGAGGTCCTGGTTTCGGGTCCTAGGTTGGGCAACGTAGAACGTATTGTTAGTTTCTCCATGAGGATTACGCATTAGCACCGGGGGTTACAGTTAGTGTACCTAGTTAATGTTGAAAGGCTCTCCCTCTTTTACATGTAACTTAAACATAATTGGTAAAGCGGTGGTCTTCCTACTGTAGGCACGGTTCTGTCTAAACCATCCATCCATGATGTAACCAAGATTTTGTAACAATATTTTGATTAAAAAGAGTGTCCATGGAGTTTCTTGCCCATTCTTCTCCATAAAGATCTACGCTTCGGAATGTGCAACTCTGTAGTTGTAATTTTTGTACTTTCTCAAGTTATTATGCCTTGTGACTGTGACTGTAGCTTAACTTTTTTTTGTTATACATTCAAAACTGCCTGTAACGGTCTTATTGAAATAAATGCTTTGAGTTTGAGTTAGCCATCGATGAAAACGTTCGTGGTATTATGTTATGTATTACAAGACATTTTGCACTCAAAACGATTATATTCACGCCTTCCCACACAGAATTGGTTTGCACATACCTACCTACGAGTAATAATTGTATTGTCCATAATGAAACGTGTATATCATCCTACATACAGTGCGTATTGGAAATATTTGGTCATGTCACATTGAACAACTTTCTCCATGAGACGAACATCGTAATCGCGAAAAAATCCCTAACATTTGGATCGAGTGGGTATTGACCTTTGTATGGGACATCTGATTCTTCCCATTTATTTGGTCAAGTATGTATTGAAGTTTTGTGTGGGACAGGTGATTCTTTTTGCACGATTGCTATGACCAAGCATTTTTTCGAGAGGTGATGATGAGTCTGAGATAGGGTTCTGTCATGTTTTATTTCATCGGCATACCACCATGGACTGTGCGAAGGATGATGTGTCTAGAAAGGAGGTGACTGCTGAGATGACAAGTAATAGAGATGTATGGAAGAAGAAGACATGAAGCACTGACCACAAATCAATTGGGATGAGGGCAGGAGAATAAGAAAGGATACCGTCCTTCGGATTTAGTAAATTTCTGATACACGCTGTGTTAGTGTTTTTTGGCAATAATCGTATACCATCCTATCCTTGTATACCATGCTATACATTTTATTATACACAATACACATGTCAGAAATCATTCGCTGATATTTGAGACATCGATTCAATTTTGTTAATTGGAAAGGTAACATTATCACTTCACAGGAACGAACTATTAATTAATGAAAACGTGTAATTTAATATATTGTGCGGTCTGAAACTACCTGTAAATATATACCTGTAACTGTATTACGTTTATAACTAGTTTCAAAATTGTTATTAGTTGATTTTAATGATATAGTGCTTTCATATCAAAATAATGGGCTAAAATTTGGAAAATTGGAGCAGTGAGTGATAATAATATATTAATTGGATGGTTTGTATTTTAATTACTTACCATACTCTGTAATCATATCTACTGTAATTTGGTTCCCATAATTAGAAAACCAGAAGAGAGAGATGAAACGCATGTAAGTAAAAGAGTGATGGGTATGAATGTTGATGGATGGAGAGGGACTGGAAGACCAAAGAAAAGTTGGATGGATTGTGTGAGGAATGATAAATGAAAAAGCAAGCCCCGGGACGAAAATTCCTAAATGGAAGAAGAAAACGTGTTACGCAGACCCCAAGTAAAAAGGAACAGGCAGAAAGGAAAGGCAGGGCAGATGATGATTTCGGAGGTCAGAAGTGTTCGCTGTATAATAATATGACGATATCATATATAAATCATGGATGTGCCCCCACCGTACCGTACTTGTTGCGGGGCTGTTCGAAAGAGATACCGCGGCCCTGGAACACAAAGGGCAAAGGAAGGAACATGGATGGGTTTTAGTCAGTAGAAGTCTGACACTCCCTCCTGCTCAGCCCAGAGCGGGAGGGGTTATTTGATGATTTCCCATCGGTAAAAAAAAAAAAAACCGTACCGTACTTACGTAGCAGGAAAATGTGTTTATTTACACTGAGATGAGCGAAGTCGCACATCCCGCATGAAACGATATGTTCTGATGTACACTCTGTTTGTGATGAGTGAATGAGACTATACGAACGAAACAGAAATAAGAACATTTAAAAGCGCGGTATGGCGAATCTCTGATTTAAATTATGTATCGTATAGTTTATTTAAGTTTTTTTTTTAATCATATCTGTTTTCAGCCATATAATTCGAGAGATAACTAATTTAGTTACAACAGCGATTTTTTTAAGATACTTAAAATAAATTATGGTTGCTTATGAATTCCCTGAGTCCGAGATCTTTAAACGTTACGCAGCATGTGCTTAGACATGTCGCCATATCTTATTCGCCATAGCTTATCTTGTAGATAGTTATACAACTCTGAATAATACCTAGCCAAAGTAAGTATCAAGCAATGACTATACACGAATTTTCATTCTTAACTCTGACACTAGGTTAGGCACACGTTGAAGAAGAATATTGTAACCTAAGAAGACGAAGACCTAAGAATATTCGAACCGTAGAATAAACTAACCACACGATAAAGAAGAATATTCTTAATTCAATCTCAAAATTAGAGTTTTTTCTAGACTACTTTGAGAGAAAGTTTGATCAACAGAAACTTTTACAAGCCAGTTCTACACTGACTTGTTTAAATTTAAAATAACTAACGAAATAAAGTAATTCCATAGCTTAACTTTATGTAACGTAACCTACCCACATTTACAACAGAATAAAAACCCAGCAATACAAATGTCACACATGCAGAAGTTTTATTAAGATATCCAGTCCGACGATAAATCATGCTTGGACAAAATGCAATAGTGGCCGGCAACTGTTTTTGTCGACCCTACTCGGACCGTCTCGTGTTATATCGTTGGCGAAAGAAGATATTGCCGAAAGTTTTCTTTTATTTTGTACGCTTGTCATGTGTGTCTTTGGTGCACTCAAAGTTTAATTTAGTTATTGTTTGTTTGATGTTTTGTTTAGTTTTTTGTTAACTAGATTCTTTTAACGTATTTTTGGTGATCTGTTTGTTCAGCTTTTCTGATGCATTTAAAAATAATAGAAAACCTCGTCCGAGACCAATAGAGGGCCGGTTCTTCCGAGAGCATGCTAAGCCGTTAGTCCCGGCTGTCCTTTGTGGATCTTCGACAGTCGTTCGAAGGTAGTCGGGAGCCAAAAAGTCTTATTAGGGGTATCATTTTACTCCTTAACTGAGTTATCTTTAGTGGATGAATCAATCAGGCAGCCGCTTCATAAAAAATACTGGTACACTGAAAAAAAAGTTTTGTTACCTGTAGCACAAATTTTAGCTGCTAGTAGCATGAAAAGGGGGACTAACAAACTGAGTGCTACTAATAGCTAAAACGAGTTTAGTAAAATAAGTTAAGGTATTGTTTACTTAACCGTTTCAGTTAACTGAAATTAAACAAGTTTTTTTACAAATAGCTAAACTTTCATATTATTGTCACACAAACAGTTTATCTAGTTATAAGAAAACAGTTTATCTAGTTGAAAGAAAACAGTTTATCTAGTTGTAAGAAAACAGTTTATCTAGATGTAAGAAAACAGTTTATCTAGATTTAAGAAAACAGTTTATCTAGTTGTAAGAAAACAGTTTATCTAGTTGTAAGGAAACAGTTTAATTACTCGTAAGCAACTGATTTAGTTAATAGTTACAAAACTGTTTATCTATTTATTGTTGTTCTGTTTTGCTACCTAATCACCGCGTTCACTGGCTGGTTTATGGCTCCCGCAGATTGTCCATCGGTATTCAGCTCAGCATATTTGCTAACACAACCATGAAACTTGAATTGGTGTTGCTCATTTTTTTTTACCAAAGACGAATAGCACTGAATAGCTGAAATGGATACCGATCGACCCCTGCAGAAGAGCCCTGATGGGGTAAACAAAAAATAAAAGAATCTAGTAGGTATACATTTAGGTATATTCAGTTTAAAATAATATAAAACTTTAACATAATCAACTTAGTATTTTTATTATTCACAATAAACCAATTCTAGCTAGTTACTCGTTTTTCTGGGTTATCTTTTAACTCATTTGATAATATTATAGTGCAAAGTTTCCTTCTCGCAGCATTATTCAATAACCACTTTCTTGAAAGCGTAGAAGAAGGCCCTTCCCTTCGTTACATGTACTCAGAATTCCGTAAAGTTCCTGAAAACATAATTGATTCACAGTCAAGAAAAATGTATACCTAGGTCATCCTAAGCCTAGGAACCCAAATCTGGAACCTTGTTTTAAATAATGTGGTAGATATACTACTACAAATATATTAGGCATAGGTAATTAATCTGGTTTAACTGAATTGCTCCTCAAAACTGTCCCGCTACCTCTCCAAATAAGCTCCTTTATATCTTCCTCCGATAGCATTTGAAGTGTTTCGGCATCAATTGCATGTTCTGGTGTAAGAAAGGTGAGAAATTATTAACAAGTCTTGTCGCAAACTTAGACACATGGAACATGACAAAAATTTACGAATATTTTTCCTATCACTCTTATTATGAGTAGTAGTAGATAGTAAGTGCCTTGGTAATAAGTATTTAATTAGCTTCGACCATCTTTTAGATATCTCAAGACTGACAGTTAACACCTCAAAATCTGATAAAATGTAGTAACTAGATAAATAAACTATCTTGATCTATGTAACGGTAGGTACAGAAAATATAATACCGATGATAATTTTTTTATTCCATCATTTTAGTTTTTATTGACAACTGGCATGAATATAATTAAGTATTTACATCAAAAATCTACATGTAAATAAGGACACTCAAAACTGACTGATTGACAGACAGCGTTGGTCTATACTCTTGAATTGAAAGGCGCAAAATCAAAGTTGGCCAGAACAGAATATAACCGTCAGGCTTGAAGTATTTAGGTAGACACTTACGAAGTCATTGTTAATTATACATAAATTGGATAAAAATATTGCACATACCTGCAAACTTCTGGACATACATTTCGAGACCCCATGACTTTAGGTAATCGGCCATGGGATCCACCGCCTTCTCCATGCCAGGTAGTTCTCGCCCTCGTCTTCTTAAATCACTTAATAGTTTTACGTATAGTACCATGCACTACGACGAATATAATTTTTATTAAGCTAAAGAACAATTACAACAAAGTCAACTACAACAGCGCGCGCGACGGCAGCTTAAAACGAACAAGACCAAACAAGACCGAACATAATATACAATTTATTAAACAATTTCTAAACAGTTTTGTTATTTTTTGTAATGAGATGTCGAATTTTATTTAGACTCATCATGTATTTGATGCTGTTACATGTAGCTTTAAATATTAATAATTAGTAGCCAAAAAAAAATGCTACCGATAAATATAACTTATAGTAAAGATTTCACAAACGCATTGAACCATTTTTAGACATTCGATTGGTAAAAAAATAATAAAAATACGACTTAATAATAGTTATATAGTTTGCTTAACAGTAATCAAACATTTTATCCGTGTAGCTAAACGAGTTTAGCTGACATAATTTAGTAAGCATTAGTTCACATTTTAACTAACAGTAATTGAACTCTGAATAGCATAACTAGTTTGGGATGTGCAGCAAAAGCAGTTCAGCTATTTTAGCAAAACTTTGGTTTCTATTAATTAATATTTATCAATTTTTTAAATAGCTGAACTAGTTCAGCTATTTATTTCTTTCAGTGTATCCAGCGGCATCCGTTTAGACTGGAGTTGGGAAAAAGCTAGACAGATGATGAGAAAAAGATATAGTGTGATATGCTTAGGCCTCTCGAGGGTATTATAACAACAGGTAATTAAAAGTGTGACAACTAAAAATATGACAACAAAAAATGTGATAACTAAAAACAACAAAAAATGTGCCAAAAGAAAAATGGAAATGACTTCCAATAAAACCAATTAATTCAATACCCTACCATGAAAATAACCAGTTAAACTATGAACGAAAGTATTCTTTCTTTATCGTGTGGTTAGTGTCTAACAAAAATATTATAGATAAGGTAACATATGTGAGGACTGATATTAAGATATCCAGTGCCCTCGATAAATCATCGAACAAACGCATTTGCGGCGACAATGTTTTTGTCGACCCTACCCGGGTACGGACAGGTTATTACTATCCGTGTGTGGGTACATAGATTACTGATCTATGTGGTATCTTTTGTTCGGAGGTAATCAGTGGGGTACTGTTATCTGTAGTTTTTTTTAATATAATATAAATAATAATTTGTCTCGCAATAGCCGAATAATTTGTACTACTAATTACTTGTGTCTCGCTCCTGTTTTCCTTGGTTTTGATAAATTTACGGAACTAAAAATGCTTCATTATTAGTTTATGTATAGCCTAAGCGTTTATTTAGTTAGTTAGTTTATTTCATACTAGCTGTTGCCCGCGGCTTCGCTTACGTTTTGGTCAGAAATGATCCCACGGGCACGTTGTAAATATAGCCTATGGCACTCGGAGATAATGTAGCTTCCTATTAGTAATTTTCAAAATCGGTTCAGTAGATCCATTCCCGTACGTATACAAACTTACAAATTTTTACCTCTTTATAATATAAGTATAGATAAATTAGTAGCTTTAATTAATTTATTTCCATTAAATAATATTATGAATAGACTTCTTAACTTTCCGGAATAATTTCTCTATATTATGTAAAATACTGGTATTCAGCTGCATCCGGTTGGACCGGAAGCTGACCCCAATATAGTTGGGAAAAGGCTAGGCAGATGATGAAAACTGTCAAAATTCGTTGCGTATTGAAATAACAACGTGGTTACATAAAATATACTCTAATTAGTTAGAGTATAGAGACGTATTTTAAATAAATTGTTGGTATAAGTATCGATATGCCTCTTTTTGAAATATGCTACAATACCTACAGTGTGTATTTCTGTTTTCAAATTCCGACGTGGTATACAATCATAAAATGCCTATTCCAATTTCCAACCCAGTATTCCAGCCAGTAAAACCCCCTGGTATCGAGTCGATTTATCAGTTTTATAAAGTGCATTAGCAGTGGTTTCGCTTCATTTTGTCTATTATTCAATTTTATATTACTTGATTGCGGTTAGTGAAAGATACGTTTGAATGGCTCCGTTCGTGGCCTGGGCGATACGACTTGCGTCATGCCGTCATGCGACTTTTGTTCTGTGTCTTCCGTGTCACGAATGTCACGATGACTCAAGGCATGGTATTAACCAACTTCATCATTGGATTTTGTCGAAAATGCGCATCACTTGACCGAGTAGTTCATGGCTAAGAGGTTAACTTTTTGTATATTTGTTTTGCTGATATCAAATACAAATAGTTTATAGAATAAAGTAAACTTTAAAAAAAATATAACTCGTGAGAAGACGATCCTGACTACACGGTTGAGTCATATCTGTCATAAAAAATATATAGTCACCATAACCAAAGGTGTTTACAAAATTTCAGCTTCATCGGTTGGCCTCAAATGGTTTGAAATTCAGTTGCAACATTTGACCAAAACACTAATTTACTAACAAACTAACCAGGCAGTTTGAATTAAAGCTTACAAAAAGAGAACATTGTTATGTCAACCAAAGTACAAGATCATGAATGAATCATTAATTTATATAAAAAATAGGTTTCATTGAAATTAAAAGTCCAATAGTAGGTAACTTACTAGTCTGTGGTCAGATTTAAGAACTATTTGAAACCATTCGCTCGCCGTTCTCGATCGGAACAAATGAACTATACTTTATGTGACTCCCTGAATGTGGCGTTCATTCGGTCACACTTGAACCGAACGCGAACGTTCACTTCATAATTTTGAGAAAACTTCCTGAAAGTGTCATAATCTTGAAATGTGGCAAGCTTTGTTCCGATTGAGTTTTAATATTTTAAAATTTAGTGGTAAGTACTAAAGTTATAAGAGGTGCTGAAGCAGCTCTTTCTTGCTAGTTCATTGCACAGCTGATCCATGCTATTGTTTTAGTTTAGTTCTTTTAATTAGTGGTTTGCCAAATCAATAAAACTATCTTTAAATCCCTTTTCTATATGAGAACGTAGTAAATACAAAACAAAATCACTTTTTGTTTCTGTGTGGTCGTCCAGTTCTTTTAAACTTCTAAATCAGCGGTTCGGTACATAAAGGCAAATAATAGTTGAAGCAGTCTGTAGCGGGTCTATAATTACGAAATTACTTAAATAGAAACAAAGGACTTAAATTAACTCAAGGTTTTTCCTATGGGGGTAGGCAGGCCACCGGCTTAAATTAGAAATAATGTAAACAAAAACTCCTCATTGTAGTCTTATATATACAATTATATTAGTCCTATATATACAATTTTTGTGTACCACTGACAGTATCTACCTTTTTCTTTAACATTTTAACCCTCTCAAAAAGCGACAGTATTTTTTTTTTTCGGTTGGGAAGTCGTCAAATAACTCCTCCCGCTCTGGGCTGAGCAGGAGGGAGTGTCAGACTTTTACTGACTAAAACCCATCCATGTTCCTTCATTATAAATATTCCTTCCTTATTCTTTAACATTTTAACCCTCTCAAAAAGCGACCTTCCTGTCGTATTATTTAATCCGACCCCAGCTATAAAGTCCACGGTAACGGTCCGCGGAAGGGTCCAACTATCATCGGTTTACGCTTGTCGATAAACGCGAGTGGCGACGTTAACTCGCTCTTGCGGATGGATGGAGCGATTCACTTCCTGTGGGGACTGCGGTTAAACGGCCATGTTGGTTCTTTTTTTGAAATTTTTGCTGTTGTTTTTTTGTTTTTATGAATGACAGATGACTCGGAGGAGCTTTTGGCAAAATAATAACAGCTGCTCGGGTCGATTTGTGGAATAAGCTGTGCTTGCCTAGGTTGGTCTGTGAGTGACTGCCCATTATTTCCTCCGTGCCTCGGAAAGCACGTTAAGCCGTTGGTCCCGGCTGTCATCTGTAGATCTTTGACAGTCGTTACAGGTAGTCAGTGACTCATAAAGTCTGACAACCAGTCTTACCAAGGGATATCGTATTACCCAGTACTAACTGGGTTGTGGAGGTCAGATAGGCAGTCGCTCCATGTAAAATACGGGTATTCAGCTGCATCCGGTTAGACTGGAAGCCGACCCCAACATGTTGGGAAAAGGTTAGGCAGATAATGAATGACAGATGACTGATGGGCTCCAGGTTAATAGTAACAACCGAACTATCGATTTAAGCTATGCTTGCCGAGATGGGTCTCTGTCTGGTTGTCAACAACACTTTGCCCGTCCTAGAAATCGAACCCAGGGCCTCATTCTCAGCGATTTGACAATAAAACACAATCAGGTATAATTTGTCTGTTCAGAACTTGATGTTCTACAATTTAACCCTAAAACGCCACTTAAACGCAATTACAGTGCAAAACGCCGGCGTCACCATACGTAAGCCACACGCACACGATAACACGGAAACGCTGTTCTCAAGTGTTAAGTGTTTTACTCAGTCGCGAGGAAAATATCATGACCATACGTTAAGGCTGAACTAGGCTTGTTTTAGAGCGGTTTCAGACTAGCGTATTTTTTGCGCGTTTACATACACTTACATGCGATTCATACTTCATACACACCGAAAATACGCTAATCTGAGACCAACGGTAGTTTCAGCTTTACCTGTCATTGAAACACACAAGTCATTTGACTTGTGTGTTGCCAAAGAAAAGGAGTTTAATCTTGGGTACGATTATTGCAAGACGAGATAAATATATATATATCGTTTAAGTGAATTATTCGTGTTGTACTTCGTAGCACGACCATTAATACATTCATTATAACTTTAATAAAATCCTTTTAGTTTGTACTATTTTATACCAATAATTAGAAATTTTATACCTCTCAATTATCGTAGATATACAGGTCATGCTGGCAAGATTCCTTCCAAGCACGACCACGATAAAAGTCTTATAAGTTGATGAAATGACAGAATGCCTAAAAATTAGTACTCATTAGGTACTCCTATTTCATTACTGGTAAATCGTTAGAAAAGCAAAAAAAATCTGCCTATTCGAATTGAGATTTTTCAGAATCGTTTATTCGGGTAAAATTACAAAAAAGATACAGATATATCAAAAGTTATGTAGAAAAATAAAACTAAAATTTGAAACCTAAGCAACTTCTTTATCCTTTTAAATGTATCTTAAACAACTATAAACAACACGGGAATCCAGATTACTCACTAAATAGATATCTGGAACGTGTACCAATAACGTCTTAACTTCCTCACAACGTCTCGTCATCCTCTGAGTTTCTGACACATATAACAAGCAGTACTTTAGAAAGTCTAACCGCCATTAGGGTGAACACACATATATTAGGGGCTTTTAAAGCCGTTCGCGGCTCGCTGTAATTTGCGACTAAACGCCGATAGGAGATTACTGGCGCCAGTCACTTCACTGGCACGGTTTATAGTGTGCGTGTGAATGTAGCACCCTTCTTTTGTTTTTTTTTTTTTGTTGGTTTTTACGTGTTTGTTTTTGAAGATTTGTTTGGGTTAACTATTTTTATCAGAATTGAAAGGTTGTCAGTTCAATTTTGATATTTTTGTTTTAAACCAGTCAGTGTACCTAAATAAAAAAATTGTTTTAATTAATTTAAGTGTCGTGATGGCCCAGAGGTTAAGGCCTCGCCTCTCATGTATGAGGTTGTGGGTTCAAATCCGGGCAAGTAACAATGTGACTTTTTCAATTCATAACATGGTTTCTAAATTTATCTTGGACATCACAGATATCGGTGAAGGAAAAACATCGTGAGTAAACCTGGACTTATAAAAAAAAAAAGTCTGAAAACGCCAACCCGTCTTGAGCAAGCGTGGTGATCAATGCTCGTGCCTTCTCTGTTGAGAAGAGGCCTTTGCCCAGCAGTGGGACAGTAATAGGCTGGTATTATTATTTATTATTATTCATTAATTTAATATGCACGATACTTCTGGTTTACGTTAGCTGTCTTCAATTATGATGCGCATCATGCGCATCATAACTCGTAATTTCTTTCGCCAATAATTCCCAGTTGATTGAAACTTTATTAGGGTTAAAACCAGTAAAATTACCAAACAGATCTTGTCGTTTAAGACTTGCGAGGTTAACTATAGATAGGCACTACAGTTACTTATATTTAAGCAACACATAATACTTTTCTACGTAATATATTTTTTTTTTAAACCAAGCCTTTGATAACATTCAGCACAGAGAAAAATTAACAAAACACACACATCCGTCCACTTATTTATCTGCTTATCTGCATAAACCAATAAAATCCGATGACAGCACAAAAAAGGCTCTCATTATTATTCTAAAGCTTCGCAGGAAGTAATCAGACGAAAATGTAATTGTCATCGCGAATAACATCTGCTGAATCTAATTTATTCACTGGATGCTGCGACGCGGCGGTGCTACTGTGAGTACTCGTCTTTATGACGACCTGATTTATATCGTTTGAGTGAATTATGAATGAGTTTTCTTGCAATAGGTATGTTTTTCGGCCGACTGTTTTCAGTCCCTGAAAAATTGCGGGTGTTGGTTTCCCGTATTATTTCATCGGTTTGAGACCAGTGTTGTTTAAATATATCACACAAAGTTAGGTGAGGCGCTTGATTTCGAACCCTCTACTTAGACACCTTTGCCACACCCATCATTGGTTCTGTAGCTACGCAGGTACCGTGTCGATACATTAATTATATTTGAAACAAACTTTTGTGGTAACCTTTTAGTCTGAGTGATCACCACTTAATTATTTTCGCTTAGAGCTTTCAGGTTAATATCTGGGTACTTTCAGTACATATTACAGTACAGTGACGTTCGCGTTAGTCTTGTGCTACCTCTTAGTACTTATGATCAAATGACTAATTTTTATCGCGTGTTGATGTTATTAGGCTCGCTCACAGACTTAAACATATCTGGCAAATTGTGGATAATAATATACTGTATACCTCTGCAAAATAATTTACAGAAAACTGGTGTGATGTGTATGTTAAGGGTCTTCTTCATCATCAAACTCCTGCTTTTATTGTTTGAGGTCGGCAGAGGATGTATTCTTCTTCCATACTTCTCGCGTCTAGAAAACAGTTGTTATACAAACCCATAGTAGTAGTATTTGTACGATAGCGAGACAAATTGTAGCCGTAATGAGTAATTGTATTAGCTGGGGAAACTCAATAGAAGACTGTTTTATTTGCGTTATGTTTGTATTATGCATACATTTTGTTTTTATATTGTTTTGTTCGGCACAAACGACGTTAGAGTACCAGAATGAATAAATGACTGAACATTTTTATATTTTTGTAGATACAATTTTATTTTGTTTGGTTGGAATACTGATTATGTTTCCTTTCGATATAATTCTCTCAATTAGTTATACTTGGGTGTTAATCACACTGAAATTAAAAAAAAAAAAACTCAAATCATTCACTGACAGATAACTCACAGTAATATCACTGGATCAAATCAAATCATTTATCTAGAAGGATGTTTTGCACGTGAGTTCTATATCTAAGAAACGGTGTTTGGAAAATCAACATTGTGATATTAACCGATCTTTATAATTACTGGCTGTAAACACAAGCAATTAAGCGAAAATATGATAAAAAGTTGTTTTTAAATGGAAAATCGGAATTTTACAAACAATGCAACTGACAGACATATTCTTTTACTTTTTATTATTTGTCATTGTTAGTTCAGAATAAAATAAACTGTTAAACATGAACAAAAGTTTTACTTAAAATTGAATGTTGAGTGTTTCTGATAGTACCCCCTTTGAGCGATACAGAAAATAGAATTTCAGGAAGGCTGAATCAAGTTTTATTTTATTTTATTTATTCAGGTACAATAAACAGCTACAATATGAATGTGTTGGAACAGAGGAATGATAATACAAAACATTAACAATATTGCAGCCCACTACATTATCCGCATATTAACAAAAGAAAATATGATAATGAGTGCCACTAGATAAGCAATAAATAATTACATCACATTCATTAAAAATAATTATAGAAGTTTTCAACTGAAATGAAATAAAATTCTGCCTAGATAGAAGTACACAAAATAAATCTAGGAAGAGATACATTATCTTTGTCGACATAACTTGTCAGTACAGTGAGAGCCAATAATAACGAAAGGCTATAAAATTTGGTCCCATGTAGTATCCGTCGCTTATTTTTCGCTAGATAATATGTCTCCCCTCTTATATAGCGATTCTTTAAACAATTTAACCAACAACCCTACTTGTTATTTACCCGCAAAACCACTATAATAAATCCGAATGTAATACAGTACACACCCCCCTACCACAGAAACGTATAAAATCCCTCTTTATCGCTAAATACATTCATTTAATCACATCGAGCGACCGCCGGCGTCGTAAAACGAAGCCCTGGTCATAGCGGGGTGAGGGTCGCGGGCATTTACGTCCCATTCGATTAATAATGAACACACCACCAAAGTTTCTTTCGTTTTCTATATGCTGTTGCTTTTAAAGGCAGTCCAGATTATTAGGAGCCAGAAGACTAGTTATTTCGGAGAATGTGAACGACGACGTATCATAATAGCGTAAAAAAACAGGAATTACTTACCTCAAAAAAAGAAGAAAAAATTTATTAGTGAGAAAAAACGAATACATTTTATATGACCGAAATGCAACATTTGCAACAAATGGTTTTGGTCTGTATTTTTTATTACAAAATATTTTATTATTAAAAACAATTTTTGAACCGAACCGTAATAGTTACCATAATATTATTTTGTCCACTATTATAAGAAATTGTAAAAAAAAAACTTGGGCCCTGTTCCCGAGCTCGACCGGCGACTATGGGACCAAACGCTGTTTTTCATCTCCTAAATGGTTTAGACAAAAGTCGTGTTACTGAAACCGTTTTGATAGTTTCATATTCTAAGATGATAAAACTATCCAACACAATAGTAAAAAAAAATAAAAAAATTGGTTTAGTTATATAAAATTACACCTAAACTTTATACTTTGATAATTTTATGTTAACTAGATTACTCATTATGGAAGTTCAACTTAAGATATTTTCTATTTTCTTCAAAGGAATATAATATGTATTATACATTTTTCAATTGCTCGAGATCTCTAGTTTATTCTTATTCTTATTCTTTATTGCACACAAAATATAAAAGTAGGACACACAAAATTACAATATATAACTTATGTACAACGGCGAGCTTAACCCAGAATTGGGTTTTCTTACAGCAAACCTTACGTTTGATTGTGAGATTTGCGAATGAGGATAAACCTATGTGCACAAACGAACAATTTAAAACTTAAATTTACTTATTTTTACTTTTATTTTTTTTGTTTACAACTACGTTATGTTTTTAATAGAAATATTTTCATTTTATTTTTACATATTTTTTAAGTGTCATAAGGAAATTTACCGTCTATTTCATTTTCAAATTGAGGTTTCGTTGTTACCGATGGCTTCCGATGTGGCATTTTTAGATATCTTAACTATTCAGTAATACAGGGAAATAAAAAAAAAAACCTGCGTCATTAATGCGTCATTTCGAGCTAGAAGCAAAAATGTCGACTGAAAAATATTTTCACATGTTATTTTTTTTGCGGTTATCATTTTAATCACACGTATGATACAAAGTGTGTTCCATAGTTCTTATCTGTTGAGGTAATTATAATCAGTATTGGTTACAGCATTCCTGTGAGAACTGTTTTTATCAATTTTCTCATTGGTTTTGCACAAGTTACTGAAACTATGGTCATATAAATACTCGGGTTTTCAGCGTGATCGTCAAAGTGTCCGTATACCTTCCCTTAGTAACTGTGAATTTGCTGATAAAAAGTTCAAAATGAGTGAATTCGTCGATATTACAAAAGTAAGAGCAAGAATTGAGAATGAAGATGCGTTTAAATACGGACTGTCTACCTTACATGCGTGGATAAGATGTATGGAAATGATTCTGCATATTTCTTATAACTTAGGCTTTGAAAGTGGTCTGCATCTACTCCAGAGAACAAAAAGATAAAAGAAGAGAAAAAGAAGTATATCCAAACTCGTTTCCGGGGATCGCTTCGTTTACACATTGATAAACCTCGTCAAGGTTCCGGAAACAGCAATGCTGGAAATAAGTCGAGGAGATTCTTCCAAAACTATCAATGTTCGGCAGAAATCACGGGTATCGATGAAGAGTTGATCAAGAGATTATACATAATTCTGCAAACCATGTCATCGGGATTTTCTGTTAACGCAGTAAAGTTTGGTGAATATACGCTGAGGACTGTTCAGTTATATGTGAGTAAATATAACTGGTACTATATGCCATCTTCAGTTCACAAATTCTTATACATGGTGCCAAAATAATCGAGCATTTTGCAGTTTTGCCAATAGGCCAATTATCTGAAGATGCTCAAGAAGCTCGTAATAAGAAATATAGGTTAAATCACGCTCGAAAGTGTTCCAGGTCAGCCACAATGGAAGACGTTCATACTGTTGATACTTCTCTGATCCCTATATTATATCTAGCTTATATGGATCAAGTATTGTGATACCAAAAGAACTATTTAACGAAGCTAAAGTGATGAGTACAATTTTTTTTTTCATGACTAATAATTTATTTTAATTTTAAATTGATGTCATTACGTAGTTATAAACTTAATAATAATTTTAATTTAACCTAATGTAAGCAAGCACTTAATTTTAATAGTTTAATTTAATTTATGTGTGAAAATTTTCAACATTTTAGTTTTGTAATTTTTTTACTAAATGTTTCAATTATCCAATAGCATAAGTATTCAGGAATACGTATATAAAATTTCAAATCAAAATGTCAAAAAAGTTATAGATTTTTGAGATGGAACGCACCTTTTGGTCCCATAGTGCGGCGGACCACTATTTTTTATATTTTTAAATGTTTTTAGTATGGTTTAATATGGTTTAAAAATGTGTATGTATAATGAATTAAGGATATAAAGTAAAAAAAAAACAAGTGGGTACATACAAGAAACGTGTTCTTGGGTCCGCAATGGACGGTTCCATTCGTGTGCAAGTTCGATTCGAGCATTTTCAGTGGTTTTCTTGTATTAAGCTTTCATTTATCTGTATGGTTTCTTGGAAGTTTGTAGTGGGATAAAGAAAATAGGTATTTCTTGGTATTTCAATAATCACGACTCGAACGAATAACCGAACGAATTATTTCGAAGAAAAGTTGCTCTGATTCAAATGTTACAGTCAGTTTTCTACAAAATTACTTTTCGTGGTTTACCAATATAAATCAATGTTTATGATAATAATTCTACATTAAATAGGCAGATACATACTAGTAGCAAACAGAGAGATTTAAAAATATAAAAATTTGTTGTTGTTTTTCAAAAGCCACTGAATAACTTAGTAAAAGCAACAAGTTTGTTTTGGACTGTTTCACCTAGTGAACACAAAATATGATAATTAAGTGAACATGTCTACAATAATATTATTAAGATGTTAAGTTTGTGTTTGGATATACGAGGTAATATACGGTACTAATATTCCGATTAAAAAAAAATCGTGGGAAAAGTCGCGGGTATATATAAAGTCATCGACTTGACCTAAAAATTGTCATTTAGATAACCCCACCTAACAAAAAAATAGGTCATAGTAATTTTTTTCGCCTATATATTGGTTAGCCTCAAAAGCGTTTATTTATCAAACACGATCTAAATTAAACGCTCTGACCAGTTGACCACACATCGTTTTTATGTCCGAACAAACAAAAAACAAATTCATGCCCACATTCATTTGACTTCCTAAACAATCGGGGAGAACCGCATGCAAATTCCACAATATCCAATTTGGGACAATGTCCTGATATTACGGACATATCTGTTGGCTTAGGGGTGCTATACACTTGTTCGAAGCCAAGCGATTACTACACAAATTCGGCTTTCATTTGACTCTTACCGATTGCTTAAACCTTTCGGCATCTGCCAGCTCGTTCGGTAAAATTGAGCTAAGCATAAGGTCTATTTCATAGCGAGACCGGCGCCGCGGCCGGTCGTGTGCGCCGGTCGCGCGTTTCGATGTTCATAAACTCGTATGATAGCGGGTCAGTAAACCGACCCCAGTCAGCGCACTATACCCCACAGCTGGCATAGCACCTCCACATGTCCGAAGAGAAGTCGCAAGCGCAGTGGAGAAATACAAACAGGAGTCGGACAGCAGACACCCATTGTACGGCGCCCAACTGCCTAAGCAACGGCTTACAAGCAGGCACAGTTTTGTAAAAACCGCAGCGTCCCTTTCAGGAGATCCGGCCGACGCCCGATGTAAGCTGTGGGAAAACAGCTGCCCCCCTCCCACTAACCACTTACCATCAAGTGAGCATCTTCCTACAGGGTCTAACCTTCCGTGGTCCACTTGGAAGTTCTTGAACCGTCTTCGGACTCAAGACTACTGCAATGAAACAGCAGCGGGGTGTGGTTGTGGAGCTGTGTCACAAACTATGCTCCACCTCCTATCCTGCCCTCTTGGCCCAAAAACATGTAGCCCAAGTGACCTCTGCGCTGCCACCGACGACGCGGTGGAAGTGGCGAAGTTCTGAGCTAACAAAATATAAAAATTGTCGTGCCAGCGACACGAAGAAGAAGAAGCGGGTACTGTTTGTTAAACGTGCGCTGGTCAACGTTGAACAGTGAATGCTATCATACAATTCGAAATAGGCCTAAGAATAATAAGCCTATAATGTTCCCACTGCTGGGAGACAGGCATCCTCTCTATGAGAGGGAATAAGCTCTAAGAATCCAGCACTAGCCAAGCCAGGCGGCTTTTTTTTTGGAAAAACAAAAATGATGATGGAATGATTATGATGAATGGACCGCCTCATTGGTCTAGTGGTCGCAAGCGCGACTGCTGAGCTTGAGGTCCTGGGTTCGATTCCCAGGTCGGGCAAAATGTTTTTGGGTTTTTCCATCAGAAATTTCTCATTAGCAGCCACAGAGTCTGGATATGTGCCCGTTTGAAGGCAACAGGCGCGCCCCCTGCTACATGGGAAAACATAACTGACAAAATGTAGGTATACTATTAGGTACACCTCTGTCAAACCCTTCCGGGATTATAGGCGTGATGGTATGTACAATATTCGATGATGATGTCTGTGTACCGGTCGCACTGGTATTTGGTAATATTCGTTTATTTGATATTTGATGAGGCATAACTATTTTCATTTGTATAGTCTATTGTAAATGAAGCTTGGGCTCGAATTTGTTAGGAATTTATTTGACGCTATCTTTGTTTAGTAACTATGATAATTGGCGGGGAAAGTAGGTACATATTATCTGATGTAATAGTTTACCTATACTACATTCATCTGAGTTTCAATAAAAGTGTTCAAGGAGTTTGTTACACTATACTTTAGCTTTGACTTTATGTGCTCAAAGTTTGAGTGGAACACGCATACTCGTATACTAATTAATCTAAAGGTTCTTCTTCTCTTTCTTTTCTGTAAAACCCAAAAAACTGGCCAAGTGCGTGTCGGGCCACGCAGAGTGTAGGGTTCCGTAATTGCCCATCAAAATATGCGGATTTGCCTCCGAACGATGGGTTTTTATTGCAAAATAAAAAACAAACTTACAGTTTCAGTTGAAAAACCTATGGTCCCATACATTATGTTTAAGAAAATATGTTATCCAAGTACATTTTATAAGTTGGTCGACTATTACTCGTAAATGTGTAAAGCCTACTTAGCTGTGGTAGTTTTCCTTTTAATTTCGTTATATATACTACCACTATGATTTTTTTCACACACCCTAACAAAACCCTTTAGCTGGTAGAGGGGGGGCCACTTGAGTCTAATAAAAATTAGCACTAAAAAGTATAATATTTAACAAACGAAAAAAATATTAAAAAAATCCAAAATATGGGGTACGCGAGATAAAAAATCCCCACTTGACGTGACTACGGAACCCTAAAAAGGGTACCTACATATTCTTAAAATATCATATCATTGTGTCTGGGCTTTGGGGAATGTATTACCTACTCATTTAGATACATATTTCACCATCTCATACATATGAATGTGCATGATAGCCAGGGATATAATTCAATATACCACAAACAATACAATATCACATAACTAGCTTCTCTTAACATCATTTCCTGGAAACATTTCACTATTTAATCCGTTGCACGCCTATCACTGTTGCATCGATTTTCGTCCGTAGCATGAGACAATAGGCTTTTGGTGTACCTATGAGCCTATCAACCTACATTTATACGAAAATATTATTATATTGTCCATAATTTCAGGAAGTGGTAAAGTCCTTTTCATGTAAAATGATCATTGACATGATTTTCAATTGTTTGCTATTGATGAGTTTGAGGTGTCGGTTCGTTTATGTGCTTCTCAAAAGGCTTGTGGGTTTTGGCTACTGTTTCAGGAATTGCTAAAGCCAATATTTTTAAATTTATAACAATTACTGCTCGCCTCCCTGGGTTCGACTCCCAGGTTGAGCAAAGTGTTATTGAATTTTTCCATCTTTAATTTCTCAGTAGTATCTTGGAGTCTCAATTCGTGCCCAGTTGGTGGCACCGTTCTCGTCCTCTATCAAAAAAGGTACTTTGGAATAACAGACAAACTGTGTGTGTTCTCTGCCTGACCCATCGGCAAATCAGGTATGATGTTATGTTATGTGAAGCAATAAGCTATTTAATTTCAGAAATCGTTGTAGTACCCAACCATATTTTCATTTTAAGTAGGTTAGCATCCTTTTGCATATCCAACAGCAAAATCTCAATCAGTACCCAGTACAGGCTTCCAAAATTTTTTACATAACCTAACATTCATGACGTCATGAGAGCACAGCTGGCCGAGCCTTTAGCATTTATGCGAGCGACGTGAGCTCTATAAAGATGGCGCCCAAATTAAATTCATAAGCATATACCGGGTTATGAGCGGTGGCACTCGATAGTACTCCCCAGGAGGGAATTAGGGGTGGTTTGAAAACATCCTCACTAATTGCAGTTTTGTATTATTTTTTGACGGGAATTTTGAATAAATTTTTTTAGGGAGTTTCATGGTTATATTGCTTTGTGGATTGATGGTGACGTGAATGGGGCAGAGGCGTCTGGGAGTTGGAAAAAGTTCATTGGATATTTCGTGTTTGTTATATTGGCTGAGGGAATTGCATTCGCAAATTGTGATGCGAATTTCAGTTGATGACACGGCACATAATTGCGGTAATCATAATTCTAGGTTTAACATTTCGCCAGATATGTTTAAGGTCCATGTAATAGGGGGCGAGCCTATTGCTATCAACCATCTGAAACATTCATGACGGAAAAACCTAATAACAAAACGACAAGGCAATCGCAATTGCGACCATAAGATCAATGATGTGGCTAACACCATTTAAAAATAGGTTCGAAAACTTCGATGAAAATAAAACCCCAGTTTCACATTACACAATGAATTCGCAAGAAAAAAAGAGTTACTAATATTTACGAGTATATTTGTTCAAAAAATCGTTTCAGTTTACTTCGTAACGAAACAAAGAGAGGTCATAAGGTTTCGGAGACGGCACCCCTAAAATGAACAATTAGGAGAAATGTAAATTCATACATTTTTAAAAGATTTTTTTGCATTGCACGTTTTCCTGCTCGGCTTACATAGGAAACGATGACATTATTTTTTAAGGTTTTGTCAAGTTTTATTAAGGATTGCTTGAGTCGTTGCTATGATGGAATACTTGGAATTGGTGGAATTGGTTTACAAGAATTTCAACATGATTGATGGAAGGTTTCTGGTAGCAGTCAGTCTAACTCATGTGACTTTACCAAGATTATGTGTGGACTTAAAAACATGTGTGGCTATGACCTCTGAGTTTGTTTCGGCTGTATTTTCTCAGAGTTGAGAGTAAGTAGTCAGGTACAAAACACCGGCCTCATCTAGTTTAAAAAAATATAGTTACTTTGATGTGTAAAAATACTATTTACAAAAATAAACATCACTGGCTCATTGGTCCAGTGGTCGCAATGGCGATTGCTGAGCACCGGTTCGATTCCCAGGTCGGGCAAAGTGCTATTGGGTTTTTCCATAAGAAATTTACCAGTAGCAGCCATGGAGACTGGATTTGTGCCCGGTTGATGGTAAAAGGCTCGCCCCTTATTACATGGGTCGTAAAAATAACTGGTGAAATGTAGGTGTACTATTAGGTACACGTCTGCCTAACCATACGGATATTACAGGTGTGATGCAATACCCGAAGATACAAAAATATCAAACATCATTATTAGAATCTAAATTTTTCTTAGCTTTCTGGCCCGTCAAACCTTACAGCTGAGCAAAGCTCTTCATAAGTTGTGATTAATAGAATCGATAATGTTCAAGAATAAAATGTAATAAATTGGTCTAATATCGAAGCAGATGCTTTAAAAATAAAATTCTATCATAATTATATTTTATCCTCACCGTCTCTTAGTATCTAGTCGGCAATAAATTTATTAGGGACCTAGACAGGCTTTGACCGCGAAGTTTTTTGATCTAGGTAATATTAGAAAAAAACTTAAGCCCTTAGGATTTAGGTATTTTATTACTCACTTTTAGAGCTTGTTAGTTTGAAGGTCAGAATTTTCGCGGACTTGTGGACGGTGAGTAATGGGATAGCTCGCCGTCCGACCGTCTTATGACGACAGACCGTGTCGACGGCGGGGTCGTGTTCCACGCGCGCTTCATCCAAAGAGATGTCAGCAAACGGCAAGGGGTCCGAACGAACCGATGCCTGCCAGGGCTGCGGGACTGTTCGAAAGAGATACCGCGGCCCTGGAACACAAAGGGCAAAAGAAGGAACACGGATGGGTTTTAGTCAGTACAAGTCTGACACTCCCTTCTGTTCCGCCCAGAGTGGGACTCATTTGATGATTTACCATCAGGAAAAAGAAAGTTAAAAAAAGGTTAAGTAAAGTGATAATACTTAATAACTGTGTATATTTTTACGAGACTCTCTTCTCAGAAACTATGCTCCAGAACTAACAAATTGCTGTCGTAGCTCATAAAGCTGCCAAACTAAAATGAGACTGAACAGGCCATGACTACCGGATAAGCTGTGGGCCCACATATCACAAAACTGGAGCCCTGAGACAGCTACACTGGGTCGCAGCAGACCGAGGAGAAGATGACGGGAAGCCTTTTTTTTTTTTTTTTTTTTTTTTTTATCGATGGGAAATCATCAAATGACCCCTCCCGCTCTGGGCTGAGCAGGAGGGAGTGTCAGACTTGTACTGACTAAAACCCATCCATGTTCCTTCCTTTGCCCTTTGTGTTCCAGGGCCGCGGTATCTCTTTCGAACAGTCCCGCAACCCTGGCAGGCGTCGGCCCTTACGGACCCCTTCCTGTTTGCTGACTCTCTTTGAGGCGCGCGTGGAACACGAACGCGCCGTCGACACGGCCTTTCGTCATATGACGGACGGACGGCGAGCTAGCCCATAGCTCACCGTCCACAGGCCCGCGTCTACGGTGGCCGGGGGCCACCACGTGGCCCCCGACGCCCGGTGCGTCTCCCGCGGCGGCTGGGACGTGAGGTTCTCTCCCTCTCACGTCCCGCCACCTCCTTCGCTAGCATGACTGCTTCGCAGAAGGAGGTGACGAATGACGGGAAGCCTTGGATGGCTTTTTTGTTAATTGGCGAGAAGAGGCAACATCGAGAGAAGTTTAAGGAATGGAGGGAGGCCTTGGCCTATGAGTGAGGCAGTTCAAGCTTACAAAAAAAGGTGTCTATCTGAAAATAATTTTAATTAAAACTAAGATAAACTACAAGGATTTATTAAATACAATAAATATAAAAATCAAAATCCATGTTAATGTAAATAAACATTTACACGGATATACACACACAAACAATTGGGAAAACATTACCGTTGTGACAAAACTGCCAGCTTCTTCCGAATGTATTCGCGAACTTTAATTTTAAATAAAAAGATAAACGATACATACTATACTAGTATTAGTACTACTACTTTACATTTTATCAAAGCCAACGGCCACACTAGTACATAACTATCGTATCATAATTTCCTTCGATAATTTAGTATGCTCTCAGATGTTCAAATATGCAAATGTAATGTACTTTTTTGACCCTAGGTGCTGTGAGAGCTGAAAGGTACCTGAAGCTTATAGACATAAATTACTGGAACGTCGATACCTTTTTTTTTGTGGGTAAATCTTCAGGTCTCCGCCTGAGGAGAATACAGGGTGCCTACCACCGCCAAAGTCGAGAGCACTGGACATACACCCCCGAACTAGTACCTGGCAAGGGGTGACCTATCACCAAGTTTGGCTGATCCCACCACCGTTCGTTCTCCCAGAAAGGTGCTCCAGGAACACTGCGTGTCACCTCTTTGAGCTGGGCTAGTCGAGGTACGACTCGGCTCTAAGTTCGCCATAGTGGTCGGAACTCGTTAAGTGAGCACATCGATTTTTAAGCTTTCAGTAGAGAATATTCTGAAATCAATTATTACATACTCACGTTACTTTATGCTTTACTTGCTTTTGCCCACGGCTTCGCTCGCGTTAATTTAGAATTTGACACTAAATTTGTGTTGTAATCTGCTTGTAATAATCCATTTATTTCAGGTATCCAAGACCCATAGCAAATAATGGCCCATTGTAATAATGTAATTCAATCATGATTCGAAAGACACGTGGCGCCATCTGTTATCATAAGAACGTTATTGTTGTTTCCCTCGGGAACAGTACTTTTTTCGAAATGAAAGGTACCCTATATCCGTTTGTATACACCTGACAACGCATATACAAAATTTCAGGATGATCGGCCGGTAAACCACTTTGAAACAAACTTACTTTTGCATTTACAATATTATAGTTAGGATACTTCTAATCCAAATATACATATATATCTATGCTATCGTTATATGGTAAAAGTTGGGACCCGAATAAAGCGCAATGCGTCCATATAATTTATTGTGCGAAGTTGCGAACCGCCAGTCTGTGGAATCACTGCCGGCTTCTCTGTTTCCCGATCATTATAATTTCGATCTCTTCGAGGTTCGGGTGAATCGGTTTCTTCTAGGCGCGCGTGCTCCACTCTAGGCCACATCATCGCTTCACATCAGACAAGTTGCGGCCAAACGCAAGCTTATGTAGTATAAACCCACCAAAAAAATCCAGCACAACTTCAGCCATGTTCCCTTTACTCTCCACCCCCCCTCCCCTGGGAACAGGTCTTAGAGGGTAAACGGTCTAATCTGTTTTTAGCCTCATAATACGAATGGGTTCGGAATTTGACCTTTCTAGCTAAGCTTTGATATGAGAGTTATGATATTACAGACTTATAATAAGTATACACAGGCTAGGCTTCCCCGATCTAATATTGCGTTCTACCGCGACATTCTGATATTATTTTCTAAATCCCTTTCATCTCCAACCTTTAATGTTCTTTTATATCTCTTTGTGGTGCGGTAAAATCCTTGAGGTGTTGAATCAAAAGGTATGTACTATGACGTCTTGGGCTTGTTTCGCACATTAACATTTCAGAGAGATTTCTATATATCTGCTATCTGCTAAAAGTTTTTACAGTGTTAAGGAGTTCCTGGAACGTAAAATCGCATGATGACTGATGTTTCATTATGCATGTATTTGCACGCTTATACCTATTACGCAAAACATGTTTGTTCACATTAATTAGCACTACCATAATTTATACCATGTTTTTAGCAAATAAATGTTATTCTATTCTATTCTATACTACGGAAAAGTTGTATATTTAATGTTGAAATATTATTGCAAAGCAAAAAATCACTAATAAAGCAAGCTCTCAAAATATAATTTACACTTCATGCCAAAAATGTATACTGAGCAAAACAGATCACTTCATCTTTACAAAATTGCCGAGTATTTCGCTGAAAACATCGACAATTTGCGACATTTTTCTCGGCATATTGGATAAAATTATGAGCTCGCTTCATCAAGCTAGCTGTGAGGTGGTGTTCATTAATTTTATGAGCCTAATAAACATGCTAAAGTACACTAAAGGCCATAAATTTAGTACAACCTACCTGCGAATTAGCTGTGTGTAATTATTAAAGCGTAATGTGAATGGGGTGGGTGATATGTGTGGCCTGGAGTGTAATAAAGAATGTTGCATTGTTTACTGTCGCAATCAAGTTTAAAGTTATCGCTTTTGTGGTATGATTAAAAAAAAAACATTTATGTGACAACACTGAATGAGTGAGAGAGTATAACCCTCCATTTTACTTGGCTGTAGTCTGGTTAAAAAGGAGCTCAAGGATGGCGGAGAACACGTTAAGATTATTAACACGATGTAAACTTATTTCTCATATCAATTTTATTTTCCCACATTTATAATATATAATTCACAATCAAAACATCACAAACGCCATATCCTCTGGAACTCGAAATATTTATATTTAGTGCTATCCGAATAATGCGGAGGGGATTTTTTCCCTTTAATATCTTATATTTTGGGCACGTACCGCGTTCGGAGTAGGCCAGACGAAAATTCATAACTCGGCAATATTGCGGGGGCTATATTGAAAAATAGTTATTTAGATTACTGCAGGAATCAAGCGAACAGGCGGATGGTATTCGTCGGTTTTATTCGTGATGAGATTTTCTATATCGTCGGTAGTTTTAATAAAAGAGCTGCGTGAATTCGGTATTCGTATTTCTCATCAAATTATGAGAATTACGCACGTAGTTCTCGTCTTATTCCTAGATCACGTTAACCACTCCGTGATCTAGAAATAGAACACGAGAATTAGAGACGTTTTTTACAATTCTAAGGGTGAGGAAGACGATGACAATATCTTCTATATTAACTAAGGCCATTGATGTCATATTGTGGGTTATGTTATGAGCTGGTTGGTTATAATTTATTAATAGCAATCACAAATAACATGCAGATGTCATTTACTCACAGGAACTAAATATAATTGTGAACCTACTAGCTACTTACTTTTTTATATTGTTTGGACTTTATAAGAAACTGTGATCCCTGAGTTGGTTTCCCCATTTCTTGTCAGGGACGTCACATGGGAAATTTCAGCTCTATCTAACTTATGCTCAAAGTATGACGTGTAAACGTGATTCCAATATCTTATTTGCAGAGTAAATCATTAATTTTTTTTTAAGTTAAAAGTGTCTGGATCTTACCCTACCTATTATTTTTATCGGCGATTTTTTTTTGAAAAATCATTTAATTGGAGGCAACAGTTTATTTTGATACCAATTTTTTTTGAATTTTTAACTTTCAAACTTATGCTTTTAAGGCAATACCGCCCAATTTTAAGTAATTCACTTCAAGCTTATGTTATTAATGTCCTGATTTAATAACAAATTCTAATAGCAATATACCGATAGACAATTACGGACATAATTGGCTCAGCCTGCGTGAAAAATTAGATTCAACAGATCCCCGGAAAAAGCTTTTATTTATTCCTAAAACTTTTGTTCGAAAAAACTTAATTATTCCATATTGTCTATGTAGGTATTCTTTAAACCTATTTTCCTAATAGGCACATATAGGGGTCAAATGAGAACAGACAAGGCCCTGTTACCTTCTATAGAAAGTTTTAAATTGTCTCGTTTATGGTTTCTTTGGCCAATTTTTCCTAGCTGAATTTTTGTATCTGTGTAGGTACTGATTAGTTTTAAAGAAATACCTAGCCTTTGAAGTGCTGCAAATTTTCCCGAGCGAAAGTTGGAAGTTATGATCCCACGTGAACATACCGTTCACGTGACTTAACATAGAATGCTTTTATGCCTGTAGTATGGGATACTACAGGCACAAAAGCATTCTAAGTTCTACTTGTGGGCAGTTTGGGCTAAATTTGATCGCAATACGTATATCCGTTAAGTCATGAAATGATGATGACGCCATCTAGCTGATTTCAGCGATTGCATTCTCTCAAGTGACTAGCATCCAACTTTGATCGAAGAACTTCGAGCGCAAAGTGGCCATGTCAGAACACCATAGGAAGTGAAAAGATAACAAATACACATAATTAATACAAAGAATATCGGGTTTAACCGAGTATGATGACCGTTCTAAACCCATTATAACAGCGTGTGATGACCATTATAAACGGATACGTACGCTTTTGATACGTTCTAGTGGGCATTTAGTAGCCTGAGTCATATTTATTTCCGTGCCTGATACGTTCATAGCACGGTCATGCTATGGCACGGTGTAGTGGGTGGAATCCTTTACGTTGCTGAGAAATGTGTATTCTAAGCCTAAAAATTCAATAAACTTCGTCCATCGTTTACCCAAAAAACTTCAAAGAAGCTCTAACATTTTTGCATTCGGCCATACGAGTATGTAGCGTAAAAATGCCCCAAACGATGCCGAATACGGCCGAAATATGGTTATTGGAATATTTGGCAGCGGTCAATTTTAGTGGCATTTATTGAATCTTGACCAGGCATATAGCGGCGTATAGTGTTTCGGTTTTTCTCTTTGAAAACGGAGTAAAGAAAAATGAGCACCATGTATTTATAGCAAACCAGCTTTTGTCAGCCGCTTGAAAAATTATTCCATGGCAAAATACTGCCAGTATAAAAATAATCCTATGACTGTCCTACCCCATATCATGTATTTATATCTGGGTGCCAATCTGAACCAGTTAAACCGTCAAGGCCATGGAAAGGTAACAGACAGACATAGATTATTTCAAGTTAATAATATTAGTGCAAATGTATCCAAACTACACTAGCCAAATTTAATTTATTGCTGTGTTGCTTAGGCAAGCAAATTCGAGACGAGAATTTAGTGCTGCAAATGAACTACTAAATCAAAGTTGCGCAGATTATGTTGGATTTATTCGCAGTAAGCCTAGGTATGAGCTAAAGAGCGATAATACGTTAGTTACGTAGTTTTTTTTTCTAAAGTTATTGAACAAGTTTAGCATCGAAAGTACGGTGTAGTCCACGATGCCCGACGATGGAAAAATCAAAAATGTATTGGATTGATTTAAGCTACTGTTACAGCTTATGCACTGTTCGAACTCGTTGTAGAAATACGAAATACTTTGAAAATAATCAGGTCAATTTTATTTTTTGAAAGTTAACTGGAGACCTCTTTAATACAAATCCTAACAATACCCCCTTTCTTTGTCCACAGAACCCAACAAATGTGCAGATGTAGAAATGTAACAATCAAGCTGCGAACATCACCAAAAATGAAGCGGCGATCATTGACCACAGTCCGCGAGGAATCTCCACCAAAGACCATATGCAGTGACGTCACAATATACGTCATGGTCACAACCACCGCTGTCCTGAGCTACATGAACAGTTTGAACGGGGATTTCGTCCATGACGATATCCCTGCTATCGTGACGAATGGCGACGTCATAGGAACCAACCCGTTGAAGCAACTGTTTCTTGATGATTATTGGGGGATGCCGATGGCTGATGTGAACAGTCATAAGTCGTATCGGCCGTTGACGACGCTGTCTTTTAGGTGAGTGGTAGATTGTAGTTTTTAATATCTTTATTATGACGTTATGGATTTTAGAAATTACTTTGAGAATGCCACGGGTCGCTATGCACGACGTGACAGTACTTACACGAAGGAAACAATTGAAACTTTAGATGTTTTATTGTGAATAAAAAGTGAACTTAGTTTATAAGAATTAAGTTTGTAATTCACTTTAGAAGAAGTGTTTTTGTTGTCTTATTTCCAATTTCCTACGTAATCTTCGAGTGTAAACTCGCACAGTAACCTGAGGCTCTACGTGCCAATATACTACTAGCAAATGTCAAGCCGGGGTTTTGCATTGGTGCGAGTTTTGCAGCGTGTGAATGTACGACCTACGCCAAAACGTAGTACTACAAGTATGAGAACATGAACCCCATTAGTTTTAAAGAAGAATTATGTAATAGAACTGGTAGAACAAATGGGAATTTTTGGTCCCACTAGTTCTTCGATTTTGTACCTCCTGAAATTGTAGGACTAGTGGGAAAAAATATTCCCATTAGTTCTACCGTAGAACTGCTTAGTAGAACTAGTGGGAACAAACCAATTTATGAACTAGAAATCGAAGTAGGTACAGTTTATTTGCCTAAACTTCAAGTAAGTAAGTAAAATATGGATAATTCTTCCATCTAATTTAACAGAATTATTTTAGAAAGTAAAAATCTTTCCGGGATTTTATAGGGAGGTAAAATCCGTATGTTGCTGACTTCCTTGAAGTTCACGTAAATAAACTTTAACTATTCCGATCTTTGCTTGTTACTGGTTTTATAAAAACTCTGCAGACAAATTGAAAGAAAGAGAAGAAGAAGAAACAAAATACATTTATATGTCACAAGCCACAAGTGCAAATAGTAAAAAAAAGACAACCAAAACAATAAAAAAAAACTAAACAAAAAAAATTTTATATGTGACACTGTGCCTCACGGCTGCGCCAAATAGGCCCAGTTCAGCAAAATGCCGGACAACTAGTGCCCGACGCTGGTTTTCAACTGGAGCTGGATAAGTAAAGTTACGGATGTAAAGCAGTTTTATATTTTGTGAAGACAATAGCAACTACCCACTCAACGGTAAAAAAACCTTTGCTACACGTACTAAATAGTTAGTAGTAATAAGAAGTTTTTATCCTCGCAAATATGAAAATTACATTGAAGCTCCCACGTCTACCCTGTATTTAGTTAAAGTAATAAGCTTTCATAATGTTAGATGACATAAATCGCGCGTGAGAAGAATAGAATTCTGACTTTTAGTTTTATTTATAGAACTTACTATATTTAATTTATTACTAGTTATTGCCCGCGGCTTCGCTCGCGTTAATTTAGAATTTGACAACCTAGCGGTGTCAAATATACTTTACGACCTATTCTCATAGCTACCAAATATACATACAAAATTTCCTAAAAATACCTACATTTATACTAAATAAAACTTAAGGCTTTGTCAGGTAGTTATTACAGTTCCAAGGCAGGGGCAGGGCAGGGGGTCGCTAGTATTATGAAAAAAATAAATTTAAGGCTACTTCTGCTAAACTATAAAGCAGTGACCGGTCCCGTGCGACTCGCAACCCGCGGATCCCCGCAACCTTCACCAGGTCATCGGTCCACCTAGTGGGAGGCCTTCCAACGCAACGTCTGTGACGTCACTCTAAAGCGTGTTTTTTAAACTATAATATTATTATAAGTATAGTTTTCTCAGGAATATGGTTCACAATGAGTTACTAACTTCTTTTCAACCGTACATTTAGGACAATTGTTTGGTAGCTTTTAATAATGAAATTGAAATAAAAGCCTTGAATTTGTAAGAGGCCATGAATGGATAATGTTTAGGAAAGCCCTTCATTAGGTTCTAATTCGAGTAAAGTAAATAGTGGAAGAAAAGGTCGTATTTTAGGTAGGTAGGCACTCGTGGCACGTGTACGTATGCTTATTGTCTAATTATGGAAAAAATGGCTGCTTTTCCTAAACTGTCATTAACGGATTATGAGGAATTCAGTGGTTCCGTCTTGTTGTCATTCAATAGGTACTCAATACTCAATACTTTTATTGCATTCCACATGTAGGTTTCTTAGGTGGTAAACTTATAATTAGATCATATGGACCCTGTCGGGCACAGCAAAATAAGTGAGTTAGGAGAGAGGAAGCATTTGTAAATTATACATATAACACTTCTCAGCAAACTACTTTGGTATATTTTCATTCTTGAAGTTATATTCATGTATCAAATGGACGATGCCTAAAAATTACTATGATTCATCATTATCATCACCCGTCTACATCTAGTCTCACCCAATTTCATGTTGGGGCTACATACCAGTATTGTACATGGAGAGATGAAATGGTCTTCATTATTCACCACATAAGGCGCAAATTATACACAAACGGCATAAGGTGAAAGCGCGGCGCAGGTATGATGCCGCTTCAAAACGTTTTCATACGAAATGTACGTAGGCAACGTGTCGTGAATTACACTCAAGCGGCGCGGCGCAGGCAAGCCGTTCTTTTTTTCGTTATACTTTCTACTCCTGCGCTGCGCCTGCGCCACGCCGCGATTTCACGCCTTTTCTGTTTATTTTATTATTATTTTACCAACTATGTACCTATATTGACGCGTTTATATGTACGCGTTGGGTTACAATAGTTAATTATGATACAACTAACTGTTCAAACTGATTTTTTCACCTAACCATTTGCAACAATACCGTTCACCTCCACAATAGCCTCGATATCTGCCCACCCCACACACTGCACTAATAAATTTTATTACGATAGCACGTGCCACAAAGACATGCTCTTATCTGCGCGACTCGCACTTTACCAAAATGTTAATTTATGGCATTCGGCGCTTTTTTCTAGAACATAATGGGTTGAAGGTATCTTCTCGCTTTGTTCGGGCGCACGCCTTATCGCGTCAACTAATGCAAGGGAAATTATGTAGGGGGATTTATGGGGGACACGGATTAAAAACTATTTCCACAGGTTTTTTGTACATGTGGCATTATTTTTGTTGTATTGGGAATAGACGTAGTATCTCTCGTTTAGTAGCTGCGCTTTTGAAGCTAAATTTTTAGTCCATTTAAGTATATACACTCTTTATGATCGTATTGTACTAGTGTGGAAATTGAGAGAGTTGGCCTTCAGTTATGTGGGTCGTATTCAGCACTGACTGGGTTGCTTAGTTCAGATAGGCAGTCGCTCCTTGTAAAACAGTGGTATTCAGCTGCATTTGGTTAGACTGGAAGCTGACCCCAACATAGTTGGGAAAAGGCTAGGCACATCATGGTTTCGGTTATGTTGGTCTTATGAATCATGGTAGACCGCAGATCAGTGGATACGAAACGAGTAGGTATAAACTGGCCACAATGTACTGTGTGGGTTTTGGACAAGATTACCTATTATTTTATGGCGAAAACACCAGCACAAAAATTCTACCGTAGTTTTTGAAACTTATTCATCGACAACCTAAAACTGAACATCAAACTGTAACGACACGCATAATTGCAACTTGGCACGCCTCGAGCCATACTTTCGCAATACACGCTATGTATTGCTGGCAATACGCTGGCAATAGTGGCAATACAGTTGCCGGATTTGCACTGGCAATGGCAATAGTGCTTTCAGAGGTTTGGCTCGGTACGAGTTCAAATATGAAGTAATAAATTTATGTTCCGCAAACCAACTAGCTGCAGTGTTCTCTCTTGAACATTATTACGAACTTGTATTCATGGTTTTTGCTTGGGAGAGCTTGGAGTTGTTGTGCTTTCAGTTGTACCGTAGGTATAAACGTATCTTTGGAAGCGTTTCACTGAGTGGTTTAATTTGAAAGCCAGCTATTTTCTATCCAACTTTAGTAATTTTAAAAGGTGACTAAGAATTTGCGAAATATAAAATAAGTTTAGGTACACCTCTGCTTCATCCTTCGGAGATAAGTGGCGTGAGGCACCTCGCCTGTTAGTACATTCGTGTGATTAAAGATAAATAAATAAATAAATAAAATAAAATTTATTGTTTATTGTTTATTGCGTATAAATTTGGGTTACACAGCATGTCAAGGAGTCTCCATTTAGGCATAGAAAATGCCTATAGTTGAAGGCTCCGCTCTTCCCATACATCTTAAAGATACAAAATAAATAGGCAATTAACAAAAAGAGAAAAAATAAATAAAAAACAAACAAAATTATACAAAGTACGATAAATTGTATAAGCGTGTGTGCGCCCGTGTGTGTGTGTGTGTGTGTGTGTGAGTGAGTGTGCGAAAGAGAGATTTTGAGTGTACATAATGTGTCTACCTAAGCAAATAACATCACTATATTATTTATTATTAAGTCACACGTTGCAGAAGTAACTCTGTGCCATCATAATTTTAATTGTGTAACCATATTGCCTTTTTTTTGCATTCATATTTTTTTTAATCATAAATATAAATTAGTTTATTAATTGCATTGTATAAATAGGCGGACCGTTTTTTATATTGTCTACTGGCAAATTCAGGTTTAGTTGA
Source organism: Eugnorisma glareosa (assembly GCA_947578425.1). Lineage (NCBI taxonomy): Eukaryota > Metazoa > Arthropoda > Insecta > Lepidoptera > Noctuidae > Eugnorisma > Eugnorisma glareosa. Next base: position 1,959,500 of record OX387970.1, read on the forward strand.
GGGAACGTTTACTATACAGTGTTTCTTTCTCTTTTCTAGTATTTTAGGATCATATGGTATCTCTTTGTGCGTTTTGAGGATGATAAGAAGGATGTACAATTTTCTCACTGACAGCAAATTACATAATTTGTAAAGCTTTTCAGTGGAGAATATTCGTTTTTTGAAGTACATCACCTTCAGTATCGCTCTTTGAGCGCGTTCTAACTCTAGAAAACAAGATTAAAAAAAAAATGATAAATGCATTAATATGGGCAACAGCTTCTATCAGTCATCTAAAAACACACAGACTTATACTCCTGTCAAGTACCTATTCTGCTTTCCACTGCAACATTTTATTTTGGATCCAAAGAAATGCTGCTAATGATGATATATTCGCCACGAAACATCTGATTGGTAAATTTCTCAATGTCATGCCCGCATGTATGCCCCCATGTGTATGTATTACGGGGTTTAAGGTTATTTATATACACGATGCAATCTCAACGTTTAATAAACGCACAAATTCGGAATTCAGAACTCAACTCAGTAAATGATTGTGGTGCTCCATAGTAACGCGACCCACAGAGGCGCAGTACGAACTACGAATCGTTTGTCTTTGCACCAATAGAGAAGCGGAATTGTGTCGATGCAAATGCGTGACCTCATTGCTACTGTGGTGTCAGTGAAAGTCTAGCCACGGGGTGCATAAATAGAACTCGTTTTAGCGTATACGGTTAAAACTGTAAATATATTATAATATATTGTTTGGAAAGAATGAATTTACTACTACGCTGATAGAAAAAATGCTAATTACAGTACAATTTAACTGTAAGATTGGCTGTTTCAACATATTTCTCATTTTATTGGCGTTTGTTCAATTGATATTTTAGCACTCAATTGTTTGGGCACCCAAGTAGGTCACTGCAAACACAATTGAGCAAAAGGATTAAAGATCACTCTGACACTTAGTATGAATGTGGTGCTCCCGACCAGACCATGGCTCACTTGCTGGAATCTTCAGTATGTCCTTACACCTAAACAATAGAGGACATAAAAATACTACAGACGCCGACTGGGCCTAAGAAATTTAATAAGTCGTTTCATCGAAACGAAACAAGAAGAAATATCTGGTACTACTTAGTAAAACGAACCTAGTCTATTGAACACACGCATTTTAGAAATGAAAGGAATAGACAGTTCTATGTATATGTTACCAGCCACACCAAATTTCAGGCAAAGCTAGTTAGTTCCAAGCCAAATACCAGCTAAACTATTTTAATCTAAGCTAAAGAGCGAGCGGAGCGAGCTCGGGACTTGGGGCACTCTGACTCGGACAGGTTAGGTTCGACTTTGTCAGTAAACCGGTATGGCTTGAAATCGGGTTTCGTTGGTGACAGGCCCAACTAGTTTGACCTTTTTTTTTTACCTATGGGAAATCATCAAATAACCCCTCCCGCTCTGGGCTGAGCAGGAGGGAGTCTCAGACTTTTACTGACTAAAACCCATCCATGTTCCTTCCTTTGCCCTTTGTGTTCCAGGGCCGCGGTATCTCTTGCGAACAGTCCCGCAACCCTGGCAGGATCTAGTTTGACCTAACATCGGGTTTGCCCGGTAAACAGTAAATTCAAATTCATTTATTTCTGGTACATAACCCATATTAGAAAAACTTTAGAAATAAAAATAAACAGACAATCACATAAATCAATACCAAAAAACACAATTTAAATCAATACCAAATAATTAATAACAATAATAATTTACATTTCAATAAAACCAAATTTATTCGAAGAGTCTCTTACGTGCGACACTATATGTAACTTGTCTGTCACAGCAGTGCCGTACATAAGGACAGTCCAACCTATGAGCTATCATACTTAGAACGGTATTGGACCTGACCCGCACTCTGCGCACAAGGGACGCACAGCGCTTCCGCATGGTCGCATGGAAGCAGTCCGTGCGCGCCTAAGCGAACTTACCCGAAGCGCTACTTTAGCGAGGCAGGCCCAAAACCGCTCTGAACGCGTTGTTAAATTGAACGCGGAGGGTGCTGTAGCTTCTTTGCGTGTAATTAGCCCACAGACTGCAGGTGTACAAGGGCGTGCAAAATGCCCGGAAAAGAGTTATTTTCACGCCATCCGAGCAACGCGCGAAACTGCGGGCCAGCATATTAGCCCTTTTGGATAAGGTCCTCCGCTCCCGTTCTAAGTCAGCATGATCCCTGAGGTCAGCAGTGACTATATGCCCTACGTATTTAAACTGATTCACCCTGTCTAAGGGTACACTATTCAGACGTATAGGTGGTACATAGTCCGGGCATCTAGCACCACCGGCCTCAAAGACCATGTACTGACTTTTCTTAATATTATATACAAGTCCATGTGTAACAGCGTAATCTTCACATGTCGCTATCAACCTCCGTAGGCCACAGATCGACGCGCTCAGCAAAACCATGTTTATATGTGGGCCAGCCTGAACCAAGTGTTCAATGGATAGAGAATCATGACCTGGACTCTTGCCTTTTGTCATGTTCTTAAGGGTTACGGCCACATCTTTGGCACTAAACCTCACCCCTACTGTCCCTTCAGGTAACTCACCATTTTAAACCTCACACGCCGACCCAAAGGCGACTGAATAGAAAATTGACTTTTAAAAATTTCAGCAATGCCTTTACAATCACTCACACCTGCGACACTCACCGGGAGTCCAGGTTTGGCATTCACTTTGTTGGTGTTTTTCCAAAAGCCTCGAAAATCACCTTTGGCGTGCTTTTCCGCCAGACTGTCCATTTTAATCTGGGCTTGATGATCTTGACACCATTTTAAATGTGACTCTCAAAAAAAAGATACAAGAGGCCTGGGGGCCACCTTTACAAGGTGTCAATATTCATATTCTAACTAATAGTTAATTAACTAATTATTATAAACACTTGTTATTAATAAACGTAATAAATGGTCTTAATTGTTCAAGTTGCGTTGATAATCAGAGCTAATCAATCATACACTGAATGGTTGATTGGTATATCAATCGTAAGGGACTATCGAATGCTCCATTGTTTGCCTACCGAACTACAATAGTAAACTGGAGCTTGAAATTGTCTGATATTAATTGCGTTGTGTAGTAACTTGCATTGTTATCTCACAACAGATCTGTAAAGGTAGATATTAATATTCTAGTAGATCTATAACACGATATGACGTTGGTATTATTTCGTTTCTCAACTTAGATACATCACACATCGAACATCATGAGAAAACCAGCAAGCCTGAGAGATATTTGTTGATGGCAATGTAAAGCCTAAAAACAAAAAGCTCTGACACCAGGCTAGGCACTAACCACACGATAAAGAAAAGCTTAAATAAATTTCATAAATTAAGGAGAGGTCTTTTTAAATTAAGATTGTGAAGTCAAGATATAGAACCAATACGTTCTAATATAATTGCAAAGATATAAAACTTCGTTTAAGAACAATACACCTCAGAAAGCGGCTCCATAGAAGTCAATGTATTAGCAACGAAAATGTTACCTAAACCCGGTTTAAGCTATTACAGCTCGTAAATATCTATGACCACAAAATATTCTACATTTCTCATAGTTTCTGTTGCCATCTTTCGGTCCTACCCTAGAGCAATGGTAGCCTAATGGTGTGGTCTCAAGTTCGAAGCCAAGGCACGCACCTCGGAATCATATATTGTATAATTATCACTTGCTTCGGTGAAGGAAAAAATCGTGAGGAATCCAAACCAGCATGCCTGGGAGATATTTCTCGACGCGGCATGTAAAGCCAAATCAGTGGCTTAGTGGCATAAATCTCTGACACCATGTTCGGCACTACATACGAAAAAAAAGACCCTAAAGTTTCACACTGTGTAATTATGCAATTCCAATAACACAGGAAAGGTACATACAGGAAATTTAATATTATATTCACAAATTAACATCATAATAATATTATTTCAGGTGTAAACTGTGCAAATGGATGTATTTTCACATACAAAATAAATACGCCAGATAATTATAAACGTTTTAAAAACATTTGATCCTCTTGAATAAATAATCATCACGTAAAATAAATACGGGGAAATGTTCCAAGATTTCTTTTCTGTCATTTTTCAATTTCCTGATTTTGGAATTTAAAACATTTTTGGCAGTCCGTAAATTATGCTGTCGTTTATTTTCATGTTTCGGGGCTCAATGTCACTGGCGAGCAAAAAAAGAAAGATTTATGAGTAGGTAAAATTGGAGACATTTTTAAATATTGGGGTATTTTATTGTCAAATAGACTTAGAGAAAAATTTAAGAAGTGTCAATCATTCGGAATCGTTGCAGAACTGGGGGTTTAAAATGGCCGCTTTAGCAGAATCATAATTGGAAAATTAGGCACTAACCACACGATAAAGAAGAAGAAGAAAATAGGAAAATAATATGAATTAGGTACGTTGCAATTCGTAAAATGGTCACAAAGTGACAATTCCTAGTATTAACTGCGACTGTGAGTATTTTAAGATTTTTAACGTAATTGTTTTTATGATCCTAAGATTCTGATAAAGTGGCCATTTTAGGCCCCCTGGTCGACTACTATTGGTCAGTACTATTGGGACGAAAATGACGCGTCAAAGAGCTGTTATTTATATCTGCTGTTTAATGGGAAGAATGAAATAAAAAAATAAAGATTTCAAACCAAAAGCTTACAAAAGCATATTTTCGGATTGAGCAAACGGCACTAAGGTTTCAGGTTTAAAAACTCTAAAATAAGTTTAAAAGTCCACAGTACACATTTTTACCACACGACAATGAACAAAATATTTTCGCAAAACTTAAACTGCCACAACAAACACAAAACGTATAACTTTGCTAAGACTATGAAAACAAACACGAAAGCGGCCGAAATCGGATTACACGGGGCGCTTTTCAGCAAAAACCAATAGCAGGGACCAACTAGTGCCGTCAGTAATAAAGCCCCGGGACCGGGACGGAAACGCGGAATTAAAGGAGCCGGAATACGGGACGCGGTGGGGTGGCGGCAACGCCACGGGTTTTTTCGGTGCATTTTTTATGTTGTGTTGAAGCTGGATGCGGTTTTCTTGGGGCTTTTTAGCAGTATTTATTGCTATTTTTCTGGCACTTTGCTATTTAATATTGCACCACTATACCTTAAGAATTCAGAATACATAGGTCGCCTAGGAACTTAAAAGCGGCAAATTGATGCCGCATACCATTTAAATTACTTAAAGTCAAGTGTACTGAATACATCATTTAATGATATTGTTGGAAAAACTTTATATTTGAACACAACAGCAATAAACGGACAGGTCCATAACATTCAATTTCAATAAGCAAGTTTCAAGTAAAACTAAGTCAAAAGATAATATTTTATTAAAACGAACCTCTTCAACATTACTTAAACTCTGGGATAGCTCCGAAAATCCCGACCTTTTCAATATCCCGCGGGGTAGCCATCGTTCCGGAAAAACGGCGTTGTCCCGGGAATATGGTACACACGACAACACTACCCTCGAACGAACACCCAAGGGGCAGACGGATAGAGGTCGTGTAATCTTATTTTTTATAGAAACGTGAACATTTCCTTACATCTGATAGTGTAAATGTCGGGGTGTGGGATAGAACTTTATCACTGTTTTTATTGATAATAGTGTGTGAAGGATGTACGATGTTATTATTATTTATTTTAGAATTGCAGAACGAAACGCATGTGACTAAAAGAGTGATGGACATAAATTTTGATGGATGGAGATAGAGAGAAAGGTCAAAGAAAAGATGAATAAGCTGTGAGAGGATTATTATTATTTTTTTTTATAAAAAGAAAACGACTTGTCTACACGGGAGAATGGAAGAAGAAAACGTGTCCCGCCGACCTCGAGTAGAGTGGGACAAGGACAGGAAGATGATGATATTGCAGAAAGGCATCGTTGGTCTAGTGATTGCAAACGCTGTTACTCAACATAGGGTTTGATTTCCAAGTCGGACACGTGTTATTGGGTTTTTTCCACCAATAATGTCTCAGTTGCAAACCGGAGCCTAAATTTGAGTCTTGTTGAAACTGGTGAAATGTGGGTGTACTTTAAATACCTCCTTGCATAACCTTTCGGAGACTCTCTATTCACAGAAGGGTCATGCGTGATGTTACAATATGTAATGCTCGAAGATAGAATTTTTTGTTTTGCATGTAGTGTAATGTATTGTATGTAGAAATGCATTTTCTAATAAAGTTAATGCCTCGAGTGCACTTACGGTCTACGCTATAAGCTGATACAACGATCGGCCATAGGCGGATAATGCAGTGAACACTGTAACAGAACGCATTGGTTTGCTGGAGAGATTATGTTGGGATATTAGCAATCTATCAAATGTAATTTCCCTTGTTTATTTATATAGTAATAGGAGTAAAACTGGCAAGAATGTTAGTTTTCTGAAGGTAAGATGTTTCAATTTAAGCTTAATGTTCTAGCGTAAACAAGTTCTTTCCAGGAAGTTCCTATATTACCTTACCATTTCTTACTAACCAGCTTGCTTATTTTATAGGATAAATAACAAGTTGCCTACGGGTGATGGACCGAATTTGTAGACAGGAGGAATGTTGAATATAAAAGACGTGGCTTAGATAGAATGACCACTGCAAAAAGTTATAAATAACACATCTTTGCTTGCTCTGTACACTGTACAGCATCTTTATTCCACAAACTTTCCTCCACCAATAAATAACGCAGACCACCCATGACCCAATTTTCAAAACCTGACGAATTTACTTCATAACTTTAACGAAATAAACGCTCCATAAAGACTTTTTTCCGAGCTAACAAGACGAAACTCGATTTATTTATTACTAGCAGGAGCTTTGATAAATAGCAACTTGGGGTGTGTGCCAACCGCGCAAACCGACCGAATTAAAGAGACCACGCTCCGCAGCAGTGCCCGAATAAATTGGTGTGTATTAATCTTTGTCACATAATACTCCATAAAGTTTGGCGTGATGGATTAGGTTGCACCTGACGAAGTCCCTCGTGAACGCACAATGATGATGCGATCGTAAACTCAGATTAGATTTTGAATAATTTGAGGACAATTTTTGATCTGATTCCGGTGAGGTTAGGGTTGAATGGGGCTTTGTTTCCGGGGTCAATGTGCTTGTGAATAATTTAATTCAAAATGGTTTTCGATGGACCCAGGAAAAAAACGATTCAGGTCGCTAATGGTATCGTTGAAAATGGTAATGGGAAAAATTGGTAGTTTCGCCAATGGACATGGCTATGGCATATTCATTTTTATCCTTAGATTAGCGAGATGAATGCACCTGACGGAGTAACCAATGAATGCACGTTGAAGTGCGATCGTCAAGTGAGTCAAGCTGGAGTTTATTTTCCACACCTAAATGCTGATTATGTCAATATTTTAGCAAACCTTTGAATGAGAAAAATGATTTGTATTTAGTATTTAATAATTTTATTAAAAGGTCTTCTGAATAGACAAAGTTGATGACACAAGTTACCTCACTAAATTACAGACGAAGTTCTAGTAAATTAATACCTGTTAATACAGCCAGATTCGAGTAATTCACTTACGCATTTTTTCGTAAGTTATTAGGAGATGAGTTAGAGGGTGATATTTTTTCTAATTTGATATATCTAACGATATAAAATAGCACCTTCTATCAAGTCGGCACTGGATCCGCATATTGGGCCACTCTCCACTCCCTCTCACAAATAAGAGGCTTGTGTGCAACCAGTAGAAACCCTATTGTCAGATTATGCCATATCCCACGGCTATACCGATGTATTTTCATAACACATTAAAATGCACGTGTGTGAAGTCCAGCCACACAACTCATCAGTAGCGCATGTCCCCAAACAATCTTATTACATTGAAACCGAACTCCCCGTGCGATCTGCAGGCAATTTGCAGCCAACCGCACGCGTTACACGCGTTATGGCTCGCGATCCGGCAAGAGTTGCGAGTACACGAGCAATTTTTCCAGCAATTATTGCCCGGCAACTGCATCCGTATTTACAACAAACATTTTGTTTTACTTATACTGTTATTGCTTCTATCAATTTGCATCATCCCACCGCTGGGCACAAGCGTGTCCTCATAGTTTCCAGCTCTTTCTATCCATATATCACATATAAATTTTGTCTAATTTTTGGACTGTTCCCCTGCCCATATACAACCTGTTTTTTTTGATATCCCATAACTCTAGGGTTATATTCTGTAGGTAAAAATAATACTAAAACTCCTAGAATAGGTGGTCCAAAAATGCATCGTTTCGGAGATATCATCAATCATAATTAAATTAGGTCAAAAATTGTCACCAGTATGACGAATCTTTACTTTTGCGAGGTTGCCAAGCTTCGCAGTAGTGTAGTAAAATAAATAGTAAAATAAAATATGTAGGTAAGTAATTCATTTTTATTCAAACCAATCATTCATATTTAAAGCTAAGAAAATGCGACGTTGTCATATTTCACGTAAGGGTGTTTTACATTAATAATCGTGACTTTGCCGAATTATTTTGTATGAAACATGAAAAAAAAAAATAACGAAGGATTGGAACATAACTCATATGCCAGTTGATTCTTTGATATGGCCTCAATCATACCCTAGAATTATGGGATATCAAAAAAAACACGTTTTATAATTAAACAGTAACATAACAGTGATGTTATGTCGACTATAGGTTTGTGGTGGACTTTATGGTACAGCTACAATACGCCTTTGCCATTGCGCAATTTATCTTATATGATTAAAGGCGATTGTTGAACTTAACAAAATGATGCAGCAATTTGTCTAAAAACAATTATTACAAGTAGGCATCTTTACATCGCAGTCTTTATGTTGTCGTGGCGTCAGTTTTTGCCTAAAATTGCCTAGAGCCAAGCAACTTTAGTTGCCCGTGTGAGCGCACATATTGGTCGGCTGGAACGCGTGTGATGTGTTGTCGTGTGTGAAATCGGTAACGGACAATGAGTTTTGGGTTAGGATTAGGGTTAGTGACTAACATATCAGTGGTCTTTGTGGTTTAAATTGCAATAATTCTATTCAAATGGGTTAGACAGAATTAGTGGTATCATGGCATGCGCAATCGAATTTATTTGCCTGGGACTTGCTTAATGATACCTTTTTTGGCCTTCTCTAGGCCACGTCGTTTCGCCTGGTGGGTGTTGGATGAGGTCCATAATAGAATGAGCATACCCAGAAGATGTAATCGACATATTTCTTCTTTTCATTAACCAACATTCATCGTCTTCTTTAGCATTTCGACGGAAATCTAAACTGAGTCTACTTAGAATTATTCCACGAGCCTAGTGTATTCAGTTGCATCTATCAGTTTCTGTAATGCGATATTAACTTATACATATAGACTTTTCTTTAGTTTGTAGGTAAAAATTACTACTTGTAAGTACCTACTTGTAAGTATGAAACTTGCTTCTTTGCTCAAGTGCCCTCCAAACCGTAGACCCAAATAGGGCACTGATGTGTTCCGCATGAAATCCTGCAACCCCTCTTCTTTTTATGTGTACGGGAGGACAATCGTGTAGTTGTTACAGTTGATAGGAGTCCGATATAATCCCTTCCCATTTCCGGGCGGAGGGTATCCCTATTCGAGGATTTACCGACGGAAGAAAGGGTCATCGATATCAATAACGTCGTTGCATCCAAAATTGAGGGGTGCATAAAAATTCCCTCCTCGAGTATGTCGGACGCAAAACCAAAACAAAGCGGCGAGGCTTCTGGCTAGGTAGCGAGCCAGCTTCACTACCGCAAGTAGTAATTAACAATTTTTTGCTTCGACATGGGCTATTTCTTCAGATTAAATACCTTCTGAAACGACTGAAGAATTCAGTTTAACTGAAACCAATAATTTTATTTTAGCTTGCCTTTTAACCAGAGTAAGCAAGGGATATGCGTAAAACTAACCAATTACAATAACGAACTTAGTTCTAGCTGTGAAGTTCAAGTGAAAAAGAAGTGATATTATTGGTTGATCATATGATATATCACGATTATATCATGGTGATCATATGATATTATTAGTTTCAGTTTAAATTAAAAGTAAGTAACAATAATACATACATTTATAAATCAAAATTACCTAAACTAACTTAACAATAAACTTAATGGCGTCAAAATACTCTTCCGCAACGCTGTCAACTGGTAATATCCCCAAGAGACCGGCGGCGTTGCCACGTTGTATGGCAACGTTAAGCCTCTGGCCAAGGAAAAAGCCATCCCTTGGGTCACGGGAAGTGTCAACTAAACGTTTTGAAATTTCCTTAAAAAGGCTGTGAGCACTTGGACCCCACGGTCCTAGAGTCCTATGCCGCTTGACCCAGCACAGCACGATGAGCTAGGAAGATGGGATGGCGCAAGAGTATCGACACATGTTGCGTCCCACACTAAAGGCCTACCCGTCTTCCATGGAAACAAAGACATGCCGTCTGGTGGAAATCCAGCATAATTATGACTAGCTCATTCGAATCCTTCCTGAAAGACTTGCATCTACAAACACACGTGTGTTGGTTTTATCAAAATCCATTCCCCAGCAATGGAGCACAAACATATCGTCTATGTACACATACCATAACTTCCTCTTACTTATAACTTACTTGAACTTACGCGAACAGTTAAGCTGTGTGTTTTTCTTCCATACTCTGATCATCTTCACAGCAAATATTTTGACTTGTAATCAGAATTTATCTGATGTTCTGGAGAATATGTTTGAAGAAAGCTTTACAGAGGAAGAAAAGTGGTTTAATTATGTAGTAATACGAGAACAAAAGACAATAGTCTTGAATTAATGAGTCGTTGTACTACTCAGTAGCAGTCACGAGATCTAGATTTCTGCCTCGTTGATGGCAATAGGCTCGCCCCCTATTACATGGTACTTAAAACTTAACTGTCGAAATGTGTTTGTATTTTTAGGCGTGATTTTATGTTACGTATAAATAAGCAGATTTGTTATGCACATAAAATCGTGCAGTTAGTCAAGATTACACAAAATGGTGTTTTCAGGAACTTTCAGCTGTAATTTAATTTCCTCTCGAAATTACGAACCACGCATGTCCCACCTATCGTTTTATATAATTGCACCACAAATCACCACCCACAACATTTGAGCTAGATAAGTCCACAAGCGGCAATTACCATCAATCAATCTAAACAAAATATCGTTTTCGAGCTCACGCGGTGGCAACAACTGGGATCAATCCGTGTCGCTGTGTGTCCACGGATGTTTGACGTAATTACATGGAAATTGAACCAGCTCAGCGGGTAAACATGAGACTGGATAAAATGATGCGATGGATTTTTAGGAAAATTTATTTTCGATAAGGTATTCAGTTTGGCTGGGAAGTTTAATATGAACACGAAAACATACTCGTACTTTTGAAAAACACAACTAAATTGATTTAGTTATGTATTATTCTTTTACACTATCTCTCCTACCGTAGGTCTGCTGGAAGACGTTTCATAAAGAAATAAGCAGTACCTTTGCAGTTTTTTATCTGTTTGTTATTTCCCGTATATATGTTTTGTGTGTAGGTACACAAATAAATAAATTATCATCTAGTGTTCATGAATACGAGACGCACTGTCTCGGCCTACTATTGGCGCCCAACTATTGAGCCCTCCTACCTAAACAGATGTTGAAACTATCTTCAAGTAGCCAGCTTAAAACATCTTCCAAACAAACTAAGTGAAATGCTACGGCCAACGGCTGTACAGAAGTCAACTGGGGAATTAATAGCCGTTCCAACAACCCATTTCGGTATTGCTTTCTTCGTTCTTGCAACACTTGCTAGAATGCAATATTCTACTACTTTGTACCTACGTATATAGTCTCTTCAGATTGTTTGGGGTAGACAAGGGATGGCAAAAACAACATGAAAACACCTGCGATTTTGATGGCTGATGCAGCCATCAAAATCGCAAAAAAAAACAGTTCTAATTTAATGTAATTAATACAATTCAACTAGTGAGTGGAGAGCAGCGGTGGCCCAGTGGTGGCGGCCCCGACTTACGAACAGTAAGTCGTGGGTTCGAACCCAGGCAGGCGCATTACTTTGTGTAATTTATTTCATCACCACTGCTTTCAAAAACGGTGAAGGAAAACATCGTGAGGAAACCGGCATGTCCTAGAACCAAAAATTCGAAAACATGTGACATCTACCAACCCGCACTGGGCCCGCGTGGTGGATTATAGCCCATTCCCTCTCATAGAGAGGAGGCCGAGTGTCCCAGCAGTGGGAACATTAAAGGCTGATTATGCTAACTAGTGAGTTGAATTGTATTAATTAAATTAAATTAGAATTGTTTTTTTTTCAATTAAATTTTAATTAATTACAACTTGTCTTTATTTGGTTACTGTTTCAAGTAGCATTTCAGCAGTTGTAGTTTGAACGATATGTTGGTACACAATTCTCTTCTTTACTCAGAAGAAGAGAAGAATACGCAATAAATAAATGATTTATGAAAGCAAAGTAACTTTTCTTTTTAGTGAGCAGTTGCAATAGTACGCTCTCCTTCAGTTGGTTATTATAATAAAAAACCTGCATTTTATTTGTGCTGTTTGCAATAGACAAGATTATATTCAATGCTTTACAAGTTTTATTTCCTAGAGCAAAACAATTTCTACATTACAAGCTGTGGTTACAAGCCTTGGTATATTAATATATAAGATCTTGCCTGTTACTCTTCTCTTAGCTATGGTCTTTTGTTTAATCCCACAGTCCCAATGTCCGATTCCTGAAATTCTCAGATATTCGCATTCTACAGAACTTCTGATTGAACAAAGCTTTGAACGCTGGACAATGTTTGGCTCGTTCTCCGTAAAGCGTGCAAATTCTAGAAATTTTAGATGTTTTACCGGGAACCTAGGTATGCAATTGTTATACACTTTTCAAACAAAAAGGTCCTCTATGTTACACTGCACTGATGATAGAAATAATTATTAGTATAACTTTCAATTTTCTTTGTATTTGGTGGAATATTATAACTAGACAAATGAGTCTGGAAAATCTTCCAGTTGTCTCAGTTGTCTGGTTTAAATGAGGATCCCGACCGGTATGTATAGTATTGTATAGGTCATTTGGCTTAGTAATTAATCCCTCTCACTAATCTCTATTCATAAATCAACTGCAGTTCAAGGAAGAAAACATAGCTAACGTAATATAGATACACCTCTGCCTGAACCTTCGAGGAAAACCGGCGTAATGTTATTTAAAGGACTCTAGAGTAGACGAAAATATGCACAAAGAAGTACAACTTCAAGTACTTAAACATTTCCCCTAGCCAACCCCAACAACTTGTTGATAAGTGACACACAAACACTCCAGTTTCTGACGCAAAAATAATGCAAACATACGTCCTTAAATATTGACATTCTCTCACATAATGTCCTTGTATGATGACATTCGACTATGAGAATGAAGGGTGTACTGACGAGGGCATAATATGGGGTGGTTTCTACCCAATATTGATATTGGAAAGAGGAAAATTATTCTCTTTAGAGTAGGTACTTACAAGTTTGATGCGCCGTAATTGGGTGAACATCAGATGGATGAGCACCTTGTTAGTCAGTCTGTTAACTGCAGTATATTTCCCTATCTAAAGATCAGAACTACTACAAGCCCACGAGTTCACTCGCGTAATGCTCGTAAATTATCCCACGGAAACGTTTTAAATATAAGCTTAAGACACTCGGGAATAATTTAGCTCCCTATTATTGAAAGGACGTAGTTAGAAAGAAAAATAAAGTAGTCCCGAAGATAACCGCATAAATAAAAAAAAAATTACCTCTTCATAATGTTAGTATAGATAAAATCTTATCTCGTTCTCTCTGTGTATTAAGGTAGATACATTTTGCCTAATTTTACAAACAGTGATCGTTGGAACAGGTCTGATGACACTTTTATTATAAAAGTTATAAATAAAAATATATATATAGCATTCTCGCATTTCTGAATCCTTACACAAATGGGGTATTCAAAACATTACTGCGTTAAAAACCACTTACATTCCATCCCAAATAAAAACAAAAAACCAGCTACATCATAAATTTTTCCTCAACGCATCTCAAACATTAATGACAAAAAAAATAAACATATACGACCACAATCTGAACACAATAATGAAAACATTCAACCATACAAACATAAGAATTTCACTGACGTAGCCACAATACAGGCGTTCTTCGGCAAATATATTTTTATTTAGTCCTGTCCTCTGCGACGGTCGGGGTAGCAATAAAAATATTATATACCTAAGTGCTCTGCGGTCGAGGTGTGGTACAAGATTTGAAGGGAAGCGGGCGAAGTATTTTTGGAGCTTACGAAATTATGGTTGACGAGTCCAAACATTTTAGTTCCAAGTGTTGAATTGATGCACGTAAAAATAAATGAAAAAGTTCAACACTGTTTAGCTAATTTTATTAGAAGGTGTTGAACAATTCATACAAGTTTGTAATTTTTCGATTGGGAGTAACAACTGGCTCACAGCAAAATTCGTTTCTACAAACTTTGGTCACTGTCGATGTAACAGTCAAAGAATGTCCATTCATTATACTTAACCACCAATTAGACAACATATGCAGACATAGTTAATAACCAATTAGACAACATTAATGATTATTTTGTCGGTTGGTACAAGGGAAGTTTATTGAGTCAAGGCAATTAGGGCAGCGGATGATGATATTACGAGACACCCAGAAGTCTTGTGTCGCGTATTTAAATAATTAGGAAATAAAAGCTTCATATCATCATTTTCCGTAAATCATTATTTTTCATAACAACTTTCCGCTTTTGCAATTAAAGAAACAAAAATTGGCACTAACGGGACGCCGGGCTGATATGAAGCATCTATATGTTAATATTAGAATTCATAATTAATAAAAAAAAACCTATAACGAAATATTATGGAGTAAAATAATAAATAAATGTATTAAATTCACACACAATGCGTGTGTGTGTGTGATCGCTCACAATCGGCCTCATTCGAAGGCTTAAAGTCACCCAAAGGGCAATGGAGAGGGCTATTCACGGAGTTTCCTTGCGTGATCGAATCAGAAATGAAGATATCCGCAAGAGAACCAAGGTTACCGACGTAGCCCGAAGCATTGAGAAACTGAAGTGGCAGTGGGCAGGGCACATTGCTCGCAGAACGGATGGCCGATGGGGCCGAAAAGTTCTGGAGTGGCGACCGCGAACCGGAAGACGTTGCGTTGGAAGGCCTTCCTCTAAGTGGACCGATGACCTGGTGAAGGTTGCGGGGATCCGCTGGATGCGAGTCGCACGGGACCGGTCAATGTGGCGACACTTGGGGGAGGCCTATGTCCAGCAGTGGACGTCTTTCGGCTGAAATGATGGTGATATAACGATATCTATAGATCAAATCTGCATACGACCGAACTAGATCACTAATTGAGTAGCATGGAACTTTCGAAAACGGAATAATTATGTAGATCAACAATAGTTAAAAAGCAAACTTTATTCTAATGGGAAAAGGTTGATTTTACGTGGCATTGAGGAGACATCACCTCAGCGTCATGCCATCAAATGAGTTGCTTTTACTGCCTAGCCGCGCATTATAGATGATTCACATCAAAAAGTTTCATCTCACTAATCTACATTACCACTAGTCCTCGCTCGAATCTCATAACTTACACTGCTATGAATGAAACATAGTCGGCGTACTCATCCTTTATGCCAGGTACGTTGTAGTTCGTGGTTTTCCTAGAGTTTCATTACGCTAGAGTTTATCCAGCCCTTAATAAGGTATAGTACGGTATGTAATATTATAATGACTAAACTGCAGTCTATTACGAGTGGGATTAATTAGTTCGTGTGTTAATTTGTTGCTGTTATCTTGTTGTTGAATTTTGAGCGTTTCTGCGGTGGGTTTGGGAAATAAACATTTGTTTTAATGCTGAATTGTGTTGAGTATACAGGGTGTAAAAAGACCTTTCACGAAGCCGTCAACCAAGCACATCAAAATAAGTAACTTTACCAAAAATTATTGCTGGGAAAAGACTTTTTTTTTGGGGTGAACAATCACATTTTACGGTAGGACTCAATGTAACGCACTCAAAACATTGCTGATGGATGGATAGTACGGCGGTCATGGAGGTGTTTAAAGTAAAAATCTAACATTAATGAAAAAAACCTGTGAAAAAGTTGGAAGTTTGACGCCCAATATCTCCGTAACTAGAAGGTTCCCAGGTATGGTCTCGAACAAAAAAGTGATCCCAATGACGAGGAGAACAAGTGTCTTTCGGCTTCGTTAAGGGTCTTGTTAGTTGTTACACCCTTTATGTTTGGGAAAATGGTGCAGTGCTGTCTGTGTTGTGTTCATACTTGTAATCTCAACATAATTGTAATTGTTATTTTAATTTAATTTTCAATGAAAGTTGACTTCTAGTTTATAAATCGCTTCTCTCGGAAAGCTGTTATCTTCAATACAGGACCTACGAAACTATGATATGATTTGTAAGGTTTCTTTCTTTGAAGTCACCATAGTACTGGGCTATCAATTTTGGTGGATTACGTAATTTTCATGATAATAATTAAAATGGGTTGTAATATGAAAATTCAGGTCGAACTTTTCCAATGAAATAGATCGCGATCAGCATTTTCAAACCGTGGCAGCTGTTGAACGTGGCTTAAATATGTTGATCGCATTCAATTTCGTTGGTGGTCCTTATTAATTAACTAAATCATGGCATATGGATGGATGTATACAAAGCTTAGCTAATATTTATCAACATATAAAGTAAAACAAAACACGTGCGTGCCTCTTACAAATTCTCTAGACAAAAACATTTCTCCCTGACTCAAAAGTTGAATATTTTCCTTAAACAAAATAAAGACTAACAATTTGCGAGAAACACAGAATAATAAATAACACGTATAAGCATTGTAGGGATTAAAATAACCCCTTTTGTTAGGGGCGGCCGTAGGGGCTAGAGTTTATGCTATATTTTATAGTACCCCGAGATCCTGAGGGAGCAGGCAGGTTGCTTGCCTTGTATTCTTTGTGCAGGTACCTTATATTGATTTGAGTGTAGTCTCTCGTTGGGGAGTAAGCAGGGATTTTAGATAGTGGAATTGGTTGGGCTTGGGATATATTGGCTAAATTTCAAGGAGATTTGAAATAGTGGATGCATTTAGTCAATAAGCTGACATTCGAAGCAAGCTTGCTATGCTAAGTTGACCTTCTATAATAATTTATCAAAAGTCATATTATTAGGCTTTCCCAATATATAAATTCTGATTCCTATATGTATGCATACATTACAAAGTTATGTAAAGGTTGTGGAAAAAAAAATGCGAAAATTAAAAGAATGTATCACATAGTTACTTAAAAAACCCAGTTTAGTGGAAAAGTACTCTCATTTTGTTCCAAAATTGTTGCGTTTTGTTGACACCGTGAGTTGGGACCGGACATAAGACGGAATAAGGAAGAACTGGGCGAAGGGTTTCTCTGTGGGTTTTGAAAAAGGGATTAAGAGATTACGTAAAGGTTGCAGGATTGAACCCTGTTTATGAGATATTAACAACTTGAGTAGTTGTGTGGTTGTATGTTGTGTTAGTAGTTCTAAAATAAATCTGTTGATATAAAATGGTCATTATGTTAATAATCAGAACTGTTCTAGTCAGTACCTCTAGGTATAAACAGAAGGTATACATAAACTGTCACTTACGGGTTATCTTCCGTGATTGTCTTTTATTTTGAGCTCCCGATATTTCGACGCTGTTGCAAGCGCCATGATCGCGGGTTGGCACAAGTTACAGTTTATGTGTAGTTGTACACCGTGAAAGTTTAAAACAGTGTTTGAACAGAAGGTATGTACAATAGGTGTTTAGGGTTTGGATGTATGAATTGTGTGAAAGATGCAGCTAGAAAGGAGGTAACTACTAACGAATAGAAGAGAAGTATGGAAGAAGCAGACACGCTGGGCCCACCACAAATAAATCGAGATAAGGACAACAAAATGATGATGACAAAGATGGATAACTCAAAAATATATTGCAATCCAACATGGCAATCCTCTTGAAAACCGTTGCAAGAATACAAAACGTTTTGACAGCAATTGCCACTTGTCAAGGTTATAGAAATATACAGGGTATAATCGGATCCTTTATGAAGCCGTTAAACAAACATTCTGTACATCAAACTAAGTGACTCAACGCAAAAATGATTGCTGGGAAACGATTTTTTTTTTTTGTGTGTAAAATCACGTTTTACGGTAGAACTCAATGTAACGCAATTAAAACATTGTGCTGATAGATGTATTGAATAGGGTTTTATTTTTATTTTTTAGTAATGGCTTTTGGCAGCTCAGCCTATGATGCTGACTACTGCTTAACCGGTATAATCCTGTGGATGCCTTGAATTTAAGGCCTCCAGCCAGGGGCAATAAAACTTAAATACTAAGCGACCACTCGCTAAGGGCACCCCCTGTGGGGTACGAGCCTCGGCTTAGGGCTTCACTGGGGAGGGCAGCAAGCGGACATGCTGGAAATGGTTTAGGGGCTGGTTTATTGCTAATGGCTCAGCACCGCGGGCTGGCTTTTGCAAGCCACGAGGGGGTTTGAAAGAAGACATCGCGACGGACCACGGCGGCGAGGTCGGAATGACGGCGCGGTCTGATTTTGTATTTCTTAAGAGTGCTGCTTTCCCAATTGCTTTCCTGGAGGAGGGTGATAGGGTCATCGGGAGTTAGGAGAGCGAGCCGTGGACGCTACTGATACGTTGAATAGTGCAGGGGTCATGGAGGTATTTAAAGTAAAGTCATAACATTAAAAACTTATTTTTTTCAAATCTTGTTAAGAAGTTGGAACTTTGGTCTCCAATATCTCCGTAACTAGAAGGTTTCCAGGTATGGACTGGGAAAACAAGTAGCTTGCGGCTTTGTTAAGTGTATTTTTAACACCCATTTATACAGGTATGAAGCATTGTTTAATTCATTTTACTATTAAAATATTAACTTTGATGTACGAGCGTCTATTGTTTTAAGCCGAGATAAATACGGGTATCATTTGTTTGCTTTCATAATTCATTGATACACGTCTAGTTATAAATTCTAGAATATTTCATTAAAAAAATTATAAATGAAAAATACGCTTTTAGAATTATTCATGACTTTAAAACTGTGTCTAGAATATTTTGAGGCGTTAGTTTATCGAGATTATCTGATAAATAATGAGCTTGGGATTTAACTTTACTATAAAACTGTAAGATATCACAACTTTTGCAGATGTCTTTCTCCGTTCAGCATTATTATCATAATGATCTTTTTAACAATCGGTTTAAGCAATACCTATTATTGATGACTGAAGAATCCATAAAAGATAGAATGTATTCGTGAACCAAAGGCATTGCGATCTACAGTAATGCTTGAACTTTTCTTGCTTTTAGCAACCCTTACGATAGTTTTTATTACTGTTATTTCAGTCGTGAGGTAGCTGTATATTTTTATACTAACATAACATAACGCCTTTAATCCCCGAAGGGGTCGGCAGATGTGTACCTACACCCACATATCGCCAGTTATTTTAAATCCCATGTAAAAGGGGACAAGCCTATTACGATCAATCGGGCACAAATCCAAACTCCGTGGCTGCTACTGAGAAATTCCTGGGGCCTTAGTCTGCTATTGCAATAGTGTCAGAATGGTCTATCATTGATTTAATAAGGCCCCTAGCCCACGGCGTATTGAAGCGCGTTCGAAACTCGTTTGACGTGCGTACAAAGGGTAATTCGTCTGCGCGGGGCCTTATTAAATCAATGATAGACCATTCTGACACTATTGCAATAGCAGACTAAGGCCCCTGATGGAAAAACCCAATAAATTTGCCCGACCCGGGAATAGAACCCAAGACCTCAGCGGTCACAATAGCGACCACAAGACCAACGAGATAGGTATTTTTATACTGTGTTTAAAATTCTACAAATGTATACCTACCACAGTCACATCTAAGCTCTCTTATATAAAAGCCACTGACGACCGCAAAACTCCCAGAGATTCCGAGAAAAGAAGTGACATTTTATATCCGCTTATAAATTCTCAAGTAAAATAACATTTACGTACGCAAGTCTAGACTTCACAGTACCTGAACCTACATTATATAGGGAGAAGTGAACGCGACAGATTTTCTCAGGGAGAAATGTACCGCGTTCAGGGTATGTCGCTTGCTATCTAAATATTCTCGTGTCGTGTCCTATCTTATCATATGTTTTAGGGGCATGTTCAGTGGTATCCTTACCTTTGTCTAGTACGTTGTTATATCCTAAGCAGAATAGGACTGAATTCTTTATTCTTTTCGATGTTATTATTTCATGTTACACAGTAATGTACACATATAAAGTAGTTTAAGTACAAGACTAAACATGTGACATTATGGTATATAAATGTTATTGTATTTGTCATTTGTACTTCAAGCAATTTAATATTTCACAGACCAAGTGGAACACAAGAAACACATAACATCACGCATAATAGTACCTACACCCACATTTTGCTAGTTATGTATAAGGCCCATGTAATAGGGAGAGCCAATTGCCATCAACCGGGCGCAAATCCAGACTCCGTGGCTGCTGCTGAGAAATTCCTGCTGGAAAAATCTAATGACACTTTAAGCTAAGCCCGGACTTTCCCATACCTGGACAAAAACCTCTCTCAAACTAAACTGGCAGTCTTCTTGTCTGCTATGATTCCCGTTTTGGGGCGATCAAATTGTTTATCGAAATATCCCACTTATACCATACTACATTTTTTCAGTATGAGTAGGTAAATAACGGAATAAACTAATAGCAATAACTACAAGCAGCAAGCAATTTTTATTAATAAATTTAAAAAAAAATACGTCGTCTGAATTAATGTTCATAGCCTACCAATACTTTTATCGCGCAAAAATTCTTTGACATCAATGTTGTTGTTTGTTAACCGAATGGCAGATAAGCCGTTAATTCGCGTTTAATCACTGGAATTAGTGGCTTATCGCTATAACCATAGTACCGTGGTATCGACTAGAGACTCGCGGTCGCATGGCATTGCGCTATTACAATGACTGCGCTCCGAGGATTTTTTGATAATTATACCGAAGATGTTGAGCTTTACTGGATGTGTTGACTGTTTTCTGTTTAGTTAGGGAATCTTTCTGTTGCTTATATGAAAATTGATTCACTAAAATGTTAGCTATATAAAGAAAATGCTGAGAAAAGAGTGTTTTTTGAATTTTTTGTTTCGTGGTAGGTATGTATGCTCAAATGTAGGTATCTAAGTAGCTCTACAGGGTGTAACAGGACCCTTCACGAAGCCGTAAATGAAGCATTATGTTCATCAAACTAAGTAACTTTACACAAAAAATATTGCTGGGAAACGACTTTTATTTTTGGGGTGAAAAATGAAGTTTTACGGTAGGACACAATGTAACGCACTCAAAACATTGTGCTGATGGATGGATTGAATAATATGGGGATTGTGGAGGTGTTTAAAGACAAAATCTTACGTACAAAACATGTATTTACAAAAAAAAATATATGAAAAAGTTGGAAGTTTGACCCCCAATATAACTAATGATCGCAATGACGGGGAAAACAAGTGCCTTTCGGCTTCGTTAAGGGTCTTGTTACACACTTTATATTAAAAATATAGATGATTGAATTGAACCTCCTTTTAGAAACAGATGAGAATTCAATATTTTTGATCCGATCATTTCTTACAAAATATTTGCAGTGATGTTTTCCATTTGTTGCATGGTTTATCTACTAAACACTTTTATTCACAATACTCAAAAGAATTCAGACAGCATTTCCAGTACATTTATATTCACAGCAATAAGATTTATGTTTTCTCCTCACTTAGGTTCCACATGGTACGGCCTACCACAGCGTAATTACGAAATTTACAACAGTACAGCGACTCAGTGTAATTGTTCACATTCATGACTAAATGACGGCCGTGAACTGCCTGGCTTTGTAGCGCTTAGGTACCAAAATAGCATCGAAAATGGTTTATGTAATGGTTGTTTCGCGATTCGTAATATTAGTTTGTTTGAGGGACATTGAACTTTATTAACATAAACTAGAGGGGCGCTTCTCGTATTGTTAAAAACGTTCGCATACTAATTATGGTTTTAATCTGTCAAACAATACTTTTAAGAAGAACAGGGTGTAAAGATCCTCAATACTCCATTTTAAAGGGAGGATCCTCCGACCAGTTGTGTCTGATGGGCTACTGCCCGACGGTTGTTGTCGGATTTGATTAAGACGCGGATAACTTTAATAGCGCGATTCAGAATTTTGCTGTTAGTGCTTCATTTGTTTCAAACATATACTTCAACTTTATTTATTCATATATATGTTCCTGTCTCAATTAACAGACCGTGTGGTAAATCTAAACTAATATTATAAAGAGGTAAAATTTGTTTGTAAGTTTGTATGTAGGGGGTAATCTCTGGATCTACTGAACCGATTTTGAAAATTCTTCACTATTAGGACTAGGTACATTATCCCCGAGTGCTATAGCCTTTACAACATGCCTGTGGAATAATTTCCAACCAAAACGCGAGTGAAGCCGCGGGCAACAGCTAGTTACAACTAAAAGTACCAATATGTTACCGTCAAACTTCAAAATCAATATCATTGTAATTTGACCATGGGAAGGGATGGGTCGAAAATGGATGCCCTGAATGTGAAGTTAATTAGTTCAGTTACAAAAAGAAGTATAATTATTCCGTCAAGGTTGAAATGTAGGTAAATATTTTAACAACTTAAGTTATGCTAGGAGTAAATGCTTCTTGTTTGTGTATAACTTATGGGTTCATTGCCTTTGAGTTAGTATTTGTTAGGATGTTTAGTATTGTTTCGTTTGCTTTATGCTGAATTGTCTAGGTATACATTTAAGGTTATTAGGTTGTTAGAGGTTATTTTATAGAAAAATACAAAAACGCTTAATAATGGAGCACACCTAAACAGTTTCAAAAAACTCTTAGGCGCGAAATTACTTCCCATTCAAAAACTATCACAATGAAAATAACCGTCCTTAGAACTACCTTAAAGTTTATTTTCAAATATAATGTTATCAAATTACAGCAACACAAATCAACTGTTCAAAAAATAAAATAGGTATTTGATACATCATAAAACAGGGCAAAAATGTGACACTTGACCGACATATTTCTTTCAACCGGCGTTAATGAGAGTTCGCTTTAACCAGTTAAGGGCACTACAGTTGTCATTATTTTAATGAACACCGACCCCCCTCCCTCTCCCCCGTCTACCTCGAACACCCTCTTATTATGGTAATGACCGTGTCAAATATTCATGGTGAACTAACGTAGGAGAGATATCGACTATTTTTGGTTTAAATGTGGACCCGGTTATTTTCAGCGTTGGTTTGATATGTGTAACAGCTGTTTTTCTTCCTTTTGTAATGTAAAGAAAATGGAGATAACAATTTTGTGTTGGAGATTAATCGATAATAAGGTATTTGCTATAAACGTAGCTTAATACTTAGTTTTATTTTTGAAAAGGGATTAGGGGTCGGTGCAAAATAAAATGCAACCCTTAAAATTGTTAACAAAATACAAGAAACTGAAAAAATATCTTTATAATAATAATTTTACGCGGACGAAGGTCGCGGGCAACAGCTAATAATATCACGCCTGTATTTAAGGGGTTGGCAGAGTTGTATGTTACCTACGAGCTACGTCGTCATTGCGGTAGTTACCTATGTCCTATTCTCGTGCTATAATGAACTAATTAGTAGCAAGCAGAAGTCTAAGTTTGATTTGATTAATGTATTGAGTAATTGGAGTTTAAAGCTTAATAAACTGTCATTAAGTTTAAAGATTAAGAGTAAGGCTTCCTAATAACTCAAATATTATCCTACGAGAACATTTAAAATATATTCTAAGAACTCCGGGCTTCCCAAAGTGAAAAGAATTTTCGTAATCGGGCCAGTAAGATTACTTCCTACAGCCAAACTTACAAAGTTGACCTCTTCATAATATTAGTATAGATTTTAAATACGACTAAGGCGCGAATTATACACAAATGGCGTAAGGTGACGGCGCGGCGGAGAGTTGATGTCGCTTCAAAACGTTTTCATACAAAATGTACGTAGGTGGCGTGTCGTGAATTTTTTTTTCATTATACATACTTTCCACGCCTGCACTGCGCTTGCGCCGCGCCGTCGTCACCTTACACCAATTGTGTATAATTCGCGCCTAAGAAACATCTAATTCACACAACGTCTGACTCGTTCGAGTTTCAACAGGATATCTGTAATTCCTGTTGGTAGATCTTATTAGAAAAAACCCTAAAAAGAGTAAATTATTTTTCATTCGTCTCGATAATTTTACATTAGCAAGAAAATGAAAATACATTTTAATTGCTGCAAAAATCATTTTTAGACAAAGCAGCAATAATGACAAAACCATTCCCCGTTTCTGAATTTCTAATGCAGCACATAAAAGCAGAAGAGCGAGCTATTTCCACCGGTCCTTTGTGAACCGACAATAGCCCAAAGGCTTGTTGACAAACGATCGAGTGGTCGTAACTTCGATTCCTATCCCGGTCAACTATTGTGAGGAAGGCACTTCTAGTTAAAGTATGTCTAGCTGAGTTGGAGGCTTTGCTGGGTGTATTATACGATTTATAAGCTAGATCAGTGTTGCTTGATTTTTGGAAAATATTTTATTCTTAATACTTTTTCTACGGACGGGACTGTGTCGTTGGTGTAGCGTTTGCAAGCGCGACTGCTGAACGTGAGGTTCTGGGTTCGATTACCAGCTCGGGCAAAGTGCTATGGGGTTTTTCCATCCGGAATTTCTCTGCAGCAGCCATGGAGTCTGCATTTGTGCCCTGTTTAAAGAAGAAGTTTTGATGATGTATGAAGATAGAGAAATATTCTTTCTAAAGAATCAGACATCGCTTCGTGAAAAGTCTCAGAGTAGTGTATTTAATTTTAGTTTATTGATTTAAGACCTCTTGTTCGGAAGTCTTTTAGCATATTGAATCTTTGTTGTAATTGACAGCGTATTCTAAGTGATCCAATGATGAAAATTTAAAGTTCAAAATTAATGTCCTCTAACAGAAAATGAAGGTCCAAAAATACACTGCACAACATTAATATTTTTACAATATTAATATTTTTACACTAGACAATATTGGAAATATTTATTCAAAAAACTAATATTAACATTCCATCCAGACAAGTACACTATCGAAATTGTGTTTGAAACTCGTAGGTAAACACTGGCAATATATTTACATGAACTAAGCAAATAATATGTATATTATTTTCATACGTCCTAAACAACCTTTAGATGTGTCTAGCTAGAGAAATGTCTAGGCATTTGTTTAAATAACTTATCTTGTGAAGTGACCGCGACGTGAATGCTTTAGTAGGTGTTTTGAAAAATGAGGGATGAAGGGTCTCGTGTGACAATTTATTGAGAGGATGGTTTTAAAGTTTGGAGTAAGTCGGAGGCTTATTTATCTGCCAGTCATTGTGAGTGTAATTGAGTGAATGATTTGGTGGCTATGTCTGTGCAATTACTTTTAAATATTTTAGTACCTCCACAAATGATGGAGCACATGGACACTTGGACAGAAGATGATTTTATACAATAATGACTTAAACCATTGATATTCAATCTGAATTCGACCATAGTAGATGCTGTTAAATAGATTCGCTTTTTTTAGTTTGTAACAAAAGCAAAATCAAACTCCCCTCCTCCACTAGCACACAAGCCTCCTCTCAATCTAGTTACTTTATAAATAAAATATTATTATAATAAAATAAATAAATAATAATACCAGCCTATTTATTACAATCCCACTGCTGGGCAATGGCCTCTTCTCAACAGAGAAGGCACGAGCATTGATCACCACGCTTGCTCAAGACGGGTTGGCAATTTCAGACTCTTACAAGTCCAGGTTTCCTCACGATGTTTTCCTTCACCGATGTTTGTGATGTCCAAGATAAACTTAGAAAGTACAAGTAAAATATTATTAATAGACATTAAACAAATAATATTTCATACCAACGCTCTAAAAACGCACTTAGATAAAACTAAAATGAGTTCTTCTACGGTTATTGCTCGGCAGTTGGCAGCCAGCCACAGCAGTGCAAATATCAGGACCCAGTGCGTATGACATGTTACCCAATTTAGGGACTCGTGGAATTATTTAAATTTGCTATGCAGTTAGAGTGGTGATCATGATTTGTTTGAAATCTCGGACAGATGCCATACAAACCATGACCGTTTCGCTTTTAGGTATACGCTTACGCTTGTTGTGACAGCAACTGAAAGAGTGTACTACGAGTCACGGGAAGCACTAACGTTAATGCATCAAGTGACGAAGCAAGTCGTGTCGCAAGTCGCATCCGCTGATTCCGTAAAGGGTAACGTTTGAAAACGGAATTGCTAAATTTACACTGTCGTTGGATATCGTTTAGAACATGCCGTATGAAATTTCTAAAACAGCGTTGCCATTCGTTGGATCGTATAGTGTGATTACACAATAGTTAGGCGTCCAAATTAGCTGAATTAGTTCGCGAATTGTTGCATTACAGCAATGATTAGATCGTGTGTTGCACATGTGGGTAGGACGCGTGGAAGCGTCATTAGGAAATCAATGGACGGTAAAGTTTTGTGAGACTGCGTGTTTGGGGATTTTATTTGGTACAATATTGCACGAATATATTCCCGTAAATATTGTGAGTTGTACTTGTTAATACATCGATGTATCGATGTTTCAAGATATGAAACATTGTGTAGAATTTAAGCTACAATATACAGGGTGAATTTTTCAAGTGGGCGTGGATGGTCAAATCCGAAACTATGAGGAATATAGAAAAATGCTTGCTGCTGGAGTTTAGAGCTCGATTTTGATGAAAACTAAAACTGCAGAACGTTCTCCTTGTTTTCGAAGTCGGTTAAAAAGGAATAATAATGAATTCAATTAGTTTACTGTACTGATTAATCAGTTCAGAAAAAAATATTCGGAAAAAAATGTTTTTTTTTTTTAGTAGTAACGAACACTTTTCGTTTCTGTTCCTTGTTTGAACTTTAGGTAAATTAGCTCTACCTATTCCGATCACAGCTTATGACACTGACAGCTGTTCTTGAACGCGGTTTGATTGCGTTAAGTTTCACTGGTGAAATTCGTCCTAATACTACACACCGTCATTCAGTTTTATTTAATTACATTAATATTCTGAAGATTTAGATCCACAACTAAATTGTAAGGCAATCAATAAATACAATTGTAATTCCACTACTTTAAACAAGAATTCACGAAACCTGCTTATTCATTTACCAAAATAAAATCGTACTTACTTTTGTCCGGAATTGTCCTTTTAACATGGCACCCTATGTTCTACAGAAGTAGCCGTGCCAAAATGGTTTACATTGTTCTCTGCTTATGCACGGATCTCTGCCAGAAAGGTTTCAATTCAGTGCTTTTGTGCCGCTCATGTCGAAACTCAACATTTTATTACACGTATTGGTAAAAAGACTAAAAGGTATTGTCGAATTCGGAGCGTATTTTTAAATAATGTTGAAGTGAATAAAATACTATTTTTATAGAAGGTACATTTTGTGAGTTGTATTTGTACAAGCCGTGTGCCTGATAGAATTTCCCATCCGCGAATCTATGAACTTTACAAAATTTTATCTATTCTTTCAACGCGCGGCTATCACAGTCCACTGCTGGACATAGTCCTCTCCCAACCTGCGCCATATATCTTTCGCCTTTCGTATCTAGGCTGACCTAGCCTGCTTATGGTTCTTTGAACCATCTAGATTCTAGCTCGTAAAAAACATCATCTGCTTAGGCTTTTCCTAACTATGTTGGGCTTGGCTTCCAGTCTAACCACATGCAGCTGATTTTACTTTACTTTTACTACTGATTTTGAGCTGTATTTAACATGGAGAAACTGCCTATCTGCCCTCCACAAGCCAGTTAGTACTGGGTAATATGGTACCCCTTGGAAAGACTAGTTGTCACTTTCGGGCCCCTGACTATCTACCTTTTCTAGCTAGTGTAAAACGTTTAACGTTAATCCAACGTTGGGCTTCCCGTTACGCGGTCTTCACACCAGGACTCGTTTGCACCAATGGCTTGAATTACCTTCTAAACCATAAATTCTCAAAAATCTTTCCTTAGTGTTAACCTAAGTTCTAAGCAAAATGTCATGCTTCGTCGTCTTTTAGCAAATTAAATATTTGTAGGGAGGGCTCATAGAACACGTGTAAGCTTTGGCTATAAATAACCGAACATCAAACAATACTTTACTGTCAGTAACACGCTTTGGAATAGGTATTGCTTGAGAGGTATTTTCTCTAACTTCTGTTATCTTTTGACAAATAATCTTGTTGTAAACATATAAAAAAGCTCTGTTTGTCTATTTCTCATAATGAAAAACACGAGTAAGTAGATATTTTAATGTTACTAACACAATCATACTCGTATATCTGTTTCGTTGGTGTAGTGGGTCGCAAGTGCAACTGCTTAGGTCTTGGGTTCGATTCTCAAGTCGGGAAAAGAGTTATTGGATTTTTCTATTACGAATTTGCTTTGCAAACCCGGAATTTTGGTTTGTGGTTTTTGGCAATATGCTAGCCCCTAAATATATGGAACTTAAGAGGACATGTGGTAGGTGTTTGAAGAAACTGTAGCAGTCGCTCAACGAGCGCTATTTCGACATTGGCACCAATGATAACACCAATGACAACTACAGATCCGACAAGTAAAAACTCATAATTCAAGGTTTGTCTCTCGACTACTTCCTCCTCCAATATTCGACCAATTTAAAAGATATTTCATAAACTGAATAAGAAGGATACATATTGTGTCCCTATGTTTTTCATTTTTCATTAATAGTTGTCAAATTTGTACACTAGGCCTCTGTTGACAGCGGTCCAAATAGACAATTTTAAGCATTTTGTAAAGGTTCTAGTGCTGATACAGATTATGTATCATTAAAAAGAAAACATGGAAGAGGATGATATTTATTCAACTGTAAAAAATCATAGCTTTAAAGTCATCAACCAGAAAGAAAACAGGCGAGAGCGTTGAATGGAGAAAAGACCACCCGCATTTCCTCTTAAGCATAAGTGGTGAAATGTGGGTGTACTCTAGGACTCTGTCTAACCCTCCGAGGAATATATGCGCGAGGCAACGATACCGACTCTTTTCGAACATTACAATATTCTCTTCACAAAAAGCAAATGTAATGGGCTCACATAAAGTACTGAATGATATTCGTTGTGAGCAATAATTCCTATCGTTCAAAGAGCATCTATTATCTTTGAAAGAGTCGTGTCGTCGTCGGCTCGGTCGTGGCTCGTCTCGTTCTTTTCACGCACTAAATTAATGGTGGGGCTCACGCGAACGTTCTTTTTATGTAATTTTTTGGTGCAAGATGTAGGCGGGTCGCGGATTTGTGATTATAAGTAATGTTTATAAGAAGCTCTATGGCAGTAAAAAAAAGCTGAAATAAAAAGAGTTTCCATTGAGTTTCTTGCCTGTTCGTAAAAACTACTACGCTTTGGAATAAAGGCCTTTTGATAGACCAGCCTATTTTCAATTCTAAAGCTCCTGTAATAATAATAATAATCCTTGATTAAATTGATATGAATGATTGGAGTTTGAAAGTATCACCCCAACACTAAACTTAAAATAACTTTGTTTCCTACATAGGTTTTTCCATGTAAAATCTAATCCATTTCTTTGTTTTTTTTTTCAGGTATGTATCTTATTTGACATCACATTCGTTGAATCAGTAGGTAAGTTAAGTACCGATTGATTAATGATATTAAACCATTTCCTATTGTTGCAAAGGGCTTCTCAGTACAAGACAATATCGTTTATAGCTTTCAAAAGTATTTTTTTTATTTTATCGAAATGAAAAAACCGTACCGCTATATCTTATGAATTGCACCGAATCCTGCAAGGAGTCGGAGGTTTTTTACCATGGCGTATCTGGGCGTGTGCCATTCAGTGACTGTCACAGAAATATGTCTGTAAATTCAGCCATGTTTGACTTGATAATATTATGCTGTCAGGACTTTATAGCGTTTAAATTTAATTTATATTTAATGACTTGTTTCGTATCTTTAAAGGAAAAGTTCTTTGAAGGTCGATGAAGGTTTTATTGGATAATAAGGTTGTCTTTCTAATGTGTATTTGTTCAGGGTCTGTTTGAAATTAAAGGCCTGGTTAATATCGTAACTTGGATTGATAAAAGTAGCAAACTAGGCATGGTCCTCTTTTAACACTACGTAAAGTGACTTGTACGCCGTCCGTCCGTCTTATGACGACAGGCCGTGTCGACGGCGCGTTCGTGTTCCACGCGCGCCTCAAAGAGAGTCAGCAAACAGGAAGGGGTCCGTAAGGACCGACGCCTGCAGGGTTGCGGGACTGTTCGAAAGAGATACCGCGGCCCTGGAACACAAAGGGCAAAGGAAGGAACATGGATGGGTTTTAGTCAGTAAAAGTCTTACACTCCCTCCTGCTCAGCCCAGAGCGGGAGGGGTTATTTGATGATTTCCCACAGGTAAAAGAAAAAAAAGTGACTTGTACGACTGCAAAGTGTTGAACAGTATTTTGTACCACAATCTGGTAAAACATATTGTACTCGTTGTAATGTAACAACGAACAACAGCTGCAGTGCAATAATGCAACGAATTTCACTAATTTCGATTGTTTGCCAATCGAGTAACGTAATCCCGCTCGCATACATTTTTGGATTTCCCATTGCAATGCCGTTAAATAATTCAAAATTTCGTACAAAATGGGAACAATCTGTTTCCTGTAAATAGCGACACACGCTAAAACCTTTTATGTTTTAATATTGAATGCATTCCAGGTTAGGTAAAATACCATGAATCTGTCATGGATGGTATTTTACATATCCAATATTGTATTTCGT
The DNA here is from genome assembly GCA_947578425.1 of Eugnorisma glareosa. NCBI lineage: Eukaryota > Metazoa > Arthropoda > Insecta > Lepidoptera > Noctuidae > Eugnorisma > Eugnorisma glareosa. The sequence continues at coordinate 1,990,434 of OX387970.1, forward strand.
ATAATATGCCCGCAAAACAATGCGGAATATTTTGATAATTCGTATTGCATTGAATAGTGTGAATGTGCTATTCATTCAGGAAACCTCAGCTGCGCAGAAATGAATGCTGCTATTGCTGTGTAGCTCGGCTTGCTATCATTATAATGGTAGCATATTGTATCGCGAGTAAGATATTTAATTCAGATTCGGTGGTTTATTTTTGTTTTGTAGATTGATAACTAAGCAAAACTATTTTTGTTTTATAAATTAGTTGGCACTACTCGGTGAAAATTTCAGTTTTATGTCTATTCAGTTGAAATAATTTCAATGAATTATCTTGGTTGGCAACGAGTGCTAAAGACCCAATCTTTAGGTTATAAATACATTGAAATAGGTATAGAGGTACAGCTTCAGAAAGGTTTGGTACAGACTATTAAAATGAACAACTTTCTGGATGGGACCAACACCGTAATTGCGAAACAATAATCAGTTGTCCTGTACAATATATAATATCAATGTATTCAATACTTACTAGACCCAAATGTATGATGTCACACAATTTTTCTGTGGAGGAGCTCGTGGCAAAATAATAACTGCTGATTGGGTCAATCTTCAGGTTAAGCCGTTCTTGCCTAATTTGGTCCACGGATGGGTGACCACCTATTACATAGCGAGTTTCCTCCTTGTCTAAGAAATCACTTTAAGCCGTTGCTTTCTGCTGTCAATTGTAGATCTTTGACATTCGTTACAGTCAGTGGCCTGAAAGTCTTATAACCAGTCTTACTTAAGGGTAAAGGTATTATCCTGTACTAAATTGGTTGTGAAGGTCAGATAGGCAGTCGCTCCATGTAAAATACTGGTATTCAGATGCAGCCGGTTAGACCGGAAGCCGACACCCACATAATTGGGAAAAGGCTAGACAGAAGAAGAAAATGATGGTGAGACAGTTTGTCTATGACATTCTTTCTGAGAGTTTGTTAACGGGGTGAATAGGACCGCAGGGGTGAATAGAGACAAAACTTTGAAAAGGATTTTAACGTTGAATTGATACGATGTGTTACCAAAAAGTAATCTATTTTATTTACTTAGTAATACTTAATTATTTAAAGACCCTGTTGGCTACATATTATATTAATTCAATGTTAAAATCTATTTCAAAGTTTTGTCTCTATTCACCCCTTTTTTTTTAAACCATGATCCTTCATCGCCCTTTGTGTTCCGGGGCCACGGTATCTCTTTCGAACAGTCCCGCAGCCCCGGCATGCATCGGCCCTTACGGACCCCTTCCTGTGCTGACATCTCTTTGAGGCGCGCGTGAAACACGAACGCGCCGTCGACACGGCCTGTCGTCAAAAGACGGACGGACGGCGAGCTAGCCCATAGCTCACCGTCCACAAGCCCACGCCTACGGTGGCCGGGGGCCACTTGCTGGCCCCCGACGCCCCGTGCGTCTCCCGCGGCGGCTGGGACGTGAGGTTCTCTCCCTCTCACGTTCCGCCGCCTCCTTCGCTAGCATGACCGCTTCGCAGAAGGAGGCGACGTCGTCCCATTCCGTCTCGCTCCGGACCACTGCGGACCTATTCACCCCGTTTTACCTTAAAATAGTTAAAGTAGATTTTTTTAAACGTGTCCTTTTTAATTAACTAATCATAAAACCTTCTTGCACCACGCGGGCGTGTACACGTTTACAGGTTGTTTTTCAACTAATGTACCCATTAATACACTAGGTCTATACCCACCCACAAAATTACACCAACCCAACTGTGTGGAACGACCAGTAACTTGCACATTAACGCATCACCCCTCTGGGAGTAAAATCCACTAGAAAATTAATTTCACGCTTCAATATCGGCTAACTCGATGTCTGTTGTACCATATCTAGATGTCAGTAGATCCTGGATTAGTGGTTCGTGGTAATTACTTGAACACTGCTAATTAGGGGTTACATGAGTGGTTATGGTTCCTTTGAGTAGTTTACTTTACTATAACGGATTTAGTAACATGGAGGTGTGCCTATTAGTATACCAAACCGCCAGTTACGTTTAAGTCCCATGTTTAGGGTGCAAGTCTATTTTCATCAACCGGACACAAATCCTGACCCCATGGCTGCTACTGAGGAATTACTGATGGAAAAACCCAATAACAGTTTGCCCGATCTGGGAGTCGAACCCAGGTCTCATGCTCAGCAGTCGCGCTTGCGACAATAACGGGCATTGAGGCAATAACAGGTGTGACGTTTTGTTATATAATTCGAATATGACTTATAGGCAGGTAGGTACTTATGTAATGATAATTAAATAATCAAAATGATTAATACACGTCACATGTTATGTTTTCTGTATTTTTTTTACGTTGCACTAAGCTCAAGGTTCAAGGCAATGAATACGAGTACCTAACTATTTAATAAAATTTGATAAAAAAAAATAAACAAAATTGAAAGAGTTCGAAATAACTTACGAATTCTTTCAATTTATTTTTGCTGCATTCATGTGACGTAGCGTGGTGATAGTAGAACATTTCTTTTGGAGAAAATGCAGGTGCTTTGTGCTCGGAGTTTTTCGTTCAAAGTTGGTAATATTCGCTACTTGAGAGCGCAGCACACCAAAGGTCTCGACAACCACCCTGGAAACCCATCAAATGCAGTCACTGAAGCTGAAATCGGCTAGATGTCATCATCATCATCTTTTGAAGACTCGCAAATTACCGTTCATAAGCCTATGTTCATGCGAAGATAAAACGCTGTAGTAGCCAGTAGGAGTCAATCTTGTGTCAGAAATTGATGTCCGAAAGGCATCATGTACAAAATCGTTTTCTTATATCAGCGTATACAGCAATGATAAGTAAAAAGAAGTAGATATGGCACTAGCGTGCGCAAATTGTTGCAGAAAAAGGAAGCTAATTGTCGTAATTTAAGTACTTCAAGCGCGATAGCTATCTCTTTCTGTATCATACGTTCCGTATTATCTATCGCAGTCGAAACAACACAACGATATTTGAACGCCGCTCAGTATGAGAGTAGCGTATCTTTCTTTTAATATCATTGGTTTACAGTAATAGGTTGCCAATTCACCGTATATCTATTCAACATGGAATACCGTTTCAAATAAACAAGAGACATTTGCTTACGAGTATTACTCCGAAATGTCCTTCGGGAAACGTGACAGGTACGAAGGAGTGTCACACTAATGTCGTGTTCCACCATACGTTCACCTCAGCTCGTAATTTTGCTGCATCATTCTCGTGTACATTAATAAGTTATCCATGCAGTATACCTTCGCACGTTACAAAAAACTGTCAGGCATACAAAACTTTAAATACAATTTTCCTAGTGTGTTTTTTTTAAACGAGTGCAACCTTTAAAAATATCACACTAGGTATTTCTCCTGCATCGTGAGTGCATTTACAAACATTTCAACTTACATACACAAACAGCCAGACCCGGAACAGCTACCTGTAGGCTATACAAATATTTGTTTCGTGCGAACCGCGACACGCAGCTTAGCAAGCGATCGCTCAGCCACTGCGCCAACCGCGCCGTCGTATTTTGCAAAAGTGAGATGGTCTGTTCACCTTTATGAGCCTATCTATAAAAATAAATAAAATTAAAGCGTCTGTTTGTAATACCAAAAACAGCTTTGAATGTATAAGAAAGTATATACGGTACTTATAACAAAAACACTTTTTTTTCAATTTTTGTCTGTCTTTCTATCTGTTTATTGCAGCTAATCTCCGAAATGGCTGAACCGATTTAAACGGGACTTTTATTGGCAGATAGCTGATGTTATAAGTTATAGCATAGGCTACTTTTATTTTAGAAAAAAAATATTAGGGATCCGCGCAAAAAAATTAAAACCCTTGAAATTTTAGCAAAACCCGTTTCAAATGGCTAATCTCGGAAACGGCTGGACCAATTTTGACGGGACTTTTACTGGCAGATAGCTTATGTCACAAGGAGTAACTAAAGCTACTTTTTTTTTAAGAATAAGAAGATTAGGGTTCCGAGAAAAAAATACCCTTGGAATTGGTAACAAAATTCGATTAAAAAAGGAAAGTAATGATTTTTATAATAATTTCACGCGAATGAAGGTCGCGGGCGACAGCTAGCATATACCAAAAACCCTCACTTGCCTACCTGCCTGCCTACTTTGCCTGTGGCAATAGGCTCTCCCGTTGTTACATATTATGGACTTATACATAACTAGTCTCCTACCAATTTAATTTAGGTACCAGATAAAATTACAGAAGAACTTGATACTAAGAAAAGTAAACAGAAGTAGTGGAACTTTTCATCCTTCCTACATCCTACTAATATTATATAAGCGAAAGTTTGTGAGGGTGTTTGTTACTCTTTCACGCAAACTACTCACCGGATTTGGATGAAATTGCACACAGATAGTTCATAACCTGGATTAACACATAACATACTTTTCATCCCAGATAGGTACGATCCCGTAGGACAATCACCGAACCCCACGCGGGCGAAGCAGTGGGCAAAAAAATCACGATATAAACCTCGGGACTAGTTAGTTTATACTGTCTATATAAAAATAATAAGGTCGTTTATTCTACCATTTCCATAGCAAGTGACACACAGTGCCAACTAGTGCCGTCTTATAACTATTACGATCCTTTACTGTTGCGAAACACGCAATGCAAACTTAGTATTGCGTTGGTAGAAACAAATTCCAACATAAAACGCAATGTAGTTTAAATAAGGGGTATAGTTTTGTGACCGCAAGAAAGTTGGTTTTTGTTCAAACTGCGTTTTGTTTGAAGTTTTTCTGTTTTTGAATTATTGCGGCATGGACTGGTACGGAAATTACTAGAATGATTTTTACGTCTTTATTTTTCAAATCATGACTCTGGCTGAATGAATTGAGGGTGCCGCTATATAGTACACACGTTCGCAGTTATTTAATGTCTGGCAACAGCAAACCTAAAAGCAACCTTTACGTTCAATAGTAAAGATCATTATGATTTTGACAGTAATGCAAATAAAAATGTTTCAGTAAATACTGTAGCGGCAATACAAAACGTACTACAGCGCCATCTCTGACACAAATGAAGAACTAACATCAAAATTCTAAATCGTGCAATTAAAGTTATCCACGACTTAAGGCTATACAGGGTGTAACAAGACCCTTAACGAAGCCGTCAACCAAGCATTCTGTACATCAAACTAAGTAACTTTACTCAAAGATTATTGATGGGAAGCGACTTTTTTTTTGGGGTGACAAATCACGTTTTACGGTAGGACTCAATGTAACGCACTCAAAACATTGTGCTGATGGATAGATTGAATAGTACGGGGGTCGTGAAGGTGTTTAAAGTAAAAGTCTTAAATTAAAAAACATGTACATACACACATCAAAAGTGTCTAGGGATCAACATATATTTTTGCAATAACTTTTCTCCTGATTGATATTAATTAAAATTTTCTTTAAGGATTCATCAAATGAAGTGTTTTCGTTTGTCACAGTAACGATAAACCAAGTCACCTTTGCATTAATAAAGAAATTTGCCATTTTCCTAATAAAGGGATTTTTGACATTTGAACCACTAACACAAAAGTTCGAAAAAAAGACTGAAATAACAGTTTTCTATAAAATTTTATTGGGTAACTTAAACAATTAATAATCCGTGTTTCTACCGCGAACACTAACAACACAAGAACATCGGTTTGGCATACTCAAAATGAGTTCATCCAAATCACGCTGTGGAATGGCCGCCCATGTTCGTTGCAACAACAAAAAAAGGTCTTCTTGCGACTGGATACCCTCCATATTCGGCAGAGCTCTTCTCTGTAGCATATCCCATGCATGCTCAATCAGATTCAAGTCTGGCGACTGAGCAGGCCAGGGCAGGACATTGATGTTAGCTGCGGCGAGAGTCTGTCTTACAACTCTTGCGGTGTGCGGTCGTGCATTATCATGCATTAACTGAAATAAGGGACTGATTTGCACTTGTAGAGGAACGATGACGTCTGATACAATCGTCTCAGCATAAATTTGAGCGTTGAGGTTGCCTCTGATCCAAATCAACTCAGTTCTTCCGCCGATCCAAATACCCGCCCATACCATGATGGTTCCACCACTATAAGGATGGACTTCCTGGCAGGATTTTAATCGCTGTTGGCGTCCAGGGGTTCTCCAGTGTCGTATACGTCTTGTATCCGGTCTCATACCAAAACGAGACTCATCAGAAAAGCACACGAAACGCCATTGTTCTTCTGCCCAATTTCTGTGTTCAAGAGCCCATTGATATCGTATCCTACGATTGTGCATTGTTATAGGTGGTACCCGTAGCGGTCTTCGGGAATGAAGGTTCACTTCATGCAAGCGGTTTCTGACTGTTTGGTCGCTAATTAAGTTCCCTGAAGAGTGATGAAGCCTCACGGCTAACATCATGGCGGTTATTGTTGGAGCTCTTCGAGTTAAGATTTGAATGTATCGGTCTTGTCTCCGTGTGGTGCAGCGATACCGTCCTCCATGGCGCTCAGCCACGGTACCAGTGCTTCGGTAACGTGTCCAAAGTCGACTGATAACACTCTGACTTGTATTCAGAGCTAAAGCCACAGTACGTTGCCGGGAACCAGCTTCTATCATTCCCACGGCTCTGAGCATTTCTTCCCTGCTTAAATGACGTCGCCGCTCCATAATAACGTTGGTTTTAATCAGTAGTAGGGAAACAGTAGCACTAATAATGTCTTCAATGCGTTGTATGTTTTTATAGGGAAAATATTGACAGCTGATTTTCATCTTTTACTCGAATTTGATTCACAGTTCCTGATTCAAATTATGAAATGCACCAAAAAGGATCCATATAAATTTATAAAATCATAAATTTATTACAAAGCCACATCTCAATCTCAAGAAATCCACATAAAAATGCTTGATCCCTAGACACTTTTGATGTGTGTATTTAAAAAAAAAAGTTGTGATCCCCAATATCTCCGTAACTAGAAGGTTCCCAAGTATGGTCTAGAACAAAAAAATGATCGCAATGACAGGGAGAACAAGTGACTCTCGACTTCGTTAAGGGTCGTGTTACATACACCCTTTATAGAAAAAACCTGACAACAACTGTCTAGCAGTAGCCACCAGACACAACACACGTCTGGTCGGAGGATCCTCCCTTTTCTTTGGAATATTGAGGAATAACCCTGATCTTCATACCCCTAAGGGACTGCATGCTAACTGAAATGTCCGGAGCCTGTCCGCAATTTATTCGGGCCAGTTTGACGGATTCTGTGACTCCCTTTAGTTTGATCTTAGTTAAAACCGTGGCTAGAACGATCGTTAGCAAGTTTTTTGAACTTGTACGGTCCATGATTATATTGTATTGCCAATTCGGTCAAATTGTTACAACACATAGTTAATTTTGCCTCTACCATTAGTATCACGCTAGGTAACGAGATTGCTGATCACATAACGTTAGAATAATACGGTTCCGCTTTTCAATCGCCATAACGACACCCAGAGGAAAGGTCTAGATCTTTATACCCCATCTCAGAGATTAGACCACTTACCATAATTTCGTAGTACAGTTGTAACCCGGCACAAACAGCCATAACATATTCAAAGTAACATCCCAAATATTACAAGTACACATATTACAGCGTACTACGCAAATACGCAGCGTACTTACGATTATGTAAATACGCGGCGTACAAACTAACTGGGCCAGGAGTAAGGGTGTGCCGGCTTAGTTTAAATACGCGAGTTCTCGTTACAGTCAATATGATTTTCTAAATGTGTATGTTTTATGTAAGAAATGTAAATGAAGTGATCTTTATGGATTTGTTTTGATCCGTAACTGGATTCTTGACGGAATTTTGAAACGTTCTACCTAGAAAACGATATCCATCCAGTACTTTGCTGAACATCTAAAAATTCAAGACAAGAACCAATAACTTCCCACTGCTGGGACACTCGGCCTCCTCTCTATGGGAGGGAATGGGCTATAATCCACCACGCGGGCCCAGTGCGGGTTGGTAGATGTCACATGTCTTCGAATTTTTGGTTCTAGGGCATGCCGGTTTCCTCACGATGTTTTCCTTCACCGTTTTCGAGAGCAGTGGTTATGAAATAAATTACACAAAGTAATGCGCCTGCCTGGGTTCGAACCCATGACTTACTGTTCGTAAGTCGGCCCCGTCACCACTGGGCCACCGTTCTTCTATTCTTCTATCCTGAACTGCCTAATTACTAGTAAAATAACAAGAAAAAGAAATGAAGTTATTTGCAAGTAAAAATCTCAAAGAATATTTCTATGAAAGCACGAATTACCCTCAACCCCGTTTGTCGGGAAACACCATCCTGACCTGACGAAGCCTCACATTAAAAGCCTTTATCTATAAAATCGACAGCCAGCACCCTGTTTCTAATTCATCCCCCAATAACCCTTATTCAATCAAAGATAAGACAAACAAAACAGCGCGAATCAACACGAAGGTAATCTCCAATGCAAATAGACTCAAAACTCCGACAACTCGCACAAACAAACGTCAGTTCTATCAATAAATAAAACCGTCACCAATTATTGATACAACCCGATTTCCACCCCCTTTCTACCCCAGACTAGGGATGGCGAACCTTTCTAAATTTACATGTCAATTTAGCGAAAACATGGCGTTGTTTGTGGTCAAGAAGTGGAAGGACGTATGTATAAAAAATCGTAACGGAGCGAGGGGTGTTGTGGAGCAGCTTGGGTGGTGCCCATGTCCAGCAGTGTACTGCGCTAAGCTGGGTCCATTAATGAAAATAAAAACTCATATTTATAGTCGTAAACCACTTGAAATAGTCCGATACTCGAAATAGGCCTCGGCCCCGATCATCATTGGACCAGTCCAGTGCGTCCCGCGTCTATGGGACTCCCGCTATCCTTTTTTTTTTTTCGGATGGCAAATTATCATACGACCCCTCCCACTCTGGGCGGAGTGGAAGGGAGTGTCAGACTTGTACTGACTAAAACCTATCCATGTTCCTTCTTTTGCCCTTTATGTTTCCCTTTCGAACAGTCCCACAACCCTGGCAGGCATTGGTCCTTTCGGACCCCTTCCCGTTTGCTGACATCTCTGAGGCGCGCGTGGAACACGAACGCGCCGTCTGACACGGCCTGTCGTCATAAGACGGACGGACGGGGAGCTAGCCCATAGCTCACCGTCCACAGGCCCGCGACTCTCGCTATCCTCACCTGGTTATACAATACCTTGTAGATGTGCAGGGCCAAACAAAAATTACTCACATCGTTTAGTATGCGACTTATTACAAGAACAATATAATTAATTACAAAAGCATACGAGAAGGTATCAATGAACGGTTTAAAATTTTATGTTTTTAGTTTAAAATTTTATGTTTTTAGGTACACAGTTATCATAAAACCTGGAATTTTCATCCACGTGCCATAGGTTTGACATCCCTGCTCTCGAAACGCCTTTAATACTAGGGGATGAAACAAAGGTCTATTGTTAGACAACCCACTTTTCAACTTTATCTCGCACGAAGTGATAGCATTGTAGTTAGGGGTGTCGACGATATTGTGAGTTGAGTCACACGAATCGATGTTTTGTTTGTTCGTCATTATCGTCAGCTTTGCTGCGGAAAATGATGTGGAGAATGATCATTAGCGCTTTTGGTAATCACTGTTAACGCTTTGAAATGGGACAGCCAACCTCTCACCTCATTCGTTAATTGAAGGTCTTCTTTTTTTATCGTGCGGTTCAGTAACCACGTAGGTTTGTCAGTACAAACCTGGTGTTTTTTAGCCCAAGAACCTTTTTTTTTTCTGATGGGAAATCGTCAAATAACTCCTCCCGCTCTGGGCTGAGCAGGAGGGAGTGTCAGACTTTTACTGACTAAAACCCATCCATGGTCCTTCTTTTGCCCTTTGTGTTCCAGGGCCGCGGTATCTCTTTCGAACAGTCCCGCAACCCTGGCAGGCATCGGTCCTTTCGGACCCCTTCCCGTTTGCTGACATCTCTCTGAGGCGTGCGTGGAACACGAACGCGGCATCGACATGGCCTGTCGTCATAAGACCGACGGACGGCGAGCTAGCCCATAGCTCACCGTCCACAGGCCCGCGCCTACGGTGGCCGGGGGCCACCACGTGGCACCGACGCCCGGTGCGTCTCCTGCGGCGGCTAGGACGTGAGGTTCTCTCCCTCTTACGTTCCGCCAAGTCCTTCGCTAGCATGACTGCTTCGCAGAAGGAGGTGACGGCTTCCCATTCCGTCTCGCTCTGGACCATGGATTGAACCAAGGCCGGACGCAAGAGGTCACCGCCGCCGATCGCCGCTGCCGCCCAAGACCCTCTGACTTGGTTTTATATGCCGTCGAGAAATATCTCTCAGTCATGCTGGTTGGATTTCCTCACGATGTTTTCCTTCACCGAAGCAAGTGATAATCATACAAAACGCACATGAATCCGACAATCAGAGGTATGTGTCTTCGGTATGTCTTGGGTTAGGACCTATGACTTGGCCGATCACACCACTAGGCTATCACTGCTGCGTTTATACAGATAGTTTATTTCAAAACCCTTAACAAAAGCACCCCAATTGCGCAACACGCTTTCTATCACAACCCAGGGCATTCAAAGGTTTTGTATTGAATTTTAATTCAGTCGAGTTGAATTTTAATTGTATGTATTTGAATCAATTCTATTTGTATTGTAATTTATTTTACTTTTATCTAAATTGTAGTAGTGTAATTTTATTCTTATTATACCTATTGTGATTAACGGCTATGGGTGTAAATGACCTGAATAAATGAAATTATTAGTATATAATACAAAAATTAGTCCGCTTGCCAACTTAAAAAACACAATGAATATTGTGGAATTGTCAAAATATAAAACAATGATCATGCGAGTGTTCTTTGTTTGATTAATCAATCACTATATCTACACTTATATTCTAAAGAGGAAAGATTTGTATTTTTGTGTGTATGTTTGTAATGAATAAACTCAAAAACTGCTGCGCCGATTTCAAAAATTCTTTCACCATTAGAAATCTACATTCACCCTGAGTAATATAGGCACCCGTGCAAAGTCGGGACGGGCCGCTAGTGAAAAATAAACTAAAAAGAAAACAGAGGCTAATTTGCACATTTTAAGGTGTAAACCAGATAATGTTACTTATCATTAAAATAAAGTCTGAAATACTATTTACGTCTCACACAAAATCTGACTACTTATATATATACTTGAAACCCGGGAAGGGTTTCAAGTATATATATAGTTCAACGAAAACATCCGTTTCGGTTAAGCCGAAGGTTCCAAGAAACTATCCTCTTGTAAAATATTAGAGAGTTAAGACGTTAATCGTTTGATAAGGATGGAGCTACTTTATGTTGCTAAGTTACTGTTATTCAGTTAATTGTTAACTTGCTAATGCCCAGGATTTTAGAGGATATGCTGATATGAAAATAGGTTTTATTTATGAGTTTGTTAAATAATGTCTAGATGTTATTACGGTGCAAAATAGATGTAAGCTTTTCCCATGCCCTTGAAAAGGGATAACACTTGAACATTGCGGTGAAAATCTGCCTGAGATATTATATACTGTTTTTTAAAGTATTTTAATAAAACTCAAACTTAAACTCTTTATTGCATTCATGTGTACGTTTAGTTGTTACATATACATATGTAAGTAAGTTCCAACATGTAACCTGGTTAGGGTATGGCAACATAATAGATTGGACAAAACAAGCATACGTAATATGTATCGATAGTGTCAAATAGATAGAAAAGAAAACATAAAGAAGATAAGAAGAGAAGAGGAGTACAGTCACGAGCAACAATATGTATACACTTTACTAAATTTAAAAGCAATTTTCGCGAGAAATAACGATTCATGTAAAATGGAGATAGGAGCTTTTTCATAAAATATGAGTTCCAGAATACTGTGTTCGTAATAATATGAAATTTTAATCAAAACAGTAGGAGAAAAACATTTTTAAAAGTTGTTAAGTGTTTTATTGGTGCTCGTGACCGTATGAAAAAGAGAAAATAAGAAGAAGAATTATAAACTGGAACTTACAGAACTTATTAAATCAATTGACTGCCTCGTTGGTGTATTGGTCGCAAGCGATACTGCTGCGAATGAAATGAGGATTCGATTCCTAGGTCAAGCTATTTTTTATAGCATTTTTCCACCAAGATTTTCTCAGTAGCACCCCGTACTTGACTTGTGCACATTTGATGGTAATAGGCTTGACTGGACTTAACCACAACTAGCGAAATGTTGGGGTAAACCCCTGTGGAACCTATAAAATTAATTATTTCATCTATGTTTTTCTTCTAGAACAACTCTATCATTGGTGCACGGTTGGTGGCAATAGGCTCGCCCACTATTACATAGGACTTAAACATAACTGGTGAAATATTGGTGTTCTATTAAGTGCTCCTCTGCCTAAGCCTTCGGGGTTTACAGGCGTAATGGTATGTTTATGTTCTATACCAACACCGATGTTAATGTGTTACGCATTAACCACAAGATAAACAAAGAAAGAATAAGTACATTCTAACACAGTTTTAAGTTTATCTTCCGTGATTATTCATTACTTTGAGCTCCCAATATAATTATGTTCTATCATTGAATGAAAATCCAGCAAAACAAGATATCCCCACGAACCTATCTATAGATAGCCACCACCAATTTTCATTACGCGTCTAATCAAGACACCGATTGCAATTCCTGCAGCGATCCGATGGAGCATGGCGGGTTGTTAGCCAGACTTTTACTTATTGTGGTACTGGGGACGAACAATTTGTCGCTCGATCGGCCCCGACGGCCAAAGATTGCTTTTTTAAAGATACACTTGGAATAGCGAGTTCAATAGTTGGAATTCTTGGCAGGGTTAAAGTTTATATAGTTGCTGTGCAGGTTGGCAGCGTTTAAGATACGGAACCTTTGTAACGGGGAGTTGAAAACATTCTGGAATTGTTTCTTTTTTTAGTTTCTCGCAACATTACGTAGTTGTTTTGGAAATTGTGGAACGTTTCTCAACGTTTAATAAACGTTTCTTTCGTTAATAAACGGTTATTTTTCTTTTCTTTTAAAAAGTCTGTCGGATCACTGCTTATCAGTCATTGCGTGTTTAGGGTTCCTTTCGGAACTTTCAGGAACGCTTTTAAATAGGATCACTTTGTTGTCCGTCCGTCTGTCTGTCCGTCTGTCAAGACCCTTTTTCTCAGGAATGCCTGGTATCAAACTGAAATTAATATCAAATATTCCGGTCTGCTACCCCTTGCAGCACTGAAAAAGTCAACGTGATCAAAAGATATGACCGTTTGTATCTCATATTTTGCGATTTCATAATAAGGGAATCAAACCAATAGGGTACTTCTCGTTGACCTGGAATGAAATTTGGTAACAAGCAATGTCTTACGATACATGTAAAGGAAATAATCTGAAAACCGTAAATATGTAGTTGAATAACAAAATACCTACAAGTTTATATGGAACGCTGGGTGCGCGAGTCCAACTCGCCCTTAGCCTGTTTTTTATATTGTTGAGTGGCTGAATTTTTCAAACCTTTAAAACCCTTTGGGCTGTGACTGAAAGCGTTTTACGCAATCGGGATTCTTGTTGTTATAATTAATATACCAAGTAGCAATCATTGCATTCCCACTTCGATACTACACCAAACCAAAGCATGAACCCGAATGATGTTATACAGGGTGTAACAACACCCTAAACGAAGCCGTCAAACAAGCATTATGAACATCAAAGTAAGTATAGTAAACCAAATGGTATTATTAACAATTTTGTTACATTACACAGTACATACTATTACAGCAATAACGGATCGGCAACTATCTTAATAATTGTCAGTCGTTTTCGACGTTCAGCCCCAGAATGAATGCTCGGGCACCAGCTCCTAACCAAGAATCCCGCCGTTCTAGAGGGAAAATCAAGCGCCCTGATTGGCTCACGACATCACGCCACGTCAGTCTCGTGATCCAATCAGAGAACCGCTTCATTCTCGCTCCATATATTTTACTAATCAAGTGATAGAAGTATTGCCATTCTTACGGAATTAATGTTACCAGTTTACATAATAAAATATAAAGCATTTAAGATGTGTTTACACAAATAGAGCTATTAAATTAATACATTTAAATAAAATTATTTCTAAAAATATAGGAAATTGACTAGTAAAATTCCGAAAAGTAACTTCACGCAAAAATTATTGCTGGGAAACGACTTTTTTTTTAGGGTGAAAAATCACGTTTTACGGTAGGACTCAATGTAACGCACTCAAAACATTGTGCTGATGAATAGATTTAATATGACGGGGGTCGTGGAGGTGTTTACAGTAATTTTATGTTAAAAATATATTTAAAAAAAAAACTTGTGCAAAAGTTGGAACTTTGACCGATGGTCTAGGATGGTGCGATTCGGGAGGCCTATATCCAGCAGTGGACTGTAGTAGGCTGATGACGGTCTAGGACAAAAAAAATATCGCTATGACGGGGAAAACAAGTAGCTTTCGGCTTCGATAAAGGTCTTGTTACACCCTTTATTTCAACAGTCAAATTATTCCATGCAAATGCATAATTTACTCAATTAATTAATTAAAATAACCTAAAGTAAATAACCTAGCAACAAACTTAAAAAATGGCGTCAAAAAACTCCTCCTCAACGCTAATTAATTAACTCATGCAATGCCATATTGAACCAAGTCTTATGTTCGACTGCCTCGTTCCAATTTCTAAGCACATTTGAGCATCCTTAGACTCAATAGGCAAGTCCTATTTGCGGCTCAATTCCTTAAGTAAAGTCAGTTCGCTCAGCGACTCGGCTTGAGTATCTCCTAGTATGTGTCTTTCCGACGGGTACGTTTAAATTCCGCGGTGTTTACGTTTGTAATGGATTGGTGGAGGATGGTTCTGGCTGGACGTTTAATGGTATGATTCTAGTCATAATGTGTGAATAGTAGTCTATTGGTTTATAGTCATTAACTAAATATATTTAATTAATCACCATTGGGTCGCCCCCTATTATATGGGACTTAAGGTGGAAGCGCAAGGGTAGCCCGCGAAATTTAAATTTTCTTACGTTTATTGCAATTTTCAGGTTAGTGTCAGGTTGTATGCTGATGAAAATATGAATCGCGCCAGTAACACTTATGGAGTTACAGAATTATAATCATTCAAATCATCAATACAACCCTCCAAGTTCATTTAACCCCATTGAGTGACTTTTTCATGAAATAGTTATAGTTTAAAAATGTAATTAATAAACGTAAGAAAATTTAAATTTCGCGGGATATCCTTGCGCTTCCACCTTAATCATAACTAGCAAAATGTGGGTGTACTATTAGTTACTCCTCTGCCGAACGTTTAAGAGAATCTCGTCAAACAGCCTGGACTGGAAATAACTGCCTAGTCTAGTGGTCGCAAGAGTGACTGCTAAGCATGACGTCCTGGGTTAGATTCCCGGGTAGACCAAAGTGTTATTTGGTTTTCCATCCGGAATTTCTCAGTAGCAGCCACGGAGTTTGGATTTGTGCCCGGTTGATGGGCAGGCAACCTATTACATAGGACTTAAAACATAACTAACGAAATGTGGGATTAGGTAGGTACTATTAGGTACACCTCTACCTAATCCTTCGAGGACTACAGGCGTATTGTTATGTCATGTTATGTAAAAATGTCTAAATTCGTAAAAACACAATTTACAAGCGTGGTGAACATGCATGTCTAGCTCACACTTGGCCTGTTTTTATTCCTTCCTAGCTTGTGAAGACACACCCATTATATCTAGGTACAATAATTATGCTCGACAAAACTGTAACCATGTTACAAATAACTTTACCATTGAAACAGTTGCATTTTCACAAGAATGTATTTTTTTTAAAGTACACGCTAGCTCTGTCGGAAAATTAATACGAGAACTCTTGTTTGAAAACATAAAGTTCGTTCAAAAATATCACTCTTCCGTTTGTGTTTCTACTGACTGACTTATAATTAGTTGTTTTTTTTTGTTAATATTATTTCCACATTGTTAATCTTGGGTGCCCGTCATATTATTAAAAGACTTGTGATTTGTTTCGGACACTATCAGTAAAAAAACGTTTTAGGTGTTATTCAAATGTCATTTATTAAAAAATAACTCAAGACAGTTTGCTAAATAGCAGGCCTGTCGCCATCACTTATTTAGCTGAGAAGATAAAGAGGCGATATCATTTCTCCAGCACCGCATCTGTTTAATTATGTAGATAGGGTAAGACGAAGCTCACTGACGGTCACACATTCAACCTTATCACTTACAGCATAAGGGTGAAAAGTGACAGACCGTGAATTCGGTAGTATTAGAAACTATTAACTTCTTCTCTTTTGCGATGAACTGATATTTGTATATACTTATGTATCCGTGAAAAATTGCGCAAGTAAAGAAAGAAAAAGCAAAAGATATTTGAACTATTCTAAAAAGTAAAAATATTAAAAAACAAACCATTTCATTGAACAGTTTAGCACACTTTTTGCGTAGCGTTTGCTTGACCTCAGTGCCACTAACACCGCATGACTGACGACGGATTACCGTGATAGGTGGGCTTCCCGACGGTGATATCCCAACGGTTTGTTCTTAGGAGACTAGGATATCGTAGGTATGTTAGTCAGCAGGCAATGATGGCCAGATCGGAAAGTTGAAGATTGGTTAGTTCATTTGCTTGCTTAGCATGCTTTTGCGCTTACTCGTTTCAACCGTCTGTCATAAAAGAAAGATTTATTCTTATAACCGTTCCAAAATTAAACCAAAATCAGAAATTACCTATAAAAGTACGGCTAATAATCAGTTGTTTTTAACGTCAATGTGAACGTAAATATTGTGTCATTTTTCTATCGAAAATACAATTATCCTAAAGGGCTACAGAATTTTAGTTAAATTGTTTGCAACAAGCACAATCTGGAAAATTCTGGACTTATCTTATCTAATTCTAATGTTATTTTTTATTGATTATTTATTTTAAAGTACATGATTGTGTTTTATGTGATTTTAATTTTTCACCACGTCTGAAATAAATGAATGAGTGAATTAATTACAATCAGTACCATCCATAGACATGAATAAATTCTTAAACTTTATGAAAATATTATGAGAAACGAGTATTTTAATTTTAAAATTGACGTAATTACGTCACGTTCACACCGCGCATTCGTGCTAGTGCTTCAGTTACTAGGCTGGCGACAAGTATGCAAGAAACTTTCCACAAACGCATCTGTGTGTTATATTAGAAACACATCTCTTTGACCCTTGAATTTAAAAAAAACACTCCTCGATACTCCTCAGCTGATGATGCAGCCTATTAAACCGCGTCGAAAAGTCATGAAAATTTTTTTTTTTTTTTTTATGTATGACCACTCGCAGCGCAACAACTCTACTGAGGTTGAAGCTGCTTAACCGGGCTATCCTGTGGTGGCCGAAAATTACTTTACGGCCCCCAGCCAGGGCTTACAAACTAAGGATATTTACACATTAAATGAACAGACACTAAGGGCACCCCCTGCGGGGTTCGGGCCTAGGCTTAGTGCGTCATTGAGAGGGGGGCAACTGGAGTTTGGCTGGGTCGGATTATTTAGTGGGGAATTTAACGTTACATGCTCAGCGGCGCGGGCTGGCTCGTCGAGCAAGGGTCGGTCAGTGATGTTACGGGGGGGTCGCGGTGGGCCTCGGCGGCGGGGCCGGAATCGCGGTCGGTATTTGTTTTTGTACTTACGTAGTGTACTAGTTTCCCTACAGCTCTCTTGAAGGAGGGTGATGGGGTCATCGGGTTGGAGGAGGGTAAGGCGGGGTCTCCTAATCCTACTTATGTTGGAGGGGGCGTATCGGGCGGCCGATGCGATCAGCGGGTTAGGGTGCCTTTCGGCTGAGTCGAAGAAACGCTTTGTGAGACGTTTCATAAACTGTCTGACAGTCGGAATTTTAAGGTCGACATGGAGTCGTTCATTCCTAACGAACCACGGGGCATCTGCGGCTCGTCGGAGAAATCGGTTCTGAAGGGTCTGCATCCTGTGGAGGAGGTGGGGCTTGACATGTTCGAACACGGGGCACGCGTAAGTCATGATGGGCCGAATGCACGCGGTGTAAATACGCAACTTGCACCTTAGTGACAACTTGCTGCGAGCATTCAGCACGGAATGGAGCCTTCCGAGAGCGAAGGCGGCACGGGCTCGTGCGGCCCTTATGTGCTCTCCGAAGGAAAGGCGTCGGTCTAGGATGACCCCTAGGTATTTGGCTCGCTTCTCCCAAGGGATAGGCTTGCCGAACATAGAGATCGGTCGGATGGCGGATGTGAGGGAGTGGCGATGCCTGCTGAAGAGGACCGCCTGGCTCTTGTCGGGGTTGACCTCTATCCTCCATCTCCGGAACCAAGCGCCCAGCACGTTTGCGGAGGTTTGGAGAACGCGGGTAATATTGTCTGTGCTCCTGCCTGAGTAGTAGATGGCAGTGTCGTCAGCAAAAAGTGCTAACTCAGCCTTTCTACTCAGGGGCATGTCGCTGGCGTATAGCGTGAAAGCTAGGGGGGAGAGCACAGAGCCCTGAGGGACTCCTGCGCGGATCGGATGTGGGGCGGAAAGGGCACCTTCAATGCGGTACTGGAAGGTGCGATTCGACAGATAGTCTCGTAGGATGAGCACGAGCCGATCCGGCACACCGAGCTGGTATAGCTTGTATATCAGCCCGTTGTGCCAGACCTTGTCGAATGCTTTCGCAATATCGAAGAACAGGGCACCAGTCATCAGGCCTCGCTGGTAGCGGGCGCTGATATGCTCGACTATACGGTGCACCTGTTGGACACAAGAGTGTCTAGCCCTAAAGCCAAACTGCTCTTTCGGTATGAGACTCTTTGCTTCGGCGTAGTCTTTGAGACGCTTATAAATAAGCTTCTCGTAGACTTTGCCTAGAATATTGAGTAAACTAATGGGGCGGTAACTAGTGGGGGAGGACTTCGGCTTGCCCGGCTTGGGAGTGCCGATGACAATGGCCTGTTTCCACGACTGTGGAAACATGTTGTTGGCTAGAGCACCATTGAAGATGGCGGTCATTAGCACTATGAGTACGGGGGGGAAAAGTTTAAACACCCTATTGGTGATGCCGTCTGAGCCAGGGGCTTTCCTCGGTTTGAAGTTCCTAATGATCTCCTCCACCTCGTCAGGGGTGACTGGGGGCAGGGGATCATCAGGGTCCTCAACGGGTGGGAGGGAGGTCCGGCGTTCGACTTCAGCGTCCACCTCAGCAAGGTGGGCTGGGTCTACTGGCTGGGTGCTGGGGGAGCACTGGGACTCTAAGCTGTCGGCTAGGCACTCAGCCTTCTCGTCGTCGTCGAAGGCGACGCTATTGTCGGGGCGGATGAGAGGGGGCATGGAGGTGATCTCAGAGGAGCGTAGCTTCCTCTGAAGATCCCAGAAGGCCTGGTGGGTCGGAGTGAGTCCATCGAGCATCTCGTCCCATTGGCAGCTACGCAGCTCTTTGACGCGTCTACTTACTTTACGTTGTAAGTAGCGCATAAAAGCCTTGTTGCTGTCGCAGGGAAAAGCACTGTAGGCCCGGATAGCCGCGTTCTTCTCAGTCACGAGAGCGCGCACCTCGTCCGGGAGGCTCCAGCGATGGTCAACCGCCGGAACCTCCTTCGAACATACGTTCAGGACGGATTGCACGTGTCCCGTGAGCAAGTCGATCGCGGCTTCCGTGTCGGCCACAGACTCGATGTTCTGTGGGATTTGATCCAAGTGAGGGGACTCGGCGGATTTCAGCAACTCGCTTACTTTCCTCCAGTCCGTGATCACTTTGGTGGGTGGGGAGTGGTTGGGGTCGAAGGGACCTGTTCCGGGAGCGAGCTCTATGACCACAGGCCTGTGGTCCGAGTCGAGTTCGTCGAATACTTCTATAGAATGCAATCGCAAGTTTACATTCTTTAGAAGCGCGACGTCCAGAACATCGGGGCGTTGGTTGGGGACGTAGGAATAGTGGGTGGGTGTCATCGGGGCGATGACATCAAAATTGAGCTGGGCGCAAAGGTCAGCCAGAACCCTGCCTCTGGTATTCGCCATGTGGGAATTCCAAGAGGGGTGCTTGGCGTTGAGATCCCCCGCCAAAAGGACGGAGTCACTCATGCCAAGGAGCGAGGTGAGGTCGCTTCTCAAAGAGGAATCGACTTCCACGGAGTTGGTACCCGGGAGATAAGCCGAGACGATCGTAATGGGCTGATGGCCTGTCATACCCAGCCGACAGGCAGAGACCTCGAAGCGGGTAAGGGTCGGGGGGGGGTCCACAGGGATGCAGTATAGGGTTGACCTGTAATAGATGAGGGTACCTCCTTTGTGACAGCGCGTCCTGTCATTGCGAACTATCCGGTAGTTGGCAATTCTCGGGTCGCGCTGATGGGGCTTCAGGAAGGTCTCTTGGACTAAAAGGATGTCTATGTGATGGTCGCGAAGGAATTCGGCGATCTCATCACGTTGACCAGTGAGGCCGTCGGCATTGAAAGTCCCTACTTTGAGGGCTTTCGGTTTGACTCTACAGGGGGTGGTGTGAGACATTATGGGTTGTTATGGGGAAGGTTGCGGAGGGCTTGCGTAACGTCCGGGTACGCTTCGTAGACTTGGGCGAGGAGGATAAAGTCGCCCTTGCAGGCAACGATATCGCGGGCCATCTGTTTACCTCTAGGGCTGTGGAAAACCCCAAAGGTACTTGTAATAACCCTGAAGGGGTCAAAGGGGTCGACCGCTGGCTGGGGCGGGAGGCGTCCCAGAGCGGGGGGAGGCGGGGGCGGGAAGCGTCCCATAGTGGGGGGAGGGGGAGCCGTGAAGTTGAAGGGGGCTCGGGGCGCTGAGGGCGCGGCCGCCTTCATAATTGGCCTAGGAGGCTGGGCGGAGAGTACCGCCTTCAAGACGGGAGGGAGGGAGGGAGGGAGTACCGCTGTCGGCGCTTGAGCGGGCCTCAGGGCCGGGAAGTGGGCCTGGTGATTCAGCGCGTTCCACGGACTGGGGCGCTGAGGGCTAAGGGAGAAAGGGGGTTGGTTCGAGGGGGGGGTTGGGCGTTCCCTCTGTTGCCGGTTCTGGCTCCTCTTTGCCAACTTAGGGGCCGAGGATTTCGGGGCTTTGGGGCATCCGCGGTAGTTGGCTGGATGCCCGGACGCGCCGCAGAGGACGCAACTAGGAGGTTCCGTACATAGGGTACGGTCCTTGGGGCGGGAGCACTCGGCGGTGCCATGGTCACCCAGACACTTTACGCATCTGGGCTTCCCGAAGCAATTGCGCTGTGCGTGGCCATATAACTGGCACTTATGGCACTGGCTTACTATGCCTGAAGCTATCGGTCTCTCTACTCTGAGGCCAGAGAGGCCACAGATCTTTGAAATGTTGAAGATGGGGTGGTGACCCTCGACGGGGTCGCAGACCACGAGAATCATGTTAAATGATTCTCCCCCATTTTTACGGTGCATGCGGTGCACCTCGGCGACAGGAATGTTTTGGGCCTCTAGGTCACCAAGGATCTCGGCCGAGGTTATCTCGACCGGGACGTTCTTGATGACGACCCTTATGCGACGCTCCTCTTGAAGGGCGTAGGTGTGGTAAAACACGTTCCTCGCCCTGAGGAGTTTGTTCAGCTCACGGTAGTCGTGAGCTGTGGCGACGGTTACTTTAATGCCCTGCTGTACAGCGCGGGCATTAGTATAGGCTATGCGGTGCTCATTGCATGCCTTGGACACTTCCGTCCATTTCCCCTTGTCGTGAATAAACAGGGGGGGGGGAGGGCGGATCTTCTTTGTGAGTGGGGAGGCCGTGGAGGCCGCAGCCGGGGTGGCTATCGCCATAGGGCTGGCGGGGCGGCTTTGCTGGGAAGCAGCAATCGCCGTAGTTGGAGCCGGGGTGGCATCTGAGGGGGCGGGGGAGGCGGTGGGCCTGGCCACTACTTGTTTCTTGGCCTTGCCGGCCGCGTGAGGGGACTTACCCTTCTTGCGTTTCCCCTGTCCGACGACCTGGTAGTCGTCTTCGGAGGACGAAACAGGGGAGGAATCGGAGGCGGAGGTTTCCTCCTCCTCGGAGACGGATTGCTCCATCTCCGTGTCGGGTGACGCTACTGACTCCTGGGAGTCCTGGGTAGCAGGGATGATAGGGGTGTCCAGGGCGTCGCTGAAGTCAGCGACGACCGGAGCCTTGGGTTGGCTAAGAGCAGCCAACCTGTCCCCATATTTCTCCTTGATGGAGGGGTTGTCTTCTAGGATCTCCTTTAACACAAGGAGTAAGAGGTCCATGATAACAGACCTTGAAAGCAGGGGGGGGAATAGGGGGGAGAACTAAGCTCCTACACAGCCCCGAGGAGACACGTGAACGTGTACACCCCGGGCGGACAACACCCACAAAAAGCCCAAACCCTGTGTCTTTCGTAGTGCTGCACTAGCGAGAAGAAAAACACAAACAAACTCGCTAGCTACACTTTAAGTTGTCCGATTGGCCTGAAGGGCCCTAGAAACCTAACTCCCCGGGTGGGTGTGCCCGGGGATGAGTAATCTCCCTGCCGGGTACAGACAGGGAGGTGTGTACTTAAGGTGAGCCCTAAGCTTGAAAACCTGTCGCCAATCTTATTGGGCGACAGGGCCCTATGGGTCTTGCGACCGATCCGGGCCGCTGGGGTAGAAACACCCAGCCGTCCCGGGTGCAGCTGAAACAAGCGGGGGTTAGGTGCGTTCCAGACTGCGACTAGGAGCCACCCCCAAGGCCGCAGTCGGTGCCCTTCCGCCTGACTGCTTTCCCCCTGAAGGAGGGTCAGCGGGTGGGGCGGGTCACCACCTACCTGGGTTCGTTGGCACCGTTAGGTTTCAGCCAGGTACCACCGAAAATTTGGTGGATTTATCTCTTAAGGAGAGGCACGTACACAAGGAAACGCGAACGTAAACAAAGCAACCGCGAGTGCGTAGCACACGCAGCTGATTTGCTACGAAACCAACTACTTTCGTAGCCGAGCTACGTAGTAGGCGGGGCGAAGCGGTCGGCGGCGGCACGTGGCGCTACGGCGTAGCGCGGCGTAGCACACGCGGCGAACACAGAGGGGCGCGGGGGGCGCGGGAGCGAGCAGCGATACGGGCGCACGAGTGCACTCGACGGCGGCTAACTACGGACTCATCAAAAAAAAAAAAAAAAAAAAAGTACAATCTGTGAAGTGTCTTATAGTCACGTCATCAATTTCATTTTTCAGAAATAAATTATAACTTCTTTTATGTCCAAATAGTCGTCAATCAATGACATCAAAATACCCTAATAAAGAATCAAATAGTAAAACGTTTACAGAAAAGAAATCCCGTCAAGAAAATGTCACGCTCGTAATAAATGATGTCGTGCGTGACTTTCTTAAAATGGTGATAGGTAACGCAACCTGTCGGAATAGGGATGAGTAACTGACGTTGCGTTGTTTAGTTTAAGCATGCTATTTTTTTGTTATTTATTTCTATTTAGGGCCCCAGAACGCTGAGGAATGTTTGACGGTTGTCATGTACCTACGCACGCACCAAGGTACGGTCGGTCGTAGCATGTAGAAATGTGTCCATTTCCATAATGCATTTATTTGTTTAAAAAATGGGTAAAACCAAGCTTAATAACTAATGGAACAGTAAGCTTTTAGAACAAAAAGCCATTTTTGACAAAATAGTGATTAACGTCAGGTAGAATTAACTAAACCAAAATGTTGATAGGTTGAAGGAAATACAGCCAATTTTTTGCCCCAATAAATGGCTAAAGTCTCCAGACAAAATAGAACGTACGGAAACGCGAACAAAGGCGTATAAATAAAATACTTACTGCTAAAAGTAGCATCAATTTCTACATTAAAAATGCAATGAAATTTCAGCGTAGTCGATTGTCTTACGGAAGGCATCTGCATGGCAAAGAGGAAGTATTCTAGTCGACGAAGAATTTAAAATATGTACATTGAAAAATGGATGCCTCTTCCAGTCTGCTCAATGATAGTGCACGACGCATCGAGGCAATACTGTACTCACATCGATTTATGCACACAATGTAAAAAGAAAATGTTTGGACTTTCCATTAGCTGTTTTTCTTTCTACGTTAGTCAGCCTTTTTATATTAAAATGTCTGTGAGTTAATATTCTTCGTCAAAGGCTTGATTATAGACTTATGCATTTTTCTTGAATGTTTATAACAGTTTAAAAGACCACTGAGAGTATTTTTTCCGCAGTAAATAGAATAAAATAACTTGCACTTGTTATGATATCCGTCTTCTCAGACACGTTATATCTGTCTTCTTAGACACGTTGGCTTTTATTTCATGGCGCAAAACGAAAATATGAATGAAAATAAAATACAACATATTGCAAACTCATCACCCAAACGTCAGCGACGTACCCCAAACAGCTACGCCGGAAAAAGCCGCATACAATTCCTTTCATAACGCAATTCCGTAAGCAATACACTCATACACACAATTCACCTCACGCCAAAAAAAAGTATTCAAACGCCCCATTTACGCCAAATGCTACCTCAGCGCAACGGCGGCCATTTCTCATCCGATTTCGTGCGAACACGATCGAACACGAACGTTAGGCAATATGTTCCGTATGTCATACAAATAAAACAAGTCGGGTGATAAACTACAGTCATTTTCGTTCGTGAAGAGGTGTACATTCGTCATGAAGCCTTGGCTCACTTTTCATCCCGATCCCTTATCGTGGAAGACTGTGTAAGTGACTCACGTAAGCTTCAGTAAATCTGTAGGTAAAGACGCTGGAACGAGTTGTCGTTGAATTTGAATTAAGAATGGGAACTTGTTGACGATGCGGTGTTTTCATGGAAATGGTTGTCGGCTCTGTTTAGTGAATAATTTTATTATTCTCTTTTGGGGATGACAGAGGGTCAAAATAGATATGGCTGAACATGGAAATATTAGTGCGAGACCAAAAGCCACCATTATAAGTTTTACATACAGCATCCCCTTAGGACGATCGTCAGAAGTGCTCTGTAGCACTGTATAAACAACTAGCAGTTGCCCGCGGCTTCGCTCGCGTTTTGGTTGGAAATTATCCCACGGGCACGTTGTAAATATAGCTTAAGGCACTCGGGGATAATGTAGCTTCCTATCGGTGAAAGAATTTTCAAAATCGGTTCAGTAGATCCAGAGATTAGGTACCCCCAACAACCTCACAAACTTTACCTCTTTATAATATTATTATAGATTTAGAAGTATTTTTGTTCTGATTTAAGATTGCATGCCTTTTCTAATTTGTCTGTAGTTTAATAACTATTCAAAATACTCGGCTTAAACAGAATAATCACCGCAGAGCCCATCAAAACTCAGTCTAGACTACTATTTCTACATTACTCCAACAAATAAGCACGAAACAAAACAAACGCTATCTAAAACACAATAGCTACAATAAAATTCTTAAATTCAGACGCTTCTATAAAATATTTGAAGCATTATTTAAGTGGGATTTAGTCGTTAGCTAAACTACTATAATGTCCATTGTTCAAACGGTAGTTTCGTACAATTTCGCGGTACATTTGTGGCGGTGGAAGTGTGCGGAGAACAGTGCTCCCTAGCGGCCAAAGTGTGGACTAGTCTGTAGGGAATTTGGACTTGTTTATCGCTGGTATTATGTGCTGTAATGTTCTCGTGTTGCAAGTTTTTCGAGTTTAAAATGTTATATTCTGGTTTTTATCTATTTGCGCGATGTAGGGGGATAGTTTGGTCTTGTCTTAGTGAAAAGTTAGGCTAAAAAGCAGGGTTTTTGTATATAATCTAACTGTACAGATTGTGAATTAAGTATTGTAAGTTAGGTACAGTTACAACCTTCATGAGAAATAAGTTTGTGTAGGGATGTACCTACGGTTATAGTTAGTACTATAAACGTAGGTACATCCCTACACAAACTTAATAAAACAACTTAAATAAAAACACTTAAGTAACGGTAGTCCGTTACTTAAGTGTTTTTATTTTATCTGAATTAGAAATCCCACGAGGGTTAGGCAGAGGTGTAGTTAATAGTACACCCACATTTCGCAGGTAATAGGGGGCAAGCCTATTGCCATCACCAGACACAAATCCAGACTCCGTGGCTGCTGAGTATTGAATCTAATAGATATATTTCGACTTCCTAATTTTAAACAGAATAAAAAGGGTTCTTTTCGGTGTTATCATAAATTTGGCATTTATTCAGGAAACCTGGACTGGACGAACAGACAATGAGCAAACGCAACGTTCATTTCTTTATCTGATTTGCAATTAAACATTCCATATTATGAGAATAAGCTTTTGTCTCGTGCTCATACTACAGACTGATATTCATCATCTGACTAGCTTTTTCCCAACTATGTTTGGGTCGGCTTCCAGTCTAACCGCAACTGAATACTAGTAGTTTACATGAAGCGACTGCCTATCTGACCTTCACAACCTTGTTAGAACTGCGTTACCTAGTTAGTACGATACCCCTTGGTAAAACTGGTTGTCAGACTTTCGGGCCACTGACTACCTGCAACGACCGTCAAAGATCTTCAAATGACAGCCGGGACCAACGGCTTAACGTGCTTTCCGAGACACGGAGGAAACTCGGTATGGCTCATTAGAAAATTATGTTTATTCACAAAATTACGGGTAGGAACATATTATTAGTTTCCGAAAATTAAGAGTAGGTACCAACACGTTTTTGAATAGAAAACAAGAGGAAAACCCAAGAAGGAAAATGTTATCCAATGCCAAAACAAGAACAGCGTGGTTTTCATGAAGTTTCCTACACCGCGACCGGCAGCACCATCCCTCTGCTTCCCATGAGTGTCATAACAGTGATGACTAATGGTGCTCGTCTGGAGGATGGACACCATTTGTCATTATTACTTTATTTTGTTTAAAGGAAAAGGCGGTATCACTATGTTCGCTATTTTCCCGGAGAATTACACTATGTTTAAATATTTTTTCACGAGCTTAACTAAGAGTGGGCTAGGCTTCAATTGTATGATTCTGCTTCTTTCTTTAGCGTGTGGTAGTGTCTACGTGATGTTAGAGTTGTTATGCCGCTCATGGACCTCTGACTTGACTTTACATGCCGTCGAAGAATATCTCTCAGGCATGCTAGTTTTGCTCGAGATGTTTTTCTACACAGAAAGCAAGTGCTAATACTCGTAAATTATACATACGCACATGAATCCGGAAAATCAGACTTTTTTGATTGACTCTTAAGATATAAAAGTGATGTTATTCGTAGGCTACTCAAACAAGTCCTCTGTTCTTCGGATTTACTCTCTCTGTTTGTGCCTGGTAATCTTAATGAACAGGGGGGGGTTAATTCCAGTATGTGAAAGAGATGGCGCTAGACGACCTGTATAGCTCTGTGTCTTTCCCACACTGGAATCATTCCTGCTTTAAGACGCCATGCTAGGCCACCAGGATATTCTTTTGAACATCTTAACTCGATTTTGTTATTAGGAATATCAGTTGAAAAATTGTTTTTTTAACATGTCCCTACCACTCCACTCTTTACTCAGCCCTACTTTCTTTTTTGATATTATAATTGCGAAAGTAAGTTTGTTTGTTACCATTTCACGCCTAAGTCACTGAACCGATCATCCTGAAATGTTGCATACACGTTGTCAGGTGTACAGAAACGGACATAGGGTGCCTTTCATTCCGAAAAAAAGTACTGTTCCCGAGGAAAACAAAAATAACGTTCTTATGATAATAGATGGCGAATTATATTATTACAAGCAGAGTACAACACGAATTGATGGTCAAATTCTAAATTAACGCGAGTGAAGCCGCGAGCAAAAGAAAGTCTAGTTTTAAATTTTCATTAAAAATTTCAAAAGGGCTTATTTTCTGTAGCTTCGAAAACTCATGCACATAATACTTCATTACACACACAAGGATTCCAGATACTGTCAATAAAAAAGTAGCGTCCAACGAGTAATGATCGTTTGTATCGTTCATGAACGTATCAGTTGGTCGAATTACTCATATTACTCATTTAAAGGCGGCGATGTATGATTTCATTAACTGTTCTGAGCGTATCATCGTTTTTAATGAATTCGGTACTCTTCTCGCTGGAAATGATTCGCCATTTTTCAATGAAGATACGCACGACGACCAATCAAGCTATAGAAACCAGTTTATGGGGATCTCTCATTGTATGGAAAATCTATACAAAGCGAGGCCATTTTATACTGGACATGTATAGTCTTGATGTGTCGCCGTGTACATAGGAAGTAATATTAAATTTTCATTTGTCTTTTTATTCCCATGAGAATATGGGCCTGCAATATGCCATGACTACGATAGGTAAAGAGCCTGTCCGTTTAAGCGTGTTATCGATGACCAATAAAAAAAACCGAATACTGAAAAATCAAGGTCTAATTAAAATCGGGTTTTTTTTCGGTTTATAGCCTATGTTACCCGTCCCATAATAATGAATCGATTGAAACCTTATTCATCAAAATCGGATGAACACTTTAGGCGCTACGGAGGAACATAAGTAATTACAAACATACATACGTAGACTGCTAAAATCATAATCTTTCCTTTTAGCTTCGCCGTAGTCGGGTAAAAAAGACACAATTTTCTTGTTCTTTAGTTTATCTATACACCTATTTTAAATGGCACGAGCGAAATTTTAACCCGGGCTTAAAATTAAATATTGTGTTCATCGGATGTTTTGTTACTTATTTTTATAAAACTAAATAATTTGTTTTGCAGCACAGTAGATGAATTACTATTGAATCACCACCACACTCCAATAACACAATCACCTTTATCAATTTTTTTCAAAAAAACCTTCATCAAACCGAAAAATTCAAACCTTTATGAATTTACGAGAGTTATTTTCAAAAATTCAAACGTACGGTAATAAAATATTCCGGGGCGCTTCACCGGGTTCACACCGCACAAGATAGCCGATGTTTTACGGCTGCGTCGGGCGAAAATTTAGAGCCATTTCAGACGGGGCTAGTGCATAGCACGTATTGTATGTTATAATTTACGGATCGCTTTGGTGAATTTGTGACTGCACCTCGTATTGTTAAGTATTAGGTGGGCTTCAGACTGACGGGCTGCTTGGTGATGTGTTTAGTCTGCTTTGCAAGTCATACGGACAGTTTTAGTTAAATAATGGATTCAGGAAGTACTTTGCGGAAATAGTATTTCAGGGTTTAGGGTTATTTCAGTTTTTCTAAATGTGAGTACCATGTATACTTTTTATTATCTCTACATTGTGCTCACAATATATATACAGTCAATTTAAAAACTAAACTAAAGTGAAATGATTCACTTAATCCACTTAGATAAGTTACATAACACATTATCTCATTAAAAACCCCATAGAATTGGTTTGGTCTGTCTTAAATTTCGCGTTTAGAGCTTGGGCCACATTTATTGCCGCTGAGTATAGAAGCAGCAATATAGTATCCACGACTACATAATATTTAACTTGATTTGAAAAGAGTGTCCATGGAGTGTCTTGCCCATTCTTCTCAATGAAATCTACGATTTTCGAATGGGCAACTGCAGTCCATTCACAGTTATTATGCCTGTGGCTGTATGTAGCTTATTTATACTAATGCAAACGTGCCTGTCGCGGGCCTATTTGACACTAGCTGTTGCCCGCGGCTTCGCTCGCGTTTTTGTCGGAAATTATCACACAGGCTCGTTGAAAATGGCCTATGGCACTCGGGGTTAATGTAGCTTCCTATTAGTGAAAGAATTTTCAAAATCGGTTCCCCCCCCCTACATACAAAATTACAAACAAATATTACCTCTTTATAATATTATAGTATAGATATAGATATTTGCTTTTATATGAATTTGAGTTTGAATGTAGCACCACGGGTCCTCGCAAAAATATGCACATATAAAATGTACGATAATGATCATGGTACATGCAACCTTCCCCAAACCTGTACTTGATACGCTTTCATCCCTCCACGCGACAAACTCGAGAGATGGGTCTGGTATTTGCGAATTGAAATTAAAACTAAATATTCTTGCAAAATATCAGTTTTAGGCCACGTACATACTGACAAGTGCCTTGCTTAGTGCTTGCTTAGCGCCTCGAACCTAGCGAGTAGCGAAGTGAAACGAACGTTTTAGAATTCTTGCATTAATGAGGTGTGTGTCACACTGGAAGATGTCATACATTTATTGACGGAGTGTGTCCGATTTCAGGCTGCATGAGAGGATCTACTTAGAGAGCTCGAGATAAATATGTACCATGTTTGCATGAGTCATCATATTTTGTCGACACCTAACTCCGGAGCTGCTTATAATTTATTTATGTTTGTGTTGTTACGTTTTACATTATAAGGTTTGCTGGGACTGGCATGTACACCTGTATAAAATACCCTAAAAATAAATAAAGGGTAAAAAAAAATCGCATCCGACCGCATTAGGGGCTTGGCGCCTTCGCTAGCAAGTAACCATAATATATGTTTCACATTTTTACCAACAGCTCTAACAACTTTATGGGTCAAAAGACCTTTGTAGCACTGAGTATATGTAAATATCTACCACTAGAGACAAAGCATCAGCCAACCTTTTGCTGTTTATCAATCTTTACCTAGATGATAGTAATCCAACTTCTCGAAAAACCATACATCCATGCTTTCTTAAATTAACATGCATGCTAGAGCGTAAAACCTATACTGATGCTAATGCTGTGTAAAAACCTAGATACTCAGTCGAAAAGTAAAGCCTAAAATGAAACCAAGCATTTTATAAAACACTTAAATTTCAGAAGCAGACGCAAAACCCATATTGAATTCAAACATTCCAGAGAATGAGAGAAAAACGTAGTCAGTTATCGTTATCGTCCCCCACTACAGCCAGACAGCCATTACTATTCATGAGGACATTACCCTCAACAAGTGGCCTCTAAACCAAAGATCCAAACGCGAACACACAGTTCTAATCGTAAACCGCGAATCATCACAACGAGGCATCATTCTAACGCTAAGGCTGCGTACGCACTGACAGGTGGATTGCTTAGCGACTAGTGACTTCAAATATCGACCTTTCTTCTTCTTCTTTTTCTTCTGGTTAGTGCTTTAAATGGTGTCAGAGTTTTTAGGCCACCCATAGGTCTCTGACTTGACTGTGCATGCCGTCGAGAAATATCTCTCAGACATGCTGGTTTGGTTTCCAAACGATGTTTTACTTCACCGAAGCAAGTGATAATTACCCAATACGCACATGAAACCGAAAATTCAGAGGAGTGTGTCTTGGGCTCGAACTCGAGACCGGAAAAGCCGGAAAAGGTTACTTTGACTAAACGAAGACAATATAATTTTCGTAACGGAAAATTATTTTTTTTAAACTAAGAATTTTCTATGATAGAATACATGAATATTCTATACACTTCTGATCCCGCTTTAACACACTTTCTTTTATGACTAAGAAAGAAAAGTTCAAAATATTTTTTTGTGGAATCGTCTGAAGCAGCGGTTTCTAATCTTTGTCTGTACTTATAACTAATTCAATAACTAATTCAACTTTTATTAGTTTAGTGAATTGGGATTTGTATAGAACTCTGTCTAAGTAAACTTTAGGTTTGGAAAGCGAGGTTCATGTCTGATTTATCCATCAGTTTTAAGGATGTTTTGAATAGGGTGGATTCCTTCGCGGGTGCAGCAGAAGGTGACGTTATAAGGATATTATAGCTTCCTCTTGTTCGCCACCGTTATCACTGCTCCGCCTCTCAAGGGTCTTGACTATGTTAGGTGATAACCACCTTAATCTTTAGAAGAAGTAGTCAATTAATGGTTACTTCATATTAAACCCTAGACTAGAGGTAAATTTAATAATACTAGAAGCTATATGAAGACATGTAGAGTAGTCCACAAAATAATATTGGTTAAAGATAATCCTTGTTAGTACCTAAAGCCTATTTAGGCTTTTCCATTTACCAACATTAATTATTTTGCAACAATATAATAAAGTAGCTACCTAAAATATTCCGCGAATTACGATCTAATCGTGGTAGAATTAGGGTTTCCAATGAAGTTTAAAACTAGAAATGAATACCAAAATATGCAATTCAATAAATTCACAAACAATGGTAAATAATAGATTTGTTGATCATTTGATCGGTTTCATAGATTAAATAATGAAATGAATGTGAACAGCGAATGACAAATCAATGACGTTCAAACTCGGTTCATGAGTATTTATAAATACAACTAATTAATTTACAAACATATTGATGCGACAGTTCAGTACCTTTATTTAAATAGTTATATAATTTTGTGTCTGTGAAACCTGAAACTTGATTAATCTGTACCAAAGAGCTGTCTGTGAACGGTGTGATATTTCAAAGTACTGTTAAACTTATGTATGTCGGAGACGGTCATTGGTACGGGCTTAAAATGAATCGCGAGTACGCGGTGGTGACATCACGCGACCAGATGAAACCAGCGTGCTTTTAACAGAACCCTGATGGTAAACTCTGAGCCAGACCTCAGAAAGTCAGTGTCCGAGTTAAGACCTCTTGGAACTGTACCCGATTCATTGTGCCCCATGTTATTTTGTTAAGTTGTAATATCAAGTAATTCGTTACTTTTGCTAGAAACAGTGTATCGCTCTGTATCGTTTCATAGCACGAAACCCATCGTCTGCCCGCATGATCTAGAAGGCTAGCGGAGTAAATCCTGACACCCCGACATGTAAATAACATTGACGACTGAATTGTATGCTCAAAGAAAACACGCAAGAAACTTCAAGTTTTACTTAAGAAAAGGATAGATATTACAATGAAAAAAAAAAAATTTTTTTTGTTGTCGCTGTCACCGTATTATTTTAAATTTTTGTTGGCCCAAAAAATTTGGCACTTCCACGGCGTTGTCGGTGGCAGCTTAGAGATCACTGTGGCATATATTGGGCACAGAGGGTGGAAGATAGTTCGCGACACAGCTCCACATCCTCACTCTGCTTATACACCGTCGAGGAAGGAAATCATTGTACGTAATTAGAGTTATATCTGCACTTGCTTTATCTAAGACCCAGTTCTAAAATGTTGTTTAAATAAACAATTTCAAACATTTATGTCCATTGTAGGTAATTACAAAAATTGCTTACTCGAGTTTACTTCTATTCTAGTTTCAAATGAAGTTATGAAGAGCGGAAAATAGAGCAATTATATTGGATGACTTTGTGTCCTTTGAGTAATAAAAAGGTGAAGTAAATGTGGTGTGAAAGCTGTTTGTCGTTTCCGCACTAGATATTAGTATTTAAAATTTGGAATGGGTACAATATTATACTAACCCCACTCCAAATTTGGAATGGGGTTAGTATAATATTGTTATTATTGTGGTAAAGACATAGACTTATTTTGCTTGTGAATTATGAGAGGCTTTTGTCTATGGTAAAATAAAAAATATGGACATAAAAGATTCACAACTTACTAATCGTAATAATCTTTAATTTCCACCTTTTTTCACAATTTCTCCTGTACACAGTCACTAGTTAGTACAACATAGGTAATATTTTATCTTAGTTGACTTAAGCTAGATGGTTTTATTGTAAAAATAATGTAGTCGATCAGATGACAACATGTTTCAACTAGATAAATAAAACGTCACTAGTTAGTTAAAAGGCGACTCACTCAGATACACATTAAAAAGTGAAATAAAACTTACGCCACAAAACAATAGCTGTATCTTTACGTAACAAATTCAGTCATAGTACAAAACAGGCCTCAACATTTTCCCAAGCCATTAATAATAACAGAAAAACAAATAAAATATTTTCGCTCTCTCAACTATTGATACATTTCGGCCGTTGTTTCCGCTATACTACAACTATGACAAACGACGCCAATAAAAAAATAAAGGAAAACGTTAAATTTCCGAACAATGGCAATAATAACCGGCGGGGAATTGCGCAATCATCAGCCGACCATCGGACAGCCGTGGCCGAGCCGATAGCGGTGGGGCCACGAAATAGATAGGTATAAAAGCTTATGAAAAAGGAAAATTACCCTTTGTATTTAAATATAAAAAAAAACCGGAGTCGGACTCGCGCACGAAGGGTTCCGTACAATAAACTAAAAAAAAAAACACGTTTGTTGTATGGGAGCCCCCCTTAGGTATTTATTTGATTCTGTTTTTAGTATTTATTGTTATACCGAATATCATATCATCTGTAAAAATTTCAACTGTCTAGCTATCACAGTTCATGAGATACAGCCTGGTGACAGACAGCCAGATAGACAGACGGACAGTGGAGTCTTAGTAATGTGGTGGTGTCCGAGGGTACGGAAAACTAGAAATAACACTTTGTAATATTATTATAATATTACGCCTTTTTATTTTATTATATTATATTATTATCATAAACACTAAAAACGGGATGTTTAAAATGTTAAACTTGGTAAATATCCCGTGAATATACCGAAAATGTTACATCGTTAATATCCCGTTTGCCGTGTTAATGATCGTCATAGTGACCATTTCAGTTTAAAAACTTAATATTACGCCTATAGTCTTCGAAGGGTTGGGAGGCTATGGAACACCCATATTTTGTCAGTTATTCTTAAGTCTCAAGTAATACGGGTGAGCCTACTGTCATTAATATTGCCATCATATCAATCTCCCGGGCTGTTACTGAAAATATAAACACGTTATTTTGAACATATTATATTATAATATCTCGCCTGTTTTCTCTGAAAGCAGAGTTGTCCGCACGACGGCCAATCAAGCTATGCAAAACCAAATTAAGCTGATCTCTCATCGTACAAAGCGAAGTCAGGTTATATTGGTTATGTATAACTTGATGTGCCGCCGTGTGTACCATAAGCCGTCACCGGTTATGGGGTGAGATTATTTCCTTCAGCTGGGAACAGCCTCAAACCACAGGCCGCTACTGAAAAATTTCAATTTGGAAAAAACCCAATAGCAACAAACTTACAATATTTTTAATAAAAACTTCATGATTTTTATAACACTAGTTCATCAATCTTAACGCCATTTTTATGGCCACCACCGCCTGTAACAAAGCATTAAAGCGACATGCGTTACATGGCCCCGAATTCCGGTATATTAATATTAAACAATAAGAATACGAATAATCTACACAGACACCATTTAAATTACAAATACCTGTCATCATAATACAGCCGTAACGTTATCCTAGATACTTAATAGTTCCTGTTTGTTTATAATTATAAGTTTACCTTGTTTGTTTTGTTTTCATCAATTTATGCAAATACAAAATAGTAATATTGACTGCCTCGTTGGTTTAGAGGTCGCAAGCTGAGTTTGAGGTCCTGGGTTTGATTCCCAGGTCGGGCAAAGTGTTATTAGTGTTTTCCATCAGGAATTTCTCAGTAGCAGCCATGGAGTATGGATTTGTGCCCGGTTGATGGCAATAGGCTCGCCCCGATTACATGGGAATTAAACATAACTGGTGAAATGTGTGTGTACTATCAGGTATAATTACAAATACCTCTGAAAGCCTTGAGACTCGTATTAATTAAATAGAAAAGAAAATGATAACTTCAAGTCAATACTAATAATAAGTACGCGCCCAGCTAAAAGCAGAGTCTGCAATAAAGTTGCACTAACAAGGCCATACTAGAATCATTCCGCTCTCATCCCGCGAGGCCGTGGCCTAGAAATCCTGCAGCATTGAAAAATAAAAAGTTACAAACACTAGTAGACCTAACTATATTTCTGTATTAGTTTGTTTTGATAAACAAAATCATAACTGCAAATTGGCCTGCTGAGGCCAAGCTACTTTTATGCTATGCTGTAACTTGGGCTCGTGAAAAAGCGTAACTAACAAATAAACTCAATTTTAATGAATGTTTTCGAGCAGTAAATAATTTGTAAAAATAGGTTTATTTAAAAAAATATATACTGCCTTTTTACTCATTCCAATTTCTTTTTGTAACTCTGCAGGACATCTGACAAAGAGTTTTTATCAGAACATCCAAAAGCCGCAAATGCTAGGCCATGGCCTAGCGTTTGCTTCACAGAAAGGAGGTAGTCCACTTTGTCAATAACTGTAAATCGAAATATAAAAGAATGGAATCAATCTTTTAGCCACTTCTGCCCACTATGGCGACGAAGAAAATTGTCTTATGCCCCAGACATTATAAAATTAATAGCTTTATGTGCTTGCGGTTTCTGTTCGCGACTGTATTGATTCCGATTCGCGTATTTATTTTTGATAGTACAATTTATAAGTTCAATTTCCACTAAGAGCAGTTCAGAAGATCTAGAGGCAGAAATCGGTGGCGGGTCTTATCACTTTGTAAGTATGTGTGATACATAACATAGAGAAGGAAAAAATCAGAGGCTTTGATCTTAGCCCTGCCCTAGAAGTTCAAGTTTGACGTTTTTCTGCTGACCACCTGTTCATACTTGCCACTTTTTTGTAGGCACAACATGGAAATGAAACATGATAAAAAATAAAATATTCTGTGATCCACTGTAGTATGGATTGTTACAGCGTCTGGTTTAATAGCACTCATACTATCTTGGATTAATTTAATTACTTATTTTGAATAATATGTCATTTGTTTATTCTCTACTCGTACAAGTCAACAAGCAAACAAAAGCATATAAAAACATCCTCAGATTCACAATCTCTGCATTGAAATGCTTTGTTCTTTTTTAATAAGCGCTGGTCTTGGCTTTAATGTCGCCGTTGTATGCGTAATTACGCATAGTCTTGTACTCGCGTTTACTTACTGGTTAATGACATCGTCTTATGTACTCGTATTACTAGTAATAGTTTGGTTGTTGGGTTAAATCTGTGATAACTGGTGGTGTTGGCCACACCCGAATTGACAGATTAACGATCTTAGAGTTCAAAGGTAGCTGGGATAAGCTGCAACAGACAGAAGACCAGATGATGTGGAGCAGCTTTGGAAAGGTTTTTATCTAGCTTTCAAGTGTGATAGGCTGATTTGAATGGCTAAACACTTTCTTGAAATTCTTGACCTGTCTGATTGAATGCCGTTACCGCGATTAATAGACAGCTACAGCTGATATCTTCTGGGCACGCTCGTTCCTCATCTATAGCTTCCTATCAGGTGAAATTAAGATCGTGAGCAGAGCAATAATGCTGTTAAAACGTACAGTGTTCAAAATCGCACGATGGAACCCGTTAAGAAGCTATACTAAGGAATAACTTGTCTTCAACGAAATTTTACAACATCACAATCATCCAATATTCCCAAACACACTACTTTTCAACGATCCATCTAAAAATCAACCGTCAAATCGTTCACAGTAACAACACGGAAAACAGCTGATCAATACACTTTCCTCAACGAAATCACTAAAAAAGTACATTAAATACAAAATATACGGTCTGGGTAAAGACGCGATCTCTTCTGTCACTCTTCCCTGTAGTGACACGTGAAATCAAAGCTCGTTTATCAACCGAACTGCTGTGCTTGAGGGAAAAAACATCGCTTGACGTATGATGAGACAAGCGAGGCAGTAATACAAGTTATTTTTGGGGAGTTAGGTCTGGTAACTGTGTTGTTAGGTCTCTTCTTCTTTCTTTGTCGTGTGGTTAGTGCCTAACATGGTGTCAGAGTTTGTATGCCGCCCATGGGCCTCTGACTTGGCTTTACGTACCGTCGAGAAATATCTCTCAGGCATGCTGGTTTCCTCACGATGTTTTCCTTCAACGAAGCAAGTGATAATTATGCAATACGCACATGAGCCGAAAAATCAGAGGTGCGTGTCTTGGGTAGGTGAATCTATACAATATTAGGGTACAGAGAAAAGGACATATTGAATTAATTTCGCATTTATAAAAGTGTGACAATAACTATGCCTAAACTCTGTCTCTGTCTGTTACCTTTTCACGCTTTAAAGGCCGAACGGGTTTTAATGACGTTTTGCTCACAGATAGAATATGATCTGAGTTAGGACACTTTTATGATACATGGCCAAAAGTTGTATAAAATACAAAGAAGAATGAAGTTTTATGTGACGTTTTCTTCATGCGTAAAAGGGTCACTGGTTCTGTTCCTTAGGTCCCATAAGGCCCAGTTCTTGTCACTTCAAACGGATTGCTGCCAATTAAAACCATTCGCTTTGAGAGAACACAGAAATATATTTAATAAAAATCATTCCTTCCACTTTTGTCGATGCTGGGCTTCTTCTCGCCAATGAACGAGAAAGCCATCTGAGGCCTCCCGCCATCTTCTCCTCAGTCTGAAAATCTGAGCCCTGGGACAGCTAGACGGGTCCGCGCCCCGTCTAGCTGTCTCAGGGCTCCAGATTTGCAATATGTGGGCCCACAGTTTTTTTTTCAAGTGAAAATAGGTAACAGCATTATAAGGCTGGGCAGTTTCAATCCAGTCCTTGTCTATCAATGACAATATTATGTGTTTTTTTTTAATGCGGGTTAGGGTTTGCTTTCCACCTCGAGGTCTACGGTAGAACGAGCGTGCCCAGAAGATTCCTGCTCACCCTTACTTCTAACGGGTGGCAATTGGGTGGTGGAATTCCATACTTTGGCTGTCGGCTTGTTGTTTGTCTTTAAATTAAAATCAAAATATGTTGTTTCACATAGGCCTACATTGGCACTTTTAAGACGTCGAGAAAAAGTGCACGGTTCGGGTTGGTCGTTTCCAATGGAATCAAACCGGTAAGAAACTCCATGGTTACTCTTTTAAAATTATTTGGATTTATAATGTTGCCAGCATCTATTTCAATATCTAAAATTCTAATTACTTTCACACCAACTGAAGCTTCTGCCGCCCACCTGTACGGTACCGAAGCGGTTCAGTGGTTACATTCGTCGAGCCGCCTTGCTTACTTGGAGCGTTTGAAAAATTGTTTTGTCAGTAAATAAATGTTTGTTTACGTTTTCACCGGGTTCCTGAAGGCAGTGTCAGCGGTTCACGCCCCAAAGATCACAATGGCTTTTTTTGTGAAGGTAGTATGTTATTTGGTACTTTTTGGTTGGTTAATTTTGGCTACGTTGCTTATTGGATAGAATTATTTGTGGTGTGTGTTTGATTATTAATTGAATATGTTGTTCTAAGGTGACATTAATAACAAAAATAAACTTTCGTAGCTTATCGAGAAATAAAATGCTTGCTAGTTCCCGAACCTGGTTATGATTTTTCAAAAATACAGATTTCAAAACTAAATTGCTTCTGTAAATAATACTAATATAATCTGTAGGCAAATTGTCTTTATCATAAAAAATATATATAATCAAAGTAGTATTTTTAAATTATCGGTCTCGATAAGCCTAAGGATGAAACTCGTCACTTCCACAGTGCTGAAACTGAAGTCTATTCATGAAAAAGAATGCTATTGAGCCATCACTTCACAGAGTCGTTGGGCCGCGACATCCTTGATAAATGAAACCGTCCTACCAGTGACATTTGTTCAAAGCTAGATACTAGTGAAGCTTTGTGTGAGAGGGACTTATATTGACTTGTTGTATCCTTTTATTGGAGAAATGAATAGGGTAACGTTTATAGCAAATAACACTTAACATAACGCCTGTAATACACGAAGGGTTAGGCAGAGCAGCAATAGTGCACTCACATTTCACTGGTAACCTTTAAGTCACCTGTTATAGGGGTGAGCCCATTGCCATCAATGTGGAAACACACCACACTACAAACCCAGACTCTAGGTAATAACTTAGAAGTTCCTAAAGGATCAATAAACCAAGTACCACTGCTCGACCTGGGAATCGAATCTAAGACCTCATGATTTCTGCCCCGCGTGGGCGGAGCACCGCCGTGTCCTCGTAGCGGCGATCGGCGGCGGCGACCTCTCGCGTCCGGCCTTGGTTCAATCCATGGTCCGGAGCGAGACGGAATGGGACGCCGTCACCTCCTTCTGCGAAGCAGTCATGCTAGCGAAGGAGGTGGCGGAACGTGAGAGGGAGAGAACCTCACGTCCCAGCCGCCGCGGGAGACGCACCGGGCGTCGAGGGCCACGTGGTGGCCCCCGGCCACCGTAGGCGCGGGCCTGTGGACGATGAGCTATGAGCTAGCTCGTCGTCCGTCCATCTTATGACGACAGGCCGTGGCGACGGCGCGTTCGTGTTTCACGCGCGCCTCAAATTAGAGTCAGCAAACAGGAAGGGGTCCAAAAGGACCGATGCCTGCCTGGGTTGCGGGACTGTTCGAAAGAGATACCGCGGCCCTGGAACACAAAGGGCAAAGGAAGGAACATTGATGGGTTTTAGTCAGTAAAAGTCTGACACTCCCTCCTGCTCAGCCCAGAGCGCGAGGGGTTATTTGATGATATACAATCGGCAAAAAAAAAAGACCTCATGATTCGCGACCTCTATACCTACCATTAAGGCGAACACTGATAACAATTGTGTTGTGATCATTAAAACTAACAATATAGCTGACTGGTCTATCTTTCTTTGTGAAAGGTTTTCTTGATTACACATTGGTTCTGTCATTTCAGAATAGTTGCGAAATTGCTTATTATTTTGTTTCAACTAATATTTTTTAACACCAGTTTCAAGGTACTGTTTGCAAAAAAAATGAGAAGGTTATTATGGTGGGTAATAGTATAGTACACAGAATCCTCATGATTATGGTCTGTGTTTCACAGTTATTTGCATCTAGCAACCAACCAAACAGCAACCTTATTGCAATTAGAATAGAGACCACTGTGATTTTGACGGTGATGCAAAATCAGAGGTGAAATACCAGCATGCCTTGTAATCCCCGAAAGGTTTGGCAAAAGTGTCCCTAAAAAGTATACCCACATTTCGGCAGTTATCAAATCCCATTGTAACATTGATAGGGGGTGATCCTATTGCCATCAACCGGGCACAAAGCCAGACTCCGTGGCTGCTACTGGGAAAATCCTGATGGAAAAATCAAATAACACTTTGCCCGACCCGGGAATCAAACCCAGGACCTTATTAATTCTCAGCTCAGGCTCAGCAATTGCGCGACGACGAAACCCACGAGGCAGACTAGCAAAGGTCAAAGACTATGCAGGTGGTTATGTACACACGCTAGCACATTAAGCTATTTCACAGCTTTATCACCGGCTACCACGCGTATCTAGATAATAAAGTTGTATCCAAACACATCTATACTCTACACATACATATGCAAATATATAAAATTAAAGACTCTGTTTGTAATATCAAAATAACAGCTATTTACTGAATGCAAATGAAAATATATAGATACATTTTTAGGGTTCCGTAGCCGATTGGCAAAAATCGCCATGTCTGTCTGTCTGTCCGTGTATGTCACAGCTACATTATTCCGAAACTATTAGGACTACACAGTTGAAACTTAGTAGGTAGATACATGAAACTGAAACAAAAAAAATATTTTGTTCATTAAACCTATACGTGCGGGGAAATCTATAGATAGGTCTTTAAAAATGACAAAGTAATCATTTCACGCGAACGAAGGTCGCGAGCAACAGCTAGTTAATTAATAAATTAAAAAATTCAGCACAACAATCATTATCACGGCTAAAACTTCATGTATTAAGGACAACAGTGGTAATGTTGTTGAATAAATAAAGCTATGTACTGCGGTGCACTGTGATCGTGCATCATTGATATGTAACATCAACAATTGTTTGTTTGTGCAAGGCTATTTAAACAGCGTGTTTGAACTGGGGCAAGCTTCAGGTGTAAATAGTATAACATCACGCCAGCATGCCCCAAGGAGGTTTTCAGAGGTTTCGTAGTGTATTTAACCAGTTCTGTAATATGTCATGTCCAAGAAATGGCATGTGTGTAGCGACGCCCATGATGCCAATGATTATTTACGGTTTTCAACGTAACCGTAAGTAAATGGCATCTAAGTTTTTTTTTGGGACAATCTCGCCACACTATTCCCAAATCACTGCTTTTCTGAAAACCAGAATCAACAGTGGCAACCACCAGAAAAGGGCCGAGATAATGGAGCTCGACGAAGTCGCAGAGAAACAATTTAACTGACCTGTTGGATTATCATCATCATTTCAGCCGAAAGACGTCCACTGCTAGACATAGGCCTCCCCCAAGTGTCGTCACACTGATCCGTCCCGTGCGGCTCGCATCCAGCGGATCCCCGCAACCTTCACCAGGTCATTGGTCCACCTAGTGGAAGGCCTTACAACGCAACGTCTTGCGACTGACTTGGATCCCGCAACGAAATTAATAAAAAAAAAAATCGGCATCTGCAATCAGCAGAAGAAGCATCTAAGGTTAACTAAAAAGTTCATTCGTAGAAATTGTATTCAACACAATCCTTCCGACACTCAGTGCAATGCTGCTTCAGTGTGAATGCGGTGCTCCCAACCATACTATGTTCCACTTGCGGAAATGTTCGAAGTGTCCCACAGTTACAATTTATATAGGTAACAAAAAAAACTCCAGTGACGCGGACGTCGCGATTAACCTATTATCTCAAGTAATTTACTGAGGTATATAAGGAATATTAAACTCGTCAAGTTTTCAACGCACAATTGTTTAAACATATTTTCCTACATACACAACCAACGCTTCAAAATATTTTTGACTTTTATTAGAAGTTAAAGTGAGCACTCAAATCCCGAAAGCAACTAGTCTCGGTATCCAATTTGGTCTAACAGTCATTGTTACCGTCGATGTATCGCGTTCCCAAATTTAATTGAAAAAGCAATCAGCGATGACAACCGGCTGGGGAGTTAACGCTTAAACTGTGGACTTTATTGATTTTGATGGGTACATTTCTATTTCGAAATTATTCGATGATTTGTTGTGCCTCTTATGATATAGAAAAGGCAAGCATTGATCTCAGCATTGTCTTGCTTAAATTATCTTGAAATTTTTCAACAGTTATCACTCTTTTTTTCCCCCCGTGTGATCAGTGCCTAACCCGGTATCTGGGTGTATGTGGTGCTTATTGTACATTATTCTAATTCGGTTTATTTTAGTTTTTATCGTGCTTGTTGTTGATCCTGTTGTTTCTAGTCGTGAGAAGCTGTAATTGACTCTGTGTTACATATACAATAGTTATCCATCTGTTACACGTTTAGCTGTTGGCTCTCCTATTAATAAATAAATAATTTTGCGTAATATTTACGTTAATGGGTGTACTAAATGATGTTACCGCGCTAGATTGTTAGTGTTCACATGTTCACAAGTAGGTTAGGCATGCGAAACTTTTTGGACTTGTTGAACTATGTGTAAACTTCAATACTATAATAGGCAGAGTAATACTTGAAATACTCTGCCTAATATTAGCATATTTTTTAGACTCCCCAAGAGTCTCTTGGTACTTGAATGACGTTGTGAGGAGGGGACTGTTGGTAATCATTTGATTAACTGTCAGTCAAAATTGTAATGAAAATACAAGATATCAGCGCTGGTTTCTAATATGACCGCGCTAAAAGATTCTCTTCCTTATGTTATGTTGAACTTATTGGAAGTTATGTGTTTGCGTAAATCATATTTTATTTGTTATTCGTAATTCGTGTAAGTTTTAGGTATTCTTGCGTGTTTGAAAACACGCAAGAAAACACGCAAAGTTCACAACAAAGTAAGTGAGGTATGTGAAACTTCTGGGAGATATATTTATTAGAGTATGTGAAAACTTCGGTACCGTATAAATTAAGTACAACCAAAACGAAACTACAAACGTCACAAGCTACAAAATCTGGTATTACAATAAGATTTCAACAAAGAAGCATAAACTTCGTAACTTATATATTCGTACTATATCCAAACTATGTAACACAATATAAAATGGCTGCACAATCATCACAAATCCGCCCACCCATCAGTTTCGCGGCCTCGTACACAAGCGCCGTCCCTCAGCTATTTTATAAGAAGGGCGTAAGGTCTTAAAGTCGTCGTAAACATGGCCCCTGTCTCCTATACGTTGGGTTAAGCGAAACATTGAGATATTCGCAATGATAATATGTTTTGCGGAAAATGGGGTAAGGATGTACCCCTTCGTTTAAGAGGAACATTTTGTTAGACCGAAGACAGCAATAGAGTTATCTACAACATACTCTCTGTTTGATTTTATTCGCATTCAAGAAGAATGATTGTATGTACAGAATTACAAAAATCTATTCGATATCCAAGACTTTATTGAAATTAGATTAGGTCTTTTAAATGACTCCGAGACTTCTTTAATTTTTTTTTTCTTTTTTGTTTATCGTTCCACACGCACACTTAGAATATTCATTCTAGCAAGTATTGACCCCCACATAATTTATTTATGTACACACTTTTATACTTAGTACTTAATAGGACACTACTTTACGACAGAAGAGCACCAAGGTATTGCATAATCATACTATATTAAACCAAAAACCTATGCTCTATGGTTAAATCGTGTTCCGAAGATAGCCGATTCTGACGATTAAAAACGACAAATAAAATATTGTGAATTTGAATTGTAATTGGGATGGTAATTGCCGAAGCGCATACTTTAACTAAGAGATCTGTATTTCACTTTAGAGCCGACCTTACTATTCTATTTTGAATTTTATTCCCACGTAAAATTATGATGTATCTCTGGCACTGGGATCCCTGCGAGGATGTCGTATAAATATTGCAGTCAGTGTGACTTCACAATCTTGAATCCCAGCGGTGAAACAAAACTTATCCGGGTGTGTAAAAGTGTGACGTAAGTTATAAATTTATAACGTTGTTACGAAAGGTCAGGCTTTCCTTCCCGCACAGTTATAAATATAATGGATAACTTAACTTACATATACGGGCATAACACATTTAGTAATGCAGATAATAAAATAAAAAACATAATAATATTAGCCTTTTACTGTGCCTATATCGGGCAATGGCCTCTTCGTATAATATGAAGTTCGTTTTTAGGTCTGAAAATTTGGGAT
Organism: Eugnorisma glareosa; assembly: GCA_947578425.1. Classification (NCBI taxonomy): domain Eukaryota; kingdom Metazoa; phylum Arthropoda; class Insecta; order Lepidoptera; family Noctuidae; genus Eugnorisma; species Eugnorisma glareosa. Next base: position 2,035,215 of record OX387970.1, read on the forward strand.
GCGCTAAAATATACCTATATTATGACAAGGAATGCTTAAAATGTACGACAAATGCACACTGTGTATTAATATCAGGCCTTGTACCTCTTTGTTGAATGGCTCATATTTAAACGTAAGTATTAGCCTGAACCAGTTCAACTACAAGTATTAAGTTGAGTTTCTATCAACTTGTAATACATACATACATAAACTCACGCATTTTGGCCATGGGGGTAGGCAGACACCACAGAACGCCACCCGCTACGATCCTTACATACTCCTTTTGTCATCCACGTTCGTACATCTTGTAATCTATAGCAAAAAAAAAATAACAAAACAAGACTTGCCCTTAACAAACTTTCATTCACGACAAAACTCCTTTATCAGCAAAAAAGACACTCAAAAAACCCTTCAGTTAAATATTGCAAAAGTCGTAAAATTCGTCCGCCTCCACCATTATAATTGTCAAGTCCCAATCTATCGCGTTTCGCGATCAAGGCCGGGTTCGAGCGGCCAACGTTTTATTGTGAGCAATATTCCGCCACACTCGTAGATGCTAATGTCAGCTGTATCTTTGTTGTGAGCGTAAAATGGTAAAGAAGATGACGACTTAGAAGTTAAGAAGGTTTCGTTAATTTTTTTGTCAATGCAATAAAAGTCAACTATCCAGTTCTAGAACGAGAATCATCGACACGTCAAAACTAAACGCAAATCAAATGGTGCAAATGGCTCTTGATTCGTTCGATCAATTTGACAAACAATTGACGCGAGACTATAGAACTGCATTGTCCTACTAGCGTGGTCCTAATCGGAACTAGCGCCGTCACTTTATTTTTTTAAACAATTTGCGAAGGCAATTTCACAAAGGTTTTTTCCAACAGCGTCCTTCTCATTTAATCCCATTCAATAACTATTTCATGAAAAAGTCATTAAATTTCGCTTACTACTCTGGCGCTTCCCCGTAAAGGGAAGAAGACTACTTTAAAAAAAGTTTTAAAATCCTTTAGGGGCTGGATGTTCGTTAGTTATACCGATGAAATCCCAGAGGACATACGGCTTGTTAAAAAAATATTTCTTCGGCTTTTATTTTTTATTGAAGCATCATGAAGTCGATGTCAGTAAAGCAGCGTTATTTTTTGAGGTTTGAACATACTTTAATTTGATTGATAATATTTTTTTTTTTAGTATGGAGTAAATTTTGAAGTCATATTAGGATACAGGTAGTGTTCTGATTTTGATCGACCAATCACTCTAAAAATTTAATATAAATCTATCTCAATTTCCAGTGGTGACATCGCACTCACTATCAAGCTTTTCAAAATTAAACTATCAACTCATAACCAAACCATATGCACAGACATTTACAATAATTACTCACACGCACATATAGTCAGACACACACGTACACAGAACATCATTTCCGTTGAAATTGTAATATTCCGTGCCGCTAAATGTTTTATAATGACACAGGCATTTAAACTGTTTTGTTTATACCTCTTTGCGGTGCCCATGTTGTACATTGGTCGGCAAATGGTAATGGCAGTGGTGGAGACTGGTCACTGTGGCTATTTTGGCCTGTTGTTCAGTGTAATTGCGTTTTTCTGTGTTTTTGTACTGTCGTATTTCATTTTGAAGTAATGATCATTGATTTGAGGCTTCTATTGATGGATTGATTTTAATAGATTGGTTTTCTTTGTATGGATTTTGTTGGTGTTATTGAAACAGCGTGCAGGTTTGTACCTGAATATTTTGATAAATTTTATACGATAATTATTTATCGGAGGACCAGGGAAGCATGGCATAAAAGGGCCTATGCTCATCGGTAGGTATAAAACAGCTGCCATTGATGATAATAACGAATACGATAGTTGTTTAATTTGTACCTGAATCAATTATTCATATAGAAAACTAATCTAAAACCGTTTAACCGCCCGACCGTAGTTATGCCCCGTAACAACTAAAACTCAAAGTCAAATTAACTTCTAATTTCACTAATAATTATCCAAATCAAATCCAAAGTCAAAACTTTAAATGACCTTTAAAAATTTTGTCACTCACTTTGATTGACAGTTATAACCGCAAAGTGGGCTATTTTAAGGTCCTTTTACATTTATTGTACCTTTTGGCTGGACTTTAGCTTCATTTTAAGTTTTTGACAATTCAAAAGTGCTTGTCACTGGACTTTTTGAAATAAATCGTTTGAGTTTGATTTTCAAATGATATAACATAACATCACTAGACCACCGAGGCAATTCGCAAATTACACTGTACAAAATTACGAAATAAAAACTGGTGACGTGACGGGAACAGGCAATTAATTGTTGATAAAAAGGGGCCATCGTGTGACGTCAGAGAAAAACGGTTGCCGGGCCGAAGCCGTGGTGAGTTGTGGATATGTGTTCCGTACACATGGGAATTTATTTTATTGCTGTTTTAAGAAATAGAGTTATTGCAACAATACTTTTTAACAGATTGACACTTTAAAATAATGTATGTAGAGATGTTTAAAAAAAGCTTTGCGAAGTCAAACCAAAAAAATAAAATATTGCCAAAGTTTATAAGTGCGGTAAGCCGCAAGTAAGTAGCAATAAAAACGGTATATGATGACCTCTTATACCATTGAAACTTCGTTGCACGCTAGGCCAGACTAGCCTTAAAGTGTTTACAACTGCCATGAACACACAAAGAATTATAAAAGACACACGTGCTATTTCACTTCTTTTAGGACATGACCACTGGGGCCTTAGTCTGCTATTGCAATAGTGTCAGAATGGTCTATCATTGATTTAATAAGGCCCCTAGCCCACGGCGTATTGAAGCGCGTTCGAAACTCGTTTGACGTGCGTACAAAGGGTAATTCGTCTGCGCGGGGCCTTATTAAATCAATGATAGACCATTCTGACACTATTGCATTAGCAGACTAAGGCCCCAGGAAGCATGTTATAATTTTATTTGACGTATAGTAACTAAAACATTACTGGCGAAATGTGGGTGTACTATTAGGTACACCTCTGCCTAACCTTTGGGGACTACAGGCGTGATGTTTATGTATGTTATGTTTTACATAAAATCCATTTTAGTCATAGTCTTTCAAAAAATACTTTTACCTTTAATTCGTGCCTTATTTTAGACTACAACAACCAAACGCAAACAGAACGATAAAAAGTAATAGAAACCTCGTATCACGTATCAAAAAACGAGTACGAACACCTATCGGGTTTAGAACCCCGCGCCCCGGTGATACCGGTGCCTATTAAAAAGCAATCAAGGGCCGCTTCGTTAACCTAACCCCCTGTTTGTACTTGCGCCGATCTCTGGATACCTTTCTATTACCCGCTTTTAAATTGCAAGAATATTGCTTTAGTTTTTCATCCTACGATAGATTTTTGTTTTGTGTCTAGAGGAGATTGATTTTGTGCACAGTGTGCAAACATGTTTTTCTTGCAGTTTGATTTATATTTGGGTTTCTTTTTTGTTGGTGCATTAGTTTTTAATGTTCTTTTAAGGCTTACCGGTTTATAAGAATGCATAATGCATAATATAAACGTAATGTGGACTGCATCATTGGCCGAGTGGCCGTAAGCACGACTGCTGAGCATGATTTTATGTTATGTAACGTAATTTACACCCGTATCTTGTAACTAATAATTTCTTGGGTAGCGAGAGGGAGTAGTTTAGGTATGGAAGACCAATATTTTACATTAAGTCGCTTTATCATCTTATTGGCATATTTTTTCTTCATATATACATAGAGAGGACTTAACCACTGAAACAGAATACGATCAGCACATCTAAATCGCGTTCAAGAAATTTCAGTGTCGTATTTGCCAGTCTTACCAAGGGGTGTTTACTCAGTACAAACTGGGTTTTGGAGGTCAGATAGGCAGTCGCTCTATGTAAAATATTGGAATTCTGTGGTTCTGTGAATTGTGTGGTAATCGGTTCTCGTGGTATGGACATGTGATGCAGAGGAATGAGGAGAATGTATTGAGGAAATGTTGAGTATGAATGTAGATGGGTATAAGAGTAGAAGAAGACCAAAGAAACGATGGATGGACTGTGTGAAGGATGATATGGCTAGAAAGGAAGTTACTGCTGTGATGACGAGTGCCGCGCCGACCCCAAGTAAGTTGGGATAAGGGCAGGAGAATGATGAGCTGCATCCAGTTAGACTGGAAGCCGACCCCTACATAGTTGGGAAAAGGCTAGGCAGATGATGATGATTTGCTGTGGAGAATTGACTCTGACAGGACTTAAACGCAGTTTAAATGCCCTTAAAAGTTAAGATTAATCATTAAAATTAAGAAATGCATCTTCACACCACCTTAACCAAAAAACCATTACTCCTAATTTACCTCACTTCTTAAAATCGCCACAATTCAAAAGCATTCAAGCTCCTGAAAGTTTAATAGACGCGAAAGCTTCGCGTGATGCTAGAGGTATTAATATTTCCCATCCGCTGACACCGCGAGCAAGCCAACTCTTTCATTGCAGCAAGCAATTAAGTTGGTTCGTTCAAAATTTACGAAGCCGGTACTGCGTTGCGCCAAAATTACTTTAAGTCTTATGATCATAGTTTGTTTGGTTGGAATTCTCTGCATGTGGGTTGGCTGAGTGTGATTTCTCGAAAAGTTTTATGGGGTCATACGAATATTGTATGTTTGTAGTGCACTAAATGTAGAATAACTCATTTTAAAACTTAAAAATGTTTTTCTGTGTTTTTGTGCTTGTTATTTATTTTTTAACAGAACATCACACCTGTTATTTCCGAAGATGAATTAATGTAATTGTATAAGTTCCTAACAATGTTCTCTACTTGAATAAATAAATACAGCGTGATGTTTGTTTCTATTTTCAGTACTAACACAAGTCCAGGTTATGTATACTGCAGATAGTTAATGGATTATAACTAAACGATAAAAAACCTATGCGACTTAAATTATAGCCTGTTAAATCCGTTAGTGCATTCACTTCAACGAATAAAATACTTCATTCAATAGCTTTAAACCCCAACTCATTGCCATTCCACTATAAAACTAATAGATGAATGCAACTGGTGTGAACATTCAAAGATAAAACAGAGCTAAAACCAATACTTAAACTAAGGCAGAGCATTAAATCCTGAGTACTGTGAACCCGACACTTGTGACATTCGATCTCTGCATTTATCAGTCGTCTTTGAATATTGCCAACGCAATAAAAGCGGCCACTAGACCGTTTAGTATTGGCTCTGAAGGGAGCTGGAGAGTATCTGAAGGATCGTCAGCGATATTGCCTGTTTAGACTCTTTTTTATGAAACTTTTGTCAGGCATATTGTTTTCTTTTTTAAATATGACGCTTCAAATTTTTGACACGAATTTGAATTTCGATCAGAGAACATCAACTGAACTTTCTATTCAATTCGATGTGATTTTCATTTCTTTCTCAATTCAAGCTATCAATTTCGAGGTGTTAACATGCGACACTTTACACTAAGGCTATGAACGCACTGGCTCACCTAGTGCATGGTGCGGAAACAGTCGCCTTGTGAGTAGCGAAGTGAATAAAAATACAGTGGATGCGACCGCAGCTCTAACTTGACCATTTTTGTACCTATGCATTTCTGGTTTTCTATTTGGATTATTTTCTTGTTTCGTCCTTTTTAGACCCTGTTTTACGTAGTCGGGTTATAGTTTTATAACTTATTTTTTTACTTATAAGTAGCCTAAGGTACTCCTTATAAGATCAGCTGTCTGCCATTAAAAGTGTCATCAAAAACGGCTGGCGTTTCGGAGATTAGTTGGAACAAACAGACAGACATACAAGAAGACGTATATAAATAAATAAAATATCTTTATTTCAGACCTTTATCAGTCCATAAGTTTTTAATGGTTAGTAACAGATTATGTTATACTTATGTTTGTTGTGACATACATTCATTTGCATTCAGTAAAAAGCTCTAATTTTGAAATTACAAACAGACATTCCAATTTAATTTATTTGTATTTTTGAAATTAGAAACAAACACTTATTAATTTGTAAAGATTTTCCAGAATATCACTTCAATATTGTAGACACATGTTTCGCGACTTATGTCTTAGCACGGACGAGACATCCATTCTTTGAGGCACTGCTAATAGTGCTTGTTAAGGCAAGACTCCGGAACTAGGCCGCTAACATAGAGAAAAGAAACACAAAGATTTTAGTCCGCCATAGCTTTCAAAGACTTTGCTTGCTTCTGAATTCCAGATAGTTATCTACAATCCTTTAGCTCAGCTCCTTTGAAAGCATGTTTTTTAGTGCCTTAATTTTTTTGTGTCTCCTTGCCTTTCTTTTGTTTTTGCTTGTGAACGTCCCAACTTTTTTTACATGTGAAGTGAAATGCAACTCTTTGCTTAACATCCATGGGGTGCTGAATTTCTCATTCTCGGATTTGTACGAAGATGTTGTTTGCACCGAGTAAATTACGTCGAGTTTATAAGTTTTCTTTTGTCTTTGTCGATCCTGTAAAATATTAAGCTAATTCCGCTAACCGCCTAAGATACAGTACACGTCGTGTTCAGTTTCATGTAGTGGGATAAGATGAGATTTTCAATAACTCGCCTATCGCAGTCCACTGTTGGACATGGACTTAGACCACTCCAAAGCTACACCACAGCTGTCCTATACCTTGTGTATCCAGTTATTTTATGGTAATAGTTATGCAACTGCCTCCTTCGTCTAGTGATCGCAAGCGCGACTGCTGAGCAAGTAGTTCTGGGTTCGATTCTCAGGTCGGGCAAAGTGTTATTAGGTATGTTTATTCCATCAGCAATTTTTCAGTAGCAGTGCTCGGTTGGTAGCAGTAGGCTCGGCCCCTATTACATGGGAGAGTGGCGGACCTATCATACAAGCGGAACAGCCCGGCTTGCCTTACAATCAAACTCAACAAATAAAAATAAAAAAAAACAGTCTCTAGGTTTCTTTAGTGGTTTCGGCCGGTGCTAACGCTTTCTCTTTCACACCCGCTGGCTTGCATCTGGCTTCTGACCTCTCACTTTCTCCTAGCAAATTTTTAATACATCTGTAGCTACTCATTTGGAGATATTGTACTGAATTTGTTGTGGTAATTGGGCTTTAGCAAGCTGAAGTGGCAATGGGCCGGTCATATTAGCCGTAGAACCGATGACCGTTGGGGTAGACGTGTTCTTGAGTGGAGACCGCGAATCGGTAAACGTAAGGTGGGACGCCATCAGGCTCGGGGGAGCGACGATCTTCGCAGGGTGGCTGGTAGCAACTGGATGAGAGCTGCTGAGAATCGAGTTGAGTGGCGTGCGATTGGGGAGGCCTATGTCCAGCAGTGGACTGCAGTAGGCTGATGATGATGATGATGATGAATTGGGCTTTGCCTACCTTTAAAACGAAAGGGAGCGGGCACGCCACTGCTGGGACTTAACCGTAACTGGTGAACGCCTAATGCTTCGGGGATTACACGCATGATGTTGTAGTTGTTGTGGTTTATCATCATCACACACACACAGCCTGAATTCCCCCACTGCTGGGTATAGGCCTGTCTGTTCTTGTGCCAATCTCCACGGTCCTGTGGCAGACTCATCCAGGTTTTCCCCCTGTAGCTTCTATGTCATCTGCCCATCTCGCGGCCGTACGACCCATATTTCTTCTCCCAGTTCTTGGATGCCATTCGGTGACAACCTTAGTCCACCTGTCATCACTGCGCCTTGCTAGGTGTCCTGCCCACCTCCATTTGAGTTCCGTAACGCGATTTCCAATATCGCAAGCTTAAAGAAGGATGATGTTTAGGTTATTCTTGGCTATTTAATCGTCTTCTTATATTGGATCTCCTTCCGTAGAACAAACTACAATGCAATTCCACCTGTTAATTGCCCACATATATTTCGTTTTCACCTGTACAGTACGTGTAAACACCAACAACACACACCCAAAATCAGCGGAGTTTACGGATAATTTAATATAGGGGTAAATTAATGAAATCAGAGGGAAATATTTTGATATTTGACAACACAACGCCACTCGACGCTGCAGAGTGCCTACTCGGGATGTTTACCTGCTATAACATTAATTAATGTTCTATTAAATTGTGTTTCGTATAATTTATTGTGTTATTTTTGCTGTGAGCAGGAGTTGATTAAATTGTGTAGAAGGTTTTAGTAGTTTGTATTATCGTTGAGTGCTCTGTTACAAATTGTATATTATCATATGTATGATAGTCTGTAAGGTATATATCTATGGGCCAAAGTTACCTAAGAATAAATTAATTTAAACTAATATTATAAAGAGGTAAAATTTGTAAGTTTGTATGTAGGGGGTAATCTCTGGATCTTCTGAACCGATTTTGAAAATTCTTTCACTAATAGGAAGCTACATTTCCCAAGGCTATATTTACAACGTGCCCGTGGGATAATTTCCGACGAAAATGCGAGCGAAGCCGTGGGAAACAGCTAGTGTACAGTATTTCTGTGCATTCTGAAAGATGGCAACATTGCAAATAGCTGTCAACTTAGTCGATCTATTTGTAACCTCATATAAAGTATAAAGATTATTATATTCTAATTCCGTTTGTGTCCAGTATCCAGTTCCGACTGATATTAAAAAAATTAGTTCATAAAAGAAGTTCCGACTCGCGATAATTCTAAATCGATGACTTCTAACTTCAGTTGACTATATCATAATTATTTGAACAGTTGATATACAACATCTCGTTTACTGTATCCACAGTATAATTCGTGTGACAATGTTTCCGCAAATAGAAACATAATGTAACAATGTTATGAACCGATAATCTGTCAATTACGCGCTAATCACATGTTTGTAATTCACATGTTGTGGTCAGTAACTTGTATTCCACTAATTATGCCTTTGTGAGGAGCTACCTGTGAACCATATATTCGAAGTAAACTGAGTAATATATAATTACCTGGCAAGATGCCTTGAAGGTTCGGTCAAAACGACACGGACATAATAGCGGATGTGGCTCTGGACATCCATACTTTCCGTACAAATACTACTGAAGTATCTGTCAGTGCCCGGTGACCGCAATAGGTCCGCATTTTTCCTATCATTTTGACTTATTCATAAAACTTATTATTACTATAAAAATAGTGATGCGTAGCTGTGGCGTAGCATTACTGCTACGGCGTAGCGGTGCAGCTACAGCGTAGCCAGTTTTCTTCTATTTATAAATTAATTTGTTCCGCGCTACGATATTAATACCGTTTAAATTAAAATACCATTGATAAAAGCTTTTTCTTCCAGCCCATAGTTTATAAATAAAAAGCCACTGAACCCTAAACATAACACCATTTATCGGCCATACAGGTGTCAGTGTAACAAAAAAAAGGTATATTTTCCCTCCGTTTTATAAGGACCGCACGTCTCAGGGTAAATTGTAGGGAAAAAGGTTCCGCCACGTAGTTTACTTACGGGGAATTATGGACGTGCATAAGTAACATACTGCTGTATAGGGGAGAGCGGGGTATATCGAGCCTACTTCCGGGAAGTGGGGAAGAAAAGTTAATTATGTATGGGGACATATGTTCTGCACTGCTGGTGGTCTAATAATGATATGAGGTTTCATGGATAAATTATTTTTCTAAATATTGACCGATAAGTACGTAAGTCATGGGGAGAGGCGTGCGCCCAGCAGTGGGATAGCGCAGCCTAACAGTATCAGTAAGTGTGAAATTGTTACTCTAACATTTTCTGTACTATAATTGTGACACACGTTACAGTGATCCTCTTTGTAATAATTTTATGTACTGATTTTCATTCATTTCAATTTTTGGCAATTAATATCAATAAAATAATGAAATGAAATTATTTATTTTGCAAATAGGATATTAAAATCACTTTTACATGTCAATATTTTGTTTTTAAAAGAACGTTGGCGCCGGCATTTCCTAACTGACTACCCCTGAGAAGGATCATCAATATCAATAAATCATCAATATCAAGAAATCATCAATATCAATAAAAATCGTTTATTTTTAAAAAAGGAGCACATTTTACCATAAAATGTCTTAACAATTAAAATAGATCACAGTTGCTTATTTGCCTGAACTAGGTTGAACCTGGCCCATTTTATTTCGAAATGATTGAATTTTTCAATAAATTACCAAATAAATCATGATCGGACTCATTTTCCAAACGTTATTTTTTATTATATACTTAACTGCACGATATTCTTGAAAGGAAATCAAAGATTTTATCACTAAACCAATCTTTATATCACCAGTAGCGCAACATATTCGTTCCACATTACGATTACTCCATGATCTCCAACAATAAAAGTTGATTGTATCATTTTCTGATGCCAATAAAAACAACAATAATAATAATATTTCTACAGAAACCATCAAGCTTTTTCTTTTACCAAGACAAATCAGTTTCATATCTGAGCCCAAAATTATTGGAAATAAAAAAAAAAACTGGTAATTTTTTTGTCTTTTTTCGTACGTAGGTGTTTTTTCCGAGATTGGGTATGGATAGCCAGTTTGTTTATATGAAGTTGTGCTACCATTTTTTGGTGAAAAGGTTCGCGGAAATAGGAAAATGGATTGTTGTGAACGGGGTAGGCCGTGTCAACACACTATGTATTGATTGCTTGCTTTAGCAATAGTACAACGGGGAACTGAAGAGGGCAACAGGGTAAAAGTGGTTTTGTATATTTTATTGACTTCTATGGTACACAAACAAGTGATAAGGTAGGTTCAATCGATAGTTTAAATGCAATCAGTCAATTACCGTTCTCCTATCCAAAATCATTTCAGGTAGCTAAGCGGTTTTACATTGTGAGTATTTCTGTGAAACTAATCTTAATCTATACAAATAAATAAAATTGACGTGTCTGTCTGTAATGTCAAAATTACATGTTTTTACTGAATGCATTTGAAAGTATATACGTACTTATAATAAAAAATCTTTTATTTTTGTCTGTCTGTCTGTTTGTTCCGGATAATCTCCGAAACAGCTAGACCAATTTTGATAGGACTTTTACTTGCAAATAGCTGATGTTATAAAAACTAACATAAGCTACTTTTATTTTAAAAAAAGAATTAGGGTTCCGTGAAAAAAATATCCTCCCTTGAAATTGTTGACAAAATATGATACAAACAGAGAAGAAATATTTTTATAATTATTTCACGCGGAGTAAGGTCGCGGGCAACAGGTATATCCTGTATTTTTCTCTTAGTGACACTGACCCTGAAAACCAAACCTATCACAACCTATTACATGAAAAATTCAAGCAACCCAATTAAAACTTTCCAAATTAAAGTAAAAAACCACCCATTTTTTTTGCCCTTTATTCGCCTCACAAATGCCCCACAATTGATTCGAAGGCTTTCGTCAACTAAGCAAGGCAAAGTTAAATTAACGAGTTGAGAATAACCGCGGCTTTTAGAACAAACAAACAAGGGTCATTAATCATAAAACTAAGACCCAAGGGTTCTGTACACTTAATTATTGAATAGAATTCTAAACAACTTTGATTCTAATAGCGGGGCTTAGTTTTTATTTGGGACGCTCTCGTTGTTTGTCTGGAATTGTGTTTTTGTACTGGTCTCAAGTTCGAACCCAAAACACGCACCTCTGATTTCCGGTCAATTCATGTGCGTACTGTATAATTATCACTTGCGTCGGAGAAGGAAAACATCGTCAGGAAATCAGCATGCCTGAGAGATATTTCTCGGCAGCATGTAAAGCCAAGTCATAGGCCCATGGGCGGCATTAAAACTCTGACAGCAGGTTAAGCACTAACCACGCGATAAAGAAGAATACTAGATTTTCAGTACTTTGAATAAGCAAAATGACATAACATAACGCCTATAATCCCCGAAGGGGTGAGCAAAGGTGTACATAATCGGTTAGTATACCCACATTCGACATAACAATTACAGTATAATATAATCGTTTTCAACTAAGCAGATAGGTAATCAATTTTTTTGACGGGGTCGAGCAAAGATTTAGCCCAAAACAGAAACCGAGACCACCGAGACCAACTATCATAAAGAGCTCTATAAGTTTACATAAAGAAATTAACATTTTAAAAATATTTTGAACGTTAGACGTGCCCTCACCGTACTGCTCACTTGAGCCCACTTTTTCGTGTTTACCCTGAGAAAAGTGAGCTCACATAGAACAATACCTTTACGTTTTACAGTATGACTGGGCGAGACAATATTATTCTGATATCTACGATTCAGAAAGGTGATAATTTTTTGACCTGATAGAGTGAATTTAAAGCTGTAAATCTTTGATAATAATCAAACATCAAAACTATTTCTAACAGCAATATTTCCTTGTTACAGACTAAACCACGCTCTGGCCGGGCTAAGGCCATGGTGGTGGCACGCGTGCAACGTTGCATTACACGCTGCATGCTGCGCGCTGGTTGCGCGAGCGTGCGTCACTATTGCGAGGTTGCAGCGACCGTTCGCTGCGCTTGCGGCGGTGTTGTTTGCAGTACACCCTGTACATACTGAGGCGGTGAGTAGTTTACCTATTGTCTTACGAAAAAGGTACAACAAAAAGTTCAGCCAGATTTCAAGTATGTCAAAAAAGTGTTTAAATGATGATGGTAATACTTAGAAGTTTTTATATATTTATTTGTTTAGGATCTCCAACAAAGGATGAACACAAACACATGAACTAAATAATTTACAAAAAAAGTATCACGTAAGTGTACTTCTTCACTTGCAGGAGACCACAGATAGTTAGTTAAAGGGGTTGCTGCTATATGTATGTAATGTGAAACATATAGGGCAACAGCATCGAATGAGTTTAAAAAAAAATGTTTCTTTGGAAAAGTTGTTAGTTATCATGAGTACAACAATCACGTGTATAAGTATCGGTCACTAATTACAAGTCACCCTATATACAACCGACGCTGTTAGTACTAAAGTGACCACACCCACAGATCTGAGTTAGCCTATTCTGTCCATAGTTACTGCTTCCAAATAAAAATGTCACCAAATATAAATGTTACCTAACATTTAATTACCTACGAAAAGTGCCAGAGAACCTTTAATCATCTTTTAAATCCGGCCAAAACAGATTTAGGAATTTATTGTAGAAAAATTATGAAAGGTCAATGACTCGGCTTTTTATTAAGGTAAATGTCAAAGCCAGAAAAAGCTGACTAAGACCGGTTAGACTGGACTGAGGGTTTATTTATATCAAAATCACATTTAAGGGCCAAAGGGCCTGACAATCTCAGGTGGGAATCAAACTGAGAGAAAGATCTCTGAATTGAAAAATACCTTTTTCCTGGAAATAAACTTCTGAGGGCAAATGTTAGCAATAAAACGGTATGTGATCAAAACATCACTAAACCGCGTTTAAGAGCTGTGTCAATATTTCAGGGACATTCTTGATCGAGGTTTAGTTTTGCTGATCGAGTTCAGTTTCATTGGGGATTTTTTTTACTAACATTTGTGCGTATGTATCTTTAGTAGTAGTTCATAGTTCAAGCTATCTTGATATCTTTCATCAAAAGTGCCTTAATTGCTGAGGCACCTTTGAGCAAAGTGAATAGAAGAAATAGATGACATTCAGAATATTTCTAGTATTCAATTATTTATGGATATAATATGTTTCTCTTGTCGGCAGGTAGCCGGAGTAGTGGGCAGAGCAGACGTATTAGCTTGTATATTCTTTTTATCGTCGCTCCTTGTGTATCATAGGTAAGTTAATTATTTTCTCACTATACAGGTTCATTTTCCATTAGCCATCGAGATGATAAAATGATATTAACTATTCTTTTAAAATGTAACCTTTTATCGAGTATTTTAAACGAACTTTCTTGTGTATATTTTTAAATTGATTATAGTTGTGTACAATTTTAATGATGTCATTAACTTTTCAAAAATCCTTGTTCTGATGGGATTTGGTATAATAAAAAATGTCGACCTTCCATTCAAAGTTTCATTCCCTGTTTAACTTAAGATTGTTTGATACATCATATGGATGTAAATTATATACAATAAACCTACTTATATTAACATCGGCTTATTAATAATATTCCTCCATTTGCTCATGTAAAATGTACTAAAAAATCGTTGGAGCGTTGATTTTATATTACGTAAATATTAATTCCGTCGAAGATTTATTTTACGAAGTACTTGGTAAATGTGTTTCAATTGAATATTTCGTATATTTCGTGACGAGTAAAGCCTCTTAAGTTTTTTTCTTCGCAATGAGTACCATTCGTTTAATCCCCTGGTAATAGTGAACATTTGTTATGCTCTGACAAGCAGTACGTACCTAAAAAATTGGAGCTTTGGAGTGTGCGATTGACAGCATTGTCTGGAACCTATCTTTCGCTATTTCCAGGAAAGTCTGACGTAGTTATGCGAAAAGGATCCAACCCACAACATGAGCAAAAATTACTTAAGTGCACCAAACTGATGCTAAATATAGATACTATCAGCCCATATTGGTTGGTCCTTTTGATTTTTGCTTAGATCTTTTTTACTGGCTGTTGGTATCGATATTTAGCATACTGGTATTCAGCTGCACCCGATTAGACTGGAAGCTGACCCCATATTTAGCACTAGTTTGGTGCATTTAAGTAATTTGTGGCGATGGTATGGATTGGATCCTTTTCGCTTAACTACGTCAAATTACTTCGGGAATTCGTTAAGGCTTGGCTGGTTTATTGTCCTGTATACTCAAAAGCAGCTGGTATAGATTTAAGATTAACTTAATTCTCGATCAGCATCCAAATTGAAACACAAGAGAGAATATAATCAACCACCTCATTTCCGTTACGCGCCCTTCAAAACCCCTATATAAAACCATGACCATTCTTTCTAGGCCTACGAGTAACAAGAAGTGTGTATGGCTGAGTGTGGTGCTTGGAGCTCTCAGTATGCTGGCCAAAGAGACCGGCATCATGATATTTATACTCAATCTAGCCTTCGATTTTTATAGATGTTGGCCGTTTGTTAAAAGGTATTGTAATAGATTTTAATCTTTTATGAAATTCTTTACCTTGATGGGCTAAGTTTATGTTTTGGAAAAAATGTCTTTACCGCTTTCCAAGTTAATATTTACCGTCCTGATAGCTGAGTTAAGTGGTTGGCTTTTAAAGTTAGTCGGTTATTTCAATTCTTCATCATAACTTACTTAGAAAAACATTATACTGAGCTAGATTCCACACAAAATTGACATGATTAATTAACTTTAAAACTCGGTAAAAGACTAATTAGACCTAGTTTCAAACAATTTTAGCATTTAGAACTGTATGCCCCACAATACTTGAACGGAATGAGGTTCATTATGAACCGGCGACCTTCTGGTCGTAGTTCGCCGACTACTACTAGTTGAACACTTGTAACTTTTATTTGCTCCTCATTTATAGAAGTGCTCGTTGGTTTTTTTGCCCAGCAACTGTACTAGAATAATAAGAGATATAATAATATTGCGATAGACAGTCCGCTTGTTTTAGTGATGCTTTTTAGATTTTTCTGTGAATGTGTGTCTGTCTTGAATTATTGAATTGAATGATGAAGATATTGATGCGGTTTCATTATCATTTCGGTGTATGTCGTTTATTATGTATATTTAAAAAAACTAGTTAAAATAATTGATAATTTGCAGTTGCAAATTAATTGTCAATTTTGCAAATAAATATTTGTTGAATTGTCAATTTTGCAAATAAATATTTGCTTAATTGCCAATTTTGTAAATCCATAATTGTTAAATATAAATTAATAGGTAACCTTTTAGTCCGAAAAACTGGCGTATTAAAATTCATATTTTAATACGCCAGTTTTTAACCCTCAGGGTTATCACACTTAGTTATTTGTTTACGATAGAAAATTATTTATGCATAGCTAAAGTTAAATTTCTTACCGAAAATGTTTCGATAAATGCATACTATTTAATCATCATTCACACGCCAACATATTCACTGCTAGAGCAATGTTAAAGTTATGTAGAACCATAAATTCGTAGAACATATTATTATATTAATTAACCGCGCAAAACGCAAACTATTAATCATGCCGTGACAACTTACTTAAATTTACTGCATACTTCTTTCAAAAAATACTTGTTCGTATACTGTATGATATTAGAAATGTGTACTTATGCAGGGTGTGGTACAGACATCAAAGCGAACGACTTTCTCCACTATACGGCAACAAATATACGTCCTATACCAAATTTCAATACCTATTCGACGCAAGTATAGGAAAAACTGATCCTTTTTTCGCGACTACAATACGTTATACGTTAGCTCTATCACAGTATAAATATGGAGAAAGTTATTCTCTATGGAGAAAGTTATTCAACCTGATGATCTATACCGTACCCTTAAATAATATTTCATACTTCTGAAACACGTTGTATACCAACAAGCATTTTTGACAGAACGAGTGGTTTTTGACAGCACGGTTGGCGCGGGTTCGATTCCCGCACGGGACAAATATTTTATGGCTTACAGGTAGTTGTTCCGGGTCTGACTGTTTGTGTACGTCAGTTTAAATGTTAAACGCACCCACGATACAGAACAAATTCCTAGTGTGGCGCAACATTAAAAAAAAAGACTGTTACATCAATTAATTAAAGTGAAATTTCAGGTCAATATGTTCGCTAAAAATCGAGAAGAAATGTACTGGGTTGTCGCTACGGACTATAAAGGTGGTGGTCTCCTTAGCACTACTAGTCTGCTTGAGGCTAGCTCTACTGCAAGGCACCTGGCCTTCGTTCTCGCCACAAGATAACCCTGCTGCTTTTCATCCTAGTTTTTTTGTAAGGTAAAGTATTATCTTGTTTGTCTACGTAGTATTTTTTTTTATTTACTTATGGTAATTTATGCTCCTCCCACTCTGGGTGGAGCGGAAGGGAGTGTCAGACTTGTACTGACTAAAACCCATCCATGTTCCTTCCTTTGCCCTTTGTGTTCCAGGGCCGCGGTATCTCTTTCGAACAGTCCCGCAACCCTGGCAGGCGTAGTACGTAGTACTTGACTTTTACGAATTGTCTGTTTGCAAATCTTATTTCTTCACAACTGGCCAATGACATCATATTTTAAATTAGTTTTTTATAATTGTGTTCATGAATGATTGGTGTAAACATAACATAACAACTCAACACCATACAAGTATTGGCGTTATTGACAATTTTCATTAGCCTATTTTAAATTGTGGAACGCAAATAGAATGAATTTGAATATGATATGATTTTGATCGGTTTTCGTGGAATTCTTCATTAATATTAATATCACAAATAAATATTGGGTGTTTTACGGTACATTTCACACAAATAATTAATATCTTTGTTCAATATTTTGGATTGCAAACTATAATATTACAGTCACTACAGTCAGGTCAGCCATGTCACCTAGAAGAGCAAAAATGCCACGCCTGGCTACTTGTGGCGGGATTTACATCAAACGAAACGATTTTGCTACGACTGGTCGCGTTAGCATCTCGTGACTCGCTTTGAGCTGTCGCTCTTCATTCGTTTATTTGTTTATAGTTGTTGTCGCAAGACATGTGTCGCTTGACCATTAGTCGTGGCCAGTGTAATATTTACTCATGGTCCTCACACAAATTATTTCTTTTAGATTGATGACTTTCTGCTACTTAGCAGCGTTCAACTGGTGGTTACTCCTGTGTCCGTGGACGCTCAGCCACGACTGGCAGATGGGGTCAGTGCCTCTCATCACTAGTGGATGGGATCCTAGGAACCTGCTCACTTGTGCTGCTTTTGGGGCGCTGCTGCTTCTCTGCTATCGGTTTATTGCTGATTTGGAAGTAAGTACAACTTTTACATTTATTATGTAGTTTCTGTTATAGATTCCGTCTTTTAAATATCTCTTAGAACCAGTGGTAAAAAGTAACTGTATTGACATGATAGTGTGGGTTCGTTTCCCAGTTCAAGTCAAGTGTTTTTGGGTCGATTTCGAGAAGCGCACCCCGTAAATGGCAACACACTCAACACCTTCGCTTTTGATGTTAAAGATATTACGTTCCTAAATACGTACGGTGCGACATAATACTTAGTATGTGTATAGGTTAGCCAGCTATTTGAAATAATGCTCTAAAGTTTTCCTGTCAAGCAGTACAGTGGGCAAAGCTGATACATGGCCCACAAAGCTGAAAATTCATTTCATAAGGTCAAAGTAGTACTTAAAGTTTTCTTTTAAATACCATGCATGCGGCTCTTAAGACTTTTTTACTATAGTGTAAACAGCATCAATATCCTAGGGGCCTGTACCATTTTGACCTTTGATGTCGATGTGTCTTCCATGTATGTACATTTTCCGCAAGCTCATCGGGTAAAAAAGTCCAATGCTACTATACAACACTATGTGATATTAAATATTTTATTTCTTCCCCGATAGGTACAGAAGCACACGCCAGCAGTGATCGGTCTACTTCTAATGGTCCTTCCCTTTGTGCCGGCAAGCAATCTACTAGTAACAGTGGGATTTGTAATTGCCGAGCGAGTGCTCTATATACCGAGGTAAAATGTTTTATATTTCCTTCATACAACCCAGCAGCCAGCTATATTGCTGTTTGATTACTTTTGTTCCAGTTTTAGTTTCAGTTTTCAATTGAAAAGTTTTCTTTGTGACTAGATATTATTTTCATTTTTTGACAATAGTTTTGATACAAAAATATGTTTTTAATTTTTTGAAAATATCATGAAATATTTTCAGCGTTATATTGTTTACCAATTACATATTTTACGTGTAAACAGCCTAGAATTTGATAATAATTCTCATCGGGTTTAAAAATTCTGAACATTTTAGTTTCAATATTTTTAATTTCACCTTGTCATATTAACACCATCCATGATTGGATAGTTTTGTCTTAAGCAGTCTGCAATGTACCATACCATGACCGTGCTATGAACGGAGACGGTCCAGTGGGCAATGACATAGTCAATAGTTATACTTTTCAATACAAAGTATTTTTTTTTTGCCTGGTACGTTTATAGCACTGTCAGGCGGTCATGGCCTGCTATGGTGTAGTGTAGTGGGTAGACTCCTTTAATCGTCCAGTATGGAGATGACCACACTTATCGACGGGGAATCGGCGCGAACTATTGTATCCAAGCAATATAAAAGCAAATAGTTCGACATGGTGTCGAGTCGCATCGTGCATCGCCTGAACCGAAACAAGGCCAAAGACGTCATGTCGTCAACGAAATGTTTTTCACTTTTTTGAACGGATGTATCTCTTTCAGGTCGGCTCAACCCACGTCGATGGGTGTGGTCACTCCAGAAATCCACAGTAACCTGCAAAAACTCACAGTACTCTTTCTTTCAGCGTCGGCAGCGTCATAATAACAGCATACGGTGTCCAACTGATGTGGTGTTCGAAACCTGGCACTAAAATGTTCTTGGCAGTCGGTCTGGCAGTACTGGCTGCCAGTGGAGTGGCACGGACACATCGGAGGAATGCCGAGTGGCGGGATCGAGCTACGTTGTTGAGGTGAGCATAAGTGAATGATGCAAGATGAAAATTGTCTTTTGATTGATCGTTATTGTGTGTTTATAGGTGGCAAATTAACGTTAAGTTGTGAATAGATTTTATTCCTCCGAAATAAAAAAAGAACACTGTTAAATGCTTATCTTTTCTTTCTTTCTTTTATTGTATTCGGAAGTTGAGGTTAATTTAGGCATTACGAATTAAAGGCTACTGCAAAACTGCAACGTCCAAGCCTCCCAATCTGAGAATACGACGGAATTCTATCTAACTATGAAAATGCTTACGTAGAACAGTTACCACTGCCAGTGCCCACTGTCAAAATATCCATAGAAAACCCCTCGCACGCTCCCCTGCTCCCACGCCCTACTGCGTCTTACAGCGCTGCTTATACTATTTCTCAAAACAAACACGCGAGCGTGCACCCGCGTTTCGTTTTAGCGGACGCCCTTAAAGTACACATTAACATTACTGAAGTGCCGAAACAACTACCGAAACAGATAAACGATATACATTAAACTCATGCCCCTTTGTTAAGAAACATCCGTCCAGGAGGCCTAAAATGGCCACTATAGCAGAATCATAATAGGATCATAATATGTATTAGGATTAAAAATCTTAAAATATAGTCACAGACACAGTTAATACTATCCATGAATTGTCACTTTGTGACCATTTTACCAATTGTAACGTAATTCATATTATTTTCCTGTTATGCCTTTAGCTTGCATTTAGCCTTATTTTCAAAAATACAAAATCTTGACCCTACCTTCACTTTATATATTAGAAAATGCGATGTTCGTAAGATCCAATCCTCTCCTATTTTCTCGCATGGCAGATCGATTTCCTCGTAATAGACGTGATTGTACCCAAATTTGCCAACAACAATTTAGAACGGCACTTATGAGAAAAAGTGTATTTTGCGTGGCTCCAAAAAATAATAAACTTGCGAAAAACTGGAAGCAGTTAAGTGATGTAGCGTTCAAAAAGAAAGTAATTCATTTTCTAGCAGATAGGCTTACTATAATTTGGATGAGTTTTTAGATGAGAAATTCTGATAATACTTACATATTTTACTTATCTTTTATTCTATATGTTTTATTATTTATATTATCATGACAATTTTTGAATAATTCTACTCGGTGACATTATAAATTTTGTATAAATTACCAATTATGTTTAATATTTGCATGCCATTGTTTAAGGCAAACGTGATGATCTGTTTTCGTGCTTTTAACATCTCTTGCATGCTGACAATTTGTTGTATCATGTATTGTACTCATATTTGTGCAAATAAATAAATGATTATGATTATGATTCTGCTAAAGCGGCCATTTTAGACCCCCAGAACAAGAGCCTCATTTAATTACAATTTCGACCTTATAAAGTTCCATCGTCATTAAAACTTGACCATCCACCGCAACAGATGTGCCAGACATCGATAGCAATTACAAATAATGACAAGATATTTGTCTAGCCTTAACCTTCGAAGTTCTATCGATATTTTGGGACCTTAATACAGTGTAACGACTTAGGACACTTACTTCTAAAGTAGAGAACTTGAAAACTATTTAATTGGTAGCAAATTGTTACTGGAAGCCCACGACTCGGCGGCAAAGTTAATAGTTATGGAAATATATTGGTTTTGTTTGAGAGATGTTTTATGTTTCAAGGGATGGTGCTTTGATAATTTCAATAAAATTATGAAAATATGTTTATAGGGTGTAAACAAGACCCTTCACAAAGCCGAAAGGCACTTATTCTCCCCGCCATTGCGATTATTTTTTTGTTTTAGACCATACCTGGGAACCTTCTAGTTACGGAGATATTGGGGGTCAAAGTGCCAACTTTATCAAAGGTTTTTTTTTTAATACGTGTTTTAATGTAAGATTTTTACTATAAACACCTCCACAACCCCCTTACTATTCAATCCATCCATCAGCACAATGTTTTGAGTGCGTTACATTGAGTCCTACCGTAAAACGTAATTTTTCACCCCAAAAAAAAAGTCGTTTCCCAGCAATAATTTTTGCGTAAAGTTACTTAGTTTGATGTACATAATGCTTGGTTGACGGTTTCGTAAAGGGTCCTGTTACACCCTGTATTTGAAAGAAAATCGCAACCGTATCGAGTATAATTATTAGTATTTACGTCCGTTTACCTGCACTCTTGATGACCTGAATAGCGCCTCTGCCGCTGCAATAAACGTGGCCACCCACTGAGCCGAACTGTCTAATATGGAAGTAACATCGACACGACACGAAAAAGTACGAGTATTTACGAGTAAGTAATCATTATTATCAACATTTTATCCCCGCCCATCTTCTAATTTATTTGGGGTGTAGAAGACATACTATGCGGAATAGTACATCTTTTTAGTTAATATTTAATATCTAGTATAGAGTATACTATACTCGACTAATTAAAATATATAAATTGACTGTGATACGAAGAAAATGGACTGACATCAGCATTGTTAATCACTTGACAATCAAAATTGATTAAACCTAGATACCTCTACTTGTAATATTTGTAAACCTTCAATAAAAATTATCTGCACACACATCTCCCAGAATATGTTGTCTAGAAGTCAATTATTAGCTACAGGTGAGCGATTATATCTCAGTCATTGAAATTACCACCACGTGTAACCTAGATATGTATTTATTAACCACGGCCTTACACGCAGTATTTCGCAGAAGTAATTACTTTTCGACCGTTTCTCCGAACATTTAGCTATCAATTTCGCTTTATTGGTCCATTTGATAGCATTATTAGTGTAAAGGCGTATACACAAAGGCAGTGAAAAAAGTCCAAATAAGGCATCATTTGTCGGGAAATCAATTAATGGTAAAAAAAATGGTTAATAGGTTTTTAACCACACTACATCAAGCTATAAAACAAGTAGTCATTGTTCTTGACATGTTATGTCTATTAGTTCCGTTTACTAGTTAAACCAAAAACAATTAGTAAAGATCACATAACATAACGCCTGTAATCCCCGAAGGGTCAGGCAAAGGTGTACCTAATGGTACACCCACATTTCGCCAGTTTTGTTTAAGTCATGTAATATAGGGTGCGAGCCTATTGCCATCAATCCGGCACAAATCCGGATCGCGTGGCTGCTACTGGAAAAATCCTGATGATAAACCCAATAACACTTTGCCCGACCCGGGAATCGATCCTATTGACCACTAGACCAACGAGGCAGACTAAAGAAAATCTAGCAAAGACAAGTTTTTTACAATATTATACATATTTTAGACTCAGTTCAAACTTCATGGCGGCTCGGAAGTTAGCTGCAAGTGACGGTCTGCGCAGATATAACGGTTCAAACTTTATTGCGGCTCGGAACATCTAACGTAAAGGTTAGATGAACACAATTCTAGGTACCAGTAGGCCGTAGAAGACGCATCGTCGCAGCTAACTTCCGATTCATAAAGTTTGAACAGAAATATACCTACAAACGTTTTGCAAAGTCACGATACATGTCACACAATCGATCACGTTCATCACAACTGTTACTTGAGTATAAACGCGGGGTAAAAAGCTCTTCCCCCTACCCCAATTCAAGTCCAACCTCAGTACAAACATCCCGAACAACCTTCAATGCGTTTGATATCATCGCGAGCATCTCAGATCTCTTTCAAGACGTAACTTCATGAAATACTCCGTAATGAAATATCGGTTATATTAAATTCTGTTGCCGGTTTATGAGTCTATTCAATTTTCTATAGAACACGTTTTAGGACTTGTTTATGGGGGAGTAGATGTTTCGGCTATGTCGGTTTTAGAGGTTCATTTAATTGAAATACCGATGGCACCGTATAAGATTTTAGATGGTTTTATTTTATGTTTAAATGACATTTATCTTAAGAAAACCTCTTATATTTCTGACATTTTTCATGCTAGGCGTTTCCGCTGCAACTTTTTTTATAAATTACTAGCTACCCGCCCCGGCTTCGCACGTGTGCAATGTTATACATATAAACCTTCCTATTGAATCATTGTATCTATTAAAAAACCGCATCAAAATCCGTTGCTTAGTTTTCATAGGGACAGACAGAGGGAAGCGACTTTGTTTTATACTATGTAGGGTTTTTTTGAATGTTAACTGTGATCCTTTTCCCTATATTATTACGCAAATGCCCATTTTGAAGATAATTTCGAACAAGGACTTATCTAATACAGTGTACATACTAACTACATCACAATAATTAATAGTAGATCTCAATTTTTTCCCTGCGTTGTGCTTAAAACACTACATAAACAAGTATTTCCATTCATCCAAACAACCTATTTTAAATAGTTCCAAGTCGAGTTCTTGTCTAAAGTGAGTGGGTGCACGGCACGTAGCACTAACTTTATACAGGGTGGCCAGTCGTTATCCAGCGAAGTTTTCGGCTCTGAAAACTCAATGCATTCCAAGTGCAAGATAAACTTCTATAACGACTCCTTCAGAAGCGAACGTTTTAGGTTTCCTCTCTTGTTTAAATGGATCCCATAGATTCCAAACTAAGTTAACTCATAAAGTACAAATAGGTTTTGCAGATATTGAGCTCCCTTTGTTCCAGGTGGCTTTGTAAATCTATTTATAAACGAAGTTGATTTACATTTCAATCCGGCTGAATCTACTTAATCTCTTAATCACACGAAAGGAGACACCTCTTTTGGGATTGGATTTCGGTCGCTCGCTACAAGCCAATTTTCTCGCTTCTATGTTTTGCTTCACTTTAAGTAAACATTTAGGATTAAGAATTTAATACTTTTTAAAACTTTGTGACAAATAGGGCTAATTTGGAGCAAAAACATTCCAAACTTCGCGCCACCAGTAGTTAAACAAGCACAATTTTACCTACAAATCGTTTTCCCTAAACACTAATAACTTTCACAAGGAAACACCTCCACATTTTCATTTCCAAAAACATTAAAGAGAAATGTATTAAACATGACACAAAATGGTAACCACGATTTACAAGTCTTGCAATATTCGCTTTACGGTCGCCGCATTCGGGCGTAAATTACCTCCAAATGTGTTTTGTTTGTTACAGGGCGGATTTAGTGACTTTGCCGCAGAACGCTAAACTGCACTACAACTTGGCAAACTTTCTACGCGAGACAGAGCAACAAGACAGCGCCATCAAACATTACAAAGAAGCTTTGAGGTAACAAAGCCGTTTGCCTTAACGCGAACTATTGCGGGTCGAGTTCAGCAAAGTTTATTAAGCTATTCGTCATGTATGCGAGATATTTAACCCGAGAGTTGAGCTTCAAGCAAAACTAACTTTATCTCAAGCAAAATTTTGTTGAAATAATTCTAGTGCATGGAATAGCGAACAGTTTGAAAGTACTGACATACAATGTACTGGCCGTATAACTATATACAAACATAGGCATGTGTAGGCACATGCTTATGTTTGTATACCGACTGTCTATGTAGACAGTCGGTTGTTCTCCAAATGCATAGTCCAATGAATGCCGGCCTCTTACAGCCGTTGGGGTGCAATCAAATTGCGTGCCAATCGTCTTTGATTGCTTTGAAGTAGCCTTACCGTGTGATAGGCGTCCATCGCCTAGGAATTTTAGGGTTCCTCAAGCCACGTCTGTGAACAATTGGACGGGCAATAGATCGGAGCTAATACTAGTACGTTTTATTAGGCAATCATTTTTTATGCTATAATTTTAGTATTTAGGATAATGTGTAGAAGTAATTTTACTTTCGAGTTTTACCCATTTCATTTGAATTCTATCAAATATGCGAAATTATCTGCGTAAATTTTGTTACAAAAATAAGTTGGCGGGTTTAGTTCCGATCAACACCACACGTAAAAAGACTTTAAGTCTTTTTACACGTGCAGTCTGTGGGTGAGGGCGCTGAGGGCGCTGAGGGCATACAACGCCTTGCGTGTCCAGTATAATAACGTATTCAGGATGCTGTTGGGTCTACCACGCTTTTGTAGCGCTTCCGGGATGTTCACCGAGGCCAGGGTTGCTGATTTTTATGGCATTATGCGAAAACCGTGCGCTTCTATTCTTGGTAGAGTATGTGCTTGCTCCCACAGCATTCTGAATGCATTCTGTGATAGGAGGGACAGCTCCATGCTGGCTCACTGGATACGGCTGCACACGTAGGTGTCAGTCTTTTCACTTTTGTAGTTTACTAACATAAGGTTAAGACTTTTCCTAAAAACATATGAATCTTGAAATTTTATCTGAAATAAAATATGTATTAAAGTTCTATGTACAACTAAACACACTCCATTGATTTGTTTACCAATAAAATCATGATTGTCACGACTTCTACCTTCTCCAGGTTATGGCCAAGCTACGCCAGTGCTCACAATAACATCGGCACGCTAGTCTCTGGCATGGATAACGCCGAGCACCATTTCTTACAAGCCATCAAGTTCAATAAGTACCACGTGAACGCACACTACAATCTCGGCAAGCTTTATAAGTAAGTGAGATATGTTTAACCACTGACTGCCTGCAGTATTGTATGTCTTATTCTCCTAGAAATCTATTAAAAAGTTTTCTAAAGATCGCTTTTAATGATAAGACTGCACATTATGTAAAATATCTACTTTTTATACTTGGAATTTATATGATGTACACAATAATTAGAGGAACAAGTAGCTAAATAATAACAGCAGCTCGGGTCGATCTTCAGGTTAAGCTGTGCTTGCCTAGGTTTGTCCGTGGATGACTGACCACACATTACATATCGAGTTTCCTCCGTGTCTCGGAAAGCACGTTAAGTGGTTAGTCCCGGCAATTTGTAGATCTTTGACAGCCGCTAAATAGTCAGGGAACCGAAAGTCTGACAACCATGTCTTACCAAGGGGTATCGTACTACCCAGTGCTAACTGGGTTGTGGATATTAGATAGGCAGTCGCTCCATGTAAAACTGGTATTCAGCTGCATCCAGTAAGACTGGAAGCCGACCTCAACATAGTTGGGGAAAAGGCTAGGCAAGTGATGACATAATTATTATATATATATTTTATCTATCTCATAATTAAGACATCTTCTTAACAGAGTGATGGAGTGTTGTTATGTTTCAGAGTGAAACTTAGATTATAGGGACTATAGAGAACTTTCTTTAAAGTGAATATTTAACTTTTTGGAGATGGATTCCAAGAAATGATAATCTACTGGATTGTTTTTATCTGGGCCATAAATAACCAAATAATACACACACAAAATATATATATTTTAGATAAATATGGCCTGTTACACCTCCTGACTTTTCTGCCAGCCGATTTAGACCAGCTATATTTTCCAGGAAAAGTGGCAAGATGCACCAAGCTATATCAATGCTGGAGAAATGCATATGGCTGCAGCCAAGGTTCGTGCAAGCCCATGTGGAGCTGCTGACCCTGAAGACCGAGAATGAGAAGCAAGGGATACTGATGAGGCTGGTGGATCTGGAGCCGAGCAACTGGGAACATTATGTGCTGTACGGTGACTGGTTGAGGAGTAGAGGTAAGTCTGAAATAGCGTAGTTCTCTGTAATTTCCTCAATTTATTGCCAAATCTGACAAAAAAAAGAACTATAATAATGCCTCTGGATCACAGTTATTGTAAGTGCTATTGGGTTTTAAATTCGAAATTCCTCAGTAGTAACCCGGAGTTTGGAAGTTGGTGGTATGATACCCCCGTGCCTCCAAAACCACGTTAAGCCGTAAGACCTGCGCCTGATCTCTCTCCGGTCGTGTCGGATTGCCGTCCCATCGGACTATGAGAGTAAAGGAACAGAGAGTGCACCCGTACCTGAGCTCACACTTGTGCACTATAGTATCTCCCGCGCCCAAGGCTAATCTGGGTTGAGATTGGCCGCTGTGACCAAAAACGGTCAGGAGAACTATGATGTATTGAGTTGTTCTGGTGTAACTGGAAGTCGACTAACAATAGTCGGGAAAAGGCTTTTTTAGTTCTATTCTCCTCTTCTTCTTCTTCTCTAAACAAGACCTTCATTTCAGGTTTACCAGCGCCAGCCGCTAAATACTACCTTGAAGCCACAAGACTGAGTTTTAGGTATCGAGGTGCTGAGCGGAACGTTAGAGGAGACCTGATATCGTTCAGGTATACAGCGCTGATGTACCGGTCGCTGGGGCAGAAGTCTAGAACACTGCAGTTGTTAACAAGGTTAGTACCTTAAATATTATTATACAACGTGTAACAGAATAAACGCAAAACCTCTTAAGGGGTCATTGTACTCATCATTTCATTATGAACAACTTTTACTATGGACCAACACTGAAAATCAAAACCTCGACCCTTACATTTCTGTGCGCATAGCTCGACAAATTGTACGGAACTGGTGATTTTTTTTTTCGCAATTTCGGGGTTGACCCCATAGTAAAAGTTGTTCGTAATGATGAGTACAATGACCCCTTAAGAGGTTTTGCGGTTATTCTGTTACACGTTGTAAAATGTAAAATCTGCATTAAACATTAAGTTGTCTTGTGTAGATTTGTTCTCCATCTCTGTGAATTTATGCCTACTTGTTGTAATAGAGTACATAGACTTTCATTTACATTTAAAATATTACACGTAAAAGATTGATATTCTTTTTATGCATTGTAATGTGTCGTGTATGTAATTTGTAATAGGTAGACTAAATTTCAACCACCCAGCACACCATCACATGCCAACCAAGGGTATCATATCATAGGGGTAGCTAGGGATATCATATTACGCAGTACTAGCTGGGTTGTGGAGGTTCAATTATGATAAAATTGTAAGTCGAGTGCGATCAATCGCCACCTTCTTTGAAATCTTCGACTAATAGCGTTAAGCGTTTTCAAACCCTATCATATTCCGTCCATGGGCCACTCTCTGCGGACTGAGTGGACTCGAGAGTGCACAGCACTCCGAACAGCGGACTAAGATATTCCAGCATGTTATCTGTCAAAGTCCGGTCCGCTCAATTTGACCGGACCTTTGCATTGGTAAATTAAAGAATGAGTATCGTTTTGTGGTGCAAACTTCTGTCGAAGTTTATAGAACGACGTATCCGCGCGGAATCCGTCGCGGATGGCCATTATTCTTTTTTTTATTTTTTCTTCTTCTAACCCTTAGATGGCACACGTGGCGACGGGGCTGGCCTAGTGCAGCTGCAGCACACATGTACTTAAGAGACTGGCGACTCAAGATGGAGTTGGAAGGCCGAGCGCAATTATACTCTAAGGCCGTAAATCCTACAGTGAGTAACTTGTTTTGTTGTTATTTTATTTGAACACATGAAATTGTCCTTGCGATTTTCACTGTAGGGAAATTCGTCATTTTACTAGTCCTTTAGGTCCTTTTAGTGTATTTTAACCCCATCAACAACTCTATGTTCATTGATACATCTTTAATTATTACCAAAACCCATTCTAACTTACTCCTTCTAACATTAATTATTCGTTACAAAATATTTCCGCGCAACATAGAATTAATTTCAAAATAATCCTTCATCTACGAGTATTTTGACTAAGTAATCATTTGCAAGTTCTAAACATCAAATTTCTAGTGTCAGCATTATTTTAGACATAACAGTTTACGCTGAGACACTGACAGTATTCTACAATGTTGGTCTAAGTTCAAATGTTCCACTAGTTCTAGTCCACTATGTTGCACATAATGAAGCTGTTAAACCAACAGATGTGCCACTAGATTCACTTGTATCTAGAAAGACACAGGTGTCTATTCTACTTTTAAACTTAAGATGCTGTATGTTAAGTTAAAGCTATTAAAGATTGCGGTGTAAATATAATAAAGATAGCGTTGGTACTAAAAGAAAGAGTTGATTGAAACCAACTTGTTGAACAAGGTCAGTGTAGACTAGGAATGGGTCAGGATAAGTGGCAATCAGTTTCAAAGCGTTTTGTCTTTGTACAACGGCTTTCTATGGGATTGGAATAAAGTTTTGACGTAGCTTATATCACACTTATACATTTTTGTTTTTTCCTTCATGATTACTTTTTACAATTTATTTGCTGTCAGCGCAGCATGTCGTGAGCTTCTATACTTCTTTATTACTCGAAATCTCAGCAGACACCTCCTTTCTAGCCTTAATATCATCTTCCACACAGCTCATCCATCGTTTCTTTGGGCTTTCCACATTCATACTCAAAACTTTCCTCACGACATTTTCCTCATTCCTCCGCATCATACGTCCATACAAAGGCAACTGATTACCATACCACATTTGTCTAGCCTTTCGGGAAAGTTCTAGCTGTAACAGTTACGTGTTAATAATTGCTTACACAGCTACGCTACAACATGATGTTATTCTTTCACAGAAATCAACAAAATGCTTCGACCACACACAACTAGCTGTTGGTTCAAAAGAAGAGCGAACACCACAGAAAGAGGAAAAAAATAAAACTGTGAACACAAAAAGTGCTACCAAAATGTCAAGTGATAAAAAAGACAGTGACAGTAGATCGTGCGGGACCAAAAAACGTAACTTATCTGTGTCGTCGCAAATAAAAACAACACACAACAAATCCGAGATTGGACTAAAAGACAAAAAGTGTACCTTGCATAGGAAAGATAAGAAAAAGGGCAACGGTGTTATAGCAACCATCGGTGCGCCTCTAGCTGAGCATATACTTATGAAAACGTATTAATTTAATCGCTTTTATATCTTTTGAGAGAAGCAATCGGGACTGGAGACCACTTTAAACTGATTGGAAATTGAAACACTTATTTTGAATGTGAAGAATAAAAGAGAACATTACAAGTTTCGTGTTGAATGTAATCATTTTCAAACCAAAACCACAATTGTTTAAATTGCTAGTTACCGAAACGAAGCAATTTTCAGTCGAATAACAATACAAGTAAAGTGAAAGACATTTTCAATTCCAGTCCTGCTTGCTTGTCCTTATAATTAAAATTTGATACCTCAAGTGATTTAAGTGAAGAAACAGTGTGTGAATTGATTCACGGGACTATCTATAATGTAACGAGGATGTTTTGGCGCTCGAATGACATTGACTAAGAAGCGCTGTTAGTAACCATTTGTAAAATTTTGTGTCTTGTATTGAAAAATCGATCGATTTTGACAACGCGCCAAAAGTTCTTTGTACAGCTATATCCATCTGATTTGGAATGTGATATTTTGAGCGTGACTTTCATTTTAGACGTAGACGTCGCTTGGCAGTTTTGTTAAAACGAGTTAGTTTTAGATACGCCGACAATATCGCAAGATGTAGCATAAGCGAGGATCTCCTATTTTGGGAACTTCCAGAACAAAATGGATGTTTCAAAAATGGATGTGTTTAGATAGAAAACTAATTTAAACGATGTGTAGTGATAATGAAATGAGAAACAATCTATTTTTGTCAGAGTGAGAGGGGTGATTTATATGAAAATGCACAAAATTTTTACGCTAGCATTAGTCATTTGTAACGATTATGATAAACGGTTCGAATATTTGAGGATTTATCATTTACCCCGTCAGTATGTTTCATTTCAGATTATGGTTTTAAAATGCCCATATACCGAAAAACTAAGTGTATGTTTGTAACTTGTCCAACATATAAACGTAAAATTTATGACAGGTATATAATATATGGACTGGTTAATAATTTAATTTAGTTTAGAACGAATATTTTTCTTTGACGGGTGATATGAGTTTTTCATTGACATTATTTAGTATTCCTATGGTTGATAATAAAGGCTAAGGATTGTGCCACAGCTAGTTAACAGAATTCGCTTGGCCTTATCAATCGGTTTGATGACACCGACGACTGTGAAACAATAAACGATGAAATTGATGATCAGCTTTCAACATTTACAGACAAATAGTGGCTAAGAATTCTGCTGTTGACAGTAATGCAAAAGACACAACAAATAAAATATTAAAATAAGGTAGTCTTGCCAAAGACAAAATTTTTGTAAAAAATCAGAAATGAAAAATTATCACACACCTCTATTATAAATGTTATTAGTACCTTAACTTAAATGTCCTATTAAATTGATGTAAATCTTCATTGTGATAATTGTAATATGTTATATAATGTAATGTAAATGACTGAATTTAATTTTGTTGAATATATCCATGTATAAGCGTAAATTTAAATTCATTGAATCAATAATAATAATAGTACCTAAAATATTTGCACGCCATGAAAAATGGCAGACATGTCGTGAGCCACTATTATTTAAGATCTCGCATGCATGTATTCTTTAATTCTGTATGTACACACATGTTTGAGCAAATAAAATTTCTTATTCTTATTCTTATCAGCAACGAAACTGGCATGGCAAATAATTTTTATTTTTTTTGAAAAGCTATTGACTATAGCAATGGCATAAACCCTCACGATCCGGTAAACTCCTTACATCAATACAAATGAAAATTATGATTTTGTATTTTAATTGATTAGAGTGACATAACATTGAATCGATTGACAATAAATTCTTTCGAAGAAAATCAATCAGTCACTAGAAACGATGAAGCAAAAAATATATTACTAAACTTGATAAGTTCTTACTTGTAACGATCCAGAATATTCTGCACGTGTTCAGAATAATATTAAAGCTAACATCATTGCTGTCAACAGCAGAATAATAAAGAGCGATCTCATGTAACACTAAGATGTAAATAATATTTATAAGAATAGACTTTGGCACGTGACAATGCTTTGAATGTACTGAGAATAAACAATTGAATAATATTTGTGTGGTTTTATTTTTGTTCTCTTTATTAATAGAGAGGTCCTCCCATAAATACGAGCCATTTTTTCTTTTTATTTATGTATTGTCATCTCCTTTTGTATCCATTTTTCTTTCACTTCAAACTACAATTATCTAATGCTATTATTAGGCATATGGCTTAGTTAGCCATTATTATCTGCTGGAATCGTCAGTGAAACATTGAGAACCATCAATCCCAAAATCTAATATTTAAAAAATATATATATCCTCAATCTCCTAACAATAAATATCTCAAAAACATGTTATATGATATTTAAGGCTAAAAATAAATCAATTCGGGGCATATGATGTTCTAACAATTAATGATGTTCCGCTACAGCAAAAACCATGTGAAAAATGTCTCGGTCTAAGAATGGACAGCTCACTAACGTGGAATGCTCACATTGATCACATAAAGAGTAAACTATCGGCACTCTCCGGATCACTGCGTAACATAGTTCGTTGTATTCCACCAAAATTGCGGTCTATTTACAACTCCCTAGTAAAGCCGCTTCTACTTAATTTGATCGAAATTTGGGGCAGTGCTGCAAAAAAAAAAACTGTCAGAACTCCAAGTAACCCAAAATAAACTCATAAAAATACTATTCGACTATCCATATCTAACATTAACCTGTAAATTTTATCAAGACACCAAAATAATGAATATAAAACAATTATTTTACAACACCTTCATCAGAAATATTCTCAACAAAAGCGTTCACTCAAACTTAACACTCACCCAATATAAACAAGTTAGTCAACGTAGCACACGGCGAGCAAGCTTGCTAGTATTACCTAAAACAAGAACTAACTATGGCAAAAAAATTATAACCTTTGAAGGAGCACAGCTCTATAATAAATTACCGTCCTGTATAAGACATCTATACACTCTTTCAATGCATTCAAAACTCAACTTAGCCAGCACATAATTGCGGATCGATCCCTTCTGGAGAAATGAATGCATTGGATGGGTCACTATCTGGTTGTACTGATGACGAACTTTTTGTAACCTTTAAATGTATGTTTTTTAGTATTGTTCTCAAGTAAGTGACATATGTCTTTATTGGGAATAAAGTTTCTTTAAACCGAAACCGATATATATATATAATCGAGTTATGTACTGTCATACAGGCTGGATGGGACACCCACGAACAAACGGTTACCATAAAATATTAAATAAAACCGGCCAAGTGCGAGTCGTACTCACGCGCACATAGGGTTCCGTAGCAGCAAACAATATAATAAAAATATTTTGAAGGCTCATTCATATGTTGTAGGTATTGTATTACATTCAACAGCAAAACTAAACTTGTTTTTCATAGTATGTTAATGAAAAACATAGTTACTGCTGCAGTTTCATGAAAGAGTCCCATATCTCGAAAACTTATTATCAAAATTCAAACATTTTTTTTACGTTCTACAATCCTATTTTTTCAGATTTTTCCTCCTCCTACTTTCTAAAGTAAGCAAGTGAGTAAGTAATTGGTAAAAAAAAAAGTAATTTCTAAATTACTTTTTGTTACCACTTGAGAAAAAATGGTTTTAGAAACCTCAATGTCATTTCTAAAGACCTATTTATAAACACTCCGCACGTATAGCTGTGATGAAAAAATATGTTTTAGGTTCAGTTCCATGTATGGGGAGTACCCTTAATCTTTTATTTTTTTATTTTTGTATAAATATCGTAAAGCGGTTCATATTTCTATTTACTAAATTCATCTACATGAATTCAGTGAACAGCTTACGAATATAATATACGATACGAAACTATTAGGACTACACAGTTGAAACTTAGTAACTACTTACTATGAAGTGGCTGTGACATACACGGACAGACAGACAGACAGACCGATAGACATGGCGAATCTATAAGTGTTCCGTTTTTTGCCATTAGGCTAGAGAACCCTAAAAAAAAACATAGGTAATTTAAAAAAAAATATATCAGGTGTTCCACCCATTTTGGCCGCATAGGTATTGCACTTTTGTAGGAAACATTTGTTTTTTTTTTTAAATAATGCTGCAATGAATACGTGGTAAGTTTTTATGCCTTGTATATTAAGTTTTTAGACCTTGTATATTAAGAGCGGCCTACCCGTTATACTTTTCATACAAACGCTCGTACGTGATTATACAGTTGTTTGTTACACATCTATCTTTGATTTTTTTGAACTAATAGGTATGTTGTGCACTATATCTAGGTTTCTATGGTAGCAAAAAATAAAAATTGTAGAGACTAATTCAGTATAAGCCTCCAAAAATTGCTGTTTTGCAGAAATTTTAACTGAACTTTGGCCGTTCATAATATACTCATAAACTGTAAAAGTAAAAAAAACATCTCGATAAAAACCTTGCACATGTAATGGAGATTCTTAATGACAAATATTTATTTCACACACTTGTAAGACTTATTCAAAAACCCGTATTTCCTGGAACAAGTTTAAAAATTTTTCGAACACTATTTTTCGTTCAATGTCATTGCGTTAGGCGGTACTGTGGCTCTGGATGAAACAACAAGCTTTTTGACCATGCTCGCGTCGACAAAAGACGGACCGGGAAGGGCCCTCTTAATATTAGCTAGTCAGTAAAAGCGAAGCAAAGTAGAACAAACATCGCCTGCCGCAGAGGCTCCTTCGAGGGACTAGATAGAATCACCAACAACGCCAAAACAACACCATTAAATAAAGAAAACCCATCGAACACACAGCTTTGATATCTCAGTAAGATTTCCCAACGTATCAACACCTGAGCAGGAGTTCCCACTAACCTCATCTAATAATACTACTAATCCTTTAGATTGAATCTCGCAATAATGGAATCGTAGAGCTTGCAACAAGTGGGAAGTTACTTTCTCTTCGAATTTCTACTTTATGCCTGGTGGTCAAAGTTGGGTTTTAAATGACAGGGGAGAATAGGTTTTTATGCAACCGTTCAAGATTTCTCAGTGTTGACTGAAGCGCATTTTATTACTGAAACGTAATATTGTTACTGTAGCTCTGCCCAGACTGGTATTAAACTTATTAAACTAGCTGGCAGTCCACTTCAATGAGCAGTTATGAAGTTCGATACAATTTGTCTGGACTTTCCATAGAAATATCATCAAAATTGTTAATAAAACTAACTAAAATTCCGTAAAATAAGTTTTTTTTCGATTTTAAACTAACATTATGCATATTTAAATCTTCTTCCGTCTACAAAGGTTTGGCTGACGTTTGTGAGCATTTTTAAAACGAGTAAAAAGCCGAACGGGGCAACAAGGATCAGTTAATCAACTTGCATTTTGGTGTACAAAACATAATAATAATGTTCATTACAATACGCCTGTAATCCCCGTAGGATTAGGCAGAGGTGTACCTATGGTCACACACTCACTTCACCAGTTATGTTTAAGACCCATGTAATAGAGGGCGAGCCTAACACAAATCTAGACTAAATGGCTGTATAACTGAGAAACTCCTGATAGGAAAACACAATAACACGTTTCCCGACCAGAGAATCAAACCGAGGATCCACCACTAGAACGATCACAAGCTAACTAAAATCAATAATAGAATAAATACTTTCTTCATCGTCTGTTGTTTTTTCAAAGATAAACCAACCGTTTAAACTGTCCCTTTATCTCGCACCTACAGCTAGTCCGACATACTTGTACAAACTTGGAGCTCGAGAACGTGTGTTCGATATAAAACAAGGAACTTCTAATGCCGCTGAACTACGAGTTGCAAACCGGTCGGACAGAATTTAGTTCACCTGTTTAAATATACAGGAAGTCTTTGAGATTAAAGTTGTGTTGGTGAGTTTAGTTTAAGGATGTTAAAAATAATAGTAAAAATACTACTTATTAGTTAGTATAATAATTCTAAAGCATAAAGGTGTTGTCATATGGTGTGATTTAGACCATCATACTGAAAAACTTTCTCAAAGGAAACACCATCAAAATCACCAACAAAAAATGAGCTGTTCCATAAATTTGGGTCGAGTAAGTACTGAAGTTTTGTACTGGACAGCAGATCTTTTTTTCGCCATTTTGATGGTGCTCTCATAGAGAAATTGGTTTAGTTTGATGGTCTGAACCACACTCTGAAATATGACCACACCTTTCTGGTACACGCTGTAGAACGGTCCCCACGGCTGTGACCCCGGCTTTCTCTCTGTGAGAGGTACCTACCGTACAGATATCCACCACACGGGCCTAGGTCGGGTTTATGGATGTCACGTATTGTAGAATTTGGGGCATGCCTGGCGGCTTATTACTGAAACAGGATTATTCGGTTATAATATCAGATCGACTACCTAACCATACCAACCATTTTATCTTCTGAAACTGCGTTAGTGTATAGTAGAGTAAATCGAAAACTTATCTAAAAACAGACTACGTTCACAGGTATTTGAATTAAACAAAGTTTTGGAGTGTTACATTCGCTCTGCCTCATCAAAAACTGAATAAGTTTCTATTTCGTCGCCAAAAACATTTGTAGTCAAGCAATTCTTACTGCAGGACATAATATTCCCTGCCACTCTGTTGCAAATTCAACCAACACTAAAACCACTAGCGGAAACCGACACAAAAATGCAATAAACAGTTAACTCATTAAACAGTTGACGAACACCGAAGCGCTGATCAAAGTTTAAATTAGACAGAATAGTTTCATGTTCGCGTCGCGTCGCCGCCGCCGCCACTCTGGTGACTAATCCTGGGTAATCACCACTTTTACTCTTCACTCCTTAATTGAAAATTTGTTGTGAGTTATGTTGGTGATGGACGAAGTTCGATGTACTGTACACTTTAATGGGCTTTCGTGTTTAGAGACGCTTCCGTATATTAGTTGTGAGCGTTCAGAGGTTAATGTATTGTCCTGTGTCTAGGATAGAAGCCTAGATGTAGATAACCAGCCTTAGAATACTGATGTAGAGGTTTAAATTGTCTAGGCATGTTGAAATTGTCTGGGTTATGTACCTGCCGAGTGGCGAAAAGTCAGGCCCAAAGAGGTGGCGCGCAGTGTCTTAGTGCCTTCATGGAGAACGGTTGCTAGATAGAGTGCAGCCTGCACTTGCAGGCTGATTCCAGTCGGGGGTGCGCGCCGGGTGGGTCTCACACAATAAATGTAGTAGTAGGAACAGTGGATTTTTAGTCGGTTAGAGTCCGACATAACCCTCCGCTCGCCCCAGATGGAGGGTAACCATAACTGCGTGATAATTTCGTAACATAAAATGTCAATACATATCATGAAAAAAAACCGGATCAACAACATTCACTGCGTTATATATGCAGACGAGTAAAAGATTTTTTTACCCACAGGATGCAACGTATTACGACTTTCAATTGAGCTTCAAGTATCAACAGAGAGATAACATAAAAATAAGTTTCCTACTTATCTCTTATTTAACAATTTTCTCTAACAAAAGATCCACGTTGTTTAAAAGTACAGGTAACGTATAAGCAGTGTACCTACTTATACAATTTTCATAGATTTCCGTAATTGATTTCTAAATACTTGTATGTAAAGAGTTTCTCAGCACAGATTGGTATATCATCACCGTTCATCATTAAATCAAGCAAAATAACTAGTTCCAATCTATAATCCAAGAAATAACAATATCAGTAACTTAAACATCTCTTTACATTGCTCAATTGATCCTCATAATACCAATAAGGACCTAAGTGCACTCTCTTACTAGTTAAACGATATTAACTAGTGTGGAATGCAAAGCACGCCGCGCCAATACCTACACACGTATATCTTAACGTCTGTTTAGAGACGGATGCGAGAAGCGATGAAGAATACATTAGATCTAACATTCATAGTGCAGTTCTGATTCTGATTGGGAGTTAAAAAAGAACCAGCCAAGTGCGAGTCGTACTCACACGCACACAGGGTTCCGTAGCACCAAACAATAATAATAATACATATATTTTGAAGGCTCATACATATGTTGTATTGTTTTACATTCAACAACAAAAC
Organism: Eugnorisma glareosa; assembly: GCA_947578425.1. NCBI lineage: Eukaryota > Metazoa > Arthropoda > Insecta > Lepidoptera > Noctuidae > Eugnorisma > Eugnorisma glareosa. The sequence continues at coordinate 2,073,284 of OX387970.1, forward strand.
TAAATTTGTTTTTCATAGTATGTTAATGAAAAACAAAGTTCTGGCTGCAGTTTGTTGAAAAAGTCCCATATCTCAAAAAATAAACATCAAATCTTATTCAAACCAAATTTGGTTGAAAGTTTTTTTTACGTTCTATAATCCTATATTTTCTTCAGAATTTTCCTCCTCTTACTTTAGAAATTAGAGGGGGGGACACACATTTTACCATTTTGGAAGTATCTATCTAGTAGCTATAGGAGAAAATGGTTTTAGGAACCTCAATGTAATTTTTAAAGACCTATCTATAGACAGGTCGCACTTATAGGTTTGATGAAAAAAATATTTTTTAGTTTCAGTTCCATGTATAGGGAGACCCTCCTGATCTTTTTTTTTAATTTTTGTATAAAAACCGTACAGTGGTTTACAGAATACATCTACCTTCTAAGTTTCAACTGTGTAGTCTTAATAGTTACGGAATAAAGTGGCTGTGACATACACGGACAGACAGACAGACAGACAGACTTGGCGAATCTATAAGGGTTCCGTTTTTTGCCATTTGGGCAAAAATACCGTAAAATGAATCTAATATGAATTTAAGTTGGAAATCAGTCACTTGCGATACGATGGTTGAACAACATTACGCCGGTAATCCTCGTATGCAAGGTAAAGGTGCACCTCATAGTATATTTCACCAGTAATCTTTTAAATCTCATTTAATGGATGTTTCGTCGAAGGCATGTAAAGTCAAGTCAGAGGCCCATGAAATGAGAGGCGGCATAAAAACTCTGACACCAGGTTAGGCACTAACCACACGATAAAGAAATAAAGAAGATGGGTGGTGGCGATCCTATTGCCATCAACCGGGGATGAATTCATTCTCCGTGCTACTACCGAGAAACTTATTGAGGAAAGACCCAATAATATTTAGCCCGAGCCGAGAATCGAATCTCTTGCTCAGAAGTACCTTTTACGACTACCTGTCTAAAGAGTCAATCTAAATTTAGTTGGCGCAGTGGCTAAGCAATTAGCTGCTGCTCTGCGTGTCGAGGGTTCGATCCTCGCACGGAACAAAAATATTTGTTCGGCCTACAGGTAGTTGTTCCGGGTCTGGCTGTTTGTGTATGTGAGTTTAAATGTTTGGAAACGCACCCACAATACAGGAGAAATTCGTAAGTTGGGAACGTAAAAAAAAGGTCTATGTTTGAAAAGTCATTACGCAGGTTTTTACTTTAAAAAAGAATAAGAAAAAATTGTGTATTCTTCTCGACAAAATACACATTAAATAAATAACAACGTCAAGCTATTCGTAGCGGGACGTTGATTTGCTACGGTAATTTATCAATGGCGTAGCCGCGTAGCTCGCATGGCGTAGTAGTATTGCGTGCTACGCCGCAGCATGAAGGATTTTGCGTAGGCATTTCAAATTATTTAAGTTAATTTTATTTACAATTTTGTTATAGTGTAGCGTAGATACAAGATATACTTGTAGCAAGATTGTTGTTTGATGAATTATTAAAGAAAGAATATGCTAGAAATCTTATTTATTTAACTACTGGGAGAACTAATCAAAGTTAAAATGAAAATAGACATCTTAACTTAATAGGTGAAGGCTATTAATGAACGTGGAATGCAAAGCACGAATCTGCTATAACACGTACACGTTAACGTCTGCATTGAGACAGATGTGAGAAGATTTCGAGGTGTTCTGAAAGTACACCTGCATTTTGCCAGTTATGTGAAGTCCCATGTAGGGAGCGAGTTTATATGTCATCAACCGTGCACAAATACGGACTTCAGGCTGCTGGTACAAAAAAAAAATAGATGGCCAGTAATATTCCGACCGACCTGAGAATCGAACCCAAGACCAGCCCATAACATCACGTCTGTATTTCCCCGAAGGGTTAAGCAGAGGTTAACATAGTACACCCACCAGCAAAGGTGGTAGCCTAATTTTTAGGCTATACCACTGAAAAATTCCTAAAAAAAAAATCTAATTACACATTGCCCGACGTTTAAATCGAACCCAGGGCCAGCCTATAATATTATCTCGCTTGTATTTATTTCCTTGAAGGGTCAAGCAGAGGTGTACTATACGTTCACCCACACACATATCCAAAATTCAGGCTACCGTTGAGAAGTTCCTTAAGGAAAAACCCAACATCACTTTGCCCAACCAGGGACTTTAACCCAGGACCACCAGCTCAGCAAAAGCAAAACAGAACCCCAAGAGAACCTACAACTAGTATTCGCACATCAACGTTCCAACTAATTCCTTAAGGAATGAAAGCGATGCAGCTCTGAGGAGACCGGGAGGGAGCACAAAGAGCGCCCAACAATCGCCTTACGCCAACATTGCCGGTTTTACTCCGCGCTCACAACTATGTCCGCATTCCGAAGCAGCAATGCATTGAAATTTTTTGTTGAATCGCTGAATTCTCTAAGAAGTTTCTGTGAACGGTATTTTTGTATAGTATTTTTGGGTGTGCGTATTTTGTGCGATATGGGGCAAGTTATGAGATGTGGTGTTCGATGCTCTTTTGTTTGAAGAAAAATATATGACGTATTATGGTAGTTTATTGGAAATATTGAAGATTATGTTTAGAAATAATATAAGCCTTGGTTTATTGTTACTTATTGTTATTGGGTCACGGGTGGAGTGTGAAAAATTGGTTTTGGTCAATTATAATAAAATAAAATTAAAATAAAAAAGCCTTATATTTCTCATTTTTTTCAGTGTTTTAACAAATACTTAAGTTTAAAAATATATAAATTACAATTATTTGAGAACCCCTGAGGTGAAGGCCTCCTCCTTTGGTCAATTAATGGTTCCCTAATAAATATAATATTTTATAGTTTGAGTTCACAAAGCGAAATAATTAAAGCCTTATTTATATCTCTTAACCCTAGTTTGTATTTAGTTTCCGTCTTCATAATCGATTTGGATAGTTTCAAGTCATGGATGTAAAAAGTCCTTTAACGAAGCCGAAAGGCACTTCATAAATACCTTTTGGTGAGAGAATAATATTCTCCTAGTCATTGCCATGTTTTTTTGTACACACCATACCTTGGAACCTTCTGGTTACGGAGATATTGAAATTCAAAGTTCCAACTTGTTCACAACTTTTTTTTTAAATACGTGTTTTTAGTGTTCTATCTTTCCTTTAAATACCTCCATGGCAGTCTCCATCAGGACAGTGTTTAGAGAGTTACATTGATTGCTACCGTAAACCGTGATTTTTCCCAAAAAAAAAAACTCGTTTACCAGAAATATTTCTTGCTTAGATTTACTTAGTTTGATGTACAGAGTGCTTGGTTAACGGCTTCGTGAACCGTCCGCTCTCACCTTGTATACATACTTTCACACCCACCTGTAGTTTACACTTTAAATAAGCCGTAAATTAACTTAAAAAAAGGTTGTAACATTAATTTAATTGCTTAAGCGATGTCATGTTACAAATTAACAACCGTGATCACGTTGCTAACAGTCATTAAGTAAACAAGTATTTAATGGCGAGACAAGTATATAAAACGGGTCGTACATAGAACTGTTACGAGCTACGGGTAGTAGCGCGTCACGATATCACAACTATGGATAAGAACACTGAATTAACAGATGGGGCCTATTCTGTGAGTAGTAGGCTGTTTAATGTAAAAACAGCACTTGGTAATTTTTCAGGAATTTAATGGCTGGAGGCTTTGGCGTGCTAGGAGAGGCAATTAACCATCGCCTCTCCCAGGGTGCTACATGACACTGTCCTGTAAGTTAATGAAGTAACACAAAAAAATTGCATAGCATCACGCTTTTAGTCCCCGAAGGGTAAGGCAGTGGTGTAGCTAACAAGCACACAAACATATCGCCAGTTATGTTTAAGTCCCATGTAATAGGGGCGAGCCTATTTCCATCAATCGGGCACAAATCCAGACTCCGTGGCTGCTGCTGAGAAATAACTGATGGAAAAACCCAATAAAAATTTGCCCGACCCGGGAATTGAACCCAGGACCTCATGCTCAGCAATCGCGCTTGCAACCACTAGACGACGACCAACAGTCAGTGAGTTAAATTACTATAAAGTTAATGAAATCATTTAGTATATAATAATTTCGTGCTTAACTATTCACGATTTCTGTTTCTCTTTTGGGTTCTAGCGATAGTTGAGATAATCTCACTAAACAACTCACTTACGGCTGTACAGATAGTTTGGCAATAAGAGTTTTATTTTTCTGCGCAAATCTAAGAGACAATCGTCTTCTTTCTTTATCGTGTGGTAAGTGCCTAACCTGGTGTCAGAGGTTTTATGCCCCCATGGGCCTCTGGCTTGGCTTTACATGCCGTCAAGAAATATCTCTCAGGCATCCTGTTGTATCCTCACGATGTTTTGCTTCACCGAAGCAAGTGACAATTATACAACACGCATATGAATCCGAAAAATCAGAGGTGAGTACCTCGGGTTCAAACTCGAGACCTATGACTTGGCAGTGGGACTTCCGTGATGATAAATTATAATTTGACTGTTTGACGATACTCCCAGCAAGCGAGAACACTGCATGAACATTTTTATCTTCACTCCAGTCTGTCAGTCAGTCAGTCCACTCTCCACGCATCACAATAACAACAAAATCCAAAAAACGTCCAGAATAAGGCTCCCAAAAATTTAAAACGACACCGTTGCATGCTTACCCGCCATAACAACGGGGGCGCCACTGTCTTCGCAGTAAACGGAAGCGATTTATTATAATAATTTCCGTTAAAATGGCTGCTCTTCGTTTAAGGCTGTGCGTTCGCGTGAGCTACCGTGGGAACTTGTACATGAATGATGGTGATGTCTCCAGAAGGATTAAGGTTATAATGCGGATAAAATCTGTGTAGTTTGTGTTATCGTTAGCGTTAATTGGATTAATTTAGGAAGTTTGTTTTAAACACTAGGGTCATGTGGTCCGAGTACCCATATTATATTACCCGAGTTATATTTCGGGATTCAACAAGCGGTTGGTCGACTCTGCCTTTGTCTGGCGTTTTTTGGCCATAAAATTTGCTTTGCCATTCAACGTGGCAATGCTACCAGCCTTCTGGGTATTTTTCCTATTGACACCGATGTGGAAGAATTTTTTGACGCCCTGTAATTCTTTTTCCATTTTATATTTGTACTTTTTTTTTATTGATTTAGATCAACTTGTGTAGTTTGTAAATATTATACATACTGAATTTAAAAAAAAAATATTCAGAAAATTTTATTTGTTATGCCCACTAAAACGGTCCGTAACCGACCAACATCATCGCTTGCCATATGCACAATCTAAATATGGAAATACGCCAAGACATGTAAAAAGTTACGCCATATTGACAAAGCCAAGTGTAATTTATATACTTCTACAAGTTATTGTGTGTTAATAATAAACTACTTCAACTCGATTGTTTGATCAATAAACTACACAATATTTTCATAAATAAATTTCAATTTCAAAAACATTATGAGTGACAACCCTAATGCTGCAATGGAGCGTAGGTAATTATTTTAACAACTAGGCCTAGTTTCCGTACTGTTCCATATTTATACTGTGCTATATGCCTCCCTGCATGGCACGTGACGGTGTCGGTCAGTGACAGAACGGTCTAGTGGGCCTCATACTTTTCAATACAAATGATACAGGGTTTTAACTGCGTATGATGACAGTTCTAACCCCGTTATAAACGGGTATAATGACCGTTCTAAACCCGTTACGTTATATTGAGCAAGTATTCCCTGCACATTTCCTTCCGTGCCTGATACGTTCTTAGCACGGTCATGCTATGGTACGGGAAAGTGAGTAGACTCCTTTATTGCACAAGTGAATGCACAAACACACGTTCTCTTTTCTTCCTGTTACTCTCATAGTCCGATGTGACGAAAGCCGGATGAAGATTTGAACCAACAATGTAACACACTGTCTGAGGTATACCAACTAAGTATAGTACAAACGGACAGATAGAATTTTACCAGGAGCTTTCATCCAATTCTTCATTTTTTCCTTGATCTAAAATATAATGTCCCTGTCGCTAATCTTCATTGTTCGCGTGCCGTGTCATGGCGGTTTAGCATGAACATCGGGAATGTCTCCGCGAAAGATAATCAGCTCGTAAACAAGATTACAATCTCTGTAGATTGATAAGATATTCTGATTAGCAGTAATTGGGTTAGGATGGTATTGTTTGGATTTGTATCTTGATTGTGTAGCGTTTTTTGTGTGCCAGGAACTGATTGTGAGTTTTGGTTTGAATCGCAGAACTCCTTAGCAGCTGCTAGTTTCTGTCAATCAACATACAAACCAAGCGTGCTATTAAACGTCACGTATACTCAGGTTCAGGCACGTGTATTATTCTTAACCCATATATGACCCTTTCATTCGAAAACGAAACAAGAAGAAGTACTTTCGTAAAAGCATCGTAAGTCGAAATAAACATTCTGAAAATAGTATGTCACCAAAATAATCGAAATCGGAATTCTAAAATAGTTATATTTGTGTTTGCCTTACTATAAGGGAGGCCTTACTGTATTTGGATTCGTGTTATGACGGCTGTCCTATACTTAAGAACGTTACAATCCCATTTTAACTTTACTTTTTACTTTTTAGTATTCAAATAAAAATATATAAAACCATTCTACCAAGTACCTACAAGAAAATCACGTACTTTCTCTACACATGGAACTAAGAATAAGTACACCATTTGATTACATCTACACCCACGAGAAAGGAGAAGAAATAAACGCAAAAGCACATTCAAAACATACATTTCAGCTGCAACCCCTGCCACAAGTATCTGTTGCGAAGTTAACAAGAAAATTAGCAATGCATTACGTGCTGCAAGCTCCTTCACTGAAAAAGAACTGCATTTCAAGGAGATTTGTAGAATATTTCCATATATTTGTTTAGTTTCTATCTTGATATGGTAATAGGGAGCTGTTGCTTTAATGAATACAGGTGTTTTTTCTTCGTGAGATATTGAAAGATTATTCGTTGAAGATTCAATATTGATGAAGATAATTTTGTTTTCTTTGGTAATAATGTAACGTGTTCATAATTACAAGAATAAATCATGCAGATGTGTAACTTCAAAAGAGACGAAAAAGTTCTTAAGTTATTTATTCTATTAAATTGTTTTATACTCTACTAGCGACTCGCCCCGGCTTCGCACGAGTGCAATGTAATACATATAAACCATCCTTTTGAATCACTCTATCTATTAAATAAACCGCATTATAATCCGTTGCGTAGTTTTAAAGATCTAAGCATACATAGGGACAGACAGCGGGAAGCTGCTTTGTTTTATACTAGGTAGTGATGTTTATGCCAAAACTCTCAGTTTTACTATTTTTGTCAATGCAGAAAAACAGATTATTCGAAAGAAATTGCTACAAACAATAGATTTCAGATAAAGCTTAGGCTGAAAGTGCCACAACAAAATCTCATTCTTGCACTCGAGAAATAGCTTGTAAAGGTTTTACAAGTTCTGTTGGTTGGGTGTCTGGTTTCAAAAGATATGGATTATCTTTTGAAAAATGCAAATAAACAAATAGAGACGTAAACCTTTGTTTAGTGTGACAAAAACAGTTGTTGGTGTTGTGTTGTAGTGTGTATTGTTTGTTTGTGTGTGTGATCGATTTATTTTCCTGCTCTCTGAATGAATTCACAAAAACAATATTGTGTGTCTTATGTTATTTAATATAGTTTAATTTAGGACCACGCTAACACATTATCCATTCCCTGTAATGTTAGTAGTGTTTGAAATAAATAAATATAAGGCCCATACAATTTTTTTCATTTTGTTCTAAATCAATTATCTGGACGCGTACCGGAACGGCTGGTTCGGCAAAAGAGCACATGGAACGAATTGGGGGAGGCCTTTGACCAACAGTGGGACAGTAAAATATAATAAAAAAAACATCAGTGATTACTAGCTCATTAACTAGCTAAATTAACTTGCAGTTTGCAGGAAATCATTGATGTAACATTGCAGCATAGTGTAATCACAATGCTGCAAATTTCAAAAACCTAACATATTCAAACAAACTCTTTCAAGCTTGGCAATCAGAACAGACCGATCTTATCAACTCGTAATAAACATTACATTCTATAACCGGCATCGCGGCATCGAACCGAACCTCGTGTACTTACCGGTTTACCGGTTAAGCAGACGATTACGATTCGCGACGATCACAACCCTATTTGTAAGGCACATTACACATAAGACGCTGTACGACAACGCGATAAACGAGCGATTGTGCGAAGCTAAAGTATTTACATGAGGTTTATGAAAACGTGGATACCAGCACGACGGCTTGAAGGTTTCTTTTTATGAGACTGTTTAGCGTTTTTGCCCAGTACGTGGACAAGTATATCTCCACTGGTATCTTGTTAGTAGGTGTAATAGTACTATTTGAGGCTTCCCATGGATGGAGAAGCACATGATCGGTCGATGTGACGACACTGGGAGCAGCAGTATTTTGGTTGAAACGGTGACTACGTTTGACAACAATATGATATCAGCAATCACCAACACGAATGCAATTATCAAACCAGATGCCAAGCAATTATATTCATACACCGCAACACATAAGATTGTGATAAAAGGCTAATTTATCGACTACAACAAACAACAACACTCATTTACCGCCCAATACAACAATTAAACATTCACAAAGGTTCAAAGAAACCCTTACAACCAACAAGTCTACCTCCACATTCCGTTAACAGACAAAGATTAACTCAACTCGTAGACATAAAACAACGTCAACATCCGCCCTGATGTGCAAATCCCTTGAGGCGAAGGCAGCTCCGGGTCATTACAGGTTACATCGGCGGATTTAAAAGAGATCTCGGATCCAGTCGGTATGGGGAAATGGAAATGCACTTAATGCATACGTAATCAAATTATCCAGCGGTACGCCCAGTGGCGGGGTGTGTGTTACACTGTCGTGTAAGCTGTTGATGTCTAAATGTTGGTGGAGAATAGTGATTGATTGATTGTTTGTGATTGTTTTGGAGGTCTTTCTGTTGGTTTCATAAATACAACCCTTGATGACCTTGATATCTATTACTTCAAAGTAGACTATCTTTGAACCTTTCGTATGTTGTGTTATGTTACTTGGTCGACGGAGACATTAATTAATTAGTCACATGATGCGGTCAAAGTTCTCAAGATTTATAAACCATAGACTACATCATAAATTACAACGCCAATATTATGATGAATTCGATTCGAGTCGATTATTATCGTTTTGAATTTGTTATTTCTAGTATCTTTGACATTTTTTTTTTTTTTCGTTTATATGTAGTATTTTTTTTTACATTCTACACATTGTATATTGTTTCGAATAAATGACATAAGACGATTTAACATATTATGGATAATGTAACAAATGTTTAATTTATGAAATTGGGAACTGAGTTACCTACTACGATACGCTTCGGTGTGATGTATTCCCCGGGTACATAACGCGGCGTCGTTGGGAACAGCCTGTCAGTTACTAATGAGGGCCTGGTGGCATGAGAACACCACTTTTCATTACATTTTTATACGTCACACGAAAATATAACCTTTGTCAACGTGCCCTGAATTCAAATGGAGAAAATTTTCTAATGCATTTACTGCGATTTAAACGGTGAAAATGCAAGTAAACTCAAGAATATTTTGCGAAGTAGGAAATGTTAATTTCTTGTTAATTAAAAATTTGTTGGTAAGACGTGACTCAAATTAATTTATGACTTATGCGGTAGGAAACAGAAACAGTGAGGTATTTTTATGGCAAAAAAAGTAATGAAGCATTGGTTGCCAACGTAGCCTGACTAAAAAGTAGTTAAAGTTTTATCCAGGTTTGAGCTTTTTAAAGATTTGTAGCGTGTCTAGTTCTTTACACTGGGTTTGTTTCGGAAAAACTTTTAATCTTTTATAAGACCTATCCTTTTTCGTTTTAGTTTTATGATGATAGCCAATTTCCAAAGGTTTTTAGCTTTAGCCATTGGTATCATCTTTAAAATATTCGAAGACAAGTGACATATACCAACCCGCACTGGGCCCGCGTGGTGGATTATAGACGAAATGTATAACCTTTTTTTTTAATCGTTGTCCCACGTTAAGAATTTCTCCTGTGTCGTGGGCGCGTTTACCAAAATTTAAACTTTCATACACAAACCAGCCCCGGAACAACTATCTGTAGCTCATACAAATATTTGTTCCGTGTGGGGTTCGAACACGCGGCGCGCGGCGCAGCTGCCTATCACTCTACCACTGCACCAATCGTGTTATTTACCATAAAAATAAAGAATTATCGAGTGGTTTGCCAGAATCTCTACACATTAAAACCATCTTGTAACAACTCGCCTGTATTCACATTCTATGCATGTAAGTGTTTACTGTTCTATAAACAATTTTTAAATTTTAAAACACTGCAATCCTCCAAAAAGATAATTAATATTGTATGCAAAATATTTCCACTTACGTCACATGCAAAATTTTGTGAAACACTACAAGCGTGCATTTCAAGAGATCTCGACTTGATTTATCAGCGGAAAAGCGCTCTTTAGCGCTTTTTTTTTACTCTGAATTATTTTTGAGCTGCAAAATAGCAGGATTTATAGTTTCAACACTCTAGCTTTTTGAGCGCTTGAATTTTCAAGAGATAGAACTTTATTTTGGGTGATATTATACAATGGAGAACTTTCTCGTGCCGTGTGTATAGCAGTGAGAGTTAAACTTTTTCTTTTGTGGGCTGCATGTGTGCATGTAGCAACGGTGTGAAGTTTTCTATGTCAAGCGTGTCGCAAACGTAGCAAACGTAATTTTACAATTCAAAATGGTCATTTTGAATTGTAAAATTCAAATATATGCGTACAAAATATACGACCACAAACAATGTACCCTGTTTAAGTATGCGTAGTACTTTTAATCAAGAACGGCTTTAAAAACCCTTAAAATAAATCGAAAAGTCATTTTTAAATTACACTTTAAATGCAAAAAGGACTTACAAAACTCGGCAAAAACCGGATCCACGTGTGTAAAACCGCGGACGGAAACTTATGAATAAATAAATAAGCTTAAAAAATTCCAAATAACTTCGTGTAAAACGCAACGAAGTTTTGAAAAATATGTAAAAAAAAACGTCGGTCCTACGGAGCGCGGGAAAATCAGCGTAATTCGGACGTAAGATTTGCATTTTTGATTACGTAAATCGTAACGAGAAAGGTCTTGGACGATTTTTGAACATTCTTCTCTTATTGTATTTTATATAAAGTTTTTTTGATAATTGTTCGTTCACCGTGATGGAGTAGTTGATTTGTCGCTCTTTTTTTCCATCCATGTGTTGAAGTAAGATGACACTGGTCTTTAAGATTCAATACTAACATACAGGGTGTAAGGGATACATTCAATGTATTCAGTACATCATTTTGAACCACCCACAAGAAATTACTCATTGGTCATACATTATAAAAAAAAACGGTCAAAAGGTATGGACCAGCTGGTTTTTTTTAAATAGCCTTTTTTTTTTAATAGGTTCAGAATAATATATACTGTACTAGCTACTGTGGTAGTAGCTAGCTACTGTGGTAGCCATTTGTACGACGGTATCCCTTCCATCTCGTATGCCATGTGGTCCTCAGATACGGAAATCAGTCGCTCATTCACTTTCTGAGGGTGCATAGAACAATGTCAGGAGGGTTACTATGACGTCTTAAAGCAGGAGTGATTCCAGTGTGGGAATGAGACAGAGCTATACAGGTCGTCAAATTCAAATTCATTTATTGTTTGTCACAGGTGAAATATAAGTTCTTAAGATTATTACATAAAGGCTCACTGTAACATACCTATAAGGTGTACAATATTTAGTGCAGGTTCATTATTTATTTAACATTAAAAAACTATTCATCCTAATTCAATATCCATCATTCAACATGCATAATGCATGCGTCTAGCGCCATCTCTTTCCTACACTGGAATTACTCATGCTTTATGACCTCATGGTAGGCCAATAAGAGTCCAGGCAATCTTGGTTTCGCATTAAGACACTTATACAAACACTCTAAAAAGATAGATAGAACTATTAAGAACTCTAAGAAACCAAGTTTTTCCCGCCTTTCTTGTTAAATCTTTGACATTTTTACCAATCTACGTAAAAGTAAGTGCAAGTTAAAAATTCATAATCATCCCTATCCACAGCTCGACTTCACCCACTGCTGGTTATAGGCCTCTCTTTGCTCGTGCCAAGCTGCACGCTCTGGTGCTAGCCTCATTCAGGATATTCCCGCAATAGCAATGGCAACAATGTCGTCTGCCCATCTTGCCGCCGGACGACCAACACTTCTATTTCCAATGCTAAAAAAGTAAAATAAAATAAAAAACGAAAAGAAGTAGTAGTACTAGTTAAAAGTTACTTACAGAAAAAATCAAAAACACATTATCATAAGAAACACGTGTACGTCGTCCATTAATCGCCATCATAGTTAACTAATCGCCTTACTAACAGGCGTTATATTTCAAAGCATTGCAGGAAATTACCCCTCCGCTCTTTTGTTTCAAATGATTTGATACTTCGAGATAACGGCCGAAGAAATGTAGGGGTTCATTAGTCAATGAATGAGTAGGTAGCTATGGGTAGGTTTGTTTTCTTGTTTTGACCGGTAGACGAAGTTAGAGTATTACTAACGTTAGCTATCGTTTTCACAGTTGTTTAATAACGGCCGTTTTCAATAACTTACTAACAGTTAACGGGACCTTGCTGTCTCAGATAAACAGTTAAAGAATCATCAACTGTCAACCCTCTGAGAGACAGATAAGTGACGTGGATAGGATATTCCTGTCAATTCATTGCTAACATTTTTTATAGAATTACCGTTAGCTGCTAGAGTAAGGCGTATTAACTAACCGTTATTCGTAATCAAGTTATAGAAAACGACCATAAATGAGTTTTGAACCGTTACTTAGCATGAGCTTTGACATTTCCCATCCCTATCTTACACTTCTCTTCTCTCTCTCTTCTTCAACCTTTGTCCATCCAATACTGAGTGTTTGTCTCTTCCAAATTTCTCCACTTTTGGCGGTTTTGTGTCTGGCTATCCAGTTTCTTCCGACCACTTTAATAAGATCGTTTGAGGCACGTATTTGTTGGTCATCCCATATTCCTCCGTCCTGTCTGCGGGATCCACTCCAGCACTTTCATGACCCATCTTACACTTTTTTTTTTTTTTTTTTTACCCATGGGAAATCATCAAATAACCCCTCCCGCTCTGGGCTGAGCAGGAGGGAGTGTCAGACTTCTACTGACTAAAACCCATCCATGTTCCTTCCTTTGCCCTTTGTGTTCCAGGGCCGCGGTATCTCTTTCGAACAGTCCCGCAACCCTGGCAGGCGTCGGCCCTTACGGACCCCTTCCTGTTTGTTGACTCTCTTTGAGGCGCGCGTGGAACACGAACGCGCCGTCGACACGGCCTGTCGTCATAAGACGGACGGACGGCGAGCTAGCCCATAGCTCACCGTCCACAGGCCCGCGTCTACGGTGGCCGGGGGCCACCACGTGGCCCCCGACGCCCGGTGCATCTCCCGCGGCGGCTGGGACGTGAGGTTCTCTCCCTCTCACGTCCCGCCACCTCCTTCGCTAGCATGACTGCTTCGTAGAAGGAGGTGACGGCGTCCCATTCCGTCTCGCTCCGGACCATGGATTGAACCAGGGCCGGACGCGAGAGGTCGCCGCCGCCGATCGCCGCTACGAGGACACGGCGTTGCTCCGCCCAAGCGGAGCAGACCTGCACAGTGTGCTCCACCGTGTCCTCCGGTCGATCCTCGCAGTGGTGACACCCGGGCGTTTCCTTCCGCCCGATTAGGTGCAGGAACCTCCCGAAACAACCATGTCCGGTGAGGACCTGCGTCAGGCGGAAGGTGAGGGCGCCGTGGCGCCTCTCCAGCCACTCCTCAAAGAGGGGACTTACTGCCATTATAGTGGCGTGCCCTACCCATCTTACACTTGTAGTTGGCAAAAAAAGCGACAGTGACCGCTATAACGATTAGCCAAAGTAACTGCTCCGTGTTCAGGTCTTTAATTCTTCATGTCTAACTTACTGTTTACCTTCTCCGAGAGTTTTATTCTCGCAGCAGAACATATGTATTTTTAACCGACTTTCTACAAAAAGGAGCAGTACCTAATTTGTGTATTTTTTTCATATTTGTTACCTCATAACTCCGTCATTTGTAAACTGATTTGAAAATTTCTTTTTTGTAATGTGAAACGATATACTTCCCGATTGGTCCTATAGAAATTTCATCAAAATTGGTTTAGTAATTTGGTTGTTTTCCTCACGTTAATTGTCACATCACGCGACGTCGAGTGAAGGTGCTTTGATGTACACACGACGTCGCGTGATGGTGCCTCAATTATGTACGAGCCATAAAATAGCGGCCGCAGCGTGTTGGGTTCTGGTATTTGGTTTATGCCACAAGGGTAGACATTCAAAGAATTTTTATTTTGACCATCTAGGGCAAAATATTAATACATATAGGGTTCAGCATTTTGACTTGGCAATGAACGTATTAATACGTATTTTTTCTTCTTGGGCTATGTTGATGACGTGATGATCTCATAATAACTTCTAGTTACAATGTAAAAATTAATTCATGACATGAATTTGTGTGGTATACTACAACTCATCATCATTTCAGCCCGTTGTTGTCCACTGCTGAACATAGGCCTCTCCAATCGATTTCCAACGTGTCCGGTCCAATGCCACCTGCATCCAGCGACTCTCTGCACATTTAACAAGGTCGTCGGTCCATCTGGCAGGTGGCCGTCCCACGCTGCGCTTTCCAACGCGTGCTTTGCAATACTACAACTAAAACGGGTTAAATAAAAAACTTGATATAAAAAGTGTCTTTGTTTGTATCATTGACTTTTTGCCACCGACTTCCGAAAGTCAATTTATTTTAGACGTTTTTTGTGTTTTTTGGAAGTCGGTTTTTTTTTGCAGAAAGTTTTTTTACCGACTCCAAAATGTATAATGTATCAGCGGCCACAAAGTCTCATGGGTAATAATTACCTAGCGGGTTACCATGACGTCTTAAAGCAGTATTGTTTTTGTCACTCTAGTGTGGGAAAGAGACGGTGCTATAGTGGACATCTAGCGCCATCTATTTCCCGCTCTGGAATAAAATTAAAACAATACTGATTTGAGACGTTATGGTAGGCCTCCTCGCGCCTCTTGCAGGAAAATAAGAGACAAGTAATTTAATGGCACTGCCTGAATAGTCTATAGTTATTAAACATTTTCTAAAGTGGTCGATTAAGCAAACAACGGATTTATGGTGCGCATAACTCTTCACCGTTTTATTATTTTACACAAGACAAGTTCGTTCTTTTTTTAACGATGAGAGATTTATCAAATTATTTTTTCTCAGCATTTTAATTACCTGAGAATGGTTATAATTTACCTACAAGCTAGAAAATTGAGATGATTATTTTGTCTGCCCATCAGGGTTTCTTAAAAATTTAAATTGTATAAGCGTTTGAATGTTTAATGTTCGGAAATTTCTCTACAATTATTTTAGTTTGATGTACTTTTTTTCTAAATTTAAACTGCATGTTCTGATAATTTGATGCTTCCAAGTATTTTTAGCTTTTTTATATTACTGTATTTCTAGCAACCCGTCACAGCTTTGCATAGAACATATAATTATCTTGGAAAAATATCCAGATTAATTTATTTTATTTTTTAATGTTTATGCACAGGTACCTTCCAAAGTAAGTTGTAGTTAATCAAAAATCATTGTGATGTTAAAAACAAAGTGCTTACAGATATACACACGAAAAACGACTATGAAGTCTGCTAAATGTTAGAAAGATAATATTAACATATTTGTTCTTGTGATAGTAGGCAGAAACCAAAAACGCCACCAGATTTATAATATTTTATGACTGTTTTAAAACTGGTTTATTCGGAGGAACTGTAACCCAGTCACAGTAAAGAGAGAAGAAAAAGAGAAAAGAAAAGAGAGCTGCTCATATGAATAAAACAAACAAAACTAAAAATTAAAACCGACACTAAATTTTACAGGATAATATCCACATAATCAATTCACTATAAAACGTTCCAATCTCAAACCTAAACGAGCAAACTTCCAAAAAACGGTAGCATAGGATTCCGCACCAAAATATAAAAAATAAACAGCGATTTTCCATCTTTTTTCAGTTCATCAAAAATGCAAAACTTCATGAAAATGTATGCAGCACTATGCGTCGGTCTCGCGGTCTCGCCTCGACAGAAAAATTGCTCGAACGTTTGTGATGCAGATAGCGGCGTGCTATTGAGAGTTGTTTCAGCTGAGTGTATCGGTTTGTAGTGGTTTGTGAGCGAGAATGTGTGAAACAGTTAAGCCTATTTGACTTTAAAACGGTAGGTAGTGGAGGAGCTCGTAGGTAAATGATTACAGCTGCTCGGGTCGATCTTTAGGTTAAGCCGCGCTACCTAGGTTGGTCCGTGGATAGGTGACCACCCATTACATATCGAGTTTCCTCCGTGCCTCGGAAAGTACGTTAAGCCATTGGTCATGGCTGTCATTTGTAGATCTTTGACAGTCGTTACAGGTACAGGTACTACCTGGTCTTAACAAAGGGTATCATATCACCCTTTACTAACTGGGTTGTGCAGGTCGGATAAGCAATCACTCCATGTAAAATACTGGTATTCAGCTGCATCTGGTTGGACTGGAAGCCGACCCTAACATAGTTGGGAGAAGGCTAGGCAGATGATGAAGTAGTAAAGTAGGTTTTTTTTTCAGAGATGGGCCTTTATGTCTTAGGGCAATGCCACTGAACGTGTTCAGCACGTCTGAACTGCGTTTGTGTGTGTGTGTGTATGTGTCATCATTGCATTAGAATATCGACACTGATAGTCTTAAACATGCTTGAGCCTAAACGCGATCAGAATTCACACTCATTGGTGAAACTTAAACTACGATTCTTAATTATATACTCGTACTGCTGAATTTGCCATCTGCATTAAATAAGTGAATTGCACTTTAAACACCGAGAGACTTCAGATGTAAGCCAAATCATAAGCTAAAGCGCCTGCAGCTCAGGTTAATAAGATGTGCTTATGCAATAACGTCAGGTTGGCTTGCACTATCTGGCTGCCAGCTTACTAGAGGACAAGATCTTGCTTATTAAAACCACACTGATTATACGTAAATAACCAACCATTCTCTGACAGAATACAACCCCAATGCAGACTTAAAGACGTACCTATCTGCTACGGCGTAGCAAGCGTAGCTGTGAATTCACTACGCCGTAGGAAATATTTTTTTAGGCTACAGTTCTATTTTATTTAGTAATACCGTTAAACATAGAAAGCTGTGTATATTTTGTCATCTCATAAAATTCATTTACAACTTTCGGTTCTATTTTAGTATTTCTGTGAGTAAAAAAGTGGTGTTTATTTTTGTGATCGAGATGTCATATCATCTTGACTAGTCTAACTTCCAAGACGTCTGGGACCTTAGTATTTTTATTTGATATGTCTCTGAAGATAAATAATTTTATATTCAAAGTACATACGTGTTATGTGTTATTCAAATAGTGCGGCTGATCCAAATGTGTTTAGGTAATGTAAGCAAAACTTAATGTTAGCTTTGGTTATGGATTTTATTATTATTTGAATAAAATCTAATGTTAGTGTATAACATTTTTAGAACTTTTTATAATATCTCAAACGCATTTTTTTTGGTAAAATATAATTAAAAATTCAACTGGCACAATTACTAAGAGACATGGTTTTTCTATTCCATGGATATTTTGTTAATTGTGTGTAGAATTTTTTTAAATTATATCGAGTGACCTAAAAATTCTAAATACCAGATTAATTAAAAGTAAATTATATGATTGGCTGTCCACTAATAGTTTTTATAGTTTAAAATATTTTTTGCTAAAAAATTAAATTACTAACTTGTATGTACGAAAAGTACGAAAAATTTGCACGCCTAAAATATTAAGCAAAAACATGTAAACTCTGTATTTAATTTTTGTACCATCTTCTATACCATGTTTTTATGAAAATAAATGTTATTATATTCTATTCTGATCATGCTATCGATGAGAATAATGTGGTCCTAGGTTAATGAATGTGTCAGAGTATATTCAACGATACAACTAACACATCTAAAAGCCATTATCCATGACGACTCATTCAAATTGTGGTCAGTAAACTTGACACAATTATTGAAACAATGGTGCTCAATACTACTAATATAATAAATGTGAGAATCACTCTATTTCTTACCTTTTCACGCCTTATCAAACCGCTGCGCGCTGAACGGATTTAGAAAAAATTACAAACAGCACTTGGATATATTTCGAACCACACCAGGGTTAGGACATAGAGCACTTTATATCCCGTACTTTGACGTGGGATAATTTGCGACTACCAAAGTTCCGGTTGAAAACTGCTATACAATATAAAAAGCGAGTTTATCCAAACCTACTGAACAAAAACTGTACAGAAAGTTTGACATGGTTGGCTAGATAAAAAGTCAGTTTTATTGCACAGTCACCTGTCAGTGTTTGGCACTCGTTGCATGCACCGTTCAGGCCTAGCCTTTATTTTAGGCACATTTTGATAGCTGTACAAAACAGGACAACTTAGGTCATTGATTCATTCGCTTAGTTTGGTTCTCAGTGCTGCCGGACAATAATGTTGATTTTGAGATTGAAACCACTGTTCAAGAATGAACTGTATATTTGATGAATATTTTGTAATTCAACAGATTAATGAGTGTTTTAAGAACTGATCTCTTGAAATCCAAAGAAGATGGCCACATCGATTAAAGCATAAAATAAGAATCTAATTATTTTTATTTTGTCATATGTCACTTGGTTTTGTTGAGCAATAACTTGGTTTTTTTGTGTTTCTACAATTTTTTCTCAATTATGTAAATAAATGAATGTTCAATAATTGACGATCATATAGTTCGAAATTCTAAACTAAAGCCAATAAGACAATTTGAGAACAAATAACCATTCAATAATAATTCCTAGAATATCAAGATCACCCACCAAAACCCACCTGATATTTCAACCAAAAAAGACCAACTATCCTATTCAACGTGGTAGCGTTATGTATCCACGCTTTTCGGTCCGTGTAAGCTGCTCCTTAATATTGTCATAGTAGATCCCACCAGGAATTACTTGGACCAGTGCCAACCACGGCTGGCTACAATTAGCCTTTCGCACTACCGTCTGTTGCATACCAAATTACGATACAAAGACTGGATACAAGTCAGGAAAAAAGTTTCGGATCCGAAGTACAGTTACTAGCATTCATATGTATAAACTTAGCATTTTTAGAAGTGATTTGCTCCTACTGTATGATCAAAAATTTCATGTTTCTAAGAACATAGTATTTTGGACAGCATATTATTATGAAATAGGTCTCATCTGAAAGCAAAAATAATTAAATCCTCAAGAAAATCGCTTTCAAATTTAGTTATGTGTATACGTATAGGTGCTCGTGACTGTACAACTTTTGTTCAGCGTAGCCGTTCTTCGGATTATCTCGTGGAAAAGTTCTTTTTTTGAAAAAACTTTTTTTTTTATTGCAGCGTTTTTTGGAAAGTTCGGTTATTAATTGATCGGTGCGGTAGTAAAGTTGGGCTTAATGTTGGGGTATCGAGTTCTTTTTTACAGGAGATTAAAGTAAGTGGCCAGTGTTTTAGTGTGTGGCTTACCGATGGAAGTTAGTCCTTCGAACTAGCCCTCATAGTTTTATTTGTTAAATACACGCGTAAATTTAATTAAGGACGATTTTTTTTAAGGCGATGCCTGTTTTCTTTTGACCACAAAAGTAAATAAAGGTTTTGACTTTTATTGCCCACAAACAGGTTTATTGAATCGACACTCATGTCCAGTGATCGAATAATCGGATGCATATTTACCTAAAGTTCATTTTTAGTTAGGAAATATAAATCCCGGGATTCCAGAAAATTAATAAATAAATAATCATTAAGAGATTGAATGGTTTTTCATTGTAATTCTTATTTATTATTCGTTTGAGATAAATGTTTAGAAATTTGAAGAAAAATTAAGAGGAAGTTTTTATTTCTAGTTTTTTTATTTATAAGTTAAAATAAGCAAATATACCTACGCACGATTTGATTGTATAATAAAAACAGTAAATTTGTTGATTCCGAAATCCCGGGATTTTCTCGATACAAAAGTGCATTTCATAATAGCCAACACCTACACTTTAGGTAAATAAACTCAAACTCAAAGCATTTATTTCAATTAGACCATTACAGGCACTTTTGAAAGTCAAACAAAAAAAAAGAAGCTAAGCTACAGTTACAGTCACAAGGCATAATAACTTGAGAAAGTACTGTAGTTGCACATTCCAAAGCGTAGATCCCTATGGAGAAGAATGGGCAAGAAACTCCATGGACACTCTTTTTAATCAAAATATTGTTACAAAATCTTGGTTACATCATTCACGTTGAGATTATACATATATGTGAGAACGATGTAGAAAGACGTGCACATTAAGAGCGCCCAGAGTAAAAGATTAAAATAATCAACACTTTCAAAATAAAGTAATTAAAATAAACCGTGGCAGCTAAGAGATGACCAGTCCCAACTGACAGCGCCCGTTCACGAACATGACTGAATGAATAAGCATCCGATTATCCGATCACTGCTCATGTCATACCATAAAAATAAAAACATAACAGAACATCACGCGTGTATTCTTCGAAGGGTTACACAGAAGTCATAGATACACTCACATTGTGCGTATTTTTAAGTGCCAAGTGAAAGGGGCGAGTCTATTGCTTTCAACCGAGTACAATTATAGTAGCTGAAACTAAGAAATTCCTGATGGTAAAACCCAATAACAATTTGACCGACCTGGCAATCGAACCCAGGATCTCATGCTTAGCAGTAGCATTGGCGACCTCTAGACCAATTAGGACCAAAAATAAAAATCAAGATATCAATTTTCAAATCGAAATTCACCAAGTTATAAAACTGCACTAATAACTTGATCCACCAAAGTTTCAAGCACACGTATCTCTCGATTAAATTATAAATCTATAAGACACAGTCAGCGAGCACAAAAAGTACCGTATTGGCACCATGCCACGGCCTGTTGGTACGTACACTAAATGCTATATTTTATACCCCCGCCCCCGACCCCCTGCACTTACGACCTGTCAGGTTTTTAATTTACTTCGGCATTCTAGATTTATATGTTCCTGCTTTTTTGTTTCTTTTTTCGGATGCTGATAGGTGAATTAATTAATATCTTCATCTTCTTTCGTGTCGATGGTACGACTAGTTTACTTAGGCCTCGTTCGAGCCACGTTAATCGCGGCGTCTGTGGCGTCTTTTAGGTAATTTAACACATTCGAGTCCACCCCCGTTTCATAGTGCGCATGTGCCATCCCACCATACATATTGCAAGTGGACCCTCCAGGTATCCGTGGCATTACGTTTGCGCAAAAGAGAACCCACCTGGAGGGCTCTCGGCATTAGGTTTGAGATTAAGATTTAAAAGCCTAAAATAAGTGGTAAAATTGCGTTTTCAGGGGGTATTATCGCTATTTTAGGGGTATATTCATGCCCTAGTAGGGTAGGGGAAGTGCAATAATAAAGAAATAAAAAAATAAATGAAAAAGTGAAATCGCCCGCTCTGATCCCGCGACAGGGGTACCCTTTGTGAGATATACATGTTTTTTTTTTTTTTTAATTTAATGTTCGTAGTCGCAATTATTATTTCTTTTAGATTTTAATAAATAACATTTTAAAACTTTTGAATGATTACTAACGTTGCATTTACATTTGTAGGTAGTTTCTTTGACAGTTGTTTTGTTAGAATCACCCAGTAACTCTATTAATTACATATTCTATTCCTTCACTTGTAATACTGGGTTAAATTAAATTAGCTAGCGATACTTCGCAGCTGTGATGGATATCGATATCTTAACACAATAAACCAAACAAAAAACGGATTTGATGACATTTTGTTAGGTTAATGACCCCAAGTAGTGAAGCTATTTTAAATACAACATCGATTTTAATCATAGATGTGCAGTTGCCGTACTTCGCGCAACCGTGTTCACACTGAGATGAGCTCGCTCGTTTAAACTTTACGGTTTATAAACACGATATAAAAATATAAATGTTGCAAAAAAAAAACTATTTATAAACAAAACACAAAAAAAGTTTAAATTACTTTCGAAAGTCGTTGCTTTTGCTTGTTTCATCGACATTTTGCATGTTTGAGGTTTAAAGAAACCTAACACGAAGAGGATGGCGGGATCGTAGTTTAGGCAATTTAATTGAAAAATGCTAAGCATTATTTATTCCAAATGTCAAGTCTGTAGCGATAATAGTTTCTGAAATATGTAGTTGTGAGTGCCTGTGAGAGATAAACGGGCAGGCAGACTAAATCTCACAGTAATTAAGTAATTAAGTATTAGTTTTTGTCTATTTTGATGCCGAACACTAAAAAGCCTCGATTGTGAACTCATTTTCGTGTCCTAAAATGGAAAAATATTTATTTTTAGAAAATATTTAAAATCGTGCATATGGTTTTTCATCCCTGAAATAGGACCCACCACGTGGGTTCTCGGCATCCAGGAAGAGGTCGAAAATTGATTGAAAATAAAAATGCTTGTAATTTGAAACCACGGCGTATTCTTATTAATTGTGTTAAAATTTACAACTGTTTTTATTTTTACGTTATTTGATGCTGTATTCGCTAAGAAAAACGTACATTAAAAATGAGCCCACGATGTGGGTTCTCGGCATCCCAAGTGCGACTTGAGTGAACCCACCAGGTGGGTTCCCAGCACTGAATGTGTTAAAGTACAGGTGTTGGGACACTTCGGACACTCCGGCAAGTGGCGCATCGTCTGGTCGGAAGCACATTCACAATTAATGAATTTATCAATTAATTTAATTCAAATATTTATATTTTTTTAAATAATTAACAATGAACGTATATGTGTGCAATTACGAGTTGAAAGTCATAGGTTTGAACCCAGCCAGACAGCCACTATTTTGTGAAAGTTATTACTCTCAAAATAGTGAAGGAAAATATGAAATTGAAATTGGAAAACATGTGGAATCCATCAACCAGAACCATGAATTACGTTAAAAATCATAAAATGGTCCATGGTGGTAGACGCAGTCAATGTTATGAATTGGCACGTGTGACCATTTTACGAATTGTAACGTAATTCATATTATTTTCCTATTATGATTCTGCTAAAGCGGCCCTTTTTGGACCCCCTGGACCGCGTGGTGGTTACATCCCACTCTTTCTTACAGAAAGGTCTGTGACCATTATGTTTTGGGACCATTATGGGATGCATTAGCTCATCATTTTCATTTTCCTACCCTTACCCCAATACATTTGGGGTCGGCGCGGCATATCGTATACTTCTATACTTCTATTACTCGTCATCTCATCCGACACCACCTTTCTAGCCACATCATCCTTCACACCAGTCGATCCATCGTTTCTTTGGTCTTCCTCTACTCTTATACCCATCCACATTTATACTCAAAACTTTCCTCACGACATTTTCTTCATTCCTCCGCATCACATTCCAACCTAAAAAAGCTAAATGGTAATCACCATTTAACTTTTTTAGGCTGCTTATGTTATAAACTTTAAAAAAAGCAGTAACCTTTTTAAGCATTGAATTTTCAACGCATTTTTTTTTTCTTTAAAATAAAAATCTTTTTGTACTACTATATATTCAAATTATTTTATAATCGTCTGAAAATGGAGATTGAAATATCCATAAATAGCTCAAAAAACATTAAAGCCAGTAAGTAAAAACTCCAGTGAATCATAATATTGAAAAACCAGCATTATGTAGTTCGTAGAATTCAAAGTGAATGCATTAATTGAATAAAACTATTGAAAGCTGTTAATGACCACAGGTTAGCTCGTATCGTTTCATAGTTTAAAAAAAAAGTTGTTTCTTTAAATAAATAAAAGCAAAACGAATGTGATTCCATATAAACTGACAAAATAAAAGAATAATACAAAGACCCGTTGAAGTAAGTACTTATTTCAGAACTTTCAACACACTTAGAAGACATTGACATTATATCACAACAAGAAGACCAAGTTCTCTCTTAAAAAAATCACTAGAAACAACAAAACTTAAGAACAAATGGTGAAAGGGTGAGAAAAAACTGGTCACCAACCCTTAATAAATTATCTCGTCACATCCAAAGGCGTTAACATGTTCTTACAATACTAAACTACAAACAATCGAAATTAAACTCTACATTCCAGAGGATAGAGTATGTAACAACTGCAAAATAAAATTGGCAGAAACACATATCAAACTGAAGTCGTTACAACTCAAGTGTCAATGAAAATGGAAGTTTACCTGTTTGTAACAAGGTATGTTTTAGCTCGAAACAAAAGTTATTGGTTCGTTCGTTCCAAAGGATTCAACTAGCGCAACAATTTATGTGTTTGCCTAAGTTGGGTCTTTGCGGATCATTATTTTTATTTAGTTCTCCCGTTTGAGGTCGATCTTTAGACCTCTTGTGGGTTTAGTAGCAGGTTTTAAGACCAAAGTTTTTATGTTACTTATACCGCACTAAACATAGAAAAGGTAGGTTAACAAGTAAGGGATCGTGCTGATTGGCAGAATGGTATAAAAATAGTTAGTCTTTGCAAATGTTTTTTCTAGAATTGTAAAGCTTGTGGTATTGTATTCATGGTTATTTTGTCTGTTTTACACTGCTTTACAAATTGAAAATAATTTGATCATGACATTAATCAAATTATTTTTTAACCAAATTGTTTTGTTATCAAACATGACTTACTTTGATTAATATTTTACCCAAATTCCTCTCGTTTTAAATAATATCTTTAGAACAATTGAAATTTTAAGCGGATGACTTTTCATCGAGCCGTTGTTTATACAACATCATGACGTAACATCACGCCTGTATGCTCTGAGGGGTACGTAAATGTGTATACTTTATAGCTGTGTGTATATTGATGTATAAGTAGTATCATAAATACATACAGGTACAAAAACGTATATCAAAGCAAGCATTTATTCTTCTAACTTCAAACGTAATCAGATTAAAAGGTGAACCATTCTTGGAAACCTACCATCAAAGACTAAAATATACACATAACGGTAGGTACTACATAAAGGGGTCATTCATTAGGACCCCCGCATAAAATCTCTTAAAAAATCTTTGCTATAAACTTTTTAATTTCTTTGAGTGAACACGTAAAGTGTTTGACTTTTCAGTAGACCTTGTGTTGAAGGGGATAAAGACGATATTCCAATGTTGGTATTATAATATTCCATGTGTTTGCTAAATGTAGGAATCATTGCCGTGTAAACGGTTGCTTTCAACGGTGTTTTGGGTTCCGTACATAGAGGTGATCTTAAATTATAATTACTTAATTTGATTTCTGATTTAACCACATTTACCTTCTCATGCACGTTTCACATTTCTTAAAACAATTTTTTAAATTTTTGTTATAAATTGGCATCATCTAAAAATTTTTCACAAATTTGATGAAACAGTACCTATGCGAATTTGCAGACTAAGCAATTAATCCCCCTGTGTCTAGCTAACTGCCTACTCTTTTCAATTAAAAATCACTAAAGCGCATAAATTAAAACAAGTATCTGTTGCACCGCACAAGATCATTAGGGTTCCTATTTGCCCTATTTTATATAACTTGGACGACAGCGTATTAAGCGAAGCACATCAAGTTTTATGTTTTGAAAATAATACATGTACCTATGTATCGGATTTCCTTTAAAACTGTTGCCCTGTAAAAGGACTTCACTTTAGGATACAATGAAGCTGCGTACACTGTAGGTACATGTTGCATCTAAATGCACGTCATCATCGTTGTCCTGTCCTTGTCCCAGTTTATTTGTGGTCCGCGCAGCATGTCTTCTTCTTCCATACAAGCTTCTCTATTAGTCGTCATCTCAGCAGTCACCTCCTATCTAGCCATATCATCCTTCACACAGTCCATCCATCATTTCTTTGGTCTCCCTCTGCACTTAAATGCATTGGTTTATAATTTAATGGACTATTGCCACTTCGAATATGCGTTTTTATGAACCTGCATCAAATTTAAGATGATTAATGTTTATGTCACGAATATAATAGCATACTTTGGTGTTGTGGACCGACCAACCTTAAGATAAGATCTATTTAGTATTGGCAGTTTGTATATATTTTACCGTTTTTTTTAAGATATTTGTCAGTTTTTAAAAGAAAATAAAAGTAAAAAAAAGCATAATATTATCAAGTCTTTATTTTATTGAGTAATATAAGATCTAGTGGCTTTCCATCCTCCACATTTGGAATCTAACTGAGTCAAATACAAGCCACCAAGCAAATAGTGAAGACACGTACCAAATGCCAACTTATTTGCCTAATCTGAACAGTGTAAGCAATCCACGACCCTTCTCTAACTGCTTACAACAAAACTAACTACTGTCAAAAGAAAAAAAAACCAACAAGTTACAAAATCCTCCCACCATTTACATCTAGCACGGAACCCATTAATTTATTCTTCAAGAACTTAACTATTTTTTAATGGCCGCTGTATTTCCACCTCAGCCTCTCGCTTTGGCTCTAATACACCGTGCCTTGCACAGTAATTAAAAAATATTATTCAAGAAAAACCAATGGGCAAGGGAAACTTCTCATTTGTATGCAGTTTGTTAGTGCACGGAATATGATTCAAAATTATATGAAATAACGTTTTGAAAAACTTAAAAACGTTAATAATAATTAACGTTTTTAAGTTTTTAAAAGATTGGTTTTCGGGTTTGAAAGAGAATAAATTGTGAGTAAATATTTTACGTATCTACTTCATGGTAACAAGTAAAAGTAATTTGAATAATAACTATCTAAACTTTAAATTTTTATGCCCTAGTTTATAATTCAAAGCAGGATACAATGTTTCTTTACGTTTGTCCAGCCTTTTCCTAGAAACATGAGAGTCGACTTCCAGTATACCTGGGTGCAGCTGAATGCCAGTATTTTACATGAAGTGACTGCTTATCTAAACTATATCCAGTTACTGAGTAAAGCGATAAGAAACTCTTGGTAAGACTGATTATCAGACTTTTTGGCTCCTTTTGGCTCCTTTGGCTCCTTTTGGCTCTTTTTTGGCTCCTTTTTGGCCTCTTTAGCAAAAAATCTAGAAAAGACAGCCAGGACCAAATGAGTGACTGTGTTAATTTCTACCAAAGTATTATAACACCGTCACTATTTGCATAAGAATGCTTGAGAAAAACTTAACCTCGTTTTTCAAAACACTTTTTCCCCAGGACAAAATTAGAAAAACTTGAACAAAAATATTAAAATAGAATTAACTGATGTCTGAAACTTGGTACGGCGGCAGTAAAACGAGGTAGGTTACGTTAGCGGTTCGAACCTGGTCGAATAACAAACTTGTACCGTAATGTAGCCGAATACGGCTTTACACGGAAATTGAATCCAGAACTTGGCGATACTCCTGCTGCACTCCAAGTTTGATCATAGAGATGATAAATCACAGTTTTGTTGTGGACTGTGTATACTGTAGAAGTGAGTGTTTTATTGAATTTCTATGATATGTTTAGCGTCTTTACCGAACTTCTAAAGACTTACTAAAACTTATGAAGGACTTTTTCATGTCACGCAACAAAAAAAACTGGTCCTGCTGTTCGGAACCGTTTTATTAACTACTCAAGATTTGTCACTACTTCTGATCAAATCAATTTCAATTAACACACCCAGGGAAAAACAAATTAAAAATACGTTACCTAGCGCCTAAAACTAAGTTCCTCCCCGGCGTGCTCTCCTAACCGCGTTTCGACCCACGCCTCGAATTCTCAGTATTACACTATAGATTTTACCTACTTTACCTACTTATAACGTCCATTCCTCTGTGAAAGCTGGAATTCCGGTCCCTCCCTAAAAGAATTCCATTGCAACTGGTATGCGCTTTAAAATTCAACGGGTCGCGTTTTGAACAAAAATAAAGAAATAAAATTCTTGGGATGTATTGTAAGTATTCGAGGTACTTTATACACGTTGTTTTATTATATTGCTTCTTGAAGAAAGATGTTTTATGTAAGAAAATAAATATCTCAACACGGTGAGCTATTTTCTTCTTGAAAAATTCTTACCCAATGTAATATGAATTGATATTACTTTGATTAAGTACTTCATACAGAAGCATTAATTTGTGTAGTAGGGTATTGTGTGTAAGTGGAATATGAGATGATTGCTGTAATCAACACAACAAGCTATATAAATGGCTAGCTGTTGCCCGCGATTTCGCTCGCGTTTTGGTCGGAAATTATTCTACTGGCACGTTGTAAATGTATAGCCTCGCACTCGCCTAGCCTAGCACTCGGGAATAATGTAGCTTCCTATTAGTGAAACAACTTTCAAAATCGGTTCAGTAGATTCAGAGATTACCCCGGACACAAACGTGGATACAAACTTACTAACATAAAATTTTACCTCTTTACAATATTAGTATAGATGATCTATTTTGCTAATAAACATTATGGCACTTGCTGCCCAAATTCTCTTTAAGCGATTCCTTGTTGAAGACTCCGCTCTTATTTATTAGATTTAGACAGTTTCCATTCACATTCTAAGTCTAGATCCATACAAATGTAGTTATCACAAACATGAGCAGATACGAATAGATTCACAGAACATCTTACATATTGATGCGTATGAATACCATCGCCGTCGACCTAGTTCCATACTGCGGTGTGTCGTTTATTGAGGGACTATGGCTACCAGACGTTAGGGGTTTGTCTGGACGTGTCGGGTCAGGGGGCAAATAAAATGGTCCTTAGTACTTCAGATACACATTTGGCTTTGAAACGTAGGAGATTCCTATTAATAAGTTTCGATATTAATATACAGTGGGTTAGTTCACTGTCAGTGTGGTTTATGTAATTTGGAGGAGCACGAGGAGCTCGTGGCTAAATAATAACTCGGGTCGATCTTTAGGTTAAGCCGTGCTTGCCTAGGTTGGTATGTGGATGGGTGACCACTCATTACATTCCGAGTTTCCTCCGTGCCTCGGAAAGCACGTTAAGCCGTTGGTCCCGGCTGTCATTTGTAGATCTTTGACAGTCGTTACAGGAAGTCAGTGGCGCAAAAAGTCTGACAACCAGTCTAACCAAGGAGTATCGTATTATCCAGGACTAAATGGGTTGTGGTGGTCAAATAGGCAGTCGTTCCATGAAAAATGCTGGTATTCAGCTGCATCCGGTTAGACTGGAAGCCGACCCCAACATAGTTAGTTAGATGATCATGATGTTACACATAACAATTTGAATGATTTGATTTGAAAGTACACCAACTGTCGATTTTTTTTCCTCCTTCTGTGAATCAGAAACCTCAAGGAGAACCAGACTTATAACTAGTGATTTCTAATTAATACAGATTCCAACGATTTTCCACTAAATATTTTTTTATTTAATTCCCGAAAGAATGAAAATGCAGGCAATCAAGAAGCACAGAAAGAAACTGGTCTAAAAAATAAGTCCTCTAATAACTTACCTTATCATCGCCTACGATCCTTGAAGAGGGAGGCAGAGGCTTACTGGCAGTACACCCACATTTCTCCTGTTATGTTTCAACTATCACCATGTGATCATAAAAAAAAATATTCTTCCTATAAACCTAAAAAGTCTCGTGAAACATTCACACGAATGATAGTTCCCCTACTGATTAGGAATTCGTCACAATATTTCATGGTAGTTCGGCTCACTATTGTAATGAAAACTTTTTGCCTCATTATGGTTTCTTTTGAATTGTTGATTTATACGTTTAGTTTACTCCTATGAGAAACTTGGTGTTTTTTCTTAGTATTGTGATGATAAGTTATAGATAGGTATGGCTAAAGTTGCAGTTTTTACTTCTTTGTTTGTTTGTTTGGAAATTTGTCCGAGTTACAGTTTTTCTAACCCGCGGCAAACAATACTTGGGCTTTCGTGGTAGGTGAGCTTACTCCCTCTTCCAGAGAGGGGGTCTGTGTCCGAGCAGTTGAAACCTTTTAGGCCCGGCGCACATAGATGGCACGGCATGGCAAGGTATTTTTAGGCGACGAATAAAAATATAACTTAATGCTTTGGAAATAAAGTTGAAGTTTTAATGTTAATGGCATGCCTAAACATACCGCGGTATTTTTTTTACATTGAAATTTCAACTTTATTTCCATACCATTAAGTTATATTTTTATTCGCCGCCTAAAAATACTTTGCCATGCCGTGCCATCAATGTGTGCCAGGCCTTAGCCTGATGAATTATATTCGACTTATTATAAAAGGTACTGAAAACTGGCAGAATAATTACAAACAAACAAAATGCAACCAAACTTTTCTTTTAAAGACTTAACTTGCATGCAATAGTTTAGTTATCAGACAAAACCCTTGTTCACTATATTAACATATTTTGGGAGGTTACGCACTAGTTTCAGCCTGAAACGAAGACCTTTCAATTCACGTGTAAAATAATGAAATCGCACCTGTAACGCCCAAAGGTTTGGGACAAGACGGTTTAAAATATACCCCTACTTTGCCAGTTAGGTTCAAGTCCGGTTGTATAAAAGAATAACTCCATGGAATGTGAGTCTACAAAAATACCGCTTTCAAACCCACTATTAAACGGTTTAACAAACAACATAAACACCAACATTGTACATTAACGACACTCGATTCAAATTAGTACAAATCGCTTAGGGGTCAAAATGACACCACAGCACCCCACAACACCCCAACTACAATTATTGTGGACACAACGGCACTTTACTGCCGTTCAAACCACTAATGGCTGCAAGATTTGTTTAATGGGTCTTACGTCTTTGTGAATTGTATGGTATGGATTGCAATGGATTTATGGGGCGTTAAAGGGGGTTCGTGTTCGTGATGCAGTAGTTTTTGGTTAATAGCTCAAGAAAATTAGTTTGGTCCTTTGATTCAAAATAATATTCTGAAGCAATTTTGTGTTTTTTGACAGAATGATAATTCAGCTCATTTTTAGAGTTCCGTACCTCAAAAACGAAACGAAAAAACCGAACCGAAAACGGAACCCTTATACGATCACTTTTTGTGCGTCTGTATGTCTGTCCAGACCCTTTTTCTCAGGAATGCGTGGCGGTATCAAGCTGAAATTAATACCAAATACTCAAGTCTGCTAGCCTTTGGAAATCAAAGCGATCAAAAGATATGTCTGTTTATGTCGCATATTATACGATTTCACAAGGGAATCAAAACCTATAGGGTATTTCCCTTTGACCTAGCACAAATAAAGGAAAAATTGCAATAAATAAAAAAAAAGTTTAAAATTAAAGGGTGTCCCCATTACATATATAGTTTGACGCCAATTAAGTTTTGTTTTTTTATAATGGTACGGAACCCTTTGCGCGCGAGACGACTCGCACTTGGCCTGTTTTTCTAATGAATCGCGATCGGTTTCTTAACTATGAGAAGAGAAGCAGGCTACTAAGGCTACTAAGTTATAGAATATTTCTGTTCTTCTTCTTCAACTTTGCCACCCAGTGCTAAGTGTAGGTCTGTTCCAAATCTCGCCACTTTTGGCGATTTTGTGTCATGGCTATCTAGTTTCTAGTTCTGTCCATCTAGTCGGTTGTCCTCCAACGTTCGTAATTATTCCTGTCCACCATCCTACAAATGGAGCATGTCAAGAATCAAATTATCATGTAGCGATTTCAACTCCATCATTAGAATACTAAAGACCCCTGTTTCGCAAATGACATTTAATTTTTAATAATATACCGTTTTAAAATCTTAATTCAACTTAGTTATTACTTCAAGTTTACAACAAACGGGTTGAGTGATAAGTAAACAGAGCTATTTATCTGACTAGAACAAAAACATACGAGAGATAACTTAAGTTTAAAAACTTTCAAGCATTTAGTAAGCTATTATATTACTGTCAGTATTTTTTGTCAACAGGCTAACTGGTACTGCAGAGGTAGTTAGCCAAAAACGTAATTAAGAAAGTGCAATCCCAAAATATGTTTTGTAGCAAGCTTAAATGTGATTAGTATTTCGGCTTTTAGTGAGAAAATAATTTTTAAAAGTTGATCATTAATTCGTATCGACATGAAAGATGTAGATGTGATGTGTTGTGTGTGATGTGATGTGATGTGGTGGTGTATGGTGTGATGTGTTGTTTTCTTGATAAATAATAAATAAATCTTTTGATAAATATTTTTATATTGTATCTCTTTCCATTTTTTACAAAAACGGACTAGTTCGTCAAATCTTCTCCTTCATGATAGGCCACGAGCCCATCTTACTGCCTCAAGTCAGCATTTATTTATTTATCGATGTATGTTCACACTAAATACAGAAAAGAAAAAAGGAACAGAAAAATTGGTACAAAGGTGACACTTATTTCTAAAGAAATCTCTTTGACTTGCGAAAGATACCTACTAAATAAAGACCATATAGATGGTATTTTAAGATAAAATATCATTTATTCCTGTGCATGTTTTCAAGGACGTAAAAGTAGTCACTTTAAAAGGATAAAAGAGCGTTTTATTCACTATTATCGATGTATTAAATGCCCTTTTTCGAGTGGCAATGTTAAAAAATATATTTCAACGCAGATAAAACACGATTAAAATGCAGCAAAAACAAGAATCTTCCCGCAACGACATAAAAACTTTATCACGGCCAGTCCTCTGTTTGCCAACTTTGTGACCTACGCAAGCACATTTAAGCTTCTCGTACTTAAGCTCTAAAGCTTATTAAGTTACCTTTAAGCTGTCGCCATTTTAGGGGGTCGGTAGTTCCCTTGCCGGAATTATGGTTGAGTTATGCATTGTCGAGTTGATCTTGTGATTTGAAAGTGGGATCTTGGTTTGATCCCTGGGTTGGACAAAGGGTTGTTGATTTTTTTGCGGACGGTGTAAGGCGACATCGTGACAAAAACTGATACCATGGATTCAGTATGTGATTCTAGCCCCAACAATGAAATAATTTTAACGCTTACTAACAAAAAAAATGACAACTCTATACATTTTGACCGTGCAGGTTTTTTTATCTTACTATACCGTGTGTGTTTAAGTAACAGAGTACATGCAAAGGATTCTATGTTATAGATATTGGACATAATTATTAAAACTGACAAATTAGGATGATAAGCCACGCTTCTGCCTAGGGCATTATTAACTACTAGCTGTTGCCCGCGGCTTCGCTCGCGTTTTGATCGGAAATTATCCCACGGGCACGTTGTAAATATATAATAATTTAGCTTCCTTTTAGTGAAAGAATTTTCAAAATCAGTTCAGTAAATCCAGAGATTACCCCTAAAATACGGTTTAAAACTTACAAACATACAAACTTACAAACAAATTTTACTTCTTTATAATATTAGTATAGAAAAGCGTGATATTACGTGGCATTGCAGATACACACAGTGATAGCTACTATCTAAAAAAGCTAACATAAAACTACTATTTAAATTCCAAAGGCTGTCGCAACATTCAAAATATTTTATCCGTTACGATTATAGCCTCAGATTTAGACCATAAACAGTAGATAAAGCCAAGTTAGGCTAAACTCGGGTGAGTCTAACCTAGTTACAGCTTGTCGTAACCGCTAACGTCTGAACGTCGTCGTTTAGGAATAGGGTCGCACCTCGTTTAGTCCTAGGAGGCTGGGACTTATTTGATTATGTGATTAGAGTTTATCTTACAGACTGTTGGACAAATATATTGAGTGCTTGACATTAGGTACAGTTCATTCCTACCCATTTTCAGTAACAGTAGGCGACGCCTAAGCTTATGCCTAAATAGAAATGTGTTGATGGATTTTAGCTTCAGCTCCTGAGGAGAGCATTAATTCATCCAATAGCGCGTCTTGATTTAGGTATCGGTGTTAGTAATAATGAAATTATAGGTCTTTACATAAAGTTCAATGGTAGTGGTGGCCTTGAGCAGCTTACGTACCAGTCTTGTAGTTAGGTATCACTAGCAAGGGCCTGATAGTATTGCTATAATTTTTTGGAGAAACTTTTTTTGTTTTTTCTTGACAAACCTTTGAGACTAACTTGAGTAAACCGATAAGACTCACAATGCTTTGTCTAAGTAAGTGACGGCAACCTGGAAGACGAAAATAGAAAACTTGATGTACCTGACAACTTTGCGACAAGTATTATAATATTGCCAGTTCACAAACTTTTGCTCTTCTACCGCTACATGTAAGTTGTCATGTAAAATAAATGCACTCGAAACACTTTTTTTATGCTATCACTAGGTACGAGTATGTGGAGGCCGAGTCATTACGTTCTGGTTAAAATATACCCACCGTGGCGGCGGTCCATAAGCATATGAATTTATAATAAATTGGATACTAAGCCTTCCACACGGGGTTTAAGCTACTGAATTTATTCAGAAATACTACCCTCGGACAGAAGGACCACCAGAGTTAAAGTGTTTGGAAGTGGTCTCAATTCTGTTTTTTCATTACTCAGATAGTGTTCGTCTTTTTAAACCTGTTTTTTTTTTAAGCTTGTCCTGAATCTAAGTAATATTGTTATCGAGCGTCTGCTATTTCGTCTATATCTAGATCAACTACTGACACAGTAAATTAAAAACACCTCTAAAATTAGTGGATTCGAACCCAGACAGGCGCGTTACTTTGTGCAATTTATTTTATCAGCACTGCTCTCAACGGTGTAGGGTACCAAAATGATTTAGGACGAAAAATTCGAAGACGTGTGACATCTATAAACACCCACAGGACCCGCGTCGTGGATTACAGTCCACTGCATCTCACCGAAGAGGCCATGCAGTGGTCATATAAGCTATGTTTGTATGTGGGAACCAAAGGAGCTCGTGGCAAAATAATAACAGGTAGTCAGTGGCCCAAAAAGTCTGACAACCAGTCTTACCAAGGGGTATCGTATTACCCAATACTAACTGGGTTGTGGAGGTCAGATAGGCAGTCGCTCCATGTGAAATACTGGTATTCAGCTGCATCCGCTTGGACTGGAAGCCGAACCCAACTTAGTTGGGAAAAAGCTAGGCAGATGTTTGTATTTGGGAACCTTTCTTAAAATTGTATCATTTAAACCTTGCAACTTCTAGCAACCCTATGTCCCTACCGACGAACGCATCATTAACGAGAAAACAATGGGTCGTGTCGACACCGCTGACCGCCACTTACAAGCTAAAAAACTTACCACTTTGTTGCTAACATGGCTTCTAATAGGTTCTACTACTACTAGCTTTTAAGTTGTGGTGTGACAATATGTACTGTAATTTCTTAGTCAAGTTTGAGGTTTATATGTGTACATACGAGCTACGCTGTACAACAATATGTACGTTTTTTTGTGCTTTGAATTTGTTTAATTATTTATCCCGGTGTCTACATAGATAATTTGAAATTCACTTGTATTCAGCCTCTTTCTTTCGCAGTGATTTTATCACCAACCAGATATAAATCAAGGATCGCAAATAGATTAACCTGTTCATTGTCCAATTTCACATCACGTTTGTTATCCCCAATGGGCTAGGCAGAGGTGTTCCTAATAGAACATCCTCATTTCGCCAGTTATGTTATTATAGTAGTAGTAGCAGCCACGGAGTTTGGATTTATGCATAAAGCATAAATCCAAACTCCGTGGCTGCTACTAGGAAATTCCTGATAGAAAAACTCAATAACAATTTGCCCGAGCCGGGAATCAAACCTAAGACCTCATACTAAGCAGTCGCGCTTGCGACCACTACACACAACACCACTACACAAATACGAGTCAGTTCGATTGAGTTAGTTTTCCAATTTTCTAATCACAAATCAGCAGCTGTGGGTCAAGTTTGACTTTCTAAAAATGTTTCTGGAAACTGTAAAGTTAAGTTACCACTCGTATTTTTGTTTTAGTTTCGCAAGGAAGACGCAAACTACAAATTAAATCAAAACAAACAAAACCGGGTACAACATGTTAGTATAAAATATACGGTTGGCGTCATTTGAGCCTTGTCTGTCGGTGTCTTAATGTTGCCGTGACAAATGACAGTCCAAATGAACGGGTGTTAAAACGGCGGCCTACTGCTGGTGGAAAATTGAGTCGAGCTGTTTTCTATTTTCTTGTGAGAATAAGAATGGATAGACATGTTTTATTAAATTTTAAAATTTGTGCAAGTTTTGTTATTTTATTGGAACAGCCGGTATGCGTTTAAATTTGGTATAAAAACAACAATCTGGGTAACATTTAAGACAAAATGTAAGGACGATATCTGTTTAGCTCACAAACGACAAAAAATTGTTTTTCTCTAAGTTGGTGACTATTAAGTAATGTAAATTCTGCAGCAAACCATAAAAAAACTTCTGATCTTTATTGTGATTTAGTACCTACTCTTGTAAGTTCCATATCTGTAAGTAATCACGACTTCCCTTGGTACTTAAAGAAGGCTTTTAGCATTGTGTGCCGTTGAGCGCGTAATACATTCAAGTATTTTTGCTCCGGAGACAAGGGCACACGTTAACTTCGAATAAAATACACTTTGATACATCACCGCCTGCTTAGAGATGAGTGCAGTAAGGAGTACTGGTGAACGTGGTTGTAAATAATGCAGTTTGGAGTCCCATATGCCGCCGTACTTAACCATAAACTAACCCGCAAAAATTTCCAGCCGTTGTAAAACTTGAAAAAGATAAAATATAACAGTTTGCGTTATATCTTCTTGTTTTCTGCACATAACATTCAAGGATAAATTATTGTCTGGCAGATTTTATAACTCAATAGCTTCCGCCCGCGGCTTAGTCCAAATACTTTTTTAACTATGCAGCCTGTAACTTTCGCGCAAGTGTAAACAACAATTTGAAAAAAAATATATAGCAGTCGCATGACCGATGAAATACGAACAAACAAACAAGTGTATTTACCTTCTTACCAATTAACCGATATAATTATAGTGTAAGAAAAACATATAATTCTACTTCAAACTCTTGCTACCGATATAATTATAGATAGATCGATTCATTTATTTGCCTGAAATATGGTATTTTACAGATTTTAAAACACATACACAATAGTTCTTCATATTCCGCTTACTAAATTCGGCATGCAAATTTTGCGACATTAACAATGATTCTATTTAATGATTTTATTTTTTAACTATGCAGACTGTAACTTTCGTAAGCAGTACTCCTGGACACGGCTCGTATTGTTAGGAGGTTTCTCTCTCTGGAGCCTTGACCACCGGTAGCTTGGACCCTGTTCCCGATACCGGCGGGCAACAATTTTTTATATTTTTAAATGTTTTTATATTGTTTTTTGTATAAGAAATATTTAAAAATGTAAATAATTTGTATAAAAGTTAAATAAAGGAAATAATAATTCTAATTAATTAAATTACAATGTCAAAAAAATGTACTAAATCAAGACTGTCTATAGTGTAAGAAAAACATGTAATTCTACTTCAAACACTTGTTAAACACTTAAAACTCCGTCCTAAAATAAAATAACAGTCTGCAAGCACATACCGAGTAGCTCTCCAGCCATTATTTTAACAACAACGTAGGTAATCCGATCACAGCTCCACACTCATATTATATTACTTACAACATCATAATTATACAAACTGGTGCTAAATTAAGACGAAATCCTTAGAAACTACCATATTATTATTAATTTTCATCGTCACTACACACTTGGGAGGGCAGATAAGTGAGTTTAACACTTATGAGAAACGTTGTTTAAGAGAATTAGTTGGTCCCTTGATTCGCCATGTTGGGAAAGGGTGGGTACACGATGGCTTGTGTTGGACGTGGTTATTAGACTTTTCATTAGGTTGTCTCATAAGAAAATAAACTAAAAAACATTAATTTACCAGCAACAAGTTATTAAGTAATAACTTATTGCTGCAACTGAAATATTCTCTATTGCATTTCTTGGACCCGATTGGACCACGAATCATTAAACATGAACTTGAACTATGCTATGTCGTTGTTATGCTTTGTGTAATCACAGATAATATAATACTTTGACAAAATAAATAAATATGAGTAGTTATGTAGCATTTTAACACGGACTGTGCTGGCCATGTCTGCCTTATGCCGAATGAGCTGATGGGAGTGAGCAGGGACAAGCTCCATAAAAACAAGTACCGGTGGTCCACATTAGCTTTAAATCGAAAGATATAAAGTCCTGACTAGCTTTGCCCAGCATTGGGATGACGCAGGCTGACAGTAATAGTAAGCAGCATGGCCCAAGATAGACTATTCTATAACAGACACATTAAAATAAATCCCATCGTTTGAGAAAATTATTTGGTCCTTTGGTCTTTTGATTCGAAATATTCAAAAATATCGTTCTGTTAATTGTTAGTGCTGCAAT
Organism: Eugnorisma glareosa; assembly: GCA_947578425.1. NCBI lineage: Eukaryota > Metazoa > Arthropoda > Insecta > Lepidoptera > Noctuidae > Eugnorisma > Eugnorisma glareosa. Next base: position 2,111,668 of record OX387970.1, read on the forward strand.
TACTATTATACTAAATCGACTAATCGTTTTGTTCGGTGCTTAGTCGAGTTAAGGTGGTAACGAGAAATTAATGATAGCGAAATTACTATTGTTACTGCTTAATATAAAACGGGCGATTCTCGATTGTTTGCAAAATATGGTTTTGGTACCCATTTGGGAATTATTCTGGAGATTTAATGGTTACGAGTTGAATATAACATTGATGCATAATCTGGGAATAAGTAATCACTTATTCATTTACTTATTTAAATCAGAATGAGAAATTTTTGGTATATGGGTTGTCACTGAACACTTACCAAGTTAGGCGAAATCGGCAGGATTAAAAAAATCTATTAGTCGAGTTCGATGTGATGATCGCTTTCAGTAGCAATAAATTCGCTCTAAATAAACGGATTTCTTCTCCAAACGAAGGATGGCAATAGATACTCGTAATAAAATAAGGCTGCAATTCGATCGGTTGACACAGCAGTCGTGACTGCACTACGCACGAACTCGCGCGAAAATAGACGAATATAAACGAAGAGTTTTCAATAGCCTTTGCGGGATCAGAAATGCATTGGTGTTACCGTGTTCCTTCCTTTGTCATGTATATTTTTGAAGTTGGGGAGATATTTAATTTTAACTGTATGAGATTTGTGTAAGATATTTTACTATAAATATTTTGTAAAACTGAAATTAATATAACTACATCGAATAACTAAAAGGATAATGGACGACGAGTAGTATTTGAGACTTAATCATCATCATTTCAGCCGAAAGACGTCCACTGCTGGACATAGGCCTCCCCCAAGTGTCGCCACACTGACCGGTCCCGTGCAACTCGCATCCAGCGGATCCCCGCAACCTTCACCAGGTCATCGGTCCACCTAGTGGGAGGCCTTCCAACGCAACGTCTCCCGGTTCGCGGTCGCCACTCCAGAACTTTTTGGCCCCATCGGCCATCCGTTCTGCGAGCAATGTGCCCTGCCCACTGCCACTTCAGTTTGGCAATTCTTCGGGCTACGTCGGTAACCTTGGTTCTCTTGCGGATGTCTTCATTTCTGATTCGATCACGCAAGGAAACTCCGAGCATAGGCCTCTCCATTGCCAGAAATCAAGACATCCGTCCAGAATCAGAAATGAAGACATCCGTCTTCATTTCTGATTCGATCACGCTCTAAAAGAGGTCGAACCCCTTAATACCATGTGTAAGCGGACCCTTCACGAAGCCATTCTGTACATCAAACAAAGTACTCTACTCAAAAATTATTACTGGGAAATGACATTTTTAATTGGTGTGAAAAATGACGTTTTACGGTAAAACGGTACGGTTTTACTCAAAAAATTGCGCTGGTGAATGCATTGAAAAGCGCAAGGGTCGTGGAGGTATTTAAAGTCAAGTCATAACATTAACAACTGGTATTAAAAAAATAAATAAATTGTCATATCTCCGTAACTGGTTCCCAATTATGGTCCAGAACAAAAAAACACAATGATGGGGAGAACAAATGCCGTTTGGCTATGTTAGGGGTATTTTTACACCCATTAGGCTGTACAGGAATGTTTTGTATGTCTCAGCATTGTATTGTTAGTCTTAAAACAATTAACGGTACTCCATGTATTTTTTAGAGTTCCGTACCTCGAAAGGAAAAACGGAACCCCTTATAGGATCACTTGCGTGTCTGTCACAGCCATTTTACTCCGAAACCGGTCCGGACCAATTTAGTTGAATGTAACACATTTATGTAAGTCGGTGACCCAAAGACGGGTGTGTAACGTAAATTTATGAATTTTAAACATGGGGGCCACTTTTGGGGCGTAAATATTGTAAAAATACAAAAAATAGTTCTTTCCTTATAGATTACAGGAAAAACTATGAAATCTATGGTTTAAAAGGAACAGGAAATTTCTCAATATTTTTGCGTTAACTTCATTCGCAGTTGTAATTACAACGATGGTACGAAACTCTTCAACTCGCACTTGGCCACTATTTTTTCTGCATTTAGAAACAAACCCTTCGATTCAAACAATCGTTCTATCCGGAGAAACGCACACACACTCAATTTGATCATTTCAATGTTCACAATTAGACGATTAGTCCGCGCGCATCGGTAATCGGTCCTTCTAGCGACGCTATTAGCGTGCTAAACAGCTCGATAGCTACAATAATGTGATTAACGCTTTGTTTATTTATTGTTTGTGACGATTTGATTCCACAAGTTAAAAACCCGACTGTTTTATGATTCCATGTTTTAATAATTTTATATTTCCATGGGTAATGCCTGCTTCCAAGATTAAGACATAGCGGTTAACATAAGAATCACCAATATCGGCCCCCACGCGTGACCTTTACAGTCCACAAAGGATCAAACATACATAGGCTGATAAATTACTCTCCTCAGACATTACTCTCCTCAGTCGGATAAAAATAGCCTCATTATCTCGAAAATATGTAGTACTTACCGGTTTAATTATGATAGGCCTCCTCTTTGTAAGATAGTGTGCGCTATTATTCACGATGCGGGCCTAATGCGTGTTGGTGGACGTCTCTGATTCGAAATCTTTTGAAGAGCAATGCATAATTTTTTGCAATATTAGAACTATCGACAATGAAAGACCCTAGAAGATTAGTTCGCTCACATCGTTAATCGGTCCTTGTAGCGACGCAATTAGCGCGAAACAGCTAGCTATAATGTAATGTGATCAACGCGTTGTTTATTGCATGTGGCGATTTGATACCGGAAACCATAGGTTAACTAACGCTCACCATAGCTGTTTCAGATCGTAAAGATTTTCTAAGGTTCATATTACTAATAAAAATCTATAAGATGACGAACTGAAGTGAATCTATGAAGTGACCGGTCAGTTTTCTTGCCTTTTCTTTGAGCTGTCTTATAAAGAGTATACGAACAGCATATTTAAACTGCGTTAGGGGGCTATCAATGTAAACCAATGTGACCAATTGTACAACAGTGATGACACTAGCATCACTAGATCATCGTTTTCTGATTACGTTTAATTTCATAGATAAAATTTGCCCAAAGCGATTCACTTAAAAATAAAAGCGTACAGCTCATGCAATGTTAAGGTAGGTACTCGTATAGCTTTCTGCCCATTAAAGGTTTACTATTCAATAGACTCCACCTCGCTAAAACCAGACAGCCTATTCTTAGCCTACCCCATACAATTTTCACCAAAAACTTTTCCTGCACATCACAAAACTCCACGTTTCGGTAACACTCCAGATAGCATTGTCTAAACCTAAAGAGTAAAGTTCCACACAATTGTACAGCTCACAGGTAAAACTACTGCCAGACGAATAGTTTGTACATTTGCCCTGCGGAACCCTGAGGCTGTTTGCGAAGTCGGCTAAGCGGGTTCCGGCTGCGTTTTGAATAAAATTTGCGAGTGTAAAGTGTTTTGTGGAGGTGGCGACTGTGACTGTGATCTTTTTGCTACTGGTTGGTGGTTGCAGTTGTGTCAAGCGGCTGTTGTGTTGATTACGTGTGAATTTGAAGGTGGCTTAGAAAATTTTTCTTCATTGATCAAGAAAGACAGAGTCTCTCTAATGGTTGTAACAAATCAGCTTTCGACAATCAGTTGGGCTGAAATGTGACTTTTATGTGATTAAACAGATCACTTTACGAAAGTTATAGTCTATTACGAAGATTAAATTTAAATTTAAATTTTAATTTTTATTTATGTAAAGATTTCTGGCTTATAAATTAACTGGGTTGTGGAGGTCAGTTAGACAGTCACTCCATGTAAAATACTGTTATGCAGCTTCATCCGGTAAGACTGGAAGCCGACCCCAATAAAGACTAGGCTTTTACATAAGCTTTCAAAGCAAAAGTGAACAGGAAACATCATCCGGGCATACTTGTTCCTTCGTTAACCTCATCCATCACTTTCCATCAGGCGAGATCGAGATTAAGAGCAGGCCTATAAATAAAACAAAAGGTTTTTTTATTTTTTACATAAGAGCATACCTGCGGGAGTTCCGGTAGCAGTCGCAATCGCAAGTTATGTTGTAGATACTTAAATGTGTGCTGATATTTGAGAATATTTCTCAAAGTTCAACACAAATGTGTGGTGCAGTGATACCTCTTTCTAAGGCTTAGTGTCTCGCAGAACTAGGTATTATGATATCGGCTGCGGACCTAAAGACCATGAAGTATGTAAGTCGTTAGTTTTGGGTGACTTCATAATATTTATTTCTACTATCGTCTCTAGATCCATCATGGCCAGATGGCCAATGGATCTTCTGAGAATGAACGCGTCATAAAGGTCTCGTGGAAGAAGAAAGAGTAGAGGAGCTCGTGGCGCAATAATAACAGGGACTCGGATCAATCTTCAGGTTAAGCCGCGCTTGCCTAGATGGGTGACCACCCATTACTTATCGAGCTTCCTCTTTGCCTCGGCTAGCATGTTGAGCCCTTGGTCTCTGTTGTCATTTGTACATCTTTGACAGTCGTTACAAGTAGTCAGTGGCCTGAAAGTCTGACGGTTGTCTTACCAAGGGGTATCGTATTACCCAGTACTTACTGGGTTGTGGAGGTCATAACCGCCGTCACCTCCTTCTGCGAAGCAGTCATGCTAGCGAAGGAGGTGGCGGGACGTGAGAGGGAGAGAGCCTCACGTCTCTGCCGCCGCGGGAGGCGCCCTGGGCGTCGGGGGCCACGTGGTGGCTCCCGGCCACCGTAGATGCGGGCCTGTGGACGGTGAGTAATGGGTTTACTCGCCGTCCATCCGTCTTATGACGACAGGCCGTGTCGACGGCGCGCTCGTGTTCCACGCGCGCCTCAAAGAGATGTCAGTAAACAGGAAGGGGTCCGAAAGGACCGATGCCTGCCAGGGTTGCGCGACTGTTCGAAAGATACCGCGGCCCTGGAACACAAAGAGCAAAAGAAGGGACATGGATGGGTTTTAGTCGGTAAAAGTCTGAAACTCCCTCCTGCTCAGCCCAGAGCGGGAGAAGTTATTTGATGATTTCTCATCCGAAAAAAAAAAATGCAGTAATATTATTATTATTTAAGACGGTTTTTCACATGACTTAACATCACGCCTGCATTTCCTCGTAGGGTTAGGCATATCTATCTAAAGTACTTACACTCACATTTTGGCATCAATACCGAGCCTATTGCGATCAAACAGGCAGGAATCTGAACTTTGGGCCGCTACTGAGAAATTCCACTTTCACTTAACCTAAATTGACACCTGCCGTAATCCACTTTCAACACACACCCATGATGTTGTTACCATACAATTTAATGTATCAAAAAGTAAGGCATCCACCCGGAACTGCCAACCAATGACGGATGATCCATCGACTAGCAAGCGCGTATCATATGCCAATGCCATCATATGCCACGCATCTGCTATCCAGCAATTCTTATTTTTTGCTTCACTCCTGACCTAACCCGATGAATAAAACATTTCTGACCTCAATATCTACGAGAATATTGAATGTTACACAGATCGAGGAACGAATCATTCGATATTTTCCTTGTCATATGAAGGCGGTATTCGTAACGATCTTTTTGCTTTTGTGTTACATTTATGAAGGTTTTTAGCCGGCTTCAAAAAAAGAAGTGATTCTCAAATCATTAGAATGTATTTTTTAGTTTGAAAGTAACGCCGTTGACTGAAAAGTGTGGTAATCGGTTATCGTGGTAGTAAATAATATATAGTAATTTTTAAAGTTCATAACATAAGCAGCCTAAAATAAGTTGTATGGTAATTGGTTGGCTTGGAATGTGATGCGGAGGAATGAAGAAAATGTGTGAGGAAAGGAAAGTATTAAGTATGAATGTGGATGGTTATAAGAGTAGAGAAAGACCAAAGAAATGATGGATGTGTGCTGTGTTAAGGATGATATGGCCGGAAAGGAGGTGACTGCTGAGATAACGAGTAATAGAGAAGTACAGAAGAAGACATGCTGTGCCGACCCCAAATCAATTGGGCTAAGGGCAGGAGAATGATGAATCAGATAAATATTTAATTAGTATTTGTTTTAAACTATTACAGTCCGTTTTGAATTTCAAGACGCAAGTTGGAAAGTTATGTGCTCGTTCCAAAGCGTTGATTAGGTACTACCGACCACTTTTCAAACTTATTACTCAGGGCATAAGGGTGAAAATTGATCTTCTTTCAGTGAAGTAGTACCTACTACGAAGAAGTACAAAATTGCATAGTTACTGCAACAATCTCTTTACCAAAGTAAAAAACATGTTTTCTACTTTACCATCTGGGGGTTACTATGGTGTCCTAAAGCAGGAGTAATTCCAGTGTGGGACAGAGACAGATCTATTAAGGTCGTCTAGCGCCATCTCTTTCCCACACTGGAGTTACTTCTGCTTTAAGACCTCATGGTAGGCCATCGGTTCTAAGTATATGGTCCTTTTTGCAACATAATGAGATAGTTTTTATTCCAAAAAGATAGTCATAACAATTAAGAATAATTACTATCTCTTTCTTTGCTTCTTTGCTTTATCAAAATACTATAACCAAACCTAGACGCATAGAAAAAAACTCCGCTAACAATCTCGTGTAGAGTCACAATATAGAGTTCTAAACCGACCGATGTAAGATAGAGCACGTACAAGCCAATAAAGTTTTATTATAACAAGTCTGCAGACGTTATACTAAACTCTACAGTTCTAAACGCGAAATTGTTGAGTCTCCGGTGAGCGCGAAGGCGCAAAGCAGAGGAAATAGTATGTAAACGCAGTGCCCGCGTTTTGTGCTGTGTTTGTGTGGGCAAGTGTACTTGACAGTGAACTGGAATAAGCAAGTTGTGAAACTTGCCTAAATGCCTATTACATGTTAAATCTCTGTGTTGTTTTTGTAACAAACGATTGATATTTTTGTTTTGAGTCTAAATAGGTGTAACAAGATCCGAACGAAGCCGAAAGGCACCTGTTCTCCTCTTCATTACGATATTTTTTTAGACCTGGGAACCTTCCAGTTACGGAGATATAATTGGTCATTGTCCAACTTCTTCATAAGTTTTTTCTTTTTTAAATACATGTTTTTAATGTCATATTTGTACTATTCAATCCATCCATGAGCACAATTTTTTGAGTGCGTTACATTGAGTGCTATCGTAAAAAGTGATTTTTCACCCCAAAAAAAAAAAAAAAAACGTTTTCCAGCAATAATTTTAGCGTAAAGTTACTTAGTATGATGTACGGAATGCTTGGTTGACGGCTTCATTATTTGATGGTAATCTGCTCAAATTTTGACAGTTGCTTTGATCAGTGACTTATCATTGGAACGTCATTGTGCAGTCATTGCTTTTAGTTCGTTACGAGTATCGTGTTTGTGGAATATTGAATTGAGACAACTGTTTTCACTACGAGCAAATATTCTCGAGCTAGCCAATGCAGTGGATGCTAGAGAAAGAAGATGGGCGGAATGCAGAAGGCGTCGTCGAGCCCGTCGCTTGACGAGAATGAATACGAACCCCTTTATTGATATTCCCGAGGCGGAATTTACCGAAATTTGCTCAATTAGCACCATTTTGTATAAAATCAACAAATATTCTTCTATAATAAAGATAACTTAAACTTACAAACTAAAAATTATTAATAAAAAAAATATTTTCAAACAAAATTATTTCCATTAGTGTTTTAATTAGAATTCTATTTTTTACTTTATATTCCTACCAATAATTTCATAAAAAGTTTATTTTATTACGTATAACAACATAGTGTAAACTTCAGATACATTTATTTACAATATTCTCCGTATGGTGGATGCGCAAGGGTAGCCCGTGAAATTTAAATTTTCTGACGTTTATTGCAATTTGCAGGTCAGTGTCAAGTTGTATGTTGATGAAAATATGAATCGCGCCAGTAACACGTATGGGATTATAGAATTATAATCATTCAATTCATCAATACAACCCTCCAAGTTCATTTAATCCCATGTAGTGACTTTTTCATGAAATTGCTATTGAATGGGATTATATCTTGGCGTGGAGGGCACACGCGTGCGTATGATCTGGCGTACAAAAGGTCAAATTACCTAAACGTTCTTCAAAGTCAAAAGTTCGTAGCTTCACTTTACCACAAAAGTCTGCTAATCAAGACAAGAAAAAATCTAAATAAAGTACAGCCGTTTTCATCAAAAACACTAGTTGCTTTACCAACACATTCTTCAAGATTTTCAAACTTAAACAATTATTTCAGGCGTCATCTATCACGTCGGGCTGACAAGATACAGTTATTAAAGTCAGAACGAAACTCGTTTGAAAATGTGTGAAAGATTTGAACTAAAAATTGTTTGGACTTTAAGAAAACTTAATCCGTTACAGTGATGTATTGAGATGGAATATTTGAGTAGGTTTGACATATGTCTAGTAGAGTATCTGAGTAGGATGAGACAATCTGTGGGTTGTGGACATAGGTGTTTATTTGATTTTCTAATGGCATTTTTTGCGTAGGAGAATTTTAGATCACGTTACTGTACAAAATTGTTTACCTACAGTTTGCTTTTTAAAGATATTCGAATCGTTATTTCAATAACACTGTACAGTGTACATTTAGCTGCTTATTTAACGTTTGTGTCTTTAACGTTAATATTCAGTATTGTATGTTTATAAATAGGTAGATAAAAATAATCAAACTTGTTTATACAATACAAAAAATAATGAATTTAGTAGCATTTTTTAGCTCGACCAGCGCCTTTACGTTATAGTATTGTGAATGAGGTTTAAAACTCCAAAGACACAAATAAATTATAACATAATTTAAAAAAATAAACAACATCTGTAGCTAATCACAAGCCAGTAACTAAACGCAGCACAACGTTTCAAAAGTGGGGGAACTTATAACACTGACTTACCCCACTTTATTCCTTTCGGTATAGCAAGATCGTGCCAAATGAGTATTGTAGCCTAGTATCTTGTGTTTCTTCAGCTTGACTGATAATCTGAGACTATGTTCTTTGCTGAAACTAATAAGAGCATGTACGAAAACATCTAGATTTTCGGGTTTGAATTGCCAAGAGGACAAAAAGCAATATGAAGTAAACCAATCAAGTTTAGTTCATTAGTGACTATGAAAATGTCTGTGGTTGATTAGATTCCCACATGAATTACTTAAAGAAGAAAAAATCTAACTTCTCAAACAGTATTTTCGGTTCTGAAAAGCCTGAACTGTCATAGATTGTGAACTGCAATCCTGAAGGACCACATAGGCACGTTTAAGCCGTTATACTTTGATTTAAACATCAATGCCGACTGCAAAGGAATTCGGCAAATAAAACTGAAAAACCCTTACTACATTTCTGAGATATAATTTTACTTGTACAAAAACTTTTTTTACAATAATGCTAGCAGTAGACGTATAATATTGATCAGATCAGAAGTGTTCATTCTCCAAGGAATAAAATTGAATGTTATTAAATTTATATTGATGTACATTTTTTTACTGGAACTAAAGTAGTACGGGTAATGTCGGTCCCAGACATATTCCAACGTCCCTATCGTGGTTTACGAAAAAACTTGTCAATAGACACATATAAAAGATCTTGGCAACGATAAGGTAGTTAGGTGGGAAAGAGAAACCTCATTTTCTCTCTCCTAATTAATTTCATTCTCCCAGAATCAATTCCATATTACATCGAACTTCATTGTTTGATACGATTGATCAGTATTTAGGCTCACAGACTTACAAAATGAGCAATGTATAAAAATGACGATTTGAACACCATATGGAAAAAAAAACATCTACATCGACTGAGATTGCAGTTCGCATGAGTTCAACAAAACACATATATCTACGAGTAGAACAACTACTTTGCACATACTACACGCCACGCATGTTCGCCAAAGTGTGTAAACGACTTTGTATCTAAACATTTCTTCTCAAAAGATTTATTAAACGTGATTCTTTCATCCGGCCCGCGTATGTATAAGGGTTGTCTGAACTCAGCTTAAGAGTTATCGCTTGTGAAACATTTTGTTCAATAGATATGATTATTTATACAACATGATTACTTTTTCATGAATTTTTGATTACAAGGTTGTTTATTAATTGTATAAGAAAACATACGTTATATCTTTTCACATCACTCTTATTATTTTCAAAGGGGTTAAGGTCACCCACAATTCGCCATTTATGTTTAAGTCCCATGTAATAAAGGGTGAGCCTATTGGCATCAACTGGGCACAAATCCAGACTCCGGGTCGCTACTAGGAAATTCCTGATGGAAAATCCCAATAATGCTTTGTCCGACCAAGGAATTGAACTCAAGATCTCACTGTCAGCATTAAGAATAACGACCATTATACCAAAGAAGCAGTCTTATGTACTGAATAACTGCGTGGATTAAAACAATATTTTACTTGATTGTACGCACGACGGCCAATCAAGCTATATTAAACCAGTTTATGCGAATCTCTCACTGCAGGAAATCTATACAAAGCGAGGTCAGGTATACTGGAAATGTAAAGCCTCATGTGCCACCGTGTGTACTGTCAGCCCCAAAAAGATGTAAACACGGACAAGGAGCCATTTCAATGTTAACAACCTTTGCTCCGTAACATTGCATCCAAGGTTGTACTAAATATTGTACTACCACGGGAATTAAACATTAATAATACCATGGTTTACATTAATTTTACTACTTGTACGGTTACAAAAGATAGCAATACAAATCATAATCGTAAATTCAAACTATTAATTTACAACGGGTTTTGTGTTAACGGCTTTTAACTTTTAAAACGGCTATTATGAGTGGCGATAAATTTATCGCGTGCACTGTGTTCACAGATCTAGAACTAATAGAAGGGCCTGTGTTCATTTGAATTGTGATTTCAGTACATTTTTTTTTTTATCATGCTTTTATTACAATTAAAAGTAGAAAATTATGTTTATCTTCCAACATTGAACGAAAAATTATCCAAAGTTCGTGCGTGCTACTAACCGTTGAGGAGGCGAACCTGGCTGCAAGATCAACCAAAGTGAGTGCACAATTTCACCTACATCGGTTGGGGAAACTGTCTTGAAATTCAGTAGCAAGATTTGGTCAATACGTACTCACTAACTAAATAAAAGCTATATAGAAGAGTAGAGTAAGTACTGTGGCGGAACATAACTTAGACCACCACCTTACAATTCGAAGAAAACCGCTGCCGCCTATGATCTTGCACCGCGGCCACATCAGGTGATGTTTCCTTTGTCGTCGAGTGCGATCGCACCGAGACTTACACGCGCCACAAGCACACGACGGGCGCGTGATTATTGTACCGCGGCGGCCGGCACCGACCTCGAGCGCCTGGGCGATGGCGTGATCAAGACTGCCTGCGCGCGCGCCGGACTACGGACAGTAGTGGTCTTCCAACTAGCTAGCTTACCGGTCGCGCCGCGCTCATACTATTGTTACGCTAAATTCATTCTATCTTCTATCTTTTGTAATCTAGTGTTTTTAAATATAATACGCTTAATATAATAATTTCATACTTAATAATAATATCATTCATTTCTACGTCTATCGCCTTCATTCTTCCCGCTTCGCTTTGCTCGCTACATAGCGCTTAGCTACCTAACTATACGGGTCAAATTCCCGTGTACCGTTGGTATGGTCATACTACACACTATACCACATTGGTGACCCTCGACTATCGCGCATACTGAAGACTCGAGTGCAGCAAGGAAGTGCAACGGAGCCAGCAGTAGCAGTGAAACAAGAAGCCCGGTGGCTGGTTTGTTTACATCGGAGCGAAGGAAAAAGTAGGCTGTGGTCCAAAACATAAGCGGTGAGCGATTTTATATTTTATTGAAGCATGTCCGATACTGAGGCTTTCGCTGATGCTGACGCTAAAGCAGCAACCCCTGCTGTGCTTGGAGAAGTATCGAAAGTAGGACTGCCATTACGCTGTCCACCATTCTGCCCAGAGGAGCCGGCACTATGGTTCGCCCAATTGGAGGGCCAATTTATCCTGTCAAGGATAACCAGCGACACAACAAAATTTTATTTCGTGACTACACAGCTGGAAACGAAATACGCACTCCAAGTTAAGGACATTATCACAAAACCACCGGAAATAGACAAGTACAACAAATTAAAAAGTGAGCTAATTAATCGCTTGTCTGCCTCACAGGAGAAGCGGATTCAGCAGCTATTAATACATGAGGAGCTAGGTGACCGAAGGCCTTCTCAGTTTCTTCGGCACCTGCAAAACCTAGCCGGGCCCGCTGGAGCTTCCGATTTTGTGAAGAGTCTCTGGACTAACCGCTTGCCACAAAATATACAAACTGTGATTGCTTCACAGATTGCCGACTTGCAGGTAGAAACACTGGCCGAGATTGCTGACAGGGTGTACGACATTGTGCCATCGACTCCACAAGTTGCAGCCACCTCAGCCACTACTAGCACTTCACCAGATTTGCTTAAGCAAGTAAGCGAGCTCACAAGGCAAGTGGCACTACTAACATCGCAGAGGAACAGAAACTGGAGAGGACGTTCCCGCTCACGCTCACAATCCCACCGAAACCATAAAAGGTATGATCGCAGTCGCTCTAAATCACAGCAGCCGCCACCAAATCACCCGCATTGCTACTACCACTACACTTTCGGAGAAAAAGCAAACAAATGTAAGCAACCCTGCACATTCGCGTCGGAAAACTCAAAGGGCGGTCGCAAGTAGCGGCTAACGACTGCCCCACTTCAACAGGCCGTCTATTCATAACCGACCGGACTACGAAGATGCAGTTCCTGGTGGACACTGGCTCAGACCTGTGCGTTTTCCCTCGATCGGCAGTAAAGACGCCTGTCATTCAATCAAAATTTCAGCTGATCGCTGCCAATAACACAGTGATACACACGTACGGACCAATACAGCTACGACTTAACCTAGGCCTCAGAAGAGACTACACGTGGAAATTCACAGTGGCAGATGTGTCACGACCTATCATAGGGGTCGACTTCCTTAGTTTCTACAACTTGCTCATAGACTGCAGAAACCAGCGCTTGATAGACAACACAACGACACTATCAGTTGCAGGAGCTCATTGCAAATCAACGGACGATATTGCATCCGTGAAGGCTGTAGTTGGTGACACAGACTACCACGAAATTCTTCGGGAGTATCCAGAAATCACGCGACCACCAGGAACTCAGTTAACAAGTAAACATAACACGTTGCACCACATAAGGACAACTCCAGGCCCACCAGTAGCAAGCAAACCACGACGCCTTGATCCTGCTCGAACTTTAGCTGCTAAGAAAGAATTTGAAGACATGATAGCGAGTGGCGTGGCCAGACGATCGGAGAGTGCCTGGTCCGCTCCACTACACCTGGTTAGGAAGAAGGACGACGGATGGAGACCATGCGGCGACTACAGAGCACTTAACGCAAGAACGATACCAGACAGGTACCCCATCCGCCACATACATGACTTCTCCTACCAGCTATCTGGGTGTGCAGTATTTTCCACCATAGATCTGGTCAAAGCATACAACCAAATAGCCGTCAACCCAGACGACATTCCAAAGACCGCCATCACTACACCGTTTGGTCTATACGAGTTCCCTTACATGACTTTTGGTTTGAGAAACGCTGCCCAAACTTTCCAAAGGTTCATCGACGAAGTTCTACTAGGTTTGGACTTCTGCTATGGATATATCGACGACATCCTCGTATTTTCACAAACACCAAACCAGCACAAACAGCATTTACGGCAACTGTTCGACCGCTTGAAAAGCTACGGAATAGTAGTAAACACATCAAAGTGTAATATAGGACACTCTGAGGTAACCTTCCTGGGATACAGTGTGTCAGCTGCAGGGACGAAGCCTCTCGGGACCAAGATACAGGCTATCCAGGAGTATCCAGTCCCTAAAACAGTCAAAGAACTGCGACGATTCATGGGTATGATAAATTTTTATCGCAGATTTGTCCCAAACGCAGCAAAACTCCAAGCCCCATTGAATGCTGTCCTTGCTGGCCCCAAAGTAAAAGGATCACATCCAGTCGCCATGACTCCAGAACTCCTGAAAGCTTTCGAAGACACTAAAACTTCATTATGCAACGCAACTCTCCTCGCTCATCCAGATACATCAGCTGAATTGACTATAGTCACTGATGCGTCTGATACCGCCATCGGCGCTGTGCTTCAACAGCGAAAACAAGACGACTGGGAACCTCTAGCTTTTTACTCCCACAGACTCAGTGGTGCTCAAAAGAAATACAGCCCGTACGACCGCGAACTGTTAGCGGCGTATGAAGCAGTAAAATACTTTCGGCATATGGTTGAGGCCAGGAACTTTGCCATCTTCACTGACCATAAACCGCTGGTGTTCGCCTTCAAAACCAACAGAGACAGCCATTCGCCAAGACAATTCAGGTACCTAGATTTCATAGGGCAATTCACTACTGACATTCGGTACATACCTGGCAGTGAAAATGTTGTCGCTGATGCATTGTCACGGATCGAAGAGGTGTCAGTGGCAATAAACTTTGAAAATCTTGCAAAATTTCAAGAAACAGATCCAGAACTGCAAGACCTGATTCGAAACGGCTCTTCACTCAAGCTGGAAAAGGTCGCGACACTGACGGGAAACGCAGACATTTTATGCGACACTTCAACACCGACGCTCCGCCCATATGTGACACCACAACTAAGAAAGCAAGCCTTCCAATCGTTGCACAACATACATCATCCAGGGCGTTCCGCTACAGCGCGACTAGTCTCACAACACTTTGTGTGGCCAGGGATACGCAGAGACTGTAGAGAGTGGGCAAGGCAATGTGTACAATGCCAGACGTGTAAAATCACACGTCACACTAAATCCCCACTTTCCACATACCAGACCCCTTCCTCTCGTTTCTCCCACATACACCTCGACATCATAGGGCCCCTAACCCCTTCTTATGATTACAGATACTGCCTCACTGTCATCGACCGATTTACTCGGTGGCCTGAGGCGTACCCGCTCAAAGAAATCACCGCTGAGGCCTGTGCAGCTGCCTTGGTGTCTGGCTGGATAGCCAGGTTCGGCTGTCCCGCCCGGGTTACCACCGACCGTGGTCGCCAGTTTGAGAGCCACCTGTTCAAGGCTCTCACTGCCTTGTTAGGGGCTGACCACTTCCGCACCACTGCCTACCACCCCGCAGCGAACGGCATCGTGGAACGACTGCACCGGCAGCTGAAGGCTGCCATCATGTGCCACACCTCTTCCCAGTGGACTGAAGCTCTCCCACTGGTACTTCTCGGCATGCGTAACTCTTGGAAAGACGACATCCAAGCTACGCCGGCCGAACTCGTCTACGGAGAAGCACTACAGCTGCCTGGCCAGTTCTTATCTCCAAAGGCAGAGTACACAACAGCAGACGTCACTGAGTACGCAAACCGGCTACGACGTCACATGGCCAACCTTACTCCTAAACCAACTACGTGGCATACTACATCGCCTTTCTACGTGCCACGAGATCTACACTCTTCCTCTCACGTCTTCCTCCGGAGAGACTACGTACGGCGCTCATTGGAACCACCGTACGCTGGACCCTACAAGGTTCTACAGAGGCACACAAAATATTACACGATCGAGATACAAGGAAAGCCAAACAATGTATCGGTCGATCGACTCAAACCAGCCTTCATAATGCGGGATGAGGAAAAGCAACCAGAAGTCGCGCCAACACCAACGGCCACGCCGACACCAACAACGACTCCAACAACCACTACAACTGAAGAGAGAAGGACAAGAAGCGGGCGGCGAGTAAAGTTCCCCGATTTCTATCGACCGTAGTTACGGTCTGGCCGGGGGGAATATGTGGCGGAACATAACTTAGACCACCACCTTACAATTCGAAGAAAACCGCTGCCGCTTATGATCTTGCACCGCGGCCACATCAGGTGATGTTTCCTTTGTCGTCGAGTGCGATCGCACCGAGACTTACACGCGCCACAAGCACACGACGGGCGCGTGATTATTGTACCGCGGCGGCCGGCACCGACCTCGAGCGCCTGGGCGATGGCGTGATCAAGACTGCCTGCGCGCGCGCCGGACTACGGACAGTAGTGGTCTTCCAACTAGCTAGCTTACCGGTCGCGCCGCGCTCATACTATTGTTACGCTAAATTCATTCTATCTTCTATCTTTTGTAATCTAGTGTTTTTAAATATAATACGCTTAATATAATAATTTCATACTTAATAATAATATCATTCATTTCTACGTCTATCGCCTTCATTCTTCCCGCTTCGCTTTGCTCGCTACATAGCGCTTAGCTACCTAACTATACGGGTCAAATTCCCGTGTACCGTTGGTATGGTCATACTACACACTATACCACAGTACATACCTGTAATTCTCGAAGGGTTTAGTTTTTGGCCTATTTCGCAGACATCCTCTTTTATTGAAGTTCCCTCTTAAATACTCAGGATTTGTTTAGTGGAATACATTCATCATCGTTTGCAGAAGTGACCATACTTATTATCAAGGCGGCCATCACATTTTTCGCATTTAGTTCGATGCGGTATCGAGTCGTTTCGTCAAACCGAAACGAGGTGAATTACATAAAATAACATCACGCCTGTAATCCCGAAGGGTTAGGCAGAGGTGTTCCATGCAGAATTACAAAAATCAAATTTAAGAATGAAAATTAAAATAATCAATTGTAAAATAAAATAATAATAAAATCCATTTTCACATGCCATAGGTAACAAATTATAGTAAATTAAATAATATAAGTCAGATAGTTAAAAAATGATTATTAGGGACATTGAAAATAAAAAATAAATTCTTATGCATGGACCCCTCTCGGGTAAAAGCCTCCTCCAGAGTCGAGTCGAGTCGAGAAATGTCTCTGTCTTTCGCTCTGTGAATCCAATTCTTGCCCGAATTGCCTTTATTTCATCTTGCCATCTGGTTATCTGTGGTCATCAACAGGCGAAAATCCAGACTACATGGCTGCTGCTGAGAAAATCCTAATGGGAAAACTAAATAACACTTGCCCGACCCGGGAATCGAACCCATGATCTCATGCTCAGCAGCCGCGCATGCAACCACGAGGCAGTCAACATAGCGAATTGTATTAAAGAGTCGACTTTTCCTGATCAACTCAAACTGGCAAAGGTAATTCCGATATATAAAAAGGGCACAAAGACCGACCCAAAAATATACCGACCAATATCCTTGCTACCAACTCTTTCGAAACTGTTTGAAAAGTTAATTAAATTTAGGCTGATGGTACATTTGAATCTAAATAAAATAATCCATCTAAGACAATTTGGCTATCAAAAGGGCATTGGCACTTCAGATGCCATAGATACTCTCATTGATGACGTAGTAAGTAAATTAAATGACAAAATGAAAGTGGCTGGACTATTTATTGACCTGAGTTCCGCATTTGACACCATAGACCATCAATTGCTGCTTGGTAAACTGGAACATTATGGTATAAGAGGTGATGCTTTAAAACTTATGACATCCTATTTACAAAACAGACGAATGTATGTCGAAATAAAAAACATTGATGAAAACAATCATGAAATAGCACATAAATCAAAGATGATATACATAAGACGCGGGGTGCCTCAAGGCTCAATTTTAGGGCCAATTTTGTATCTTATTTTCACAAACGATTTATTAAATTTCTTAAATACAGCTCAGCCTGACGCTTCGTGTGTTATTTTTGCTGATGACACAAATGTAATAATAGGAGCGCATGACTTAATAGAATTGTCCACAAAAGTAAATAAAAGTCTAGATAATCTTTCTGATTGGTTTACAGCTAATAATTTACTAATCAATACAAATAAAACAAATATAATGTTATTTAAGACTACATCTCGCAACACCGACACTATTGATGTGACATATTGAAAGGAGACAAGATAGGATTGGTAAATGGGGTAAAATTCTTAGGTATAAACATTGATTCAAATCTAAACTGGAAACAAGAGCTTGCTGCAATTGATTCATCTGTGTCCTCTGCATGTTATGCACTTCGGAGCCTCAGGGATGAAATAGATTTGAAGCAACTTAAAGCATGTTATCATGCTTTGGTTGAATCTAGGTTAAGGTACAGCATTATGTGTTGGGGAAATAGCTATAACTACAACTGCCAAAAAGCATTCATCCTTCAGAAGCGTGCTATTAGAACGATTGTCAAAATTCCACAGCGTGATTCATGTAAAGAATACTTTAAGAAATTAGGCATCCTTACAGTTCCAAGTTTGTATATACTAGTTCTGTTAAGCAAGTTTGCAAAATATATACATCAATATGAATCACAAAAAGAAAGAGAGCTGAGAGAGAGTACACGAAGGAAAGTTATTAAAAATATAATGGTGCCTAAATTTAATATAGCAAAGCATTGTTCACGTTTCCAAGCAGTAGAGCTATATAATAAGTTACCTACTGATTTAAAAACTTTGGTCTATAACACAAACTTATTTAAGGCAAAACTGAAAGCCTTCTTAATAGAAAAATGTCTATATTCTGTATCTGATTTGACGTTGAACGATTCCAGATAATTTGTGTATTTGAAATTTAACTTAGTTGGCATTTATTTTAATTGACATTTGATTTAATTGACATTTAATTTGATTGACATTTAATTTGTTTTTGATTAACATTTAATTTGCATTTAATTGACATTTAGTTTGCATTTAATTGACTTTTAATGAATTTTAACTGACATTGAATTTACATTTAAATTGACTTTTAACTGACATTTAATTCTCTTTTAATTTACGCAACATGGAACAGACATGTTTGTTTTCGGCTGTGGTTGGATAAATAGGTAAATGGTGATTGAATTGGCATTTAATCTATTTGGCTTTCTGTTTTCATTTAATTAAATTTAGTTGACATTTAATTTAAATTTGATTGACTTTTAATTTACATTTAACTGGCATTTAATTTTCATTTAATTCTCTTAAAGTTTACCTAACGTTGAATGGACATGGTTGTGCCTGTGTTTGTTATGGTTGGACATGCAAACAGTAATCTAATTGACATTTGATTTTTGTGCTTTTTGTGGTCTGACATGTAAACGGTTTTTAATTGATGACATACTAATATTTTTTATTTATTTTGTTTTTTTTTTTTTTGTTATATTTGATTACTTATTGTTTCGGTTAAGATTTAAATTGTAATTATTTTGTAAAATTCGAATACAATGTAAATTGTTTTATGAATAAATATGATGATGATGATGAATTACTCGGTCTATAATTCCCCCTTTCGCTAGAAGAGCTTGTAGCGGTCTGCTTAGGTGTGCATCCAATTATTGAATTCCTATATAAGCCGCTGCAGGCCACGTTCGGGTGGCAGATGCTGCAGTCTCTTCCAGTAACTCCTTAACATCTTCGTTTTTAGAAGCGCATCCGAATCCATTTGCATCGGCCACTCGGCATATTTCGCGAACATTCGGGCCCCGTTTGTCACCGCGTTCGAACATTTACGTTGCACGCTGAATTGTAAAATATTATCTGATCGTTTTAATTTGTTACCAGTTGTGGATTTTTTATTTGAATAGCTGTGTGTTAGTATAAGGGTTTTTTTGCGGGACGGTATACAGATAGACATTGTTCATTCAGGGGAAGAACAGGACAACAAGACACTACACACAGGTCAACATCTTATCATTTGTTAAAATCCAGGCAAATGGCCACCAATAAAATCACTTTAAAATGCGAAAATTTGTTTCAGAATGTATGCAGTTCGAACCTGCACATATACCTAGGCCCCGTAAAGACTAGTTTTAGCTTTTCTGCCTCACCTAGAATAAGTAAAAAAAAACTACACACAATAGCAGGTATCTCGAAAAGACATGTTTTTCGAGGTTTCTCTAAAAAAGTAATTTTACGCCCACGTTGAGAAAAATCAGCATTTAATCAAAATTAATTTATGGTACCCCCCAAACAAAGGAGTTATCTAGTTCAGCTCCCTATAGATAGCGTAACGATTGACAGGGGAGAGTGGAGGAAGAACACGTGTTATGACCCCAATTATGGCCTTTG
Source organism: Eugnorisma glareosa (assembly GCA_947578425.1). Taxonomy (NCBI): domain Eukaryota; kingdom Metazoa; phylum Arthropoda; class Insecta; order Lepidoptera; family Noctuidae; genus Eugnorisma; species Eugnorisma glareosa. Next base: position 2,131,628 of record OX387970.1, read on the forward strand.
GCCAAGGTAAAAGCCAGCCCTTGGGTCACGGGAAGTGTCAACTAAACGTTTAGAAATATCCTTGAAAAGGCTATGAGCGCTCGGACCCCACGGTCCTAGAGTTTCAACCCCAAACGGCTCGAAAATATAGTTACCAATGAGGTTACTATATTTACGCCGCTTGAGGTTCTCTGCAGCCGCAGCGACAGCCCCAGCACAGCACGATGAGCTAGGAAGATGGGATGGCGCAAGAGTATCGACACATGTTGCGTCCCACACTAAAGGCCTACCCATCTTCCATGGAAACAAAGACATCCCGTCCGGTCTCTTGCCATCGTCGTGTGCCAAGCCATTGGGTTCTAATATAGCTGGAACGCCGACGGTGACACGAGCTCGTCGGATGATGTCATTTAAATTCGCGTGCCGTGCAAAACAGCCCGCACTTCGGCTGCATGACAGGCCGTGATGTCCGAGGCTGTTGACAACTTCACCACAGTGACAGCGATGAGGAGAACATTATGCGGCACCTAGGCGTAGAGAAGCAGCGAGGCGGAAAGTAGTGTCGTCGAGCAACGTACCTGTGTTCGAAGACGGTAGTGCGTGAAGCCAAAGACCCGACTGCCATTCACCCATAGCCAGCAGACGAGCGCGCTCAGCAGTAGTAGCAGACGTGTTCAGTAAATTGTTCTGAACTACTCTGCAGAGCGGCTCGTCCCACCGTCTTTGTTTTCTTTCTTCAGAATTTGGGCAAGCGAGTTTCCAGGCATTGATAGCCTCGGAGAAGCACAGCACATCAAAATCAATCAGTGTGGAAGCCAGGATATTCCTCATTAATTTCTCACTCGCATAAAAAAATATTCAACTCCTACAATTTCTTACGACAAGTTCAAACGTCCGTGACTGTCACGGCCATTCATGTCATGTTATGTGACGTCGCTTACATCTATCTGTCTTGTTTCATCTAATTTTTTGCCCTTCATAATAGAATAATTTTACTAATTGTATTCGCTTTATTCACTAATAATTGTATGTGCTTTATTCATCCTAGATTTGCTATAACAATATTATTATAAAAACATAGTGAAACTTTAGGTAAGTACTTTTCAAATAAAAGTGTTTCTTTGACACATAGTATTTGACGTCACTACCGGCGTTATCGAGGACGATGCGTTTTGAGTTTGCGTTCCGTTTCATCAAAAACACGCTACATAAAATATTAAATTGTAAAATATGTGTTGTATTAGAGAATTAAACAAGTGTACCACAAGGTTTTTATGGGCCAATACAAGGCATTTTTAAGAAATAAAAATAGTTTTGTATTTCATGCGTATTCCTTATTGCTCGATATTCAATTCCTTGACGTTCCCGAAGTTGGTTTGATCCCCAAAAGTAATACCACCCTAAGGCCTCCAATCAGACGAACTCGACCAAGATCAACAAACATACCGTAGAAACAGCACGATACCCGAAGATGCCTTCCAAACACAGGACTTATCTAGTTCAGCCGCCTATTTGCTGTTCAAACACCGAACTATCGACACACGTTAACTGTGCACAAATATTTGACATCAATACACGAACGAACACACGACAATGTTCAACAAACAGATACAGCTTTTCATATATTGAAAACACGGAGAATATTGAGACGGAGAATATTTTTTTGAATTGGAAGATTGTTTTTTTTTTTGGAGATGGGGAAGGATCAAATCGAAATTGATGTGGTTTATATTATATCCGAATCAAAATAGTTTCTTTACTACAAATGGTTACAAAAGAAAATGCCTCAATGGATAAATCAAGATTTGTTTAGATAATTTCATTATTATAGCAGATAAAGTAGTGTTCATGAAAAACTTACAGGAACACTATATTATCTGCTATTGCAGATTATGTACTGCAAGACGCAGACATAAATATTCAACTCACAAAAATAAAGTTGTAGAATGCTTTATCATTTCACAGCCTTATAATTATGAAAGTACTCATGCATACATAAACGAACACCTTTTCCCAAAGTCCAAATCCTATATAATATAATAAATGCGAAAATAAGTTTGATTGTTAACTTTTCACACCTAAACCACTGAACCGATCATCCTGAAATTTTGTCAAGTGTACGGAAACAGACATAGGGAAGCCGCGGACAAAAGCTAGTAAAATATAAGCAGCGCCATTTTTATGCGCGCATGCATAGTTATGCATAAGCTTGATTCTAACTAAGGTAAAGGTACAACACAACTCAAACCTAATTTCCATAAGGAAAGAGGTACTTAACTCGATTCTGCTATAAGTTGAGCATTACTTTAACTTAGTAAAAGACAGAGACAACATGATTAGGTACCAGAACGTGTTCTATAGGTAAACTTCCTAGAAGACAGAGACAGCACGATAGCCGCTGGTGCAATAATATCCGTTACATCACATCATTCCGACTTGAGACCTAAGTGTTCCTATTACACTTTCCATCAACTTTTCACGGAATGGAGCCGTATGCCACGGTCCTATTCTGTGCGCTATATTTCAAGTTAAATTCTCTATAATACTCGTGTGGATTTACAACTTTTTCTAATGATATACCCCCTGCGATCAGTTTCTTTTTGATGTCACTGAATAAAATACTGTATCTGTATTGCTTTTAAGTATAAAATTCGACGCAGACGATGAGAAAGAGAAGCGTACTCTCTTACGCGCGAGCGCCCAAGTTTTCTTGGTTTATCGTTTTTTTTTACTTTCTTTTTATTTACAGGAAAAACTAGTACAAGGAGGATTAGTTTATATAACAAGAGTAAACAAAAAACATTCGCCCTTGTCTTAAAGTATTAAATTAACTTTATAAATTAGCCAATATCAAAGTAACCTTGACAGTGGATTTTCGATTGAAGAAGTCTTTCATTTGAGAATACCGCCTCTCGTCAAGTTCAGAACAAGTCCCAAAACATACTTAAATCCCGAAACGTTAGGCAAAGGTGTACCTAATAGGTAGTACCTATACCCGCATGTCGTCAGTTATGTTTAAGACGCATGTAATAGGCGAGCCTATTACCATCAACCGGGCACAAATCCAGATGCCGTAGCTGCTACTGAGAAATTCCTGATGAAAAATCGCAATAACAATAAAATTTTCCCTACCAATCGAAACCAGGACCTTATGCTATAAGTAGTCGCGATTGCGATGACTAGACTAACGAGGCCTACGAGAAGTAAATCATAAACAACAAAAGAGCACATTTTACTAACCACACAATCTTTTATCGCTTCCAGAATATAACCAGGAAAAATAAATTACCTACAGGAGTAGCATAATTCCACGTGCATCCAGAATAAGGAGGCGGAGGAAACATTGCTAAAGTGCATTCTCATCGTTCCTATCTTTTGTGTTAAGCGGGAGGAAGACTAACAACTGTTGGTTCGCGTATATATATATTGTATATAGGCTTTTTACTTGATGCTCGAGGTTAGGTTAGAAGTAAGGCATTGAATATTTTGATAGTAGGTGGAGTTTTTGTTCGTCGATTTAAATGGAATCGTTTCTTTAAAAATATTGGCTCACAGAATATTGTAACATCAAGCCTGTAATCCCCGAAGGGTTAGGCAGAGGTGTACCTAATAGTACACCCATATTTAGACAGTTATGTTTAAGCCCCATGTAATAGGGGGCGAGCCTATTACCATCAACCAGGCGCTAATTCAGACTCAATGGCTGCTATTGAGAAATTCCTGATGGAACAACCCAATAACACTTTGCCCGACCTAGGAATCGAACCCAGGACTTCATGCACAGCAGCCGCGCTTGCGAATACAAGACCAACGAGACAGTGTTTAAAGTCAGCTCATTTCCCAAAAAGAGCTTTATTGCTGATTGTTCTTTTAATCCGTAAAGAAAATGAAATTACACGTGCGTATTGGGAATTCCTGTCTGAATAGAGACAAAGAGCTCTAAATAAAATCGATATTTCGTGTTTTTCGTTCCGAAACACAATACCGATTAAGAAAGAACCCATTTAAATACAACTTTGACGACCCGAATGGCGCAGCGGTATTGAGGCTGCCTTACGTTCTTAAGGTCCCGGGTTCGAGTCCCGGTAGGAGCAAATGTTTATGAGATGAGCATGGACATTTGTTTCCGAGTCATGGATGTTTATATGTATAATAAGTATATATTTACAAACAAAAAAGTATCTATGTAGTATTATCAACTATCTGGTGTCCACGACACAAGCCTCGTAGCTTAGTGTGGCACCTAGATGGCGCTGTGTGTAATGTCCAGCGATATATTATATTATTATATTATATACAATGTGTAACAGAATAAACGCACAACCTCTTAAGGGGTCATTGTATTCATCATTATGAACAACTTTCACTATGGGAGTAACCTCGAAATCGCGAAAAAAAAAACAGCTGTTCAGTACATTTTGTCGAATTATGCGCACAGAAATGTATGGGGCAGTCGATTTTTTTTCCGCGATTTCAGTGTTGGTCCCATAGTGAAAGTTGTTCATAATGATGAGTACAACGACCCCTTAAGAGGTTGTGCGTTTATTCTGTTACACATTGTATATTATTATTATATATTAACTGACAGAATATTATGACACCATTCTTTACAATTGAAATAATCATGTTATGTACTTAATAAGTTGTATTATAATATGTGACATTTGCTCAACCTTTTCGCCACTAAACCAAAACTAAAAGACAGCTCGTCTAAATTTAGCGGAGTTTGCTTTATTTCACTAGCGTCCCGTCGCGTCCCGTTTCGTTACGTCACGTCGCGTCGGTCACCGAAAAACGTCACTTTGATGACCGGGACGGACAGCACGGCACGCTACTCTGTATGGAGCAAGAAATTGAGGGAAAAAGTGGACGTTTGTGTGCCCTTACGCCAGAAGTCCATGGATGGGGTGTTGTTCGTTTTTAAATAGTGTTATAACTTATTCAATTGAAGCTAATTGTTTGACATGTAAGACACTCAAAGTCCTTTGGAACGAACGAACTTGGGCATCTCCCTCTACGTCCGGGTGAGAAACACCGAGTAATACCGACTGACGAGTCTTACGGACATAGGAAAAATAATAATAAACAGAAAGTGAAAGTGGACGGGCCACATATTCCGTAGACTGGATGGAAGATGCGGGAGGAGAGTGCTGGAGCTGAGAGGGCGGCCAAAGGTTGAAGAAGAAAAACTTTAAAATGAGACTACGATAGTCTGAGGGAACGAGAGGATGTACCAGGAAGGCAGCGGTGCGACACGAGACGAGACAAGAGTGTAGCGACTAAGAAGAAGAGTTAACTATTGTAAAAGTATAATAACATACCACTTCAGAACTTCATCCTCTCAAATAAACCACTGTCCGGAAAACTGGCCTCAAAATGCTTTAACATCTTGATGTGTTCAATGTATTTTTACCGATTAATATTATTCAAATACTGCTAACCAGTTTCATAAAATAAAATAAAAAATTGTATATTTATTTGTGACTCGATACAGATTCGGTGTCAAATCAAATAAAAAATCTGCATCAATAACAAATCGTACAAACATCGATGTAAACGAGTCCACCTAACGAACTAAAATATTGTTTATGTTACGAATGTGATGCCATAAGGCAACTTTTTTAGGTACAGTCACCAGCGCATCAACTTACAACAAACTATCAAATCTTCTCGTTCGATTTTGAACTTAACCATCAACATTTTATGGTTTAAAATCAATTGGAGAAATTTGATAGTTTGAGGGAACTTGATGTGCTGGCGACTGTACTTTCAGTAGGCTTCACATCAGTGTTACCACTTTGACCTTGAGCTGGCGGTGGTTGGCTAGCGTAAGGACTACACCAAACCAGACGATCGGAGCGGTGTGGAGACGTGCAAGATTCAACCAATCACGAGTCATGACAGAAGCGATGTGGATTTCAACGAATGTGATTGAAAATATTACAGCACCATGCTGAGACACGTTTTGGCCTCGCATAGGATCTATTTCACTTGTGTTATCTTTTACAAATGTTAACTTTTTTAATAATTTTGTTTCAATGTTAATTCAACCATTTATTTGTTTTTTTTTTGTTTTGTCCTGTGTGAGTTTAATATACTTTTTCTTTCTTTCTTTTTGGTTGATTCCTCCTCTTCTCCGTTTCGGTTGTCTCCGCTTTAGTGACATCCGGGGCTGTGGCTGCTTTTCCATCGGAAATATGCGAGCAAGTGAGTGAAACTAACCAATAAATAATAGGTGTAATGTTTAGTAAAGTACATATTTTGATACACAATATGAGTTGTTCCTGATGCATAAATAATTAAATATTATCTATACTAATATTATAAAGAGGTAAAATTTGTTTGTAAGTTTGTATGTAGGGGTAATCTCTGGATCTACAGACCCGATATTGAAATATTTTCACTAATAGGAAGCTACATTATCCCCGAGTGCCCGCTATATTTACAACGTGCCCGTGGGATAATTTCCGACAAAAATGCGAGCGAAGCCGCGGGCAACAGCTAGTAATTATTAAAACCGCTGTTTCAACTTGATGTAAACGTATTTTCATTATTTCTTCCTTTCTGATTGGTTAATTTCATGCACATCTTCAGATATCTCCCGTGGAAACACAGCCTGACATGGAGTTTGAATAGGTAAGGTGGCTAGCCTACACTGGTTTTGTTATTAATTATGTGCTTATGCAGCCTACCATAATTATATGTACATGCCTACAGGTATACCCATCAGAATGAGCCTAATTATACGTACCGCTAGATATTTTAGTATTCCTAATTAGCCTGAAATACCCATGATCATAACTACTAATTATCTAAATATTTCCACTAAACCACGAGGAGATTTGATGCCATGTTACCACAATATTCCATCAAAATTATATCGTATATTCATTAACCAACAGTTATTTAATATACCAACTAACCTTAAATAAACAAAGCATATCCAGGGGATAGTAATTACATACTAATAAAGCTTTCATAATTTAGGAACCAAATAATCCGTGAGTATCATCACGACCACAATATTGTGGTCATTATTTGACCACAGAGTATTGAGTGTCTAAATATTCAGGTTGAATAGAATGAAAAATATATTTGTGTGCAGGACGGATTTTGCGCTACGGTTTTAAATTTCATCCTGTATGCAGTAAAACCTGTCAATTTTGAAACTCAATAGTTTATTTATCAATTGAAACTTCGAACAGTACCTAATATATTTGTTAGAATATAGAAACGTAGCACTGATTGAGGTAGGTAAAAGTTGAAATTTGACATTGTAATCATAAGTCAATTTCAAGGAAGGTGTAACTCCAACCTCTAAAATTTGATTCTGCTATAAGTTGAGCATTACTTTAACTTGGTAAAAGACAGAGACAAAATGATTAGGTACCAGAACGTGTTCTATAAGTAAACTTCCTTAGAAGACAGAGACAGCACGATAGCCGCTGGTGCAATAATATCCGTTACATCACATCATTCCGACTTGAGACCTAAGTGTTCCTATTACACTTTCCATCAACTTTTCACGGAATGGAGCCGTATGCCACGGTCCTATTCTGTGCGCTATATTTTAAGTTAAATTCTCTATAATACTCGTGTGGATTTACAACTTTTTCTAATGATATACCCCCTGCGATCAGTTTCTTTTTGATGTCACTGAATAAAATACTGTATCTGTATTGCTTTTAAGTATAAAATTCGACGCAGACGATGAGAAAGAGAAGCGTACTCTCTTACGCGCGAGCGCCCAATTTTTCTTGGTTTATCGATTTTTTTTACTTTTTTTTTATTTACAGGAAAATCTAGTAAAAGGAGGATTAGTTTAAGAGTAAAAAAAAAACATTAGCCCTTGTCTTAAAGTATTAAATTAACTTTATAAATTAGCCAATATCAAATTTGTAACCTTGACAGTGGATTTTCATTTGAAGAAGAAGTCGTTCATCTGAGAATACTGCCTCTCGTCAAGATCAGAACAAGTCTCAAAACATACTTAAATCCCGAAACGTTAGGCAAAGGTGTACCTAATAGGTAGTACCTATAACCGCATGTCGTCAGTTATGTTTAAGTCGCATGTAATAGGCGAGCCTATTACCATCAACCGGGCACAAATCCAGATGCCGTAGCTGCTACTGAGAAATTCCTGATGAAAAATCGCAATAACAATAAAATTTGCCCTACCCGGGAATCGAAACCAGGACCTTATGCTACAAGTAGTCGCGATTGCGATGACTAGACTAACGAGGCCTACGAGAAGTAAATCATAAACAACAAAAGAGCACATTTTACTAACCACACAATCTTTTATCGCTTCCAGAATATAACCAGGAAAAATAAATTACCTGCTGGAGTAGCATAATTCCACGTGCATCCAGAATAAGGAGGCGGAGGAAACATTGCTAAAGTGCATTCTCATCGTTCCTATCTTTTGTGTTAAGCGGGAGGAAGACTAACAACTGTTGGTTCGCGTATATATATATTTTATATAGGCTTTTTACTTGATGCTCGAGGTTAGGTTAGAGGTAAGGCTTTGAATATTTTGATAGCAGGTGGAGTTTTTGTTCGTCGATTTAAATGGAATCGTTTCTTTAAAAATATTGGCTCACAGAATATTGTAACATCACGCCTGTAATCCCCGAAAGGTAAGGCAGAGGTGTACCTAATAGAACACCCATATTTAGACAGTTATGTTTAAGCCCCATGTAATAGGGGGCGAGCCTATTACTGATATATATGCGGACGGGAAACAAGTGAAACGTCGGATAGCTGGTAGCACACTGAGTTTATTTGACAAGCGACACAACTTATATAGGAGTGGGTGGATGCAACCACCCTCATAACACGAATATACAACATTCCTCCCCATAGCTTGACAACATAAACATGACAATATAGTTTACTTAGTATAATTGTTTATAATCGACCCTAGGTACAGATCGCAGTTTTTTCCCGTCACTCCTTTGCCTTGCTGGCTGTGGGGGCTGGCCTGAGCCTGCCTCCACGAGGGGTTCATCATGAGTCTCTTCTGTTGCCTCATAGAATTCTTCGTCTTCCTCTTTGGATGTGCCAGTCGGTGTTTCTGTATCCATGATTCCTTTACTCTCACCATTTCCCTCCCCTCCCGAGTCTGACTCCTTGTTGTCCACTGGGGGTGTTGGGTTTGGTGGTGAAGTTCCTAGTGAAGTGATGTCTTCGACTTCAATAGGGCAATCCTCTGACCGGTGGGAAACTGCTGCTGTACCTTTATATGCTATTAATTGATTTTTATGTTTTTTCACATTACAAGAAGTTATATAGTCCTTTACAATATATGTAACTTTGCCCATTTTTTTAATTACTACACCTTTATTCCATGACCCTTGCTTATTTATGTTGGTTTTTTTATACAAAACATAGTCTCCAGCTTTGAAATTTTTGCAAGCTTTGTTGCCATTATTAGACTGCAAACACTGGTGGTTTTCGACGTTTCGAGTGAGAGTGACAGACGCCGGTGGAGGTTGGTTAGGTTTGATTAAATCTAGTCGCGATCGCAGTTTGTGTCCGAACACTAACTGGGCAGGTGAACAGCCCGTAGCCGAATGTACTGAATTTCGATAATCAAATAGATATTTAAATAACTTGTTGTTCAATCCTTTAGTATTGCTATTACTTAACATACAAGATTTAATTCCCTTCTTCACTACCTTCACGTAGCTTTCTGCCTGCCCGTTACTGGCCGGATGATAAGCCGGTGACGTCACATGCGATATTCCATTCGATGTACAGAACATTTTAAATTCTGCAGAAGTGAATTGCGTGCCATTATCACTGACAATGGTATGCGGTAAGTCAAATCTAGCCATGTATTCATACAATTTATTAATCAGCGAACATGATGATGTACTTGTCCCCATATCATACGCTTCTACCCACTTCGAGTACGCATCTACTATTACTAAGTATGAACGATTATGTATGGGGCCGAGAAAGTCAATATGAATACGATAGAACGCCTGCGGTGAGTGTGGCCATTGCGCTGGCGGCGCACGCGCTTGTAACTGTCTCAACTGTAAACAAACCTCACAATCCGCAATCATTTTTTCTACCGCGTTATCTATTCCCGGAAACCAAAATCTACCGCGCGCTTCAGCTTTCGTTTTTACGATTCCTAAATGTGATTTATGTAGTTCTGATAATAATTTAGTTCTGAGTGTTTCGGGTATTACTACTTTGTGTCCTCGCATAATACAATCGCCTTCATAAGACAGCTGGGTTTTACATAAAAAATATGGTTTGATTAATATATCTGATAACCGTTCAGGCCACCCATTAACAATATATGATAAGACTTTCTTCAATATTGCATCCTTGATAGTTTCACTGTGAATTTCGCTACGCGTAACTGGTAAACTGCCATCGATAACGAAATTAACATACGATGCGCGATCTTCTACCGGCACTAAACTACCGTCGGCTTCGTAGCCGCACCCCCCTCTTAGCGGCGTTGACTCATAGTCTGGTAGACTGGCGCGCGATAGATAATCGGCGCTGTTATCAGCGCTGCGTATGTACTCAATGGAGTAATTATAACCACTAAGAAACATCGCGTATCGTTGCAGCCTGTTTGCAGAAACTTCTGGAATTCCCCGATATGGCCCGAAAATAGATAAAAGAGGCTTGTGGTCTGTGCGAAGTATAAACGGTACCGCCCTCCCATATAAATATTGGTGGTAACGTCGCACACCGAATATAATTGCCGTTGCCTCTTTTTGAAGTTGTGAATATCGCTTCTCTGCGGAATTCAGTGTTCGAGAGGCAAACGAAACTGGACGTTCCACTCCGTCACTCCCTATCTGCGATAATATAGCACCTAACCCACTGGGCGATGCGTCTACCGTTAAAATAATTTTGGCATTCTGATCGAAATGTGCTAGAACCTGATTTGATGCTAAACATTGCTTAATTGCCTTGAATGCTTGATCATGTTTGTCCTCCCATTTCCATGTATTGCCTTTTTGTAACAATGAATAAAGCGGGGTCAATATTGATGACGCGTTAGGGACGAAGTTCCTATAATAATTGACTAACCCTAGAAATGACTGCAGCTTATTCACGTTTGTTGGAGTAGGCGCCTCAACGATTGCTTGGACCTTTTGTTTTGATTTACTTAGGCCATTCTTATCTATGGTATAGCCTAAATATTCTATTTGATTCTCAAAGAACACACACTTATCCTTACGTAGTGTTAGTCCTGCGTCCTGCAGTCTTTGCAACACCGCGCTCAATCTCTCTAAATGTTGTTCTTTAGTATGTCCCGTTATACAAATGTCGTCCAGCATACACATTACACCGTCCAACCCTGATAATAAACACTCCATTGCTCGTTGAAAAATAGCTGGGGCACTAGCGAGACCAAACACTAAACGCGTATAAACAAACAACCCACGGTGAGTATTAATACAAGTTAAGTTCTGAGATGCCTCGTCTAGAACAAATTGTGAATAAGCTTGCGTCAAATCTAATTTGCTAAACTGCTGTCCCCCGTGTAATTTTGTAAAAAGTTCTTGTGCTGTTGGTAACGGATACTGTTCTACAACTAGCTGCTTGTTTACGCTAGCTGCTTGTTGTCGTTCGCAATGAACCATTGCGAAATGCGTTGTTTATAGTTTTATCACGAATATACAACAATTACCATCAACCAGGCGCTAATTCAGACTCAATGGCTGCTATTGAGAAATTCCTGATGGAACAACCCAATAACACTTTGCCCGACCTGGGAATCGAACCCAGGACTTCATGCACAGCAGCCGCGCTTGCGAATACAAGACCAACGAGACAGTGTTTAAAGTCAGCTCATTTCCCAAAAAGAGCTTTATTGCTGATTGTTCTTTTAATCCGTAAAGAAAATGAAATTACACGTGCGTATTGGGAATTCCTGTCTGAATATAGACAAAGAGCTCTAAATAAAATCAATATTTCGTGTTTTTCGTTCCGAAACACAATACCGATTAAGAAAGAACCCATTTAAATACAACTGACAGAATATTATGACACCATTCTTTACAATTGTAAAATAATCATGTTATGTACTTAATCAATTGTATTATAATATGTGACATTTGCTCAACCTTTTCGCCACTAAACCAAAACTAAAAGACAGCTCGTCTAAATTTAGCGGAGTTTGCTTTATTTCACTAGCGTCCCGTCGCGTCCCGTTTCGTTACGTCACGTCGCGTCGGTCACCGAAAAACGTCACTTTGATGACCGGGACGGACAGCACGGCACGCTACTCTGTATGGAGCAAGAAATTGAGGGAAAAAGTGGACGTTTGTGTGCCCTTACGCCAGAAGTCCATGGATGGGGTGTTGTTCGTTTTTAAATAGTGTTATAACTTATTCAATTGAAGCTAATTATTTGACATGTAAGACACTCAAAGTCCTTTGGAACGAACGAACTTGGGCATCTCCCTCTACGTCCGGGTGAGAAACACCGAGTAATACCGACTGACGAGTCTTACGGACATAGGAAAAATAATAATAAACAGAAAGTGAAAGTGGACGGGCCACATATTCCGTAGACTGGATGGAAGATGCGGGAGGAGAGTGCTGGAGCTGAGAGGGCGGCCAAAGGTTGAAGAAGAAAAACTTTAAAATGAGACTACGATAGTCTGAGGGAACGAGAGGATGTACCAGGAAGGCAGCGGTGCGACACAAGACGAGACAAGAGTGTAGCGACTAAGAAGAAGAGTTAACTATTGTAAAAGTATAATAACATACCACTTCAGAACTTCATCCTCTCAAATAAACCACTGTCCGGAAAACTGGCCTCAAAATGCTTTAACATCTTGATGTGTTCAATGTATTTTTACCGATTAATATTATTCAAATACTGCTAACCAGTTTCATAAAATAAAATAAAAAATTGTATATTTATTTGTGACTCGATACAGATTCGGTGTCAAATCAAATAAAAAATCTGCATCAATAACAAATCGTACAAACATCGATGTAAACGAGTCCACCTAACGAACTAAAATATTGTTTATGTTACGAATGTGATGCCATAAGGCAACTTTTTTAGGTACAGTCACCAGCGCATCAACTTACAACAAACTATCAAATCTTCTCGTTCGATTTTGAACTTAACCATCAACATTTTATGGTTTAAAATCAATTGGAGAAATTTGATAGTTTGAGGGAACTTGATGTGCTGGCGACTGTACTTTCAGTAGGCTTCACATCAGTGTTACCACTTTGACCTTGAGCTGGCGGTGGTTGGCTAGCGTAAGGACTACACCAAACCAGACGATCGGAGCGGTGTGGAGACGTGCAAGATTCAACCAATCACGAGTCATGACAGAAGCGATGTGGATTTCAACGAATGTGATTGAAAATATTACAGCACCATGCTGAGACACGTTTTGGCCTCGCATAGGATCTATTTCACTTGTGTTATCTTTTACAAATGTTAACTTTTTTAATAATTTTGTTTCAATGTTAATTCAACCATTTATTTGTTTTTTTTTTGTTTTGTCCTGTGTGAGTTTAATATACTTTTTCTTTCTTTCTTTTTGGTTGATTCCTCCTCTTCTCCGTTTCGGTTGTCTCCGCTTTAGTGACATCCGGGGCTGTGGCTGCTTTTCCATCGGAAATATGCGAGCAAGTGAGTGAAACTAACCAATAAATAATAGGTGTAATGTTTAGTAAAGTACATATTTTGATACACAATATGAGTTGTTCCTGATGCATAAATAATTAAATATTATCTATACTAATATTATAAAGAGGTAAAATTTGTTTGTAAGTTTGTATGTAGGGGTAATCTCTGGATCTACAGACCCGATATTGAAATATTTTCACTAATAGGAAGCTACATTATCCCCGAGTGCCCGCTATATTTACAACGTGCCCGTGGGATAATTTCCGACAAAAATGCGAGCGAAGCCGCGGGCAACAGCTAGTAATTATTAAAACCGCTGTTTCAACTTGATGTAAACGTATTTTCATTATTTCTTCCTTTCTGATTGGTTAATTTCATGCACATCTTCAGATATCTCCCGTGGAAACACAGCCTGACATGGAGTTTGAATAGGTAAGGTGGCTAGCCTACACTGGTTTTGTTATTAATTATGTGCTTATGCAGCCTACCATAATTATATGTACATGCCTACAGGTATACCCATCAGAATGAGCCTAATTATACGTACCGCTAGATATTTTAGTATTCCTAATTAGCCTGAAATACCCATGATCATAACTACTAATTATCTAAATATTTCCACTAAACCACGAGGAGATTTGATGCCATGTTACCACAATATTCCATCAAAATTATATCGTATATTCATTAACCAACAGTTATTTAATATACCAACTAACCTTAAATAAACAAAGCATATCCAGGGGATAGTAATTACATACTAATAAAGCTTTCATAATTTAGGAACCAAATAATCCGTGAGTATCATCACGACCACAATATTGTGGTCATTATTTGACCACAGAGTATTGAGTGTCTAAATATTCAGGTTGAATAGAATGAAAAATATATTTGTGTGCAGGACGGATTTTGCGCTACGGTTTTAAATTTCATCCTGTATGCAGTAAAACCTGTCAATTTTGAAACTCAATAGTTTATTTATCAATTGAAACTTCGAACAGTACCTAATATATTTGTTAGAATATAGAAACGTAGCACTGATTGAGGTAGGTAAAAGTTGAAATTTGACATTGTAATCATAAGTCAATTTCAAGGAAGGTGTAACTCCAACCTCTAAAATTGATGCTACATCGACAGAACGGTAGCTGGTTATGGAGCTGTATCTCAAACTTTGTGCAACCTCCTATTCTGCTAGCTCTGCCTCAAAATAGCAGTCAAAGAAACCTCTGCGACACTGACGATGCCGTGGAAGTGGCGTAGTTTAAGTTAAACAAAATTTGAAAAAAAGTAACAACAAAGTAAGCTATCTACACTTAAAGGTGTTATCCAATACCTAGTCCAAAAGTAATACGAATTAAACCAACGTTAACAAAACGCTAGCGAAGGAAACCAATTCACAATCCACGGAACGCAAGTTAGAATCTACGACCGTCATTTACGGCGTCAAACCCCCACAGATATTGCGCCAACTTCGTCCAATCTAAAGCGATCAAAGAAAAATATGAGTCAGAAATATTCGATAAGCAGCGAACTAACATACCAATATACGGCTGCAATGTATCACTAAAGCAATAAAGAGAAGAAACCCGTTAGTGTCTAAATAACGAAATAAAATATTCAATGGCTTGGAAATGGGCACACATTATTTGTGCCTAACGTTCCTTGTAACTTTAACTTTGGGCAAAAATCTACGCGTGGACACATACGGGCTGGTGGAGTGGCTAACGTTTTATTTTTTGATGAAATTCGGGAATTCCGTTAAATTTCTAGCTGATAAGTTCTTAATTTTCATCATGATCTATAATATCGAGTCCTATTTTCAAAGGTATTTTATGATTAAAAAAACATTTTCTTCGTCGGCATCGGTAACAGCATTTCTCGCACCCAAGATCGAAGATCCAACCACCTGATCTTGAAACTTTATTCCCAAAAGTTCAAACAAAGACACAGTAAATCATTATCATCTTCATTGGCAGCCCATCAGTAAATAGGCCTCCTCTCCCTTTTGTGCGGTTCTTCCTTGGTCTGCGCGAGTCTTTACCAGTTCTTGATATACCAAATAGGACGATTATAATCATGGTCGCCAGACTTATAGAGCACTAGGAATATGAAGAAATAGGAGTTGTATGTAAGTAGGTACAAACAGTTATAAAAAAAACTTTTCTTAGTATACTTTTACTTTTCCTAATGCCCAAGTTTACCCTTGAAAATCTCCGCAGTTACCCAAACAGTACCCTAGTATGTAGCGGCAGTAAGCTAAGGGTGGAAGTGTGAAATAACAACAGAATGGCCGTTAGCCGCGCCCGCGCCGCGGTCCGAAACGATACTACTTTTTTCATTACCTACGCAACCTTCGGTGGCTAGGGAAAGCGCGATTCCAGGGGGCAATATTTTGTTCAGCATTGAAAATTTTTGTTTCAAGTTTACTTTTCAGACAGGATTTCAGTTATATGCACTACATTTAGTAAGTTTATTGCATATAAATGGAAAACAATATTAAAAAAGTATGTTCAGTCTGCATTTTACTTTTCGTATTTTAAAATATGTATTAGGGAAATGACAGGATAAGTCGCATTTTAAGGTCAATTTATTGAAATTTCACAATATTTGCCAATAACATACTCGTACATACCATCTATGTTTTACGTAATTATTTTTTATTGCCTGATTGGCATGCTTTTCGCGATAAGCGATCACTGATCTAAGATGTAACGAGCATGCTCAGAAGATACGTGCACTGTATCTTCTGAGCATGCTCGTTACATCGTAGATCAGTAGGCTGAAGTGTTATAGGCGGAAGGGAGGAAACACCGACACTCACAAAGAGCTCCAGAGACCTTGATTTTACCATCTCCGATTTTCATGTTATCACAGTCATCATGAAAAGAAAAACCAGTAAGCAGTTAAAATCGCTAGTTCCCTAGCCCCACGGTAAGTGCTAAACTGTCGCAGCTATTTTATTGTCGCGCGACACAGCGGCAACTTAACACTCTTGTTTGCAACTTACTGTACAGTTCGCCTTTTTTTTGTTGCCTTGTTGCCGCTTACGATTTGTTGCTTTGTCCGTAATTCGTAAAACCGATATTGGTAAAGTTTTATGTAGAAAGTTTCGTGGGCAATTATAGGTTTTAGAGTGAGAAAAATGTTTCGTTACTGGGCTTTGTGCTGCGATAAATAATTTGTTCGTTAAGGTAATCTTTGCGAAACTGAAGGAAATAAGTTTATGCGCCATCATTTTCACGATTTGAGTAGTAAATTAAATATTGTATAGTATACCTAGAGCAGCGGTGGCCCAGTGGTGGCTGCTCCGACTTACAAACAGTATGTCGTGGGTTCGAACCCAGGCAGGCGTATAACTTTGTGTAATTTATTTCATCACCTCTGCTCTCAAAACGGTGAAGGAAAAAATCGTGCGGAAACCGGTATGTCCTAGAACAAAAAAATCGAAGACATGCGACATCTGCCAACGCGCACTGGGCCCGCGTGGTGGATTATAGCCCATTCCCTCTCATAGAGAGGAGGCCGAGTGTCCCAGCAGTGGGAACATTAAAGGTTGATTATGCTTATGCTATAGTATACCTATACAATATTTAATAATATTGTATAGGTATAATGGTGTGACATTGTTGACATTGTTGCCATCGCGGGAATATTCTGGATGAGGCTAGTACAGACCATGGAGCTTGGTACAAGCAAAGAGAGGTCTATACCCAGTATAGTGGGTGAAGTCGGGCTGTGAATGATGATGATGAATGATAGCAACTTGCCAAAAAAGGACTAAGTTATATTAAGTTCTGCCATCTGGAAAGTATTGGGATAATAAGGAAAGTGACTGCGTTGGTTGGCGCAGTGGCTGAGCGATTCGCTCAGCCGATTACCACACGGAACACATATTTGTATGCTTGCAGGTAATTGTTCCGGGTCTGGCTGTTCACTATACAGGAGAAATTCCTCGGGTGGGCCAGGTGTATCCTATTTTTAGAAATCATGCTAAGTGGTACATAAAATCACAACATTTGATTTTATTTGCATTCGCCAAAGTAACTCACCATGTTAAAACAGCTGACGTGTAAGTGTGTAAGCGTTATTTTCTCAAATATGATTGATAGCAAAAGAAATATAATCTAGACAAAAAATATGAAAACCTATCACGAAATAAGGTTTTGCTTACATTATGAATATTATTTCATCACTTAGCTGGGAAAATGTAGCCGTGTTGAATGTTCGTGAGATTTTTAAAGCAAATATTTTTTTTAAGCTACTTAAGTTGAAAATGTGAACGGTTCTTCACTCAAGTAAAGTGTTTTATATGAAGACACTTCAATTATCCTGTATCATAGATTAATGCATATGAATCTCTGCACATATTTATGGTCCCATTAAAATAGATGGACAAATTTTAACACAGCGGACCAATGATATCCAAGCAAAAAAAAAAACACTGATTAAAGTGATTTTAATTTGACCTAAAATAATAAATTGACAGCGGCACTTTAGAATAAACACATCCATTAGGTCAAAATAAAATTACTTTAATCAGTGTTTTTTTTTGCTTCTATATATTTGGTTAGATGTACTGAACGCTGTGCTAAAACATACACGAGTAAAATTCTAGAATTAATTATGTGCTCTGTATCTAAATCTATGATACAAAGGCAAGAATCAGGATTAATAGTTATAAAACATTACATTAATGTTACATTCAATTTATAAGCATTGGCTGAGAACTCTTATTTTTGCCCTTGTGGATTTTTTTAGCTTGAACTTCTAACTAAAAGATGAAAATAATAAAAGAACTAAAAACTGCTCAAGGGATAATTGTACTCATCTTTCTATCGACGAAGGAACCAACCATGAAATCTCGTGAAACAAATCAGCTGTTTCGAGCAGCCCTTTTTGCGATTTCAGAATTGGTCCCTTTATAAACATTGTATGTAATTAAATACAGGCTTACGAAGATTTTAGTTACTTATAAAAAAACTTGTCACCCGTCCCTGACCCGGCTTCATACGGGTGCAATTTACTAGTGAAAAACATGAGATGAGCGCTAAGTAAAAATAAATTCTTCCAAAACCCACAAGGACAACAAAATAAAGCAGCCAAATGAGTCGAGCCATGTGGAACTAATATTCCGTCATACATCATCACGTATTTTTATTTTTGTTTAATATCGACATAGATACGATAGAAGATATGTTGTCAAAACATAGGGAGCATGAACAGTCAAGATATGCTAGCTACGCCGTATCTAAAGGAGGCAAGAAATATCCGCATCCCGGCGAGAATATTTCAATTTTCTATAAGAAATGTATTTATATTCTGTAAGGAACTACACATCCTGCTTAGTGCCGGTGCATCTTGAACCGGAGATGGACCGACGCGACGCTTCAGACATTTTTATGATTACTTTCATAACAAAATCATTTAGTGAAAATCCTGCTTCTAGAAATATTTCAAAGGAAGCGGGTTTTTATGCTTTTGCGTAAAGGCAGTTTCGTTTTGATGTGTCTTAGATGATTATTATCTTTCCAGGATCATGTGCAGTGTTTTTAATAGCATTCATCACAGTAGGAGTAGATACTTAGTTACCAGACGATGTTTTTCAATTGCATACAGAAAACTGCATCTCAGCTTAACTCAATCTTTAATGCAAATTATAGCCATAGTTGACTCTAAACAGCAAATTCCCAACACTCTGCTTCTTTATTCGATACATCTGGGTTTTTTTTTTGTGGGTATTATAGCTTGGTGAGAACTTTGTAGTTAAGTTTCTCATTCCAATTATACGAGTATGAACCTCTCCCGGAGAGTTGGGACGCTATGTCTTCTCAATATCTTAAATTGCAGGCCACCATCACCCTTTAATTTCAGAGCAAGTTCATTTTGATTCTTCGAAAATCGCTTCTGGTATAAGTTGCTGGAACACAGGAAATAATTAGGTAATCACGTGATACTGTTATCAGAAGACATAGAATATGATGTAACCACATGAATCACCGTCTCCACAGATCCAGAGATCAACCACAACAATTCCAATCTTGATTCACATGTAACGGAACACGATAACAATGAAATATCCCCATGAATAGAACCAACTAATTCATACACGTAGCCTATCTGCCTATAGCCTAGGCTAGGCATTTCATTGTCATGCCGACGGAAACTTAATATCCAGTAGAGATCGAGGGTCCATTGTGTGGTGCTCATCATAGCGATATTGCGCCCCGTTGCGGTTCCGAAGATTAAATGCATTCGTAGTGTCATTGGTAGGGCGTGCATGTGTTGGATAGGTAGGCTATGTGTGTGTGTGTTAAGAATGGTTTAATGGGCTTGTGTTCTGTGATTAGCAGTGACAAAGGAGTGTGTTGTTGAGTGTTTAGAGAGTGACTTTGTGAAAATAATTTATTCTTGTCACAGTAGTTAGCTCTTAATTATTCTTACATTATACATGGACCAAAAGAAATAGGTTTTAAATCAAAAACAAAAAACATGGTTTGATTTTGAGCCGAAACTACGTCACATAGTATGCCTATATAATTTCTTCTGTATGATACAATCAAATAAAAAGACACCACAAACTGAGAAATTCTAAAACTGACTTAACCAGTGCAGTGGTATAGTCAAGAAAATTCTTGAATCACTCACTGACCCTAAAAAGTACAGCGTAAACTTTTAGTCGTAGATTACTGAAATTGTGCACAGAGTTTCTGTTTACGAGTATGATGTCTACTCGTACAAATAATATTTTCGGATTTTTCATAATCCCCACGCACTGGCACTGGCAGCCTCATCATCATCATTTCAGTCCGTTGTTGTCCACCGCTGAACATAGGTCTCCCTAATAAATTTTCAACGTGTCCGGTCCAATGCCACCTGCATCCAGCGGCTTTAGCAAGGTCGTTGGTCCATCTGGCAGGTGGCCGTCCCACGCTGCGCTTTCCAATGCGTGGTCTCCACTCCAGTATCAGTTTGCCCATCGGCCATCCGATCTTCGCCCTATGTGGACTGCCCATTGCCACTTCAGCTTGCTTATCCGCTGGGCTATGTCGTCGACCTTGGTTCGTATACGGATGTCCTCATTTCTGATTCTGGCAGCTTGCTAGTACTCAATGATTCCTTCTATAATTACAATTAATTTGCCCAACTTGAACCGTGTACACAAACAGGTGAACTCAATAATGACCAGAACACAATACCGTGTCAGCTTGAGGCTTAGCTTACTCTGTGGGATTACGAGCCTCAAGCGACTATTGTAATACCGGCTGTTATTACATAATCTACCTCGGACACGTGTCATTTTCCGGTATTAATAATTACGTAAATAGATTTGTGCTTAATCTAAGTAAATATCTATACTTAACCGAGCATAATCAGCTTACATTATTACCACTGCTGGGACTAAAGGACTCTTTTTAAATGAGAGAGCCCCGAGGCTGGTCCAGGTTGATGGATTAAGCAGGTCTTCGATTTTTTTACCCTAGAAATTGCTTATTTTCTCAAGATGTTATCCTTCACCTTTTTTAGAGCAGTGGTGATGATAATAATCTACACAGTAGACAGCGACACATCAAGCTACACATTTCCAGTATAACATGGCCTCGCTTTGTATAGATTTCCCGTACAATGAGAGATCCGCTTATACTGGTTGTGTATACCTTGATTGGTAGTCGTGGATACCGGCATGGGTTCGAATTACAACTGCTCTCTAGCTTACTACTAATAGTAAAAGACCAGCTTAGCTCAAACAAACATAACAGAAATCGACATTATGATCAAAGTAGAAATCAGAACTAATTTACATGAAGCGAACGAAACTTTTTAATTCAACAAAAATACAGACACACGTAAAAATGTTAATGCTATCCAAACATTCTGGTAGACCTTTGTTTTATTTATAGAGAAAATAAGTGAAATTCAATTTGCGATCCTGGTATGGACTTTCATTCATTTATTTTTTCGCTTGCATTGTTTCTGGTATTCATTTTTGGTATTAATTAGTGTCTGGACTTCAAAATAGGTGACATTGACCTCTATGGCGACTTTAATTCTATCCACATTAAATAAAACAATATATAAAAACTCCTTAAACAATCATTAACACTAAAAACGGGTTATTTACCATTTATATTTGTTGTTTATCCGCTTGCAACAGCGCCGAAATATCGGAAACTGATAACAAATAGTAAATCTGATAAATATCCAATTTTTTGTGTTGATGATTGTGTTAGTAACCTTGTCAGTTAAAAACTTATACTCCTTTCACCGTTAACTAACCTCCGATTTAAAATCAATATGGTTCTGATTTTCGTCACGTTATGATTGCTTTTGGGTTGACGACTGACGAGTCAGTGAAAATCACAGTGATCTAAGAGGTGAAACAGCTGTTAAAAAATATTCAATACAGAAAACACTAAAAGTATAAATCCTTTTTTCAGTTAAAATAAACAATTACGTTGACAGCTGTCATGTAAACTTGTTCAACCCACAAATTGTTGCGAGTGGTCAAAACAAAGAAACTACAAACATTTAATTTAGTAGAAATAATTTAAAATGTGTATGCCTGATTCTTATATTCGATTAGGGATCATTTTCATTAATGATCGTAATCTTTGGTTGTGATTGTTGCTTATTTAATTTCTATTTTCTAATGAATAAAAATAAAATATAAATTTAATATTTATTTTGTAATCAAACTCAACTCAAACCATTTATTTCAATTAGACCATTACAGGCACTTTTGAAAGTCAAACAAAAAAAAAAGCTAAGCTACAGTCACAGTCACAAGGCATAATAACTTGAGAAAGTACTGTAGTTGCACATTTCAAAGCGTAGATCTCTATGGAGAAGAATGGGCAAGAAACTCCATGGAGACTCTTTTTAATCAAAATATTGTTAAAAAATCTTGGT
This sequence comes from Eugnorisma glareosa, assembly GCA_947578425.1. Taxonomy (NCBI): domain Eukaryota; kingdom Metazoa; phylum Arthropoda; class Insecta; order Lepidoptera; family Noctuidae; genus Eugnorisma; species Eugnorisma glareosa. Next base: position 2,154,149 of record OX387970.1, read on the forward strand.
TACATCATTCACTTTGAGATTATACATATGTGAGAACGATGTAGAAAGACGTGCACATTAAGAGCGCCCAGAGTAAAAGATTAAAATAATCAACACTTTCAAAATGTACATTATACCCAGTGCGTCACGCCAGTGCAGCAGATATATGAATTAAAATCTTTTATTTCGTTTGTTACTAACATAGCTTATAAGCAAGGCTTGGAACCGGTTTTGAAATACCGGTTAATATTGTTCATAAAACTGTTATAATATCGTTCATCGATTAACCGGTTAATTACAAAAACGGTTTAATCTAAACCTCAATCATTTTGGATACCGGTTTTAACAGTGAATATAATTTTAAAACTCGCGCTAACCTGAATAAACCGGTTTTACACAAAATCAATTAAAATGTTTTGTTGCACACACGAAACTTAGAACGAAACTACGAGCGCGGTCGAATACTATCTGCTTGTGAGTGCGGTATTCGTTGGAGTAGAGCGACTAGAGCGTGAGCTTTGTTATTATAGGTGTAAGAGAGATGGCGTAGTTGGTAAAACTCTTATATTCTTACCGTCGAAACTCAAATTAACCGGTTAATTTCGCTCGTCAGAATCGGAATTTGTAAAAAACACAGTCACTATTACCGGTTAAAACACCGGTAACCGAAACCTAAACCGCAATCGTTTCTGGTTTGGGGTCAATGACCGAAACCGGTTTGGAAATTTAACCGGTTTCCGAGCCCCCGAACTTTATTAAACACTAGCTGTTACCCGCGGCTTCGCTCGCGTTATTGTCGGAAATTATCCCACGGGCACGTTGTAAATATATATATATATATAGCCTATGGCACTCGGCGATAATGTAGCTTCCTATTAGTGAAAGAATTTTCAAAATCGGTTCAGTAGATCCAGAGATTACCCACTTTTTTTTTTTTTCGTATGGAAAATCATCAAATAACCCCTCCCGCTCTGGGCTGAGCAGGAGGGAGTGTCAGACTTTTACTGACTAAAACCCATCCATGTTCCTTCCTTTGCCCTTTGTGTTCCAGTGCCGCGGTATCTCTTTCGAACAGTCCCGCAACCCTGGCAGGCATCGGTCCTTTCGGACCCCTTCCTGTTTGCTGACTCTCTTTGAGGCGCGCGTGGAACACGAACGCGCCGTCGACACGGCCTGTCGTCATAAGATGGACGGACGGCGAGCTAGCCCATAGCTCACCGTCCACAGGCCCGCGAGAGATACAAACTTACAAACAAATTTTACCTCTTTATAATATTAGTATAGATATAGGTGGAGTTGATACAGGTTTAAGAAAAGGAGAGAGAATTGTTTCATCGATAAAAAGTCTTGTTTTACCCAGTTTTTCGGTTGACAATACCGTATTTTTTCTTATCTAACAGGGCTCTTCATTCCATAATTAAACAATAATATTTTGTTACTTGAAAAATGCAATCTTTTTCGTTCCCAAATAAAAAATGCGAACACAAAAATATCAATATGCCGAGAGCAACAATTTATGGCTGGTTGAGAATAATTGAAACTGAATTTCATTTGGCAAAAAATATGTTCGCAAGAACTGCCGACGTCACTAGGATGAATTTACTGATTTTTTATTGCAAAGTGTGCTTGAAAAATTATTAAAAAAGAACGATTCAATTAGTGTTTTGGGCTGCTAGTAAGTGGAACAGATGGTTCAATTTGATTTGATCAGAGAAGAGAGATTTATAGGTATTGCAAGAGATTGAAATCTTTTAAATATGAATGAAAAATTGTGAAATTTCAGATTCAACTAGTTAAGTCTGCCCTATAGTCTTTGGGTACAAATTAACGTTGGTAGTTAATAATTTAAGTTCCTGTTGATGCTCAAACAGAAAAGTCGGAAAAGACACCATGCCTTCAGTAAAGACATTGAAATAAAACCAACTTACTTGATTTAAAGCATTTCAATCATACAATGCTTATTAATATTATACTACTATCTGGTTAAATAGAAATCAAATGGAAATTGATAGAACAAATTCCTCAGTAGTTTCGCGACACGGTGGACCCAGAAGGAGATGTGACGAGCTGGACTCTTACCAAAAGGATTGAGCCAATATAGCCAAAGACAGAGAAAAAAGGAAGGAGGGAATACTTGGCTAAAGTTGACTTGGCCAAGGCTTCCCGCCTTGACCAAGTCAACACCTAATAAAAAAAATCCTTGGAGAATCTGGGACACGAAGTACAAAAAAATAGAAAGACTGGTCCTCAAATCCGCCACAAAGAGGATATCGAAGTAAACTAACACTAAGGCTAATAGCGAGGATGGCAGTGGTTTGAGTGAGCCGTGGTCACACCGACGGCGGTCATTGTCCGCTGCAGTGAGTGCTTTGTGCTCCGCGCCTCCGTACACATTTAATACAGATGAGGTGTGGTGTAAACGTAATAGGCAGCGTGGCAGCGGGGTGGAACTTCGAATCTATTTTGTAGTATACGAAGTTTTACCAGGGACAAAGTAAATATATTTCCCTAATTCAGTGTTTAACAGTGCGCAAAATTTCATCGAAATCCGTTTAGACGTTACGGCGTCCCTATGTAACTGACAAACATATGGAGTAACTTCCGCATTTATCATATACTTTATTAGGTATAAGTAGGTATAAATTGGAAATAAAGATTTCAATATAGGTTTTGTAAAAAAAAGTAAGTTACACATGACATTATAATATTAATCTGTTTATTAGAAAGAAAAGTTTTTTTTAAATAAATTACTTCTAGTATTGGCACGAGTACCTTTCTTTAAAGTATGTTAGTCAGGGTTGCGGGACTGTTCGAAAGAGATACCGCAGTCCTGGAACACAAAGGACAAAAGGAGGAACATGGATGGGTTTTAGTCAGTAGAAGTCTGACATTCCCTTCCGCTCCACCCAGAGGGAAGGACAAAGGAGGGAAATGACCCCCTCGATCATTTATTGGTTTCGCATCCGAAAAAAAAAGTATGTTAGTGTTTGCCGCTCGTCACTCATCAAATGGACTGCGTCCTCATGTTTCACACAATAGTCTGATACCACCTTCATTCAGGAAATTTGGCCGACTAACGTGTTTTCAAACGCGCGACCACCATTCAGTTTTATTGCTTGAAAATACTTTTTACAGCGCAGCATGACAACATTTTATTGGACCGTCAATAAATAAGGCACTATTGATTGAAAGGTAATACGAAAAAAGGTAACTACCAAAACAAGGTAAAAAAGAAAGTGGGTCAAGGGTCAATATAATACATAGTTCCAAATCAAATTCTAGTTTCATTTTAATAGTAAGAAGAACAATAATTATATTTTATGAATGCAAAATGAGCCCGGAGGCCTACCATGATCTAATTAAAAACTATTCAAAAGCAAGACATTTCAGTTTAGGTTCCTAAACTGTATCGCTTCAAATCGTACCATGACATCCAATTTGCTCAGCGGCACTTGGATCGCTAAAAGTGAATGAAAGATCGCAATTTGTTGCTGAACCGCGTTTGAAACGTTTTTGGTGAAAAAGAGATAACGCTATTATGATCGAATAACTTTGTTTCGCTCACATGTTAGTGTCAAGTAATGTTATAATTGTTTTTAACTCGGTATCATTACTTAAAGTAAAAAAGACACTCAACAGTTGTTTTTAAGATTCCACGTTAATGCGGCAACTATTGTAAAAAAAAATCCTAATCAAAGTAGATATCTATATACCTTTTGCTGTTTATTATAAGAAAGAAATATTTTTATTTCGACGTAATAAAACAAATTATGTTTAATGTTTCGAACGTACCAGAGTAAAAAAAGTTGTGTGGGTTGTAGGTTAAAAAGGCATGTAAAATAGGTATTTTAGACTTTAGAAGAAAGATTAAAGTACACTTACACTGGTTTTTGTAAAATTCCACTATGTTAGCAATAAAAAACTTTATTTTCGTCAATAATTCACCAAACGTTTGAATTTAGGTTAGAGAAATAGTAACTTTTATTGAATCGCTTATTTTGACAGTTGAGCGTTTCAGTTGAGCTGCTCTCATGGTACCAAACAAGTACAAAATTGAATAAATGAAACCAAAACTTGCGACTCAGTTTAGGAAAATCGCTGTCAGATGGCATGGCCTAAACTGAATCGATAAACTGTCGTCATGGTACGAATTAGGAGAACAGTTCAGTTTAGGTCCTAAAATGGATCGCGTTAAGAGCTCGTGGTAGGCATCCTGACCTTCCTTCCCGTAATCAGTAGTTGTTGATGGATGCCAAATGTCAGTTTTCGGAAGTGTTGTATTTCATATTAATTCTGAATATTTTTTAAAATAAAGAGGTTTCGCTTTCGGGCATGTGACGATTTCATTTGTTTTGTCATGAGGTTCTTAAATACTTACCTAAAAAATTTTCAAGAAGTATTTTTTAAACCAATGTGTCCACAACCCGTGACGACCTAAGATAGTATTCCTATCAGCCTGAAGTCTTTGAGAGTTACAGAACCCTCCGTTTTAATTAAAATCGGTTCATTGGAACAAGATTGTTTTAAATTACAGAGAATTCGCTTTGCAAACTAAGCGATTTTGTTAGTCTGTTGATTTTTCATTGTTGTAGAATAAGTGAAATTAATTAAAACTAAGGTCATTTAAAAAAAAAACACATGACAGAAGACACTCCATTTCACTTTGTGTTCTACTGTAAACAAATATGAATCGTCATTAAAAAAAAAAACAGAATCAGAAACCCAAGCTTTATCAATCATCAGTTACTATGCACCAAAAGATACACATACAAAGGGCATGTTTCTTTCATAAGCGTATTTCTGTCTGGTCCATACCCAGATATTTTGACACAGACACGCGAAATTCGGACAGCCTTGCATTATCTCTACGAAATCCGTATTCAGTTGCTTGATTGTTAAATGGGATGCACTGAGTTTTTGTGAGATTTTTAATCTGGAATGTTCTTTTTGTTTTTTATAGTTCGGGTTATTTTTGTTTAATTTTTGAGTATTTATCTTAAGTAGTTAATTTAATGTAAAGTAAAATGTAAGGTCCCTGGAGCATGGGTGCCAAGAACTGTAATTGGTCCTTTTATAGGTAGGTACCTATAAAAGGACCAATTAAATAATCATAGGTATGAGTCTCAATATTACATTATTTTCTTTTAAGTCTTTCAGTAGAAATAAACTGTAAGGAGGCAATGTATTTAACTTGTTATAAAGTTTTTAGAGCTAAATAATGTTTAATTTGCCTTAACGCAGGACTCTTAATACGAAATATTTATTTATTAGAATTCGTGCAACCGCCAAATAAATCGAATGATAAAAATCGCAGTCCCACTGCACAAGACATCAAATTCTATATTAAAAACTTAATAATACTGGCTTGCAATAAACTTTCAAACAACATAAAACGAAAGAAGAGTTTCAAATTTCGAAAAAAAGAACACTAAAAATAGAACACCAATTTCTCACATACGCTATAAATTCGACTGACGAATATCGCAAAGCTGGGTCCACATGAGCTTAAATTACGCCAGCGGCTTCCACGTCGGGCCTTATCGAGCCGCTCTCTGTTCACAGTGCATAAATCACTTGCACGGTCCTGATACAGTTGGCTCGTGTGCACGCAGCCTAACATCTTCGTCGGTGACGTTAATCTTGTGTTATCAGCTAGTGTTGAAGGTGGGTGATTAGATGGTGTTTGTTAAGGAATATGGTGACTAAGTGGTGATAGCGGATGCAGTGTTGCTATTTAGGTAAGTATATGCAAAAGTTCATGTTATTTACAAAGATGGCACTGATGACTCAATATTAGATAGATGGTTCACTAAAAGCGGTGTAGTTATTTCGTCAAAATACCATCACCGACACAAATCTGGAATTTGAAGAAGACTAGGTTAACCAACACAGAAGTATTTTTCAGATATTGGAATAGGAAACACCAACCTCATCCAGTTTTTTCTCTAGTACCAATAAGAATGCACAAGTCGCTTACCCAAACATCTCCCAAAGAATTTTAAAAAATATGAGCATTTTTAACCTTTTATGTTTCAGACTAAATATTTTTTCCAACTCAATTGGCATGAAAACACGGGAAATTGTGATTGGCAGTTTTACGTGTGGCATAGAAGTCTAATTTTACGTACAAATTGAACTTGATTGGACGGACCGACGACGAACAACTAATATTTTTGCAAAATTCCGCGCTTTGTTTGTGCTGTTCCTACCTATGCACTAGTATGTACCACGTAATTGAATTCAAACTAAATTGGAAATCAAATTTTTATTTTTGATCTTTTTTCTTGAGACTGGCTGGCGATGAAACAAAAGCGTTTAAAAACTTGAACCTGCTTTAACCATTGCACAATCAAGGGTCTGTACGAGCTACGCTGTACATTCCACTAACTTGTCCTACTTTTAGTGATACGTTGCAGTTTGTTTAATCCAACATTAATTGTAAAAGAGTGTGCTACATGGATCTTTTGGCGCTTGAATGACGTTGACTTGTGGGACGCTGTTGGTAAACATGTTTAAACATTTTTTGTGACATCATCATCATCATAACATCACGCCTGTAATCCCCGAAGGGTTAGGGAGAGTTGTACCTAATAGTACATTCACATTTCACCTTATGTTTTTAAGTCCCATGTATTAGGGGGTGAGACTATTGCCACCGTGCATAAATCCAGACTCCGTGGCTGCTACTGAGAAATTCCTGATAGAAAAACCCAATAACACTTTGCCTGACCCGGGAATCGAACCCAGGAGATAATGCTCAGCAGTCGCGCTTGCAACCATTCGACCAACGAGGCAGGCACATTGGACTACTACACTAAACCACCTGGACCAGTCAGTCGGATTTCTGTGACATTTTATTGAAAAAACAAGATGGCAACGTTAGTTTGGATTACAAGAATCTATTGGCCACTCAGCAATAGATAAATTTTGATAGCTAACTATAGCTAACCTTTACAAACGGCATCACAATGTTATACATTGTTTTGCTAGAAGTCTTCTATTTAACTTAGTTACGGAAAAATAAACTAAAAATCGTTCATCGAAACAAAAGTAATCCTGCGCTTCTAAAATTAATGATGAACTTCGAATTAACTAAGTATTCTTAACAAAGCAACATTATCCAACTTTACAATTTCAAGTGTCTTTATTAAGGAGACACTTGCTTTGATCAAATATTAAGAAGCTAAGACAAAATGGCGGAGTTCGGGAATGAGTGCACTCAAAGCGAATTTTATATGTCCCACGATGAATGTTAACGTTCACTGGGAACTAAGACATTCAAGGGGGTTACCATGACGTCTTAAAACAGTATTGTTTTCTTATCACTCCGGTGTGGGAAAGAGACGGAGCTATGGAGGCGCCGTCTCTTTCCCACTCTGGAATAAGATTAAAACAAAACTGTTTTAAGATGTCATAGCAGGCCACCAGTGCCTATATTTATAATATTTGAAAGCGTATCTCTTATTTTTTATAGTGTTTTTATTGGACTATGAAATATAAAGGCTTACTTAAACTTTCACACCATTGAGTTTGTCACAAATAAATTTTTGATGAAAATGTTATGACGGAACATCCATGAAAATCGAAAGAGTAAAATTCTTGACGCTTTGTTATCCTGTACACGGCCTCAGGGGATGTGATTTGCGTCAAGTGATACGTGCGTGCGACACTAGTCTTTTGCGTTAGAATCCTGGCTTGTGGCATGCCCTTATGTTTTTTATAATTTTTTTTCTGCAGTAGAAAGCGATAGCGAGCAACACAACTGAAGAGACAAATAAATTGGGATACTAGCTAGGTGAAAGAAGAAGAAGAATTATTATCTGCAGCAGTCGCTGAAGCAAGACGCGTGTCAGCGAGAAAGTCAAGTGACATGAGGTTATAATGATTTGAACCGCCATCAAAAAACTACTTTAAAATATTTTCACTGCAGATTTATTCCAAAAAAGAAGAATGGTGAATGGAGATGTTAAACCGTAAGTCTGACAACCAGTCTTACCAAGTGCTATCGTAATACCCAGTATTCACTGTGCTGTGGAGGTCAGATAGGCAGTCTCTCCAATGTAAAATACTGGTATTGAGCTGCATTCGGTTAGACTGGACCTACTCTAATTTGTGAAAAAAAAAATATCCAACATTCCGACACGTTACCCGAGTTTCCTTTCAAAATTATTATTAAACATAGCACAAAACACCACAATTAACGTCAATAAACACCACAATATACCAACCAATATTCCTAACATGCGCAGACACGGCCACATTGCCTCAATTCTGCCGTAAATTGAGCTGAGTAATTAACTCTATTATTTAATTATAAGGCAACTGATCTGCACCACTTATATTGTTTCCATGGGGTGTTCAGTGTGTTCACTGCTTGTGGTTGGTGGTATATGTTTATGTTATTATTAGTGGTTGTAAAGTTTGTTTGGCTTACTATACAAGTATTTATTAATTAAGTAGTAAAATACTTACTGCCTTAGTTATGGAGTTCAGATAGCCAGTCGCTCCATGTAAAATACTGGTATTCAGCTGCATCCAGTTAGACTGGAAGCCGACCCCAACAAAGTTGGGACAAGGCTAGGCAGATGATGAAAATACGTACTGCATGCACCTCGGAAAGCACGTTGAGCAGTTGGTATCGGCTGTCTTTCGTATCTTTGACAGTCGTGACGGGTTATCATGTGCCTGAAAGTCTGACAACCAGTCTTACTAAGGGATATCGTAAAATCCATATTTAATTATACTATGAAAGCATTCAAAAAAATAAAAATGTTGCAATTTGTCACAAAAAATCCATACCCTCATCATCAATAGTAGGTACCTAACTAAAATAAGCTTACAAAGCAACATAAATTGCCTGTCATTGATTATTCAAAGCCTACAAATAAATTGTTTTAAATGCTTCCATAAGGACTAACGCAACAACCAGATGCTGACTGCATGCACTAGTGATGTGCCTATAATAAGTACCAGCAGGACCGTAGCTAGTGACGTGCCGCTAAGCACTTTTACCTGTTCGTGTCGCATTGTTTCATTAAAGCAGAAAGGGAATACTGTGCAGCACTTTTTAGGGTTCTTTTTAGGGATAACCAACTGAACCCTAATACTAAGCCTCCGCTGTTCGTCTGGCCGTTTGTCTGTCAGCGGGCTGTATCTTATGATCCGTAATTGGTAAACAGTTGAAATTTTCACAGAATGTGCTTTTCTGTTGCCGCTACTACGATGCAATGGTGCGGAACCCTTCATGCACGAGTCCGACTCGAACTTGGCCGATTTTTGTAAGATAATTAGATAGACGGAACACTTTTGGGACATGAAATTTAAATACGATTTTGTGCTAACTAATTTATTTTAGTAGCCTAATTGGATTTCTCTATTTGTGGCAATCTACTATTTTTGCGACAAAATGGGAGATGATTATAAAATTTTATAGTTAGTAAGTAGGTATATTTTCATCAATGATTTTGAAACTTTATAAATTAACACTGGATTTCTCTATATTCTAGCAATCAAGACGTAAGTAATCGGCTGAATTTATGCTTTATACGATGTAGATCATAAACGTAGACAGTACTTTGCTTATAAATTAAGCATGTATGTATTTGTAAGTAGGTATGTACCTAAGCCGAGCGACATGATATGATGCTCCTGCATGTCATACTCGACGTTAAGCCACTGCGATGATTAATAACGTGAACCTGCAGTGAGTGACAATTCAAATGATTTATGAAGTAGGTATTATAGGTTCAAAATTTTCCTACGAGTATGTTTTCATAAAAATGTATGTGATTTTTTACCAAGAGAGTTCTTTTGGTTGAAGATTCAAATATTGTGTACCTAAACCTTAAACTTAGCATTTTATTCTTTTAAACCAAGGTTTAGAAAAACATAGTTCTATTTTGTTATTTTTAGAACCTTTAATTACGACTAATAGACAGACATCATTTCTTCGTAATTAGATTTTTAGGTACTGGCGTCTGAACCTAAAAACCCACGGGATCTGGCCACGGGCACATCAAGCGACCCGCTAACTGTCAAATTTTCCCAACCAACCTTGAACCTTGAAGTTTTAACGATAAAGTTGAAAATCTATTTAAAAAAATGACAGATTGTAGTGGCTTGATGTGCCAAAATCTAATGAAGCATAACTTACAATATACAGGTCTAAAACAAGCCTACGTCAAAACCGTACGTACTTATACTAAAACACAGCATATGAATGAAAGAAAAACCTCCTGATTTCATATATGCGGCACTTAAAATCGTATCAATCAATTCTGACTACGGCAGCCTCGCGTCATACATTATCAAAGGCGTTACTTGGACGTCTTCCATTCGCTGATATACATCTGTACTGGATGCGACTGGAAAGATGATATTTGGGCCCTAGATACAGAAAAGATGAACTTACATACTGATAGCCTGCATCTGCCCACTGCTGGACAAATTCCTCTCCCATGACTTCCAGTTATTTCGATCAAGGGCTAATGTGGACCACTGGTCACTAGTCTTGTCCAGGTCTTGTTCCAGTGTGAGAAAGAGACAGAGCTGTACAGGTCGTCTAGCGCCATCTCTTTCCCACACTGGAATTACTCCTGCTTTAAGACGTCATGGTAGGCCACCAGATCGTCCCACCATCTTTCATCGCCGCGACGCCTTCTGGCTGTGTCAGGGCTCCAGAAAGTGGCCATTTTGGCCGACAGCTCATTGGTCATGCGGCAGACGTCCAGTCCCACTTGAGCTTAGCGAACTTACATACATGCATAAATTCGCGCCTTATTCCATGGTGGTAGTCCCTACAGTACGCCACCATACAATATCCCCACATGCACAATTTGCTTCGGCCGCATTCAGTTCATGCCTCCTAGTCATGCACGCACGCTGGATTCAAATACTACGTAGCAAAGCAAAGCTACACCGAAGTTGATATGGATATTGGGTTCTGAAATAACATAGAAAGTCTATATAAAGTAAAACAGCTGTTATTAAAAAACCTAAAGGCATATCTATATATATCTATACTTTATTTTTTACCGATGGGAAATCATCAAATTACCCCTCCTGCTCTGGGCTGAGCAGGAGGGAGTGTCAGACTTTTACTGACTAAAACCCATCCATGTTCCTTCCTTTGCCCTTTGTGTTCCAGGGCCGCGGTATCTCTTTCGAACAGTCACGCAACCCTGGCAGGATCTATATCTATACTAAATTACTAATATTATAAAGAGGTAAAATTTGTTTGTAAGTTTGTATGTTTGCAAGTTTATATGTAGGGGGTAATCTCTAGATCTTCTGAACCGATTTTGAAAATTCTTTCACTATTAAGAAGCTACATTATCCCCAAGTGCTCTATGCTATATTTACAAAGTGCCCGTGGAATAATTTCCGACCAAAACGCGAGGGACGCCGCGGGCAACAACTTGTTTAAAATATGTTACAAAGGTAACCAATAGTCGTTTCCATTGCTTCCTTTTGAGTACAAAACAGTTAAACAAAATCAGAAATGGCTAATATTGGTCATCAGATACCATGTTTTTTTTTCATTATATCAATAGAGTTTTCCTGAAAGCTTATACAGGGTGGTAGGGACATCGCTGCGCAAATGGTTACCATGTATTCTGTACATCACTCTGAGCGGCCACATAGTAATATTTCATCTGTAATTAAAATTAAAATAAGCTGTTCCATACATTTTGACGTATAGGTTTCGCATTTTTGTTGGACACAACAGTTTTTTTTTTTAAATTACTGATGAAAAAAAATCAAGATGGGTTCAAAATGATGTACTGAACACGTGCACCGTTTGTGCTTCGGTATTTACCAAGTACAGGGACCGTTATATGACGTCTTAAAGCAGGAGTAATTCCAGTGTGAGAAAGAGTCAGAGCTATACAGGTTGCTAGCGCCATCTCTTTCCTTCCCAGGAATTACTCCAGCTTTAAGGCGTCATGGTAGACCAGCAGATTGACACTTCTAGCCATCATACATCTAGACATCCCCGAATTTCTTTACAATCTTAACTTTGCCGTCACCGAAACCCATTTACACCTTTATCCCTTCATTCACAACTCTCAAATGTTCCTTTTTCAACCGTAAAAGTATGCTGGTAAAACAGTTAATGCCCTGAATACTATCTCACGAACGTATATTTTAGCTGTTAGCAAAATGTTAGTGATTTGAGCATATCCTTGTAACAGTTGAGACGAACCTTATTTGTGTTATTGGTTTTGTTATTATTGAATGGAATAAGTTTTTATGGCCCTTGTAAGGGTTATGTCAATGTGTTTTCTTAAAAAACGAAAATACATAACACCATCCTATCCTCGACCGGTTAGGCAGAGATGTATGAAAGTCCAAAAAAGTAGTCATAGTGCGAAAGTAGGCATCGTGCTACGAAATCCCTAATAGTACACCTATATTTCGCGAGATATGTTTTAGTCCCATGTAATAAGGGGCGAGCCTGTCGCCACCCATCGGGCAGAAATCCAAACTCCGTGGCTGCTACTGAGAAATTCCTAATAGAAAAACCCAATAACAGTTTGCCCGACTTGGGAATCAAACCCAGGACCTCATGCTCAGCAGTCGCGCTTGCGGCCACCAGACCAACGAGGCAGTAACTAAAATAACGTCTGCTAAATATAGGCTCTTCTCTACCTACTGCTGAAAAGTGAAAACCGGCCCAGTGAGAGTTGAACCCGCGCACCGATGGTTTTACGGTTCAGATAATATGTTCCTTTACATAATTATGCTGTAAGGCATTACTTCTTCCTTCCAGGGTTGCGGGACTGTTCGAAAGAGATACCGCGGCCCTGGAACACAAAGGGCTAAAGAAACTACATGGATCGGTCGGGAAATACTCTATAGGTTTTGAACTTGCGTAAATATGCAACATAAACGGTCATATCTTTGAGTGCGTTGTTACAAGTTTGATTGTTTTCACAGCTGAAAGAGACCGTAGACTTGAGTCTTTAATTTTCTACGCATTTCTGAGAAAAAAGGGCTTGACAGACAGACAGACGGACAACAAAGTGATCCTATAAGGGTGATTTTTCCTTTTGAGGTACGGGACCCTAAAAAGAATGTTGACATATTTACCACACCTGAAAAACCGAAGGTTCGGCTCGGCTAGGCTCGATGGCAACCGAAGTTCCTGGCAGGAAACATAGAAAAAAAAATGGCACAGTATTATATTAATATTGTAAGAGAAAATTTTGCTTATTTGAAAAAGTTCTTGTTGCTGCCGATCTCATCAATAATATGTCTTACCTTATGATAATTAAGTAATTCGTAACGAGGCCATTAAAAGTTTGTATTACGCGAAAACTTTATTTAATTTAATTTTCTCATACAATTTCCACCAATTTATGAAAAAAAAGTTTCGTGATAAAAGTTATTATCATTTATACCTAAGGAGTTTTCCTAATAAGGTAGGTATTTCACTAGCAAAATTTTGAAAACAGATCAAGTCATTAAAAAACCCCGTAAAACCAACATGAAACCACTACCAAAACCAACGCGATTTACCATCTCAAAGTAACAAACTAAAAATGAAGGCCTCAAAAAATCCAATCGAGAAATATTTTCACCGCGTGACGCGTTATCATTACTATTTCTTTTTTTTTCTTTTTCTGACCAAGGTGCCTATATTCTGGCATGTTCTGAGTCTGATATTCCTGTCTCCTCCGATGAAGTTTACTTGTAAGGGAGGGACTAACTCCTCGGGTGATCAGTGTCCTTGTACGGAGCCTATTTGGGATAGAAGTGTGTTTACGGAGACCGTGCAGACTAAATACGGCATTGTCTGTGAAAGGACGTGGCTTGTCAGCTTTTCCCAAAGCATGCTGTATGTTGGAAATTTGCTTGGTGCTTTGTTGTTCGGATTCATGTCTGATAGGTGAGTATCTCTAAACTTGTGGTTTATAACGTTAGTAAATACTGCATGACTGCATGTACTGCGGAAATGTACACAACTGCAGTGGTCTGAAGCAATCCAAATTATTCTATAGCAGTCTAAAAATGAATCGACTAAAAAAAACATCGTTTCACTGTTGATAGCTAAACCGTTCCCACAAAGTTACGATTTAACAATTATGATTTCCTATTGAATACACATCAGTTTTAGTAGCCCTCTACGTTGTAATAAACCATGTCCTTCATTTAATTATCCTCGATATTCCCGTCAGAAAAAGCGTCTCGTCACTCAAAATTAATTTTGAAATATTGATGAACGTCCGCACACGTTTCCAATTAATTACGTTAAGCACCATCCGAGAGTTTACATTGTCATCTGGAAATTACTATGAACTGAATTTTGCCGCGCTGTGGGTATTGCGTGGAATATTCCAAGTGATCTCAAACATAAAGTTGAATAGGTACACAGTCTGGGATAGTATAGGTACAATTACAAGGTTAATGAAAGTTCGTGGCATCCAATCTTTAGTTGAGACGAAAGGCAATCATTACAGGTGGTGATATTATTCCAGAAAAAAACAACTGACTCTTCTCAATGAAGTGTTCTCATAAGGAGAAGTAACTCTTAACTATGCTCTTCACAATAACTTCCGTTTTCAGGTACGGCCGCCTCTCCACTTTCTCACTAAGCTGCCTCACCATTGCCGTCGCAGGCTGCCTGGTCCGCGTCATGCCAACAGCGGCATCCTTCATCTTCATGCGATGCATCGAAGGCATTGGATTGGGTGGTTCCATCGTCACTGGCTACGTTCTCTGCGTGGAATACTGCGGCATCAAATACAGGGAAATGGTGTCAGCCCTCTACCATATCCCGATAAACATGGGCCATATGTCACTGGCAGGGTTGTCGTATCTTATGAGGCATTGTGATACCTTGCAGCTGGTGGTGTCGCTACCGATGTTCTTGTGTGTGACGATATGGTGTATTAGTTTGGAGTCGCCTAAATGGTTGCTGGATACTGGAGATATTGCGAAGGCGACGGTTGTGATGGAAAAGATTCAGAAATTGTAAGTGTCTGTTTCTTTTTAGTAAACAGTTAAAGATGGAAGATAGTAGCTAACATCATGTCTATAATCTCTGTAGGGTTAGGTAGAGGTGTGGCTAATAGTACACCTACATTTCACCCGTTTATGTCCCATGTAATAGGGAGCTAGCGTTTTACCACCAATCGGGCACAAATCTTCAAATCTAGATATGAGGATAAGAAAGTTCCAATTAAGCTTATGACATTGAAGTGACCACGCTTGTGTCAAATACGAGTAGTTGAGTTTATCTGATGCTCTGAACTGATTTTCGAGTGTGCTACGTAATCATTATATCAAAGTTTCTATTCCAGCAACCGTAAACCAACGGACTCGATCAAAACGGAAATGGAAGAGTATCATGCAGCACAGTCCTTAAAAAATGAGAGGAATCCGAAGTTCTGGCAAATCTTCCGCCATAGGAAGCTCACGATCAACCTCGTGTGTATGTCCGTCATCTACTTTGTATGTGGGATGGGGTACTACGGAGTGTCCCAGTACATCGGCAAGATGAGTGGAGACATCCACGTGAACGTCGCTGTCTCAGGAGCATTGCTCATACCAGGAACCATCATCACTGCATTCTTACTGCAATGGCTTGGAAGAAGACGCTTCCTAATGGCGACCAGCTTTCTATCAGGGATATTCATCATCATAGTCATCATTATACCCGAACACATTAATTGGGCAAGGGTAATTTTTGCCTGTGTTTGTAATTCTTTTTTCTTTATGTCTTTTATTATTGTGTTCTTGTACGGTGTCGAGTTGTTTCCGACTTGTATTAGGAATTCTGTGTTGGGATTTTTTTCAGTTTTGTCTAGATTGGGTCAGATTATTGCCCCACCGATTAATGCTCTGCCTCAAACAGCTTCGGGGATTATTTTTGGAGTAATGGCAATTATAGGTGGATTGCTGTGTTACCCATTACCAGAGACAAAAAATACAGAGCTGCCGTCTTCTCTGGAAGATTCCAAGAGCCTTCCTCGGAAATTATCAAAACCTGGACCGGAAAATGTGCAAATAAACTAGAAGAAGTATGAGATATTCCTGTTAGATCTTAAAATAAAGATTCTTCTTGACTTTGTACTATGTATTTTTTCTTAGATACTACCTATTATTTTATCACGAATTTATTTTTATTACGCTACTTATTTTTATTAGACTAGCTTATGCCCGCGGCTTCGCCCTCTGGAGTTCGATAGTTCGGATAGTTGGGTTCGATAGTTCCTGGAGTTTGCTAATTGTCCCATGGAATCGATAAAAATTATCTAATATCTTCTTCTTCTTATCTTATTTTCTTATCTTATCTTCTCGTTTTTTCACGGGTGACCACTGAAAACCAGCGCTGTGCTTTGGGTCCCCCATAGCATAGCATCGACCTGAATGGTAACCTGCTTGTCGCAGTCACGACGTGCAAGCTACGAACGTTATTTTTTTTATTTT
Source organism: Eugnorisma glareosa (assembly GCA_947578425.1). Taxonomy (NCBI): domain Eukaryota; kingdom Metazoa; phylum Arthropoda; class Insecta; order Lepidoptera; family Noctuidae; genus Eugnorisma; species Eugnorisma glareosa. The sequence continues at coordinate 2,170,562 of OX387970.1, forward strand.
TTTTAAATCTTTTTTGTGTTTATTGTTATTTTTTTTAGTTTTCTATCTTTTTCTGTGGTGCACGTCATGTCCCTGCGACAAATAAATATTTTTTCTTTCTTTCTTTATGTGTTAATCCAGGTTATAAACAATCGGTGTGCCAAATTTCATCCGAATCCGGTCAGCAGTTTTTGCGTGAAAGAGTAACAAACACCCTCACAAACTTTCGCAGATATAATATTAGTAGGACTAGGAAGTGTGTAAATGTTGTATGACTACTAATAAAACATCACAATCATATTTCATGCAATGCATTTACGTGTTTTTTTTATATCAACGCTAGTCGTAGTTACATGACGAGTTACTAAGAATACTTTAACGAAATCCCTCATCGAACTCGAATCCGGTACACCGAAAAAATCCCCGGCAAATCTGCAATCACGGAACGCAAAGATACACAAACACTTCGGTTCTCGAACTCCCGGACTCCGGGACTGCGCGACTAGCAATTTACAATAAAACAAAGGAAGCCTACGACACTGTTATTTTCAATAAGCTCCCTATACACAGGATAATGAAAAAAGTTTTTATAACCGACAATGCGGAGTAGCTAAGTGGGATAAAGTATGATGTTTTTAACTTGTCCAATATGTAAGAATATTGTTTTATAGCTTAGATGTGAGAGGATTTTGTACTTTTTTCCATTCGTTTGGATTTGTTTTGTTGGGTTTATATTGTTGTTCTGAAACGGCAGCCTGAATTTATTTGAGTTGAATGCTAATTTTGTCAAGTGCGTCAATTCCAGATGAGTATGAATATACTGCTGCGTTTATTCATTCGTCCGTTCGTTCATTGGTATAAACGGTTAATTCAGATTGTAAGAAGAGTAGGTATTAAAATTCAGTAGACACACACACAGTACGAGTAGTAGCACTATACAGGTGAATTTTCCAAGTGGGCTCGGATGGCCAAATCCGAAATTATGAGGAATATTAAAAAAAGGAATAGCGAAAATTGCTCAAAGGATTCTTGAGCATGATTTTGATAAAAACTGAAACGGCTATTAGATTTTTGAAAAATCTATATTCCTAGCCAGGAATCGATCCTATTGATTTTGGAAAAAAAAATACACACACTGTATTATGTAGTACAGTAGTACACACAGTGTATTATGTAGTATCGCTAATAAGGATCAAAGACTGGGAAGTAATGATATACAGCAAACTTAAGAAAAATGTAAAATTTTATGTTTATTGCAGCGCATTCGATCTTCACAACATTATGTTCAAATTTCAATTTTGTTGACTCTTCGTGGGCAAAGGCCCACGAAACTTGAAATTAGAACTTACAAGTGAATTGGCGCCAATAGTGATTTTGTTCGACGTTTCGTTGATTACTACTCTGTTATGTATTTTATCAATATTGAAGTCTTTCCTTTAGTTTCCCGTATGTCATTGTTTCCCAGAATTTGATCCTTATTAGCTACACTATCGAATGGTGTAATAATACAGTGTGTTTTGTTTTTCAAAACCGACTGGATCGATTCTTGGCAGTTTTAGTTTTTATAAAAATCGACCTCGAGACTCCTTTAAGCATTTTTCGATATTCCTCATACTTTCAGATTTGGCCATCCACGCCCACTTGAAAAATTCAACCTGTATACTGGTAGACGAAAGCCTCACTAGGACGTATGGTATTTTTAGTTACAGACTACCAAATGGCTAGTCAAATCAACTTGTACTGTAATGTGCTGCATTTGCATTCATACTCAAATCACGATACCGAAACTATTCCAAGAACCCCATTGTACAACGTCCTAATCACTATCACCAAAACTAATAAACACATTCAACTATAACGTCCAACAATTCCAATTGCTTACATATTAGCCAAATCACTGACCTCTGATCCAGCTTAACACTTAAGCCTAGTAAATCTTAACCCGTGCTGCTATTGTAAATCAATTTGGTCCATTATAATAGCGGTGGATGAGCCATAATCCCGTACGAGAGTATTACGGCCTACCCGGGGTGAGCAGTAAATTAGGCGAGATGACCCCGAGTGCTAACGTACGACTGTGTGCCCCGCCTACGAACATTAGCTGCAGTGAATTTGGGCATTTTGTGATAGTTCCAATGTGTTGCCGCCTTTGTTTTTCTGCAAAGGTCTGGGTTCAGTTTAGGCTTTTAAAGATGGAACTTTGTAATGTAACAGTTCACCTGTGTTGTTACATTAAGTTCAACGCAGATGTTTAACCAGTACTCCGGATCATCGTCTCAGCTAGAATCCATCAGCGTTGGAATGGTGAAATATCTATGAAACTCCATCCAACAACGCAAGCATGGTCACGGGTCGGGACTACCTAGTAAACCGGAAAGCTAGCAGAGGTGGCGCCGAATCGGTGCTCGTTTAGTATATTAGTCTAGTGATTACTAGATGGAGGCCGAACGACGTTAAACATCGATAAAGCCATTGCTTGATGCTAAGAGATAGAATAAAATTGGTGGAAGCTCCTATTTAAACATACAACACAATTATATGTTTTTCAGATCACAGTGGGCATTCGTAAATCGTAAATATAACATTAGATATTGTTTTATTATCGAAAAGCAATAACAATTCACGATTGAAAATAAAACTGGGATCCGTAATAGCTATTTTGGTCACGTATTGTTTTAGAAATTTATTTATTTTTTAAGGGAACCTCTTCAGATGTAATTACTAGGTCGTTAGGAGATTCCGACGCGAGACCAGAATTCTAAATCATAGAAGAAATGTTCTCTTCTGTTTAGAGTTAGCTACTTACTATGCATTAATAGACTTAGTTACTTTGAGGAAATTTTGTATTTTAAAGTTTAGGATTGCCTTTAAATTGAGGAAAGATGAGAAGAAAGCAATAAATCGTAACATAGAAGAAAATTATTTTGTCTACAAACAAGCTGTCCCAGGCTTTCACACAACAATCACAATTTATATAGTGACTAGAGAAACCAAATCTATAATCACTAAAGTGGATTCTGTTTAGTCTACAGAACTTAAATAACAATTCGAAAACTTTGTTTTAGTATTGACAAATATAGAATAGAGAGAGATGAAGAGTTTTTTGATACATTATAACTGAATGCAATGTCCTTATACTTATGTCCATCGAAGATGGCAGAGAGATAATTTTAATTATGTTTAAAATATATAAAAATGTGTTCAATGCATTTTGTGATTTATGGAACAAGTGGGCCTCAGGGGTAATCAATTACAATTTGTAAAAGATAAAGTACTAGAAAAAACCATTACCTAAATAGATAAAAACAAACAAGATAACTAAACTTTATACATAATTAAACTGTAAGATATTTAAAAGACAAAGTGTCTAATCTAAAAGATGTACTACTATAAATACGAAAGTATTTTTAGCGAGTCATTCAAGACTTAAAAAGGAAAGTGAACGCAGATTGCTTCGGCCCACACTGTCTCAAGGGTCAACTTAAAGAAATTGGGTTACTTGGAGAAATGGCCTTACAATCTGTCAGAAGTTTTATTCAATATTCGTTTAGGGTTTATTTTTGTTTACCAAGAAAATGCAAATTAGGAGTTTGATGAATTTTGAGCAATTCTAAAGCTCACTTGCACCACAAATACTAGATAGATAGATAGATAGATAAATCTTTTATTTAGTGAACACAAAAGACACAACACACGGAAGTACAATTAAATTATAAAATTTACATGAACATTCTTTAAATACCTATAAAAAAAACAAGGTGCCAATTTACAAAAAGGAAAACACTAAACAAATGTAACGCTTACAGAATTTTAAATATTGTTTGTTTCTGTCAGTTATTTATGGATGATAGATACATAATGCTGTTTTTCACACTGATGTGTAACTGGACTAGCAAATGAAGTTCCTATTGGAGAAAGAGCTGCCCGACCTGACAACCCAGGACAGATGTCCTGGCGCCAGAAAATTAGGAGAGCGGATCCCACCTAAAGTGAGATAGAGCTAGGAAGAAGAAGAAGTGTAACACTAAATATATTTAGGGATTTGATGCAGGAGAGGGGGGGGCGTTGAGAGCGGTAACATGTTATGTTCGAGTTGTCTGCTTACATGCAAATGAAAAAAGCGAAAAATATACACCCTAATCTTAATAGACAACTAAACTCTTCGAGCGTAAGTTTAGTAGAAAGAGAAAATAGGAACTGCAAACACTATAGTACTTGCATAGGCTTACGGCAAAGACCAAACTCTCGCTCAGGTGCAAGCTACGCCTCTTTACCGCGGTGATCAATCCCATTATGACGTACGCTTGCGTCGTGTTCGACCGACTCCACGTAGACCTTAGGATGCCCACTATTCTGCAGTTTATGAAGGGCCTCTAAAAGCGCTTCTTCGATTCTGCTGTTAAGCACCGCAATCCCCTGATGGTATCGGCCGCCTGGTACGGGCCCTCCTGTATTAGTAAGATTCGCTGTCCAAGACATACTCTCGTCACCCCCGATGACGCTATCACCCTCCTCCAGGAGAGCAGTAGGGAAACTAGTACGCTCAAGAAGCACAGATGCAATTAGTCCTCATTCCGTCCTCGCCTTCGAGGCCCGTCGCGACATCCCGTTCCATGCCCTCCCCGACCCTTGCTCGAGCCAGCCCGCGCAGCTGAGCCTGTAGTTCAAAATCAGGCCCTAAATAATGACACCACAGATCCAGCATGTCCCTTTACTGTCCTCCCCTAGCGACGCCCTAAGCCGAGGCTCGTACCCCACAGGCACAACTTACAAACTAAGCGACTACACGCTAAGGGCACCTGCCCTTAGCGTGTAGTCGCTTAGTTTGTAAGTTTTCTGCCCTGGCTGGGGGCCTTACACTCAAGGCACCCACAGGATTGTCCGGTTAAGCAGTCAACAACCTCCTAGGTTAAACTGTGAGATGCCATTCATAAAAAAAGCAAACACTAAAGGTTGACACAGATTTTGAAATCCACCGCCATCACTTTTTTTTCGTTTTGTATGACCTACCGGTAGTCTACCGCGCGTCTTTTTTGTATAGAAATACGATGCGCTGTGGCTTGACGCGGCTGTGATCGGCGCTTAGACAGGTCTATAAGTGAAATTGGGGCAGATAATATTTTTAATGATGATTCTGATGGATTATCTATATATGTATATATATCTATGATATATGTCTATGAGGCAGGTGGCGTTTTGCAGTTTCTGATCCCTGAACTACATGAAAAAAATTAAGAAAACATTACACGAGAAAAGTTCGTCATTGCTAAGAAGACTGTATACATATAAAAAAGGCCCAGTTTACTAGTTTTTCTCTAATAACACACATAAATTAAAAAAGATAAGTTCATAACCATACTTGTACACAATGGAGTGCAAGGACGCGTGTCAGAAAGGTAGACCGCGCTGTAGCTGACATTCTTTAGACATAGGATCATAGCGCAGAAGATACAGTAAGTCAGAGTTAACTTATTTAATTACGCTACCATTATGAAAACTCAAAACAATCTTATTCTTCTATATTTTTGATATATAATATAAAGATATGAAAGCGCATGCAAGAAACATGCATGTATGTGTGCATGCTTGCTTTTTTTTGTATGTGATATGTACTGTAGGGAGGATCCACCGACCAGACGGGCTGTAACCCACCAGACATAACACCCGTCTGGTCAGAGGATCCTCCCCTTTTCTATGAGGGATGAAGAACTTTACACCTTGTCCTTCATACCCCCAAAGATATGATTATCACAAGAAATCGAATAATCACATTGTGTGCCTGAACGTCTCTAAGACAGCCTAGCCGAATCCGACAGGATATGCTCACTTTAGAGAGCAGCGGTGGCCCAGTGGTGGCGATAACCCCTCCCGCTCTGGGCTGAGCAGGAAGGAGTGTCAGACTTTTACTGACTAAAACCCATCCATGTTCCTTCCTTTGCCCTTTGTGTTCCAGGGCCGCGGTATCTCTTTCGAACAGTCCCGCAACCCTGGCAGGCATCGGTCCTTTCGGACCACTTCCTGTTTGCTGAATCTCTTTGAGGCGTGCGTGGAACACGAACGCGCCGTCGACACGGCCTGTCGTCATAAGACGGACGTCCGTCCGTCTTATGACGGGGGCCTACGGTGGCCGGGGGCCACCACGTGGCCCCCGACGCCCGGTGCGTCTCCCGCGGCGGCTGAGACGTGAGGTTCTCTCCCTCTCACGTTCCACCACCTCCTTCGCTAGCATGACTGCTTCGCAGAAGGAGGTGACGGCGTCCCATCCATGGGCACCCTCAATTAGTACTATTACACCTACTAACAAGATAACAGTGGAGATATACTTAGTGACGGCGTCCCATTCCGTCTCGCTCCGGACCATGGATTGAACCAAGGCCGGAAGCGAGAGGTCGCCGCCGAATAAAAAGTAGCTGCATTAATCATTTATTTGAAAGAAACCGAAGTTTGAAACCTAGAAAACATACATCATAACGGACTGGCATTACTGTTTGAATGCCACTACACTCAAGATAAACGTAGCAAGGAGGGTGATGTATATTATTATGAAACCACGACATGTGGCCCTAACTGACGTCATGTCAGACCAATGTCAAGCCAGGCCCTCGGACCACAGCGCAGTTGGGTAGAAGGTCAACATTTGTTAGAATTATCTCCCTTTCTTTGAAATCTAATACATACTTTTATTTCTTTACGTGTCGATTACACTCAAATTTTGTCAGACCTTAGCCCTTGAGGCCTTAGCAAGAGTTGACGTTTTCCATAACGTAAGTACGTCGATTTTTAAGTTAAAAATACTCGTTTCTCAATAATATCATAATTTTAAAAATTGATTCATATCTATGAATGATACTGGTTGTGCTTTTGCATATTTTAACTAAAATTCTGTAGGATAAATTGTTGTTCCGATTAAAAATCGCCTTTTTTACGTTACGAAAAGCGTTGAAACTTGTGCTAAGCCCTCAGTATGTAGCCACCCGCATAGCTATAACATTAAATTAATTATTATGAACAATTCAAGGTACCTTGTTGGCCACATGTGTATACAGTATTAATTCAACGTTAAAATCCTTAAGTTTTGCCCCGAATCTGTGTTTTTATTCACCACATTTTACGAAAGCTTGTCACAACTGTGATGTGACAGAACTTTGCCTTCTGCTACTGTTCTGTTAATTGTCCAGGAATGTAATATTCAGATAGACCCTCTGTATGTTGTAAATCTTCGCTAAGTACACGCTAAGTATTATTGTGACGTGTAAAGCCTATTTGTTAGGCGCAGTCATTTTTGAGAGCTGCTGTTTAACTCAGCGATTATGTCGTGTTTTGTGTGACAAGTGTCGCGGTTATGAGATGAAATAAAAAATCATGTCTTTTGGGTTTTTGGTCTTGTCCCGCTTTAGTGCAAGCTAGTAAAGGATGGCCCAAATAATTACATGAGGCGTTAATTTCGGTTGCACTTATTGCGGGTATCTGAATTGATTCATGTTGTAGTTTAGGACTTACATGGGTTTTTTAAATTTCCAGAGTTGTGTCAATGCAATGGCATCAAAATACATAGTTCTATAATCAAAATACTCACTGAACGTATCATCATATGTAAGCCTTTTCCCAACTACGTTGGGGTTAACTTCAAGTCTAACCGGATACAGCCTAATACCAGTATTAGAAATGGAGCGACTGTCTATCTGACCTCTACAACCCAGTTAGTACTGGACTATACCGTACACCTTGGCTAGACTAGTTGTCAAACTTTCGGGCCACTGACTACCTGTAACGACTGTCAAAGATCTACAAATGACATCCGAAACCAACGGCTTTCCGAGGCACGGAGGAAACTCGGTACGTAACGGTGTCACCGGTCTACAGACCAACCTAGGCAAGCGCAGCTTAACCTGAAGATCGACCCAAACGGCTGTAATTATTTAGCCACTCCCCCTTATTTAAACTCAAACTGGACATAACCATTCAAAAACTTTCGACAGGTTCTGTGGTTTGAATCATGTTGTTTAAAAATACACATTTAAGTTTTAAATTAATATTTTATTAAAACCAATCACTATCAAATACATAGCCTTACAATACAAACTAGCTGTATGAGATCGCTGAATTATTCTAACGCATTCCATTGTATATTAATTACTAATTTATATTTAACAATCACTGGGGCCATTTTGTTGTTAATCACGTTGCATGCTGATGGTTTGGAGTTTGACCAAATTGTAGATATGCCAGTACGTTTTAGGCTTTCGTAACGTATCATCTACCATATATGATACGTAAATTTATCCAAAATAAAAAAAAAACGGAAAATTGCCCAAGCAATTCACTGGCTTTATTGAAAACAGGACAGTATTATTATTGTATAAGAAAATTGTATGAACATCGACGCTGTCATCAAGTGTCGCCTCGCGCATTCTCGCAACTCGTACCCGCACACTTTAAACAATGGTTCAAACGGTCCTATTTTCAATGCGGCCAGTAAATTGCTCGGGAATGTTTGCATTCTGTCTGAACAGACCCTTGAGTCATTCGTTGTGTCCCATTATGGTATCAAGCTAAAGACCCAAAGGCTCTAGACCGAAAGAACGAGAAGTCATATGGTTGGAAATAGTGGCATGATGCAGATTAACATGTATCTAATCATTTGCTACAAATCTAGAGCTAAATTGATAAACGCGATATTAAGTGGCGACAAGCTTAGTCACTCGGTAAAGACATTTATAAAAAAAGCTAAAATTATTCTATCCTACCCACCTATTGAAGTGTTTCCCTGCTTTTAAGCCTATATGCTAGGACCCTTAAAGCCTTATGTGTTTTTTTTAAACTGTCAGATTTGAAATTTGATAAATAATTTAAAAAGTTAGTGATTTGATGGACGAAAATTGTCATTCGTGAAAACTATACATTCTCATTTGCTCAGTTCATGCGTCAACTTAGCCGCAGGTTTAACACCAAAGTTCCTTATGTTTGGTAGAGAAGTCACTATAGAGCTAGTCCTGCGTATGGCGACTGCGACTCGAAGCATCAATTTAGACGCAATTCGGTCTCAACACGCGTGTAATCTTACTTCCCTTGCCGAGGTTTATGCAAAGATTGCCGACAATAATCTTTCTATGGCTTTTCTCCGTAATTCTCGAGCAAATAATACAAACACAGGTTTTTTTTACTAAAGTTATAAAGGGATAGCAATTATTGCACTGGTACTACCTTCAAATCGTGCCTTGAAATAAATAATGTTTCTTTGAATTCTTGCTTATTTGGTCATAATTGCCCTTTATTTATTTCTTTGTATTTCCTGAATATTGTATTATTATTAATGATTTTGACATGATTAATGGTGATTCTGACATATTTTTAATGATATTGACATTTTATTATTAATTATTTTGACATTATTAATACCTAAATTATTACCAACATTTTATGTAACAGATATTATATACTAACACTAGTGTTTAAGATGTATTACTAACATATTGGATTGTATGATCTGCTAATAAATGATTTATTATTATTTCCAGTGCACCATAATATTGGTTAAATGCTTAATAACTACGATTTCTTTTAAAGTTCTTAAAACTCGCTCTTGTTGCGTAAATCTGGAGTTGAAAAGAGGTCTCTCGTGTCCAACGCGAGTCCGAGGTCTGTTTCCGCACTCCTTCGGAGGCAACAGAGGCTTAATCGCAAAATCTATCGGGCCAATAAATATCTTTATATCCTTGTCTTCAAAGTTGGCTCGTTACTTTTTGTAAAAAATCTTTTATTCATTTTCTTAATCTGATTACGATAGTATCGTCAGATTTCCCGTTTTTTTTTCTAAAAAAAATACGTGTTTGTCCGTAACCATGGTGCTTGCAACAGCGCCGAAATATCAGGAACTCAGAATGAACAGTAAACATGGTAAATATACCGTTTCTAGTGTTAATGATAACGTAGTTTCTGTCAATAGATGTGTGTTATTATTTGATTTTATCGAAGGGCCACTGTCGAATGACACGACAAATTAAAAAATGTGACGAAAAATCCCGAAATTTTCGTCGGCTCCATATTAATTTCCATTTTGACGTCATTTTCGTTATCAATCCCGAAATTCACTATGACCATGATAGAAAATCCGGAAAATTTCACGCAAGTGTCCAGCCGTGTAAGTGTCTGTCGCGCAAGTATCAGCACAAATGACTATTCGCGGATAGGTTCGTTAGCGCACATGTTCTAGATCTTAAAAAGAAAGTAACTCATTATTAGTTATTGTAACAATTTTGCAGTGGCAAGGCGTCATGTTCCAATATCATCATGAATTTTAAAATACCTATTCGAAATACTTTTTTTTTATTACGACATCTTTGTATGATGGTTCCTAGAGACAATAATAAATATAAGCGTCGAATTGATAATCTCTTTTTTTTTAAGTCGGTTAATTAAAGGTAGAGCAGTTTTAGCATCATCTCAAATAATTTTAGTACGACTAGGTTTCAAAGAGGGAGCCCGCACACACGATGTGTTTTTGTTGTTGCTGTGAATTTCTGAGTTTTGCACGACAAGAGAGTGAGAGTGTTTTGCCTTAATATTTAAAAAATAGAGTTCTTTTCCACCAAAAGCTTTTGCAGATTTGAACTTTTATTTTGCTACACCATGAAGTACAAGTCGCGTTAAAGAGAGCCGATTTAAATCTTTATGCTGTGGAAAATTACTTTTAAAATAAAGCTTCAAATTTTCACTAATTACTAAAACAATGCAACTGAGTTACATACTTCCAACTTCTTAAACCATACCTAACTCCGATACTTTTAGACGAAACAAGGAAAAGTCCCAAGAGGTCTTTCAACCATAAACTTTCTGCAGTGAATCATTTTTAAAAGCAATACGTGCATGATATTGCGTGATGATCAACAAAATGGCCCCCGTTTAATATTTCTAAATTGACACAAACATTATCGTCTAATCCACCGTGATGAGACCACTTTCTCTGACCACCTGCTCCGTCGACACCGGGTTTAAGAACACTGGAAATAAAACAAAACGATTAATGAAAATCATACCAAAATAACTTCACATAAAGGGTGTAACAAGACCCTTAACGAAGCTGAAAGGCACTTGTTTTCCTCGTCATTGTGATCATTTTTTTTTCTAGACCATACCTGGAAACCTTATAGTTACAGACATAATGGGGGTCAAAGTTCCAACTTTTTTACAAGTTTTTTTTAAATACTTGATTTTAATGTAAGATTTTTACTTTAAACACCTCCACAACCCCCGTACTATTCAATCCATCCATCAGCACAATGTTTTGAGTCTGTTACATTGAGTCCTATCGTAAAACGTGATTTTTCACCCCAAAAAAAAAAAGTTGTTCCCCAGCAATAATTTTTGCGTAAGGTTATTAAGTTTGATGACATAATGCTTGCTTGACGGCTTCGTTATGGGTCTTGTTACACCCTGTATTTATTCACATAATGAAATCAATGTGGCTGAACGACAAATCTCTGTTCATGTCCCTAGTAATGACTAGAAAGGAAGTCACTATATATTGAGATGACGAAGTCTTCATCATTCTACTGCCCCTATCTCAATTTATTTGGTGTCGGCGCAGCATCTCTTCTTCTTCCATATTTTTCTATTACTTGTAATCTCAGCAGTCGCATCCGTTCTAGCCATATGATCTTACACACAGTTCATCCATCGTTTCTTTGGGCTTCAAATTCATACTCAAAACTTTGCTCACGACATTTTCTTCATTCCTTCGCATCTGATGCTTTTACTAATCGAACATTATAAAACAAGACATGCTGGTGTGATGAGTTGGTCTGAACCGAACATCTGAGCTCTTCAACACAACATACAGTCCTATTTACTTCACTAGACCAACGAACATAATATCTGATAAAATATCACACTTGTGTTTCATTTGCACTATGTTGGGGTCGGCTACCAGTCTAACCGGATGCAGCTGAATATCTGACCTCTACAACCCAGTTAGTACTGGGAAATAAGATACCCTTGGGTAAGACTGGTTGTCAGCCTTTTTGGTCCAAAGACTACTTGTAACGACTGTCAAAGATCTACAGACAACAGCTGGTACCAACGGCTTAACGTGCTTTCCGAGGCACGGAGGAAACTCGGTATGTAATGGGCGGTCACCCATCCACAGACCAACCTAGGCAAGCGCGGCTTAACCTAAAGATCGACCCGAGCGGCTGTTTGCCAGGAGCTCCTCAAAATATCACACTTGTGTTTGTAGGGAAAAAATAACACTTACTTGTGCTGCCAGTGAATAAGTCTTGGTCCGGGATGATGCTGGCGGCTGCAATCGCTGCCTCATCCAGCACGATCACCTGGAAATAGTTACAGAATTCACAATTACTGCTATCAACATCCATCAGCCTGCATGGTGGATTACAGCCCACACCGTCTCACATAGTGAATTCCTCTATCCCAGCCGTGGGAACATTATGGCATCAACATTACTTGTATTAAAATTTAATAGAACCAAAATTTCAATCACTATCTCAAAGGAGTTATTTAAAACAAGAACGTAACACAAGGAAACATAAGGTAGAGTTGTATAGTACACCCATATTTCAACAGATCAGTTTAAGTCATCTATTGCCATCAGCCGGGCTTAAATCTAGTCTCCAAGCTGAGAAATTCCTGATAGAATACCTCAATCTCACGTTGCCCGACCTGGATATCGAACTAGGCAACCACCGAGGCATAGATATGAAAATACTTCAAACGAATAATTATGTAACACAGTATGTGGCATATTGTGTTAAAATATTAAAAAGGTCACGTCAGCAAATCCCTAACATAATAGTTATGCAAAATGAAGGAGCTTTTGACGGAGTGTTTTCGTCGAAATAACAAATTATTACTTACATAACGTTTGTTGTGAAAAGCTTAACAGTATCATGTTTTGCGACAAAAAACCTGTATTTCATTAAAATGATTTACTTCAAGGCCAAGGCCTCACGTCTACCCACAGTTTTTTAAAGTGTCTTATGTAAGAACATAGAGAATACATACATTCGAAAACAAGGGACGTTCACCACAACCCGCATTAGGTTCACAAGGTGGATTATAGCAATTACCCTATCACAGAGGGTGGGGGGGAATGGAAGCCAGTGATCCAGCAGTGGAAACGTTCTAGACAGATTATAGCTGGATGGCGCCTACGCCATATACCTAGATTCATTCAATCACTGGAAAACTCCAGCGTAGAGACGGATCTACGTAGATCTTATATACTTACATAACATCCCGAAAGGTTAGGCTGTGAACACCCGTATTTTACCAGTTATAAAGTCCCATGTTGTAAAAGGCGAGCTTATTGCCACCAACTGGGAAAATATTTAGACTCCGAGGCCGCTTCTGAGAATTTCTTAATGGAAAACCCAATAACTGTAAGCTTAGAATGAATGTTTTAAGAAATAAAAAACACTGCCCGACCTGGGAACCAAACCAAGGACCTCATGCCCAGCCGTCACGCTTGCGACCAACCAACGAGACAGACTTAAAAAACTAAAATCAATGCTTACACGTACCTTAGGGAACCCAAGGATCCTGGTCTTCTCAATAACATCGACAGTCTTCTTCTCTTCAAACATTGGGTTCCTCAGTGGCAGCAGGTCTATCGCATTGGCGGCCAGAGACCAGAGATGGCCAGCACCCTGTGGGGCCCTGGCGCCCTTCCGAAAGTGTGGGTTGATGGATAGGTTGTGTCGGACGGAGTTCTTCCAGCGTTCGTCATTTGCTTTGTAGAAAGGGAAACGGTCACTGGAAATAAAGGTAAAAAAATTATTATCAACCTAGTTTTTCCTACTGGAAGGTTGATTTTCCTTTCTGTTCTCTGTATCTAGGGGTTTCTGGGACCAATCTTTATCGAAGCTCATCCCACGATAAAACGTGATACATACTGGTTGTAAAGAAACCCTTCACGAAAGCATCAGCAAAGCATTCTGTACATCAAACTAACTAACACTGCGCAAAAATTATTGCTGGAAAACGATTTTTTGAGGTGTGAAAAATCACTAGGGCTCAATGTACGAGTAACCCCCCACTTAAAACTTTGTGCTAATAAATTTGCAACATTTAAAAATTGTACTTTCTTTCAATGGGTTCAAAAGTTGGAACTTTGGCCTTCAATACTTCCGTAAATAGAAGGTGCCCAGGTCCAGAACAAAAAACTGTCACAATAACAGTAAGAACACGTGTCTCTCAGCTTCGTTAGAGGTCTTTTTACACCCTTTAGATTTATGGGTAGACCAAAGTAAACTATTGTCCCATATAGGCACCACCATCAGAACCCTGAAAGCAAACCAATTTGTATTCTTCTACATCTCACGAAAATGACGTTTACATTAAACTTCCAATGTACATACAATGACGTATTATACGTCATTGCTATCAGTAACTTTGATTTAACAAAACGCCCACATTAAACGGAGGTAATACAGACAACCTATAATGCCAAATAAGCATGTTTAGGTACTGCTCAGTCTGTAAACGCAGAATATTAAGCAGGAGCTTTTCCACTGATTGACACGTTAAAGCCAATGTTTCAAAATAAATGAAAACAAAATCTTACTGCTTTAAAAAGAAGAGAAGCCTAGCCGATTAACCAGAGGAGTTATTGCGTAACGGACAATGCCAATGCCTTTCAATCTGGCAATTCAATAACATTCATTACAATGTAACAAATACAGTCCTTATCCAACTGGATCTCCAATCAGGATCTCTAATCATCATCATCTTCCTGCCCTTGTCCCACTCTACTCGGGGTCGGCGCATCAAGTTTTCTTCTTCCATTCTCCCCTGTCAGACTTCACGGCATCATTTACTCCTTTCTCTTTCATATCATTCCTCACACAATCCATCCATCTTTTCTTCGGTCATGTTAGGATCTCCCTAAAGCATAATAAATAGCAACACGCCTGAACCCCTGTAAATAAGGAGCGAGCCTGTTGAGAAAACTGGGCACAAATCCAGACTCTAGGCTACTCCTAAAATATTGTGTATGCAATTTTCCCTATAATCCTTCAGATTCTCATAGAAAATGTGTTACGCAATTTGAGTGGTATTCACTTATCTCTTGTCAATCAACTCTTGATGATTATGTTGTTATTTTGGTAAGTTAATTATAACAGGCAAGGTGACATAGCAGATTTACTCAGCCACTTTATCAGGCTTTCATAAGCCAATCAAGAAAGTTCAACTACGATGTAAATTATATTACCTAACGAAGACGTCAGGCGTATGATTGACAAAATCACCTTTATGAGTGTCGTCATGGAAATATCTAACCGTGTGTTAGCTACTCAGGCGATGGCCAATTCTCGTCATTACGATACTTCAAAATCTAGTCTCAACCAATGACAATATTGACAGATTCGTGTCTGAAATTATAATGCGTTCTTAGAAATACGGGAATTGTCCCTCTGAAAAGATTGCAGCTTTATATTCACTTGAAATTTGTGGTAATAACTCTGAGCTGATATTATGTAAGGAAACTCGACCCCACTTCCTAAATTATATGGCTGTCCAGCCTACAAACCAATGAAGTGGCACTTAAATCCCATATAAAAATAATAAACGCCTTTTAACCCCAAATCTGTACAGCACCACCTGCTTGCTACCTTGTGCTATGTTTACAAGAGACATTGGGCACGCGACTCCGCAGCTAGGGCGCCCGTCCCGTCCCCGACTGGCACGGAGATCGATTGCTCCACCAACCGAGACCCACCGCTGCACGATACAAGAATTATCTAATACAACCCGGCTTATGCACCTGCTTATTGAATTTG
Organism: Eugnorisma glareosa; assembly: GCA_947578425.1. Lineage (NCBI taxonomy): Eukaryota > Metazoa > Arthropoda > Insecta > Lepidoptera > Noctuidae > Eugnorisma > Eugnorisma glareosa. Next base: position 2,186,338 of record OX387970.1, read on the forward strand.
GGGATTACAAGGCGAAAACAAACCTACTAAATTGTAGGTTGAACTTTGGACCTTCCGGAGAGAGGATAAAGTATGCTTTGCGTTGAGGTTTCCGGATCAGAAGGTTTATGACTGGTTTAAAAACAACCCCTATGTCGAATGTTGATGGATATGTTGTTATGCACCTGTTTGTTAATTGGTTTAGAGATTAAAATGTGAAACTAGGGTGGGAATGTACACGGAAGCGATTAGTTACAGCCTAAACCATGGTTAACTAAGATATAGTCTCTTGGTTATAATATACTAGATGTTGCCCGCGGCTTCGCTCGCGTTTTGGTCGGAAATTAACCCACAGGCACGTTGTAAATATAGCATAAGGCACTCGGGTGTAGCTTCCTATTAGTGAAAGAATTTTCAAAATCGGTTCAGTAGATCCAGAGATCACCCCCTACAACCTCACCAACTCACAAACTTTACCTCTTTATAATATTAGTGGCTATGCACTTACAGACTTAGCAATGCATGGCTTATCTAAATCAAACTGAGAGATGAACTTTAAATGTCTCATGTGTTTATTTCTTTGAACTCGGCAAAGCTGCTAGACAAAAGAAATTCAATCACCATACTGTTCATTGTGACCTCAGGTGACAACACCTGGGTGAGGCTTGCAAAGACCAAGAAACTAAGCATATTCAGCTTATTAGGTTCCCAAGATACAACACAAGACTCCGCTATGTGAGAGGGAATGGACCGTGTTTACCACGCAGGCCCAGAGCGGGTCGGTTATGTCATATGTCTTTGTTTTTTTTTTAGTTCTACGACATTTTTGGTGTATTCACGATATCTTCGTTTGCGGTTTTGACGGCAGTTGTGATGAAATAATAAAACTACACAAACTAAAATTACTGACCTGGGTTCGAATCTAGGATCTTGTCAGTCGCGGAGGTTACCTTACTCTGCTTATGTGTTTAGTAAATTCTTCTCCATAAATCTGCATAAACTCTACAATCTAAACCAAATCACCCACTAGAACTAATCACCGACGATATAATTACACTATCAGCGATTGCCGACATGGTTAACAGCGGGATCGCGATGTTTATCGGCGCGTAACCGAGGGGGAACGATATTAATTTATTATCGCGATAATGTTTACTACCGTTTAGAGGGGCGCTTTGTGATTCGTGGTAATCTGTTCGATTAGCGGTGTTTGTTGAATGATCGTTACGGTTGTGGGGTTGGTAGAGGTTTAAGGTATGCGATTTTGATAAAAGTGAAAAGGCTTGAGTGTCTGTCATGGCACAGTTTCAAATAAAAAAACTGGCCAAGTGCGAGTCGGACTCACGCACGAAGGGTTCTGTACCATTATTAATATCGAGCAATAGAGCGGCAAAAAATCACGTTTGTTGTATGGGAGGCTCCCTTAAATATTTATTTTATTCTGTTTTTAGTATTTGTTGTTATAGCGGCAACAGAAATACATCATCTGTGAACATTTCAACTGTCTAGCTATCACAGTTCATGAGATACAGCAGACAGTTGGACAGACTGACAGAGGAGTCTCAGTAATAGGGTCTCGTTTTTAATTTTTTTTAAATAGGATACAGGAGTAACATTTGAGAGAAGACCTTGGATGACGGCTGGGGAGTGAGACACGTATAATTTGGAAGATTATATTTTTGTTTGTAGCATCATTACTATCCTCATTCTCAAATACCAATATATTTGAGGTCGACGCGTAACATACCGGTAGCATACTGTATTTATGATAAAAATATTACTAACAAGTCTGCAGTGTTGATGATTAAATTTATTTGTGTATAATATGTCTGTCACCATGAAAGGGGAAGTTTTTTTTTGGATTTTCAGCAGATAATCTTATTTGATTAGTTAGCAGGTACATTGGTAAACATGACGGGTTAAAGCATAGATTATAGAAAAGTCAGTTATTGCTTGTTCAGCAGCGTATTTCACATCCATATGACATTTTAACAATGCTTATGTTTAATCATGACCAAACAAAAGAAAACAGTAGCCCAGTTACTAGGCCGCAGCTTTGCCAAGCTAGAGGCCATTTTACGATTACCATGTACCAAAGCAACGTAAGCAATTCAAAAAGTTTCAGACGCAGTAATCACAAGAAGACAAAACTAATATCAGCAGACCATAAAAATTACTGCGGAAAATCTAGGAACTAAATGTAAAAGCAAGTGGCAACCCTTATGCACAACCAAGCGTAATTATTGCCAAATCTAACAAAATTATATAGACTAACCTACCATAATTGAGCGTCTAATTAGGCATCAAACAGAAGCTAGCACCGGTAACAATGGACCCAAATCAACTATAACCCGTTGACTATACAATACCCGAACAATGAGCCCGTAAATTAAACTATAATACCAACAAATAGAAATGACACCGCTCACAGAATGGTACCGAGTAACATCGGAACATTTTCTTTTGTCCCCCTAATTAGATATTCAGCTTTTGTTATGTGAAATTAGGTGTAAAAGGTTTTAATGAATTGATTGGAGGATAAAGCGACAAAGGTTATTTTCAAGTAGTTTTTATGATCACAATTATATTGCATCGCTTCATTCTTCAGATATAACATTCACAACGTAGTTCCTCTAACCTACAAGGCAACTTCGCACTTTATTTTTTAAATACCCTATTTTTTTTTTTTTTTTTTGCTGTCTACGGTCATTCTATCAAATCTCATTCTTTTTCCGTGCGAGGCAACGATAGCACCGTTCTACGATCTAACAATTTGAAAAAATACATAGGAAATAGAAAATAATAATGCCTAAGCGCAGCGCTAAAGACAAAATCGAACATTACCATAGGAAGATTCGCAAACTCGAACGACAAAATCGACGTCGTGTGGTGCGCGTGTTGGATTCTTCGGACTCTGATGCAAACGAGAATAACGATAATCGTAAGTACCTATTTAAATTAACTAATTTTGGTGAATAAGTGCTTCAATGTGGTATTTTAACCTCAAAAATCATGATGCCTTGATTCGAAATCGAACATGGCAAGCCTGGGGGTTGGCCGTGAGTCAACACGAAGGCATAAAAGCAAAAAATAAGCATATTTTACATGAGATAGCTTAACATCTTTGCGAAATTAGACATAGCCTGGGGTCTATCCGAGAGATAGAACGAAGGTATTTTTGTCAAAAGTATCCACACATATAAAATAAATAATTTTATTATTAGATGCCGATAAAGTGGACAACAATGGACCTGCCAATCCACCAGTCTTGGAGGTTACCGATATTCCCGAAATACCGGTTCCCGATATTCCCGAGATACCGGTTCCCGATATTTTCGAGATACCGGTTCCCGATTCAGGGATACCAGAAGCCGAAGGATCTTCGATCGTACCCGAACTGGACCCAGAAATTTTGTCAGCATTAGGGGAGCAATCCGACGACACTCCCGAGTTTGGCGAAAACATACACGAAAATTTAGCACAAAGATGGCAGCCCATATTAAAAAGAGGACTTCCAAAGGAAGCCAAGGACAAATTATTAAAAGAATATCTTGTCCCCTCCAACTGTGTTCTTTTACAAGCACCAAAGCTTAATGCTGAAATTTCAGCAGCCATTACAGATATGGCCAGAAATCGCGATAAGAAGATGGAGATATCGCAACAACTTCTCGGCGCTGGGATTACAGCCATGAATAGGGCAATGACTCTTCTCATTACTGGCGAAGAAAAAATACAAGCCATAAAAATGCTAAGTGACAGTTGTCGCATCTTAACTCATCTTCACCATACGGATACTGAAGCACGTATTAAATTGGTGACACCCGGCTTGGAAAAATCATTCCTAAATGTTATCAAGGATAACGAAAGGGATAGTACTTTATTCGGTACTAAACTATCCGAAAAAATCAAAGCTTCAAAAGCTATTGAAAAGCAGGGCCTACAAATAAAGAAGACCTCGGGGCCTCAAAAACCTCCACAAACAGCCCAATCGGCAGTCGCACGACCTCGCTACCAGGAAAACTGGCCAGGTCCTTCGCGTTACCTGTCGAACAGGGGGGGGCGCGGAGGCCAGAGGAGACAAGCCCCCCCGACCCGCAAGTCACAGACTGCGGCGCAACCGAGGTACTCGAACACGAACAAAACGCGTGCTCAACCTCAACAATAGAACAGGTACATTCAGGACGTATACGTCATTTTTATTCTCACTGGCTTGACATAACTTCCAATGATATCGTTCTCGAATGGATTCGTAAGGGTTTTTCCATACCATTCTCTGAAACTCCGGTGCAAATCTTTTCACCTCGTAATTGTCTTTCAACGGCAGAGAAAGTGGATATGAAGTTGGCCGTCAAAAAATTAATTGATTTAGGCGCGATATCAACATGTTTACCTGTCAAGAATCAATTCATATCAAAGATTTTCCTTACGTCTAAACCGAACGGCGACAAGCGGTTTATTTTAAATTTAAAACCGCTAAATAAGTTTATCTCTAAGTTTCATTTTAAAATGGAAGATTACAGGACCGTTACTAAATTAATACCTCAAAACGGTTACATGGCTAACATAGACTTGAAAGAAGCATATCTTTTAATTCCTATTGCTAAATGTCACCGGAAATACTTGCGCTTTCATTTCGAGGATGATAAAGGACAAAACTTTTTGTATGAGTTTAATGCTATGCCTTATGGCTTATCTATAGCACCTAGAACCTTCACCAAGATTATGAAAGAGGTAATGTCGCATCTTAGGAACCGGGGTTATAAGTCTGTTCAATACCTTGACGACATATTATGTATCGGTGATACCTATTCTGAATGTCGCGTAAATTTAACAGAAACTTTGAAATTATTAGAATCCCTTGGTTTCGTAATTAATTTTAATAAAAGCTCATTAGAACCAAAACAAACTTGTAAATATCTAGGTTTTATGTATGATTCAAAAAGTTTAATTATGTTCTTACCAGACGAAAAACGCGCTCATATAGTTAGTTTAATAGATAAATTTTTACGCTTACCACGCTGCACAATAAGAGAATTTGCACAATTAATTGGGATTCTTACTGCTGCTTGCCCCGCAGCAAAATATGCATGGATTTATACCAAAATCTTAGAACGACAAAAATACTTGGCCTTAAAAATAAACAATGATTTTGATACGAAAATTAAATTATCCAATATAATTTTGAAAGATCTGAATTGGTGGTCAAAAAATATTTCCACAACTTCCAATTCCATAAGGGCTCAAGCATTCACATTAGAACTTTTCACTGACGCGTCCAGGACCGGCTGGGGCGCCTGTTGCAATAATGAACGCATTAACGGCACTTGGAAAAATGCAGAATTAAAGTTTCACATTAATTATCTCGAACTCTTAGCAGTATTTTTAGCATTAAAGTGGTTCGCTCGCAATTACTCTGACTGTGCTATATTATTACGCATTGATAATACAACAGCCATTAGTTATGTCAATCGTATGGGCGGAATACAATTCCCACATTTGAACGATTTATCTCGATCTATTTGGCAGTGGTGCGAGGGGAAAAATATCTGGTTAGTAGCTTCTTATACATACGACAATGTTATAGCCGACGAACAGTCTAGAAAAATTAACTTAGACACAGAATGGGAATTATCAAATTTCGCATTCCAATTGATAACACAAGCATTAGGCCAACCAGAAATAGACTTATTTGCCTCTCGCACTAATGCAAAATGTGAGAACTATGTGTCTTGGCGACCAGACCCAGACGCCATTGCAATCGACGCCTTTACTTTAAGCTGGCGCGATAAACACTTTTATGCCTTCCCGCCTTTTTCTGTAATATTAAAATGCTTACAAAAAATAGTTTTAGACCAAGCCGAAGGTATCCTTGTTTTCCCCATATGGCCATCACAAGCCTGGTATCCCCAGTTAAAAAGTATGCTGGTTACTGAAATAGTTATTCTGAAAGCAAATAAAGGTCTTTTATCTTCCCGTTTCAGAACACACCATCCACTTTACAAGTCGCTTACCCTGGGTGCCGCGGTGCTCTCGGGCTTGCGTTCACGCAGCGAGGGACGCCTCCAACCGCTCTCAACTTAATGTTAGCTTCTTTGTCTCAAAACACAGTACAGCAATATAATGTGACCTTCAAACTGTGGTGGGAATTTTGTATATTTAATAATATTAGCGTGTTTGAGGGGTCAATTCCACGTATCATGACCTTTTTATCCGAGCAATTTAATAAGGGAGCATCATACGGCTCACTTAATAGTCATCGCTCTGCCCTATCGCTACTTCTAGGAAGCAGTGTAGGAGCAGACGACCGTATAAAGAGGTTACTAAAAGGAGTATACAAGTTGAGACCGTGTGTACCCAAGTACACAAGTACTTGGGATCCCCAGGTGGTGCTCAACTTCATCTCTAATTGGTTCCCAAATAAAGATCTCACAATTGACAAGATCACTAAGAAATTGGCAATTTTGTTAGCTATTTGCACAGCTCACAGAGTTCAAACGTTTGCCCTTATCAAGACCTCAAACATAAAAATAAATTCGAGAGGCATCGAAATAATAATAACCGACATTATTAAGACATCGGCACCTGGCCGAGATCAACCAATTTTATCTCTACCATACTTTATGGATAAACCAAGTATTTGCCCGGCTACGACATTAAAAGATTACCTTCAAATGACTAATGAAATTAGACCTGAGAACGTACCTAATTTATTCCTGACGTTTAAACGGCCTTATAGAAGCGCCACGGCGCAGTCAATCAGCCGCTGGATAAAACAAGTGTTGTGCGCGAGCGGCGTGGACGTGACGACATTCAGCGCGCATAGCACCCGCCATGCCGCCACGTCCTCGGCGCACCGCGCTGGCCTGTCCATAGACGTCATCAGGAAGGCGGCTGGCTGGACAGCCGCTTCCCAAACGTTTGCCAAATATTATTGTCGGGCCATACGCGAAGAAAATTCTTTCGCAAGTTCGGTTTGTTTTTCCACCAAACAATAATTGAATAGAGACTGATTAGCGCCTATATTATTGTTTAATAATTAAGATTGAAGTTGATTCTAGATTAAGATGTCATTGTATTATTTACAATAGATTACCGATTAATAATTATTATAGGAACGAAGGCTTATGTTAAGTTAATAAATTAAATTAACAACTTATGCATTATTATTAGCAAAACTTCACCTCTAAACATCTACGTTGTGAATGTTATATCTGAAGAATGAAGCGATGCAATATAATATATGATCAAACGAACTTCCACAAGTGAAGTTCGATCGATATTATATTAATCGCTTCATTCGAAGATATAACACCCACCCACCCATTCTCCCTATATCGAAGCTTTTGCTAAACTAATTAAAACTATATAATACTTACTCTAAAAAGAATGAGATTTGATAGAATGACCGTAGACAGCAAAAAAAAAAAAAAAAAATAGGGTATTTAAAAAATAAAGTGCGAAGTTGCCTTGTAGGTTAGAGGAACTACGTTGTGAATGTTATATCTTCGAATGAAGCGATTAATATAATATCGATCGAACTTCACTTGTGGAAGTTCGTTTGATCATATATTATCTATCAGAGTTCTTTGTGCTGGCATTTTGTGCACCCTTCAGCTGGTAAATAATATAACATAACATTACGCCTATAATACCCGAAAGGTTAGGCAGAGGTGTACCTAATATTACACCCATTTCGACAGTTATGTTTAAGTCCCATGTAACAGGGGGCGAGCCTATTGCCATCAATCGAGCACAAATCCAAAGGCCGTGACTGCTACTGAGAAATTCCTGATGGAAAAACCCAATACCACTTTTCCCGACCCGGGAATCGAACCCAGTACCCCATGCTCAGCAGTCGCACTAGCGACCACTAGACGAGGCAGCTAGTAAATGTTCTAGAAAACTTCGTGATTGACACATCTGAACATAACCCTTCATAAAGAAAGGTTCTCTCTCGATCCTCTCAAACAACGTTGGTACTATTTCGAATGACACTTATGCATACAGCTATTAGGCAATTAGCTTGCAAAGGGCTAACATGTCAGAAAAAATATCCAGATTAAACCCATCCCTTAGATGAGCCTCTGACTGAACACTGCTGACACTTTAACTTATCATGGCATGAAGACGTAAGTATGATACATCAGCAAGGCTATTTGACGCAGTATACCGTCGTACTGTACCGCAGCGGTTTATGTAAGCTAAGCGCTGACAAGTCAAGAAACGCATTTCTTTGAACACAGCGTTTCTAAGCTTTTAGTTCTATAGAATTCCTCTTTACTTATTATCAAAAGAGTTAGAGAAAGAATATTTTTTAAGAAAAACAATTAAGTAAAAGATCCTAGAAGTCATGAATAAGAAAGGATGTTGCAAATAGTTGTACAACGCCCTTACATGAATTATTATGAAATCATGACCAACAAGATTGAAAACGTACGAACATAAAAAGATCCTTATAACTAAATCTACAAAGGTGATACTACATTGACAAAAAACTAATCGAAGTCTACTCACGAGATCCATTGGTATATCGCCGACACTGTCAACTCTCCATTCTCCCTCAAAGCCTTTTCTATCAGCTCAGGATATGTGTACGGCGGCTTCTTCGGTGCTGGCGGCGTATCAGGAATATCCACTTTCGGTTCTTTCACCACGGGCTCGTCATCCGGCACTTTGATGTTCACGAAATCGTCCAATCTGAAGTTTAGTAGCCATGCAAGGCTCGCACAGTCATTGTCATCCTCTGTAGGACTTTTGGAGCATTTTCTTCGTCTCCATTTCGACCTGTCACCTGTTCTAGCCGCCATTTTGGTTGGGTACGATTGGCAGCCACGACCGCACTGATGCCGTTCGAAATTCGAACGTCAGTGTGTTGTTTCGTGCCAGTCCGTGCTATCTCTGCTACGCTTGTAATCTCAATAGGGTGCATGGAGGTGGTATATCAGTTTTATTAGAAAAAGTTTTTATTAGAAGCTTTTTAAAATTGCATTATTTTACGAAAATGGTTTTATTGTTATTGCTAAAATATGAGAAAATATGTTTTAATATTATTTTACTGGAGAATAACTTTTCAGGAAAATAATGTTTAGTTGCTCTTCAATTCAAGGATAAAATATTTTTTTGCTGAAACTTTCTTCGTTAAACTGCGAACAATATTTTTGCAAAGCTACTGCTGTAAATAGTTTAATGTTAATGTTAAGCGTTAGTATAGTTTTGTCTTTGAAAATGCCTTAATTTTATGTGGAGATAAAATCGCTTTAGAATAGTATATTTTAATTATCCTCAATATATTAATTCTTCATTGAAAGACTGAAGAAATACATATTGCCTGCTTTATTTCAACCCCCACTGACAGGGAGTGGGCCTATTTGTTGATTGAAAAGTCTGATTAAAATCTCCACGCAATTCATGGAATAAGCACATATCCCTCTTAGATTTTACTCCTAAAAATACGTGGGACTCAGCCATGTTTTCTTATAATAATTGTTTTCAGATTCAAAGCAATATTTGCTCAGTCCCACCCACGCGAACTTTGTTTACAATAATGTTTTGTTAGTTCAATGTTACGTTTTCGCGCGATTCGCTTTTGTTTGCTAGCACAAAACAACGAATGTTTACAGAAGATTAGGCTTTATTTGTACTTGATTTAGATGCGATAATGGCGTGTTAATTGGTCGTTTGTTAAGCTTTTGAAGGAATTTAAAATTAAGTGTGCAAGTGTCGTTGTGGATTATTGTGTTTTTGTTGATTTTATGTGCTGCCATTCTAATTCTAATTTTATACGAATTCTCATTAAGTTTGATTTTCATAAGACTATGCTAGTCAGTATCCGACTCTTATTTTTATAATTAAATGTGAATCTGTCCTGGGCTCGATTCTCTGGTACTCCTGACATTCCCGATGGGCTAGGCAGAAGTGTACGTACCTACTATAGTACACCCTCATTTCGCAAGTTATGTTTAAGTCCCATGTAATAGGTAGCGAGCCTATTGCCATCAACGAGGCACAAATCCAAAAATGCTTGTTGAAAGCCTCGTTGGTCCAGTGGTCGCAAGAGAGACTGCTACTAAGGAATGCCCGACTTGGGAATCGAACGAAGGACCTCCTGCTCAGTAGTCCGCGCTTGCGACCACTAGACCAACGAGGCAGTTAACAACCAATTCATCTATCAAATAACATGCACAAAAAGCCTTCCGTAACATTTTATAAAATCCCCTGAAAAACAAGCACCCCTGAGCTGCAGCATTCAATTAGCTCAACAAAAGTTTCCCCTCCAATTACAAAGCTAAGTAATCCAGCATACAGGAGCTCGTCACAAACACCCTTCGCGCTCCCCAGTCAGCAGATAACAGCTCACTATTAAATTATCACCGTGCACATCGCTTTTTCAACCCGTTCAGTGCGTACACATTTTAAATTCAATTACTTTTTCCAATTTGCACGGGGCGCCGCGGATTTCTCCCAATAAGTGAGACAGGATTGATTTGTTACATGTGTGATGTGTTCGGTTTTTGTTTTTTTTCCGTTCCATTATTGCAGGGTTTGGGGGAAAACTCGGAAAAAGGTTGTTGAGTTTGAGGAGTGGGTAATGGGACGTTTTTTTTTTTCGTGAATTTATAGAGATTTAGAGGGTTGGTTAGACATTATTTCAGAATTAAACGGTGCAGTCAGGACTTAGTAGCAGTGCCTGGTTGATGGCAATAGGCTCGCCCCCTATTACATGGGACTTAAAACATAACTGACACAGAATGACAACACACACTGACAATACTGACAATTAATGAATATCAACACACACTGACAACACACACTGATAATACTGATGATTAATGAATATCTTAATGACAAATTTTAAAATTAATATGTTTCACAAAATAGTTTTTTGAGTATTGTTACTTTGTTTAACAACTAATTAGTAAAATTAAAGCCCTTTTCCTCTCTTTTACTTTGCTGTGCCCTTACAGGGTCCATATTTATGTACCTAGCTTTAAGCCCTCTGTAACATCTTTTATACAATATGGAACGCAAAATAAATGAATATGAATAACTGGCAAAATGTGGGTGTACTAGTAGGTACACCGCTGCCTGACCCTTCGAGGTTTACAGGATTCGGTGCCTCATATAATCAAAAACTTGAAGAAAAACATCGTGAGGAAATGACACGTCCACCAAAATTCGAAGACTGTGACATCCACCGAGGTGCACTGGGCCTGCGTTGTGAATTACGGGGCACTATCTCTTCCATAGAGGACCACTGTGCCCAATTGTTAGAACATCGCAGACTGAATATCTTTGTCAAAATCCAACTAACTTAAATTAATTATCTTAATCCATGCATTTTCAAGTTCTACGTGTTTTTCTTTTAAAGTGGCACGATAAATTAATGTAAGTAAATAATTTTATTTATTATTCGTAGACCCTAACAGTACCAAGATACTTTCTTAGTTCTTACATCATATTTCAATTAACTCTCACTCAAAATACATCACGAATGAAATCTTCATTATGCCTTAGTTTTAATGTCCCCAACTTTGGCCAAATCCAAAGGATCTTGGGGTTCTACAGGACAAACACAACCCTTTCGTCGAAGGTGCCCTTGAACCAGTTACACGCTTTTGTTTGACAAACGCCTTGAGCCCAACAATGCTGTTAAGCCCAGCTGTGGCCAACATCAATGCTCACTTAGAATAAAAGAATGTTAATGGATAAACTTCGTTATTTTGTAGAGAATAAGAATAAGTTTGCTGCTGCTTATTGTAATTTGATAATGTTGGAAGCGGTGGTTTAGGTTTATATATTTTTACGTAATTTGTAATGAATAAGCTTTTCTTGACTTCACCTTCATCTAACTATAGCTAACCTGCGCAACTTCGCCTGAGTCACATAAGAGAGAGACATTTTTCATTGATGCTCCGCTCCTATTGGTCGTAGCGTGGTGTTATATAGCCTTCCTCGATAAATGGGCTATCGAACACTAAAAGATTTTTTAAATTCTAACCAGAAGTTCCTGAGATTAGCGCGTTCAACCAAACGAACAAACTCTTCAGCTTTATAATTATGTATAGATGTAAAAATATCTTAGAACTTAAATTCGACCCACTTCCCGGTTTTCGATTTAGCAAAAGACATGAAAAAAATGCAAACATGTTTAGTTTGGTTACCTAAGTAACGTCAGACGGCAGACACTGCTTTTTTTTTGTTTGTTACCAATTCAAGCAGGCGTTTGTACCTACATAAAAAACCAAACTAATCCATTTCATCTACACACTTATCCAGCTATTAGTTTCAAGGAATAACAGTATCTAAGAAACGTAGCCTATTGGCGTTCTTAGTTTCTGCCCCCCCCCCCCCTCTGGGAGAAAGGCGTGGGTTTATGTATGTATGTGTGAGCTAGTTACGGAGAAGCTATTAAATTAACATTCTGGAAAATCGGAAATAGAGGAAAACCACGATGGTAGCAACATGCACGAGTAAATTAAGAAAATAAGCGTAACTGGAATTTAATCGAACACAGACGGCTAAAAATCCAGACCGCACAATTTAATTTACGATTTTACCATACGAAACTAATTTGTATTCAATTAGAAAAATAATTACAAACGCGGTATCGAAGTGTATATACATTGGCGAAGGAAAAATAAAACGATCGAGCAGAACCCAGTGAGATCCGATTTAATTCGATTACGAGCATCGCATTGAAACGTTTCGAATTGAATCGATTTCTAAGTGTTTCGATTTAATTGAAGCCCATGCTGTTCTCGTATCCGAATGCAATTATTTACCATTTACCGGCCGATGCCCGCAACCGTTATAACCAATGGTGCTTCGTTTGAACGATTTATTATGATCTCATTAGTGGGACGAGTTACTCGTGCCCGTTTAGAGACGAGTAGAAATGACATTTTTATTTTCAATGTTTACCAATTAATTTTCAAAGTAATTTCAAAAGAAAGAAAAGTTTATTTCACAGATCCACTTGTATGTAAATATCTTTAAAAATATATATTAACTTTAAAATTTACGATTTTCTAGGGAGTTGATGTGAATCGGGTAGGCAGTGACTTACATAAAAGATTAGGACACACCAATGGATAAATCCATTCGCTATTAGCTTAGGATATCACTAACCGTAACTGCGCAGTTAAACCAATGAGTTAATGTTACGTGATACGGATATCATTATACCTAACATGTCAATGGTAATTGTACACGTAATCTACTAATGAGGATCTGTTCCAAATTAAACATCTATCGATATAGCAGCATTCACAGAACTACAACAATAAAGGTGTACTATGTATTGATTTATTTATTTAAGTATTTCATTCTTGTTCTTTCTTTCTTTTTTAAATAAAACATTGACCACTTGGAAATTCTTCTGTAGCATGGGTGTATACAAACATTCAAACTCACATATTCAAACAGACCACAAACAACACACCCGGCCATACAAATATTTGTATCGTGCGGGAATCGAACCCTCGACAACCAACGCGGCAGCTAATCGCTCAGCTACTTCGCGAACTGTTACTTGTACGCACTGCGACCAATCAAGCCATACAAAACTAGTTTATGCGGATCTCTCATTGTGCAGGAAATCTATACAAAGCGAGGCCATGTCATACTAGATATGTGTTGCTTGATGTGTACTAATATAACTATTTGCTTAGCTTTGACCATTAAGCAACGTTCATTGCGTTTTTCACTGTCTCAAGCTGGTACATTTTTCAATGATATGAAGCGATTTATTGTATAACGAATTCGAATTCCTTTAAAAAAACTTTGAATTTTGTTAGAAAAGTGTGTAACGCAATTGGGGTGCAGCTGGTCAGAATAATTTGGCAATACCTACATACGCAACGAGCCTAATATTTCATCCAAATCTTACATCAATAGCAATACCATCTGCCTATGTAAATATTCATAACATCTAATCAACAGATTTACAGGGTGTAGCAAAACATCCACAATTACGATTTGCCTCGAAATTGGCAAATGATGTCACATCATTAGCAGGTGTCACGTCGCACATGATTTGACGGTGTAATGTACCTGAATGTACTTGCGAGTTGCGTTGCGTATCAATCTACCGTGATGATTGACACCCCAATAACTTGTAGCATTCTGTACTAGGAAATGTTTACTCCAATTATTTATTTGCGAAAATGTTAACGAGCTCTGATACAAAGAAAATTTAAAATTATGTACGTTTACAGAAACTAGCAAAACATACTTGCTACGCAGTTAGATACACTTTTTAGTTCGTCGTACATTTTCTTGCAAAAGTATTGCTTGAAAATTGAAAATTCGGCCTTGATAAAATGTAGGTTTTATGAAGGAGTTCGATTGAATAAAACAAAAATATTACAACATTTAAAGAAAGAAGACTTAAAGACCTCAATATGAACATGACTTACTAAACACAACAAACTTGATATTCTTACTCTTCGTTTTTTTTCGTGTGAACGAAGCACAAGACAGTTCCAGTACTCATTGTCATCAAGTGGCTTTAGATTGCAGGAATCCATTAGAAGCAGATACTGCGAATTAATAGCGAATGCTCCTCACTCAGTATTACTGTTCGATAGAGTTTCAGGGAGTTCCGTATATTTTGAGTATCAATTTTGTTCTTTCGTCTATTTTTCTTGGAAAATTGTTGGTTTGTCATGAATATGGGGTGCTAAAGGGAGATGAGTTGTTGTGGTTGACATTGGGATGTGTTAGTATTTTTTTTAATCATTAGGAGGTCATAGTGGGTCAACCAATTGAAGTTTTAATATATATTCTTAGTATTTTCTGCGCTGCCATACTCTTCATCCGATTGCAATAAAAATTTGTCATCTAATTACTGGCACTTACGAGAATTTTATTGGTGGAAGCTAGTAGATTAGGAAATACCACAGATCTTAATGAAACGTAAAATAATCCTACAATGAACATCAAATTCAAATACGAAGACATTTAGAACGCCAGACACAATGTGTTGTGCGCTGCGAATCACGCTTTACTTTTGTTCGTTCTGTCTTCAGTAACTACTGTTAGACTCTCAATAATATCATATCCATGGAAATCAACAGAAAACAAAAACAGGATAGGTAGATCCTGGCCCCCGTTGTATACTGGTCCCTTTTCCTAAATCAGCACTGCATCGCATTACAAAAGATAGCTTATCATAACCGACTTTTTATCGTAATGGCATCAAACCAAATCCCAGCGCATTAACGCCTGCATTATTATTCAAGAAAAAATAATTCAGAACTTTAAAAGCACTTCAATTAAAATTCAATTTTGCTCGACAATTAGCATGATGAATTAGAGTGCACAAAGTGAACTGGTCCGCAGGAAGACGCGGAGTGCATCTTAATTCGATTGACCTTATTATGCAGTTGCTTTGTCGGGCAACTGTTGTCCTATTGTTGCTAGGTAGAGAAGCAGGATATCCCGTACTAATAGCTTTGTGACTGAAGTTTGTTTGTTTCTTGTTAGGTTGTAGTCCACTTTTATAAGTATCTTACGAAAATATCAGGTTGAATTGAGTCGTCCTTTTCCGGCAATCAAGAGAAAAAAAAATTGTTAAACAAGAGTTATTCCAAAAATAACAAGAATTTTTAGAATGACTCTTGTTTAACAATAAAATTTACCTACTAATTAAATTGTAAGGTGCTAATTTGATCAACTAACTACACAACTCAACCTTGGAGTGTCCGTGGAGTTTCTTGCCCATTCTTCTCCATAATATATAGATCTACGCTTTGGAAAAGGCAACCACATTACTTTCACAAGTTATTATGCCTTGTGGCTGGGACTGTAGCTTCGCTTTCTTTGTTTTGTCTGACATTCAAAAGTGCCTCTAATGGTCCAAATTTAAATAAATGCTTTGAGTTTGAAACAGTTAATTTTCATTAAATTATACCACTCAGAACTAAACTATTGATCCAGCTATTTATTTCTGAACCGTCCATTGACCACTACTCCAGATAGTCCCTCCAAAATCAAAGCTAGCCATCTCTTAATAGATACAATCTGGACATAATAGCCGTGTCGACACCAACGCCGTCTATACTACAGCCTGCTAAGTGTAAGCAATTCACCAGATGCGATCCGTCGCCACTGGATTCAATTATAGCTATTGCGTCTAGTGTGGAGCCCTGACGTATAGTGTGGTCGGAATTAGAAGGTACTAGAGCTTGTGGACACTGGAATATTATGTGACATGATACTGCTTGGTTCTAGACTAATGCAATTTATCATACCCATCTTAGGTAAAGTGTAGTCGGAACTTGAAGGTTCTCAAGCCTATTGTGGACCACTGCAAGGACGAATTCATGAAATACTAGCTTTTACCCGCGGCTTCGCTCGCGTTAATTTTGAAAAAAAACACACTACTAGAGTTTCTATAATAAATAATACAGGGCATATCAAGACCCTTCACGGAACCATCAACATTATGTACATCAAACTAAATAACTTTATGGAAAAATGATTGCTGGGAAACGACTTTTTTTCGGGGTGAAAAATTACGTTTTACGGTAGGACTCAATGTTATGGACTTAAAACATTGTGTTGGTGGATGGATTGAATAGAACGGCGGTCGTGGGGGTTTTTAAAGTAAAAATCTTACATAAAGAACAAGTATTAAAAAAAAAAACTTGCGAACAAGTTGGAACTTTGACCCCCAATACCTCCGTAATTAGACTAGTTCCCAGGTATGGTCTAGAACAAAAAAAATGTCGCAATAACGGGGAGAATAAGTGACTTTCGGCTTCGTTAACGGTCTTGTATTCGAAAGACACGTAGCGCCATCTATTATCATAAGAAAGTTATTGTGATTTTTCTCGGGATCAGTACTTATTTTCGGGATGAAAGGTACCCTATGTCTGTTTCTGTACACCTGACAACGTAACGTTTAGGTGTGAATAGGTAACAAACAAACTTACTTTCGCATTTGTTAGGATTATGGTTTTAGACTACAATTTAGTAGTTTTCATAATTTCAATGGTATGTAGAAACAATACAACTGTGATACGATTTCAAGAAGATTATACAATGATAAGGATATTGTTTATCATCGTACTATTACCCTGTAATTAAGATAAGATATTCATTATTTATTTTCATCTTGTGTCATCCCACTGTACGTCAAAGATAGGTGATCTTCTCTATCGTGAGCTAGTATGGACTAATCTTGCTTCTAGGCATTATTCAGGAGACAACGATACGAATAGTTAGTATAAGGTTCTGTACCCGACGGGTAAAAACGGTACCCAAGAACCTAAGACTCCACTGACCGTCTGTCTGCCTGTCTGGCTGCCTGACACCTGGCTGTATCTCATGAACCGTGATAGCTAAACAGTTGAAAAATTTTCACAGATGATGTATTTCTGTTGCCGCTATAACAACAATTACTTAAAACAGAATAAAATAACCATTTTAGGGCGGCTCGCATACAACAAATGTGTTTTTTTTTTAGATAAAGGTGCGGAACCCTTCGTGCGCCAGTCCGACTCGCACTTGGCCGGGCTTTTTTGTTTTAAAATCTGATTCAAAGGATATTTCGTTTTGTTTTCAAAAATCTTGTCCTGAAAATCACACTAGGTAAATCCCAATCTCTTTTAGAAGATATTTCAGTAGTTTCTATTTATAAATTTAAAGAACTAAGGCTATTTATAGCTGAGGCTATTTATATCACGCCTGTAATTCCCGAAGGGTTAGCCAGAAGGGCACCTAATAGTACACCCCCATTTCGCCAATTATGTTTACGTACCATGTAACAGGGGCGAGCCTATTGCCGCTACCAAGCACAAATCCAGAGTCCATGGCTGCTACGGAGAAATTCCTGATGGAAAACTCCAATAACAGTTTGCCCGACCCGGGAATCGGACCTAGGTCCTCATTCTCATCAATCGCGTTTGCAACCACTAGACCAACGAGACAATCAGCTTTACAGAAGTTTTTTTAGTATTTATGCTAGTAAATGCGTCTGCTCTCTCTAAATAACTTTGAAGGCACTGCGAAATTTAATCTAAATAAGGACTATAAGTTTACCCCACAAAATCTAGGTTAGTCGGCCAACCCTAGGTTAGAAGGTTAACCGTAGATATCGAATGTAGATCCTACACGGCACGATTCAATTATAGGTATCGATGCTCCTAGCGATAGATAGGTAGAGAGGTACTCAGCGCTGAAATGCAGCGTTGAGTGTTGACAGAATTAGCAGTGCATTTGCGATAGGCATTAGGCAAGTGAACAGGACTTAAGATAGAGAAGCCTGGTGTATGTGAGAGTATTAGGTTGTTTGTTTCAACGTGGAAAACAAGTCAAGAATAGACAAGTAAATTTATGACCTAGATTAGGAGATAGAATACTTTTGACCCGGTAATACGTATAGTGGTCGCAAACGCGACTATTGAACATGAGGTCCTGGGATCAATTCGCAGATCGGGCAAAGTGTTATTGGGTTATTCCAACAGGAATTTGTCTGGCGATGCCATAGGCTCGCGCCCTATTACAAACTTGCGAAATGCGGGTGTATTATTAGGATCACCTCCGCCTAACCCATCGACGATAAAGGCGTGATGATATGTAAAGGTTCGGCTACACTCTCAATCTTATTTGCACTAATTCTTGTTTGTACAAGCAAACATGTGCGTTAAGATGGCAAAACGGTATACCGCACAAATGGCTAGAACTAAACGCGAGTTTCTACAAAATTGATTTGCACAAATAAGCATGTAGCTACGTGAAGCATAATCAGCCTTTTAATGTTCCCACTGCTGGGACACTCGGCCTCCTCTTAATGAGAGGGAATGGGCTATAATCCACCACGCGGGTCCAGTGCGGGTTGGTAGATGTCACATGTCTTCGAATTTTTGTTTCTAGGACATGCCGGTTTCCTCACGATGTTTTCCTTCACCGTTTTGAGAGCAGTGGTGATGAAATAAATTACACAAAGTAATGCGCTTTCCTGGGTTCGAACCCACGACTTACTGTTCGTAAGTCGAGGCCGCCACCACTGGGCCACCGCTGCTCCTGCTGGGCCACCACTGCTTCTACTGGGCTACCGCTGCTCCTAGCTACGTGAAGACGGTACAATATTACTTACTTATTAATATATATTACGCCATACAGTGTTTGAGTCAATTTATGCACAAAACGTTTGCGCATGCAAGTAGCTATCGTGGAGACCCTGCAATTTTTGCACAGACTTTTTTAACAAGATTGTGCGTGGGATAATTTCCGAGCTTAGAGCAGATTTAGCCGCGGACAAAATCTAATTATTGGTATATAAGTATGTCCAAGCAGTTACTTAGGTCCTTCAACAACGCTCATCTGAAGAAATACATGTCTGAGTAGTGCAAATATGTTTTATCTTTTTTCTTGTCTTTACTGTACCTATGATGAAGATGAGAATGTTGAGATGGATGTGTAGAGTGAAATGAATGGATAAAGTACTACACTATACACGATCGAGTGTATTAGAGGAAGTTTGAAAGTGGCGCCAGTTACAGAAAAAGTGTAAGGAAGTCGTTTGTCTTGGTATGGACATGTAATGAGGAGGGATGACACGCATGTGACTAAAAGAGTTACGGACATGAATGTTGATGGATGGAGAGGGAGAGGAAGGCCAAAGAAAAGATGTATGGATTGTGTGAGAAGGGATATGAAAGAGAAACGAGTGAATGATGCCGTGACGTCTGACAGGGGAGAAAGTAAGAAAACAAACATGATGCGCCGACCCCGAGTAGAGTGGGACAAGGGCAGGAAGATGATAATATTGTACCTATTTATTTATTTATTTATGTGCACACAAAATACTCAACAGGACATAACATTAAGATAGAACAGCACAAAGGCACTGCTTATTTAAATCTCTTCCAGCAGACCTGCGAGAGGGTAGCTGGATTACATATAATGTTTGTGAAAAGGCAAGTGAAATTTCGCAAGTGTTAGAATAATTCAGTTCGTAAACACACGAGTAATACTATTAAGCATATATCAGAGTTAATTTCGATCCAAACACACGTAGGAACTAACACAATGTTCTCGGAGACACATCTCCAGAAATAGCCACGACAATGTATACGTTGTCTTAAAGCGGTATCTGTGTAGAGATTAGAGCAATGCATCTCAGCGCACTACACTATGTTCTGTCGTTATCAGTGTACTAAAACACTCCCACGTGTTATTAATGAATAGAATGTGGTAATTTGATTTTATTTTGAACAGCTGACGTTTTAAGTAAAGGTTGGGAAAAAAGAATGAACACTAATATTAATATGCATCCATCACTACATAGTACAAAACAAAGTCGCTTGCCGTCTGTCTGTCGCTATGTATGCTTAGACCTTTAAAACTACGCAACGGATTTTGATGCGGTTTTTTTAATAGATAGAGTGATTCAAGAGGAAGGTTTGTTTGTAGAACATTGCAACCGTGCGAAGCCGGGGCGGGTCGCTAGTATTTAATATTATAAATGCGAAAGTAACTCTGGTCTGTAAGGTATCGTACGTCAAACGTAAGGGACAGACGGAAAGAGTTTCTTTCTTTCGCATATAATTAATTATAATTAGTATGCTATTGATTGGCACACAATAAAGTCGGTTGTTACGGCATGGGATAGTCACCGTCAATGACTTCTTCCTTGCAAAGGCTTCTACTTATACTCTTTTGCTGAATATAACTACCACAGTTTATTCTGGTTACTAATACTGATGTTAGTACTCAGCCCCTCACAGTCCATTGCTGTTCAATACCAGTCTCAAACTGTGACGTTACACCTTGACCTCCGCCATTACAGCCAGTCTGTCCCAGTCAACCTTTTAATTTCGTCAATACATCTAGCTGGGGGGTTGCCCACACTTCGCCTATTTTGATGTAAAAAGACCACCCATCTACCCAACAATATCTCTGGGGCACATGACATAATATAACACCACGCTTGTAATCTCCGAAGGGTGAGACAGAGGTGTGCCTAATAGTACTCCTACATTTCACCAGTTATATTAAAGTTCCATGTGCATGGCACAAATCAGAAATTCCTGACTGAAAAACCCAACAATACTTTGCGCGACCTGGGAATCGAACCCAGAACCTCATGCTCAGCAATCACGCTTGCGGCCAGTAGATTTCGGTCACGTCATAGCATATTCACTACAGGCTAGAAACTAATTAGCATGGCTTCAGCCCGAGTGATCAGTTTTGCCAGCGCGTGACCGCGCCAAGACATACAGCTTGCCAACTGGTGGCGACGGGACAGCCTGCTGTCGAGTAATAACTCGACGAGATCTAATTGATTTCTTTTGTGGTAATTTTACTTCAAATATTTTTGTCTCATGGTCTTAAAGTGTGAGGAAACCGGCATGTACAGACACCAGCATATCAAGCTACCCTAAACTGTCAAATTTTTCCAATCAACCTTGAACCTAATGCTTTAGCGATAAAGTTGAAAATCTATTAAAGAAATTGGACAGATTGTAGTAGCTTGATGTGCTGGCGTCTGTACTAGAACCAACGTATTAAAAGACTGAATGTATTATCCACCATCCGCGCCATCACACCTCTTCTCTGTAGGAACGGAGAGTAGGTATCCCAGCAGCAAGAGATTATATTTTATGAGTACCTTTGTATGTCTAGTAGTGACACACACATCATAATACTTTTTTGAAAAAACCGGTGGAAAGAATTTCTCTTTATCTATGTTTTTTTATCTTGCTTACGGCTCTTCAAAATCCGCTGCTGTAAAGAAATTTAGTACATTCTTTACACCTAGAGTATTATCAAAAGCAACTAAAAACCAAGAGACAATCAAAATTACGGAGCTACTGATCCTATCCAACATCCTTCCAATCTAAAGAAGTTAATATTAGTGTAGTGTTCCGCGAATATTGATTGCTGGTCACTTTGACAAGGGTTTAGCAGTTTCCGAAGGTGCGAAGCTTTTAGCTATTGAGATCAGTATTCTGTTGCCTAAAATAGATTTAAACTGATTTATTTATTAAGTAGAGTGAGAAATTATACTTGCTTCTTACCAGCGAGCATTATCAGCAGAATTTAAATTTAAAAATAATTTCCATGGCCAAACAGTAGGTATATTTTTTTTGTAATTCATCCCATATGGGGTATTTTGTTCGCACCATGATGAACCCAGTAAATTTAAACTTCACTACGGTTGAAGCATTGAAACAAAGTCACATAAACAAGTACTCTTCAACCGACTTATCTGTGCAAGCGGAAAAACACAGAAATAAAATATATGTACCAATGTTGACATAACGGTGATTTTTTTCTTGACAAGCAACTCCACTCTGAACTGCAAACTTAAAGTGGTCATACTGTAGATTTTGTGATGTGCAAGAGCTATTGAACCTTATCCAGATAATCAGTCTCTATAAATGATCCCATTCTCTCACCCACGCAGACAGTGAGCCTCAATCCAAAAAGCGAGCTCAGTGTGGGTACGTGGATGTAATAAATACATTTCTAGAAGCGTTATCGCTATGCTCTTCTCAGAATACTCTCCCAATGGAAGGGTCTCGGAATTTCAGTGGTTTACAAAGGTGTATTGTTTGTTCCCGGCTAAGATTAAATTTGTTGGACCACTACCGCCCTCTGGTGAGCGAGGACTGACGTGTCGCTGCCCGAGCTATTTCTTTATTGTCCCCGAGTCACTTTAACTCGGGTCTACATTATAAGTTTTTTGTCTTCATGATAGAGTAGGGTGTGAAAGGATATTGCTGTGTCAGCGTTTGAGAACAAACCGATCATTTATTTTGAAGATATGTGAATTCAGTTTTTGGCCAAAGGATTGATGACTGATGGAGCAAACAAATCATAGAGTAGCTACCGCGTGCTGGCAAGCGTAGTGCAGGAAGCTCTCCAGCAGATCCAGATAGACTTTTGACCTTTAAAAGGTGGTTGAGTCACTGCGTGCCAGGGTGTTGTGAACGTTGCACAATTTGTAAACTGTTTATTTACTTCCAGATCTCGACGAATGACGATAAAATTGTATCAACGTGCTGCACAACATGTAAAGACTACTGTATTGGGTTTGGCTAAAGTTCACTTTCACCGTACATCGTTTTTACACAATGTTGTAACACCTACAACAATCAATTCCTGCCTTGTAAAGACCTACCTACCCCACATAAGTACCCAAACAAAAACCGTCCCAAAAAATATTAAGGCTCGAACACACAAAACGTTTAGCCGTCCATTAAGACTACTACTAAAAAAGGCCGAGGCGTCAAAAGGCTCCATCTATCAACGGCCCTTAAACTACGCCTAGCGAAAGTCGGCGTGAGTAGGAACAATGCGCTAATGGAAACCGTGCTTAATTATACACGTCATCAACATAGACAATGGAAGGTAGTTTTAGGTGAATTGTGCGTACTAGCCCTTATGTTGTGTTAAGTTTGATTTAAATGGAGTGAGATTTTGTTTCGTGACTGGGTTGACGAAATAAAGTGGCAAGTGCTGTTTTCTCTACGTTTGTCACATGGCAAATTCATCATCTGCCTAGCCTTTTCCCAACTATGATGGGGTCGGCTTCCAGTCTAACCTGATGCAGCTGAATACCAGTATTTCACATGGAGCGACTGCCTGTCTGACCTCCACAACCCAGTTATTACTTGGTAATACGATACCCCTTGGTAAGACTGGTTGTTAGACTTTTTGGCCACTGACTACCTGTAACGACTGTCAAAGATCTACAGATGACAGCCGAGACCAACGGCTTAACGTGCTTTCCGAGGCACGGACGAAACTCGGTATGTAATTGGCGGTCACCTATCCACAGACCAACCTAGGCAAGCACGGCTTAACCTAAAGATCACATGAGCAGATATCACACATTGCAAATTAAATACCACTATGTAGGTAGGAACTTATAACCAGTACGAACTCCTCTTTCCAAAAGGGGTATCATATTACCCAGTACTAACTAGGTTGTGGAGGTCCGATAGGCAGTCGCTCCATGTAACTGGTATTCAGCTGAATCCGGTCAGACTGGAAGGTCCTTTTCCCAACATTGTTGGGAAAAGGTTATGCAGATGATGATGTAAGTAGGAACTTCGCGGGCCCGTGGACGGCGAGCTATGGGCGAGCTCGTCGTCCGTCCGTCTTATGACAACAGGCCATGTCGACGGTGCGTTCGTGTTCCACGCGCGCCTCATAAAGTGTCAGTAAACAGGAAGGGGTCCGAAAGGACTGATGCCTGTCAGGGTTGCGGGATTGTTCGAAAGAGATACCGCGGCCCTGGAACACAAAGGGCAAAAGAAGGAACATGGATGGGTTTTAGTCAGTAAAAGTCTGACACTCCCTCCTGCTCAGCCCAGAGCGGGAGGAGTTATTTAAGTATTTCACAAACGAAAAAAACCAAAAAATTGGAACTTACTAGTACCAACGTTGGATGTTTTTCTGGCCATATATAAAATTGGCGAATCATTCACACAAAAACATTCTGTCTGTTACAGAGAGTTTCAACTAAGAGAAGAAAGAGAAATAGAGATATCACCATGTTCCATGTGAATTTCGCCAGTTCTAACTGACGTGGACTTCAGTACTTTGTGGTCGAGTGCGGTAACCGTATATTATAGCTTGAATACTATATACGTACGCACGACGACCAATCAAGCTATACAAAACCCGTTTATGCGGATCTCTCATTGTATTAGACAGCTACATAAAGCGAGGCCATGTTATACTGGAAATGTGTAGCTTGATGTGTCGCCGTGTGCACCAACGTAGTCCAGATAAATACAGTAATCAGCTGATTATTATTTAGCTTTTCAGCAACCCACTGAAATCGTACCGACCCATTTTAAATACTCCCAGGCCGATACTAGCGTTCCCTATATAAAAATGTACCACTAGCCTAGTTTTCTTTCTTCTAATCCAATTTGAAATTCATACAAACTGGTCAGTGGGGTGTTATAAAAAAATCCCAAAATAAGTGCCTAATACTGAAATCCCTAACTATAATCGGTAGATTAGGAAGAAAATCCCTGAGTTGGCTACAGTGGGTGGAATTACATGGCTCTGTTGGGCCTTGTAGCAGATATAAACGGAATGTGAGGTGGAACGAGCGGGGTCGAATCGGCCCCATGCGTCCAGGGAAGACATTCCCAATGTCGCACTGATGTTTTGTTTGTATTTTCTTTTTTCATATTTTTGTTATACTTGCATGTTGGTTTAACCTGTTAAAATAACTCGTTATATAGCAGGGACTCAGCGTTCCTGCGGTAGCGGGTAAATGAAATGAAAGCTTATATAATATTTTATTATTACATTCGGACGGAGGCTACCAAAGGTCCAAAGGAACCCGTACCATATACCTATATTGCCAGATTGGCATGAATTTTATCATGACTGGCAAAAAGCAGAATAGAAAAACGTAAAATGTCTTGTTGTTTATTTTATTAACTGTTTTGTGTCGTGGCACCAAGTTTCTTTTGAAGCAATTCTAGCCGTAATCCAAAACAGAATCAGAAGCTATAAGATATTTTAAATTAACGAAAAAATCTTTTTTTCTTTTACTCATTTTCAGATTACAGAGATTTGATAACGAAATTGAAAACTACCATCTTCTATTACAAGTTAAGCTTCGTCGCAAAATTGAACGTAATTCATTACTCCACACAAATTGCTTTTTGATGCCGTAATTGAAATAGTAGATTTTCAAAGACATGCAATATTTTTCTTTGAGAAGATTAGATTGTGGAGAATTGCTATCAGCGGTTTCTCAGAAAAAGATAAAATAATCCCATTGGTATTTCGAAAAAGCTGATACTCATAAACGCACTGAAATGCAAACAAGGTACAATTCTATCCTACCTACACTAACAACACACTACACACACTATGACACTAACACAACTAAGCAAAAAGAAAACTATTTAATTTTGTTGACTTTTCACACACAACATTCACACTTACACACAAACACACACACATACGTACATGAATTTACATCATCATCACCATCATTATTCTCCTGCCCTTATCCCAATTCATTTGCGGTCGGCGCAGCATGTCTTCTTCCATACTTCATTACTCGTCATCTCATCAGACACCTCCTTTCTTGTCACATCATCCTTCAAACAGTCCATCCTTCGTTTCTTTGGTCTTCCTCTACTTTTATATTTTATGTGGATGGGCCACATTCATACTCAAACTAACATGTCCATAAAATAGGATGAGACTTCTAAAGGAATAATTTTGAGATGATTGATCTCGATCCTAAAATAGAATTGTCCTCTTATCTCAATGTATTCTTTGTGATCGAAATAAAATTCATTCATTCATAAAATAAACTCGAAATAGGTATTGCGTTATCTGTGAGCAAAATAAACGGATTACCATACATTTTTCAGGCTTCAAGTACAGCATAACTATGATTAGCGTTTATTAATCGTGAATCTAGATTCTAGATTATAAACACCATACAATCCTGATTTTTTATATTACAAACCGTAGAATTTATTAAGCCTATTTATTTATATTACCAATTTCGAAATTATTTCGACCATTCGTGAATTAAACTATATTAATTTCAATTGAAAGTAATTCGAAATGAACAGATTTATAAAATTAGGGCGAAAAATTAATCGAAAATGAAAAATTAGGGATCTTTATTTGAAGAATTAATGTAAATTAGATTGTAATTGAAATGAATTAGGACATTAATGAAGTTGATGCGAATAATTAATACAATGAGAGCAGTAATTAATCGAAATTAAAAATAAAGGAACGAGATTCAGGGAATTCATGAAGAAGAAAATTATAATCAAACTTGATTGAATATAAATGATGCTCTCTTAATGGCAGTAAAATAAATAGGTTAGAAAGTATATTTCTAAACATATACATGTACATGAAACTGCTACTTTTATAGAACGTAGAAGAAAACCTGTTTGTCCGTCCGTCATTTTACAGATAAAGGGTTGCTCATCATAGAAAAAATCGTTGTATAAGTGAGCTAAGTTGTGTGTTTAGGTCAAAATAAAACTAAACATAACACATAACATCACGCCTATTGTCACCGAAAGGATAGACAGAGGTGTACCTGAGAGAATACCAACATTTCACCAGTAATGTTTTTTTTTAAGTCACTTGTGAATCATGTGATAGAGGACGACTGGACGAGCCAATTGCCATCAACCGGGCACAAATCCAGACTCCATAGCTGCTACAGAGCTAATGGAAAAACTCACTTTGCTCGACCCGGGAATCGAACCCAGGACCTTCTGCTGAGCAGTCGCGCTTGCGACTACTAGACTAACGAGGCAGTCCAACTAAACATAAGTTAATTTTATGTCTAATGGGTTTAAGATACGACTAGAAGGTCAAAGAGGAGAAGGTCGAAGGGAATCTCAGCAAAAATGTCAGTGTATGCACTGACATTTTTGCTGAGATTCTTCAGAAAGGTCATGTGCGTAGTAGTCGCAACCAGCGTGCGTGTATGAACAAACGCATGAACGTAGATGAAGCGAAAAGATATACAGCGTGTAACAGGACCCTGAACGAAGCCGTTGCATTCATTTAGTTTACAACGATTCCATAAACGATTTTTTTTTTGTGGTGGAAAATCATGTTTTACGGTAGAACTCAATGCGCACTCAAAACATTGTGCTGATTGATGGATTGAGTAGTACGGGGGTCGTGGAGGTGTTTAAAGTAAAAATCTTGCATTAAAAACATGTTCTTTAAAATAACTTGTCAGAAAGTTGGAACTTTGACCCCAATATCTCCGTAACTAGAAGGTTCCCAGGTATAGTCTAGAACAAAAATCATCGCAATAACGGGAGAACAAGTGGCTTTCGGTTTCGTGAAGGGTCTTGTTACACCCTTTAAAATAAATAAATAAAAGCTATGTGAGCATCGTAGCAGGTTCTACATTTACAAACTAGCGTCCATGGCTTCTTTGTTATTTGTATTATACACATAAACCTTTGCATACATTGTATAAAATTAAAATCGCATCAAAGTGCATTGCGTATGGTAGTTAAATGAACAACACAATCACAGAGGCCGACAAGAATATCGATAAATAAAAGATAGGTTTACTTAAAGATACAGACCACTTGTGGACTAGCAACTAGTTCTGTAGTATAATCTATATAACAAATATATAGATTATCTAAAAAAAATAGATAAATAGAATGTTTCCTATTATCTTCACTATCTTATCCGAACCACTCTTTACAAGTGTTTTGAACAATGTCTTAAGACACGGTGAACAACAGCCAGTGTGCTATGAAGTTATTTTTTCAGATCTTAGGGACTATCAGCAAAACTTTTTAGAAAAAGCCATGATCATCATTATTAAGTTTTATCGTTGCGTCGCCTCCTTATAAGTTTCATCATCATGATCATCTGCCTAGCCTTTTCCCAACATGTTGAGGTCGACTTCCAGTCTAACCGGATGCAGCTGAATATCAGTATTTTACATGGAGCGACTGCCTCTCTGACCTCAAATTTTCAGCCGTATAATAACATCTGAAATCTCGTTATAACACTCAAACATAAATTTAAGCGTTTAAAAGCAGTCTCAATTTTGTACTTTTTTTGTCACTGTGAAACACAAACTTGAATGGTCTTCCTGGGGAAAAAACTGAGATGTGTTATATCCCTGTCATCACACTGAAACAGTGTTGTGCTCTTCAAACTGAAACAGTGAAACAAGGCTCTTCAAACTGAAACAGTGAAACAAGGCGACGCTGCTCGGCAACATAAGTAAATATGGCAGTAGTACGTCCTCATACGAGATCCTAGATAAAGAGTTCAACTTAAACTAAGTAGGTACTGAAGAGGGAAACCCATGACCGTGAAACGAGGAAGAATATGGAGGAGGCCTATGCTAAAACAAATCAATCTTCAGAAACCGAATGTGATGAACCGTTTGAAGAAGAAATTTTTCCAATTAACATAACATAACATCACGCCTGTAATGCCTAAAGGGTTCGGCAGAGGTGTACCCAATAGTCCACCCACATTTCGTCAGTTATGTTTAAGTCCCACGTAATAGTTGGCGAGCCTATTGCCATCAACCGGAAAATCGGCAAATCTAGACTCCGTGGCTGCTACTGAAAAATTCCTGATGGAAAAATCCAATAACACTATGCCCGACCTGTTCATCGAACTCAGCAGTCGCGCTTGCGACCACTAGACTAACGAGGAAGTCAAGCCGAGCCGGGAGGGAGGGAGCCGGGGGGGTTCCAATTAAGTAAATAAAATATGTAACTAGATTGTAAGATTGTTAATAAAGGCTGTTATTATTCCCTTTAATTATTAATATACAAATTATATACATTTCGATTCCATAAATAACATTATAAAAAACATTAAAAAAAATTTAAAAAATGTAGCCCACCGGTATCGGGAACAGGATCCAAGCTACCGACGGTAAGGGCTTCAGAGAGAGGAACCTCCTAACAATACGAGCCATGTCCAGGAGTACCGCTTTCTGAATCAAGCCCTTTATCCAGCTGCTTAACGAGAGCCTTCTCAGGTATTGATCGAGGCTCCAATTAAGCCATGGGCTGACACGGCACAATGATCGCTGAATCCACATCCCACATGTCAACAACCTCGCGGGCCAAGTGAAGATACTTGATTTGACAAAGGCTGTAATTATTATGAGTACTGAAATCTCCATACACCGTTCGCAAGGTAATACCTTCTACTCAACAGGTAAATTCCTACTAGACCGGTCTAGAGTATCCGAAGCACATTATAACAACAAGTTAACTATACAGTCTCATATAACCGCAGAGTTATCAGCAACGGTACACCAGTGTGTACTAATTAGTGATACTTACAGACTTGCTCATTAATTTATTGCATGCAGGGTCTGAAGTTGCTCCATGCTTATGTGGACGTTGTTTTGTATGAGACAAAAATGCTGGCTTTATTTATTTCCTAGTTCGTTTAAAATACACAGGAAGGGTATACTATGTCAGACACATGTTATCCGTGGAATAAAATTGAAAGTCAGTTTTGTATAAAACAGTTGTCAGAAATAAAAGGAGAATGTTAGGTAAGATTTTTGGTGTTGGATAAAGGAGAATGCCCAATTTTGTATGGGAAAATGAATGTGTTCTTACCATTTTCCTGCAAACATTATAATAATGGGAGATTGAAATTAAGAACCGTCACAAGCCTGAAGTGATAAAATAAAAAGTAGTGCCGTAGATATCGCTATCAGCAATAGGACCGCCATTGAAAATAAACAATTTTGCAATATTGTAAAACAGTTCTATTTCAATTTTGGAGTACAATAAAGTATACAGGGTTATTTGTAAAACACCAACAACCTCGCAGGAGTAGATTACTAACATCATAAACAACAACATTTTGTTCTACGACTTTTTCGAAAATAGACAAAAAAAAATTTAACTCTCCATACATTTGTCCGAACAGATAATCGAGTTTTGTATGGAAAGTCGCTTTTTTTTTGGATGTTTTCGAAAAAGTAGTAGAACAAATGTTGTTGTTTAAGAAGTTAGTAATCTACTCCTGCGAGGTTGTAGGTATTTTATAAATAACCCTGTATTATATTCTACCATTATTCTGAATCTGGAGCGAAATCTTGGCCCCGTTGCTACCACATCTCCTAATGTTGTACTTCTTGAGAAAAGAAGCCATCGATTAACTACTCTATACTGTAAAATACGCAACATATAAGTTAATGTGATTCTTTCACTCATTACCATAACATCATTCATCATAAAAACACATAAGTCCATAAAACATAAATTCAAAATACCATCAAGCATCTGAAACCAGTTTCATATAACGACTTGAAATTATGACTGCAACCAACACTACTAAGTACTCATTAGAAAGCTAAGTCTTGGCTATTAATTTATGGCAGCACCACCCGGCCCCCTGGAGCTTATAAAATAGTTTAGTTATAAAATCTTGACTGCATTTAATATGCGTTTTATTATGTTCGAGAGAAGTATGGAAGAAGAAGACATGCTGCGCTGACTGCAAAAAAATGAGTAAAAAGGAGATTGACGATGTTGATGTTGATATGTCTGAGAGGTAATGGAGACATTTAAGTGTTAGAGTTTTTTTTTTTCTTTGCCCCACACTAGGTATTGCTCCTGTATCGTGGGTGCGTTTACAAACATTTAAACTCACATACACAAACAGCCAGACCCGGAACAACTACCTGTAAGCCAAACAAATATTTGTTCCGTGCGGGGATCGAACCCGCGACACGCAGCGCAACAAACAGACACTGAGCCCACAGTGCCGTAGTATTAATTTTTTCTTAAAGCATTGAGGATCCTACTTACCTTTTCCTAACTATGTTGTGGTCGGCTCTCAGTCTAACCGGATGCAGCAGAATACTGGTATTTTCCTTGAAGGGACTGCTTGTCGGAACTCCGCAACCGAGAATACTGAAGAACCGAGGACACACTTGGAGAAGAAGGTGAATCAACAAAGCCCTAGCTTTAGTGTTGAATATAAGCCTTGAAGCTCCACAGCACTGCGTGTTCGCCTATTTCATCCGGTCTAACTATCTGGGGGTGAATGGATCCCTGATTGCCGATTCCCAGACAAGTAGTTAAAAAGGTTCCAGGGATTTTAATAACATTTTCCTAAAACTGTCTATTAACTCGTTGAAAACTCAGTGTCTAGAAATACATACATGAGGGATTTTCTAGAAATATTACCTATTTTAGTATTTACAGTCTCTGTAAAATAAAGGATAGAAAATTATCTAGAGCTGAGACATTTTTAAGTATTTTATTTTTCAACTTGTGAACATCCCACAATGGTACATGGTACAGTTTAATATAAAGAGGCAATTTATTTTATGTAATGAAAAAATTTTCTTCCCCTTATATTTCCCTATACCGAAATAAACATAACTCCAAACTGCAAATTTTCCGAAAACAACGCACATAAATTCGAGTTTCTTAGTTAATAAGAAGCAAACAAAAAGTGTACTGCTTTATTAATTTGTAAGGAGACAATAAGCCTACAAATCCCCTGTAACGGACGACTGTTGGGTCGAGTTGGGCTCATTGAACACCTGTACCTTGCCCCTGTTATAAGTTATAAGTACACCCCCACTTTCAGCTCGGGTGTACTGGGTACTTTTGGAAACTGATTTCGATGGAATTTTTGGGCAGATAATGCGAAATTAGACTTTCCTTAAGACGTTGTTTGTTACTGTTATTTCGCTACCTCTCTACTTTTGTTGGTGACTGTACCTAATAGGTTCAAGGACTATTGTAATCTTAATCTTCTGCTTTCAAATATTATCTTTTCTTACAACATTAATCCAATAAGATATCGCAAATTCATAGTGTTTTATTTTGAGATATAGATGGAAACTGTCTAAGATGTTACATTGTTGTCTGAGATAAAATGTACATGACTGTGTTTATATTTTTTTAAGTCAATCTTGTCTGGCCTTGAGTAAAATAAATAAACTCGTCTAGATTCAAGGTCAGATAAGCCATAGATTTGCGGATTTTTAAGTATGTCAGACGATGTTACGTAGCGGATAAAGATTAGGAACCTCTTCCTTCACTATGTATAACATACATTTTTTTTTTATTTAACGAACGGACATCATCATCTGCCTAGGCTTCTCCTAACTATATTGGGGTCAGCTTTCAGTGTACATAATAGTATTTCGAAATTGCAATGATTGATGTTCGTTCGAGAGGAGCTCCTGGCGAAATAATAACAGGTAATCCATTGAGCCTTCTAGTTTTGATAATCTAAAGTTTTTACGATAACCATCGGATATACCTAGTTCTTACCTATCTATAGTTGTATAGTATAGTAATCAATCAAATTATTTATTTGCTAGAATATGGTAGATACGGTGTTGCAGTAAATTTGTCTCAGCATATCCTATCACAACATGGCGTGCAAATGTATTCGCTATAAGCGATGTCAATTAGTCTTACTTACAAATTGCAGATTCTATTGACTTGTCTTCTAAATAGTCCTTAACGGTATAATATCTTTTATTTAATAAGAACTTGAAAAGTATTTTTTTAAGTATTGTCAGCGTTATCTCTTGAAAACTATTTGGTAAATGATTGAAAATAATAATCGACCTGCAGTAGTTGCACTAGTAGTTTACATTTTTCTTAAATAATTTAAGTTTAGTTGCTGGCAGCCGAAGTCTATCTTTATGCCGTGTTCGGCTATTTGGTCTGTCAGTGCTGGTTTCAAATAAATTGTAGTTTCGCCTAACAAAAACGTCTTGCAGTAATGCGTCTTAGGTTATCTATTGAATAGCTCGCTATTTTCGCACGCTATTTTCTATTATTTATCAATTACTAACGGTAACATATACATACCTATGATCTAAGAGGAGCTCGTGGTTAAAAAATAACAGCCGCTCGTGTCGATCTTTAAGTTAAGCCGCGCTTGCCTAGGTTGGTCCGTGGATGGGTGACCCAGTACATAACTAGCTTCCTCCGTGCCTCGGATATCCCACTAAGCCCGGCTATCATTTGCAGAACTTGGACAGTCGTTACAGGTAGTCAGTGGCCCGAAAGTCTGACAACCAGTCTTACCAAGGGGTATCGTATTACCCAGTGCTAACTCGGTTGTGGAGGTCAGATAGGCAGCCGCTCCATATAACATACTGGTATTCAGCTGTATCCGGTTAGACTGGAAGCCGACCATAACATACTTGGGAAAAAGCCATGCAGGTGAAGATAATACTTACTATACAGAAAATGAATCTATACCTACTTACCTTAACTAGAGTAGATTAAACTATACAATTTAAATTTGTAAATTTTATGGTGAGGCTGTTTCGGAAAAATTTAAGCCCCTGCAGCTAGGTTACGGCTCCAAAGGGGGCTGTGAGGCTGCCGTACACGCTTTGTCGACCTACCTAAATTCTGGCAAAGGTGAGGTCATCCTGAAGGTTGATATAAAGAATGCCTTTAATTCAGTTAATAGGGACACCTTGTTAACAGAAATTAAAAAAGAATTACCTCAAATTTATAGTTTTCTTTGGCAGTGTTACAGACATCCGTCTAAATTACTGTATCGGGACAACCTTCTGGAATCTGCTGTTGGCTGTCAACAAGGTGACCCGCTCGGGCCAGTGATATTTAGTTTAGCTATTCACCCAATTGTTCGACAACTAAATTCTAAATTTAACGTTTGGTATCTTGATGATGGAACCTTGGGGGGCGACGTAGATACTGTTTTAAATGATTTAATTTACTTAAAAAATAAACTTCATTCCATTGGCCTTGACCTTAACCTTGCAAAATGCGAACTTTATTTAACGGACTGTACCAACAGACAACTGACTATTCCTAAATTTAACGCAACCCTAACATCAAAATTATTGAAAAAAGTTCTCTTCGTCTCCTTGGGTCTCCAATCTTCGAGTTTTCCTTTCCCGATTTTATTGAGGAAAAAATTCAAAATTTCAATGACATTTCGGAAAGATTACTCCAAATTAATATGCATTCGGCCATCACCATAATCCGTTATTGCTGTTTCGGCCCAAAATTAACTTATTTCCTACGTGCTTCCCCTTTATGGAAGCACACTCATCTTTTGGACCAAATGGATCAAATTATCAGAAATACTTTATCATCCATTTTAAATGTGGCCTTGGACGATCGAGCTTGGACACAAGCTACTCTTCCCATTCGTATGGGAGGACTCGGCGTCCGCAAAATTTCTAGTATTAGTTTACCGGCTTTTATATCCTCGGTCCACGGCACTGAGAAATTAATGAGGAATATCCTGGCTTCCACACTGATTGATTTTGATGTGCCGTGCTTCTCCGAGGCTATCAATGCCTGGAAACTCGCTTGCCCAAATTCTGAAGAACCCGACCATCCATTTTCCCAGAGACGGTGGGACGAGCCGCTCTGCAGAGTAGTTCAGAACAATTTACTGAACACGTCTGCTACTACTGCTGAGCGCGCTCGTCTGCTGGCTGTGGGTGAGTGGGAGTCGGGTCTTTGGCTTCACGCACTACCGTCGTCGAACACAGGTACGTTGCTCGACGACACTACTTTCCGCCTCGCTGCTTCTCTGCGCCTAGGTGCCGCATTATGTTCTCCTCATCGCTGTCACTGTGGTGAAGTTGTCAACAGCCTCGGACATCACGGCCTGTCATGCAGCCGAAGTGCGGAACGTTTTGCACGGCACGCGAATTTAAATGACATCATCAGACGAGCTCTTGTCACCGTCGGCGTTCCAGCTATATTAGAACCCAATGGCTTGGCAC
Organism: Eugnorisma glareosa; assembly: GCA_947578425.1. Lineage (NCBI taxonomy): Eukaryota > Metazoa > Arthropoda > Insecta > Lepidoptera > Noctuidae > Eugnorisma > Eugnorisma glareosa. The sequence goes on from OX387970.1 coordinate 2,221,556, forward strand.
GCGACGATGGCAAGAGACCGGACGGGATGTCTTTGTTTCCATGGAAGATGGGTAGGCCTTTAGTGTGGGACGCAACATGTGTCGATACTCTTGCGCCATCCCATCTTCCTAGCTCATCGTGCTGTGCTGGGGCTGCCGCTGCTGCTGCAGAGAACCTCAAGCGGCGTAAATATAGTAACCTCATTGGTAACTATATTTTCGAGCCGTTTGGGGTTGAAACTCTAGGACCGTGGGGTCCGAGCGCTCACAGCCTTTTCAAGGATATTTCTAAGCGTTTAGTTGACACTTCCCGTGACCCAAGGGCTGGCTTTTACCTTGGCCAAAGGCTTAGCGTTGCCATACAACGTGGCAACGCCGCCAGTCTCTTGGGTACATTACCAGTTGACAGCGTTGAGGAGGAGTTTTTTGACGCCATTTTTTAAGTTTGTTGCTAGGTTATTTACTTTAGGTTATTTTAATTAATAAATGTAATATACAATGTTAATGTTATACAATGTTAAATTTCAGTCGTTTAAATCCTTTGAAGGGGTCATTGTACTCATTATAACGAACAACTTTTACTATGGGACCAAACCGGAAATCGCGAAAAAAAAAAACAGTTCATTTCATTTAATCATTTTTCCCGATTTCAGGTTTGGTCCCATAGTAAAAGTTGTTTGTTATAATGAGTACAATGACCCCTTCAAAGGATTTAAACGACTTCAATTTAACATTGTAGATTTGTTTAATATAAACAAATAGTAATATTAAGTAATGTTGAAACAATGCTCGTCCAGCAAGCACGTGGCGCTGTCATCGTTTGTCAGACGCAGCGCCTCTCAACTGAATTAATAACTGGGTATCAAACCCCAGCACGATTTATGATCTTAATATAACTGATGTGGCTTGTAATTGGATTCGATGGTCTGTTGTTGTTCTGGTTAAGGTGAGTTGAGGAGCAGGAAGGAAATTGGTGTAAAGGGAATTTGATATAATAACCAGAGTGATCTTAGAGGTCCAATTAAACTACGATTGACGCGATACATTAATGATATTGATATAAAAACCTATTTTTTTCGTAAGGGTTTGTAGATTTGGATATGCATGAACGTTCGTTTGCTCCTTATCATCATAGTTTTTAGGGTTCTGTAACCAACGGGACCCGATTATCAAGCCTCAATTGAGTTTCTTGCCGATTCTTCTCCATGAGAGCTACTATTTTCGAATGGGCAACTACATTCCATTCACAGTTATTATACCCGTGGCTGGACTGTAGGTAGCTTATTTTTGACAATGTAAAAGTGCCTGTCACGGGCCTATTTGAAATAAAAGCTTTGAGTTTGTGTTTGAAGCTTGTCGTCCATCCGTCTGTCTATCAGCGGGCTGTATCTCATTTTTCAATAGGTAGACAGTTGAAATTTTCACAGAATGTGTATTTCTGTTGCCGCTATAACAATAAAAAATAAATTAAAAATTCATGCACGAGTCCGACTCACACTTGGCTGGTTTTTATAAGAAGGTAGATTAATTAATGGTGATGATGAAATAATGATGCCGGTGTATTTCAGGTTAAGAAAGTCGAGTGGGTCTGCTCTGGAATTGATCTTACAGTGTTTATCTATTAGGTATTTAATCGTACACCCACATTTTGCCATTTAAGCCTCATGTAATAGTGGGCCAGCCTATTACAACTCTGCGTGGCAGCTACTGAGACATTATTGATATAAAAACCGAATAACACTTTGGCCGACCTGGGAATCGGATCCGGGACTTCATGCTAAGCAGTCGTGAAACCAACGAGGCAGTCACTCAATTATTTCCCGCAATTTATTTTTCGCCAGACTTTCCTCGAAACTTGATTATACCCTAATATTGGCTGGTAGATACTAAATATTGTTTGTACTAACAATCTAGCTGAGTAGCCTGAACAATTAGGTAGGTATTGTATATTCATACCCATATTGTTTTAGTCAACATCGTTACAACCCGGGCTAAAATATGCGTGTACAGAATTTTGTATCTTTTTTTTTTTCTACTTAAAATAGTTGAGAAAGAACAAATATGGAATCAAAATCAAAGCATTTATTTCAAGTAGGCCAGTTACAGGCACTTTTGAACTGTCGAAACAAAGATAACAATTAAATATAGCTACCGTCCCAGTCACAAGGCATAAAAACTGTGAAAGTACTGTAGTTGCCCATTCCCTAGCATAGATCTCTATGGAGAAGAACGGGCAAGAAACTCCATGGACACTCTTTTAAATCAGCATATTGTTACAAAACCTTGGTTACATCATTCATGTTGAGATGGTACACTATGTGAGAACGATGTAGCAAGATGTGCACATTAAAAGTGTCCACAGTAAAAACAAAAAAGATAATTCAAAAAATAAATAATTAATTAATTCAAATAAGCCGTGGCAACTAAGAGATGACCATAGTCACACTGACAGCGCCCGTTCACAAATATGTATAAATCATCCATAGATCAGCACCATTCAACTCAACCATGTTGAAGGGAACTAAATGATCCGACTCACGCGCCACCATCAGCGAGACATTTGAATGAGCATGATTTGGCGAAATAGGTAAAACTTTGTTTTTATATATTGTAAGATGTGACTAAATTACATACAATTAAGTTTAAATTTTAGAAATTTGAATTCGTATTGATTAATCAATGTTTTTAATTTCAATCGATTTTTCCACATGAAAACGTCGTTTCCTAGTATGTAGACCTTAGACTCACAAAAATGTTAACATTTTCAGAAAACTATAATTAAGTATCATCTATTTTCCCCAGAACCTTTGTATTAGATTCTATTATCTACATATTTTGTTTGTAAGTACAGTTTAATAAAACAATAGGACACTCACAGTAGTAATAACCATCCTGAAACGATTTTCAAGAGGTACAACGATTTCTGAAACGTGAGACCTCTTACAAAATGTAGAAGGAAAAGGTAACAGCACAATACACGACAATACAAATAATTGTCTTAAAGCACAATAACATAAGCCATTCAAATATCTAGAAGACAATGTTGATTGTTGATGTACAGTCAAGAACAGTAGTGGTCCTTTACGTAAAATATGTCATCACTACTGCTCTCAAAACGGTGAAGGAAAACATCGTGAGAAAACTGTACGTACTAAGTCTGAAAATTTTAAGACATTTGTGTCAACCAGCAATCCCGCGTGGTGAATTAAGGCCTTTTCCCTTTCGCCAGAGGCCTAGTGGTTTTACTACACAAGGTGCAAAAACGATTTCGTCCTTAAATATTTATTGAATTTTATAGTGTTATGAACATATCATTTTTAAAACCACACTTTTATGAAATAGATGTTTTCTCAAAGTTGAGAAATAATTTTAACTTCACGAGAAAATCACTTTTGTATTTTGGGTATGTATTTATGCATGTGACTGTACTAAGTTGAAACAAAGGCAGTTGAGTATATAAGCACTGACTTACTCAATTGTTTTACATTGTACAATGTTCGGTGGAGTTCAATTGATTTTGCAACTCAACGACTCTTATGGCCATTATGTTGTTTTCAATATCGTGGCAGATTTTCTCTGTTTGATTCAAAATTGAAGTGTATTTTAATTATTTGGGCATGAACAGTGTAGGGGCAAGTTGAAAGCTATAGGTATTGGTATTTTAAAAGGCAGATAGGTGTGAGTGGAAGCTGCGTGAGGGTTGGGTTTTCCTTTGAAGGGCATTCAATACACTAGTGATGAGGTTCAGAATGGTCAGGTGCGTAGTACTCATAAACAGCTTGCGTGTATGACCAGATGTATGAACGCGGACGAAGCAATATGAGTACGGATCGTAGCAGACGGCATTCTGTGGTGTCTGCCTACCTCCATGGGACAAAGCGTGAGTCAAGCCATATAAGTTTAAAGCCTGATCCTATCGGTATTACAAAAATTAAGATCGATAAACTGCAAAATAAATTATGTAATTTCAGAAAAGTTGTACTATCTGACGAAAGATTATAGTCAAAAAATTCCGATTAATACTTTTTTTTAAATTATTTATTAGACGCAGTTGTCAATAAACAATTAATCCTACCTATAACGTTTAGTTCAAGAAGCGCCTGTTGTCTATACAAGATGTCATCAAAATTATTGAAGAAAATCTCTTAAGAGTAATTGTGTAGGTACCTACCCATCTTTATGAACAACAAAAATGTATTTGTAGCAGCAGATTTTTTGGGTAGGTGATGCCATAATATCAGCCTCGACCAAATGCTACTTAATTCACGTGTTTTTATTTAACGCAGCTATCCGTAAAACAAGCGACACGTAATGGTTCAGGTAAACTAACAGATACTTCAGTGCGTTATCTCTCGGTCTCTCAGTCAGTCGGTCTCTCAGTTTTAGTCTTTCGGAGAGTGTGCTTTGGAATTACACAATCTAATTCCCTCATCCCCATTTTATCATCGGACGAGCAGAGATACGGCAAAGCGTCACAGTTTTAAGGTTGAAGTTCCACGGACCCGAACAAAGCTTCCACATTAATTGTTGTACGAACCTCTGGTCAATGGAATTCACTGCCAGGTTCTTTTTTACCCGATCATTACAATCCAGATCTCTCAAAGTTTGAATGAATCGGTATCTTCTAGGCTAGCGTGCTCCACCCTAGGCGGCTCAGTCGTTTCACATCAGACGAGTTCTGGACAAAAACACAAGCCTGATAGCATATAAAAAAAGTCTCCGATTTCCCTACAGAATCGCGTCGGCAATTTTTCTCTCTGCATTTCGGTTTGACAGAAACTTTAATGTGCCTAAACTATGTAAAACCTAATTTACATTTCAGAGTTTAAAGTCCAAAACCCAACGAAATCGTCCCAAGCCATTTTCTACCCGTTCCTTCTCCTTCTTACCCACGAGACTTCAGCCCGGCCTTCTGAATAATGAAAACTAATTATTCGCAAAGACATTATGAATATGAATCGCCCTCGGCCGGATATCTACTTATTTTTCTCCGATGACAAACTGTTCCCAAGCATAATGATCTCGAACAATATCGTTCTCGGGTATAATGAAAATAGATCTTCTTTTGCGACGTCCTTATAATTATTTTCTTAGTTTAGACGCGAGTGTAATTGTGTGTCACGCTTGTTATAGAAGAAGAAAATAGTTCTGAAATAATTAAATTTTAGATAATTTAGAAGTGCTTGTAAACTCCCAAAATATATTAGAATATAAAGTACTAGTTTTTCCCCACGGATTTGCCCGCGTGGATTTAGGAAATTATCCCACGGAAACGAAATTCCGTTACTGAGATAATAAAATAAATTATAAAAAAACACCCTTTAGAGTGGCGTCATTTCTCATATTCATCTCGTCAAACCCTTTCATTTGATACCCATATCAAGAGAATGCATAAAAAGTCCGCATATTAGAACCACCATATTTCTATCCATGTATTATCGTCCAAACTAAAGGTGTATGCAAAATTTCAGTTCAATCGGAATCTGGGGTCAAATTTAACAGGTAAAAAAATAATCAGCCGTCCTATACACACATACATACATACATCTGCTGGCAACACTGACGCAGTAAACATCGCCCGCGTAACTAAAATTAATAAATAAACAAACAAAAGTTTCGAACGGTGAATACTATGTAAAACCAATTTGCAAACATAAAACTACTTAAGTGACAGTGTTGGTGACTTTCAAAACTAAGTAATATCCATTATAAATTAGAGTCAAGTAAAAATAGTGCTTTTTGCCTTGAAATGGTGAAGTTAATCAATTAGTGTTTTATCTGAACAATAAAAAGCATATAGAAACTACATTTAAGACTAATATCAATAACTCAGTGTGATAAAATTGGACCAAACAGTGATATTAATCAATGACAAATACTTTTCAAGTCGTTGCTAGAAAATTTGTTATTTAAAAAGTGACCTTTGTACCCATACTAGCGCCTCCAGTGGCGAAAAGACAAATTAAATTAAAATTTTGTGACATTAAACCTGGGGTTGCACATGTGAAAAATAAACAGAATCTAACTAAGACTGTAAACAACACCATCTAGTGGTGAAAAGATCAATTAAATGACATTTATCCTAGGGTTGCAGATGTAAATAAATAAACATAACCATACGGAACTGAAAACAACACCATCTACTGGCGAGTAGCGTAACGATAAGCGAAGTGGTAACATAGATCGATTGACTGGTGAGGCATTGTAATAAAGGGATACCATACCAATATTTTCTGCGTTATCGAAATTGCTTTGTCAATTATATGACAACAACATCTAGCGGGAAATAAATAAGTACACTACAAAACCAAAAATGAATTACTTAGGAAATATCACGTTTAGACGTAATCGTTCAAAGTCTGAAACAATTACTAATGAGGCGGATGAAGACATTATATTGACAAACTCACCGATAGATGGCACTACCACTAGTTTACCAGACATTTCTGATGACGAAGATGGCCAAAGTACCAAATTGAAACAACAATTAGAACAATTAACTCTAGAACTCAATAGTGCCCACAACGAAATAGAATCCTTGACTTTAGAAAATATGAAGCTCAAACACCATAACCAGGAGCTGCAGAAGCAGAATGCACTGTACAAAAAAGTGGCATGCTCCCCTGCAAAGATAAAGTCACAAACACCTATAATTAAGAAAGGATCTGCAAAAATCAACCAGTGTTTGAAAAAAAACACAGAAAAGTCTAGTGAAAGTAAAGAATTTACCACTAGAGCTTCAAAATCCGCATCGCCAAACGGTGTTCAAAATCATCAACAGTTGGATAAGTCGATCATAGATGGCGGTATTAGCAGTACTGACATTAGAGAGAGAAAACCAGACGTACAAATTAAACAATTAAAATATAACAGTAAACCAAAGGTTACTAGAATGAGTAAATTATGTATTTTAAGTAGCAATAAAAATAATAAAATGTTAGAAATTGCAGAAGATGTATTTCCTAACTATCGAATCTGCCACTACCTGACTCCCAACTGTGGTGTTAAGTACCTTATCTCTGACTTGGATCTCAAATTAAAGGACTACAATATGAATGATTACTGCTTGATATTTGTAGGGGAAGAAGACTTTCGTCGGACAAAGAACTATGTCGAACTAACTATTAGTATTCGTGAAACGCTGTCAAAATTACAGCACACTAATATCATATTATGTGCGCCTACGTTCAAACTAAATGACTACTCTACAATGTTTAATATGAGAATTGAAACCTTTAACAGTTTAATATACTTAGATGCTTATTCATATAATTATGCCTACTTATTTGATTCTAATTATTATCTTGATTATGATTTTAGTATGTTTGCTAAAAGTAGTAGTTCTGTAAATAATCGCGGTATGGCTAATATATTACATAATATTGGTTTAATGATTAAGGAATTAACACTGCACAATGGCCTAAATTCATGTAATTCCTCTTATAAAGTGACAGATGTTCCTCAGTCAGTACAAAGCAGGGTTACTGATGAAAATGAGCTGTTTTTTCTCTAATAGATATATCAACATATTGCATCAAAATATAGCAGGTTTGATAAATAAAGCAGATGATCTGTTGGTATGTCTAGAGGAGCTATCAAATAAAAATAAAAATGTTGATGTCTTGTGTATTACGGAGCATTTTATAATGGAGGGGTATCAAAATGTATTATTTTTGCCTAACTATAATTTGGCTGCACATTATTGTAGAATTGAACAAAAAAGGGGTGGTGCATGTATCCTTGTTAAAAATGGCCTACAATGGAAAGAACTGCCAAAAGTTGCAAAGTTATCAACTCCAGGCATATTTGAGTGCTGTGGAGTGGAACTGACTTGTTATAAGATAATAATTGTGTGTATATATAGAATTCCGAACTTAAATAATTTAAATTACTGTTTTGCTAGACTTTTATTGCTCTTGCGTGAAATTTCACGTGCAGTTTGTAAAACAATTGTTATCTGCGGAGATTTTAACATTGACGTACTCAAGAAAAATAGTGCAACTAATGACTTTGAATGTATTTTAATGAGTTACAATCTGAAACTAGCTTTCAAACAACCAACTCGCATGGCCAGTTTATCGTGCATAGACAACTTCGCGCATAACTTTGGTACATGTAAGACTGAAGTATTGGAATGGGCATTATCGGATCATACAGCCCAGCTGCTACAGTGTCCAGTACAAAAAATTTGTTCTATTAAGTATTGGTACGCAACTAGAAGGGAATATAATACGGAAAATATACAAAAATTTAAAAACCATCTCATGAATCTTACCTTTTCGGAAATTTATGACACGGATGACCCAAATGCGGCTTATAATTATTTCATTGATATTTTCAAGCTAATGTACGATCTGTGCTTTCCATTGAAAGTGGTTAAAATAAATACTACAAGAAAAACTAAGTGGCTGTCAAAAGGGATCAAATTGTGCAGCAAGAAGAAAAGAAAACTCCTATGGCAGTTTAGATTTAATCGTAGCAATATTAATAAAACCTTACTATACAAGTATTCTAAAATGTACAAAAAAATTATCCACTTAACACAAAAAGCCAAAAACAACTACAATATAAAAACATCTAAAAACAAATCGAAAACTGCGTGGCAAATTATCAATCGTGCAAAGTATAACGTACCTAAATGTAACATAAATAGAATTAAAATGGGTGGCTGCGTCTTATCTCATCCCAAGACTATAGCAGAAGCCTTTAATAATTTTTTTATTGATAAGATACAGCCAAAACTGGGTGTCGACTGCAGACCTAGGGCGTGTACATTAGACTACAATAATAAAACTATGTTTATGGCCCCTAGTATACCAAACGACATTAAAAAGATAATAATGTCCTTGCATAATACAAGCAGTGTGGGATATGACGGTATTGCCACTCATATTCTAAAACATGTTGCGGATGAAATAAGCGGTCACTTGAGTCATGTCATCAATCTCAGCATTAGTGCGGGCGTTTATCCTGATGCTCTAAAAGTTTCCATTGTCAAACCACTATTTAAGAAAAATGATAGGGAGATAATGGAGAACTATCGGCCTATTTCCTTAATTCCCATAATTTCAAAAATATTTGAAAAATACATTTACAAACAATTAAATTCATTTATAGAAAAACATAACATTATATGTGAGGAACAGAAAGGATTTAGAATGGGTAAAACTATTAATATGGCCATTTATGATTTTTTATATAATGTTACATATAGCGTTGATAAGAGGAAACCGGTCTGCGGCGTATTCTGTGACATGACTCAAGCCTTTGACTATGTGCACTATACTACGCTCTTAAATAAACTTGAAGCATATGGAATTAGAGGAAATGTCAACAATCTAATTAAATCTTACCTACTTAACAGAACTCAAATAACTCATATAAACCAAATAAATACAAAAAGTAAACATGAAATTGTATTTCAGTCCTCAGAACGTATAGTTTCGTTTGGTGTGCCACAGGGGAGTGTTTTAGGGCCGCCTTTATTTGTATTATACATAAATGATCTACCGAAGGGCATCCCTCAACCTCTGACACTATTTGCCGACGATAGCACTATAACGATACCTTGTAAAAGTGTTGATACTTATGAAAGTGACATAAATGCTTCTATAAAATTAATGGTAAAGTGGCTGGATGATAATAACTTAAAAATTAACCTGACTAAAACTAAATTAATGCATTTTAGTCAACGGATCAATAGTAAAAGTAATTTAAAAATACACTACGACAACCAGCCTATAGAAGAGGTAGAAACAGCAAAATTTTTAGGGCTCTACATTGATAAAAAACTCAATTGGAAAACCCATATCGAAAACTTATGCAAGAAAATCAGTAAATCTGCCTATGCCCTACACACATTGTCGTCTATAATAGGTGTGGAGGCATTACTTACAGCCTACTATGGTTTGACAGAATCCCATCTACGCTATGGTGTCATTTTTTGGGGCAATTCAACAGAAAAAGACACAGTATTCAAGGCTCAAAAGAGATGCGTGCGTTCTATATTTAAAATTAAACCTACTGACAGTTGCGTGCCTTACTTTAAAAAATATAAAATTCTTGCTTTGCCTTGTCTGTACATTTTAGAGGTAGCTGTATTTGTCAAAGCAAATCCGCACCGATTTAAAGGATTAGATGAAGTTGTCCCACGTAACAGGCGAGACAACAGTAAGATATGCTCTCATACTGCGAGAACATCACTAATGCGCAAAAGTGTTTTTTGTATGGCTCCTGCGATATATAATAAATTGCCCAAAAGTTGGAGAGAACTTCCCTTGTCGCGTTTCAGGAACATATTGAGAAACTTTTTAGCTTATAAAGCGTATTATAATGTATTCGATTTTTTGAACGAAAAGGACTTTTCTATTCAGACTTCTAAAAAATAATAATAAATGTAGTGAAAAATAATGATTTAATAATGTTGTTTGTTTTTTTTTTTTTTTTCTCTCAATGATATTATTTGACTGCATGATAAAGAATATATACTGACATAATAATATACTTTAGTTGTACTATCTTGACATTTATTTCTCGTTTATTTTGTAAAATTTGTAATTAAATTCAAAATTACTGTAATAATGCTATACCTACAACATTTGTACGCCACTATTGGCAAAACATGGACGCTCACAACATATTGTTACTATCTTGCATGTCTGATTTGACAGTTCATGTATACGCATGTTTTACAAATAAATGATTTCTTTCTTTCTTCTTTCTTCTTTCTTTATACAAAATTTCAATACCTACTCGACCCAAATGTATGGGACAGCTGATTATTTTTTTACGATTTCGATGGTGGTCCCATAGAGAAAGTTGTTCAGTTTGATGGTCCGTACCACAGTATTACATATGATTATACCCTTTCTGTTACACGCTGTATAGTAACTGTAGTTTTTGACACGCAAATTTTCACTGATGACGAATCGGGAATATCAAAATGAAATAAAAATTCATTTGTTTTCATATGATGACTAATCGGGACTTTTGTATGGAAAAATATTTGGTGACCAATCGGCACAGTGACGAGTCGGGCGTAAGCCAAATGTATGCCTCAAGATGATTCTGACTTAAAAAATTGTCTCAGTTGTGAATGTATGATAAATGAGTGTTTGCCAAACGATTTTCTGTGAAATGAAGTATATGCTAACCGCTGTTTTGCAAAATAATATTATGACTTAAAAAGTTTTGCTTTAAAAGGGTAGACCCAATAAAAGCGTGTCAAAAAGTATCTTTTACCTGTTTTCGGTGAAGTCGGTTACTTTCGCATTTTTAGTATGGAGTATGGATTTATGATGTATTGATTGATTTAATTTAATTTGTTGATTTTATTGATTCAAAATCAATTAAATAAAATCAGGCACACAATTACTTCACAATCGATTTGTTAACTTGTCCTGGATCTCTTTGTTGTGTCGTATTACATGCCAAATGACTGATTAAAATATTAATTTTGATTTTTATCTTGATGCTTGGCATCCGGATAATTGTATTGTATAGCGGGCTGGTGTCCGCAACTCCACGTCTAAGCGCGTATTTTGCGTGCCCCCCATCCAGATAATTGAAATACCTATTTTATGAGTGTGATTATAATCATTTCATAAATCATATATACTTATTCCAAAATATTGAAATTACAATGTTCGTCTAAAGGGGCCTTTTTTACACCTGGTGACTTTACACAAAGTTTATTATCTTAGAATCTAACCAGTCAACCGAAGCATTAACCAAGTAATTAATCTTCAGAAAATGCAAAAAACAATGTATTTACTGGAACTACAAAAACCATGTTACGTATAACAAGCATTAGGTATGTAGACACGTACACGAACTGACGTCAGCACATAAAGCTACCCGAAACTAACAAATTTTGCCAGTCAACCTTGAACCTAATGCTTTAGCGATAAAGTTGAAAATCTATTAAAGAAATTTGACAAATTGTGGAAACTTGAAGTTAGTATTTTTTTTTTTTTTCGGATAGTAAATCATCAAATAACTTCTCCCGCTCTGGGCTGAACAGGAGGGAGTGTCAGACTTTTACTGACTTAAACCCATCCATGTTCCTTCTTTTGGCCTTTGTGTTCCAGGGCCGCGGTATCTCTTTCGAACAGTCCCGCAACCCTGGAACCCTGTTTGTACTTGCGATTGAGTATAAAGACTTTTAGACTGAGTCGTCTACGTCACTAATCCGTCAATCGAAAACATGCACTTCAATATTCTACTCTGTTATAAGTTTATCATCTTTTTATCTGAACACTATCTGTTTTGTAATAATATCTTTATCATAAAATGTAATGAAAAATCTGAAATCCCTCCACAATATTCCTACACTTCATCATGTTGGCAGGGAGTATAGTTTTATCAATTTTATTTATATTATTAAATTATGGAGAATGTTCACCAAGAGTCGATCCTTTAGTTGATACTAATGTGGGGCTGATTCGAGGGTTGAGAGCTGATGATGGAGACTATGCGATGTTCTTGGGAATACCCTATGCTCAAGTGGACCCAGAAAATCCTTTTGGAGTAAGTAGTTGCAATCGTTTTTTTTTTACTTGTATTTTAATTACCAGTCAGTAACAGCTTAATAGCTACATGAATTCTTTCAACATGTTTAATAAAATATGCAGGTTTTTATAGGGCCTACAGAGCGAATGAAACCAAGGGCAGTAGTATCTAGTTAAAATATAAGAAAGTTCAAGACGAAAACTAACAGTTTAAGCATTAAAATATGGATTGAAATGAAATAAATGATTAAATAAAACAATTATATTAATAAGTCGTTTCCTCTCAGTGTAATAACAATAATAATACATTACATGAAACAAAGGGCCTTGGATTAAATTTATAGCCAAAAACAATAAATATCTACTATTACAAATTGACGATATTATCCTGCTGTTGTGATGTTACGTTTATTACGTAATATTTCTTTGTAACAAGTCCATCGTTCATCGTTTGGCTATGGCATTTTGTTCGATCAATAGCTCCAATGCTTATTCTGATCATTTACTATTCATTTCCAGGCATCAATACCACAACCCAAGTTTGAAGAAACATTCGAAGCATACGATGGCTCAGCGATCTGCCCTCAAGTCTACCAACACAACGGCACTATTCTGGGTTCACCCGACTGTCTGCACCTGAGTATCTACGTACCAACCCCGGCTACATCCAACCACCGTCTTCCTGTCATGATCTGGGTCTACGGAGGCTCCTTCCATAGAGGGTATTTTGGGAGAGACTTTTATGGACCAACCTACTTAGTAAAACATGACGTCATTGTCGTCACATTCAACTACCGTGTCGGTGCATACGGTTTCATGTGTCTTGAGACTCCTGAAGTACCCGGCAATCAAGGTCTGAAAGATCAATTCCTAGCTATGAAATGGGTAAAGGATAACATAGAAGCGTTCGGTGGTGACGCTAATAAGATTACTTTGTTTGGCGAAAGTGCTGGGGGCCATTCAATAGATCTGCACTTGCTATCACCAAAAGAAAAATTGTACAACCAAGTGATCATACAAAGTGGTAGCTCTGTAGCCGCAACAGTTTTATATGAACCTGACAGATTGGCTCCTATAAAAATTGCGGACCGTTTAGGTTTTGTAACCACAGACGTAAATGAAGCTATATCTTTTCTTGCTAAAAGTAATTCGAATTTAATAGTGGGAACTGCAGTTGAGCTAGGTATAATGTTCAAACCGTGTATAGAAAATGAATTTGATGGGGTGGAACCCTTTTTAACCAGCTCTTGGCTTCATGCTGAAAAACCAAAAGTGAGAAATATGCCAATATTGATTGGTTTCAATGAACATGAAATGGTAGGTTTCCATTTCAATAGAGATGCTGAGTATTTTAAGAATTTGGACATTGTATCAAATTATTTTGAACGTATATTTAATTTTGATGGTGAAGAATTGCAAGAAATGGAGGACGCAATATCACATTTCTATTTTGGAGACAAAGTGCTAAGTGAAGACGTGAAGTGGGGGATTATAAACTTTGATTCTGATTTCACTTATATTCATCCTGTGCAAAGATCTATTAAGAAATATTTAGACGCCAGAGCAGGGAACATTTACTACTATATGTTTTCATATGTTGGTGGGAGGAATGCCCTCGTCGTTGAAGATGATGACTATAATGGCTCATGCTGTGCCTCTCATGCTGATGATTTGAGTTATTTGTTCAAAATGAACCACAGACCCGACCCTACTCCTCAAGATGAGGTTACTATTGAACGGATGACTACCATGTGGACTAATTTTGTGAAATTCAGGTTAGTAGCGTATTATGTTCTTATTGTTACGAAGACTTTGATTAAACAGGTTAAAATAGACAATCAACATAATACATTATTTAAGAACTGAGGCCCGGTGTAAACGTAACGTAAACACATCGATTTAAAAATTAAAAATACTCGTTCCACATAGGTCATAATATTTTCATAATTTAAGTATCTATTCATATCTATGAATGACACCGATTGGTCTTGATGCCAACAATTGGACTAAATGCAGTAGGATTATTGTATTTTCGATTCAAAAGTACACGGTGTACAAACGTAAACCGTGCGCTCGTGCTAGGGTTTCTGTATTTATTTATTTTTAAAATACTTTCGTAGTTGAAGATGTTTGTAACGTCACATGTTTATTGTTTCAGCGATCCAACTCCACAGACAAATGAATTGCTTCCAGTGAAATGGACACCAATTACAAAAGACACCTATACCTACATGAACATCGGAACCGAACTTACTGCGAGCAGCAGACCAGCTCACGATAGGATGGCTTTCTGGGATCTGTTCTACAAGCTGAACGATGATAAACAGGGTGCATTATCAAGATGAGGACGCGCTCGTGGAGACCAACCTTGAATTTGGATTTGTTTGCTGATGAATGAAAGACGATAATGTTGGAATGTTTGCGATTATGTGAGAAGACGGATTGATTGGAATAACTTGATTTATATATAAATAATTGCTGTACGTACTATAATAGTAAATAAATTAAGTTAGAAAACAAAGGTCTCGCTCATTTAATTATTAAAAGGAAAAACAATATAAATTATATGTTTGATATAAACTCATGTTAAGCTGAAAGAAAAATATACTGTGACTGAAACTGTTTTTTTTTTTATTTTACGGCAAAATCAAAACAAAATCGTATCCATAACAAGTTACTATATATACATCATGTTACGATACTCAATAAAAATAAAAATCAGAAGTCTAAATCTAACCATCAGCGGATGTGTACTAGTTCATCCCATTCTTTCTCACTGTTAATAACAGCCTAGATCTAAGACTAGATACATGTAAATAATAGCCATGTAAACTTGTTATTTTGTTTTATTAGTCCTGCTAGGGCCCTTTATTGTTTGTTAATCTTGTTAGAATCTTATAGCTCACTTATTAAACCTAAAGAATCTCATTTTGTCATCATTTATAGCTAAATACATAAGTTTATTGTAATTTAACTCAGTAGGTTAAGATATAACGTAGATATGTGTAGAACCGACGTAGATATATAAGAATTTTACGTATTATGTAAAGCTTCAACCCAATATGTAACAGATTTTACCATTAGCAAGTAAATAACTGCATAAATGTACATGATTTACGTAATTATAAATAAAAGCTGCTTTACACACACATACAGACACGCGTTACATCTCACAAACACATATACACAACTCACAGTCGTCTCTGATTGGCTGGAACCAAATCTCCAAGGTAGTTCACCCACGCCGCGCTCTGCGCTAGTGGCGTTTCTTATATAAAGAGGCCGCCCAAATTTTTACGCATTACTCGGATTCGCCAGTGATCCGCGACGGTGTATTTTAGTCCCAGTCGTCGCAGTGGAAAGTTTTCGTGCTGTGCCGCCAACTTGGGGTATTAGTAGGGGAACTTTTGTCGCTCGGACCGCCCTTTAGCCTAACTTTCCCTGTGTTCGTACAAGTGCCTGGCACTGGTACGAGCACAGGGGGAGCCGCTACCGTGCTGCCCGGTGCTGAGCACCGTTGTGGTCGCGACATCACGTCGCCACGGAGCAGTTTTTAAACGTTGAGAAGATGCCGAAGCCTGGCGCCCGCGGCTTTGGCCGTGGAGGCGCCGGCCACCAGGAACCCCGTCCGGGATTGGACCGGGCGACGTCGATGCCGAACATCGGCGACGCGACGCCCGGTGCAATGCTGGCTGGACCCCCTCCTCCTCGAAGTGAGGAGAAGAAGAGGCCCAGCAGGAAGAAGGAGGAAGAGAAGAAGAAGAAGATGGAAGAGGAAGCACCGACCGGAGCTGGACCAAGCACGGCGGCGGCGGCGTACGGCCCGCCGACGTCATCGGCGCCTGCGCGCGTTGCGCCGGCGCTGTCGTCGAGCCAGCCGCACGCCGTAGCCGTGCGACCGTCCGCGTTCCGTCCGGTGCCGATTCAGGCCCCAGGGCCCGCCGCCGCGTTCAGTGGCCGCGCGCCGCATGCGCGCGCTGCCGCACCCACTGCGCGCGTGACTGTGCGCGACTCCGCGCCACCTGCACAGGTGGCTGCGCCTACACCGCGCGCTACCATAACCGCCGCCCGACCCGCTGCACCGTCAGCCCCGCCCGCGCGCCCCACCGCGCGCCCCGCCGCGCGCCCCACCGCGCAGCCAGCCGCGAGCACCTCCGCTGCGTCGCGACCCGCCGCGTCGACCGCGCCCTCCGGCGCTGCGTCCGCGGCGGCTCCAGCTAGCCGCAGCACCACAGCTCCGCGCACCGCCACCGCCGGCTCTAGCCACAGCTTGCTGGCTGGGCCGGCCCAGGCGGAGCGGGACCGACGCCCCTTATTGAAGTTGGCGCCAGGCGCCCGACCGACGCCCCCGGCGCCTCAGGCGCCCCAGGCGCCCGACTCTCCAGCGCCACCACGTGCCTCGGCCTACGACTCGCCGGCGGGACTGTCGGCATGCTCGTCGCGAGCCGGCTCGAGCATGTCGATGGTGTCCGCGGGCTCTGCCGACTCTGGGCCGAGTGCACCAAGGAGGCGCACCCCACCGGCATCACCGACGCCGTCGCTGGGATTCGGGTACGAATTCCAGCTGGAACCTCGCCCGCAGCGACGGCGCCGAAGCACCGACGAGTCGATTGAAGGAGAAGAGGCCAAGCGGTACTGCCTTGACCCGCCGCGACCGCAGCGCGAGCGCGTGCCGCCGCGGGGTCGGGGCGCTGCCGCATCGCCCACCTTTGCCGAGGCGGCCCGGCGTACGCCTCCCGCGTCGCCGACGCCGTCGACGCCAACGCCAACCACCGACGCAAGACGCCAGGAGGCACACCAGGGGGTGAGTGCCTCACTTAATTATGACTCCACAGCTCAGCCGGCGGCCCCAACGGACGACGGAGGAGCGGCCACCACTCAGCCTAAGCCGAAGCCGCCGAAGCGGCCTAGGTATCCTCCGCTGGTGGTGGAGAAGCTGCCAGGATGGGCCGCCCACTTTAGGGCCATCAGGGCCAAGCTGGGCCGACCTCCCAACGCCCGCCCGTACGGCGCTGGGATTCGCTTCTCGCCCGAAAGCGAGGAGGAATTTAGGTTGGTCCAGCGATATCTGACTGGCCTGGAAAAGGAGAGCGGCATCTCCTGGTTCGCCTATTCGCTGCCAGCGGAGCGCAGCGTGAAGGTGGCCATCACAGGGCTGCCGGCTGACACCCCACCGGAAGAGATCGAGGAGGAGCTCCGCGTGATGGGACACGAGCCGGAGTACGTGCGCCACATAAGGGCGCGCCAGGGACGACCCGGCTGCGTGTTCCACGCAGTTCTGAAGAGGACACCGGAGGTCAGGTCCATCTACAGCACCACCGTGTTTCTGTGCATGCGTGGTGTGAAGATTGAGGCCTGGCGGGGAAAAAGAGGGCCCGCCCAATGCCACCGGTGCCAGAAGTTTCGGCATTCGTCACACAACTGCCACCGGCCGCTCGCCTGTGTCCGCTGTGGAGAGGGGCACGCTGCGCGTGATTGCCCCCGCTCGCGGGAAGACCCGCCGACATGTGTCAACTGCGGGGGTGATCACCCTGCGAATAACGTGCGTTGCCCCGCGTTCCAGTCGGAAATACGGAACAGGCGAGCCGGCACTGTCGCCGCCACGTCCGCCTCGCGCCGACCGGCGACGAACATCAACAATGAGAGGCCAACAGAAGTAGCCTCCACCGAGGCCCAGGGCGCGTCGCTGATGGCGGCGGCAAACGGGCCCACTGACAGGGGAGAAGCCCCCCCCTCCTCCAAGCGGCGGAGGAAGCGGAACCGGAAACGGAGGGGCAAAGGCAAGAAATCCGAGCCCCTCCCCGCATCCGTACCAGAGGCAGGAGACAACCGCCGGGACGACCACACCTCGACCCAGGCGCAGGCTGTGTTACTACCACCACCACCCACAACAACCGAAGGAACAAAGACGAAGAGGAAGGCAGGGCCGACGGCCGGCGCCGGCATAGCGCGGCCCGCGGTCCTGCCACTGTCACTACCCGCAACTTCCAGGCGCACTGCAAGCGCCGGCCCAACGGCCGAAAAGAAGAAGGAGTTTACAGCCTGCGCCATCCAGCTGCTGATGGACCTTATCAAGGCCATCAGGCAGGGTCAGGACGCGGAGCTCATCATCCTCGACGGCCTGGCCTCCTTGCTCAAGCTCTACCATGGCTAGGCCGCTGAGGGTGATTCACTGGAATGCCCGCGGCCTCCGAGGTAAGGTCGCCCCCCTCCGCCGCCTCCTGTACGAACAGGACATCGACGTGGCGCTAATAAGCGAGACACTCCTGGGACCTACGGACGGACTCCGAGTCTCGGGATATCTCGCTTATAGGAAGGACGAAAGGACGGCTACCAACATCTCCTACCGTGGTCTGGCGGTACTGGTGAGGCGGAGAGTCGTCCATCAAGAGCTCCCTGTGCCGTCACTCGGCTCGTTCTACGCGCTGGGTGTGCAGCTACACGTTGCCGGCGAGGATCTCGCCATCTACGCCTGCTACAAGGCGCCCTCGGCCTCGCTCAACGTCGCGGAGCTGAGGGCCCTTCTTGAGGCCAGCGGCGGCGCGACGATCCTTGCTGGCGACCTTAACTGCAAGCACCCAGCGTGGAACTCGGCCGTGACGAACACGGGGGGCAGGCGGCTCTTCGCGGACGCGGAAGCCTTCGGGTACACGGTGTCCGGCCCAGAGACGCCCACCCACTACCCGGGCGCCTGTACACACATGCCGGACGTGCTGGACATCGTGGCCTACCGAGGGCTACACTGCCAGATCACGCAGCAGGTGTTAGACGACGAGATGCAGTCAGACCATCATCCTGTACTCGTCGTCCTATCGGGTATGCCGACCCGACGGATGCCCGCAGCGCCACGTCGACGCATCAATTGGGAAGCCTTCAAAGAAAAGACTGAGGCCACCACACCGACTCGGCCCGTGACTACCTCCGCGGACGTCAACCGGACCGCGGACGACGTCACTGCTTGCATCCAGAGCGCCTTGGAAGCGGCGACAACGATAGAACCGCAGGGGAGAGTGCTGCAGCCGCCCCTGCCAGCGTATCTACAACGTATGATCGCCGACAAGAGGCGCCTTCGCAAGCAGTGGCAACAACTTAGATGTCCGTCACTGAAGACGCAGGTGAATCGTCTCGCGGAGAGGATTAAGGCCGAGTTGCGGAGCCGCGAAGCCGAGAGCTGGGAGGACCGTATACAAGAGGCGGCTGGCAGCTGGCCATCCGCCCACAGACTCTGCAGGCAGCTGACCAATACCCCAGCTCCGGTGCGCCCGCTACTGGACAGCGGCGGGGCGCTCAAGTATGTAGCGGAGGACCGCGCGGAGGTCTTCGCCGAGCACCTGGAGCGTCAGTTCCGACCGAACCCGACCTGCGACGTCGAACATGTCGCAACAGTCGAGAAACACCTTGGGGACTACTTCGCCGCGCCGATAGCTCCCGAGGAGGACGCTGTATTTTTCTCGCCTGGGGCAGTCAGACGCGCCATCCTGAGGACGAAGCCTAGGAAGGCCCCCGGTGCGGACGGTATCACCAACGCAGTGCTGCGCCAATTGCCGTACCGTATGGTAGCGGCGCTGGCGCGCCTGTACACGGCGATACTGCGCACCGGGACCTTTCCTGCCTCGTGGAAGGAGGGGCGCGTCATCATGCTGCCCAAGGCGGGGAAAAACATCCTGAAGCCGGAGAGCTATCGGCCTATCACATTGCTGCCCACCATCTCCAAGGTGTTTGAAACACTCCTGTTGCGGCATCTCCAGCCGCACATCAGCCCGCGGCCCGAACAGTTTGGGTTTAGGTCGGAACATAGTACGACGCTTCAGCTGTCGAGGGTACTGCACCATCTGGCTCAAGCCATGAACAAGAAGGAGTATTCGGTTGCAGTATTCCTCGACATGGAGAAGGCCTTCGACCGCGTGTGGCACGATGGCCTCATATACAAGTTGGCCACGTCCGACGCGCCTCGCCGTGTTGTAAAGGTGGTCCAGTCTTTTCTTTCAGACAGGAGCTTCCGTGTGGTGGTTGAGGGAGCGCTCTCTAGCGCCCATCCGGTGATGGCCGGCGTTCCGCAGGGCAGCTGCGTTTCGCCGGCGTGTTACTCACGTTACACCGACGACATCCCCACGACGCCAGAGGCGACGCTCGCGCTGTATGCCGACGACGCCGCGTACATTACCACCTCGCTCAACGCGAAGTACGCGGCGGTCAAAATGCAGCGCGCGCTAGATCTGCTGCCTGACTGGCTGTCTAAGTGGCGGCTGTCGGTTAACGTGGGTAAGACGCAGGCGATGGTCACCGGATCAGTGCCCCTCCCACCACCCCTGACTCTACAAGGCGCCGACGTCGATTGGTCGCCCCGGGTGAAGTACCTGGGTGTCACCATCGACCGTCGGCTCACCATGGGCGGTCACGTCCGCCAGGTCGCGGCGCGGGCTGGCATAGCCCGTCACCAGCTCCGCCCAGTGCTCTCGTCCCGTCTGCCGGCGCGCGTCAAGTTGGGCGTATATAAAACTTATATACGCTCGATACTGACGTACGCCGCTCCCGCTTGGTACGTCCTCGCGTGCGAGGGCCACAAGAAGCTCCTCCGCACGCAACAAAATTATGCGTTGCGGACTATCGTCGCCGCCCCTCGCCACGTGAGGAACGACGTCATCCAGCGGGATCTCGGGATCGAGAGCCTGGACGCCTTCATCCGGCGCCTCGCGACGGGAATGTTCGCGCGTGCCGACGCATCTGCTTGGCCCCACGTCAAGCACATAGCGCCCTGGCATGCGCGCCCCCCTGACGCGAGGCGCCCCCTCCCCCGCGACCTGGTAGCGGACATTGACCCCCCCCCCACCGGATTGACGCCCAGGTAAGCTGCCCCAGGCTACACGCAGCTTACCTGAACAATATGACTCTACAACTCACATACACTCAGCTGTGTGGCGTGTTCTAAGTTAATATAGGCACGTCGCGCAGCTACACCACACATGCACCTCTCTACACACACGTAGACTCACAATGTGGGGGCGCGGCGCGGGCTCGCGACCCACACCAACACTGGGCGGTGTTACACAGTACAATACCGCCCACACACTCATAACGGCTTCTTAGTCCGGACCGCGACCGGCTAGCTCTGGAAGCGGGGCGGACGGGAGCCCTACATCCTTCATAGGTGCGTCGAGTCGGTACCTCTGTCGCTGGTCGTCCTCCGCCGGGCCTCCTCCGGGTAACCGGGGGTCTCACCTGGCGGGGACAGACCGCCGAGGTGCCGTGAAGAAAGCAGCGCTATGAGACAGCGCTGTGGCGCGCCTACTGAAAACTTCACCGCAACCACACACACAGGCGTGCGTTGTCTCACGCACGCCAACAGGCCCAGCCTTTTTAAGGCAACGCAATGACGGGCCCGTTTTAACGGGCCGAGGTATGGCCTCCGCGGCCAGGGGGCAGAGCCCCGTGACCGCCTGCCGCGCCCCCTAGCGGGGGCGCAGCGACATCCTACGAGTTTACGCATTACTCATCTCGACTGCTGCTTGAAGACATCTAGAAGAAGTTACGTTACGCGCTCCTCTACACTCTACACTCACTACACTTCACCCTATGCAGTATATTAAGCATATAAATTCGTTTTAATTATTATCATTCCGCAACATCCTATGAAACTGAAGATACAGTCCAATAAGACTGGTGCAGCGCCTTGAAGAATAAAGCTGCACCTTTCAATGGTCCTTCTCGTCCGGATCTCTGAATCAAGCTTTCAAGAAAGAAATTTTGCCACTGAAGAGAGAAAAACCTCAAGTTCACTGCAGCAAACTTTCAAAAAAGAAACAAGTACGCGCGAGTGTTAGCAGTTGGCCTTGCCTAGCCGCTGTTAATTACTTGGAAGCAATCATTATCACACGTACGTGGCCACCTAGCGGTGTTAAAGGCCATTATATCGTACGGAGGCAGTGGAGCACCTGACCACTCCACGCACCATCCCAGGTGTAGCAGTCAGACCCCGCCGGTACGGTGTGGACACGCCCGGGGCCACAGGTTGGCACGCAACGACGAGCGTTGGTTTTCCCGCCACACTCTGATGCACCCGTAAGCGCCCGCGCCCTCTGCTGGGAGGTTCCTACCTTTCCAATCCCGTACATTCCCATTCCTGGTTCGGCATCACCGCGTTAGGAGTCCGGCCAGGCTGATAGGCAAGGTAGGCGTCACATCAAGAAAAACAGTGAAAGTGAAAGTGATAAAGTGATAAAGTGTTAATTTTAAGTAGTAGGAATAGGGCCCCCTCGTGCGTAAATGGATAACGCACGTGTATTGCGTTCAGGCAAATCTACGCCTGCCACAGACGCCACAACGGCGTCCGGTCAGACAATGTCGGCCGAATCAAATACGTGGAGTAAAGGCACCAGCATAGAGGACACGAACGGTGATAGCAGCACGCGTAATATCGAGAAAGTAATCGAAGAAGGGTTAACGCGAGTCGATGAGTCAAATACTCAAGTTAGGAGTGCGTCGGGCACCGTAGTAAACGTCCCCGTAGACAGGGCAAGTAGCCGATTATCAATGTTAAAAGCCGAGCTAGAGTTACATAATTCCGAGTTAGCACGAGCTCGGGCGGCGTCCGCAGTTGCCTTAAGTCGTCTGGAAATAGCCAGGATCGAACTGGAAAGTTCCTGCGACGCGGAGCGCCCGCCCCAGTTAGAAGAGTTTCGTGTTGAGGGCTGGATTTCGGAACAGTACGTAGCAGAAAGGCCAGCAATTTTAGATAACGCCCAAGTCCCGGGACAGGCGCCGCGACCACCTACGACGAGTAGGAACGAGCCGCGCGTTGGCAACGACATGTCGAATAGTAGCAGCGACATGGCGATGCTGGCCAACGCAATAGTGCAGGCGGTAAATTCAGGCAGACCAGACTCCGCGGCACCTAAATTCATCCACGAACTACCCCATTTCGACGGGGCGATTGCCGAGTGGATGGCATTCAAATCAGTCTTTAGCGACACAGTGAGCATGTTTACTGACGTACAAAACGTAGCTCGATTAAGAAAAGCACTTAGAGGTGCTGCCCGCGAAACAGTTAGGGCGTTATTATTCACGGTGTCGGATCCGTATGAAGTAATGGACACGTTAGAAAGACGTTACGGCCGACCGGAATTACTCGTCTTATCGGAACTCGAAAACATAAAGCGAATGCCCCGCATGAGCGAAGACGGGCGTAACGTAAGTAGTTTCGCGAGCAAAATATCAAATACAGTAGCGGCAATAAAATCACTCAAACAGCCGCAATATCTGTATTCACCTGAGTTAGTGAGTCGAATAGTAGAAAAACTCAGCATAATTTTAAAATATAAATGGTACGAATTTAAATCAGAGCGCAGCGGCGCGCCCGAGTTAGAATTGCTGTCTCAGTTCTTAAACGTTATGGCCGATCAATGTGGCGCTATGTTTGCCTACGAAACGGCGCGAGACGAAAGAAAAAACCGAACGAAACCGCGCGGGGTAAACACAGCGCGTGAACACACACGCCATCAACACGCGGACTCGGACAGCGACGATTCAGAAACCGAGGCCAGCTCATCGCGTAAAATCGTAGCCGCCGTAAATAAGTCAAAGAAACAAACGTCGAAAACGCAAAAACCACAAACATCACGACCAAATAGCGAGTCGTCGGCAGAAAAGGATAAAAAATGTGTTATTTGCGCGGGAGACCACAGCGCTGCAGTGTGCGCAGACTTTGCAAAATTATCCGTAAAAGAAAGATGGGACGCGGCTAAGCGCGATAAGTTATGTTTCAGGTGCCTAAATAGCTCGCACATGCGAATGGCTAGGTGCAAATACGTGCCATGCGGAATTAATGGGTGTGAAGCGTCACACCATAAAATGCTACACGGCAGCGACAATACAGCTCTGCCTACCCGCGGTAACGTTAGCTCGGTAAATCACGTGTACACGTCTAATACCTATTTAAAAATAGTGCCGGTCGAATTAAGCGGACCCATAGGCGCGACTGCTACCTACGCCTTATTAGATGAAGGTTCAACCATGACGCTTGTTGAACGAGGCGTAGCAGACAGCGTGATACCTAGAGGTCGAGGCCAACTATTATCGCTGGAGGGCGTGGGAGGTAATCGAATAGACGACACGGAATCATGCCACGTTAAATTATCAATCCGCGGTTTATGTAGTAGAAACTTAGAAACTATGAGTGCAAACACCATAGAAAATTTAAATCTATCTCCACAGGAGGTAAGCAGAGAAGTAGTAAGCCAGTGCAGCCACCTAACGGAAATAGAGGATGAGCTGTGCTACGAGTTGGGTAAACCGACCATTTTAATAGGCCAGGACAACTGGCATTTAATTACGTCAAGACAACTGCGTGTCGGCAACAAAACCCAACCCGTAGCATCGCTGACCAAATTAGGTTGGGTCTTACATGGAAAAAACTCACGTCCACGCAATACAGTAGCGTTGGTAAATCACGTGCGACCCACGCCATCAGATGACCCCGCGTTAGAGCTTATCAGAAATTTCTTTAGTATCGAATCATTAGGAATAGAGCCTCGCAGGCCAGCGTCCGATCCAGATCAGCGCGCCCTGGCAATCCTAGACAAAACGTGCAAGAAAATAAGCGATAACAGATTCGAAACGGGACTACTGTGGCGAACAGACGACGAGGTAATGCCTAATAACAAAAAACAAGCTCTCATTCGTCTGTACAATCTTGAAAATAAATTAGATAAAAATTCAAAATTTAAATCCGAATATAACAAGCAAGTAAATAATCTGATAGAAGCGGGCTACGCCGAAAAAATAGACACCCCATCGACGTCACCACGCAGTTGGTATTTACCGCACTTTTCAGTAGTGCATCCGCAAAAGGGTAAAATACGCCTGGTGTTCGACGCAGCAGCAAAAAATGGGGGTAAAAGTTTAAACGACGCGTTGTTAGCAGGCCCTGATTTATTACAATCGCTTTTCGGTGTGTTAGTTAGATTCAGAGAAGGCAAAATAGCCGTAGTAGCCGACATCAAGGAGATGTTTTTACAGGTCAAAATCGCTCAGCAAGACCGCGATAGTCTACGATTTTTATGGAGGGGTGAAGATAGGGAACGACCGCCACAGGAGTACCGAATGACGTCGTTAATTTTCGGTGCGGCCTCCTCCCCATGTACCGCCATCTATGTAAAAAATAAAAACGCAGAATATCACGGCCAGCAATACCCAGAAGTCGCAAGAGCCACCGTGCGTAATTTTTATATGGACGACTATTTAGGCGCGTTCAACTCGGAAAGCGAGGCAAAACAAGTGATAAACGCCATGTATAAAGTACATTTAAATGCATCTTTCGAGTTACGCGGATGGGCGTCGAACGTGCCCAAAGTAATAAGTGACGTCACAGATACGCGCAGTAGCGATTCGACCATGTTAGGAAAAAGCGATGTAGAGCGAACATTAGGCCTTATATGGAACCACGCACGCGATACGTTAGGTTTTAACGTCAATCTAAGAAGTACACCCGCGAACGTCATACAAGGTGACACTCTGCCCACCAAGCGACAAGTAACTAGCGCGGTCATGTCGGTATTCGATCCGCTGGGATTAGTTTCGCCGATTACGATGATAGGCAAATGTCTTATACAAGAAATATGGCGTAGCGGGATAGACTGGGACGACCCCATCACAACCGAGCATCACGTGACCTGGTTATCATTCATAAACAACTTACAATTGCTGAAAAAACTAGAAATAGATAGGTACGTACCTGCCACGTCCTCTAGCGAAGGCGAGTTACACGTTTTCTGCGACGCAAGCGAAAAAGTATATTCAGCCGCGATTTATTTCGTAAGTACAAACTCAGACGGTACACAAGCGTCACGGCTGATAGCAGGTAAAGCCAAAGTGGCTCCGCTGAAACCTATTTCCATACCCCGCCTAGAGCTTCAGGCTGCAGTGTTAGGCAGTCGATTAGCCGAATCGGTCAAGCGCGAGTCCGATTATAAAATATTAAAATGCCATTATTGGTCAGACTCAAAAACCGTGTTAGCCTGGATAAAATCAGACCCGCGCACGTTCAAGTCGTTTGTAGCACATCGACTGGCTGAGATCGAAAGCTTAACTACTCCAGCCAACTGGCGATGGGTGCCCAGCGCTGATAACGTCGCGGACGACGCAACCAAGGGCATTCCTGTCGAATTTAACTCAAATCACAGGTGGTTCACTGGACCCGAGTTCATAAGAGGCGACCCCGCATCATGGCCGCAGGAAAAGCGAGCCGCGGCGCCACCACCCCCTTCAGGGGAAGAAAGAATTTTAAAACAAGTCCATGTGATTATTAGACATGACGTAAGCGATTACTTACCTCAGTTAGAACGTTTCTCGAAATACACTCGATTAATACGTGTTGCTGCCACCGTTCTGCTCGCCGCCGAGGTATTTAAAGCCAAACTACTCAAAAGAATCACAAGTAAAGAACTTGCACCAAATCATATAAAACTAGCTGAACTATTGCTAGTAAGAAGAAGTCAGTATAACTCGTTCGGCGAGGACATCACGACGATCGAAGCCGGACGGCGACTGCCGAGAAAGTCACCGTTTTTCAAGCTCTTCGTAAAAATCGACCGCAACGGGATCCTGTGTTTAGACAGCAGAATAAAAGAAAAGCAAAACCTGCCAGTCCTACATGCCAAAGAAGGCTTTACTCAGCTGTTGGTGCATCACACGCACGCAACCTTCAATCACGGCAACCATCAAACTGTCATGAATGAACTGAGACAACGTTACCACATAATTGGACTGCGCGGTGTTATACGCTACATATGCAATAAATGCCAATGGTGTCGGACCTATAGGGGGATCCCCTCAAAAATCCCTTTAGGCGACTTACCTGCAGAAAGGCTGGCCCAAAACCAACCGCCCTTCACAGCCACTGCGGTGGATTATTTTGGGCCCATGCACATCAATGTCGGGCGAAAGCTAGAAAAGAGGTGGGGCGCGCTATATACATGCCTCACCACACGAGCAGTGCACCTGGAAGTGGCCACATCCCTCTCGGCCTCCTCCATGATCATGAGCCTGCGAAGAATGATAGCTCGCCGCGGCACACCAACAGTAATATACAGCGACAACGGAACCAACTTCGTGGGCGCTGAAAAAGAAATCGCTGAAGCCATGCAAGGCAATGACAATGACTTGAGAGCCTTTGCATCCGAGAAGCTGATCACCTGGAAGAAGATACCACCTGGTGCCCCAAACATGGGCGGCGCCTGGGAAAGAATGGTCAGATCGGTGAAAACAGCGTTACGAGTCACCCTCAAAGAAAGGTTTCCTCCCGATGACATACTTCACACGTTGCTACTAGAAGCAGAGCACATTGTTAACTCGAGACCATTGACTCCGGTGAATCCTAACCTAGATGAAGAAGCGCTAACCCCCAATCACTTCCTTATTGGGCGCTCGAGCGGAATGTCACCACTTGGCTCGTTTAAAGACACACAGATAAACTCCAACTCCTGGAAAGCCACTCAGGCTTTAGCCGATGCCTTTTGGGCACGATGGACGGCAGAATACAGACCTCTTTTAATGCCACGATCCAGCTCCAACCCTCAGCATAAAAACTTAAAAATCGGCGACATCGTCGTAATATGTGATGGCACGATGCCAAGAGGAGTATGGCCTCGAGGCGAGATCATGAAAGTCTACCCAGGCCCAGACGGACGAGTTCGAGTAACTGAAGTACGAACAACAGCTGGATTACTTCGTCGCCCAGCCTCCCGCCTCATCCTGATCTCAACATCGGACTAAAAACATTTATTACGGTGCTTACGCACGAGGGGGAGATTGTTAATAACAGCCTAGATCTAAGACTAGATACATGTAAATAATAGCCATGTAAACTTGTTATTTTGTTTTATTAGTCCTGCTAGGGCCCTTTATTGTTTGTTAATCTTGTTAGAATCTTATAGCTCACTTATTAAACCTAAAGAATCTCATTTTGTCATCATTTATAGCTAAATACATAAGTTTATTGTAATTTAACTCAGTAGGTTAAGATATAACGTAGATATGTGTAGAACCGACGTAGATATATAAGAATTTTACGTATTATGTAAAGCTTCAACCCAATATGTAACAGATTTTACCATTAGCAAGTAAATAACTGCATAAATGTACATGATTTACGTAATTATAAATAAAAGCTGCTTTACACACACATACAGACACGCGTTACATCTCACAAACACATATACACAACTCACAGTCGTCTCTGATTGGCTGGAACCAAATCTCCAAGGTAGTTCACCCACGCCGCGCTCTGCGCTAGTGGCGTTTCTTATATAAAGAGGCCGCCCAAATTTTTACGCATTACTCATCTCGACTGCTGCTTGAAGACATCTAGAAGAAGTTACGTTACGCGCTCCTCTACACTCTACACTCACTACACTTCACCCTATGCAGTATATTAAGCATATAAATTCGTTTTAATTATTATCATTCCGCAACATCCTATGAAACTGAAGATACAGTCCAATAAGACTGGTGCAGCGCCTTGAAGAATAAAGCTGCACCTTTCACTCACTACACACACCCTACACCTGCACACCACATACGCACACTCACATCCTACAGTTACTCACACACTCAGACCTACATTTATTCACCTCACCACATAGTTAAACGTTTTTCATTTTGTGTTTTCTTTACGTAGATTATAACCTGTTTTCTTTTCCACCATTTGCTTATTGTTGTAACGTCCCATTTTAGTAAACTATGGCTTTGTTTGTTACGGAGAATCACTGACTCCTAAGACACAGGCACATACACCTAGTTTAGGAGTCAGAGCATTGACATTATTGTTACCTCGTTATAAGCCTTATATGGTCTTAGTCTGAGGATCTTGTTCTGTGATGGCTTTTGGTGAAATAAAGATTTTTTATTTTAACCGACTTTCTTCAAAAAAGAGGAGGTTCTCAATTCTGATGTATTTTTTTTTAATATTTGTTATCTCATACGAGTAACTCCGTCATTTCAAAGCCGATCTGAAAAAGTCTTTTTTCATCTGAAAGCATATGCTTCCCGATTGGTCCCATATTTCATCAAAATCTGTTTAGGAATTTGGTTGTTTTCCTCACGTTAATTGCACGCATTGTGTATATCGCGAGACAATGTAATAATTATGATGACATGGAGCTGATCTGATGATGGAGCTGGAAGGTGGCCATAGGAACTCTGTAATAAAACGAAGCAACGCCGTCGAGTTTGGACACGTTCGATTCGTCTTGACAAGTACTTTAGTTCTAAATGGTCACCAGGGTCTGATAATGGAGCTGGAAGGTGGCCACAGGAACTACGTTATAAAACGACATAACCCCATCGAGCTTGGGTTCGTATAATTCATCTTGTCGAGTACTTTGTCTCTAGATGGTACCCACTGGAAGGTGGTCACAGGTAGTCCGTAATAAACATGATACAATCCCACCGCGTTTAGGCTCGTATCATTTGTCTTGACGAGTACTTTGGTTCTAAATGGTATCCAGTCTCTGATGATGGAGCTGGACGGTGGCCATAGGAACTCTGTTATAAAACGACAAAACCTCATCGAGTTTGGGCTCGTATGATTCGTCTTGACGAGTACTTTAATTAACTTCTAGTTACAATGTAAAATTAATTCTTGACAAGAATTTGTGTGGTATACTACTGTGCTGGACGGGCGTGATCGCTGGATGCTATAGGTTGAAGAATGTCCAAGCGGCGCTGACGTCCTACACCTGTTGGTTCAGTTGACTGCATGAAACTACGGCGATGATGCTGAACGGGAGTAACTAGGATGAGGCTTCGATGAAATAAAATCAACAGCTATAAGTCTTCATAACTTTTCAGGAAGCGACTGGCGTAATTCTTCAGGAGTACTTTAGAGTGAAAGAGAGAGAGAGATATATCTTCCTTGCCGATGACTACGATTAGCCCGAGAGCGCGCGTTACTAAAGTACTGCGAAACTTTACCGTAACGAGGACCGCTAATCGCTTCCTGATTTAATCTTTATTTGTAGAAAATATTGCTTGCGCGTGCGTACATAGTAGTGATTATTTCTAGTGTTCTGACTGTGACCTAGGTGATGTAGGTCATCGTTGTGAACCTTAAAATATTGCCCGTCTCCTGAAATCATGACGTCGATTGCATCTATAACTACTGAAAAACTATTGCAGTGTAAAGGAAAATATTTAACAAAATTCTACTATTATTTAGCTTTACAGGCCAGTATTTCAGGAGGCGTTACAGCGATTGTTTTGTAACAAGTGGCGTTAAGTAACCAATGTACTTCTTTCATGTAATCTACTATGTACATAGACACACCTATGTTTTTCAGGGCTTCAGGCCCGTTTAAATTAGGGGGAAATAAAACAAAATAACGATAATCTTATAATCAAAAGTTATGTACGTAACATCTTGCGACCTCGGTTAAGTGGATTACTTTAAGGGTTTACACTACAAAAATTAGGTCCAGGCCTAGGTCTCAACCTAGGCTACCTGGATATATTAAAAACAAACTATATTTCGGCTATTTGCCCACTCAAACGAAGCTACAAAATGGATTGTACTTACGGTTTTACACAAACTAGATTCTAGGTACTATTTAAAACACTATGTATGCTATCTTTATATACACTTCATTAAATTGTTTTCTAAGTTATCACTTATGATTTGTTGGTGACGCTTCGTCGCGAACAACTACAACTAAAAAAGGTAAAATAAAAAACTTTCTTACGAAAACAAAACCAGCTTCCAACTAAAAACGGTTTTGTTTTTTTATTCGGGATAATTGCATCATTATCGCCAATTAATCTTTTCCCATCGACCTACTGAATAATCAACGAAACGATTTGCCAGTTAATCAGTAGTTTGTTTCGAAAAATGTTCAAATAAAGGAAATGAGCTGGTCTTAATTAACACATAAATGTTCTGTCAATCATTCGGACAGTATCGGGCGACAGTTTAATTTGTTAGCCTTCAAATAAGTCAGTCAGTCGGTATAATGGGGTGAAAGAGGGCCAGATCTGTGTTTTTAATGATGGCTTCTTTTTGGGACGCTGCTGTCGAATTGCAGTTAAAATGATCGTGCCAACCTATCTTCCCGTCTGTTGAGTGTGATGAACGTTTTTACCGAAATGCTGTTACTATTCTTAAAGATAGCTAGCTAAGATTAAATGAATTTCTTCAAAGCAAAGCTTAAAATCGTTACATATGTCGAACCGCTTAGAAAATGAGCGTTCACAAAGGCGTTTGATATACTATTAATTTATCGTTCATTCGTACTTGAAATCCTTAGTGTCTTTTATTTATTTATGCTGGATGAGCGAGGGGTCTCTTCTGAGTGGGAACACTTTTACGCGACCTAGGTTGCATTGCGCCACTCAATTTATCAGAGTTCTCTGAATTTCTCGGCAGCAGCCACAGAGTCTAAATATGTGCCCAGTTGATGGCAATAGGCTCGCCCCCTTTTACGTGGGACTTAAACATAACTTGTGAATAATGTGGGGTGTTCTATTAAGTACACCACTGCCGAACTCTTCGGGGATTACAGGCGTAGTGTTATGTTATGTTACCCTACTTAATATATAACATAACGTGAGTACAACACAGCTACTTAAGACAATAAATCTCACATATTAATATACCAATCTTTCTAGAAATCAATACAACAGTCGCGTCGCCCGCTGGTGTTATTAATTTTCCGTGCTAATAGAAAACTGTCAAAAACTGGAGAACGTTAATTTTACACGTCATTACCTCTAGAGGGTCGAATCGACCGTGCAATATCCCATTTTCGTTAGCGATTAATTAGCTTTGTAGAAAGAATTGGGTTAATTAGACCTAAGTAAGGATTGAAGGGTTAATACTTGGGACGTGATTTAGGGATACGTTAATTTAGTTTTGAAGTGAACGGGTTAATTGTTTTTGTTGGAATTTTAAAAGTGGGTTTTAGACTGTTTCAACTCTTTCTGTGGATTCGAAACTTCTAGATAAACCTATGATTTTCAGGTTAAACCGCGCTTGCCTGGGTTGGCCCCTGGTTAGATGATCACCCATAACATACCGAGTTTCCTCCGTGCCGCGGAACGCAGGTTAAGCCGTTGGTCCCGGCTGTCAATTGTAGATCTTTTACAGTCGTTACAGGTAGTCAGTGGCCCGAACGTCTGACAACCAGTCTTACCAAGGGGTATCGTTATTACCCTGTGCTAAGTTGGTTGTGGGGGTTAGATAGGCATGTAAAATGCTGGTACTCTGCTGTATCCGGTTAGACGGAAAACAGACCCAAAGTATAGTTGAAAAAGGCTAGACAGATGAGGTTGCTACCTAGAAATTAGTGTACCTTGTTAGCTTGTTGCACTACACGTAAGGGTTCATGACTCTTAAAATTTAAAAAAAAATGACTTAACTTCATAAAATTATAATCAAGCAGACGTTAATCGTTACTTAAATTTAAAGCACAAATAATTATTTATTTATATCGACATCAAGAAGTATTACAGTCACTGGATAATATTAGCACGATCATAAATCGAGGCCGGTATCTGGGGCAGGAGGGTTGTTATAAATATAACTCAAAATGGGCAAAGCAATCACAAAATCGAATTTTCAATAAAAAAGGCAGAGTTAGATTAATCTATACTAATATTAAAAAGAAGTCGACTTTTTTTAAAAGTTTGTATGATTTCGTAGCACGATACCTACTGTCGCACTTTTGTGGACTTTCAAGTAATGGGTAGCTCAATGCCAACATTTGGAAACCACCATACATTTGATAGAGTGATGCCAACAATCGCATGATGCCAAAAAAATCGTAATTCATTGTTCTAATCGCAGCATGCCTACTTCGGATATCGTCAGTACTTTTTATATGTAAGGGGCCTACAATATGTACAGTCAAACACAAAATTTGTTTTACTTTGGCTGTTTCGTAAACATAAGTATGTGTGTAGGTAAAATTTAATGGGTGGGTACTAACAAATTAAAAATAAAATCAATCGGCAATTAAGGGGATAATCTTCGAAACTACTGATCCGATTTCGAAAATTCTTACACTAAGGCGAAGCTACCTTATCCCCGTTATTCCCATAACATTTAAAACGTCCCCGTGGGTTAATTTCCGTACATAACGGGAATGAAACCGCGAGCAAAAGCCAGTCACAAACATAACAATATTCGAACTCAAAGTCAGGAACTCCTCAACAATAACGTACTGATACCAAAGCCGAAATACAAAGACACGTCACAGTAATTCCCGAAGACGAATAGCCTGTCATAAAGTGTTTTTTTATCCAAATATGATGCTCCATACACGCCCTCAAGCGATGCGGCTTGTGTAACGCGCGTCTGTCACTTGTTTCGCGTGAATACCGTATCCTCGTGTTGCGGTAACTCGAAGCAATATTACCTCTCATTAATTTATTTCCTCCGTACACGCACGCCGCTTGATCGCGCACGTCGTGGCCAAGCTGGTTAGCTTCGTCTCCTCTCCCGTCAAACAAGAATGCTGGTAAAGATAAAATATGATGCAAAAACTGAATTAATGAACGTCTAAAGTCTGTTATATTAATTACGTTTTCCGGTCCCTAAGTTTGTTTGTTGAGCTCTTTGTTTTTGTTTTGAAGCCTCGCGATGAGTTCGCAAAGAATAGTCTTGTGAGTAAATATTTATTTTTAAGTTTTCCTTACTGGTAAAATGGAAATGGTTATCGGATCATGGCCAAGTCTGTTTGTTGGACGGCCTTCACAGAAACCTTTAAAAAGTATAAAAAGGCAAACGCAAACATAGACGAAAATATTAATCCTTTTGGAATTATACTAGCTGTGCTGGGTAAACCAATTCATATTTGACTACAGAAAAAGCTGACTTGCATAATAAACTATTCATTATATTAGGGATAATCTCAAGTCTTTTCCTATGCCAACAATCTAAAAAAACTAAAATCAAACTCAAACTCAAAGCGTTTATTTCAATTAGACCTTTGCAGGCACTTTTGAAAGTCAGAAAAACAAAGGCGAAGCTACAGTCACAGACACAAGGCATAATAACTTGTGAAAGTACTGTAGTTGCCCATTCCAAAGCGTAGATCTCTATGGAGAAGAATGGGCAAGAAACTCCATGGACACTCTTTTCAATCAAAATATTGTTACAAGATCTTGGTTACATCATTCATGTTGAGATTATACATATATGTGAGAACGATGTAGAAAGACGTGCACATTAAGAGCGTCCAGAGTAAAAGATTATAACTATCAACAATTTAAAAACAAAGTAATTAAAATAAACCGTGGCAGCTAAGAGATGACCAGTCCCAACTGACAGCGCCCGTTCACGAACATGACGCATGCATCAGCTCCATTCAGCTCAACCATATTGAAGGGAACTAAACGACCCAACACACCCGCCACTATAAGCGAGACAATCCACCTGCCTAGATTGTTTGTTTAGAAGTTTTTTTTATATATTTGTAAGTAGAAACAAGCCATCATATCTGGAATAGGACAACAAGTCTCTCGCTACAGCGCAGTGCGACCATGTCTATACTCTCTACGGCGGTATACGATAAATCATCCTTAAGTCTGTCTGTAGCCAAAAGTCTGCCTACCCCAGGGAGCTGAGAGGGGAAACTAGATACAAATCCATAAAGTTACATAGTCATCAAATATTCACAATTCTCCCGGATATCGTCCGGTACAGGGTCCATTTTCAATTTATTTGTGCTAGGGGAGAAAACTTGGCGAGGGCTTCAGATTTCAGATTAATACTGAATTATTAAGCAAGTTGCATTGATGTTATATTCATAACTGGTGTCTACTTTTTCGAATTTGGTAGCCTTCAAATAAAAAAAGATATATGGAATAAAACGTGCTAAGTCTTATATCTTATAGTCCATTTTGTCACTACACACGTCAATATAACGGCTGTTTTTAACTCTTTCTCAAGTTGTATGAATTACGTCTCCGAGAGCGGTAAAGTACCTTTAGGCAATTTATTTTATATCAAATTGACACACTTTTTCCGTGTTATAGTCCTTTGTGGGCAACTAATGGTTTTAGGTATACAATTTAGTTGTTAACAATTAATTCCCCTGACTTAACCTATCTGTAAGTTAATATGACAGTTAAATATTATTTTGCTATTCTCCCAGTCAAATATGACTCAAATATCTTTGTTTAACTGTGAACAAAACAACACTTAAGTTAATTTCCATGTTCCACTTAACAGATACAAACAAGTCCGCAGCAAAATCTCTTCGGGCCATTCATCAAAATATTCCCAAAATACAATAATTTTACGAAACAAACATGGTGGACGACCCTCGAAAACTCTCACAGCAATAACCTTTAAAATATCAGCGAAACTCGTAATCTTCTAGGTGTAATTAATTATTTTGTATACGCCATGTCTTCCCATGTTTTAATGGAGAGAAATAGTCATTTAAAATGAATGGCCGACCGTCTTGTTTCTCATCAAGATGTACAGTTAAATAAACGTGGAGTGGGTAGCGTTGAGTTACAGTGTAGGAGTAACAGTAGCTCAAGCGTTATTGATATTTTATAAAAGAACCAAGGTATTGAGGCTTTGGTCTTGATTTCTATGAAATAAGTTAATTCAGTGAGTGATACTGTCTGGGAGCCTGACAAGCAATTTGCCAAAAAAAGCTAGACTATTGATGATAATGATGAGACTGGTATGTCTGAACGATTTTGTTGATAAGTATGTTCTCATAGAGATACAGACACATTTCTGTTGTTTCGGGATATTGAAAGCTCTTAGACCATCACCGTTATAATAAATATGAGTTTCATTTAATTCATTTCAATTGTATCTCTCTCTGACTAGATAATGAATCCCGCACCGTCTTGTTTGCAAACAATTTTTACAACTATACATAAACTGTCACCTACGGGATATCTTCCGTGATTGTCTTTTGATTTTGAGCTCCCGATATTTCGACGCTGTTGCAAGCGCCATGATCGCGGGTGGACTGGAGAATGCGGGTGGATGGAAATGAATTGTTAAGAGAAGCCAAATCTGTCTACCCTCTTTCTTTGTCTTCTCGTAAGTGAGTTGTAAACCGTGAAAGTTTAAAACAGAATTATTACAACATAAAAAAAAAAAAACTGTTGACCTTCTGCTTTCCCTACACTGTGGTCCATTATAGGCGCAGCATAAACAAACGAAATTATCTTTTGAGCTTTAAACTGAAGTTCACGACGAGTAATAGATCCGTTCAGTACTTACCGTGTTTCGTTGCCCTGACATTTTGTACCGAATCGTGTTTTATTATGCTTCTGTAAGCTACGTTACGATTCCCAGAGGAACGATGCTTGTTACCACGTCCGAGAACTTTTGTCTTCCCATCCCATCTAAGGTTCGTTCAAACCGGCTCGGACAAGTTGCGGAACAGGGCACTGACAACAAGATACTTCAGTACATTATAGAGAGAATTAAGTTTGGCAAAAAAAAAACCATTTGAAGGAGCATAATAATATTGTACAACAAAATACCCGCATGTATTAAAAAATTACACTCATTCAATGCATTCAAAACTCTATTAGCTGAATATTTGATCACAAATAAAACCCTTCCTAAAATCTGAATTCATTGGATGGGTGTATAATCTATACATATAATAATAAAATTGCTACCGTGACGAACTTTAAATATAATTTATTTGAAGCATTGTTCTCATGTTATGGGCTTTGTGTCTTAATTGAAAATAATGTTTGAACCTAGAGTCCGGTGTCCGTAGAAGCGTCCGCAATGACCCTT
Organism: Eugnorisma glareosa; assembly: GCA_947578425.1. Classification (NCBI taxonomy): domain Eukaryota; kingdom Metazoa; phylum Arthropoda; class Insecta; order Lepidoptera; family Noctuidae; genus Eugnorisma; species Eugnorisma glareosa. The sequence continues at coordinate 2,258,813 of OX387970.1, forward strand.
TCGGCAGATATCGTATCTATACTTCAAACTACTTTACTAATGTGCAACTTTGTGAAGACGGATGGATGCTTGTTACTCTTACGCAAAAGCTAGTAAACAGATTTTGATGAATCTTCAGTAATATAGCTGAATATAAATAAATTGGATTTGTAAAAATAAAGATAAGAATGTACTAGAATGTCAAAATCCTATGCACTACAATGCACAGTAAGATTTCTCGTAGCCTTTGAATGTATTTGAGTACGGCTTAAATTTGGCCGCAACTCGCCTGACGTGAAATGATGACACGGCCTAGTGTAGAGCACGCTTGCCTAGAAGAAACCGATTTACTCGAACTTTGAAGAGATCTAGATTGTAATGATCAGGAAACAGAGAAACCAGCAGTGAATTGTGGCTACATACTTACTGAAATCTTCGAGTACTGAGCTGAACCGTGACTGAACTTATCTTTGAAAAGGCAACAAACAACGCACTTAAACTGGCGCCCGCGCCAGGTACCAGAACCAAATAAATTCTGTAATCATTGGCACAAATAAATTGCTATCTCATTATCCTGAAGCAATAACACATAACATACTAAAAACCAATGCAAGATCTTTATTTTGCATGAATTGTATAATTACAAGAAAAGCATAGTCGATTTCCAAAGTACCCAAGTATCTTATTATCGGAGATAAGTTGCGTCGCTGATGAGCTCTGTCGCGGAAGTGTCCTGTCGGCGAAGAGTCCCGTCGAAGTAAAGTCTTGTCGGTGTTCAGTCTGTCGGCGTTTAGTCGTTCACTCCGCCTCTAATGCCCAAAGGGTTAGTCAAAGTTGTACCTAATAGTACACTCACGTTTCGCCGGTTATGTTTAAGTCCCATGTAATAGGAGGCGAGCCTATTACCATCAATCGGGCATAAATTCAGATTCCGTGCCTGCTACTGAGAAATTTCGGAAAGAAGAATGTAAATCCCAAAAACACTTTTCCCAAGCCAGGAGTCCAACCCAGGACCTAGTGTTCAGAAGTACTCGTGCTTGACCACTAAGAAAAAATACGCCTGAACTAACATAAACACATGAGGCTCGCATACAAACAGACACAGTCACATACTGACGGTATTAGATCCAAATCCAAACAGCGCGGCGTAGATATTGTTATTTATTTTTTAGAGTTGACTGGTTCTATGAAAACAGTGGGTTTTTCCGAGGAAAGCGGCACGAAGTAAGCAATATAGGTTTAATTAACGGGGAACAAATATTTGTTCAGCTCTTCAGGACGTCACACGACCTTTTTGGGCGGAACCCTAATATTTTTTCTAAAATAAAGTAGCTTATGTTAGACCAGAAAGTCACGTCAAAATCGGTTCAGCCGTTTCGGAGATTAGCCGGAACAAACATGGACAGACAAGAATTGAAAAAAAAAAAAGTGTTTTTGTTATTAAGTACCGTGTACACTTTCATATGCATTCAGTAAAAAGCTATAAGCATATTTTGGTATTACAAACAGACGCTTCAATTTATATTTATTTTCTTTTTATTTAGTTGGATATTGGCCACATTACAACAACCTATATACGAACATTGATTTTTCGTTTGACTATCGCGTTAGCAGCCCGAAGCCTGTTAAAATCCCCCTCTTCCGTAATTGTTAATCGTTAATTAGCCTAGTAGTTAATCGTTTTTACTTGCACTAGGTGACACCCAAATCAGTGCCTAAACAAAAGAGCACTCTTGAATTTTTTATAGATTTCGGCGCTACACACCGAATAGCGCCACATTAATTATGCATTGTAGTGAAAATGGACATTACTGTTTAAAACTAAAGACTTAACCTACTGCAGCATATCAGAAGTATTACCGAGTTCACTGAGGGTCTGCCACTTTTCAACCGTAACACTTAGGCATAAGGGTGAAAGTAGCCGACCGTCAGAGAACCCGGTAGTATTCAAAGATTCACTCAAAAACTCATCTCAACCTCCTCCAAACATGAAGACGTCATCATCTGCCTATCCATTTCCCAACTATGTTAGGGTCGGCCTTCAGTCTAACCGGAAGCAGCTGAATACCGGTATTTTACTTGGAGCGACTGCCTATCTGACCTCCACAACCCAGTTAGTAATGGGTAATACGACACCGATGTCAGACTTTTTGGGCCACTGACTACCTGTAACGACTGTCAAAGATTTACAGATGACAGCCGGGACCAACGGCATAACGTGCTTTCCGAGGCAAGCAGGAAACTTGGTATGTAATGGGCGGTTACCCATTCACAGACCAACCTAGTCAAGCACGGCTTAACCATTATTTTGGCTAAAGACGTTTTTACTTTAATTTCTCAGATCCAGTGTTGAAGCGCGGGGTCGCACAAACTTTGAGAGCGACTGTATACTAAATGAAATCGCCGAGAGTCTTCCTGTCACGTTGTTGTAGACACAGTCCTCGGATAGTTGGATTTCGTACGATATTCGTTTCAAAATTCATTATCTAGTATTGAAACTTCATTGTTTCAGCTCGAATCTCGGGAATTAGGTGGATCACGTGGATAAAAAATAACAGGCACTCAGGTCGATCTTCAGGTTAAACCACGCTTGCCTAGTTTGGTCCGTAGATCGGTGGATCGGTGGATCGAACCACCCGTTACATACCGAGGTTTCCTCCGTGCCACGGAGAAACCTGTCGGCCAAAAGTCTGGACAACCAGTCGCACCAGTACTAACTGGGTTGTGGTGGTAGGATAAGCAGTCGCTACATGTAAAATACTGGTATTTAGCTGCACCCGATTAGACTGGAAGCCGACCGCAACATAGTTGGGAAAAGGCTAGGCAGAGATGTTGAGTGATGATCTCGTGAACTACGTGAAATTGCCACCATGATGCTTAACTTGTAAGAACCTAGTCATAACGATGATGGAAAATATAAAAATATATTGGACTGATCGCTAACGAAAAGTTTATTGCAGTTCTGTTGAAAGTCATTCGATTGTCATTTGTGACCAGGTCCTCTGTTATTACTTACTACGTTGAGAAAGAAAAAAGATTACCACAGTCATCCATTAAAATAATAAAAATGCAACCTATATGGCCTCGTTGGTCTAGTGGTCGCATACGTGACTGCTGAGCACGAAGTCCTGGGTTCAGTTTCTGGGTCAAACAAAGATAAACTATTGGGTTTTCCGTTAGGAATTTCACAGTAGCAGCCACAGAGTCTGCATTTTTTGCCCGGTTGATGGCGATAGGGTCGCCCCCTGTTACATAGCGAAATGTGGTGAGTGTACTTGCCCCTAGGCAAGTTGAAGGCCATTTTTTTTTTTTTTTTTACCGATTGAAAATCATCAAATAACCCCTCCCGCTCTGGGGTGAGCAGGAGGGAGTGTCAGACTTTTACTGACTAAAACCCATCTATGTTCCTTCCTTTGCCCTTTGTGTTCCAGGGCCGCGGTATCTCTTTCCCGCAACCCTGGCAGGCTAAGTTGAAGGCTTTAGGTATTGGTATTTTAAAAGGCAGCTAAGTGTGAGTGGAAGTGGCGTGAGGGTTGGGTTTCCCTTTGAAGGGCATTCAATACCTACACTAGTGATGGGGTTCAGAATGGTCAGGTGCGTAGTACTCATAAACAGCTTGCGTGTATGACCAGATATATGAACGTGGACGAAGCAAAAGGAGTACGGATCGTAGCAGACGGCATTCTGTGGTGTCTGCCTACCTCCATGGGACAAAGCGTGAATCAAGCAATGTAAGTTTAAAACCTGATCCTATCTGTATTACAAAAATTAAGAAAAATAAAACATAAGCCATTCAAATATCTAGAAGACAATGTTGATTGTTGATGTACAATCAAAACCAGTAGTAGTCCTTTACGTTAAATATGTCATCACTACTGCTCTCAAAACGGTGAAGGAAAACATCGTGAGAAAACTGTACGTACTAAGTCTGAAAATTTGAATACATTTGTGTCAACAAGCAATCCCGCGTGGTGAATTAAGGCCTTTTCCCTCTCGCCGGAGACCGAGTGGTCTTACTACGCAAGGTGCAAAGACGATTTCGCCCTTTAATATTTATTGAATTTTATAGTGTTATGAACATATCATTTTTAAAACCACATTTTTATGAAATAGATGTTTTCTCAAAGTTGAAAAATAATTATAACTTCACGAGAAAATCACTTTTGTATTTTGGGTATGTATTTATGCTCGTGACTGTACTAAGTTGAAACAAAGGCATTTGAGTATATAAGTACTGACTTACTCAATTGTTTAATGTTCAGTGAAGTTCAATTGTTTTTGCAACTCAACGACTCTTACGCCCGCGCCATTATGTTGTTTTCAATCTGGTCTTCCACTATCGTAGCAGATTTTCTCTGTTTGATTCAAAATTGAAGTGTATTTTAATTGCTTGGGCATGAACAATGTAGGGGCAAGTTGAAAGCTATAGGTATTGGTATTTAAAAAAGGCAAATAGGTGTGAGTGGAAGCTGCGTGAGGGTTGGGTTTTCCTTTGAAGGGCATTCAATACCTACACTAATGATGGGGTTCAAAATGGTCAGGTGCGTAGTACTCATGAACAGCTTGCGTGTATGACCAGATATATGAACGTGGACGAAGCAAAAGGAGTATACAAGGGTCATAACAGACGGCATTCTGCAGTGTCTGCCTACCCCGATGGGAAAAAGCGTGAGTCAAGCCATATAAGTTTAAAGCCTGATCCTATCGGTATTACAAAAATTAAGATCGATAAAACTGCAAAATAAATGATGTAATTTCAGAAAAGTTGTACTATCTGATGTAAGATTATACTTTTGAATCTATAAAAGTCAAAAATTTCCGATAAATACATATTTTTAATTATTTATCAGACGCAGTTGTCAATAAACAATTAATCCTACCTATAACTTTTATTTCAAGAAGCGCCTGATGCCTATACAAGATGTCATCAAAATTATTGAAGAAAATCTCTTAAGCGTAGTTGTGTACTCATCTTTATGAACAACAAAAATGTAAATGTAGCAGCAGATTTTTTGGGTAGGTGATGCCATAATATCAGCCTCGACCAAATGCTACTTAATTCACGTGGTTTTATTTAACGCAGCTATTAATAAAATAAGCGACATGTAAAGGTTCAGTTAAACAAATAGATTGTTCAGTGCGTTATCTCTCGGTCTCTCAGTCAGTCGGCCTCACAGTTTTAGTCTCTTGGAGAGTATGCTTTGGAATTACACAATCTAATTCCCTCATCCCCATTTTATCATCGGACGAGCAGAGATACGGCAAAGCGTCACAGTTTTAAGGTTGAAGTTCCACGGACCCGAACAAAGCTTCCACATTAATTGTTGTACGAACCTCTGGTCAATGGTATTCACCTTCAAGTTTGAATGAATCGGTATCTTCTAAGCTAGCGTGCTCCACCCTAGGCGGCTTAGTCGTTTCACATCAGACGAGTTCTGGACAAAAACACAAGCCTGATAGCATATAAAAAAAGTCTCCGATGTCCCTACAGAATCGTGTCGGCAATTTTTCTCTCTGCATTTCGGTTTGACAGAAACTTTAATGTGCCTAAACTATGTAAAGCCTTATTTCCGGGGAGGGTCTGTACTTATGCTTTTGCGGTTGCACAACGACATGCTTTGCTAATGCTTTGCTTGGTAGTATAGTTGCAGGCCTACCTTACTACCTCCTTCAGGGAGTAAGGTGGCGGGGTCTTGAGGGTGAGGGCTACAGTCGTGTAGATCCTCAAGGCAAGTCTGGGGGATTCACCTTCACGAGGTTGCCGCCCTGTTCTTGGTCTAATTCTATAAGAAATAGACGCAACGAAAACCCCCGGGCGCTTTTTCAAAATTCCCGAAGCCAAAATCCCAGGCCTAGGGTAACTCAAAACCCCATTCCGATGATCCTACGCCCAATCCCTCCTTCCTTTTTCTTTTCTCCTTTCGGTCCATGAGGAGGGGTAACCTCATCTCCAAAAAAGCCCACAAACCCTCAACAAAAATGTCGCAGAAAGGCCATAATAATCCCCAGGTGGGTCCCGGCAATGCCGGGGAATCCCACGCCGACCACGGGGGGCACCAATCTGCCACTTAGCCGGCTGCTTTAGCGCAAACAGCACTGGCTGCGGCTCACGCGCCACCCGACACGACCATGGCTGCGACCTCTGCGCCAATTGACACGACGGCTGCGATTTCCGCGCCTACGACCCGTTATACTTTCCACGAGGGCCTGGCAACAGAGCATCGTTCGGAATAGTATAACGAACAACCCCGACAATGACACCGACAATGCACGACTCTCCCGCCTTGACGGAGAACTCCGCGTGCTGGCACTCCAGCGCGAGAAGATCGAAGCAAGGCTGAGAGACATAGACTCTGGACACCACGGGACGGGAAAGGAAGCTGAATCCGGTGGCCCTGGATTCATCTCTGTGGATGAAGTACGCTTGCTGAAGCGTAAGCGCGGAAAAATCCGGAACAGAGAAAGAGATCTCAACAACCGTTTGAGCAAGATCCGCGAAGGCAATAGCCAGCGCGATACGCAAACGGTTACTTGTAAGGGAGTAGGCGACCAGCCGCAAGTACACGAAGGGGAAACCCAGTGCGAAAAGCAGCCGGGCGCGGAAACATGCGGGCAAGAACCATTACGCGAAGGGGTAACCCAGCGCGGAACGTCACTGCCCGCACCAGGATCATCCGGAGGAAACAATCGGAACCGCACCGAGACGACCCAAAACCGACACAGATCGAAACAGAAGCGAGGCAAGCGATCTGGATTTTCGCGCAGTTTGTCCCTGGCACGGAATACCGTGCCATGCCCCTCGGAACCGCAACTTGGACCAAGTGGCCAGGGAACGGCGAAGAGGGTGCGCCCGGACAACACGGCTTCGCCGAGCACGCTCCAGGGGGACGCCAAGCGAGTCAAAATTCAGACCGCTCAAGGGGAGCAGAGGACCTACGCACGAGCTACAAAGGATATTGAAATGAAATGAAATTATTTATTTTGCAAATAGGATATTAAAATCACTTTTACATGTCAATATTTTGTTTTTAAAAGAACCTGTTATTCCTGCGCGGCTCGCCGTAGCGATCTGCCTCTCGCCTCCATCACGTCACACACACAGTCGTCACGTCACATCATGACCACTGACGAGGTCAAGCACATCAAGCTCAGCCTTGAAGACTTCGTCATGGACGCCGACCCCTCCAAACCACTCCCGGCCTTCCGCGGTTACTCTCGGGTAGCGGACGGCACGGTTCAGATGTGGTGTGAGGACGACAGCGCGCTGACCTGGCTAACAGACAACGTACCCAAGATTAGGCTGCCCAACACAGACGCGACACTGATAGTCATGAGACAGTCCGACGTGCCGACCCGTGTCCGAGCAGCGCTCTTTGTACCCAGGTACAATGGGGACATAGCGCGGCTCCAGAGCGTTCTGACTCGTCAGAACACTTGGTACGACATAGGGAGGTGTTCGCTGTACAGGGCGACATCAGTCGGTGGTGATAACCATGGGACTTATTTGACCCTGGGTATCCCACCGGAGGAAGTCGAAAAGGTCTTGGGGAGCGGCGGGTATCGTACCTAATTAGGGTCGATATAGGTGCGCTTCTTCCCCAACACCCAACCCTCTGACACCCAGACTACGACCACTAGCACTGCACTGACGCAACCGACACCGACAAAACTCGACATGACCATGACGCAACTGGAGGAGGAGATGGCCAGAACGGCAATGGCTGATGCCGTCCCTGGGAGCATGCCAACCTCACCACCAGGATGGACAGAACAGCTGCTCACCTCGTCACCGTCATTGAGCGACGATTCTGGCCTCACTGCTAACAAGGCACAAAACACCCCTAACTCTAACGGATCCCAAACAGCTTGAAGACACTGTAATTAAACTCTCTGACTATATAATCGAAGCCTACCACGCCTGCTGCAAACTACCAGATCCAAACACCAAGAGCAAGGGAAACTCTCGCAAACAATTTAACAGAGCCAAGAATTCCAGGCTCCCAGAAGACTGGGACCTATACAAGAAAACACAGTACACCTTCCAAAATCAAGTCAGGTTTGCCAGCAGGGCAGCCTGGCGGAAATTCTGCGAAGACATTGAATCGAACAGCGAAGCTGCGCGAGTAAGGAAGATCCTATCCACCGATCAGGATCGCACCCTCGGATCGCTGAAAAACCCAGACAACACGTACACAAAGTCAGACCATGAAACAAGTAAAGTTCTTCTGGAAACCCATTTTCCAGACTGCAGCCTCTCCGAGGACAGAGCATGGGCAAGTGAGCCAATGCATACACCAAACGACCAGGACTGGTCCAGAGCCCGCACAGCAGCAACCGAAGACCGAATAAAATGGGCAATCAAGACTTTCAAACCATACAAATCCTCAGGTTTAGACGAAATTCTCCCAGCCCTATTGCAATGGGGAGCAGACGTCCTTAAGCCCTAAAATCACCTACTGGCTATACACCACAGTAATCCGACCAATCATCACATACGGCTCGTTAGTTTGGTGGCCCAGGACCAGCCTGAGCACAGCCCAGAAAGATCACGAGAAGCTACAGAGATTTGCCTGCGTAGCAATCACCGGTAGCATGAGGACATCACCCACTGCCACTTTACAGGTGATGCTGGGGTTGTCACCTCTACACCTCGTTGTAAGAGAGGAGGCGACCCTAGCAATTTTCAGGCTTGAAGTATCCCGGCACCCTCAGTAAAGATTCCAGAATCAAACATACACGCTTAAAAGATGATGCTATCAAGCGGCAGCCCATGATGGCATCAACCAGCGACAGAACCCTGAAGACCCACTGCTTTCAAGAACACTACAGCATAGAGCTCACAGCGGAGACGCGTGACTACTCAGGTCCAAAAGAGCTAAGGATCTACACTGATGGATCAAAGACCGACGACGGGACAGATGTCGGAGTCTTCTCCAACGACCTAAACATTAAAATATCCAAACCCCTGGGAATGCTCAACTCTGTCTATCAAGCTGAGTGTGTTAGCATTATCCAAGCGGCACACGCCATAGAGGTCAGGGAAGTTACGAATACCCATATTCGTATACTCTCCGACAGTGCCTCAGTCCTTCAATCCTTAAAGAGAAACCAGATCACGTCGAGACTAATACTAGAATGCCATAATGCCCTAGAACGTGTTATGGTACTAAACCACAACACTGTGACACTACAATGGATCGAAGGACACAGCGGATGACTTGGAAACGAGGCGGCTGATGAACTTGCCAGAAGGGGATCCAGCACAAAAGCCTTCGGACCCGAACCCATTGTGCCCATTCCCTTCAAGCAGCTAAGGAGTTGGTTAAAGGATCACACTCAAACGCAAGCGGGAAAATGGTGGACCTCGACACCAGGGTGCAGGCAATCCAAGGAAGCTATGCCATCCCTGGACACGAAGCTAACCAAGCGCCTTCTGCGCCTGGACAGAGATAGCCTGCGACTGGTGGCGGGGACCATCACTGGACATTGCTCACTGAACAAACACTTCCACATCCTAGGTATCACTGATTACCGCACGATCTCCGGCGAGGCGGCGAGCCTCCTTGCCGGATTGCCGCCATGGGATCTGGAGGCGATAGTCCTCGCGCGCCTACACGAATGGCGCGTGGAGGCACTACGCCGGGGGGTAACTCCGCTGCCGCGGCAAATTGTCGCTCAGCGGACAGACCTCCGGCGCGATCTCATGGCGACATGGAGAGAGCGACTGTCGCAACCCCGTGCAGGGCACGCCACAATAGTGGCGATAAGTCCCCTCTTTGAGGAGTGGCTAGAGAGGCGCCACGGCGCCCTCACCTTCCGCCTGACGCAGATCCTCACCGGACACGGTTGTTTCGGGAGGTTCCTGCACCGAATCGGGCGGGAGGAAACGCCCGGGTACTACCATTGTGAGGATCGACCGGAGGACACGGTGGAGCACACGGTGGAGAACTGCCCCGCGTGGGCGGAGCACCGCCGTGTCCTCGTAGCGGCGATCGGCGGCGGCGACCTCTCGCTTCCGGCCTTGGTTCAATCCATGGTCCGGAGCGAGAGGGAATGGGACGCCGTCACCTCCTTCTGCGAAGCAGTCATGCTAGCGAAGGAGGTGGCGGAACGTGAGAGGGAGAGAACCTCACGTCCCAGCCGCCGCGGGAGACGCACCGGGCGTCGGGGGCCACGTGGTGGCCCCCGGCCACCGTAGGCGCGGGCCTGTGGACGGTGAGCTATGGGCTAGCTCGCCGTCCGTCCGTCTTATGACGACAGGCCCTGTCGACGGCGCGTTCGTGTTCCACGCGCGCCTCAAGGAGAGTCAGCAAACAGGGAGGGGCCCGTAAGGACCGACGCCTGCCAGGGTTGCGGGACTGTTCGAAAGAGATACCGCGGCCCTGGAACACAAAGGGCAAAGGAAGGAACATGGATGGGTTTTAGTCAGTAAAAGTCTGACACTCCCTCCAGCTCAGCCCAGAGCGGGAAGGGTTATTTGATGATTTCCCATCGTTAAAAAAAAAAAAAAAAAAGGTATCACTGATAGCCCCCTGTGCAGAGCGTGCATGGAGGCGGAGGAAACTGTAGCGCATGTACTCCTCGAGTGCACCGGCGTCATCCAGATCCGTGAGGAGACTCTTGGAACACCGAGATCCCTTGAGGATGTCCTGAGGAGACCGGGAAGTTTGATCTGCTTCTGGAGGGAGGCGGGCTGGTTGGAGTAAGGGCCACCATGGCTCACGTACAATGGTCCAATTTAGGGACTAAGTGCGGAAACCAAACTCTTAACATAGAACATAGCCTAATTTCCATTTCAGAGTTTAAAGTCCAAAACCCAACGAAATCGTCCCAAGCCATTTTCTACCCGTTCCTTCTCCTTCTTACCCACGAGACTTCAGCCCGGCCTTCTGAATAATGAAAACTAATTATTCGCAAAGACATTATGAATATGAATCGCCCTCGGCCGGATATCTACTTATTTTTCTCCGACGACAAACTGTTCCCAAGCATAATGATCTCGAACAATATCGTTCTCGGGTATAATGAAAATAGATCTTCTTTTGCGACGTCCTTATAATTATTTTCTTAGTTTAGACGCGAGTGTTATTTTGTGTCAAGCTTGTTATAGAAGAAGAAAATAGTTCTGAAATAATTAAATTTTAGATAATTTAGAAGTGCTTGTAAACTCCCAAAATATATTAGAATATAAAGTACTAGTTTTTCCCCGCGGATTTGCCCGCGTGGATTTAGGAAATTATCCCACGGAAACGAAATTCCGTTACTGAGATAATAAAATAAATTATAAAAAAAAACACCCTTTAGAGTGGCGTCATTTCTCATATTCATCTCGTCAAACCCTTTAATTTGATACCCATATCAAGAGAATGCATAAAAAGTCCGCATATTAGAACCACCATATTTCTATCCATGTATTATCGTCCAAACTAAAGGTGTATGCCAAATTTCAGTTCAATCGGAATCTGGGGAGGAGGTCAAATTTAACTTTTATGATGCATTTACGTAGTTAGTTACAGGTGAAGCTAAAAAAAGTGGGTCTTTCAATTATTATAAATATGAAATGTATGCCAAAAGACGATTCTGACTGTAAACTTTCTGCGATATGATGGTGCTAAGGTTGTTGTAAATAAATTGATTTAAAAAGTCATACTATAAATATCTTTTCTTATATAGTAACTGCACATTTTGACACACGAATTTTCACTGATGGCGAATCGGGAATATCAAAATGAAATAAAAATTCATTTGTTTTCATATGATGACGAATCGGGACTTTTGTATGGAAAAATATTTGGTGACCAATCGGAACAGTGACGAGTCGGGCATAAGCCAAATGTATGCCTCAAGATGATTCTGACTTACAAAATTGTCTCAGTTGTGAATGTATGATAAATGAGTGTTTGCCAAACGATTTTCTGTGAAATGAAGTTTATGCTAACCGCTGTTTTGCAAAATAATATTATGACATAAAAAGTTTTGGTTTAAAAGGGTAGACCCAATAAAAGCGTGTCAAAAAGTATCTTTTGCCTTTTTTCGGTGAAGTCGGTTACTTTCGCATTTATAATATTAGTATGGAGTATGGATTTATGATGTACTAGCTTCTGCCCGCGACTTCGTACGCGGATCCTGTTGCCTATGCCAGCGAAAACGGGGTCGTCAAGAAAGTCGTAGATCTGAAAGGTACTCCAGCAATTCTTTCTCTCTCACTTTCTAACTGATTATGAATATTTTGTTCGGGACAATGTATGATAATCTCGATCAGCAGTTAGTCGCGCATCAAGTCCATCACTCGTTTCAAAAGACCTGTTAGTAGATGTGCGAATTCGCTGAGAACTCAAGCGTGATTCTGTATCGGTAAACGTTTCCAATTCGCGAGACAATGCATGTCGCTCACGATCAGCAGTCAGTCGCGCATCACGTTCCGGACTTGTCTCTAGAGACCTAGCAGCAGATGCGCAGATACGCTGAGAACTCAAGCGCAATTCTTTATCCGTGAACGTATCCGACTCGCGAGACAATGCGTGACGTTCACGATCAGCGGACAGTCGCGCATCATATTCCTCACTTGTCTCTAGACACCTCGAAGCAGATGCGTAGATACGCTGAGAACTCAAGCGCAATTCTCTATCCGTGAACGTCTACGACTCGCGAGACAATGCGTGACGTTCACGATCAGCGGTCAGTCGCGCATCATTTTCTTCACTGGTCTTTAAAGACCTGGATGTAGATGCGTAAATACGCTGAGAACGAGGTATTCCATGAAGCACACCCAAACGAAGCACACCCAGACGAAGCACACCTAAAGTATTCCACTTAGCACACCCGTAGGTGGGCTTCAAATAAAAATTTAAATTAATTAATTTCCTATTCCACGAAGCACACCTACGAATATCACTCGCATAGTGCGGGGACTAAGAAATAAAAATGTCGATAGAAGAAAATATTTATTATTTTAAAGACTAACTTAAATTTCTAACATCATTCAGTTTCATTATAATAATGTGAAACAATATTTGACATTTTTGTAATCTTACTATTTAAAATCACAGATTGTTTCAAAATTCTCATTAAAAAAAAAATAGTTTTTAACTATTTTTTTATTATTTTCCATTTTTGTGCTCTTAATAAAATCACAGATTGTTTCATAATTATGCAATAAAAACTTGGACAAATATCAAAAACATTGTAAATATAGTTTTCCATAGAGATCTATGTTGAAGTTTTCTTATAGCTACCTGTTTAGTGAATAATAAAAATACTCTACTTTAACATAAAAAATAACAGATTGTTTCATAATTGCAATAAAAACTTGGACAAATATAAAAAATATTGTAAATATTGTTTTACATAGAGATCTATGTTGAAGTTTTATTATAGCTACGTGTTTAGTGAATAATAAAAATACTCTACTTTAACATAAAAAATCACAGATTGTTTCATAATCATAATAAAAACTTGGACAAATATCAAAAACATTGTAAATATAGTTTTCTATAGAGATCTATGTTGACGTTTTCTTATAGCTACTTTGATGTTGATGTTTTCTTATAGCTACTACTTAACTAATATTAAAAATACTTTAGTTTTATGTAAAATCACAGACTGTTTAAAATCACAAATCACAACCTTTAAGATTCTTAAATAATCTTGAAGAAATGGGCAATTTAGTATCTAAACTTATCAATAAAATAAATTATTATTAATCAGAATCTTAATTTCTCTAGACAATGTCCAACTGAAATTAAGCCATTTTTATAATCTTTTATTGTGTTTTCGATTATATTATTTTTTATTTCAGCATGTTTTTGATGATTTGAATAACCCATTTTTACTCTAATTTCGGCATAATTATTGCAATTTTTTTGGAAGCAATCTAAAAGTTTTGCCAGATTTATGGCTCTGTTTTTATCGAAAATTTTATTTATTTCAGAGTAATGAGACTCTGTATAATTATTAGTTTTATTTTTTACGTTATAACACGACCATTTGTCGTGCCATAACTTATGTTCGAGCCACTGAGTTACAATGTAATCGTTAAATCTAGAAATACTTTCTCCTTGAGGACATTCGCTCATGATGTAGAGCCAGGCCTCATCCAAGTCTTCCAGAGGTAAATGTGGCAAAATTGTACATAAGGCAACATGTTTTCTATGTATGCTATTCTTATCTAAACCTAAGTCCCTAGATTTTTTTTTATTGCTTTTTTTAAATGAAAATAGCATCCCATTATCTGTGCGTTAGGAAATACTGCTGTAAAACTCCTGACGGCAGCTTCCTCAAAATCGCTTGTGAAAACATTGACTTGCATTTTGGGTATTGTTGTTTTTAATAATTGGAATAATATTTTATAGGTCGATTTTTTTTTGTTATGTAATAAAGCATAGGCTAAAGGTTTAACGATATTTTTAACCTCACCATGGATGCTGTAAAGTTCCGTCGCAGTATATATGACCGCAGCTTTCAAGTTCCAGTCTACTCTTCTGTGTAGCAAATAAAAGTATTCTCGTTTTTCCGTCGTTATAGTCAGCTAGTACAAAATCTTGAAACGGTTGAGGTACCTGGATATCAAATAAATACTTCTCTCAAATCATTTGTACTAAAATAAATAATAATAATAATTGTTTATTGTCACAAATATTTACATATAAATACATAGGCTGTGCACATATTGAAGAAAGTAAGGTAAAACAAATGACTTTCTTTGAAACACCCGTGACTTTCTTCGCGACTGAAAAACTGATCACGACATTAACAAAACAAGTCTTTTCAAAGTGAAATCAAATATTATTATCAACCTTATCCCATTAAAATAGAATTGAAAATGGCATGCACGAATTTCTTTGCTAAGATATTAGCAAACTCTTACATGAGTTTTATTTTATTACAATAACGTTCAAATTAAAAAAAAAATACATAGATTCCATGACTCAATATTTTCATAATATTCTAAGAAAATATTAATTCTACTTACTTGTACATCTAAAGGTGACTTCGCAAACAATCTATTTACACCGAGAGATTTGTTTCTCTTATTGTAGAGGAAACTTAACATTTTTAAATTGTGGCATATCACTAACTAAATTCAATCCTCGGTCCAATGTATCATTAAGTTTTTGCTTGTAGATTTTAGGAATGGGCTCCATGGTGGAAACTACTTGCTGCTCGAGTTCATGCATTGCTTCCTTAATTTGGGTCTCCAAAACGTTTGAGGCACATTTATGTTGCTTTATTTTAACAACTTCTTCCATGCTACTTAATGTAAGTAAGCCATTACACCCTTTTTTAATACACCGCCACAAGGCATTACCGTTTTTATAAATCTTGTGTTTACTATATTGTTTGTTATTATCTACTAACACTTGTGTCCCCTTCCGGCCAAGTACGTAATTAATAGATGGGTTAAATTTTCTACTACTTGGACCTGCCATCGGCTCCATTATTTTGTTTGAATAAATTGCACGAAAAACAGAAAAAATAACAATAACAAGACCGGCGCACCATTGCATACACTCAGCCCGTGACGTCGCGATAGTGTAATGAGAACTAAGCATGTAAACAAGTTCCGGAAACGCTCGGCTAAATTCGGGTTGACTCGGGAATTCAGTGGCGGGCGCACGCGTTGACTATTAGCGCATCATGTATACGTCTTATCTATGGGATTTATATATGAACATTATGAAAATTACAAGTATTGTATCACATTATTATAATGAAACTGAAAGATGTTAGATATTTAAGTTAGTCTTTTAAATAATAAATATTTTCTTCTATCGACATTTTTATTTCTTAGTCCCCGCACTATGCGAGTGATATTCGTAGGTGTGCTTCGTGGAATAGGAAATTAATTATTTTAAATTTTTATTTGAAGCCCACCTACGGGTGTGCTAAGTGGAATACTTTAGGTGTGCTTCGTCTGGGTGTGCTTCGTTTGGGTGTGCTTCATGGAATACCTCCTGAGAACGCTAGCGTGCTTCGCGATCCCAAGAGGTTTCTACGGAGTTATTTTTTACTTTTTTGTATTTTTGAAGTCGGTTTAATTTTTGTAAAAAGTTTTTTATTTTTCACTTTTTAGTGGTTCACATGTGCTTACCCCTTCACAGCGTACCGGCGTGATGTTATGTTACGAACTGCAGGCTTAGCCAAGTTGACAGTCTACAATTGTTAACGCTAATAGAAAACTAATTAAATGTATGGGAATGACGTCATCTCAGCGTTAAGTCACGTGGTTTAAACAAACGAATAGAAAATTCGTAGACAAGTTTACATCGTTCGAAATGATAGAATGAAATGTGATCCTTTCTACAACGTTGAACGCTACATCCCATATAAATCGTAGCCAAGTCACAGTTTTGACAAGCGCTAACGAAACGATGTCGAAGTTTATGAACGCCAGCCGAGCGATCGCCGAGACCCAAGAGAAAACGATAAAAAAATGGTGCCTATATGAGCCAGCCGTGTTGAGACCGAGAAGTGTTTTGTTTATTTACCATAATTTTGGACTGTATTTATCATTTCAGAGAAACAAAGGGTCTATTGATAAGTAAAGGGTCAAACACAATTGTTTTGATTGTGTCGTAAGTAGTAGTATTAGTTTTACGTTTCTAACTTTCAAGTGCCCAATTATGATAGATTTTAACAAAGGAAGTTTACGAAATAACTAACTTACGTAAGTACCTTTCCATAAATTCTAATAAAGCTGCGAACTGTTCCGGGCTTGCTCGAGATCTAAATTCCATCCTATAAAAGTTGTTCATTTGAGGTATCTTTCATTCAAATCCACGATATCACATTATTTCGAGTGACAGTAATGTTTAAAATTACATTCCGCACTTGATATATTATAATCAACTTTCGCTTACTTTTTTAACACGTTAGACAATTATTCCTTTTTAACAATCCAAAACAAAACGTGAGCTCGCGCACTAAGTACACAACTGTGACCTTGACGTTAGTTTGGCGTTTGTTGGAACGCTCACCATAGACTAAAGTATAGGTTTTATCGAAGTTCATTGAAGAACGAGCGATCGACTCAGTCGTGTCAAGTTGGCTACCAAGATAGCGTTTTCTACAATCGCTTACGCCAAGGCGTTAACAATTGTAGAAAGAGAATAGATACGAAACGTTTGTAACTTGGCTGGGCCTGCTGGTGTAAACAATAGACAAACATGAGATTTCAGCAATCCCAATCCATTTGCTATCATTTATTGAGGAGTACAGTTGCCTATCTCCGAAGTTCTTCATCAGCTCTTCACCAAATTGAAATGGGACCACTTCGAGAAAGTACTCTTCCATAAACTACCCAAATCGCTTCAAGTGTGCCTATAAATTTTGAAGAGAGGACTCTTCAAATTCATTTCTCCAAGATCCCATCATCAGATCCTAAATTGATGATCATGAGACCACCTGGGAAGTATACCCTTTCAAACTAAAACAAAATCATCCAAATCGGTATAGCCATCTTCGAGTAATAGAGGAACATACATAAAAAATAAAAAGGTTCCGACGAATTGAGAACCTCCTCCTTTTTGAAGTTGGTTATAAATAAAATAATAAATGCGAGTTTTGGCCAGTAGATTCAAATTTTCAATGATTCATCGATGCAGATCTTCAACTTTTATACTTCAACAGAAAGTGCTCATCAGGCTGAACAACTCTTGCTAAGACGTCATTCCTATATATGTTACAGTGTAGCTGGGCTCTTGGAGTTCCACAACAAGTGTTCCAGATCTTCAATTTTTATACGTCAACAGAGAGTTCACATCAGGCTGAACAACTCTTACTAATTATTACTAATTATTCATTATAGTCATTATAGTGTAGCTGGGCTCTTGGAGTTCCACATCAGCTGTTCCAGATCTTCAAATTTATTCTCTTAGCAGAAAATGTTCATCACGTGGAACAATTTTTGCTATGGTACTATTTTTGTATCTCTTATAGTTCAGCTGGTCTGTTGCGGTGCTGCATCAGATGTTCATGTTTCCAAAATAAATTATAGCCTATATGTTGCCCAGATTTAATACCTGTACAACAACAAAAAAATCATTTAAATCCGTCGAGTAGTTCCGAAGATTAGCGTGTACAAACAAACAGACAAACAGACACACAGACAAACAGACATAATTTTTTTTTTATACGTGCTCTATTACTGTTGCCAAACACCCCTCCCTTATTTTTTTTTTTAATAATCAGCTGTATCATATCAGGTATTAAAATTTTGTATAGGCCAGCTGATTATTTCTTTACGATTTCGATGGTGGTCCCATAGATAAAGTTGTTCAGTTTGATGGTCCGTACCACAGTATTCCATATGATTATACCCTTTCTGTTACACGCTGTATATAGATTGATTGATTTTATTTTATTGATTCAAAATCAATTAAATGAAATCAGGCACACAATTACTTCACAATCGATTTGTTAACTAGTCCTGGATCTCTTTGTTGTGTCGTATTACATGCCAAATGACTGATTAAAATATTAATTTTGATTTTTATCTTGATGCTTGGCATCCGGATAATTGAAATACCTATTTTTTTAAGTGCGATTATAATCATTACATAAATCATATTGTATATTCCAAAATATTTAAATTACAATGTTGGTCTAAAGGGGCCTTTTTTACATAAAGTTTATTATCTTAGAATCTAACCAGTCAACCGAAGCATTAACCAAGTAATTAATCTTCAGAAAATGCAAAAACAATGTATTTACTGGAACTACAAAAACCACCTTTATGGTTACGTACAACAAGCATTAGGTATGTAGACATGTACACACGGCTACACATCAAGCTATACATTTCCAGTTTACGCTGATCTCGCATTGTATTATGATTTCCGTACAATGCGATGTCAGCTTATACTGGAAATGTATAGCTTCATGTGTAGCCGTGTGTACACGCACTGACGTCAGCACATCAAGCTACCCGAAACTGACAAATTTTGCCAATCAACCTTGAACCTAATGCTTTAGCGATAAAGTTGAAAATCTATTAAAGAAATTTGACAAATTGTGGAAACTTGAAGTTAGTAATTTTTTTTTTTTCGGATGGTAAATCATCAAATAACTTCTCCCGCTCTGGGCTGAACAGGAGGGAGTGTCAGACTTTTACTGACTTAAACCCATCCATGTTCCTTCTTTTGGCCTTTGTGTTCCAGGGCCGCGGTATCTCTTTCGAACAGTCCCGCAACCCTGGAACCCTGTTTGTACTTGCGATTGAGTATAAAGACTTTTAGACTGAGTCGTCTACGTCACTAATCCGTCAATCGACAATATGCACTTCAAAATTCTACTCTGTTAAAAGTTTATCATCTTTTTATCTTAACACTATCTGTTTTGTAATAATATCTTTATCATAAAATGTAATGAAAAATCTGAAATCCCTCCACAATATTCCTACACTTCGTCATGTTGGCGGGGAGTGTAGTTTTTTCAATTTTATTTATATTATTAAAGTATGGAGAATGTTCACCAAGAGTCGATCCTTTAGTTGATACTAATGTGGGGCTGATTCGAGGGTTGAGAGCTGATGATGGAGACTATGCGATGTTCTTGGGAATACCCTATGCTCAAGTGGACCCAGAAAATCCTTTTGGAGTAAGTAGTTGCAAACGTTTTTTTTTTTACTCGTATTTTAATGACCAGTCAGTAACAGCTTAATAGCTACATGAATTCTTTCAACATGTTTAATAAAATATGCAGGTTTTTATAGGGCCTACAGAGCGAATGAAACCAAGGGCAGTAGTATCTAGTTAAAATATAAGAAAATTCAAGACGAAAACCAACAGTTTAAGCATTAAAATATGGATTGAAATGAAATAAATGATTACATAAAACAATTATATTAATAAGTCGTTTCCTCTCAGTGTAATAACAATAATAATACATTACATGAAACAAGGGGCCTTGGATTAAATTTATAGCCAAAAACAATAAATATCTACTATTACAAATTGATGATATTATCATGCTGTTGTGATGTTACGTTTATTACGTAATATTTCTTTGTTACAAGTCCATCGTTCGTCGTTTGGCTATGGCATTTCGTTCGATCAATAGCTCCAGTGCTTATTCTGATCATTTACTATTCATTTCCAGGCATCAACACCACAACCCAAGTTTGAAGAAACATTCGAAGCGTACGATGGCTCAGCGATCTGCCCTCAAGTCTACCAACACAACGGCACTATTCTGGGTTCACCCGACTGTCTGCACCTGAGTATCTACGTACCAACCACGGCTACATCCAACCACCGTCTTCCTGTCATGATCTGGGTCTACGGAGGCGGCTTCCATGGAGGGTATTTTGGGAGAGACTTTTATGGACCAACCTACTTAGTAAAACATGACGTCATTGTCGTCACATTCAACTACCGTGTCGGTGCATACGGTTTCATGTGTCTTGAGACTCCTGAAGTACCCGGCAATCAAGGTCTGAAAGATCAATTCCTAGCTATGAAATGGGTAAAAGATAACATAGAAGCGTTCGGTGGTGACGCCAATAAGATTACTTTGTTTGGCGAAAGTGCTGGTGGCCATTCTATAGACCTGCACTTGCTATCACCAAAAGAAAAATTGTACAACCAAGTGATCATACAAAGTGGTAGCGCTGTAGCCGCAACAGTTTTATATGAAACTGACAGATTGGCTCCTATAAAAATTGCGGACCGTTTAGGTTTTGTAACCACAGACATAAATGAAGCTATATCTTTTCTTGCTAAAAGTAATTCGAATTTAATAGTGAGAACTGCAGTTGAGCTAGGTATAATGTTCAAACCGTGTATAGAAAATGAATTTGATGGGGTGGAACCCTTTTTAACCAGCTCTTGGCTTCATGCTGAAAAACCAAAAGTGAGAAATATGCCAATATTGATTGGTTTCAATGAACATGAAATGGTAGGTTCTCATTTCTATAGAGATGCTGAGTATTTTAAGAATTTGGACATTGTATCAAATTATTTGGAACGTATATTTAATTTCGATGGTGAAGAATTGCAAGAAATGAAGGACGCAATATCACATTTCTATTTTGGAGACAAAGTGCTAAGTGAAGACGTGAAGTGGGGGATTATAAACTTTGATTCTGATTTCACTTATATTCATCCTGTGCAAAGATCTATTAAGAAATATTTAGACGCCAGAGCAGGGAACATTTACTACTATATGTTTTCATATGTTGGTGGGAGGAATGTCCTCGTCGTTGAAGATGATGACTATACTGGCTCATGCTGTGCTGCTCATGCTGATGATTTGAGTTATTTGTTCAAAATGAACCACAGACCCGACCCTACTCCTCAAGATGAGGTTACTATTGAACGGATGACTACCATGTGGACTAATTTTGTGAAATTCAGGTTAGTAGCGTATTATGTTATTATTGTTACGAAGACTTTGATGAAACAGGTTAAAATAGACAATCAACATAATACATTATTTAAGAACTGAGGCCCGGTGTAAACGTAACGTAAACACATCGATTTTAAAATTAAAAATACTCGTTCCACATAGTTCATAACATTTTCATAATATTTAAGTATCTATTCATATCTATGAATGACACCGATTGGTCTTGATGCCAACAATTGAACTAAAATGCAGTAGGATTATTGTATTTTCGATTCAAAAGTACACGGTGTACAAACGTAAACCGTGCGCTCGTGCTAGGGCTTCTGTATTTAATTTTTTTAAAAATAACTTTCGTAGTCACATGTTAATTGTTTCAGCGATCCAACTCCACAGACAAATGAATTGCTTCCAGTGAAATGGACACCAATTACAAAAGACACCTATACCTACATGAACATCGGAACTGAACTTACTGCGAGCAGCAGACCAGCTCACGATAGGATGGCTTTCTGGGATCTGTTCTACAAGCTGAACGATGATAAACAGGGTGCATTTATCAGGATGAGAACGCGCTCGTGGAGACCAACCTTGAATTTGGATTTGTTTGCTGATGAATGAAAGACGATAATGTTGGAATGTTTGCGATTATGTGAGAAGACGGATTGATTGGAATAACTTGATTTATATATAAATAATTGCTGTACCTACTATAATAGTAAATAAATTAAGTTAGAAAACAAAGGTCTCGCTCATTTAATTATTAAAAGGAAAAACAATATAAATTATATGTTTGATATAAACTCCTGATAAGCTAAAAGAAAAAAATACTGTGACTGAAACTGGTTTTTTATTTTACGGCAAAATCAAAACAAAATCGTATCCAACTCGTAGTAACAAGTTACTATATATACATCATGTTACGATACTCAATAAAATTAAAAATCAGAAGTCTAAATCTAACCATCAGCTGATGTGTACTAGTTACATCCCATTCTTTCTCACTACACACACCCTACAACTGCACACCACATACGCACACTCACATCCTACAGTTACTCACACACTCAGACCTACATTTATTCACTTCACCACAAAGTTAAACGTTTTTCATTTTGGGTTTTCTTTACGTAGATTATATCCTGTTTTCTTTTGCACAATTTGCTTATTGTTGTAACGTCCCATTTTAGTATACTATGGCTTTGTTTGTTATGGAGAATCACTGACTCCTAAGACACAGGCACATACACCTAGTTTAGGAGTCAGAGCATTGACATTATTGTTACCTCGTTATAAGCCTTATATGGTCTTAGTCTGTGGATCTTAATGTACTGTGATGGCTTTTGGTGAAATAAAGATTTTTTTTTATTTTAACCGACTTTCTTCAAAAAAGAGAAGGTTCTCAATTCTGATGTATTTTTTTTAAATATTTGTTACCTCATAACTCCGTCAGTCATCACGCGACGTCGCGTGATACTTGCTAGTTAAATTTGACACACTTCCCGATTTCTGATTGAGCTGAAATTTTGCACGCATTGTGTATATCGCGAGACAATGCAATATTATGATGACATGGAGCTGATCTGATGATGGAGCTGGAAGGTGGCCATAGGAACTCTGTAATAAAACGACGCAACGCCGACGAGTTTGGACACGTTTGATTCGTCTTGACAAGTACTTTAGTTCTAAATGGTCACCAGGGTCTGATAATGGAGCTGGAAGGTGGCCATAGGAACTACGTTATAAAACGACATAACCCCATCGAGTTTGGGTTCGTATAATTCATCTTGTCGAGTATTTTGTCTCTAGATGGTACCCACTGGAAGGTGGTCACAGGTAGTCCGTAATAAAAATGATACAATCCCACCGCGTTTAAGCTCGTATGATTCGTCTTGACGAGTACTATGGTTCTAAATGGTATCCAGTCTCTGATGATGGAGCTGGACGGTGGCCATAGGAACTCTGTTATAAAACGACAAAACCTCATCGAGTTTGGGCTCGTATGATTCGTCTTGACGAGTACTTTAATTAACTTCTAGTTAAAACGTAAAAAATATTCTTGACAAGAATTTGTGTGGTATACTACAACTAAAAAGGGTAAAATAAAAAACTTTCTTACGAAAACAAAACCGACTTCAAAAAAAAACACTAAAAAAAGTCTAAAATAACTTGACTTTCGGAAGTCGGTGGCAAAAAGATACAAATAAGACACCGACTTCCGTAAGTTGAGTTATTTTAGAGTTTTTTTTTGGAAGTCGGTTTTGTTTTTTTATTCGGGATAATTGCATCATTATATAGCCAATTAATCTTTTCCCATCGACCTACTGAATAATCAACGAAACGATTTGCCAGTTAATTAGTAGTTTGTTTCGTAAAATGTTCAAATAAAGGAAATGAGCTGGTCTTAATTAACACATACATGTTCTGTCAATCATTCGGACAGTATCGGGCGACAGTTTAATCTGTCAGCCTTCAAATAAGTCAGTCAGTCGGTATAATGGGGTGAAAGAGGGCCAGATCTGTGTTTTAATGATGGCTTCTTTTTGGGACGCTGCTGTCGAATTGCAGTTAAAATGATCGTGCCAACCTATCTTCCCGTCTGTTGAGTGTGATGAAAGTTTTTACCGAAATGCTGTTACTATTCTTAAAGATAGCTAGCAAAGATTAAATGAATTTCTTCAAAGCAAAGCTTAAAATCGTTACATATGTCGAACCGCTTAGAAAATGAGCGTTCACAAAGGCGTTTGGTAAACTATTAATTTATCGTTCATTCGTACTGGAAATCCTTAGTGTCTTTTATTTATTTATGCTGGATGAGCGAGGGGTCTCTTCTGAGTGGGAACGCTTTTACGTGACCTAGGTTGCATTGTCCCACTCAATTTCTCAGAGTCCTGAGCAGCAGCCACAGAGTCTAAATATGTGCCCAGTTGATGGCAATAGGCTCGCCCCCTTTTACGTGGGACTTAAACATAACTGGTGAAATGTGGGTGGTCTATTAAGTACACCACTTCGGGGATTACAAGAATAGTGTTATGTTATGTTACCCTACGTAATATATAACATAACGTGAGTACAACACAGCTACTTAAGACAATAAGTCTCACATATTAATATACCAATCTTTCTAGAAATCAATACAACAGTCGCGTCGCCCGCTGGTGATTTAATTTTCCGTGCTAAAAGAAAACTGTCAAAAACTGGAGAACGTTAATTTTACACGTCATTACCTGTAGAAGGTTGAATCGACCGTGCAATATCCCATTTTCGTTAGCGATTAATTAGCTTTGTAGAAAGAATTGGGTTAATTGGACCTAAGTAAGGATTGAAGGGTTAATACTTGGGACGTGATTTAGGGATACGTTAATTTAGTTTTGAAGTGAACGGGTTAATTGTTTTTGCTGGAATTTTAAAAGTGGGTTTTAGAACAGTCTAAAACCCACTTTTAAAATTCCAGCAAAAACAATTAACCCGTTCACTTCAAAACTAAATTAACGTATCCCTAAATCACGTCCCAAGTATTAACCCTTCAATCCTTACTTAGGTAGGTAGAGTTGAAACAGTTCAACTCTTTCTGTGGATTCGAAACTTCTAGATAAACCTATGATTTCAGGTTAAACCGCGCTTGCCTGGGTTGGCCCCTGGTTAGATGATCACCCATGACGTACCGAGTTTCCTCCGTGCCGCGGAACGCAGGTTAAACCGTTGGTCCCGGCTGTCAATTGTAGATCTTTGACAGTCGTTACAGGTAGTCAGTAGCCCGAAAGGCTGACAACCAGTCTTATTCAGTCCAGTCGTTATTACCCTGTGCTAAGTTGGTTGTGGGGGTTAGATAGGCATGTAAAATGCTGGTACTCAGCTGTATCCGGTTAGACGGGAAACAGACCCAAAGTATAGTTGAAAAAGGCTAGACAGATGAGGTTGCTACCTAGAAATTAGTGTACCTTGTTAGCTTGTTGCACTACACCTAAGGGTTCATGTCTCTTAAAATTAAAAAATAAATGACTAAACTTCATAAAATTATAATCAAGCAGACGTTAATCGTTACTTAAATTTAAAGCACAAATAATTATTTATTTATATCGACATCAAGAAGTATTACAGTCACTGGATAATATTAGCACGATCATAAATCGAGGCCAGTATCTGGGGCAGGAGGGTTGTTATAAATATAACTCAAAATGGGCAAAGCAATCACAAAATCGAATTTTCAATAAAAAAGGCAGAGTTAGATTAATCTATACTAAGATTAAAAAGAAGTCGACTTTTTTTGAAAGTTTGTATGTTTTCGTAGCACGATGCCTACTGTCGCACTATGACTACTTTTGTGGACTTTCAAGTAATGGGTAGCTCAATGCCAACATTTGGAAACCACCATACATTTGATAGAGTGATGTCAACAATCGCATGATGCCAAAAAAAGTCGTAATACATTGTTCTAATCGCAGCATGCCTACTTCGGATATCGTCAGTACTTTTTATATGTAAGAGGCCTACAATATGTACCGTGAAACACAAAATTTGTTTTACTTTGGCTTTTTCGTAAACATAAGTATGTGTGTAGGTAAAATTAAATGGGTGGGTACTGACAAATTAAAAATAAAATCAATCGGCAATTAAGGGGATAATCTTCGAAACTACTGATCCGATTTCGAAAATTCTTACACTAAGGCGAAGCTATCTTATCCCCGTTATCCCCATAACATTTAAAACGTCCCCGTCGATTAATTTCCGTACATAACGGGAATGAAACCGCGAGCAAAAGCCAGTCACAAACATAATAATATTCGAACTCAAAGTCAGGAACTCCTCAACAATAACGTACTGATACCAAAGCCGAAATACAAAGACACGTCACAGTAATTCCCGAAGACGAATAGCCTGTCATAAAGTGTTTTTTTTTTTAATCCAAATATGACGCTCCATACACATCCTCAAGCGATGCGGCTTGTGTAACGCGCGTCTGTCACTTGTTTCGCGTGAATACCGTATCGTCGTGTTGCGGTAACTCTAAGCAATATTATCTCTCATTTATTTCCTCTGTACACGCACGCCGCATGAACGCGCAAGTCGTGGCCAAGCTGGTTAGCTTCGTTTCCTCTCCCGTCAAACAAGAATGCTGGTAAAGATAAAATATGATGCAAAAACTGAATTAATGAACGTCTAAAGTCTGTTATATTAATTACGTTTTCCGGTCCCTAAGATTGTTTGTTGAGCTCTTTGTTTTTGTTTTGAAGCCTCGCGATGAGTTCGCAAAGAATAGTCTCGTGAGTAAATATTTATTTTTAAGTTTTCCTTACTGGTAAAATGGAAATGGTTATCGGATCATGGCAAAGTCTGTTTGTTGGGCGGTCTTCACAGAAACCTTTAAAAAGTATAAAAAGGCAAACGCAAACATAGACGAAAATATTAATCCTTTTGCAATTATACTAGCTGTGCTAGGTAAACCAATTCATATTTGACTACAGAAACAGTTGGCTTGCATGTAAATATTATTCTATTCTATTCAAGCCTTTCCCTATGCCAACAATCTAAAAAAACTAAAATCCACCTGCCTAGCTCTAAGTTATGTTTATTTTTAAGTTTTTTTTGTTATATTTGTAAGTAGAAACAAGCAAACAACAAGCAAACAATATCTGGAATAGGACAACAAGTCTCTCGCTACAGCGCAGTGCGACCATGTCTATACTTTCTACGGCGGTATACGATAAATCATCCTTAAGTCTGTCTGTAACCAAAAGTCTGCCTACCCCAGGGAGCTCAGAGGGGAAACTAGATACAAATCCATAAAGTTACATAGTCATCAAATATTCACAATTCTCCCGGATATCGTCCGGTACAGGGTCCATTTTCAATTTATTTGTGCTAGGGGAGAAAACTTGGCGAGTGCTTCAGATTTCAGATTAATACTGAATTATTAAGCAAGTTGCATTGATGTTATATTCATAACTGGTGTCTTTTTCGAATTAAAGCATGAATTTGGTAGCCTTCAAATAAAAAAGATATGTGGAATAAAGCGTGCTAAGTCTTATTTCCATTTTTTTATAACAGGTCAATAGTAAAATAGAGGCTGATAGTTATGTAAATGTTTCTCAAGTTGTATGAATTACGTCTCCGAGAGCGGTAAAGTACATTTAGGCAATATTATTTTATATCAAATTGACACACTTTTTCCGTGTTATAGTCCTTTATGGCCAACTAATGATTGTAGGTATACAATTTAGTTGTTAACAATTAATTTCCTTGACTTAACCTATCGGTAGGTTATATATGAAAGTTAAATATCATTTTGCTATTCTCCCAGTCAAATATGACTCAAATCTCTTTGTTTAACTGTGAACAAACAACACTTAAGTTAATTTCCATGTTCCACTTAACAGATACAAACAAGTCCGCAGCAAAATCTCTTCGGGCCATTCATCAAAATATTCCCAAAATACAATAATTTTACGAAACAAACATGGTGGACGACCCTCGAAAACTCTCACAGCAATAACCTTTAAAATATCAGCGAAACTCGTAATCTTCTAGGTGTAATTAATTATTTTGTATACGCCATGTCTTCCCATGTTTTAATGGAGAGAAATAGTCATTTAAAATGAATGGCCGACCGTCTTGTTTCTCATCAAGATGTACAGTTAAATAAACGTAGAGTGGGTAGCGTTGAGTTACAGTGTAGGACTAACAGTAGCTCAAGCGTTATTGATATTTTATAAAAGAACCAAGGTATGTAGGCTTTGGTCTTGATTTCTATGAAATAAGTTAATTCAGAGATTGATACTGTCTGGGAGCCTGACAAACAATTTGCCAAAAAAGCTAAACAGTTGATGATAATGATGAGACTGGTATGTCTGAACGATTTTGTTGATAAGTATGTTCTCATAGAGATACAGACACATTTCTGTTGTTTCGGGATATTGAAAGCTCTTAGACCATCACCGTTATAATATGAGTTTCATTTAATTCATTACAAGTGTATCTCTCTCTGACTAGATAATGAATTCCGCACCGTCTTGTTTGCAAACAATTTTTACAACTATACATAAACTGTCACTTACGGGATATCTTCCGTGATTGTCTTTTGATTTTGAGCTCCCGATATTTCGACGCTGTTGCAAGCGCCATGATCGCGGGTTGACTGGAGAATGCGGGTGTGGATGGAAATGAATTGTTAAGAGAAGCCAAATCTGTCTACCCTCTTTCTTTATCGAAGAACTTATGAAGAAGAATATTGACATTGATGTAATTTGCATAACCGAGCATTTCATGATGGCTGGTTATGAACAGTATCTGTCAATCTCTAACTACGATCTGGCTTCATGTTTCAGCAGAAAAGACATCAAAAGAGGTGGAGCATGTATCTTGATAAAAAAGGACACCTTTGGAAAGAAATTCCTGAGGTTAGAAACTTAGCAATAAGTAGCACTTTTGAATGTTGTGCTATTGAATTAGTCCATACTGACACTATTGTAATCTGCTTATATAGTTCCAAATGCAAATAATTTAACTACTTTTTTTGAGCGACTGTATAAATTGTGCCAGTTTATAACAAAGAAATATAAACGAAATATTGTAATATGCGGTGACTTGAACATTGATACTTTGAAGCGAAATAATACAACACTAGATCTAGAATGTATTTTGCTTAACTTCAATTTTAAATGAGTAATTAACCAGCCAACCAGACTATCCAGTAAAACATGCATAGACCACTTTGCGCATAATTTAGGTAAAAAATGCAAATATGACGTATTCGATTTTGCGTTATCTGACCACACCTGTCAAATTCTCAAGTGTCCGGTGAAAAGGACATGTGTTCTAAACATTGGTATGTTAAACGCCGCGACTACAATCAAGAAAATATGAATAAGTTCAGGGAATGTTTACAAAAGGTTTCTTTCTCGGAAATATATGAACTTGACGATCCAAATACAACCTATAATATATTTCTGGAGACATTTACCCTAATGTATAATTTATGTTTTCCATTAAAACGTATAAAATTAACCGTACACAAAAGCCCACAATGGGTATCGCGGTGAATTAAAACGTGCAGTAAAAATAAAAGAACACTTCTGTGGCGTTACCGACTAGAACGCAATGAGCAAAACAAACAAAAGTTCAAAAAATATTCAGCAATATATAAAAAAATAATTAAGTTAACACAACGTGCTCAGAATAGCTATAAAATCAAATCATCATCTAACAAGTCAAAAGCGACATGGGAAATCATTAATAGAACAAAGATGAATATGGCCAATAAAAACTCAATTGGAAACATTAAAATTGGAAATAAAAAAGTAACACAACCGCACGAGATAGCGGAAGCGTTTAACAACTTTTTTGTCGACAAGATAAAACCAATCAGAAACAGAGGCAAACAAGTGACATCAAATATCTCAACATCAAGTAATTCAATGTTTATGGCACCTAGTAATGAAAATGACATCAAAATCATTATTAAATCTTTAAAAAATACCGTTAGTGTAGGTAATGATGGAATTTCCACCAAAGTAATTAAGTACATCTCAGACTACATAAGTGGACATTTGAGCTATATTCTCAATCTGTGCATAACCTGTGCATTTCCAACTAGTCTCAAAACAACTGTAGTTAAACCATTGTTTAAAAAAATGACAAAGAATGCATGGACTCTTATAGGCCTGTTGCGCTTGTTCCAATAATATCCAAGATATTTGAAAAATACATTTACGCTCAGATTTATAAATACCTAGATAAACAAAACATTTTGACAGAGGAACAAAAAGGTTTTCGGAAAGGTAAAAGTATCAATTTAGCCATCTATGATTTTTTAAACAATGTGTATACGAATGTTGACAAAAGAATACCTGTGTGCTCGATATATTGTGACATGACTCAAGCCTTCGACTATGTTGACCATGATATTTTGTTAGGTAAACTAGACGCCTACGGCATTCGAGGTAATGTCTTAAATTTAATAGAATCTTATTTAAAGCACAGGAAACAGTACGTTGAAGTACCTGAAGTAGATTTTAAATCTAACTGTCAACGTATCTACAAATCTAATATTCGAACCCTTACATATGGCGTACCCCAGGGCAGTGTTTTGGGAACACCTCTATTTATAATCTATATAAATGATATGCCGAAAGTTACAAGTCACCCTATGTCACTATTTGCTGATGATAGCACTGTGACCATTAATAGCACAAACGCTGAAATCAATGATAACGAAATAAGTAAGACAATCACCTCCATAGTGCAATGGTTAGATAACAATAATTTAAAGATAAATATAGAAAAGACGAAATATGATAGCCAACGCATAACACAAGTAAACACATCTAAGTTCCTAGGATTAACAATTGATAATAAATTAGATTGGAAAACACACACGGAGGAGCTAACCAAACGAATTAGTAAGTCTGCTTATGCCCTATACAAACTTGCCTCAGTTATGAGTGTGGACGCTTTAATCACAGCGTATCATGGCTTGGTGGGTTCAGTTCTTAGATATGGTGTTATTTTTTGGGGGAATTCAACCAATAGGGAAATAATCTTTAAAGCACAGAAAAAGTGCATCAGGACAATGTTTGGATTACAGGTTATAGATACGTGCAAGCCATTATTTATTAAATTTAAAATATTGACTTTTCCATGCTTATATATTTTTGAAGTTGCAGTATTTGTAAAGGCCAACCCTAAGCTGTTTAAAAAAATGTCGGAAATTAATATCCGAAGACGAAGGGATAACAATAGCTTATGCGTAAGTAGGTCCCACACAGCTTTAATGTATAAGAGTGTTTTTTGCATGGCACCAGTCACATTCAACCACGGCCAATCAAAGAATTGAATTTAAGCTTATTTAAGAAACGGCTAAAAGCCTTACTGGTGAACAAAGCATATTACAGTATTTCGGAGTTCTTAACAGACAAAAATGTAATGATGGAAACTTGACATGCTACATATGTATTGTTTGTCCTTGTTAATAAATTTGTATTGTAATTGTTGACATTAGTATTGTATATTGACATTAGTATTGAATAGAATAGAATAGAATATCATTTATTTCTGAGTATATGGTAGGTACATAAAGGTCTTACAATTTATATATAGTTCACATATACTACCGTTGCCAGTGTAGAAATATTATAATTTTAATGTGACTCTAATACACCAATGTTAATTTATATAGCGAAATAATAAAATAAAAAATTATACATTTGTATAATTATTATTATACATTGTATATTGACATTAGTATTGTATATTGACATTAGTATTGTACATTGACATTAGTATTGTATATTGACATTAGTATTGAGAGACATTGTGTTATTATTGTTTTCAGTCTATGTCTTGAAATTTTATTGACATTTTTATTTTTTTGTATTATTTAGATATATTTTTTATTGACATTGATTTGTGTTGTCATTTATCATTAATTAATTTTAGTATGCGATTCTTTATAATTGTTTTTTTTTTATTTATTTTTTTACATTTGTACGCTCTCTGGCATAACATAGCGCACTCTTTATTACCTTGATACCATTATTATTGTACCTATGTTAAACAAATGAATAAATGACATATGACTTATCTTCCCGTTAGTGAGTTGTAAACCGTGAAAGTTTAAAACAGAATTTTTACAACATAAAAAAAAAATCAAAAACTGTCGACCTTCTGCTTTCCCTACACTGTGATCCATTATAGGCGCAGCATAAACAAACGAAATTATCTTTTGAGTTTTAAACTGAAGTTCACGACGAGTGATAGATCCGTTCAGTACTTACCGTGTTTCGTTGCCCTGACATTTTGTACCGAATCGTGTTTTATTATGCTTCCCACGATGCTTGTTACCACGTCCGAGAACTTTTGTCTTCCCATCCCATCTAAGGTTCGTTCAAACCGGCTCGGACAAGTTGCGGAACAGGGCACTGACAACAAGATACTTCAGTACATTATAGAGAGAATTAAGTTTGGCAAAAAAAAAAACCATTTGAAGGAGCATAATAATATTGTACAACAAAATACCCGCATGTATTAAAAAATTACACTCATTCAATGCATTCAAAACTCTATTAGCTGAATATTTGATCACAAATAAAACCCTTCCTAAAATCTGAATTCATTGGATGGGTGTATAATCTATACATATAATAATAAAATTGCTACCGTGACGAACTTTAAATATAATTTATTTGAAGCATTGTTCTCATGTTATGGGCTTTGTGTCTTAATTGAAAATAATGTTTGAACCTAGAGTCCGGTGTCCGTAGAAGCGTCCGCAATGACCCTTTCGGCAGATATCGTATCTATACTTCAAACTACTTTACTAATGTGCAACTTTGTGAAGACGGATGGATGCTTGTTACTCTTACGCAAAAGCTAGTAAACAGATTTTGATGAATCTTCAGTAATATAGCTGAATATAAATAAATTGGTGTGTAAAAATAAAGATAAGAATGTACTAGAATGTCAAAATCCTATGCACTACAATGCACAGTAAGATTTCTCGTAGCCTTTGAATGTATTTGAGTACGGCTTAAATTTGGCCGCAACTCGCCTGACGTGAAATGATGACACGGCCTAGTGTGGAGCACGCTTGCCTAGAAGAAACCGATTTACTCGAACTTTGAAGAGATCTAGATTGTAATGATCAGGAAACAGAGAAACCAGCAGTGAATTGTGGCTACATACTTACTGAAATCTTCGAGTACTGAGCTGAACCGTGACTGAACTTATCTTTGAAAAGCCAACAAACAACGCACTTACACTGGCGCCCGCGCCAGGTACCAGAACCAAATCAATTCTGTAATCATTGGCACAAATAAATTGCTATCTCATTATCCTGAAGCAATAACACATAACATACTAAAAACCAATGCAAGATCTTTATTTTTCATGAATTGTATAATTACAAGGAAAGCATACTCGATTTCCAAAGTACCTAAGTATCTTACTATCGGAGATAAGTTGCGTCGCTGATGAGCTCTGTCGCGGAAGTGTCCTGTCGGCGAAGAGTCCCGTCGAAGTAAAGTCTTGTCGGTGTTCAGTCTGTCGGTGTTTAGTCGTACACTCCGCCTCTAATGCCCAAAGGGTTAGTCAAAGTTGTACCTAATAGTACACTCACGTTTCGCCGGTTATGTTTAAGTCCCATGTAATAGGAGGCGAGCCTATTACCATCAATCGGGCATAAATTCAGATTCCGTGCCTGCTACTGAGAAATTTCTGAAAGAAGAATGTAAATCCCAAAAACACTTTGCCCAACCCAGGAGTCCAACCCAGGACCTAGTGTTCAGAAGTCGTGCTTGACCACTAAGAAAAAATACGCCTGAACTAACATAAACACATGAGGCTCGCATACAAACAGACACAGTCACATACTGACGGTATTAGATCCAAATCCAAACAGCGCGGCGTAGATATTGTTATTTATTTTTTAGAGTTGACTGGTTCTATGAAAACGGGGGTATGTGGGTTTTTCCGAGGAAAGCGGCACGAAGTAAGCAATATAGGTTTAATTAACGGGGAACAAACATTTGTTCAGCTCTTCAGGACGTCACACGACCGGGGTACACTGTGGTGTTCAAAGATTTACTGCTGCTGTTATGAAGGAAGATTATCTTGTGTTGGTTTAAAGAGTAATGGAAAATAATGCATCTACTTTATTAAATATTGCGATCTTCGTTCGCAATATTTACTTTCCTTTTTTAATCGAATTTTGTTACCAATTACAAGGGTTTTATTTTGGGCGGAACCGTAATATTTTTTCTAAAATAAAGTAGCTTATGATAGACCTTATAACATCAGCTATCTGCTAGTAAAAGTCACGTCAAAATCGGTTCAGCCGTTTCGGAGATTAGACGGAACAAACATAGACAGACAAGAATTGAAAAAAAAGTGTTTTTGTTATTAATATCAGAAGTATAACCGAGTTCACTGAGGGTCTGCCACTTTTCAACCATAACACTTAGGCATAAGGGTGAAAGTAGCCGACCGTCAGAGAACCCGGTAGTATTCAAAGATTCACTCAAAAACTCATCTCAACCTCCTCCAAACATGAAGACGTATCTGCCTATCCATTTCCCAACTATGTTAGGGTCGGCCTTCAGTCTAACCGGATGCAGCTGAATACCGGTATTTTACTTGGAGCGACTGCCTATCTGACCTCCACAACCCAGTTAGTAATGGGTAATACGACACCGATGTCAGACTTTTTGGGCCACTGACTACCTGTAACGACTGTCAAAGATTTACAGATGACAGCCGGGACCAACGGCATAACGTGCTTTCCGAGGCAAGCAGGAAACTTGGTATGTAATGGGCGGTCACCCATCCACAGACCAACCTAGACAAGCACGGCTTAACCATTATTTTGACTAAAGACGATTTTGGTTTAATTTCTCATATCCAGTGTTGAAGCGCGGGGTCGCACAAACTTTGAGAGCGACTGTATACTAAATGAAATCGCCGAGAGTCTTCCTGTCACGTTGTTGTAGACACAGTCCTCGGATAGTTGGATTTCATACGATATTCGTTTCAAAATTCATTATCTAGTTTTGAAACTCAATTGTTTCAGCTCGAGTCTCGGGAATTAGGTGGATCACGTGGATAAAAAATAACAGGCACTCAGGTCGATCTTCAGGTTAAACCACGCTTGCCTAGTTTGGTCCGTAGATCGGTGGATCAGTGGATCGGACCACCCGTTACATACCGAGGTTTCCTCCGTGCCACGGAGAAACCTGCCGGCCAAAAGTCTGGACAACCAGTCGCACCAGTACTAACTGGGTTGTGGTGGTAGGATATGCAGTCGCTATATGTAAAATACTGGTATTTAGCTGCACCCGATTAGACTGGAAGCCGACCGCAACATAGTTGGGAAAAGGCTAGGCAGAGATGTTGAGTGATGATCTCGTGAACTACGTGAAATTGCCACCATGATGCTTAACTTGTAAGAACCTAGTCATAACGATGATGGAAAATATAAAAATATATTGGACTGATCGCTAACGAAAAGTTTATTGCAATTCTGTTCAAAGTCATTCGATTGTCACTTGTGACCAGGTCCTCTGTTATTACTTACTACGTTGAGAAAGAAAAAAGATTACCACAGTCATCCATTAAAATAATAAAAATGCAACCTATATGGCCTCGTTGGTCTAGTGGTCGCATACGTGACTGCTGAGCACGAAGTCCTGGGTTCAGTTTCTGGGTCAAACAAAGATAAGCTATTGGGTTTTCCGTTAGGAATTTCACAGTAGCAGCCACAGAGTCTGCATTTTTTGCCCGGTTGATGGCGATAGGGTCGCCCCCTGTTACATAGCGAAATGTGGTGAGTGTACTTGCCCCTAGGCAAGTTGAAGGCCATTTTTTTTTTTTTTTTACCGATTGAAAATCATCAAATAACCCCTCCCGCTCTGGGGTGAGCAGGAGGGAGTGTCAGACTTTTACTGACTAAAACCCATCTATGTTCCTTCCTTTGCCCTTTGTGTTCCAGGGCCGCGGTATCTCTTTCCCGCAACCCTGGCAGGCTAAGTTGAAGGCTTTAGGTATTGGTATTTTAAAAGGCAGCTAAGTGTGAGTGGAAGTGGCGTGAGGGTTGGGTTTTCCTTTGAAGGGCATTCAATACCTACACTAGTGATGGGGTTCAGAATGGTCAGGTGCGTAGTACTCATAAACAGCTTGCGTGTATGACCAGATGTATGAACGTGGACGAAGCAAAAGGAGTACGGATCGTAGCAGACGGCATTCTGTGGTGTCTGCCTACCTCCATGGGACAAAGCGTGAATCAAGCAATGTAAGTTTAAAACCTGATCCTATCTGTATTACAAAAATTAAGAAAAATTAAACATAAGCCATTCAAATATCTAGAAGACAATGTTG
Organism: Eugnorisma glareosa; assembly: GCA_947578425.1. NCBI lineage: Eukaryota > Metazoa > Arthropoda > Insecta > Lepidoptera > Noctuidae > Eugnorisma > Eugnorisma glareosa. Next base: position 2,294,999 of record OX387970.1, read on the forward strand.
ATTGTTGATGTACAGTCAAGAACAGTAGTGGTCCTTTACGTTAAATATGTCATCACTACTGCTCTCAAACCGGTGAAGGAAAACATCGTGAGAAAACTGTACGTACTAAGTCTGAAAATTTGAAGACATTTATGTCAACCAGCAATCCCGCGTGGTGAATTAAGGCCTTTTCCCTCTCGCCGGAGACCGAGTGGTCTTACTACGCAAGGTGCAAAGACGATTTCGCCCTTTAATATTGATTGAATTTTATAGTGTTATGAACATAATATGTTCATAAAAATGTGGTTTTAAAAATGATATTATCATTTTTAAAACCACATTTTTATGAAATAGATGTTTTCTCAAAGTTGAAAAATAATTATAACTTCACGAGAAAATCACTTTTGTATTTTGGGTATGTATTTATGCTCGTGACTGTACTAAGTTGAAACAAAGGCATTTGAGTATATTATGTTGTTTTCAATCTGGTCTTCCACTATCGTAGCAGATTTTCTCTGTTTGATTCAAAATTGAAGTGTATTTTAATTGCTTGGGCATGAACAATGTAGGGGCAAGTTGAAAGCTATAGGTATTGGTATTTAAAAAAGGCAGATAGGTGTGAGTGGAAGCTGCGTGAGGGTTGGGTTTTCCTTTGAAGGGCATTCAATACCTACACTAATGATGGGGTTCAAAATGGTCAGGTGCGTAGTACTCATGAACAGCTTGCGTGTATGACCAGATATATGAACGTGGACGAAGCAAAAGGAGTATACAAGGGTCATAAAAGACGGCATTCTGCAGTGTCTGCCTACCCCGATGGGAAAAAGCGTGAGTCAAGCCATATAAGTTTAAAGCCTGATCCTATCGGTATTACAAAAATTAAGATCGATAAAACTGCAAAATAAATGATGTAATTTCAGAAAAGTTGTACTATCTGATGTAAGATTATACTTTTGAATCTATAAAAGTCAAACATTTCCGATAAATACATATTTTTAATTATTTATCAGACGCAGTTGTCAATAAACAATTAATCCTACCTATAACTTTTATTTCAAGAAGCGCCTGATGCCTATACAAGATGTCATCAAAATTATTGAAGAAAATCTCTTAAGCGTAGTTGTGTACCCATCTTTATGAACAACAAAAATGTAAATGTAGCAGCAGATTTTTTGGGTAGGTGATGCCATAATATCAGCCTCGACCAAATGCTACTTAATTCACGTGGTTTTATTTAACGCAGCTATTAATAAAATAAGCGACATGTAAAGGTTCAGTTAAACAAATAGATTGTTCAGTGCGTTATCTCTCGGTCTCTCAGTCAGTCGGCCTCACAGTTTTAGTCTCTTGGAGAGTATGCTTTGGAATTACACAATCTAATTCCCTCATCCCCATTTTATCATCGGACGAGCAGAGATACGGCAAAGCGTCACAGTTTTAAGGTTGAAGTTCCACGGACCCGAACAAAGCTTCCACATTAATTGTTGTACGAACCTCTGGTCAATGGTATTCACCTTCAAGTTTGAATGAATCGGTATCTTCTAGGCTAGCGTGCTCCACCCTAGGTGGCTTAGTCGTTTCACATCAGACGAGTTCTGGACAAAAACACAAGCCTGATAGCATATAAAAAAAGTCTCCGATGTCCCTACAGAATCGTGTCGGCAATTTTTCTCTCTGCATTTCGGTTTGACAGAAACTTTAATGTGCCTAAACTATGTAAAGCCTAATTTCCGGGGACGGTCTGTACTTATGCTTTTGCGGTTGCACAACGACATGCTTTGCTAATGCTTTGCTTGGTAGTATAGTTGCAGGCCTACCTTACTACCTCCTTCAGGGAGTAAGGTGGCGGGGTCTTGAGGGTGAGGGCTACAGTCGTGTAGATCCTCAAGGCAAGTCTGGGGGATTCACCTTCACGAGGTTGCCGCCCTGTTCTTGGTCTAATTCTATAAGAAATAGACGCAACGAAAACCCCCGGGCGCTTTTTCAAAATTCCCGAAGCCAAAATCCCAGGCCTAGGGTAACTCAAAACCCCATTCCGATGATCCTACGCCCAATCCCTCCTTCCTTTTTCTTTTCTCCTTTCGGTCCATGAGTAGGGGTAACCTCATCTCCAAAAAAGCCCACAAACCCTCAACAAAAATGTCGCAGAAAGGCCATAATAATCCCCAAGTGGGTCCCAGCAATGCCGGGGAATCCCACGCCGACCACGGGGGGCACCAATCTGCCACTTAGCCGGCTGCTTTAGCGCAAACAGCACTGGCTGCGGCTCACGCGCCACCCGACACGACCATGGCTGCGACCTCTGCGCCAATTGACACGACGGCTGCGATTTCCGCGCCTACGACCCGTTATACTTTCCACGAGGGCCTGGCAACAGAGCATCGTTCGGAATAGTATAACGAACAACCCCGACAATGACACCGACAATGCACGACTCTCCCGCCTTGACGGAGAACTCCGCGTGCTGGCACTCCAGCGCGAGAAGATCGAAGCAAGGCTGAGAGACATAGACTCTGGACACCACGGGACGGGAAAGGAAGCTGAATCCGGTGGCCCTGGATTCATCTCTGTGGATGAAGTACGCTTGCTGAAGCGTAAGCGCGGAAAAATCCGGAACAGAGAAAGAGATCTCAACAACCGTTTGAGCAAGATCCGCGAAGGCAATAGCCAGCGCGATACGCAAACGGTTACTTGTAAGGGAGTAGGCGACCAGCCGCAAGTACACGAAGGGGAAACCCAGTGCGAAAAGCAGCCGGGCGCGGAAACATGCGGGCAAGAACCATTACGCGAAGGGGTAACCCAGCGCGGAACGTCACTGCCCGCACCAGGATCATCCGGAGGAAACAATCGGAACCGCACCGAGACGACCCAAAACCGACACAGATCGAAACAGAAGCGAGGCAAGCGATCTGGATTTTCGCGCAGTTTGTCCCTGGCACGGAATACCGTGCCATGCCCCTCGGAACCGCAACTTGGACCAAGTGGCCAGGGAACGGCGAAGAGGGTGCGCCCGGACAACACGGCTTCGCCGAGCACGCTCCAGGGGGACGCCAAGCGAGTCAAAATTCAGACCGCTCAAGGGGAGCAGAGGACCTACGCACAAGCTACAAAGGATATTGAAATGAAATGAAATTATTTATTTTGCAAATAGGATATTAAAATCACTTTTACATGTCAATATTTTGTTTTTAAAAGAACCTGTTATTCCTGCGCGGCTCGCCGTAGCGATCTGCCTCTCACCTCCATCACGTCACACACACAGTCGTCACGTCACATCATGACCACTGACGAGGCCAAGCACATCAAGCTCAGCCTTGAAGACTTCGTCATGGACGCCGACCCCTCCAAACCACTCCCGGCCTTCCGCGGTTACTCTCGGGTAGCGGACGGCACGGTTCAGATGTGGTGTGAGGACGACAGCGCCCTGACCTGGCTAACAGACAACGTACCCAAGATTAGGCTGCCCAACACAGACGCGACACTGATAGTCATGAGACAGTCCGACGTGCCGACCCGTGTCCGAGCAGCGCTCTTTGTACCCAGGTACAATGGGGACATAGCGCGGCTCCAGAGCGTTCTGACTCGTCAGAACACTTGGTACGACATAGGGAGGTGTTCGCTGTACAGGGCGACATCAGTCGGTGGTGATAACCATGGGACTTATTTGACCCTGGGTGTCCCACCGGAGGAAGTCGAAAAGGTCTTGGGGAGCGGCGGGTATCGTACCTAATTGGGTCGATATAGGTGCGCTTCTTCCCCAACACCCAACCCTCTGACACCCAGACTACGACCACTAGCACTGCACTGACGCAACCGACACCGACAAAACTCGACATGACCATGACGCAACTGGAGGAGGAGATGGCCAGAACGGCAATGGCTGATGCCATCCCTGGGAGCATGCCAACCTCACCACCAGGGTGGACAGAACAGCTGCTCACCTCGTCACCGTCATTGAGCGACGATTCTGGCCTCACTGCTAACAAGGCACAAAACACCCCTAACTCTAACGGATCCCAAACAGCTTGAAGACACTGTAATTAAACTCTCTGACTATATAATCGAAGCCTACCACGCCTGCTGCAAACTACCAGATCCAAACACCAAGAGCAAGGGAAACTCTCGCAAACAATTTAACAGAGCCAAGAATTCCAGGCTCCCAGAAGACTGGGACCTATACAAGAAAACACAGTACACCTTCCAAAATCAAGTCAGGTTTGCCAGCAGGGCAGCCTGGCGGAAATTCTGCGAAGACATTGAATCGAACAGCGAAGCTGCGCGAGTAAGGAAGATCCTATCCACCGATCAGGATCGCACCCTCGGATCGCTGAAAAACCCAGACAACACGTACACAAAGTCAGACCATGAAACAAGTAAAGTTCTTCTGGAAACCCATTTCCCAGACTGCAGCCTCTCCGAGGACAGAGCATGGGCAAGTGAGCCAATGCATACACCAAACGACCAGGACTGGTCCAGAGCCCGCACAGCAGCAACCGAAGACCGAATAAAATGGGCAATCAAGACTTTCAAACCATACAAATCCTCAGGTTTAGACGAAATTCTCCCAGCCCTATTGCAATGGGGAGCAGACGTCCTTAAGCCCTAAAATCACCTACTGGCTATACACCACAGTAATCCGACCAATCATCACATACGGCTCGTTAGTTTGGTGGCCCAGGACCAGCCTGAGCACAGCCCAGAAAGATCACGAGAAGCTACAGAGATTTGCCTGCGTAGCAATCACCGGTAGCATGAGGACATCACCCACTGCCACTTTACAGGTGATGCTGGGGTTGTCACCTCTACACCTCGTTGTAAGAGAGGAGGCGACCCTAGCAATTTTCAGGCTTGAAGTATCCCGGCACCCTCAGTAAAGATTCCAGAATCAAACATACACGCTTAAAAGATGATGCTATCAAGCGGCAGCCCATGATGGCATCAACCAGCGACAGAACCCTGAAGACCCACTGCTTTCAAGAACACTACAGCATAGAGCTCACAGCGGAGACGCGTGAATACTCAGGTCCAAAAGAGCTAAGGATCTACACTGATGGATCAAAGACCGACGACGGGACAGATGTCGGAGTCTTCTCCAACGACCTAAACATTAAAATATCCAAACCCCTGGGAATGCTCAACTCTGTCTATCAAGCTGAGTGTGTTAGCATTATCCAAGCGGCACACGCCATAGAGGTCAGGGAAGTTACGAATACCCATATTCGTATACTCTCCGACAATGCCTCAGTCCTTCAATAAAGGACCTTCGGAAAAAGGAAGGAAAGGATTTTCCTTCGGAGGAAGGAAAGGATTTTCCTTAAAGAGAAACCAGATCACGTCGAGACTAATACTAGAATGCCATAATGCCCTAGAACGTGTTATGGTACTAAACCACAACACTGTGACACTACAATGGATCGAAGGACACAGCGGATGACTTGGAAACGATGCGGCTGATGAACTTGCCAGAAGGGGATCCAGCACAAAAGCCTTCGGACCCGAACCCATTGTGCCCATTCCCTTCAAGCAGCTAAGGAGTTGGTTAAAGGATCACACTCAAACGCAAGCGGGAAAATGGTGGACCTCGACACCAGGGTGCAGGCAATCCAAGGAAGCTATGCCATCCCTGGACACGAAGCTAACCAAGCGCCTTCTGCGCCTGGACAGAGATAGCCTGCGACTGGTGGCGGGGACCATCACTGGACATTGCTCACTGAACAAACACTTCCACATCCTAGGTATCACTGATTACCGCACGATCTCCGGCGAGGCGGCGAGCCTCCTTGCCGGATTGCCGCCATGGGATCTGGAGGCGATAGTCCTCGCGCGCCTACACGAATGGCGCGTGGAGGCACTACGCCGGGGGGTAACTCCGCTGCCGCGGCAAATTGTCGCTCAGCGGACAGACCTCCGGCGCGATCTCATGGCGACATGGAGAGAGCGACTGTCGCAACCCCGTGCAGGGCACGCCACAATAGTGGCGATAAGTCCCCTCTTTGAGGAGTGGCTAGAGAGGCGCCACGGCGCCCTCACCTTCCGCCCGACGCAGATCCTCACCGGACACGGTTGTTTCGGGAGGTTCCTGCACCGAATCGGGCGGGAGGCAACGCCCGGGTACTACCATTGTGAGGATCGACCGGAGGACACGGTGGAGCACACGGTGGAGATCTGCCCCGCGTGGGCGGAGCACCGCCGTGTCCTCGTAGCGGCGATCGGCGGCGGCGACCTCTCGCTTCCGGCCTTGGTTCAATTCATGGTCCGGAGCGAGACGGAATGGGACGCCGTCACCTCCTTCTGCGAAGCAGTCATGCTAGCGAAGGAGGTGGCGGAACGTGAGAGGGAGAGAACCTCACGTCCCAGCCGCCGCGGGAGACGCACCGGGCGTCGGGGGCCACGTGGTGGCGTTCGCGTTAGCGTTCTAAATTCAGCAGTCTCGTCTTATTCCTGCACCAGTTGAAAATCAGTATCAGGCGGTTTCTCATACGTATATATCTTGCAGAATATGTTGTGTCTATCGTTGTCTTTGCTAAATAAATGTAATTTCACCTTGTTCCCGAAGGAAACCCGGCCGGAGTCGGCTTCTTAGGTGCCTTCGGGCCTGAATTTCGTTCTCTTTTCTTTCTTTCTTCATATTATTTGTCTTAAAACGAAACATTTGTCTTCACTACAAACGCAAATTCCATTTTGTGAAGACAGTAGTAAGTGTAAGCACACGAACTTTGCCTAAATAAATACGCGCTAAGTTCGACACACGACAATTTAGCGTCAAGACAAACTGAAAGTTAAAACTTGGGTTGAATCAATTTAATATGCAAGTGAAGGGGACGACCCCTGCGGTGGCGACCTCTCGCGTCCGGCCTCGGCTCAATCCATGGTCCGGAGCGAGACGGAATGGGACGCCGTCACCTCCTTCTGCGAAGCAGTTATGCTAGCGAAGGAGGTGGCGGAACGTGAGAGGGAGAGAACCTCACGTCCCAGCCGCCGCGGGAGACGCACCGGGCGTCGGGGGCCACGTGGTGGCCCCCGGCCACCGTAGGCGCGGGCCTGTGGACGGTGAGCTATGGGCTAGCTCGCCGTCCGTCCGTCTTATGACGACAGGCCGTGTCGACGGCGCGTTCGTGTTCCACGCGCGCCTCAAGGAGAGTCAGCAAACAGGGAGGGGCCCGTAAGGACCGACGCCTGCCAGGGTTGCGGGACTGTTCGAAAGAGATACCGCGGCCCTGGAACACAAAGGGCAAAGGAAGGAACATGGATGGGTTTTAGTCAGTAAAAGTCTGACACTCCCTCCTGCTCAGCCCAGAGCGGGAAGGGTTATTTGATGATTTCACATAGTTAAAAAAAAAAAAAAAAAAGGTATCACTGATAGCCCCCTGTGCAGAGCGTGCATGGAGGCGGAGGAAACTGTAGCGCATGTACTCCTCGAGTGCACCGGCGTCATCCAGATCCGTGAGGAGACTCTTGGAACACCGAGATCCCTTGAGGATGTCCTGAGGAGACCGGGAAGTTTGATCTGCTTCTGGAGGGAGGCGGGCTGGTTGGAGTAAGGGCCACCATGGCTCACGTACAATGGTCCAATTTAGGGACTAAGTGCGGAAACCAAACTCTTAACATAGAACATAGCCTAATTTCCATTTCAGAGTTTAAAGTCCAAAACCCAACGAAATCGTCCCAAGCCATTTTCTACCCGTTCCTTCTCCTTCTTACCCACGAGACTTCAGCCCGGCCTTCTGAATAATGAAAACTAATTATTCGCAAAGACATTATGAATATGAATCGCCCTCGGCCGGATATCTACTTATTTTTCTCCGACGACAAACTGTTCCCAAGCATAATGATCTCGAACAATATCGTTCTCGGGTATAATGAAAATAGATCTTCTTTTGCGACGTCCTTATAATTATTTTCTTAGTTTAGACGCGAGTGTTATTTTGTGTCAAGCTTGTTATAGAAGAAGAAAATAGTTCTGAAATAATTAAATTTTAGATAATTTAGAAGTGCTTGTAAACTCCCAAAATATATTAGAATATAAAGTACTAGTTTTTCCCCGCGGATTTGCCCGCGTGGATTTAGGAAATTATCCCACGGAAACGAAATTCCGTTACTGAGATAATAAAATAAATTATAAAAAAAACACCCTTTAGAGTGGCGTCATTTCTCATATTCATCTCGTCAAACCCTTTAATTTGATACCCATATCAAGAGAATGCATAAAAAGTCCGCATATTAGAACCACCATATTTCTATCCATGTATTATCGTCCAAACTAAAGGTGTATGCCAAATTTCAGTTCAATCGGAATCTGGGGAGGAGGTCAAATTTAACTTTTATGATGCATTTACGTAGTTAGTTACAGGTGAAGCTAAAAAAAGTGGGTCTTTCAATTATTATAAATATGAAATGTATGCCAAAAGACGATTCTGACTGTAAACTTTCTGCGATATGATGGTGCTAAGGTTGTTGTAAATAAATTGATTTAAAAAGTCATACTATAAATATCTTTTCTTATATAGTAACTGCACTTTTTGACACGCGAATTTTCACTGATGGCGAATCGGGAATATCAAAATGAAATAAAAATTCATTTGTTTTCATATGATGACGAATCGGGACTTTAGTATTGAAAAATATTTGGTGACCAATCGGAACAGTGACGAGTCGGGCATAAGCCAAATGTATGCCTCAAGATGATTCTGACTTACAAAATTGTCTCAGTTGTGAATGTATGATAAATGAGTGTTTGCCAAACGATTTTCTGTGAAATGAAGTTTATGCTAACCGCTGTTTTGCAAAATAATATTATGACATAAAAAGTTTTGGTTTAAAAGGGTAGACCCAATAAAAGCGTGTCAAAAAGTATCTTTTGCCTTTTTTCGGTGAAGTCGGTTACTTTCGCATTTATAATATTAGTATGGAGTATGGATTTATGATGTACTAGCTTCTGCCCGCCACTTCGTACGCGGATCCTGTTGCCTATGCCAGCGAAAACGGGGTCGTCAAGAAAGTCGTAGATCTGAAAGGTACTCCAGCAATTCTTTCTCTCTCACTTTCTAACTGATTATGAATATTTTGTTCGGGACAATGTATGATAATCTCGATCAGCAGTTAGTCGCGCATCAAGTCCATCACTCGTTTCAAAAGACCTGTTAGTAGATGTGCGAATTCGCTGAGAACTCAAGCGTGATTCTGTATCGGTAAACGTTTCCAATTCGCGAGACAATGCATGTCGCTCACGATCAGCAGTCAGTCGCGCATCACGTTCCGGACTTGTCTCTAGAGACCTAGCAGCAGATGCGCAGATACGCTGAGAACTCAAGCGCAATTCTTTATCCGTGAACGTATCCGACTCGCGAGACAATGCGTGACGTTCACGATCAGCGGACAGTCGCGCATCATGTTCCTCACTTGTCTCTAGACACCTCGAAGCAGATGCGTAGATACGCTGAGAACTCAAGCGCAATTCTCTATCCGTGAACGTCTACGACTCGCGAGACAATGCGTGACGTTCACGATCAGCGGTCAGTCGCGCATCATTTTCTTCACTGGTGTTTAAAGACCTGGATGTAGATGCGTAAATACGCTGAGAACGCTAGCGTGCTTCGCGATCCCAAGAGGTTTCTACGGAGTTATTTTTTACTTTTTTGTGTTTTTGAAGTCGGTTTAATTTTTGTAAAAAGTTTTTTATTTTTTACTTCTTAGTGGTTCACATGTGCTTACCCCTTCACAGCGTACCGGCGTGATGTTATGTTACGAACTGCAGGCTTAGCCAAGTTGACAGTCTACAATCGTTAACGCTAATAGAAAACTAATCAAATGTATGGGAATGACGTCATCTCAGCGTTAAGTCACGTGGTTTAAACAAACGAATAGAAAATTCGTAGACAAGTTTACATCGTTCGAAATGATAGAATGAAATGTGATCCTTTCTACAACGTTGAACGCTACATCCCATATAAATCGTAGCAAAGTCACAGTTTTGACAAGCGCTAACGAAACGATGTCGAAGTTTATGAACGCCAGCCGAGCGATCGCCGAGACCCAAGAGAAAACGATAAAAAAATGGTGCCTATATGAGCCAGCCGTGTTGAGACCGAGAAGTGTTTTGTTTATTTACAATCCCAATCCATTTGCTATCATTTATTGAGGAGTACAGTTGCCTATCTCCGAAGTTCTTCATCAGCTCTTCATCAAATTGAAATGGGACCACTTCGAGAAAGTACTCTTCCATAAACTACCCAAATCGCTTCAAGTGTGCCTATAAATCTTGAAGAGAGGACTCTTCAAATTCATTTCTCCAAGATCCCATCATCAGATCCTAAATTGATGATCATGAGACCACCTGGGAAGTATACCCTTTCAAACTAAAACAAAATCATCCAAATCGGTATAGCCATCTTCGAGTAATCGAGGAACATACATAAAAAATAAAAAGGTTCCGACGAATTGAGAACCTCCTCCTTTTTGAAGTTGGTTATAAATAAAATAATAAATGCGAGTTTTGGCCAGTAGAGTCAAATTTTCAATGATTCATCGATGCAGATCTTCAACTTTTATACTTCAACAGAAAGTGCCCATCAGGCTGAACAACTCTTGCTAAGACGTCATTCCTATATATGTTACAGTGTAGCTGGGCTCTGGGAGTTCCACAACAAGTGTTCCAGATCTTCAATTTTTATACGTCAACAGAGAGTTCACATCAGGCTGAACAACTCTTACTAATTATTACTAATTATTCATTATAGTCATTATAGTGTAGCTGGGCTCTTGGAGTTCCACATCAGCTGTTCCAGATCTTCAAATTTATTCTCTTAGCAGAAAATGTTCATCACGTGGAACAATTTTTGCTATGGTACTATTTTTGTATCTCTTATAGTTCAGCTGGTCTGTTGCGGTGCTGCATCAGATGTTCAAGTTTCCAAAATAAATTATAGCCTATATGTTGCCCAGATTTAATACCTGTACAACAACAAAAAAATCATTTAAATCCGTCGAGTAGTTCCGAAGATTAGCGTGTACAAACAAACAGACAAACAGACACACAGACATAATTTTTTTTTATACGTGCTCTATTACTGTTGCCAAACACCCCTCCCTTATTTTTTTTTTTTAATAATCAGCTGTCCCATATCAGGTATTGAAATTTTGTATAGGCCAGCTGATTATTTTTTTACGATTTCGATGGTGGTCCCATAGATAAAGTTGTTCAGTTTGATGGTCCGTACCACAGTATTCCATATGATTATACCCTTTCTGTTACACGCTGTATATAGATTAATTGATTTTATTTTATTGATTCAAAATCAATTAAATGAAATCAGGCACACAATTACTTCACAATCGATTTGTTAACTAGTCCTGGATCTCTTTGTTGTGTCGTATTACATGCCAAATGACTGATTAAAATATTAATTTTGATTTTTATCTTGATGCTTGGCATCCGGATAATTGAAATACCTATTTTTTTAAGTGCGATTATAATCATTACATAAATCATATTGTATATTCCAAAATATTTAAATTACAATGTTGGTCTAAAGGGGCCTTTTTTACATAAAGTTTATTATCTTAGAATCTAACCAGTCAACCGAAGCATTAACCAAGTAATTAATCTTCAGAAAATGCAAAAACAATGTATTTACTGGAACTACAAAAACCACCTTTATGGTTACGTACAACAAGCATTAGGTATGTAGACATGTACACACGGCTACACATCAAGCTATACATTTCCAGTTTACGCTGATCTCGCATTGTATTATGATTTCCGTACAATGCGATGTCAGCTTATACTGGAAATGTATAGCTTCATGTGTAGCCGTGTGTACACGAACTGACGTCAGCACATCAAGCTACCCAAAACTGACAAATTTTGCCAATCAACCTTGAACCTAATGCTTTAGCGATAAAGTTGAAAATCTATTAAAGAAATTTGACAAATTGTGGAAACTTGAAGTTAGTAATTTTTTTTTTTTTCGGTTGGTAAATCATCAAATAACTTCTCCCGCTCTGGGCTGAACAGGAGGGAGTGTCAGACTTTTACTGACTTAAACCCATCCATGTTCCTTCTTTTGGCCTTTGTGTTCCAGGGCCGCGGTATCTCTTTCGAACAGTCCCGCAACCCTGGAACCCTGTTTGTACTTGCGATTGAGTATAAAGACTTTTAGACTGAGTCGTCTACGTCACTAATCCGTCAATCGACAATATGCACTTCAAAATTCTACTCTGTTAATAGTTTATCATCTTTTTATCTTAACACTATCTGTTTTGTAATAATATCTTTATCATAAAATGTAATGAAAAATCTGAAATCCCTCCACAATATTCCTACACTTCGTCATGTTGGCGGGGAGTGTAGTTTTTTCAATTGTATTTATATTATTAAAGTATGGAGAATGTTCACCAAGAGTCGATCCTTTAGTTGATACTAATGTGGGGCTGATTCGAGGGTTGAGAGCTGATGATGGAGACTATGCGATGTTCTTGGGAATACCCTATGCTCAAGTGGACCCAGAAAATCCTTTTGGAGTAAGTAGTTGCAAACGTTTTTTTTTTTTACTCCTATTTTAATGACCAGTCAGTAACAGCTTAATAGCTACATGAATTCTTTCAACATGTTTAATAAAATATGCAGGTTTTTATAGGGCCTACAGAGCGAATGAAACCAAGGGCAGTAGTATCTAGTTAAAATATAAGAAAATTCAAGACGAAAACCAACAGTTTAAGCATTAAAATATGGATTGAAATGAAATAAATGATTACATAAAACAATTATATTAATAAGTCGTTTCCTCTCAGTGTAATAACAATAATAATACATTATATGAAACAAGGGGCCTTGGATTAAATTTATAGCCAAAAACAATAAATATCTACTATTACAAATTGATGATATTATCATGCTGTTGTGATGTTACGTTTATTACGTAATATTTCTTTGTTACAAGTCCATCGTTCGTCGTTTGGCTATGGCATTTCGTTCGATCAATAGCTCCAGTGCTTATTCTGATCATTTACTATTCATTTCCAGGCATCAACACCACAACCCAAGTTTGAAGAAACATTCGAAGCGTACGATGGCTCAGCGATCTGCCCTCAAGTCTACCAACACAACGGCACTATTCTGGGTTCACCCGACTGTCTGCACCTGAGTATCTACGTACCAACCACGGCTACATCCAACCACCGTCTTCCTGTCATGATCTGGGTCTACGGAGGCGGCTTCCATGGAGGGTATTTTGGGAGAGACTTTTATGGACCAACCTACTTAGTAAAACATGACGTCATTGTCGTCACATTCAACTACCGTGTCGGTGCATACGGTTTCATGTGTCTTGAGACTCCTGAAGTACCCGGCAATCAAGGTCTGAAAGATCAATTCCTAGCTATGAAATGGGTAAAAGATAACATAGAAGCGTTCGGTGGTGACGCCAATAAGATTACTTTGTTTGGCGAAAGTGCTGGTGGCCATTCTATAGACCTGCACTTGCTATCACCAAAAGAAAAATTGTACAACCAAGTGATCATACAAAGTGGTAGCGCTGTAGCCGCAACAGTTTTATATGAAACTGACAGATTGGCTCCTATAAAAATTGCGGACCGTTTAGGTTTTGTAACCACAGACATAAATGAAGCTATATCTTTTCTTGCTAAAAGTAATTCGAATATAATAGTGGGAACTGCAGTTGAGCTAGGTATAATGTTCAAACCGTGTATAGAAAATGAATTTGATGGGGTGGAACCCTTTTTAACCAGCTCTTGGCTTCATGCTGAAAAACCAAAAGTGAGAAATATGCCAATATTGATTGGTTTCAATGAACATGAAATGGTAGGTTCTCATTTCTATAGAGATGCTGAGTATTTTAAGAATTTGGACATTGTATCAAATTATTTGGAACGTATATTTAATTTCGATGGTGAAGAATTGCAAGAAATGAAGGACGCAATATCACATTTCTATTTTGGAGACAAAGTGCTAAGTGAAGACGTGAAGTGGGGGATTATAAACTTTGATTCTGATTTCACTTATATTCATCCTGTGCAAAGATCTATTAAGAAATATTTAGACGCCAGAGCAGGGAACATTTACTACTATATGTTTTCATATGTTGGTGGGAGGAATGTCCTCGTCGTTGAAGATGATGACTATACTGGCTCATGCTGTGCTGCTCATGCTGATGATTTGAGTTATTTGTTCAAAATGAACCACAGACCCAACCCTACTCCTCAAGATGAGGTTACTATTGAACGGATGACTACCATGTGGACTAATTTTGTGAAATTCAGGTTAGTAGCGTATTATGTTATTATTGTTACGAAGACTTTGATGAAACAGGTTAAAATAGACAATCAACATAATACATTATTTAAGAACTGAGGCCCGGTGTAAACGTAACGTGAACACATCGATTTTAAAATTAAAAATACTCGTTCCACATAGGTCATAACATTTTCATAATATTTAAGTATCTATTCATATCTATGAATGACACCGATTGGTCTTGATGCCAACAATTGAACTAAAATGCAGTAGGATTATTGTATTTTCGATTCAAAAGTACACGGTGTACAAACGTAAACCGTGCGCTCGTGCTAGGGCTTCTGTATTTAATTTAAAAAAAAATAACTTTCGTAGTCACATGTTAATTGTTTCAGCGATCCAACTCCACAGACAAATGAATTGCTTCCAGTGAAATGGACACCAATTACAAAAGACACCTATACCTACATGAACATCGGAACTGAACTTACTGCGAGCAGCAGACCAGCTCACGATAGGATGGCTTTCTGGGATCTGTTCTACAAGCTGAACGATGATAAACAGGGTGCATTTATCAGGATGAGAACGCGCTCGTGGAGACCAACCTTGAATTTGGATTTGTTTGCTGATGAATGAAAGACGATAATGTTGGAATGTTTGCGATTATGTGAGAAGACGGATTGATTGGAATAACTTGATTTATATATAAATAATTGCTGTACCTACTATAATAGTAAATAAATTAAGTTAGAAAACAAAGGTCTCGCTCATTTAATTATTAAAAGGAAAAACAATATAAATTATATGTTTGATATAAACTCCTGATAAGCTAAAAATAAAAAATTCTGTGACTGAAACTGGTTTTTTATTTTACGGCAAAATCATAACAAAATCGTATCCAACTCGTAGTAACAAGTTACTATATATACATCATGTTACGATACTCAATAAAATTAAAAATCAGAAGTCTAAATCTAACCATCAGCTGATGTGTACTAGTTACATCCCATTCTTTCTCACTACACACACCCTACACCTGCACACCACATACGCACACTCACATCCTACAGTTACTCACACACTCAGACCTACATTTATTCACTTCACCACAAAGTTAAACGTTTTTCATTTTGGGTTTTCTTTACGTAGATTATATCCTGTTTTCTTTTGCACAATTTGCTTATTGTTGTAACGTCCCATTTTAGTATACTATGGCTTTGTTTGTTACGGAGAATCACTGACTCCTAAGACACAGGCACACACACCTAGTTTAGGAGTCAGAGCATTGACATTATTGTTACCTCGTTATAAGGCTTATATGGTCTTAGTCTGTGGATCTTAATGTACTGTGATGGCTTTTGGTGAAATAAAGATTTTTTTTTTATTTTAATCGACTTTCTTCAAAAAAGAGAAGGTTCTCAATTCTGATGTATTTTTTTTAAATATTTGTTACCTCATAACTCCGTCAGTCATCACGCGACGTCGCGTGATACTTGCTAGTTAAATTTGACACACTTCCCGATTTCTGATTGAGCTGAAATTTTGCACGCATTGTGTATATCGCGAGACAATGCAATATTATGATGACATGGAGCTGATCTGATGATGGAGCTGGAAGGTGGCCATAGGAACTCTGTAATAAAACGACGCAACGCCGACGAGTTTGGACACGTTTGATTCGTCTTGACAAGTACTTTAGTTCTAAATGGTCACCAGGGTCTGATAATGGAGCTGGAAGGTGGCCATAGGAACTACGTTATAAAACGACATAACCCCATCGAGTTTGGGTTCGTATAATTCATCTTGTCGAGTATTTTGTCTCTAGATGGTACCCACTGGAAGGTGGTCACAGGTAGTCCGTAATAAAAATGATACAATCCCACCGCGTTTAAGCTCGTATGATTCGTCTTGACGAGTACTATGGTTCTAAATGGTATCCAGTCTCTGATGATGGAGCTGGACGGTGGCCATAGGAACTCTGTTATAAAACGACAAAACCTCATCGAGTTTGGGCTCGTATGATTCGTCTTGACGAGTACTTTAATTAACTTCTAGTTAAAACGTAAAAATTATTCTTGACAAGAATTTGTGTGGTATACTACAACTAAAAAGGGTAAAATAAAAAACTTTCTTACGAAAACAAAACCGACTTCCAAAAAAACACTAAAAAAGTCTAAAATAACTTGACTTTCGGAAGTCGGTGGCAAAAAAGATACAAACAAAGACACCGACTTCCGAAAGTCGAGTCAGCTTAGAGTTTTTTAGTGTTTTTTTTGGAAGTCGGTTTTGTTTTTTTATTCGGGATAATTGCATCATTATACAGCCAATTAATCTTTTCCCATCGACCTACTGAATAATCAACGAAACGATTTGCCAGTTAATCAGTAGTTCGTTTCGTAAAATGTTCAAATAAAGGAAATGAGCTGGTCTTAATTAACACGTACATGTTCTGTCAATCATTCGGACAGTATCGGGCGACAGTTTAATTTGTCAGCCTTCAAATAAGTCAGTCAGTAGGTATAATGGGGTGAAAGAGGGCCAGATCTGTGTTTTTAATGATGGCTTCTTTTTGGGACGCTGCTGTCGAATTGCAGTTAAAATGATCGTGCCAACCTATCTTCCCGTCTGTTGAGTGTGATGAAAGTTTTTACCGAAATGCTGTTACTATTCTTAAAGATAGCTAGCAAAGATTAAATGAATTTCTTCAAAGCAAAGCTTAAAATCGTTACATATGTCGAACCGCTTAGAAAATGAGCGTTCACAAAGGCGTTTGGTAAACTATTAATTTATCGTTCATTCGTACTGGAAATCCTTAGTGTCTTTTATTTATTTATGCTGGATGAGCGAGGGGTCTCTTCTGAGTGGGAACGCTTTTACGCGACCTAGGTTGCATTGTCCCACTCAATTTCTCAGAGTCCTCTGAATTTCTCAGCAGCAGCCACAGAGTCTAAATATGTGCCCAGTTGATGGCAATAGGCTCGCCCCCTTTTACGTGGGACTTAAACATAACTGGTGAAATGTGGGTGGTCTATTACGTACACCACTTCGGGGATTACAAGAATAGTGTTATGTTATGTTACCCTACGTAATATATAACATAACGTGAGTACAACACAGCTACTTAAGACAATAAGTCTCACATATTAATATACCAATCTTTCTAGAAATCAATACAACAGTCGCGTCGCCCGCTGGTGTTATTAATTTTCCGTGCTAAAAGAAAACTGTCAAAAACTGGAGAACGTTAATTTTACACGTCATTACCTGTAGAAGGTTGAATCGACCGTGCAATATCCCATTTTCGTTAGCGATTAATTAGCTTTGTAGAAAGAATTGGGTTAATTGGACCTAAGTAAGGATTGAAGGGTTAATACTTGGGACGTGATTTAGGGATACGTTAATTTAGTTTTGAAGTGAACGGGTTAATTGTTTTTGCTGGAATTTTAAAAGTGGGTTTTAGACTGTTTCAACTCTTTCTGTGGATTCGAAACTTCTAGATAAACCTATGATTTTCAGGTTAAACCGCGCTTGCCTGGGTTGGCCCCTGGTTAGATGATCACCCATGACGTACCGAGTTTCCTCCGTGCCACGGAACGCAGGTTAAACCGTTGGTCCCGGCTGTCAATTGTAGATCTTTGACAGTCGTTACAGGTAGTCAGTGGCCCGAAAGGCTGACAACCAGTCTTACCAAGGGGTATCGTTATTACCCTGTGCTAAGTTGGTTGTGGGGGTTAGATAGGCATGTAAAATGCTGGTACTCAGCTGTATCTGGTTAGACGGGAAACAGACCCAAAGTATAGTTGTAAAAGGCTAGACAGATGAGGTTGCTACCTAGAAATTAGTGTACCTTGTTAGCTTGTTGCACTACACCTAAGGGTTCATGTCTCTTAAAATTAAAAAATAAATGACTAAACTTCATAAAATTATAATCAAGCAGACGTTAATCGTTACTTAAATTTAAAGCACAAATAATTATTTATTTATATCGACATCAAGAAGTATTACAGTCACTGGATAATATTAGCACGATCATAAATCGAGGCCAGTATCTGGGGCAGGAGGGTTGTTATAAATATAACTCAAAATGGGCAAAGCAATCACAAAATCGAATTTTCAATAAAAAAGGCAGAGTTAGATTAATCTATACTAATATTAAAAAGAAGTCGACTTTTTTTGAAAGTTTGTATGTTTTCGTAGCACGATGCCTACTGTCGCACTATGACTACTTTTGTGGACTTTCAAGTAATGGGTAGCTCAATGCCAACATTTGGAAACCACCATACATTTGATAGAGTGATGCCAACAATCGCATGATGCCAAAAAAAGTCGTAATACATTGTTCTAATCGCAGCATGCCTACTTCGGATATCGTCAGTACTTTGTATATGTAAGAGGCCTACAATATGTACCGTGAAACACAAAATTTGTTTTACTTTGGCTTTTTCGTAAACATAAGTATGTGTGTAGGTAAAATTAAATGGGTGGGTACTGACAAATTAAAAATAAAATCAATCGGCAATTAAGGGGATAATCTTCGAAACTACTGATCCGATTTCGAAAATTCTTACACTAAGGCGAAGCTATCTTATCCCCGTTATCCCCATAACATTTAAAACGTCCCCGTGGATTAATTTCCGTACATAACGGGAATGAAACCGCGAGCAAAAGCCAGTCACAAACATAATAATATTCGAACTCAAAGTCAGGAACTCCTCAACAATAACGTACTGATCGTACGTACTGAAAGCCGAAATACAAAGACACGTCACAGTAATTCCCGAAGACGAATAGCCTGTCATAAAGTGTTTTTTTTTAATCCAAATATGACGCTCCATACACATCCTCAAGCGATGCGGCTTGTGTAACGCGCCTCTGTCACTTGTTTCGCGTGAATACCGTATCGTCGTGTTGCGGTAACTCTAAGCAATATTATCTCTCATTTATTTCCTCTGTACACGCACGCCGCATGAACGCGCAAGTCGTGGCCAAGCTGGTTAGCTTCGTTTCCTCTCCCGTCAAACAAGAATGCTGGTAAAGATAAAATATGATGCAAAAACTGAATTAATGAACGTCTAAAGTCTGTTATATTAATTACGTTTTCCGGTCCCTAAGATTGTTTGTTGAGCTCTTTGTTTTTGTTTTGAAGCCTCGCGATGAGTTCGCAAAGAATAGGCTCGTGAGTAAATATTTATTTTTAAGTTTTCCTTACTGGTAAAATGGAAATGGTTATCGGATCATGGCAAAGTCTGTTTGTTGGGCGGTCTTCACAGAAGCCTTTAAAAAGTATAAAAAGGCAAACGCAAACATAGACGAAAATATTAATCCTTTTGCAATTATACTAGCTGTGCTAGGTAAACCAATTCATATTTGACTACAGAAACAGTTGGCTTGCATGTAAATATTATTCTATTCTATTCAAGCCTTTCCCTATGCCAACAATCTAAAAAAACTAAAATCCACCTGCCTAGCTCTAAGTTATGTTTATTTTTAAGTTTTTTTTTTGTTATATTTGTAAGTAGAAACAAGCAAACAACAAGCAAACAATATCTGGAATAGGACAACAAGTCTCTCGCTACAGCGCAGTGCGACCATGTCTATACTTTCTACGGCGGTATACGATAAATCATCCTTAAGTCTGTCTGTAGCCAAAAGTCTGCCTACCCCAGGGAGCTCAGAGGGGAAACTAGATACAAATCCATAAAGTTACATAGTCATCAAATATTCACAATTCTCCCGGATATCGTCCGGTACAGGGTCCATTTTCAATTTATTTGTGCTAGGGGAGAAAACTTGGCGAGTGCTTCAGATTTCAGATTAATACTGAATTATTAAGCAAGTTGCATTGATGTTATATTCATAACTGGTGTCTTTTTCGAATTAAAGCATGAATTTGGTAGCCTTTAAATAAAAAAGATATGTGGAATAAAGCGTGCTAAGTCTTATTTCCATTTTTTTATAACAGGTCAATAGTAAAATAGAGGCTGATAGTTATGTGAATGTTTCTCAAGTTGTATGAATTACGTCTCCGAGAGCGGTAAAGTACATTTAGGCAATATTATTTTATATCAAATTGACACACTTTTTCCGTGTTATAGTCCTTTATGGCCAACTAATGATTGTAGGTATACAATTTAGTTGTTAACAATTAATTTCCTTGACTTAACCTATCGGTAGGTTATATATGAAAGTTAAATATCATTTTGCTATTCTCCCAGTCAAATATGACTCAAATCTCTTTGTTTAACTGTGAACAAACAACACTTAAGTTAATTTCCATGTTCCACTTAACAGATACAAACAAGTCCGCAGCAAAATCTCTTCGGGCCATTCATCAAAATATTCCCAAAATACAATAATTTTACGAAACAAACATGGTGGACGACCCTCGAAAACTCTCACAGCAATAACCTTTAAAATATCAGCGAAACTCGTAATCTTCTAGGTGTAATTAATTATTTTGTATACGCCATGTCTTCCCATGTTTTAATGGAGAGAAATAGTCATTTAAAATGAATGGCCGACCGTCTTGTTTCTCATCAAGATGTACAGTTAAATAAACGTAGAGTGGGTAGCGTTGAGTTACAGTGTAGGACTAACAGTAGCTCAAGCGTTATTGATATTTTATAAAAGAACCAAGGTATGTAGGCTTTGGTCTTGATTTCTATGAAATAAGTTAATTCAGAGATTGATACTGTCTGGGAGCCTGACAAACAATTTGCCAAAAAAGCTAAACAGTTGATGATAATGATGAGACTGGTATGTCTGAACGATTTTGTTGATAAGTATGTTCTCATAGAGATACAGACACATTTCTGTTGTTTCGGGATATTGAAAGCTCTTAGACCATCACCGTTATAATATGAGTTTCATTTAATTCATTTCAATTGTATCTCTCTCTGACTAGATAATGAATCCCGCACCGTCTTGTTTGCAAACAATTTTTACAACTATACATAAACTGTCACCTACGGGATATCTTCCGTGATTGTCTTTTGATTTTGAGCTCCCGATATTTCGACGCTGTTGCAAGCGCCATGATCGCGGGTGGACTGGAGAATGCGGGTGGATGGAAATGAATTGTTAAGAGAAGCCAAATCTGTCTACCCTCTTTCTTTGTCTTCTCGTAAGTGAGTTGTAAACCGTGAAAGTTTAAAACAGAATTATTACAACATAAAAAAAAAAAAACTGTTGACCTTCTGCTTTCCCTACACTGTGGTCCATTATAGGCGCAGCATAAACAAACGAAATTATCTTTTGAGCTTTAAACTGAAGTTCACGACGAGTAATAGATCCGTTCAGTACTTACCGTGTTTCGTTGCCCTGACATTTTGTACCGAATCGTGTTTTATTATGCTTCTGTAAGCTACGTTACGATTCCCAGAGGAACGATGCTTGTTACCACGTCCGAGAACTTTTGTCTTCCCATCCCATCTAAGGTTCGTTCAAACCGGCTCGGACAAGTTGCGGAACAGGGCACTGACAACAAGATACTTCAGTACATTATAGAGAAAATTAAGTTTGGCAAAAAAAAAACCATTTGAAGGAGCATAATAATATTGTACAACAAAATACCCTCATGTATTAAAAAAATACACTCATTCAATGCATTCAAAACTCTATTAGCTGAATATTTGATCAAAAAATATAAAACCCTTCCTAAAATCTGAATTCATTGGATGGGTGTATGATCTATACATATAATAATAAAATTGCTACCGTGACGAACTTTAAATATAATTTATTTGAAGCATTGTTATCATGTTATTGACTTAGTGTCTTTTTTGAAAATAATCTTTAAACCTAGAGTCCAGTGTCCGTAGAAGCGTCCGCAATGAGCCTTTCGGCAGATATCGTATCTGCACTTCATACTACTTTACTAATGTGCAACTTTGTGAAGACGGATGGATGCTTGTTACTCTTACGCAAAAGCTAGTAAACAGATTTTGATGAATCTTCAGTAATATAGCTGAATATAAATAAACTGGTGTGTAAAAATAAACATAAGAATGTACTAGAATGTCAAAATCCTACGCACTACAATGCACAGTAAGATTTCTAGTAGCCTTTGAATGTGTTTGAGTACGGCTTAAATTTGGCCGCAACTCGCCTGACGAGATCTAGATTATAATGATCAGGAATCAGAGAAACCAGCAGTGAATTGTGGCTACATACTTACTGAAATCTTCGAGTACTGAGCTGAACCGTGACTGAACTCATCTTTGAAAAGCCAACAAACAACGCACTTAAACTGGCGCCCGCGCCAGGTACCAGAACCAAATAAATTCTGTAATCATTGGCACAAATAAATTGCTATCTCATTATCCTGAAGCAATAACACATAACATACTAAAAACCAATGCAAGATCTTTATTTTGCATGAATTGTATAATTACAAGAAAAGCATAGTCGATTTCCAAAGTACCTAAGTATCTTACTATCGGAGATAAGTTGCGTCGCTGATGAGCTCTGTCGGCGAAGAGTCCTGTCGCGGAAGTGTCCTGTCGGCGAAGAGTCCCGTCGAAGTAAAGTCTTGTCGGTGTTCAGTCTGTCGGCGTTTAGTCGTTCACTCCAATGCCTCTAATGCCCAAAGGGTTAGTCAAAGTTGTACCTAATAGTACACTCACGTTTCGCCGGTTACGTTTAAGTCCCATGTAATAGGAGGCGAGCCTATTACCATCAATCGGGCATAAATTCAGATTCCGTGCCTGCTACTGAGAAATTTCTGAAAGAAGAATGTAAATCCCAAAAACACTTTGCCCAACCCAGGAGTCCAACCCAGGACCTAGTGTTCAGAAGTCGTGCTTGACCACTAAGAAAAAATACGCCTGAACTAACATAAACACATGAGGCTCGCATACAAACAGACACAGTCACATACTGACGGTATTAGATCCAAATCCAAACAGCGCGGCGTAGATATTGTTATTTATTTTTTAGAGTTGACTGGTTCTATGAAAACAGTGGGTTTTTCCGAGGAAAGCGGCACGAAGTAAGCAATATAGGTTTAATTAACGGGGAACAAACATTTGTTCAGCTCTTCAGGACGTCACACGACCGGGGTACACTGTGGTGTTCAAAGATTTACTGCTGCTGTTATGAAGGAAGATTATCTTGTGTTGGTTTATAGAGTAATGGAAAATAATGCATCTACTTTATTAAATTCTAGCTGTTGCCCGCGACCTTCGTTTGCGTGAAATTATTATAAAAAATATTACTTTCCTTTCTGAATCGAATTTTGTTACCAATTACAAGGGTTTTATTTTTTTTGGGCGGAACCGTAATATTTTTTCTAAAATAAAGTAGCTTATGATAGACCTTCTATGTTCTATGTTAAGGGTTTGGTTTCCGCACTTAGTCCTTAAAGTGGACCATTGTACGTGAGCCATGGTGGCCGTTACTCCAACCAGCCCACCACCCTCCAGAAGCAGATCAGACTTCCCGGTCTTCTCAGGACATCCGCAAGGGATCTCGGTGCTCCAAGAATCTCCTCGCGGATCTGGGTGACGCCGGTGCACTCGAGGAGTACATGCGCTACCGTTTCCTCCGCCTCCATGCACGCTCTGCACAGGGGGCTATCAGTGATACCTAGGGTGTGGAAGTGTTTATTCAGTGAGCAGTGTCCAGTGATGGTCCCCGCCACCAGACGCAGACTATCTCTGTCCAGGCGCAGAAGGCGCTTGGTCAGCTGTGTATCCAGGGATGGCATAGCCTCCTTGGATTGCCTACACCCTGGTGTCGAGGTCCACCATTTTTCCGCTTCTGTTTGAGTGTGTTCCTTTAACCAGCTCCTTAGTTGCTGGAATGATAGACCTTATAACATCAGCTATCTGCTAGTAAAAGTCACGTCAAAATCGGTTCAGCCGTTTCGGAGATTAGACGGAACAAACATAGACAGACAAGAATTGAAAAAAAGTGTTTTTGTTATTAATATCAGAAGTATAACCGAGTTCACTGAGGGTCTGCCACTTTTCAACCATAACACTTAGGCATAAGGGTGAAAGTAGCCGACCGTCAGAGAACCCGGTAGTATTCAAAGATTCACTCAAAAACTCATCTCAACCTCCTCCAAACATGAAGACGTATCTGCCTATCCATTTCCCAACTATGTTAGGGTCGGCCTTCAGTCTAACCGGAAGCAGCTGAATACCGGTATTTTACTTGGAGCGACTGCCTATCTGACCTCCACAACCCAGTTAGTAATGGGTAATACGACACCGATGTCAGACTTTTTGGGCCACTGACTACCTGTAACGACTGTCAAAGATTTACAGATGACAGCCGGGACCAACGGCATAACGTGCTTTCCGAGGCAAGCAGGAAACTTGGTATGTAATGGGCGGTCACCCATCCACAGACCAACCTAGACAAGCACGGCTTAACCATTATTTTGACTAAAGACGATTTTGGTTTAATTTCTCATATCCAGTGTTGAAGCGCGGGGTCGCACAAACTTTGAGAGCGACTGTATACTAAATGAAATCGCCGAGAGTCTTCCTGTCACGTCGTTGTTGTAGACACAGTCCTCGGATAGTTGGATTTCGTACGATATTCGTTTCAAAATTCATTATCTAGTATTGAAACTTCATTGTTTCAGCTCGAATCTCGGGAATTAGGTGGATCACGTGGATAAAAAATAACAGGCACTCAGGTCGATCTTCAGGTTAAACCACGCTTGCCTAGTTTGGTCCGTAGATCGGTGACCACCCGTTACATACCGAGGTTTCCTCCGTGCCACGGAGAAACCTGCCGGCCAAAAGTCTGGAAAATCAGTCGCACCAGTACTAACTGGAGGTGAGATAGGCAGCCGCTATATGTAAAATACTGGTATTTAGCTGCACCCGATTAGACTGGAAGCCGAAAGGCTAGGCAGAGATGTTGAGTGATGATCTCGTGAACTACGTGAAATTGCCACCATGATGCTTAACTTGTAAGAACCTAGTCATAACGATGATGGAAAATTTAAAAATATATTGGACTGATCGCTAACGAAAAGTTTATTGCAATTCTGTTCAAAGTCATTCGATTGCCACTTGCGACCAGGTCCTCTGTTATTACTTACTACGTTGTCGAAAGAAAAAAAGATTACAACAGTCATATATCAAAATAATAAAAATGCAACCTATATGGCCTCGTTGATCTAGTGGTCGCAAACGTGACTGCTGAGCACGAAGTCCTGGGTTCAGTTTCTGGGTCAAACAAAGATAAACTATTGGGTTTTCCGTCAGGAATTTCACAGTAGCAGCCACAGAGTCTGCGTTTTTTGCCCGGTTGATGGCGATAGGGTCACCCCCTGTTACATAGCGAAGTGTGGTGAGTGTACTATTGTACACCTCTGTCTAACCCTTCGAAGATTACAGGTATGATGTAATGGTATGCCACTTAGAAAGCCTACAAATACTCTTCAGTTTTGAACATGAATATGACTCACGACAATAATCATACGGGCTACAAACACTGCAAATTTAACACAGTCATCATGAAACATGAGTACCAAATTCCCTCATGACCGAGCCTTTGAACATTATATATTCTTGTGCCATAACATAAGCTTCTCAATATGAGCTCAATACATGAATAGGTCTAAACATACCACGATTGCTCTAAAGTGCATTTCCATTCAGATTGAAATAGCCCCTAAATTGAACAGGTTTTATGATATGACTGTCTGACAGCATTGGGACCTCACAGACGCATCAATCAGGATTAAATTTCAATTAGAAGACTATAATATATCCGATGGCATCTATTTTAGATAGTCACAGAATAGTCTAAACCTGGCCTCCCCTCGGGAATATAAAATTAGTGGATACATACTGTCGGGGCCACTGTTCGGCAAGCTAGAGAGCAAGTTCGGTGATTATGAAAGTTCTAAGTTGGAGTGAATCGGTTTCTTCTAGACAAGCGTGCTCCACCCTAAGCCACATCATCGCTTCACATGAGGTGAGTTGCAGTCAAATGCAAGCCAATTTAATAAAAAATCACAGTATTATTCCATTTCAACCATAATGGAATAATAACGTGAATTTGAGCTTGAGTAAATAAATTCACAGTATCATAATTAAAGCTATCCAGGTAGCTACGGTCTGCCTGGTTAGGCCAAATTTAAGTCATCAATTCGAGAAAAATGAAGAAGACTATGAATTTGAAGATTTACATCAGTTTCATATTCTTAGTTTAAGTAAAAAAACATAATCGTGTGTAAGCAAATACAATATGCTTTTTACTTATTTATTTTAATTTCTACCATTCATTTTGCAAAACCACATTCAAACTAGGGGGACAGGTTTAAGAATCTGCTAGAATATTGCGATTTGATAATTGATCTTTAAATAATTTTACAAAAATGTTCGCTCATAATATCTTAGGTTCGTATGTCTCGAGAAACTGACTCGAGTAGGTAATTAGGCAAATCTAGGCGCCGACTGCGACCTAACAATGCCTTTGATTAGTGGATTACTATCCGAAGCGCTTTTGGGCTCGCTCCTATTGGCCAAACATTCCTGCCAAACATTCGCCATTGTTTTCTCAAAATTCGACGTAAATTAGCCAGTTTGATTGCTTTTATTACGAACTTGGGACCTGAAGGTTGTTTGTTACTACCTACGAGCGTCTGGAAACTATACCTCGGTGTAAAGTTTCCATTATTGGGAATCAGATATATTTTGAAATGGGCGTCGATGAATATTATAATACTATTTCGGTGCTGTTCCACAAACGATGGGGCTCATAATATCGTGTCCTGTTGTTTTTTCGTTTCAGGAACTGATGAACGCTTCTGAGGTCCCAAAACTCGAGGCTCAGTTCTGGGCCGACACAATTTAGATTGATAGCGAAACGCTTAGAAGAAGAATATATAATTTTGATCTATTTTCAGCATAGCAACCAAAAAGTCAATGGCTGTACAATGTATTACAGGGTATTATGATTGTCAAGACTGGTTGGTAAACAACAATTCATACAAAAACATTAATTTAAATTTAAAACAAAATACATCGTTATCACTTAGAGAACACATTGTTCAACGAGCATTCAATAAATTCCTCACTAACAAACTTTGTAATGAGACAAAAGAACAAGTATCAAGAAACGAACGTTTGTTTAATAAAGACAAAGTTTTCAGATAATAATGTAACGAAAAGTTAAATCCGAATTCGTTGTTTTATAATTAGATTTGTTTATTGGACCTCATTTCGACCAAAGGGTCGGCTTTAAGTCGATTCGGAACGACAATGAAGTTTCCGACATTTTGTCAAGTTTTCATTTTGATTTCGCTTGAGTGGTTATTGCTCGCTTTGAAGCAAGAGCCTTGCTAATTATTGTAAATGCCAAAGTTAGGTGCTTTGTTTGTCTTGTTTAATGTTTAGTTGGTCGGCCAATCTACGAAACCTTTACTGATATTTTAAAACTTTACCGTTTTTTTTCGTAGCTAAAAATTAAAGCCTCTACCTACACTTGTTCTCGGTTGGACAATGGACATTATAAAGATGTAAATAATATAAGATGCCTGCATTGAACCATTAAGTATTTGCCTTTCACTTGACCTTTTAAATAGTTAATTTTCAAAGAATGTTAATTTATTAATCTTTGAATGAAAGTCAATGATATGTATCGGTTGAGAGTGGAGAATGGAAGAAGAAACCGTATTACGTCGACACCAAGTAACATGGGGCCAAGGTTAGGAAAAAAATGTTTTTTAATGCTTGCTTTTGGCCGCAACTCACCTAATGTGAAGCGATGACGAGGCCTAGGTTGGAGTACGCTTGCGTAGAATAAACCGACTCACTCGAACTTTGAAGAGATCGTGATTATAATGATCGGAAACAGAGCAGCCGGCTGTGAATGTTTAATTTATTCATCTTTATTTAATTAATAGCTGCTGCCCGCGGCTTCGCTCGCGTTTTGGTCGGAAAGGATCCCACGGGCACGTTGTAAATATATATATGTATATGCCTATGGTACTCGGGGGTAATGTAGGTTCCTATTAGTAAAAGATTTTTCAGTAGATCCAGAGATTACCCCTACTTGCTCACAAACTCGCAAACTAAACCTCTTTACAATATTAGTATAGATTTATAGACACCTTCGTAAGGCTGTACCAATGCCAGCTGCCAGCAAGCTCTGCTGAATCTGCAAGTTGTATTTATCTATACCTTATCTCCGAGATTCTGATACGATCCTGAATGTCCCCACAACCTCAGCCTGGCTGAATACCAGGCAATATTCCGGCGTAAGTCGTCAGAATCTCTGGCATTCTCTGCGGTTTTGTACCGAAGGATACCTGAAATTTCATGCAACGATGAAACCGCAATCGTGTGACTGAGTTAATTAATTATTGAGGGTGGATTGCAGGTGGTTCATATTTAGTGAAATCATTATGTATTCAAGAGGGATGATTGCTGAATGTTAGTGTAAACTGATGTGTTGTGTTTTTGAAACGAGTCATATTTTTTTTCATTCAATATCATTACAATGAACGGCAATACGTTATGGGCATGCTCAGCGCAGTTGAGCTGTTTTAATTAATTGTTAAGCTGTTTGTTAGTAATATGTATATGTATGTGCTGCTCTATTGTGTTGCTGCTGTCCATTAGCGAATAAATGTTTATTCTATTCTATTCTATTCTAATACTAAGTAATGTTTCTGAAAATTTTAAACTTACTGTCAAAAATAAAAAGACCATTTTCACAATCATGGTTTATTAAGAACTAGAAGGACTCAAACATAATCACATTATAGGTTCATATCAATTAAAGGAGAAGGTATGACAACATAGTGGTTCAACCTACCGCAAGAAAGTATAATAAACTAGCTGTTGCCCGCGGCTTCGCTCGCGTTTTGATCGAAAGTTACCCCACGGGCACGTTGTAAATATAGCCTATGGCACTCGGGAATAAAGTAGCTTCTTATTAATGAAAGAATTTTCAAAATCGGTTCACTAGATCCAGAGATTACCCCTACATACAAACTTACAATCAAATTTTACCTCTTTATAATATTAGTATATATTAAACAAAACAAAATCAACCCTTTTTCCATACCTCTTCGCTGTGATGATGTCACATCACAACTATGTTGGGTTCGGCTTCCAGTCTAACCGGATGCAGCCGAATACCAGTATTTTACATTGCGCGACTGCGTATCTGACCTCCACAACCCAGTTAGTACTTGGTAATACGGTAAAACCCTTGGTAAGACTGGTTATCAGACTTTAGGGGCACTGACTATCTCTAACTGCTGTCAAAGATCTACAAAAGACAGCCGGGACCAACGGCAAGGCAGGGAAAAAACTCGGTACCTATGTAACGGTAACGGTTTTACAGCTGACTTAAGTGACATTAGGAAGAGTCCGTTACTTAGTGTTGCCAGAGACTTATTCAAAATTCGTCCTAAGATTAAATAATAAGCGCAACTAAAAAATGTTGTCGGTTTTATAAATATTTGTGAAAAGCACCATGCTGGGAAAACTTAGAGCTGTTGGGCAATCTGGTAAGGTTTGAGGTAGGGTTTAAAGTATACCTATTTGTTGTCTATCAACCTGTTGATACAGTTGACTGACACAGAACTGTGGAGCGATTACTCTATTTTAAAGAACTTTCGTAGACTTATCAGTAACATAACAACACCCCTGTAATCCCCTAGGTTTAGGCAGAGGTATAACTGATAGTAAACCCGCATTTCACCATCAACCGGGCAATACTCCAGACCCCGTGGCTACTACTGAGAAATTACTGATGAAAAATACCACTAACACTTTGCCCGATCCGGTCGAACCCAGGACCTCCAGTACCAGTCGTGGTTGCGACCACTCGACCAATAATCAGTCTCATTCAGCGCTGTGACGTTTTGTGAATGTTACAGCACCATGCTGAGATAGCCTTTTGGCTTCGTACAGGACTAATTTCGTTGTTTTTTTTTTATTTTAAATTTTTGTTTTATTAATACTTTTATAATTTTGTTGTACCTACTGTAAATGTAACCATATTTTTGTTTAATATTTTGTCCTGGGCGGGCTAATAAATACATTTTCTTTCTTTCTTTCATTCCGTCATAAATAACTCTACTATAATACTCATGCATTGAAAGACTTTGTATCGTTGATTGTCGCCGAGATCAGATCAGGACTACATTTTGAACGTTTGTCATTACAGGAATTGGTCTTATAAATACAATTATTTCCCTTTTTCTAAAATTGGTCTTAGGCCTAAATCTTCTAGCCAAACTACGATGATGATGTGCAACGTTACGGCCAACCAATTTATTGTTTCAAATAAGGGTATCTTTTAACCTTTCCATCGATGAAATCCAAAGAAAAAAACAATCCATGTCATATTATATTAAAGCTGTTGCCCGTGACCTTCGTTTGGGTAAATTGTTATTATTTTTAATATTACTTATATTTAAATCTGATTTAGTTAACAATTTCAAGGGTTTTAATTTTTGTGCACGGAACTCTAATCCTTTTTCTAAAAAGAGTAGCCTAATTTACTACTTATAGCATCAGTTATCTGCCAGTAAAACTCGTCAAACTCGGTCCAACCGTTTCGGAGATTAGCTGGAACAAACAGGCAAACAGATAGACAAAACTTTTATAAAGCGTTTTTTTTTGTTTTATGTACCGTATGTACTTTCATATGCATTCAGTAAAAAGCTATTATTTTGAAATTACAAACCGGCTCTTCAATTATACATATTTATTTGTTTGGATGAAAGTAAAGATTACATCAATGGGTAATCAATCAACATTGTGAAATTCTCAGTAAACAGACCCTACGAACACAATCCGAACATTCCTCCCTCACCCCGTCAGTGACCACAAACTTAGTATCTCCTGACCGCAGCTTGTCACCGCGATCGGTACCCTCGCTTATTGATAGGCGCTATAAGTAATCACTCATTTATAGTATGCATCGGTCAGACTCAGGTTCACCGCAATCATAGTTAGTGGTCGAATTAGAGAGCACGGGGTGACGATACTGGTAACAGTATCTAAGTAGCAGTAGTTGGTTACTTTACAGACTTGGTGAACAGCATTTACTTAGCATATAATGTTTACATGGCTGTGTAAGCGACTGTCTATCTGACCTCCACAACCCAGTTAGTACTGGGTTATACGATACCCCTTGGTAAGACTTGTTGTCAGACTTTCGGGGCACTGACTACCTGGAATGAAGACACTGAAGAATGTGAAGACACTGTCAGCCGGGGCCAACGTGGCAAAGGCTTTTTTTCCCGCTGTGAAATCAACAAATGACCCGTCTCACTCTCGTCCCACGAGCGGAAGGGAGTGTCAGACTTGTAATGACTAAAACCCATCCATGTTCCTCCTTTTGCCCTTTGTGTTCCAGGACCGCGGTATCTCTTTCGAACAGTCCCGCAACCCTGGCAGGCATCGGTCCTTTCGGACCCCTTCCCGTTGCTGACATCTCTTTGAGGCGCGCGTGGAACACGAACGGGCCGTCGACACGGCCTGTCGTCACGTGGCAATGGCTTCATGTACTTTATTAACTGTTTGTTCCTTCATTTGGTTCTATAAGTAGTGACTGCCTCGTAGTATGTGATTCCCGGTCGGGGGAAACGGTAATGGGTTTTGTTGTGTCAGGAATTTCTCAGTAGCAGCCACGGAGTCTGAATCTGTGCCTGGTTGATGCTAATAGAGGCTCTCGCCCTTTTACATGGGACAACAAAACTGGCGAAATGTGGGTGTACTACTAGGTACAAATCTGTCTTACCCTTCGGGATATGTAAGTAGTAAGAAGTATTTAGAAGTACGAATTTAAATACATTGACGTACCCTTAAAGACTTGTTAGATAAACCAATCACTTATTCATCTAAGCCAGTATAAACCCATTCCCAACGTAATAACATTCATACAAAATGTACACGATCTCTGTAAAAGTACTCAACTATTCTATAACCTCCCTGGAACTTCCCACTTTGTACGTAAGCGGGTTTTTTTTTAAATATATATTGGTACTTTGCAGCAAAGAGTCGGCAAGGGGCATCGTATTAATATTACATGAGGCTCCCCCACTAGGAAATGCCGCTAGATAGCTAGAATAACCAATTTTTGAAACGTCCGACTCAGGTGGGGACGAATTTTATTTTTGATGTCTGTGTCGGAAGTCTGAAGGCGTTTTCTTTAAAATTTCCAGTTGGATATTCCTGACATTTTTAAGAGGAAGCCTCTGTCTTGTTTGTTTTTCATGTATTCAGGTTTCGAGTTTTGTGCTGGAATTTTAAGTACTTTTGCGCTGTATTAAAATTGTTTTTACGTTCCGTGTCATGTTAAACTACGGTGTGAACTGAAAATGAAATGAATTTTGTATAAGTTTGAAAGCTATGCATTTCGGTAGGTCGGTACAAACCTAACATGGAAAAGCATTACATTATTAATGTCACCTGAACAATAATTAATGTAACGTCTCCTATTATATTCGAATAACGATGATTTAAAAACAAAAGAAAGAAATAAAATTGTGTCTATTGGCATTATAACAAACGAAAACATCTTAAAATTAAACAAAATAAATAAAACTAAAATATTTGTCTTGGTTTTGCTTCCGTGAGTACAGTACGTAATGTAGTATTTTTTGTAAATTCACCACTTTGAAATTAAAATTTATTAGAATAGGAATATTAAATTATGTAAATGACGGATTAATATATAATAATAATACCAGCCTATTACTGTCCCACTGCTGGGCAAAAGCTTCTATTAAAATAAGTACATGATTGTAACATTTGATTTTGTAAAAAGGAAGAATAATAAATTATTCGCGTACTTGGTTAAATATTAATAGATAATAAATCTTATCTCAAGAAGCTTCTGGTAGATTCAAACCACTTTTACAAAATGGAAATTGAAGATACTAAATGGCTTAAATATAGATATCTCTCCTACCTATCCAACACCGATGTCTTAAGAAAGTTCCCTTCTGTACTCCGTCGCAGATGAACAAAACTATGTAATTTTCATTACCTCTGACGTGACGAGATTGAGACGCCTAATGATACCAATTCCGGTTTAGGTTCTTCTTTATAAACCTGCGTCTATGAAGCAAAACGCACGACCAGCCCAGTCATCGAAGACTTCATGAGTTTTTTTCGTCAAGCAATACAGTAGTAAGACCACAGAACTGAACCTCAACCTTGAATATCGTAGTGTATGGGTTATGTCGATGGGTCAAAAAATTAGGACCCTTAATTTCTTTCTTTATCGTGTGGTTAGTGCCTAACCGAGAGCAGAGAGCAGCGGTGGCCCAGTGGTGGCGGCCCCGACTTACGAACAGTAAGTCGTGGGTTCGAACCCAGGCAGGCGCATTACTTTGTGTAATTTATTTCATCACCACTGTTCTTAAAAACGGTGAAGGAAAACATCGTGAGGAAACCCGCATGTCCTAGAACCAAAAATTCGAAGACATGTGACATCTAACAACCCGCACTGGGCCCGCGTGGTGGATTATAGCCCATTCCCTCTCATGGAGAGGAGGCCGAGTGTCCCAGCAGTGGGAACATTAAAGGCTGATTATGCTAGTGCCTAACCTGGTGTCAGAGTTTTTAGGCCGCCCATGGGCCTCTGACTTAGCTTTACATGCTGTCAAGAAATATCTCTTAGGCATGCTGCTTTCCTCACGATGTTTCCCTTCACCGGAGCAAGTGATAATTATACAATACTCACATGAATCCGAAAAGTCAGTGGTGAAGCCTTAATCACAGGCTTGAACCTATGAAAAATGCAAAATTCGGCTAAAAAACATTTTTTAAGGTCAGAGCTATCTGGAGGAGAAAAATTAATAAAAACCGGTCAAATTTGAGTCGGACGAAGAGTTCCGTACCATTTTCTAAAAATAAAAACACGTTTGTCGTATGGGAGTCCCCTTAAATATTTATTTTATTTTGTTTTTAGTATTTTTTGTTATAGTAGCAATAGAAATACATCTTCTGTGAAAATTTCAACTGTCTAGCTATCACGGTTCATGAGATACAGCCTGGTGACAGACAGCCAGACTGACAGACAGGCAGAGTCTTAATAATAGGGAGACTTTAGGACTTTAAGACTTTAAAATAGAAGATCCATAAATTATCAATACGTACCAGGTAAAATAGAAAGATAATAAAAAAAAACGGGTAAAACGCTCTTGCTGCGATTTTACTTATTAAATCATGGCTTGGGCGCGTTAACATATTCTTCCAGAAATTATTAACATTCCTTACTAGGAAATTTTGGTATTTTAGCCTTAAAAGTTTTATTACATCTTTCTCTTATATCGAGTACACGAATAATGACAATCAAAAATTCCCCTCTATATTTTTTCACCTTCTTTCAAATTTCAACTTTTCAGTTAAAAAGGATAAACAAGGCTTTGACGTTTTAAGCGAAGAGGCTTAAAAGGCAGAGGTAGCACTGCAATAAGTAGTACGTAAGTGCTTACCCATTTTACGCAATTGTTAAAAAAAATTACTTTATTTTAATTACTTTTCATCCATAACTAATACCAATAGTTATCGATGAAAATGTTAAAGTATTATTTATGATGACTGTCATAGAAATGACTATAATCATTTTATTATCCTCTTTAAAACAGTCAGGGTGCAAACTAATTCAAATAGGCAGCTGGTAAGGAATCGGAACACGTTTTGTGGAGATTTGAGCGGGGATTCCGAATCAATTCAATTTCGGCCCGGAGTAACGGACGCGTCGCCAATAATACTCTTATGTGTGCTGCAACTACTGTTAGTTACACTTGCCTTATAATACCAGGGTAAGTGAAACATAAATTATCTATGAAGGTGAAGCGGCCTGGTCTTCCACTCCGATCAACTAAACCGATCAACTGAAACGGATTAAATATTTTTTGTTCCCAACGAATCAACAATTTAGTTGATCCGATAGGAACATTTGTAATTGTCCTTGTTTGTTCCTATCTGCACAACTTAATAAAACAAACCTTTTATTTTTTAAACCTTTTCTATCAGTATTATTCTCAAGAACTGTCCACTTGTGAATGATATATAAAGCATGGCATATAGGTGTATGAGTAAGGGTAAGTTACAGAGGAAACCAGTTTGTCCTATAAAAACTTCAAAGACATGTGACATATACCAACCCGCACTGGGCCGCCGTGGTGGATTATAGCCTATTCCCTCTCATAGAGAGGAGGCCTGCGTCCCAGCAGTGGGCTATACATTACATTATAAGCTGATTATGCTTCTAAGTTACAGAGGCAAAACTAAGTGTAAACAATTTGATCAGTCAATCACGCCAAAAGCACTGATTTTAATAGATATGATCGAAAAGCAATTTTACCCTCAGGCAAGGGTTGGTCTTCAAGGTAAAGCCGTGTTTACCAAGGTCTGTCTGTGGATGGGTGACCATAATTAGATACCAAGTTTTTTCCGTACCTGGCCGGGTCCCGGCTGTCTTTTGTAGATCTTTGACAGTCGTTAGAGGTAGTCAGTGGCCCGAAAGTCTGATAACCAGTCTTACCAAGGGTTTTACCGTATTACCAAGTACTAAATGTGTTGTGGATGTCAGATAGGCAGTCTCGTAATCGTAATCAAAAATTGCAAGAAATTTGGGCAAAGTTATGCGGTTTGACGTATCACTGCACTGTAACCAAGAAATAATAAACTATTGTGACTGGTTACGTCAAAAATATCGTTCGTATAGATGGTATATAGATATCTACCTAAATGTTAGTTATCTAAAGGTTTGTACAAAGTATGAAGCTAGTAGCAAAATAAACTCATGTAATGAAGGACGTCTTTTAATCACATCTATTCATCATCAAGCAAATTTAAACTTTAACACCTACTGAACAGTGACTGTTGCTAAAATACTCTAGGCTGATAAAATTTTCGTTTTTCCTAAAGCATATTTATATTAATATTAGTGTCGGTTTCCCCGAAGGGGAAAGGGCCGCGCCCCGCCATTACCGCACGGCACCTGTAAGGTTCGTCCCAGACTGGTCGCCTTCCCACCGACTAAGAGGACTGAATTCCCAATTTGGGGCTGCCCTGTCCCGACCTTGAAGGCTAAGGGACAGGGATGGGATACAAGGTGAAGTTAATATTGGGAATTCTCACACTACTATTTGGTCTCTACTTGGTCACACTAGCAAGTAGTATTTTAAATTCACTCGGGATACTACATTTTTATTTAAGAGATCCTAAGTATAAATATCCTCTCAATAACTGACACTAAATTCCAATACAATGCAATGATATTCCGCAGTCTCCTGAAGTCCTGATACTCTGGCACTAAGTATGCAGTCGCATCGCCAGTCATTGAAATGTTCGTGCCGTGTCTACAATGTAATCGGAAGGAGAATTAAAGCATACTGCGAAGATTTGTGAGTTTCCTTCAAAAGCCTTCAGATTACAGTGTGTTACGCAATTGGGGTGCTGAACAGGACTGTCACACAGGCAAATAATGTTCGTTGCTGATCAATACTTAAAGTAATGCAACTTTTTTTTACTTTGCTCCTCATTATGAATTCTTTCTTTACCGTGGGTGCATTTACAAACATTTAAACTCACATACACAAACAGCGAGACCAGGAACAACTACCTGTAGACCATACAAATATTTTTTTCCGTGCGGGAATGGAACCCGCCACACGGAGCGCAACAGCCTACCACTGCGCCAACCGTTCCGTCTAAATATATCGTATATATGTTTCAGTTTATATTTTCAAGTTATTTGAGATATTTAGCACAAATAACTGATACTTAAGTCCCTAAGACGGTGATATCCCGTAGTCTTCTGATAGTCCGCTATTATAAGTTTGCGGACTCATCGCCAGTCATTGGGATATGCGGACGAAGAATTCAAATTAGCCCATAGAATTCCAGGTGAATTTGAAACGAACGAATATTTATTTATGAGAAGTTCCAAAGAATTGTTATTTCTTTAGTGAACCCAGTACGTCTTATTGCAATTTGTAGACTATTTCAAATTACTCATCATGTTTTACATTTGTTAGATTAGATAAGCAACATCTCCTTAATATCAATAAAATAATTTATACGAAAGGTTACAACTCTCACAACATTAACATGTAAAACCCAGGAACATCAACATTCTATTACACCATTCCCACAACAAACCATAACCCGCTAACACTCATACGCAATAGTAATACACACCTGATGAAACGCACGACTAACACTACAGTGCTACGTGTAATCGTTAGCTGGCCGCATCATTTACATAAATAAATAAATATTATGTAGTTCAGTTGAAAACGCTGCCATTTGGATGCGACCAGCACCCCGCAGCGGCCACTACCGCCCCTCTTTTCTACAACTGAATATTAAAACAACACGTGACTTCCAATATTCAGCGTGTTACAATACGCCGCGGATGCAGGGTTAAGATGAGTGCACATTTACTAACTATGGATAGAAAGAGGGTTAAAATGTAACGAAAATGCGGTGTTCCTTTTCTTTGGCTGGAAGTGTAATATAGATAACCAGGTACTACATAATGGTCTAGTTTGTCTACTTTCTTAAGTATTTAACTAGACTTTACCATAGTAGAAAGTAATTAAGGGGTAATTCATTTGTGAGTTATTAACAATGAAACTTGTAGGACATAATAGTCAATCTAAATAAAGAATAACGTAATGGAAAATATTTTTTTAGAATTGGCATTAAATAAAAGATGAATCCAACTATCTTTTTTTTTAAAAGACACATTGAAAAGTTGCTGTTTGTGCATATGTAAGTTTCATTAAAATCAGTGCCGTCATTTCGAAAAAAAACAACCTTGAAAGTTTGTATGAAATGCCGTACGACGTTATATTAAGCAGTTGGTCCCGGTCCTGTCATTGTATTGTATTATTTTCGATCTTTGACAGTCGTTACAGGTAGTCAGTGGCCCGAAAGCTTGACAACCAGTCTTATAAAGGGCTAATCGTATTATTGTTGTGGAAGTCAAATAGGCAGTAAAATAAAATAAGTGTATTTCCATCTAAAATACTGGTATTCAGCTACATCCGGTTAGACTGGAAGCCGACCCCAATATAGTTGGGAGATGGGTATTTTATTGTATAGCGGGCTGGTGTCGAGGACTCCACGTCTAAGCGCGTATTTTGCGTGCGGTGTGAAATGGCTAAAAGGTGATAATGACTATATAAAATAAGAAGGGAAACAAGTTATAACAAAGCTATGCCCTAATTGATGTGTGGGATGCGGGAAGAAATTCGCTCGCACGGACTGTATCAAATCATCTAACTTGTATGGAGGTGGGCAAACTTTCGCAAATAGTTGCGTGACTTCCTAATTATTCCATCACATATCCCGCGCGGGATTCGTCTCAGTCCGGCCAGAGCTTTATTGTGACCAATTATTATAAGACATATATAGATAAATTGAAGAATGAGGCTATACGAAAACGTTGCGGTTTAAGATGTAGTGACAAATATTGAAAAGATTATGCTTAGATGGTTTGGTCATGTGGAGCGATGAGAGAAAGGTGACTAACACAAGGTATTTACAAGGCAGATGTGAGTGGCAACGCCGGGAGGGGACGCCCTAGGCTAGGCAGTACACTGACCTTATTGGTGAGGTTCTTCAGAAAGGTCAGGTGCGTAGT
Organism: Eugnorisma glareosa; assembly: GCA_947578425.1. Lineage (NCBI taxonomy): Eukaryota > Metazoa > Arthropoda > Insecta > Lepidoptera > Noctuidae > Eugnorisma > Eugnorisma glareosa. The sequence goes on from OX387970.1 coordinate 2,333,829, forward strand.
GCTCGCTACCAGCGTGCGGGTATGACCAGATGTATGAACGTGGACGAGGCAAAAGGAGCATGTAAGGATCCTAGCTAGTGGCGTGCTGTGGTGTCTGCCTACCCCCATGGTAAAAAGTCGTGAATTTATGTATGTATTTAGGTATAATAAGACATGAAAACAACTTCGTCATCAATTACGTTAATTTTCATAAAACTAAATTATAGTTTCAAGTTAACATGATAACGTTAAAAGATTAGCATAACTTCAAGTTATTCCGAATTAACTCAACGACATCGCATAAATAAGGTTTGTTGAACATAATTTTGTTTCTCAAGTTTTAACTGAATTTACGTTAATTAGCCACGTTTACTGTAATCTATTACAATTATGTAATTAATGTTACGCCTAATTTAATAATTGTATTTTGAGTAACAAATAATATGGTTGATGAATGTTTAAATGGATTAGATTTATCAAGTTGTAATGTTTACAACGTTATTTTATCACGTTTTCGGGTTCAAATATGTCCCTGCTACTAAAAATAAGCTATGCAAATGAACCCTTGGCCTTGGCTTGGCCAAACATTATAACAAACTGACAAATTACTTCGCAATTATAGGCATCACGCGATCTAATTAATGTATGGTGGTTTCGCGATCAAATGTTGGCATCGTGCTACCGATTACTTGAAAGTACAATAAAGTAGTCATAGAGTGAAAGTTAAGTAGGCATCGTGCTACAAAATCGTTGCGTAATTTATCAGGTCAGTTATATAACATACTAACTGCCGCCCGCGGCTTCGCACGCGTTTTGGTCGGAAGTTATCCCACGGGCACGTTGTAAATATGGCACTCGGGGATAATGTAGCTTCCTTTTAGTGAAAGAATTTTCAAAATCGGTTCAGTAGATCGAGATATTACCATATATAAATGCTTGAAATGGACAAAAACTACGAAAAGTCCTTAATTGTTTTTAAAATAAAATATGTCTAATGAAATTATTCTCAAGTTTGTTTAGGTAGGATATAAAAACATAGGAATCATTAAAATATTCAACTTGATATAACGTTTAACTCATTCTTATTTTTATTGGAGGTCGTTGTTTATTTGACACGAGTAAGTGACATTGAGCCAAACAGGATCCGTCAAATAATCCCTAACGATGTATTTTACAGAATTAGTGCACGGTTATCATTAATTTAATAAATTGCGACCTATGTGTACCATAAATCTAATCAAAATAATATACGCATGCCAATATTAATTTAAATCAAATTATTTTTTAAAGAGAAAACGTGTAGTATGAATCACATGGCTGTATGAATCACATGTCCTTTGCCTTACTGACAGTTTGGCATTACTGCATTTTCGACTGTTTGTTTACAAGTTGATTTTAGCGCTTTCGACTTGAATTACGTACGGTTTGTTTTATTATGATATAACGACGACTGTGGCCATTTTTTAAGGATTTTGATTTTACTTCTGCGCACGATACCCATTTTTTAAATTAGATGGGAACCGCCTAAGCGACGACTCGGCTTTTTGACGACGGACCTAAAATCCTTAGCCTAGACTTAACCTATATTTCAGAAAAAGGTTTGTACTTCTAACTAGTTTTTTGATAATTATTGAAATTGTAATGTTTTACCTACGATTTGTAGGTTGTTCATTTCAGGCATTTTTGTATATGGCCGATGGGCATTCGCCTTTTACCTCTTTATAGTATTGGTATAGATATAGAAGTATAGATTAGCCTTTTCCAGCGGATTTGCCCGCATAGATATCTGAAATTATCTTAAGGGAACTTTTTTTTTCTTACTCCGCTGTCCCACTCCTAGGCAAATGCCTCCCTCCACCCATTTCGCGCAAACCCGCGCTTTGTCCTTCCAGTTCTGACGGCACCAGTATAGTTAGTCCCGGCATATCTCCTTCGTGGCCCGCCGCGACCTCACTGTGGAAAGAAGAACTTACTAAAGAGATAAACAGTACAGAAACGGCTCAGCGGAATAATTTAGCATAACTATAGATATTATTCAAATACCAAATCATTCCGTTGAGCCGTTTAAGCGTGAAAGAGTAAACATTATACGTTTAAGACTAAAAACCTTTATAAACTTCCTATTTTCTAGTCACCAGTGTGTACCACGCTTAAGAGCGACATAACATTTACACAGAAGTGCACGTATGAGATGCAACACTTTTGACTTGTGCAGTTGTGCTACCTGCCGATGGCTGCTGTAGCGTTTACCGACACAATAGAACCTGACAAGATTATTTTCGATATGGTATTATGTGACTTGAACACGAGTATTTTACCTCATAGCAAACACAGCGCTATGTGTTTGCTCGTTAAAATTATACGAAGCGGTAAACGGAAGATGGAAATTGTTGTTTTTTAAGGGGGTAAAAACGGAACCCTATTACTAAGACTCACTGTCCGTCTGTCACCAGGTTGTATCTCATGAACCGTGATAGCTAGACAGTAGAAATTTTCACAGATGATGTATTTCTGTTACCGCTATAACAACAAATATTAAAAACAGAATAAAATAAATATTCAAGGGGGTTCCCATATAACAAAGGTTTTTTTTTTTTAGATAATGTTACGGAACCCTTCATGCGCGAGTTTGACTCGCCCTTGGCCGGTTTTTGTATGATTCATGCCCGTTGTTGTTATGTCGTTGTCGGATTTTCAAAGCTCGGTTCATTGCCATGAGCTCAAAATCCAATAGTGTGATTATTATGTCGCTTAGTGTTATGGTATTCTCACACGACACCGCTCGTCCGCGCGGTCTGATATTAACGCTTGTGCGACATAACTGTACTGCGACTCACGCTTGTGCGACAAACTGAAGGTCGACATCAACCTAGTGCGACAAACTGAAGTTCATCAGTGTACTTAAGTGACGCATCATACAAGCCATTGCGACATGAGATCAGCTTCACCGCCAGACCACGCGAACGAGCGGCGTCGTGACACAACCGCCTTACTAGACACACAATTCACATTACCTAGGTTTTACTCTGAAGTCGTTTAGTGGAGTTAGTGTGATTAAGATTATCTCAATTCATACTCTAGCTACGCTTTTCAAAAATAGACAAAATCAATTTTCTTACTGTTTTCTTGGAATATCACCAGTTACTGAATACTGTTGAATATTGAGTAGTATTATGAACAAATAAACAATTAAATTCACAAAACCAAGAAAAATATATTAGATACAAAGTTTCAACACCATGCATTTACCTTGCACGTGTTTAAAGTAACCTGCTACCTTCATCAGTTTTTAGACGTAAACCGTTTATATTGAAAATTCTTTTGTGCTAGTCCCGAAAGAATCCGATGATATACGAAGTCGGGTTATTTTACAAAGGAATCGAATGGGCCCGAATGTCCAATGAAGTGTAGATCAAAATGTTGATTTTAGATTCTATGTAAGATTGGTTTTTTTACCAGGTGTTCTACATGAGTTTGAAGTCTGGTGGAAAAGCTAATCTAAAATAGCATTTTTGGCTTGAAAAGTAGTCGGTAAGTACTCTGTCTACCCTTTCACGTCGTAATGCTGAATGGATTTCGATGGCACACGAGTAGACCATGGCCTAGATTCGTTCTAGGATACTTCCACACTGGCGTGGGCAAAAGCTTGCATAGTGGCACTACAAAAGCGCCATCTTTAACACAAATGACGAACTAACATCAAAATCCTTAATCGCGCGGTTAAAATTATCCGCGACATAAGACTACACACGACAAGGTGTATCTATTCATACACGAAATCTTTTAAGGGGTCATTGTACTCATCATTATGAACAACTTTCACTATGGGACAAACCCCGAAATCGCGAAAAAAGAATCAGCTGTTCAGTACATTTTGACGAGTTAGTGCGATCATATTGTAGGGACAGCTGATTTTTTTCACGATTTCGAATTTGGTCCCAGAGTAAAAGTTGTTCATAATGATGAGTACAATGACCCCTTAAGAGATTTCGTGTATGAATAGATAGACCCTATATAGAAAAACCGGCAGTAACCCACCAGACGCTACACATGTCTGGTTGGAGGATCCTTTTTTTCCTATCCGGAATGAAGAACTTGAATACTCTTCTTCATAGCCTTATACTCGTAATAGCACAATATTTTTTTTACTCACAAAGGAAATTAACCCTCTACAAGCTCCATTAGAAAAACATGTCTGCTCGTGCTACGAAGTATGAAGATAAACAAGAAAAAATATATTGTTTTTCAGTAACTCTAACTGTAATTAAGTTTCAGTAACTTTAGTAACTGTCCGTTGCTTTCATTTAATAACCAAGACTCCCTGTACAAAACTTTGACGGAAAAAAAACTAGAAGTTTTCCAGGTAAATTATTGTTTTAATAAAACTACATATTAAATAAGCTACAATGTTCTAACAAGCTCAACACTGCACAACGTATTCTTTTTGTAGGCAAATCTTCATACAAAACTGGCCAATAAATAAAATAAAACTCATTTATTTCAGGTCTTTGACCCATATTAGCAATAACAATTAATTAAATTATGGAATGAAGTTATAATTATCACAAATTACAATAACTATATGACATGAAAGCTCTATAAAACGACAAATCAAGCACCAGCAATATGCCTGCTACAACAATGCCCAACGTAGGGGCAATCTAGTCGCTGAGCAACCATCGCCAGGACAGTGTTAGAGCTAGCCCGCACCCTGCGCACCAAGGATGCGCACCGCTTGCGCATGGCAGCGCGCAAACATGCCCGAGGCGCTGCAGAAGCCGGGCAGCCCCAACACTGCCCTGAACGCGTTGTTATATTGGACACGAAGGGCACTGTAGGCAGCTTGTGAGTAAGATGTCCATAGGCTGCACCAATGCCCTTTACCGCATGGCCACGACCTACACGCTCAAGCGTCACGCGTGTTGCGAAACAAAATGAAAGTGATTCCTTAGAGCATGCTCAGAATCACCACGATTTCATTTTCTCATGCAAAGGAAACACTGACAAACGGACGTGTCTATTCACGCAAGGTGCATGTCTTATCACTTGAGGTCACGAACGAGGCGTCAGGCAGCCGATAACTTGTCGACGTCAACACTGCATCTCAGGTATTGCTTATCTTACAACAATACATTTAATTTACACCCACTCAATTACCTTTGAAGAAACTTTAAACAAAAAAGGGGGTACTATTCGGATTTCAGGAGCTGTTTATATAACAACGAAGTAGGCAGTACAGTAAGGCCACTCGAAATATTACGTGATATTTTCACTTAAACATTGCTAGGGTTATCAGCATTTTAATGTTGCCATTGTTGAGACGCAGGCTTTCTCTGTGGTGGTCGTTTGGTGGACCTTACATGTCTTCAAATCTACGGCTCTAGTTGGTTTAATCACCTCCATTTTCCTATAACGTATTACTTAGATTACACACCAAGGACAGGCCTGGATGCATTCCAGCCTAAAACAAACTCATAAGTCGATGTTGTCACCATCGGGCCACCAAAATAAAACTCAAGATATTTTATTTCACACAGTGAGTTTTATAAATACCCATGGCACATGGGCACTTATAAAACGACAAAAGATAGGTACACAGTTCAGGTTGTTCGGTTTCTATGAAGAAGAACCGGCAATAAACTGCTTGAACAACACTTCTGTAACCATCTGTTCATGATACATGAAAAAGATCAGCATCCAAAGATCTTTGAATATCTTAAAATACTCGTTCCAGAATTTAGAAACTTTTCAGTATGAACCAGCCCCACAATCGCAAAAATGTACTTGTAAATTTTATCGTGTGTACATACCTACCTTAGATGAGTTTTCTGTACCTTTTTGCTTAGTACCGTAGTCTCGAGTAGCTAGCACTCATTACGCGGGTCGATTGGACCCGTTTTTACTTTGCTAGTGGCCTTTTAATTACCGCCTAACCTTTAATTACTTGGTGTAAAGTGCACGTAAAGCTGCGACAGAAATTAGTCTTTCTCTACGTTTTCTGTTACTGCATAATATTCAAGTTGTGTCCATGTTTCTAAATGTGTAAAAAATAATTCGTGACTAGCTTGTGTGCGTGGTTCCGCCCGCGTTGAGTTCAGTAATTGTCCTACGGGATCGCACTATAGTAGATATCTAAGTCAAAAAACTAAGTTTTTGCTGTAGAAACAGGTTTACTTTTTTATAACTTTCTTACAAAAATACAAGATTAACTAGAAAAACTATTAAAATGTTACGGGTACGGTTTCTAGATAACATTATTTTTGTAAAAAAAAATACAGCTTATGGAAATATTATATCTACATGTTTTTTCTAAGAGCAGATAAAACTGAGGATGATATTGTATTATAAAAAATATTTAGTGTGTCGTGTAACATGACTGTATAATCCGACAGGAGTTTGCCATAGCAACGCCATCTTTCTTCTTTGACCCTAAAGTTCACCTTTGCCGTAAAGTTCATTCACAAAAAAGAACCATCGAATTTTTTAAAAATAGAACTGATCGCAATCTGTGAAAACGTATCGGCATCGCAGATGCATGTGACACGTAATTTACCAACCAATATGTTCAAAATTAATAGTGATTAATTTTAAAGCGAGTGGTTTTACACACACCGTTTTATTATAAAATGATTTATATTTTCTGCATGAGAAGATTTATTTAGGCACTCGTTAGATTGGAGGTAATTTATTGCTGATGTTAGGCGCTTTTATTGTTAGTCTATAAACTACTAGTTACTTTGAAGTGTGAACGAACACTTGATTGGTAAATATACAAACTGACTTATCTTAAGCTTTTAGAGCATTAATTTTAGTGAGAGTGTATTTCATTTAAGATCTGGTTATTTATATTATTTACAAACTACTAATCTATAATAGTAATAAAAATATGTATAAGTTTCAAAAGGGTTACAGGGCGTCAAAAATTCGTCAACATCGCTGTCAACAGGAAAAGTGCCCAGATGGCTGGTAGCATTGCCACGTTGTATGGCAATGCTGATCCTTTGGCCTAAAAATAGGCCCGCCCTCTGATCACGTGAAGAGTCGACCAACCGCTTGGCGATTTCTCGAAATACTAGGTGGGCACTCAGACCCCATGGCCGTAGTTAGACTTGAATAGCTTTCAAAAAACCGACCGTATTTACAAATCAGATCTCAGGTGAATAATCTTGGAACTGATGAGCAGAAAATATGTCGCAAAAACCGAAAAAAATTGAAAAACATTGATTTTTCTTTGTATAGCTGAACACGAGGGTTTGCTGACAACCAGTGGTACCAAGGAGTATCGTATTACACAGTCATACTGGGTTGTGGAGGCCAGATAGGCAGTCGCTTCATGTAAAATACTGGTGTATGTCTGCTGTTCCAGTCTAACCGGATGACCGGCTTAGACTGGAAGCCGACCCCAACATAGTGGGGAAAACGCAGACAGATGATGAAGACAAACGAGGAGAGATATCTCTTCCGTCCTTAAATCCATCCAAATAGTATCTTGATAAGATCGCTTTTAGAGATAAAATCGCCCACTGTATCACCCTATTTGTAAGTTCTAAATTGCAATGCTACCGATGTGTAATTTTTATGGTGTACACAATAAAGCGTATTCTATGTATCTATGTATTGCCAACAATATCTGACCCTCACTTTCCAGGCAGTGTTAGTTAATACAATGGAACCGCGACAAATAAACGTCATGCAGTGATCGTTTCCAGCTTAGTTAGTTCGCGGCTTTTGTGGCTGCGGTCTGCGGTCACGCCGGGGCTCGTCCGTATTTAATAAATACATTTTACCGGTACCGATACCGGTTGTGTTTTGAAAACGTTTGGTTATTGGTACACACGTCACATAATGGACTTTTAGCAAACATCACTCACACACATTTTGCTAGAAGCGACCCTACTGCCAATAAAATTAGTCACAAATTCAGAGAAGTTCTTAGGCCGTAGCACGAGCGCACGCTGTAAACGTAACTAAATAACGTAAATAAGTCGATATTAAAATTAATGATACTCATCTTTACATAGTATAAAACAAAGTCGCTCACGCTGGCTGTACACTTAGATCTTTTAAACTACGCCACGGATTTTAATGCAGTTTTCAGCAATAGATAGTGATTCAGAAGATGAAGAAGAAGATTTATAATATGTAAATTGCACCCGTGCGAAGCCGGGGCGGCTCGCTAGTTTCACTTATAATATTTTCATATTCTAAGAATTTATTCCTATCCATGGACGATACTGATTGTGCTTGTTGCAAATAATTTAACTAAAATGCTAAAGGATAATTGTATTTTCGTTTCAAAAATTGACGTATTCACTTTACGTTTACACGGCGCGCTTGTACAAGGGGCTCTGTTTCTGAGGAATTCTTAATTACCCAATATTTCGATATTGAATCCAAGAACCCATGCCCATAAGACTCCTGTGAGCACAGGCCCAACAAGGTTTATTATTGTTATTTCCATTGTTACTCGTATGTCAAGATGTCAACCCAAAAAAAACCAGTAAATAAGTTTAATCCCAAGTCACACAGTTAATACCCTTTTACATCAACTATAATTTCCGCAAATACTCTTCGATTACACTTCTTATTCCCTCCCTACTCTTTCATAAAACAGCTGAAAGCAAAAAATATAAAGGCTAGTCTAGACCAGAGCATTTACTTGTAAAAATACATGGAGTCGCTCAACGTTTTGTTACAACTTGATTTTGCAATTATATGAGGTTTATGTAATTTTTTATCGAGCAAAGACATGACTACGGACAGCGGACTAAACGTTCGAAGCAATTGAGGTGCGTGGAACCAGGAATCTAATAGCAGGTCTTAACTTGTTCATATTCACTCAGTGTTTTAAAATATAACTCTGCAAGATAAATGTATCAAGAGCAACTCGTGGCTAAGTAATAATAGCCGCTCGGGTTGATCTTCAGGTTAATCCGCGCATGCCTAGGTTGGTCCGTGGATCGGTGATCACCCACTACATACCGAGTTTCCTCCGTGCCTCGGAAACCACGTTAAGTCTTTGGTCCCCGCTATATTTCGGAGATCTTTGACTGTCGTTACAGGTAGTCAGTGAACTGAAAGTCTGACAACCAGTCTTACCAATGATTATCGTATTACCCAGTGCTATCTGGGTGGTGGAGGTCAGATAGGCAATCGCTCCATGTATTCAGCTGCATCTAGTTAGACTGGAAGCCAACTCTAACATAGTTAGGAAAAGGTTAGGCAGGGAATGAAGATTAATTCTTCACACGCGACCGTACGTACCCGTACACCAAACAACACCAGCCGTGAGCTTTCGTTTTGAACGTTACCTACTTCGAACACAGAGTCAAGCATTCGCAGGAATGTTACAGTATATTGAAATGCTCGAGAAAAATGCTCTGGTGTATACTAGCCTTAAAGGAAACATACGTCCAAACGCGAGAATGAGTCCAAAACTCATTTCCGCCGTTTCCTCACAGAGATGTCGCGTAAAGTTTTCAAATTTCATTTTCTGACCCACTAAATTCTTATTTCATATATAAATGAACGTTTAAGTCTTGCTCTGTTATTAAGTTTTCTGTTTCGTTGCTGCGAAAGAGTTATGAAAATACCTTGTGTAAAATATCTTATGTTTCTTATGTGCTGCAATGATTTTCTGTTGAGTCATTTTTGATTCAATAAAAAGTCACCTAAAGAAATTAGACTGAGAACTGGAGTTTTCAGAACGCCAATATGCATAATACAGCTACCCCGATACGCCCACCCTTCATCCCGTTCTAGTGTTTAAGCTGAGGAGTAGCAGTGTTGAAAATCTCCCAGCAGTACTTCTGTCTATTTTTTTTAGTTGCCTTGTCCTATTGCAGGCCAAGGCAACAGGCAACAGGCAGGAGTTGGCGTAGAAAAAAAGAGACGTGTCGTGATGCGCGTCTAGATCATATCGTCACCTCTTTCTAGACCGGCCTCCTCCGGCTTCCATCATGTTGAGACCTTTGCCCAGCTGTCGTTATGCATGCTGCTCACGTGACCTCCCTAATCCCATTTGAAACTGTCTCTCATTGTCTATTAAGTTAGAAGAACTTCATTCTACACAATAGTATGCGAATTATGCAATGTATTTTCTCTAGTATTGCGATTTTTCTAGATTAAAGGCCCATATGACGTCAATTAAATACACAAAAGTCAGAAGCACAGTCCAACAATAATTGAATTTTCAATTGACTGCATTAGAAGAAGCTTTTCCACACCAAATGAAAGGCTTGGCCGTTGCTACGTCGTAGCTCACGCGATTACGTCACTGCTACGCCAACTCGGCTGACAGCTACGTCGTATAGGATAATCCACTACGCTTCGAGAAAAATTCTTGGAAAACTTCGTTAACCACCGGATGTGTATTGAGAGCCTAGTGATTTAAAAAATATATTTTTGATCATATTTACATTAAATTCAGTTTTTATGAAAATTTAAGTTCTCCAAGAATATGACTGGATGCACCATATTTACATAAAATTCAGTTTACATGTAAATTTAAATTTTCCACGAATATAACTGGATGCACAGTGGATTTTCTGACGAGGTCCTATTTCATTTACCTGTTACAAATCATTTATCATGACTTTAATTTGTCTAAAATTATCTGTCTTAAGAATAAATTGGAATATTGAATGGGTCATGTTAGTGAGTAAAAAAACCCATGATGAGACTTTTATAACGCACTGAAAAAAATGCACTCCAATCAAGTGACTTTTTAGCTTGATTGACGGTATCTTGTTTAGATTAATCAAAATCTTAGTTAAGTTGATCATCACGACATGATTGCAGCAATACTAGTTCAAATGATTGAACGCTCAAACAAGTTTTTCGATTACCCTCAACATGACATCATTGTAGAAGAGTTAAAGAGACAAGTTAAAAAAATGTTAACTGTAACAAAATAAGTTAGTTGTGTCAATCAAGCATTTTGATTACTGCAATAAAGATCATTTGACTTCTTAGCATCTATCATTGCAATTAATTGTATTAATCATACAACTTGATCAAATCTTGCGCTAAATGTTTGCGCTAAATAAGTTTCTTGGTTGTGTTTATTACTATCTGACTTGATTGCTGCAAAAAAGTTTTGTGATAACTCCAATCAAGATCCCGTTTCAAATCTCAATCAAATAAAAGTAGTAGCTGTGATCATTGTGCTTGATAGGCTCAGATGCAAACAAGTTATTTAGTCAATCTAAACAAAATCTTGATTGTGGCAACTACCATTTATTTTCAGTCGCGCTAGCCTTTACTCACGGTTATTACCGCAGTGCCTTTCCGTTAAGATCGGACATCATCCTTGGAGAACGTACAGTCAGCATCAGAAGTACATTACCACTACTCAAACTTTCAAAGCAGATTTTTTAATAAAAACTTGTTAGATATTACTCGTTACTAACAAGGTATTGAAGAGTAAGGAATATTTTAAAGAATAATCTTCTGGAACATTGAAAATAATAGCTGGAGTCCTGTACATCGAATAACTAAAATTCCGAAATGTTAAGCTACTTCTGTTGCTGACCGTACCAGTGGAATAAAAAGTATCCTTTGTCTCATGTCATGCTCTACTCGATGTCGAAGTCGATTTGTGCTTGAGAGTACGCCTCGCACTTAGCCTGTTTTTTTGTTTGTTACTATGGACACTTTTAATGTGCACATCTTGCTGCAATATGCTGATTTAAAAGAGTGTCCATGGAGTTTCTTGCCCGTTCTTCTCCATAGAGATCTACGCTAGGGAATGGGCAACTACAGTACTTTCACAGTTTTTATGCCTTGTAACTGGGACTGTAGCTACATTTCATTGTTATCTTTGTTTCGACGATTCAAAACCGCCTGTAACTGGCATTCTTGAAATAAATGCTTTGATTTTGATTGAATCCCTTCAGCCGATAATGCGTGAAATCTATCAGACATACAGAGTTTCTTTCGCATTTATAATATGGATACCTCCTACCTGCTTACTATGTAGAAAACGGTAAGTTGTTCAATATGCGATGGGTTGGCGGTGTGATAACTTATGCACACGTGTTGCTCGTGGCTTCAAGCACTGCTAATGCATCTTCTACTAACTTTAACTTGAACGCGAAAATCGGTGAGGCAACTTGATATAGCAGATGAATTCAGGTACAGCGCTTTGGCGTTTCTTGGCGTCTTAACTTCTAGATTTATGAAAGTTTACAATAGTTTCGTGACCACTTATATATATTGACAGAAGGCTCAGAAGAGCCTATTGAAGTTTTAATACCCTGTAATCGTCATCAATTCTCCAATCCGTGAAGCTCAGGCAAAAGGTTAGAGTTGCCTAATCAACAGATTTCTTACTCTATTGACGGACTCCAAACTTGCTGTAAAAACCATAGACAAACTGCCTTTCTAAGAATCGCATCGTGAAACAGAAGTTTTTGCTGACGGATATGCTTACGTTAGACATTAAGTAACAAGGTGCTGTTTGCCTTGTCGTTAGTGAAAGTGGACATTCGTTTCATATTTATATTCATATTCATTTTTAGAGCATAGAGGTGCACCAAGATGTATTTTTAGAACCTTCTGATGGAGTCAATTAGTTTACGGTTAAACTTTGTATGTAAATGAAACTAGTACGTGTTTAATATGTCGCAAAAGAATTTTTCATCAACAATTTTCTGATCATTTTCAGAATACCGTAGACTGTAGAGTGTCCCAAATATATGTTTATTTTAAAAAGGCCTGTGCGCTATAAATTACGTTTATATTCGATTCAGTGTGCCGCTGCCATAAATGTCATCGGACGGGCAAACGACACCACCGGGGGAGCACTGTATCAGCTGTCGTTGGCAGTGTGGTACAAGGCAAGAGATGAAGGCTGGATAATTTATTTGAGAAACTATACAGGGTGGAACCCCGTATCTACACCTCTCCTTACCTACCTCAACAAGAGTCATATGGTTGTAATATAGGTAAACCTCTGCCTAACCTTTCGCGAAAATAGACATGATGTTCGCTATCATATCTGCAATTACAATTTTGCAACAAAATTTTTCTTTGTGATAGTACTGAGGTTCCACTCATGACACGAAATATCAGTTAACAACTTCATCTTAACATTTGATCAGAACTGATGTTATGTTCCATACAATTCTAGGCCAATAAAATGGCGACGATGCCAAGGGTTTGTTTAAATTCATAGCCCACGTCTTGTGAAAAGTACAATTGTTTAGGATCCGATGGGACTGACATACGCTATGCGTAAAAACCCCTATAATTATATAAATAAAATAAAAACTTCATCTTAATTAATCAACTACGAAAAATAATTAGTTTGAAAACATCCGTGGTAATGGGATTGACATAAGGTTTTCAGCAGCTCACGTATATCCAATAGATTTTTTTACTTTTCTACCTTCATTTTCGCTAAAAGATGATAATTTTGTCTAGGCCCACTAGTGTTTTTCTTAAAAACAGAAACGCCTAACTTTTTTCTTAAATAACTAACTCTTGAATCAAAGAACATCGTTTTCAAATTACTGATTAAACTACTCAATTTCCCAAAAAAATACCTTCAATTCAATTAAAAGGGTAATAATCGAGGGTAAAAAGCAATTTAAAATGAACGCTACCTCTCACATTTTGCGTCACACATAAAATGTGCACCAGCAAAAATCACTTTAATATTTTATCGGAAATAACGTTAAGTTTCTCAAATTACCGTAACTACATTATTATACCTACTGCATTTCCATCCAGCTATTATTTTCAGGCTGGTAAAAGAATGGAAAATATTAAAACGATCCATTTTTCATGCAATTCGAGGTTACTTTGAAGGTTGTTTGTTTTATAGTTTGCTAGTAACTTGGTGTAAGCCCTGAACTGGTTAGTGACGCGTTCACCCTCGCAATGCCATGCAATGTAGTATGTGCGCGTAGCAAAATTCTAAGAAAGGGGTCAGACAGATTTGTCTGCACCTAATAATTTATTTACCATCCACCCGCATTCTCCAGTCATGTCTCTTAAGGGCGGTTTATAACCGTGAAAGCTTAATACAATCTTAATTATTTCTAAGTCATTAATCAGTTAATTTCAACAATATTTTTTACCAATTTTCTACTTTTGATTTATATTTTAATCCCATTTAATTAAAAACTATAGTTTTGTCAACATCATCGAATTTTCTACATTACCTACTTCGCGAATAGATCGTCCTTATTTGCCAGCAAAGTAAGGTCTTATTTTAACGTAAGAACTACGAAATTCGCCACATGCACATGCAGGCATCGGTCCTTTCGGACCCCATCCCGTTTGATCATTTCTTTTTTGACATCTCTTTGAGGTCCGCGTGGAACACGAACGCACCGTCGACATGGCCTGTCGTTATAAGACGGACGGACGGTGAGCTAGCCCATAGCTCACCGTCCACAGGCTCGGGCCTACGGTGGCCGGGGGCCAATACGTGGCCCCCGACGCCCGGTGCGTCTCCCGCGGCGTTTGGCACGTGAGGTTCTCTCCCTGTCACGTTCCGCCACGTCCTTCGCTAGCATAACTGCTTCGCAGAAGGAGGTGACGGCGTCCCATTCCGTCTCACTCCGGACCATGGATTGAGCCGAGGCCGGACGCGAGAGGTCGCCACCGCAGGGGTCGTCCCCTTCACTTGCATATTAAATTGATTCAACCCAAGTTTTAACTTTCAGTTTGTCTTGACGCTAAATTGTCGTGTGTCGAACTTAGCGCGTATTTATTTAGGCAAAGTTCGTGTGCTTACACTTACAACTGTCTTCACAAAATGGAATTTGCGTTTGTAGTGAAGACAAATGTTTCGTTTTAAGACAAATAATATGAAGAAAGAAAGAAAAGAGAACGAAATTCAGGCCCGAAGGCACCTAAGAAGCCGACTCCGGACGGGTTTCGTTCGGGAACAAGGTGAAATTACATTTATTTAGCAAAGACAACGATAGACACAACATATTCTGCAAGATATATACGTATGAGAAACCGCCTGATACTGATTTTCAACTGGTGCAGGAATAAGACGAGACTGCTGAATTTAGAACGCTGCCAATCTGCACCTTACCTTTCCCTCGGTGATGCGATCAAGAAGGCTACCTATATATATTATAGTGGGTTAACTGTTCAAAAACATAACCAAACTTAGTAAGTTAATTATATTTTGAATTATTTATATTTAAAGTTTAAATTTTAAACCATAATTTGTTTACAAACACGTCCCACTTCTGCTCACCCTTCAACCATTAACACCATGGAAGTACAGTAAACAGAATATAAAGGGGTGTGCACACACGCCCACTATCGAGTCCCCAGAGTCACGTTACACCGGCGATATATTTACACTGTTGATTAAAAACTGATACCGGTATTTTGTTCAGGCAACAGTGCATTTTTTCTTTGTTAATCTAGTCTGTGATTTTTAATAAAATATGTGTTGTGTATTAGTTTTCATTTCTTTTGTGGTGTCAAGTACAAAATTATGATTTATGGTCAGTCCATCTGCCAAGCCTTTTCCAGCTATAGCTGTTCATTTGTTTTGTGAAATATGGAGAGACCTGTATGTACACACATGTGTTTTAAAACAAAAAGAAAACTAAACCACACTTTTACTATTTAGCAACGAATACCTTTTTGTTCACATGACAGTAATGACAGTCTATATGTATTACTAATCTAATTGCCCAAGCGCAGTACAAAGATAACCAGTTAACTTAAATAAAAGTACGGTAGGAAAAAAATATTGGAAGAAGAAGACATGCTGCGCCGACCCCAAAAAGTAGATAAAAACTGGAGAATGATGATGATGATTTCAGTAAATAATAATCGGTGTCAGTGGCCCGAAAGTCTGACAAGCAGTCTTACCAAGGGGTTTCGTATTAGCCAGTACTATCTGCGTTACTAACTATCTGCGTTGTGGAGGTCTTCATCTGCATCCAGTTAGACTGGAAGCCGACCCCAGCATTGGGAAAAGGCTACGCAGATGATGATGTCTAATGTACCAGGGAGTCACAAACACAAACCAACATAACTACTACACACGCAAAGATCATCCCAATTTAATTAAAATCGACTTTAATCGGCTGATTGCTAAATTTCATTCATATTATTCACAAACTCATCGGAGTTTCGTACAGAAATTGTTTGGAAGAATTTCAATAAACGTCATCATACTAATTGCCAAGATTGTAGGAACAGATGGATTTTAATAGATTAAGAATTTGAGAGGCTTGACTTGTTGTTTTGCATTGTTTAGTTTTGATAGGGGCAAAGATAATACCAGCTTATAATAAAATTATTTTTGCCTAGAGGTAAAGTCCTCTTCCTTATGTTATGATTGCCTCGTTAGTCTAGTGGTCGCAATCGCGACTGCTGAGCGTGAGGTTTTGGGTTCGATTCCCAGGTCGAGCAAAGAAGTATTGGGTTTTTCCTTCAGGAATTTCTCATGGAGTGCAGTCATAGAGTCTAGATTTGTGTCCGATTGATGGTAATAGGCTCGCCCACTATTACATGAGACTTCAAAAATAACTGGCGAAATGTGGGTGCACTATTAGGAACAGCTCTGTCTTACCCTTCGGAGATGTTATGATGGTATATTGTGATTATTGAAAATATCTATCAGGCTACTAAGTCGATAATTTCCTTAAAATTTTCCTTCGTCGTAAGCGATATCTTGGATTAACTTAAAGGTTCATTCTGATATTGCAATCAACTAAAACTAGGTTTATCTATATGTATGCTTTTTTTTTCGGATGGGAAATCATCAAATGACACCTCCCACTCTGGGCGGAGTGGAAGGGAGTGTCAGACTTATACTGACTAAAACCCATCCATGTTTCTTCTTTTGCCCTTTGTATTCCAGGGCCGCGGTATCTCTTTCGCACACTCCCGCAACCCTGGCAGGCATCGGTCCTTTCAGATCCCTTCCCGTTTGCTAACATCTCTCTGAGGCGCGCGTGGAACACGAACGCGCCGTGGACACGGCCTGTCGTCATAAGACGGACGGACAGCGAGCTAGCCCATTACTCACCGTCCACAGGCCCACGTATGCTGAACCCGCCACCTAGTGTTCAAGATTATTAGCGTTTGAGAAAAGGATTTACTCCAAAAAGAAACACTTTATTTCCTAAAGTAACTCCTAAAGCAAGAAAACACTCAAGACATTTCCACAAAGAAATTACAATTTCTAAATGCAACTTAATTTAAAAAATCGCACTTCATTCAAGGAACGCGATTTAAATTGCAAAATAAAGGCCATCCCCCACACTCACCGGTTAGCATATTACAAGGGCTTGCGATAATTATATTAAGGACTGTCTACCACCGGCAGTGGCGCATTTACATCGCTAATGAACGAGTGAGACGCAGAGATGTTTTTCACTAGTTAGCTTTGGTTAGGGCTGGTACTCAATGGTTGAACGACTTTTTGGTGACGACTGTTCGTGTACAATGCTGCGGAGAAGTTTTGGCGCTTGCGGGACATTGATTGGGAAAGTTGTTGGTAAATATCAGTGGGAAACCTATTGAAATTAACCCGTCAAAAAATGTTTTAAATTGTCGCTATCGGAAAAAAATAGTTTCTTATGTCTCAGTAACTCTTCACTAAATATGTTCAGCTCTGAACGTGTTTATTAAAAAAATACCGTTCTCTTTTTGCCAATCGTTCACGAATTTCAGGGACACAATTATGTTTAAAATGGATTATGGATTACCTAGGTACGTAGGTAGCTTCTTTAACCGACCATAGTAAACTTGCTTCTATACAGGGTGTAACAGGATCCTTCACGATGCCGTCAACCAAGCATTATGTACATCAAACTAAGTAACTTTACGCTAAAATTATTGATGGGAAACGTTTTTTTTTTTTGGGGTGAAAAATCACGTTTTACGGTAGGACTCAATGCAACGCACTCAAAACATTATGTTAATAGACGGTTTGAATAGTGCGGGGGTCGTGGAGGTCTTTAAAGTAAAAATCATACATTAAAAACATATATTTAAAAAAAAACTTGTGAAAAAGTTGGAACTTTGCCCCCAATATCTCCGTAACTAGAAGGATCCCAGGTATGGTCTAGAACAAAAAAATGACCGCAATGACGGGGAAAACAAGTGCCTTTCGGCTTCGTTAAGGGTCTTGTTACACCCTTTATATTACAAGGAAGATCATATCTCTTGCAGAATACAATTTTTCAAAAGTTTAAATGCACCGAGTCGTTTGACATCACACTAGCAAAAAGCACAAACTACACTTTTCACAAATAACGTTAGTGCCCCTAGCTCGGAACTGGTGCAAGGTTATTTCCGCGAGTGTACTCCAAGCTCAAGCAAGATTTCTTGCACTCAGTACTGCCGAGTTCTTGCGTCGCAATTAAGACGGCACTATCACGGCCCATGATTAGGTGGTACATTCAGAAGAGAAAATTGTGGACAAGGTAGTTGCAATTACTCTCAGTTTTTTTTTTGGTGTCTTGGTTTTTCAGTTCAAATTTAGTTAAGTATACTCAAGTCTTTATTGAATTCCAAATGTACTACATAGATGGTGTAAATCTTATTATTGATGGTGTATATCTTATTTTAGGGAAGATTATAAAATTGCCAGAATGATTGAAAGTAACTAATTAAATGACTTTGGTAAAAAATAAGCGGTCATTTCTTTAAGCATTACTTTCTATCAGAAAATATTTATTTCCCAGGGAGTTACGCATTATGATTTAAAAACTACTTCGAATTAATCTTGTTTTTTTTCCTATTGTAATAACGCCGATTTTACCGTCCAAAATCTATTGGTTGGGGTAATGCGCCTGATATAAAGATTAATCATTAATACTTGTGTACTTTACAAGTCATTAAAATCTACAAGCCCTTTTTGGTCACACCGTGACCACCATTCCACCATAGCGCTAACTTGCCCTGCCCTGTGTACAAGAAACAAACCTCTTGGGAATTAGTAATTCAAATTGTTCACTAAATACTTTTTGATTTATAAACGGGCGGAGCCTTCGTGCATTTTAGTATTGTTTTTGTGTTTAGCAAACGTAAAATAACGGTAATGGTTGTTTGAAAACAGCAGTTGGGAACATGTCTTAGAATATTTTGTTAACTTCCATGATTGATATGCATACGGTGTTTATTTTGCAAATAATGGTTAGGTTACTTACTCATCATCATTATATGCCTTTTCATATTTTTTAATGTCAATAACTATCAATGTCAATGACACTTTTGGCGATGGTTATCCAGTTTTATCCAGCCACTTTAATAAGATCGTCTGTCCACCTACTCGGTTGTCTTCCCACAATCCTCTGTTCTGTCCGTGGTCTCCGCTCCAGTACTTTGCTCCCTCATCTTCTTCATTACATCACCATAAATAAAATAATGATGTCTCAACAGTGCATCAAGTCCAATCAACAATGATAAGCCGCTCATGATCAGCGGCTCGGAATGCGCGCCACGTGTTGATAATCAAGAAAGTTGGCGGAGACGACGTCAGGGGTACGTGACGCCCATTCAGCCAATATGGCACGTGACAGGCGGCAAAGAGTAGGAAATGTAGGTTTAGAGGTGATAGGGCAGAGTTAAATGCCTATTTTGGTTTTGTTGGGAATTTAAACGACAGATGGACAGTGGATAATCAAAGAGTTGGTATTTAGACACGCGGTAGCGTGTCAAGCCAAGTTCAAGCTATAACAGAACTGGCGAGCAGCACCGTGTGTAATTAGTACCTAGAGACTTTCTTTCATCAAGTTTTTCAGTCCCTCTGTTCTCAATGAAGAATAGAAACAAAAAACTACATAACACTCGATTATTGCACTTTGGAGTTATCAATCTAGGATATTCCATTTCAATTTTATTGCGGGATAAAAAATGCTGAAAACTGCAAAATAATTTTACTTGAGGAAGTCGGTTACTTATTTATTTCAAAATTATTTTTTATTTCAGCCTTTCTAGTTTTGGTATGGTATCTCACACAATTTCATAGTCGAGTATTCATTTTATATTATAACTAAAGATTATCCACATACACAGAATAAAAATACAGCCGAATTGACAACCTCCTCCTTTTTATAAGTTGGTTAAAAATCAATCCCTTATCTATTTTTGGAGCCTTCCTACGTTTTGGAGGCCTAATTCAGACCCATTCATTCAAAACTTGTCTCACTAACAATAACGAATTGTAGATAGTCTGAACAGACCTATCTTCAAAAAAAGCCTATAATCTATGACATTACCGAATTACTCAAAGGTCTGCGTTGCATTATAACTTATAAGTTGACGCGTGCGCACGTAAACCGGGATTTATTAATGTAATCTTCTTCTTAGCTCGTTGCGACATCGGAAAGTATGTGGGATCTCTCGAATATTGCCTGATTAATCCTGTCAAAGTTGAACAGTTATATTAAGGAGAATTTAGATCAGTAAGTACGTACTGATAAGCCTTATCGAGACTCGTACGTATCAGTAAATAGGCTGACGTATGTTATTTTTGAGTACCTGCTGAGCAAAGGCGAGACCTCTTCTACAGTGTAAAGTTTTGCAAGACTTCGATGTTCAATCAGTATCACTACATAGTATAAAAAAAGTCGCTTCCCGCTGTCTGACTGTCCCTATGTATGCGTAGATCTTTAAAACTACGCAAGGCAAAAAATAACCGCATCAAAATTTATACAGTTTTTTTAATAGATAGAGTGATTCAAGAGAAAGGTTTATATGTATAACATTGCACCCGTGCGAAGCCGGGGCGGGTCGCTAGTGTAAATAAAAAGTCTGTCTAGCTTGACCCACAATTAACTGTAAAGTATTCTGTCGATAAAATTGACAAACAGGACAAATGTCATTTTATCAGCAATCATGGGAGCATTGACTGCCTCGTTGGTCTAGTGGTCGCAAGCGCGACTACTGAGCATGAGGTTCTGGGTTCGATACCCAGGTCGGGCATATTGTTAATGGTTTTTATCCACCAAGAATTTCTTAATAGCAGCCACGGAGTCCAGATTTGTGCCCGGTTTTTAGCAACAGGCTCGCCTCTCCTATAACTGGCAAAACATAGGTGTACTACACTGGCGAAGATTCCATACAACTCGATTCCACCGGATTCCCTTTGAATAATGGCACAGGCAGTATTCTATAGACAAAAAATATAACAGAATAAATAAAATAAATAAATATCGCTGGACATTACACACAGCGCCATCTAGGTGCCACACTAAGCAACGAGGCTTGTGTCGTGGACACCAGATAGTTGATACTACTACATAAATACTTTTTTGTTTGTAAATACATACTTATTATACATGTAAACATCCATGACTCGGAAACTAATGTCCATGCTCATCACACAAACATTTGCTCCTACCGGGATTCGAACCCGGGACCCTAAGAACGCAAGGCAGCCTCGCAACCGCTGCGCCAGTCGGGTCGTCAAAATAAGAAGAATAAAACAAAATCAGAATAAGAAGAATAGAACATTAAACATATGTACTCCGGCTTTACCTTTTACAAAAATGTACCCTTCGCTACTGGTGCACCATTAGGTACACCTCTGCCTAACCCTTCGGGGATTACAGCCGTGATGTTGTGACGGGAACATCAAAATGAATTGAATTGAAGTAAGCTACCGAAACAATCCTGTTGAAAGTCGCTGCAGAAATAAGAAACCCTTTGAAGGCAACTGCCAATTATCTAAGCTCTCGGATTTTGAAATTGAATATTGTAAAACTTTGAGAAGAAACTTATATGAGGAATGTCCTCTTTTTTTTTCACCTAATTTAAGATTTTTGAGAAGCGCTTCTCTTTACAAGTAGAGTACCAATCAAATTCCAAGCACGTGGACTTTTCAACTTGCCGCTCAGACAGCCGGGGAAGAAACTGGAACCTAGCGGGTGTGTCTGTCGCATACTGCGCAACCCATGAACCGAAACAGCATGGGGTGGAGGCAGACAGAAGGAAATGATATTAGGTAGGTTGCTACGCCATGCAGCAGATGGCTGTGCAAACTTAAAGCACTCAACACACGATAGTAAACTGAAATAAAAAAGTCGCCCCTTTTGGTGTGTATGGGCTGGGCCAATGTTGATGTTTAGATATGCTGTTTAAAATTAGACAGATCAGGAGTCAAAGCGCTAGATGGCGCGTTTCTTTCTGTCTGCTCCGACTTTCGCTATCTCAGTTCACTCGTGCAAAGCGATGGCGAAATAGATTGTAGTGTAAAGCACAGAATAAACGCGGGATTGATGAAATGGCGGCAAGTCACGGAAACAATATGCGACTCCCGCATTCCCCTTAAACGTAAGGGGAAGATTTACAAAACAATGTTTAGACCTGCTGTCTTGTATGGATCAGAATGCTGGGCCACAAAAAGGATGAATGAAAGGCATTTGAGATGAGACTACTAAGGGGGATGTGTGGTGTTACGCGAAAGGATAAAATAAGAAATGAGTACATAAGAGGAAGTCTGGAAGTGGCGCCGGTGACTGAAAAGTTATGTGGTAACCGGTTTTCGTGGGTTGTCTGGGCATGTGACGCGGAGGAATGAGGAAAATGTCGTGAGGAACGTTTTGCGTATGACTGTGTCTGTGGATGGGTACAAGAATAGAGGAAGACCAAAGAAACAATGGATGGACTGTGTGAAGAATTATATGGCACGAAAGGAGATGTCTGCTGAGATGACGAGTAATAGAGAAGTATGGAAGAATAAGACATATTGTGCTGATCCCAAATAAATTGGGATAAGGGCAGGAGAATGAACATGTTTAAAATTAGACATACCACCGTAAGATGGTGAACACCGTTATAAATCTATCTCGGGAGATTATAACCGTCGAAAAATTGTGAACTGCTACAATATAACGCATTTGCTTTCGGTAGTTTAGATCAATATCAAAATTATTGTGAACAGTCAAAGATGGCGGGATACGTGACGTTAATAATTACCGCGTAAGGTGCGCCAAAAGGTGCGTTCGGTCGCTTGCAAGTTTGATAATAATTAGCAATTTATCGGTGTGCCATGGATACATTATAAACTGTCGAAAAGTAAACTAGTGATGTTCACAATCATACGATGACAGATACATTACCTTTGTATTATTGTGTCCTTTCTAGATATAGGTAGGTGTTCCCAGTAATTTTCTCTTGTGACCACAATGGGTGAAAAAAGGTACCTACCGGGGAAAAACACCCGACCGGTAGTACAAGTGTCGATATAGTCTATCCTTCAAAAAGAAATTCTTCTTTGTAAGACAGTTACCGGTAAACTACCCATAAATCATACTATTTTCATTTAAAGGTCTAATTACTGATACTGTTCGTATCAGACTCTTATCTAATATGCCTAGCCTTTTCCCAACTATGCTGGAGTCGGCTTCCAATCCAACCAGATGCAGCTGAATTCCCGTATTTTACATGGAGTGACTGCCTAACTAACTTTCTTAACACATTTACTAAATAGCACCATACATAGTAGGACTGATTTGTGGCCTTTGGAGCTTCTGAATACCGGCTATCAAAATTTACAAATGACAGAAGACCCATCGGCTTTACGTATTTCCAAGACACGGAGAGTATATATAAGATGCTCTGTGACACGGAGGGAGGCTGAGACGTAATGGAGCGTCACCCATCAAAGGGTTGACAGTGGCAAGTGTACCTTAACCTGCAATAGACTCATGTGGCTATTATTATCTATCAACGAGCTTCTCCAATATAGATTTTACACAATGGTTTTTCTTCTATCAAAGTTTTATAAGCATAAGCCTCGATCATCTAGCTTAGATTACGACAATGATAGTACGTTTTTCTATCAGTGTCTGTTACAGCTACATTTCCCGCCGGTACCGTGTCGGTTCCGCGCCGGTCCGGTCGCAATAATGGCGCGAACATTGTCGTAACTGACTCTAAAGAAATAGACACCGGCTTGTATATTGTAAAAGCTGATTGTACACTGAGAGAAAATGTTATCTAAACTAAAAATCATAATACACAGGTTTTAAGGCACATAAAAAAAAAAAAAATTACATGAATGCAGGACGTTTGTTCGTATGTTTTGATGGTGAAGGATTTTTACATTTGTATGAAACGGCAGTTTATAAAAAAATAATCAGAGGTCTCTAGGAACTTGCGCCGACTTCATGGTAACAGTTTCCGCGTCTTTCTTCCTTACACCGTGTATTGAAATTAGACTGAGAATCAACTATTTTAGTTATAAGCAAAAATATTAAATTCGCGAAGAAACCAAAAAAAAAGGAACTTAGCAAAAAAGGTAGAAAATAAAATTATACTTATATTTTTTTTTTTTCGGGTGGTAATTCATCAAATGACCCCTCCCCCTTTAGGCGGAGCGGAAGGGAGTTTCGGACTTGTACTGACTAATAATCATCCATGTTCCTTGTTTTGCCAGGGCGAAGGATGACAGTTAAAAACACTGTAAAAAATAAAAGTAGCGTCTTCTTCTTCGTGTGGCTGGTGCCTAACCTGGTGTCAGAGTTTTTATGCCACCCATGGGCCCCTGACTTGGCTTTAAATGCCGTCAAGAAATATCGATCAAGCATGCTGGTTAAAGTAGCGTTACAAAAATCTAAACCACCAAGTGAAACACCACCCTTATTCCTCAGCAAAGAAATCACTACATTTGTAGAAAGCTAGACAATAAGTGGGGAGAAGAAAAAGATGGCTCCGATAAACAGGTACCGGTCACGGGAAATACACTCCGAGGCGGAAACTATTGGTTCTTAAGTGTACAATGTTTTTACGAAGAGAAAATATTTTTTAATCCTCTTCTTGGAAGCGGGACAATAGGGTCTGGGTATTAAGATGTTTGAGCGTGGTTCGGATTTGTTTTGGAACTTTTTCTGGAAACTTGTGATGTCTATGAAGCCGTTTATTTGTTTGTCTAGGGAGAGTTGTGTTTACCTACATGGGGAAGCGGAGTAACATTTTCAGGGATGAAGATTCTGTCTGACAGAGATGCTTCAGTCATCTTTTATGGTACCTACATACCGTATGAATAATGATATGCAAGAAAGGTGAAGATATGCTTAAATATCTATGGAAGAAAAAGAATACGGTTTGAAAAGAGTACAAATAAGATAGTGTCTACTTTTTGGAAAGATGATGCTGGTATATAATAAATCATGAATCGTTACGGTTAAAGGTTAGGGCAGAGGCATACTCCGTATATTACACCCTTATTAGCAATTAGCCAGTTATGTTACAAACAAAAACAGTACAATTTTAACATTCTCAAAAATGAAAAGTACGCCACCAACCAAATTCGTACACAGCAAATAACGGTTTGGAAGCGACAGAATATAAATTACTATGATCAAAACAGCTCAAAGGGTTTTATTATAGCCCCGTGCCCCGTGGTGCTATGGAACAAAATTTGTACTTTCGCTAATAAAAAAGTTTCGGGAATGGTTTTTCATTGGCTGCTAAGGGGTGCTACACAGTATTCGGGTCGGCACGACCGATTCGGTAGTACTTGTTGGACAGGAAAGCTGACCCGTATTAATTAATACGCAAAGGTATTCCAGTTTCTGTCGGCCCGTGCCGATCGGCAAACTTCGTTCGGCATCTGCGCTGAATCATGTTTAGGTGAGCTCGGTACAATTAGAGACTTAGCCTAATGGTTTTTGTTCCGAGTGTAGATTGGGACTGGGTGGGTTACATTTCCAGGATGGTTCGGACAAGATGAGCCATAATCGTCGTCACGAGGCAAGCCCAAGAAACGCTAAGCGTGATGATTTAGATTCGTTCCTGACTGGTTGACCAGAGAAGGCAATACACCGGGAGAGTTGGAAAGGAATGGGGGAGTCCTTTGCCCAGCAGTGGGACAGAAGAGACTAATAAAAAAAAAGATTATATTCGATTTTACCGTCCGGCTGTACCGTATAATGCTGACCCGGATATGTGTGTAGCACGCCTTAAGGGGGCTGGAACAAAGTGGGGCTAGACGCCACTTACCTCGCCCATCTCTTTGAGGAACGGATTTTAGATGAATCCGAGAGGTGTCTCCTAGAAAAAGTTTTTAGTCTGTGTAAGTCGACGCCACTAGTTATATCGACATATTTCGTTTGTGATTTCCACTGACGTACTATATCGACATAATTATGATACCAAAAATAACAGGGTACATCCCGATAACTTAGAATCATGAAATTTGGTAAAGAAGCAACAGCTTACAGTACAAGTAAAGGAAAAAATTCGAAAATCGTTTACAATACTTGCAGTCGGAGAATTGAACGTAACGTATATCGATGTATCGGAGACTATTATTTTAACTGCAGAATTAAATTTGTTCTTTACTTGACTTATCTTTTCTTAAGAGCGTAATCATGTACCTTAGGTGATGTACAAACCTAATCAACATACAAGTTAATACGGAACCCACGATGTGTGAGTCACATTCGCATTTGTGCGGTTTTTGTGTTCTTCGATGTAAATGAAAACGCGAAACGTAGTAAAAAAAAAAAAAAAGTGTATGTGATGTAATCGAAGAAACTGCTAAAATGCCTCATTGGCTTGTTCAGGAACAAAAACTATCTGTCAACACGTTACATAATCAGCCTTTAATGTTCCCACTGCAGGGACACTCGGCCTCCTCTATATGAGAGGGAATGGGCTATATAATCCACCACGCGGGCCCAGTGCGGGTTGGTAGATGTCACATGTCTTCGAATTTTTGGTTCTAGGACATGCCGGTTTCCTCACGATGTTTTCCTTCACCGTTTTGAGAGCAGTGGTGATGAAATAAATTACACAAAGTAATGCGCCTGCCTGGGTTCGAACCCACGACTTACTGTTCGTAAGTCGGGTCCGCCACTACCGGGCCACCGCTGCTCCCACGTCAACACGTTATTTATGGTGATATAACAATGCTTGCCAAAAACTAAGACATACCGTGTACCGATAAAACATCAGATGGCCTAGTAAGCCTCTTCAGCAGAATCATAACCATATTAATCACGTTACTATTCGCAAAATGGTTACAAAGTGAGTATTCATAATACTGATTGTGTCTACGCCCATTAAACGAATTGTAATGTGATTTATATTATTATCCTAATATGATTCTGTAAAAGCGGCCGTATTAAACACTTACTTTGGAAAAAGCGTTTAGACTTTGACTTACTACATAGAAAAAAAAACTTCTTTACCATTTGATGACCAGTTTTACCAACGTCTATAGATCAAAAACTAAGGCTAAAATGGACCAACTCCTCAAGACCCGGAGTTCTGTAATTAATGACATCCCAACATTATTTTCCTTCTCCCTTAATTTATTTCCGTTGTTGTGGCCATGTCTTAAAATACTTTCCAAGTCTTTAAAACTTTCTGGAGACCCGAATTACATGTTTTTTTTTTCGAAAATAACGAATTTACTCTCGAGTTTTATTTCGGGAAGGGATCAAAATTGGTTTATGTAAAAGTTGAGTAAAAGTTTCGTGGGTATTTTGGGCTAATGGACAAGAGTGGGTAGGTACTCTGTGTCTTGTTTTAGAGTCTAGTGCTGTCAGATTTTGTACTGGTAAATTCGAAAGTAAATAAGTACCCCTGAAGTCTTGATGTTGTGTTGAGTATGCTTACCAACTCATTCATCCGATTTCAATTTGTCTGGCGTCGGTTAATTCGTTTCTCACCCGTGTAACACCAAAGTGGTTCACCTAGGTGTTCCACGTAACCATAACTTCGTTCCATAACTTTCTGTACCCCTGGTTCACCTAATGAGTAAACCATGGGTATTTATACAAAATAATGTACCTGTAGTTTATCTAACTAGTGAACTAAGAATGATTATACAAAATAATGTACCTACCCATGGTTCAAGTAATGGGAAAACCTCCGGAAATTAGGTTAAATTTTGTTGACTGTCCCTAGGCAAACTATCAAAAGTGAAAAGTGCTTACTTTACATGAGAAGATAACTTTTTCATTAATTACTATGTCTGTATAAAAAATGGGTTCCCTACATGAGTTCAAATAATTTGTATACAGATAATAATGACAAAGTTATCTATAAAATAAACTTCAAATTGTTTGTCCTGTAAAGTAAGCATTTTTCACTTTCGATACTTTACTAAGGGACAGTTGGCTTAAGCATCCACTTCAATTCTTTCCAAGAAAATCCCTCTTACCTATTACCTAAAATCTTTACCTCAGAAAATCTTATATGAAAGCCTTACCCATTTATCAAATACGTCTGACGTTTCCTCTACCACGCCTGCCGGTGTAAAATAACAAAGACTGAACGCACGAACGACATACGCCTTTGTGGTGCAAAAACCAGCGCTACATCCAGCCATATTAGTTTAACAGAGGAACGGCTTGTAACTGGAGAGCGCTCGAGATAAGCGATCAAAGCGCTTCTTTGTACATCGGTGTTAATATTGGTGTGAAATATTGGGTGTACTTGGAGTTGAGTCGAATGGGGTTTGTGGTGTTTTGTGTTTTTTTTTGTGTTTTAACTAAGGACATTCAATCAGCAAGCTCAAGGGAAGGTTCAGACTTCAAAAACAAAAAAATGCCTAATTAAACTCGTCCTTCATGTTTAAGAACTTGTGAATAAAGGCATTCCTATCTGGAAGTGGCACCGGTGACTGAAAAGTTATGAGGTAATCGCCTGTCATGCGAAGGAATGTTCAAAATGTCATGAGAAACGTCATCATCATCATCAGCTTTCAGCAGTCCACTGCTGGACATAGGCCTCCTCAATCACACGCCTCTCAACTCGATTCTCGACAACTCTCATCCCGTTGCTACCAGCCACCCTGCGAAGATCGTCGCTTCACCGAGCTTCAGGGCGTCCCACCTTACGCTTGCCGATTCGCAGTCTCCACTCAAGAACACGTCTAGCCCAATGGTCATCGGTTCTACGGCTAATATGGCCGGCCCATGAGAAAAGTCTTAAGTATGGTGGATGGCAGACTGGGGGGAGACCACAGAAACGATAATATATCGAATTATCGATGGTTGGACCGTGTAAAGCAGACATGGGTAGAAAGAGAGCGACTTCTGAGATATCGACGACAAAAGAAGACAAGCTGCGCAAACGTTAGATTAATTTTATTGGGACAACAGCAATAGAATATCGAAATACAGACAAACCTGTGACACAAGATGTATTAGATGACATGTAGACTGATTTTGGAGAATTTTATAATTACCAGAGTATGAAGTTACCTAAATGAATAACGGAATTACTCCATTCTCTGCCTCATGCAAAACCCCGAATAGCTGCTAATTAGCTGCACACAAAGAAACATCAAAAGCATATCTCTAATCCAATTATAGGCAATTAAGATCCCGATTCCGTTTCTCATTTGAAACGGCAGCGGTTTCAATCAGGCTCGGTAATTAGCGGCACCGTTAATTAGGACTCATTTAGACTGATTGCTTCAATTTGAAGGCGATCTTAGCGACGACGCATTGAAATTTCGCGTTAAGCTCTATCTTGGTTTGATTTATTAGGGGAATGTAGGCTTTAATGTTGAGTGTTATTGTAGGCTTGTACAGATGAATTAAGTATGGTTAATTGGTGGCATTCAATATGGCGGAGGAAAATATGGCGGAGGAGCTCGCGGCTAAATAATAAGAGCCTTTCGAATCAATCTTCAGGTTAAGCCGCACTTGCCTAGGATGGGTCCCATTACATACCGAGTTTCCTCCGTGCCTCGGATAGCGCTTTAAGCCGTTGGTCCCGGCTGCCAATTGTAGATCTTTGACAGTCGTTACAGGTAGTCAGTGGCTCGAAAGTTTAACAACCAGTTTTACCAAGGGCATCATATTACCCAGTACTAACTGGGTTGTGGAGGTCAGATAGGCAGTCGCTCCATGTACTGGCATTCAGTTGCATTTGGTTAGACTGGAAGCCGACCGAAAAGGCTAGGCAGATGATGATGGTGGCATTCAACAGCTTGTACCTGTATTTTATTATACAGAAGAATGGTAAAAGTTGTTCGGTTGCCATGGTGTAGGCATGAAATGTAGATGAATAGGCAAAAGGCCATGCGAAAAGTTTGGAGTATCTGTGAATGCGGATGGATGGCTATAAGAGGGGAGGGCCAAATAAACGATGGATGTGTGAAAGATCAATTTGTAACCGTGAGTAATTTAATTATATCTAGGGTATGCTAGTTTAATGGGCCTAGTTGTTTAAATCGGAGTTTGAAAAGAGTCAGTCACTTTTTTCATAACTTTAATATTCCCAACTCGTCCACTTAATTATGTCATGAACTGTACACTGCTGTCCAGCTGAGAATCTGTCCAGTTGCTTCGGAGCGGTCTAGATGGGGGGTGACTATTGAAATGATGAGTAAGAGAAAAGTACGGAAGACATGATGCTTCGACCCAAACAAATTAGGATGAGTGCCGGAAAGTTATGATGTTTTGTAAGTATGTCTCAAAGTGAAATTCAATTAAATAAAAATCCACCACGTATTTTGTTTTGTATTTTCAAGAGAGACATCGAGAGCAGCGGTGGCACATTGATAAGAGCAGCGGTGGCACATTGATGGCAGCCCTGACTTACGAACAGGAGGTCATGGATTCGAACCCCGGTACGCGCATTACTTTGTTTAATTTATTTCATCACCACTGCTCTCAAAAACGGTGAAGGAAAACATCGTGAAGAAACTGGGATATCTTATAACCAAAAATTCGAAGACATGTGACATCTACCAACCCGCACTGGGCCCGCGTGGTGGATTATAGCCCATTCCCTCTCATAGAGAGGAGGCCATGTGTCCCAGCAGTGGGAACATTATAAGCTGAAAGCTAAGAGAGTCATCGCTGTAATATCTCTTTAAATTGTTATATTCTGATCTAAATTCTCTTTTACTAAGTAACAAAGGAAATTATTAACGATACCCGGTAACATTAATCAATAACTAAGGAACAGCTCGTTTACAATCACGGCGTTTGATCTGACTCCACGAACGTGATGTGAATCCCATCTCTAAATAAATCGATCCCATAGAATATCAGAGCCAGTAAGCGCCTGATAAAAAGTTAATAGCAAAATTGCACCAGGGAAGAAAGATTGCTCAGATTTTTTTTAAAGGAAAGTAATGTGATTTTTCTATTCGAGAACGGGATTTTCTGTCATTTTCTTTTCATTTTTCAATCCATATCTACAAAAGTATGTTGCCATACTTCAAAGCAATATTAATTCTAAATGAATAAGCCGTTTGAAGCCACATGTGGGTCCCTGAAGTAATAAGTGGAAGCCGTTCGTTTACAATCACGGCGTTTGATCTCAGTTCACGAACGTGAGCTGAATGCCCATTCTTCAATATATCGATCCTTTATCATTTTTAAGGAGCGCCCGCTGAAAAGTTTCAGGGTGAATTTATCGGTTGGCGGTCTGATGGAAAAGTATTTTAAAACTCATACGGAGCAGTTTCAGACTCCAATTTTTGGGTCAATTTACTCACATTAATACTAAATTACATGGATACAACAGATATTTTGGTTCTCGAATGACATTGATAATGCGAATCTGTTTGTGACAAAGATAGCGTTTTTAGCTTCTATTTTAGCCACACGCCAGATGATTTTTGTACTTTATCTATAGTGGAGTGTGTTGACGATAGGAATGGACTGTATGGGATTATATATGAGGTGTGGTGCAATAAAACCAAGTAATGGCAATATAAATCTAATAAGCAAGTAGGAATATTCTATACAATGTGTTGAAGGGAAGACAAACTGACAAAATCACTTGAAACAAAATCAAAAATAGACAACTAAGATAACATACCAAGAAGGTTGTCAACATTCCACCCCCTTGTGCATGATAGTGCACAAAATAATGCAATGGGTCTCCTATGTGGAAATCTTGACAATCCTCTTGGTGGGCCGACGAAGTATGCCACCTGAGGTAGCTACGTCCACCACTCTAATTACTCCATCTTTGCCGGGAAAAGTTCCAGAAACACGGCCTCGTGGCCAAGTTCCTCTCGGCATGTTCTCATCCACGATGAATACAATGTCACCAATTTTCAAAGCTGGTTCTCTGCTGTCCCCGACCTGCCGTGGTTGCATAGTGGGCAGAATCTCTCTGACCCAGCGATGCCAAAAATGATCAGCCAATCTTAAAGCTTTTCGCCAGTCCGCTCTTCTTAATAAATCCCGGTCGTCTAGAGTCGAAGGTAGAACTTGATTAGATGACGTGCCGAGCAAAAAATGAAATGGAGTTAATGTTTCTTGGTCCTCGTGACAAACCGAAACGTGACTCAGAGGTCTAGAGTTGACAATCGCTTCGGCTTCTAACAAGAGAGTTATAAGGACCTCTTCCTTGGGGGCTTGTTCTTCCAAAGTGGCATTTAGAGCCACCTTCACGCTGCGCACCAACCTCTCCCAACATCCACCAAAGAATGGTGCGGCGGGAGGAATAAACTTCCATTTTATTCCTCTATTGGCAGCAAAGTTTTCGACTTCAGGTTGGTAAAAATCACGAAGAATTCGGTTTGCACCAACAAAACACGTGCCATTGTCCGAATATATTGTGTCAGGAGTTCCTCTTCTTGCAACAAAGCGACGCAAAGTCATAATTGCAGAATCAGCAGAGAGGGAATGCACCAGCTCCAAATGAATGGCTCTGGAAGTCATACAGGTGAAAAGGGCAACGTAACGTTTTTCTCTTCTTCGGCCAATTGCAGTAGAGATGGGGCCAAAATAATCCAAGCCCGTAAATGTAAAAGGACGGCGATGGTGAGCAAGCCTTTGTGCCGGGAGATCTCCTGTCTTTGGATTCATTGGCTTTGTTTTCCTTATCTTGCAGAACAAACATTGGCTGGCTACACTCCGGACGATGCTGCGAATTCGAAGAATCCAATATTTTTGTCTCAACTCATTAATTACCATCTCATTATTGGCATGACCAGCTCTGCGGTGGAAATATTGCACCAACAAACGGACGACATGGTGGCGACCATCTAACAGTATCGGGCGCTTCACATTGGAGCTGACATTTTCGACGGCTCTAATTCTTCCGACCAATCTTAACAAACCGTCTTCTCCCATCATTGGTGAAAGCTTTGACAAGCGGCTAGACTTGGGTATCGTTTCGTCTCGATCGATGCACTGAATTTCTTCGGCAAACGCTTCTGCCTGTAGGCGTTGCAGGATATGCCTTTCTGCGGCTTCCATTAACTCAGCTGACAAAGGCAATAATAGAGTGGTGGACGCAGGTAAACTTGCACAATGGCGGTCTCTAACATCGGTGTTAGGGACAGTGAGTCTAGTACGGTCCAAAAATGAACGGAGTTTGGCCGCAGCCTGCAAAACGCGAGCAGTAGCGCGGAGCAAACGAAGCCAGTCACTGAAACGACTGAAATCTACTGTCGCAACCAGATGAGCAATCAAAAGCGTAGGAGAACGTTTACATTCCTCCCGAGCGATAGGTTAGCCAGCTGGTTCTATAGGCCAATCTTCTGGGGCCTCTAAAAGAAATGTAGGACCCGAAAACCATCGATGGTTGGGATTCAGGTGCAGAGGCTTTATACGAGTGGCATCGTCAGCAACATTCAAGTCGGTTGGGACCCATCGCCAATCTTGAACGCATGAATTTTCAGTTATTTCCCCGACTCTATGAGCCACAAATGGCTTGAATGTTCGTGCATCGCTCCCCAGCCAACCAAGAACGGTTCTCGAATCCGTCCACAGATATGTGCGCATGGGCTTCTTTTTGTGACAATCTTTGATTGTGACAGCAAGGCGAGAAGCAATCAAAGCAGCTTGCAGCTCTAAGCGTGGAATTGATGTTGGTTTTAATGGCGAAACTCTCGCCTTACTGGCAATAAGGGCGAGTTTGACGATGCCGTTAGCATACGTAAAACGCCAAAAAGCAACACAGGCATAGGCAAGCTCGCTCGCATCAGCAAACACATGCAATTCCCTGTATAAAGGTTCACCATTTTCATTAGCGTACCAGCGTGGAATACTAAAAAATGATACTTCAACGAGCTCTTCTAACCATTCACTCCACCTCATAACCTCTGAGGGTGGAAATGGTGTGTCCCAGTCAATATTTTTTTTCCAGGCCTCCTGGAGTAGGATTCGGCCCTTAACAACGATTGGCCCAAGTAATCCCAACGGGTCATAGATTTTCATAAGATGAGACAACGCTTTTCGCTTATTTAAAAAGCCTTGAAACCTACAACTTTCTAAACCGGTCCTAAAACCTATAGTATCTGATAAAGGATCCCATGAAACGCCTAAGACATTATTTATAATAGTGGAATTATTACCAAGTTTCACTTCAGTCGGTTGTGCGGCATGAAATTCTTTTGGAATAAGACGTAACGCTTCCTGATTATTAGAGATCCAGCCACGCATTTCGAAACAGGCGTTTCGATGGATAGTGACTATATCAGATGACAGCTGCGCAGCCTTGGTGACGTTGTCCACACTATCAAGATAATCGTCCATATAACAACTATAAACACTAGCGTTGGCTGCTTCTGGATACAAATCTTGATGAGACCTGGCGTTTTTGTTTTTAATGTACAGAGCAGTAAATGGACTGGACGACGCTCCAAAGATAACAGCAGTCATACGATACTTTTATAGGCTTTGTATTTTTGTATTGAACATCACGCCAAAGAAACCGTAATGCGTCCCTTTCCTGCTCTCGAATTCGTATTTGAGGAAACATTTCCTTAATGTCAGCAGACATTGCGACACGGCCCTCTCTGAATCTAAAAAGAATACCTAATAAGTTCTCTAATAGATCAGGCCCCTGGAGAAGCAAGGAATTCAAAGACACTCCTTGATTCGTAGCAGCCGCATCGTGAACAACCCGAAGCTTACGCTTTTGTGGGTGATACACGCCAAAATGTGGCAAGTACCACCTAATCCTCGTACTAGAATTAGAACTAGAAACTGCTCCAGGACGATTTGTTGTCGAAAAGGGCGCATTCTGTTTAGAACACCCTGAATTGAGACTAATTATATTATTAAGATTTTCTTGACCAGTAAAATTACGATAGTAAGTGGTAGGATCACACTCCTCCGCATATCCCTTAGTAAGCATATTATCAATAAACTGTTTATAAGGACCAGCAAACTCTGGTTCTCGGAGCATGCGTTTCTCTAGACTCAAGAAACGTGAGAGAGCTTGAGGATAGCTGTCGGGAATAGACTGAATGTCATCTCGCCATGGGAGTCCTACTTCGTACCTACCAGTTGGCAAACGTGTAGTAGTCGCGTCTAAAATCTCAATAGCACGCAAATCCTGCTTACTATGAAGAGTCTCACGCTTGGAAATACCAAGTGAATCAAGTTTGTACTGCTCTTTTATGAGAAGTTCTAAACGTTCGTATTCCGATAGTTCGGCTTGGTCTAACTGACAGTGGTTAATAAATACGACTGGTTTAGTTTTACTAGAAGCTACTCCATACAATGTCCAACCCAACAAAGTGTGACAAGCGACAGGCTCATTGCGGCGTCCAGTGCGGACCTCGTGAGTTATCGATAGATGCCAGTGCTCAGCGCCGATAAGCACGGTCGGTACAGCGTCACTATAAATTAGAAAATGAGCTAAGTCTTTTAAATGGTTGTATGATTCAACCATTTGGTTGGACAGTGTTTGTGTGCTTAAATTTAGTGCTTGCATAGCCCTAGCACGACTAACTAAGTATTTGTTATTTTCATGTTTACCCTGTATGTAAAAATTAACATATGAAATGTTTGTACTTTTCTGTAAACCACCGACACCGTTGATAGTTATAAGTTCTTGCGGTCCTGATAACCCTATACGAGCAGCCACGTTTGAGTCAATCAATGTCGCTGTACTGCCGTCGTCAAGAAGAGCGTATGTTTCATAGTCGCCGGCTGGACCAGACACAACAACTGGTACTATTTTTAAAAACGCATTGGTTTGTGATGACATCTTGAAATGTTCATGGATACCTGTATTAGAAACCGTTACCTTTTCTTCCATTGGCTGGAGCGCGAGCGGGGCGGCTGATGAGGGTGACGTGCACGGAACGTCACTAAGAGACGCAGCTGCACACACAGTGTTGTTAAACGACTGCTTTTCGGATGCAGGCGATGACGTTAACGTATCCTGCCTACCATGTAAAAGAGGATGGTGGCGAAAAGAACAACCGTCGACCCCACAAGGATTTACTTTGCAAGATTTCCATTGATGGGAAACACGCCTAAGACATTTGTAACAAATCTTGTTCTCACGTAACCAACGCCATCTTTCGTCAACTGCCAAGGATTTTATTTCGTCGCAGTTTTTAACGTTGTGTTTTTTTTTACAATAAACACATTCTGTTTTATCGATACTTTTTATTTTATTGTGTGACACAGAATGAATGTTCTCGCGTTTTAATGGTTTATTGACAGACTGAATCACGTGCGATTGATGTGTAGCTTGCGAAAGACTTAAGTCAGGAGACAAAGCAAACTTAATATAACGCTCATGTTCACGAATTAAAAATTCGGACAAAACCTCTAATTTTGATACCAGATGGTTTGATACCTCTGACGCATAGTCAGACCATCTCATTTTCATCATAGGGTTTAATTTACCTAGTATAATGTGAAAAAGTTCTGGTGAGTGTAAATAGTCACGATGATTGAGTAATTTTATCGTAGAAAGACTATTTCTGACTCTATTCGCAATGGTACCTATTTCTTTGAGGTCATTACCGAGCCGTGGCAGTTGTTTCAACACCTGTACCTCACCGAAGACAATCATCTCAGGGCACGCAAAGCTTCGCTCGAGGGCGCGCATGATCTCCTCCGGGTCCTCTGCAGAGATGAGCAGCGACGCGACGGACTCGCGTGCGGCCCCACGGAGCGCGCTTTGTAAGCGCGCAACATTCTCTGCGGGGGTGTATGAGAGTTTAGTAGTGTCAAAAAGTTTTCTAAATTGAAGCCACTGAGACGCATTTCCAGTAAATGCGAAAAGCTCTATTTTTGTTTTTTGTGTTTTATTCTGTGCGACAGCCAAAGACTTCGCTGCAGCGGCAGTGTCTGCGACTGCTTGTAAAAGCAAGGGAGAAAACTCATTATTACATACAGGTATATTGTGGCGCTGTTCCTCCAAGCCCGTATAAGAGGGTGGCAACACCGTGGCGGCCAGCCCGGGTACTTGGGGAACGAAACCTGCCTGATTATCGAGGTATGCTGCTAATAATGGAGCAGCAGCCTGAGGGTTCATTGATAAATGAGCAGGCTGTGAGACCTCTTTTGGTTTATTTCCTTCGTTTACTTGAATTGTAGAAATACTTCTTACCCATTCTTGCGTTCGTTTTTGACTCGTAGTACTTCGCCTACTTTTACCTTCAACCTCCGCTTCAATTTGTTCAATCTCCGCGCGGTACTCGGCCTCCTCCACTTCCGCGAGCTGCTGCTGTAGCACCTTCATGTTTTCGAACTGGCGGCGCTTGTACGCGGCTTCCGCGGCGGCCTTGCGTGCTTTCAGCGTGGTGGATGAAGCGCTAGAATTAGTCTGCGCAGAGTGCATGCTGTTCGCATCGTCACCGGCACTAACTCTAGACGCTACGGGCTCGTGAGTGGTTGTTGAAGGTTCTACAGGTGAATGACGGGCGATACTATGAGATGACATTGCCAAGGCTTTGGTTTTACTACGCGTGTTCATGTCGTAATGCTAAAAATGGTACTTACCGATGTGAAAATGACAAAATGTATATGAAATAAAACCGTCGAAGGACCAAAAATGTTGACGATAGGAATGGACTGTATGGGATTATATATGAGGTGTGGTGCAATAAAACCAAGTAATGGCAATATAAATCTAATAAGCAAGTAGGAATATTCTATACAATGTGTTGAAGGGAAGACAAACTGACAAAATCACTTGAAACAAAATCAAAAATAGACAACTAAGATAACATACCAAGAAGGTTGTCAACAGAGTGCAATTAGACAATAAGGTAGAACGAAGTTTATAGTGGCTGGATTTTCATGGGACTTATTATTGAGTTCCTCGAAGAGTGGAGAAGAATGAAAAAAATAAAAATTTGCCGAACTCGACTTTTTTTTAAAATTCCTTTGATTTATTTTTCCATAATGAATAACTTCAAATTCGATGAATTCATAATGTGACGTAATAATGTGACCTGCGTGCATCCATTAAACGCCAATTTGGTCTGTTTCTTTGTTCTTTTTCCATGTAATGCATATTTAAAATATTTTTTTGGAAAAAGTCCTATTTTCTTCAATTATTTTTTATATACCGGATTTGTAATTGGTAACTGATACTTGTTCACGGATAACTGGACTTAAACATTTTCAAGAAAACCACTTTTATGAGTATAGTGACTAAAAAATCATTTGCAAATAGCAGAAGATCGTCTTTGTTAATGAAGGTAATTTTTTTTTCGATATGGTTCTATTAAACTCAATGTGCAAATTATTGTCCAAATCCTCATTTTATTAGCTACCTAATGAGGTATAATAACTAGAAAAATATTTAAGGATACTTTTTAAACATGAGTTACTGCTGAGAAAGTAAAACATGACAAAAGGCCTCTAGAATTGGGAGCGGTATCGGTATCGGTATTGATATGAAAATGCGCGCAAAAACCCAAGCTAGCAACTAATCTTAGATAGAAATCGTGAGAAATGGTTACGTTGGAATTACGGTAATTTTTGTAAATTAACCAGCGGCGGCCCCTTTCTACCTTCGTCAGCAATAATCAACATTTATCGAGTCTCCAAATATTTTAGAAGTTATGATTGTTAGATGTTATTTTAATTACTTACTACTAGTTTTTTTTTTGTTTTTTTTTTGTATAGTTTTATTGTAAATAAGTTAATTTAAAGACCGCACTATCGCATTAGGAATACACCTGTAATGATAGTTGTAATGGAGATTCCAATAAATAAATACTTCAATTTTAATACGTTTTTTTAATCTGTGGATAGCAAATATAATAAAGATATTTTCAGGATAATATTTACGTTGACTGTCGTAGAAATATTTTGAGAAAAATGGCCTTCTTTAACTTTTACATAGACGTTTTCCTGGATAATCGTGAATTAACTTTTAGTCACTTCACTCGTAAAAGTGTTTTTTTTTTATATTTTTGCGTCCAGTTATCTGTGAAAACGCATCAGTTATCAATTTCAAATGAAATATAAGCCTTAAAAGTCGATATTTTAGAAATTATTGAAGAAAATAGGAAATTTTCAAAAAATACTTGTAATATGCATTAAATCGACACTAATTAACAAAGAAAAAGACCAAATTGGCGTTTAATTGATGCACGCATGTCACACTATTACGCCACAATATGAATTCGTGGAATTTGAAGTTATTGATAAACGAAAAAAAATATACCAAACGAAATTCAAACAAGAAAAATTGTCGCGAGCAGCGAAATTTTTTTTCTATCTTTCTTCTCCCCTCCTCTAGGAACTCAATAAAAAAGTCCCATGAAAATCCGACCACTATAAACTTCGTTCCACCTTTTGAGTATTTTTTGTCTAATTGCACTCGGCTACTAGGAAATGGTTGGTAAAACGATTTCTAAGCACTCGAAAACCTTCGATTTTCAAATATTTTCAAAACTACAAACCAAACCAACGCATTCCCTTTCCAAAAAAAACAAAAAAAAACCCAAATCAAATATATCTACAGCTAAAAACGTTCGAGTTTCGAACGGAGGACGGAAGTGAGGAGTGGCGGTGTTTCCGTTGTGTGACGTCACTGGCCAGATGTGGCGACCGCTTCCGGCCGGTCACGGCCGTGCCGCCATATTTGATGCAGTGACCGCTGATATATTTTATTGTATTTTTTATATTGCCGTATCCCCATATATGACACATAAAGAAGAGCTATATATTGACTGCCTAAATTGAAGTAATGACGTACTGTAGCTGTGATCTTTACTTTTGGTGAAAATAATGACCATAGATTATACTTGTAGGTAAGGATGAATACGTGTGATCAAGTATTACCTATCAGCCTAAAACGTTCCAGCAGCTGGGATACAGGACTCTTCTCTACGAGAAAGTACTAACTAATCAACCACGCACATCCCATGCGTAGTCATGGGCTTGGCTTTAGAAGAACAAGCGATGTTCCCGTAACCAGTGCGGTCCTGCCATGCCTACGACGCAGCTGTAGGTACATTTCGCGTCTGTATTACTACACAAAGAGTGAGGAGGTCGTGGAGTATTTGAGAGTGAAGACCAACTGGCGTCTGAGGGTTGAAAGGTTGGAATCGCGCCACAACAACAACTTCAAGTCGTTCGCGGTACAAGTCGCACCCACCATCCACAGACCTTCTTGGAAGAGACCTGCTAGCTAAAAAGTGTCGTTTACCGATGATTCTGAGGACGGTTATGCACGCAGCAAAACACGTCGCCGTCAACGAAACGTGTACAATTGTAGATTAACAAGGTTTCTAATATGTATTAGTTTATTATTGTTTAAGATTATTTGTGTATTTTGTCTATGAGCCTTAGTTGTAGTATTAACTACTATGTGGTAATCAGTCAACCAACCAAAAAGATTTTGAAGTCGGCTTTCAGTAAAACGGATGCAGCTGAAAACCAGTACTTGGAACGGCTGCGAGCTATCTATCCAACTTCCGAAAACCAGTTCCTGGGTAATACGATACCCCTTGGTAAGACTGGATCCTTCCTTCTCTATCTGAATTATTTATTTTTCCTTGTCCTTCGTGTCCTACCCTTACCTAAACATAATGAACCTCAATCATATATTTTAATAAAGCACAAACTTTCTCGTTAAACCTCACCAAAATGGAAACCTCATTCCCCAAAAATAAACTTTAAATATTATAATTACGAACATTTGCGAACACGAATAACTTTTCTAGTAAAATTAATGCGACTATAACCTTTATTGTCAACACCATAATAATTTTTGACTTGTAAATGAGCCCATTAATCTGATTAATTCGGCCGTTATGATCCCGAATTGTTTATGTAAATGCGAATCGAAATGTATTGTACTCGATTACAAACTCTTTATCTTTTAACAAATGGATTTAGATTATCGGTTTGAGATTGCGGGAGCTTGGAAAGAGACAGAAATTAAGATGCTGCTGAAGGCATTTTGTTGGCGTAATAGTTACTGTAAAAATGTTGGTTTTCACAGTAAAGGCCTTCTTGAAATGTGACTTCTTGTCCAGTCTCTGAAACTTAGAATCCGCAGAGAGGACAGGGTTTACAAAACAAAACAATCCTCATATTTAAAAAAGAACAACTGCTATATGTAGAGGTGTGGGACTGCGATACCTTATTCTGTAAGACGAGGGCCTAGACAAGTTGTTCAAAGTTGTTCCGTATTTCTACAACGGCTCACGATAGGGTTGACATAACATTTACAATATTTTATGGTAATCGATAGTACATTTTTGCCTTTTACATCATCGTCACTGAAGCCAAAGTTGTCTGCACCAAAAAATCATGCTGAGCTTTGAAGTAGGTAACTAATTCTATCATCTTAAGTAAAGCCAAAATAAGCAGTGTTAGCCTAGTGGTGTGACCGTCGCACTGCCAAGTCATAGGTCTCGCGTTCGAACCCAAGACACGCCACCTATGGTTTTTCAGATTCATGTGCGTATTGTATTATCACTTTCTTCGGTGAAGGAAAACATCGTAAAGAAACCAAACCAGCATGCCTGAGAGATATTTCTCGACGGCATGTATAGCCAAGTCAGAGCCCTTGGGCGGCATAAAAAGTCTGACACCAGGTTAAGCATTAACCACACATAAAGAAAGAAGTAAAGCTAAAACTGATAAACAGGATAAGAAGTCCTTACCAACAAGATTTACCAGTCCATCCACGACATACCCAACTTTATCCAGTTCACCTTCCGAAGTCCACTGATCCAGGATCAGATAAGTCTCCACTTATAAATGGCAAGGAAGCGATAATCTTCCAAATTTAAATAATCCTCGAGTTTCAGACGAGTTTGGGAACAGCACGGAATGTGTAATTTTTTTAAAGAGATACTCCTTTTGAATTTTGATTGCGGGTTAGAATGTACTTGTACTGAGCTTGATAAATTGAAGGTTTTTTAAACTTGCTAAAAAAATCTTGTGAATTTTCTCATCATTTGTTTTTGAAATATCCTATCCTAACTGGCTCTTGTGTTTCCTGTGCAACTAAATGATGTAATGATATGGATTTCTAAAAAATGTATACCGGTTGGTTACCCAGTTAAAAACCCAACCTAATGGAGCCAGAAAATAATAAAATGCACTGTTAAAATATGTATTCACCCGCGTCTGGTCAGACGGGAACTTGACCTATTTGAGGAGGGATACTGAAAACGACTACACGAAACAAACAAAACACAAAATATTCACAAACCTATATCTTTCCTTAGAAATGAGGGCACAAGTTGTAAAAGAAATCCTTTAATAATTCTCCAAACGTTCGTTACGGCCGGCATCCAGGGCTCTGCCCCCGGCATAACTCGGATTATTCCCAAGTACTGGACATTATAACGCAGAACGGGAATACTAAGGTAGGCTAGATAATAAAAAGACAACATTGAAAGTGTGTTTATAAATAAATTATTAAGTGTTAGGTTGTTGGTACACTGAGTACATTATTTTTGTGTTATTTGAACCGTCTGTTATTTTTTTTAAACGTTGCTCAACACTATCAGTTTGCGGGCCTGTGGACGGTGAGCTATGGGCTAGCTCGCTGTCCGCCCGTCTTATGACGACAGGCCGTGTCGACGGCGCGTTCGTGTTCCACGCGCGCCTCAAAGAGAGTCAGCAAACAGAAAGGGGTCCGAAAGGACCGATGCCTGCCAGGATTGCGGGACTGTTCGAAAGAGATACCGCGGCCCTGGAACACAAAGGACAAAGGAAGGAACATGGATGGGTTTTCGTCAGTAAAAGTCTGACACTCCCTCCTGCTCAGTCCAGAGCGGGAGGAGTTATTTGATGATTTCCCAGCCAAAAAAAAAAAAACTATCAGTTTCTCCTGTATCGTGGGAGCGTTTACACACATTTAAACTCACATACACAGACAGCTAAACCCGAAACAACTACCTGTAGGCTATACAAATATATTTTGTTCTGTGCTGGAATTGAACCTGCGGCACGTAGCACAGCAGTCGCAGCAGACCAGGACCTCAAGCTCAGCAGTAGCGCTTGGGCCCACAAGACCTATGATCTCTCTAATATTTTTTTTTTCTTTTTTTATTTTTTCTCTATTGCATCTGCAATCAGTGCATTCACTTTAAGCAGATGTGTT
Organism: Eugnorisma glareosa; assembly: GCA_947578425.1. Taxonomy (NCBI): domain Eukaryota; kingdom Metazoa; phylum Arthropoda; class Insecta; order Lepidoptera; family Noctuidae; genus Eugnorisma; species Eugnorisma glareosa. The sequence goes on from OX387970.1 coordinate 2,377,011, forward strand.
GCATGCTTCTCTCATTCAGAGTGTGTCCTCCAGCGAGAACATCTACTCGTAATTATTTACCCTATAGGATGTCTTTTCTTTTGAGACGTTTAGCATAGCTGAGAGATGTGAGCTGTCGAGCAAGGGTATTGGGGTGGGCTTCTAGCCGTTCCCTGTATCTAGTCTTGACGTTGGAAAGTTCTTCTCTCACTGTGAGCATTTTCAGGTGTTCGTGGATCTCAGCATTAGTCACATACCAGGGAACATTACTGATTGTTCGGAGGATTATGTTCTGTATTCTTTGGATTCGTGTGATGGAGGAGTTACAAGCACTACCCCACAGCTGTAGGCCATACATCCACACAGGTTTCAGGATCGTCTTATACACTAGTAATTTATTGTCTACTGACAGTTTGCTGTTTCGACCTAGCAACCACAAGAAGCTTTTGTATTTAATATTCAGCTCATCTCGTTTCTTCTTGATGTGCTCATTCCATGTCATACGCCTATCAAGATGAAGACCAAGGTATCTGACAGAGTTCTCATGAGGAAGGGTGGCTCTCTAATATTTGGCATTAATTTCGTATGCTTGTAGCTGTTCTTTCTTTCCATCAAGAATGTAACCTTTGCTCTCATTGTACCAACATCTCAAAGCGCCCCGCCTCGGTCTGTCTCGATATTTTTTATTCAATGTTAGAAGTTCTCCGTTTACCTCAAGGCTTATCCTACATACAGGCTTAAAGAAATGTTCAAGATATTCTTTTTATTCGTTGAGAAACTTAATTAGTTTACCCACTCTTCTAATATTAGTTTAATGCAGTCTTCACGTTTTTTTATTCAGTAAGTTTTATACTTACAGTTCGTGGCTACATCATGATGGCCGAATTGGTGGATCATCAAGGTTAACGTACGCATATCGAGGTCAGTCTGTGGATCGGTGACCAACTAACCAATCCAAACCGGAACCACTCCGTGCCTCGGAATTCACGTTAATTAGTAGATCTTTCACAGTTATTACGGGTATACAGAAACTCGGTAACATAGATCATCAGACAATGAGTCTGCCCAAAGGGTACCGTAACTGGCTGGTGGAGTACAAGTAAATAACTGGAACTCAGCTGCATCCTGTTGGTGTCGGTTCGCAATCTAAATGTAGATTGCGAACCGACGACAGCAAAAGGACTGGGAAAATGATGAGTTCATTTTATTCTTTCTACACCTTTTCTTTGCTTAGCTCAGACATGAACCTACGGATTGCGCTACATGTCCTGCAGCCCAGGAACATAAAGGGCAAAGAATGAACATGGATGGCCTTTAGTCAGTACAATTCTGACAGTCCCTTCCGCTCCGCCCAGAGTGGGATGACATGCCCATTCTAAAAAACAAAGGGTTGCGCTACATCTATCAGCACGGAAGCTAGAGCGTGCTGCCGGGCGCATCGTCGATGCTGCCCCGTGCGATAACAATCCTGCTCTTTTTCTCGTTCCAGCAAATCATGGATAGATGGGGTTCAACCCTAAATCAACAAGTGTGTGAAGTTTTTACTCTTAGAGATTATTTAGTCTTGACTGTATTTGCAAAAATTATTTGAACAAATCTTGATGGATGGGATTAGTCGAATTCTGCAATCTATTGTTCAGATTTACTTGTATTAACTTTATATGTGTGGATAGAAAGTAAAACGGAGGTAAGTAACTGATTAAATACTGATAATGTTAGCCTGCGTCATCCCACTGTTAGGCTATGACTTCCAGTTGTTTCTATGGCAGGGCTTACTAGTCGGTAACGGAACAGTCAAATGGGTATAGTCCATACTTTTCGTTTGTTCCCAACGAGTCACACTGTAACGTGCCACAGTGTGACTCGTTGGGAAAATTGTGAATAAACATCCCAACCAGTCACACTGTAACTCGATAGGACAATTTTTGTGTTTATTCCCAACGGATCACACGCCAAGTGAAGAGTGTGACTCGTTGGGAATAAAATATTCTCATACAGTAACACTGTGACATATTGGCACTACTTCTTACCCAATCAGTAACACAATTGAGATTCATCATTTGTTCATGATTTTTGATTAATTTAAGATTTGTTTGAATGCAAATAATGAAATATAATTTGTAAAAATCAAAAAGTCTCAATGGTGTTACTGATTGGGTAAGATGTAGTGCCAATATGTCACAGTGTTACGGTATGAGAATATTTTATTCCCAACGAGTCACACTCTTCACTTGACGTGTGATCCGTTGGGAATAAACACAAAAAGTTGTCCTATCGAGTAACAGTGTAACTGGTTGGGATTTTTATTCTCAATTTTTCCCAACGAGTCACACTTGTGACATGTTACAGTGTGACTCGTTGGGAACAAACGATACTTTTCGATACAACAAATATAGGGTTATAACCGCTTATGATGACCGTTCTAAACCCGTTATACACGGGTATGATACACCATTGATGCGTGCTAGGGGCATAGTAATCCGTCATATGTTTCTCTTCGTGACTGGTACGTTCGTATATACAGGCACGGATTAAGAGTACATAACACCCAGCTAATGAGCGAGGTGGGCGAGGCTCTTTTTATACTTAGTTTCGGCTCTTTCATTGTTCGCGGTGTGAACCAAAGAATGAAATTTGGTGAAACGATGTGTCGTTCAGCTCCCTCGCTCGCTCTAGCTGGCGGTGTGGCCTGCGCTTTATTCTTGAACCAACGGTTGGCTCGATATGGCTACCGTTGTCTCGATTATCGTAAGTACATTTGAATGTCTTTGTTCTAAAAACATACAAGAACACCTCATTTACCTAAATACCCCTTAGTTTATAATCAGGTACAAATGGCGAGCATCGATTAGCTAGATAATAATTCAGAAATGATAGAAACAGAATCTATGGCGTAACAAAAATGATAAAACATTAGTCGCGTGTTCGGTATAATATCGTCTGTATCGTAACAAGTTGCGGCGGCAATCTCCTATGTAGGAATTCCATTCACGCTTCCTAGTGCCGGAGCTAGGGACACAAAGTTATTTATGTTCTCTGATGTAAATATCAGGGACACCTGGAGCTGGTGGTATGAAATTGATAATCAGTATGCAGCAAAGATGAATTAATATAAAATCCTCTGTGAATTAAAAGAGTCAACCCAACTGCAACTGCGGAGCAAACGCTACAAGTTCTTCCAAATTATTACTGGATATTTATAAAACAAATATTTAAGTTATAGTTTAATGGTAACAAAATTATGGCCCTGTCAAAATTATATAGGTTTCCAGCTAGTATACTCGTACAGAATGTAACATTTTGTTATGCAAAAAACACTGCCTCAAATCATTAAGATTAAACAGGATTTTAAATTCACTTAACTTCATCACATCTTCATCTGTGCAAGACATAGTCCTCCCTAAAGGATCACAACATCAAACGGCCCCCGCTTTTATCATCATCATCATTCTCTTGCCCTTACCATTTGGGCCTGGCGCAGCATATATTCTTCTTTCTGCTTTTATCATATCCAGTTTAAACTCCCTCATTGCTATTTATGAGTTTTAATTATAGGTACATTTTAAATACTACTTTTTGAATTGGACCATCTCAGCCTATCACATAATATACATAACACACAAACACATAACATAGGTCTCTTTTGCATCCAGTCAGTCCCAGCTACATTTTTGGGGTCGTCGGTCCATTTAGCTGGTCCCACACAACGCTTGCCGATTATTATCCAACTTTCCTCTCACAGGTCTACGGGAAGAAAATTCTTATGAAATGGGCAATACCTTTGTCCTCTTCTATCTCAATGTAATGCCCTTTGTGTATATTTAGTGTAATTAGACCACAGCAGTCCGCTGCTAAACATAGATTTCTCCAACTGCACGCCACTCAGCTAGATTCTCGGCCACTCTACATCAGCTGCCTCCAGCCATCCTGCGAAAATCACCTAGCTTGAGGACGTCCCACACTACGCGCCTATACGCGGTCCAAAATATTTCAAAACAATACCATGTACAACAGCTCCCTGTCTCCGAGCCTACACATCGCAGTGCACATCGCTCCGGTATTAATATTGCACGAACATTCGCAGGTGGTGCATGCGGCCAAATTGAAAATTGCTCGCATCGGCGTCGCGTTTGCTACAGTCGCAATTATACACGCTCAATCTGTATCCTTAGTAATGAACACATTAATTTTGTGTTATTGTATCAAGACGTTCCAATCATCATCATCATGTGTCGCCACATTGACTGGTCCCGTGCGTGTCGCATCCAGCGGATGCCCGTAGCCTTCACCAGGTCATCATTCCACTTAGTGGGGGGCCTTCCAACGCAACGTCTTCCGGTTCTGCGAGCAATGTGCCCTGCCCACACCCACTTAAGTTACGCAATTCTTCGGGCTACGTCCATAACCCTGGTTCTCTTGCTGATGTCGTCATTTCTGGTTTGATCAAGCAGGAAGAAGAAGCAAGGAAACGGATGACGTTCTAATCAGTTAAGTAAAGGATAAGATATATCTTAGAGGTTTATATTAGATTTTAGGACATAAACATTACGAAGAACCAGGAAAATCAGGTTGGCTATAAACATACTGGGTTGCCCTTCATAATCTCAACAAATATGTTATAAAGAAACTCAAATTTAAACATAAATCTTACTCGTGTGTCCTATAACAGATGTTTTGGTTGTATCTTACCATTTTTTTATCTCAAAAAAACTTTATTGTATCCACAAAAAACGGATGAAGAGACTTATAAAAAAACTTGGTTTATCGAAAACCAACTCGACTTAATAATAAACCAGTTTTATTTCACTAAAATTATCTCAGGTACCTACAAAGATGCTCACAACAACATAAGTTCCCCACTTTGCAGTCGATTCAGTCGGCACCACGGCCCCAATTTCATGTAGTTCCATACAAACTTGCTTGCACCATTGAACGTTATATAGACTGCCAAATTCCGTGAAAATGCCTGGAAAAGCACATAAGACCCGGATTAAAATTGCCTGTGATTTTTTACTCTACACACACACTGGTTGGATTCTACGAATTTTGTTTAATAGAGTTTTTCCTGGATTTCAGAGAACACAATTTTTAATCCCTGTAGCGTGAAATTCAAACATGTACAAGCAGTAATCCTCAACAAAATAGAAACACCGTCAAGAATTCATTTGTGTTCCATAATATTGTAACATTATTTAGCTACAATGAAGAACCCAGTGTTTATGTTGTTTAGCCGCAAATTGATACAATGTTATGGCACAAAGATATATAGCAGACAATGAAATTATTTCTTGTCGAATTTGACATCTTTTTGAGTCTGACTGTACAATTTCTTTGTTGTGGCTATATTTAATCCGTATTTCGTTTTTTTCTTACTCGCTACTTTTACACGAAATGAACCAATTAAAACTGCAAGATAAATATACCTTTTATTTTGTACTTAAAATAACTACCTAAATTCATCCTCCAACATTACTCCTTCCAGTCAAAACTTCTGTTCATCACACTTTGATTCTCCTTTTTAATATTCTCCTTAGATATAATAGGTTTTTCTTTAGTCCCTAAAGCTTCAGCCTCTTTCACTGTATCAGGTAAGGAATCGTTGGCAATATCGGGAACTAGGAACGTGACCATTCCCGCTATGATAGACGAGATCCCGAATACAAGTGACGGGAATCCTTCCCAGTACTGCGTCTGAAATATACAAAACAAAATGTTACAAAACAAAGTGTTAAGGAACTGCAAACACAGTTATGTTTTACCTTGTAGGTTAACTGGGACACAGATACTTGTGGAAATTCTACAAAAGTTACCTACAGTCTCCATTTGCATGTGTTTGGGAAATACCCAAGGAGCTACTTAAATCCCATTTGCCTCAAGACAGGTAAAGGCATTTTTTTGTATTGGAGTTGCATAATGCAAAAAATGCCTTAGGTCAAAGCCTCTTCTCATCGATGTTGACACAACCTCAGAATGTACGAGAAATTCCTAATCCAAGAAGACAAGAAGTATTTTTATAAACTAATCTGTCCTCTAGTCAAGACAGATGAATCGGGGGAAGATGATCCGGGACTCGTCTTACCTATGTCGGAGCTTCTCTTCTTTTCATTCTGGCTTGGATTTGCAGTGGTTAGGAATAGTATGGAGGGCTTGTAAGTTTAAAATACTTAATACTAGCTGTTGCCCGCGGCTTCGCTCGCGTTTTTGTCGAAAATTATCGCACGGGCACGTTGTAAATATAGTCTATGGCACTCGGGTATAATGTAGCTTCCTATTAGCGAAAGAACTTTCAAAATTGGTTGAGTAGATCCAGAGATTACCCCCTACATATATACAAGCTTACAAATTTTACCTCTTTATAATATTAGAATAGATTTACCAGCAACGGAGTCTGCGGCGCCACAATAGAGCCCACCCTTCCCAGCGACGAGCACAGCGCGTGCATGGAGTTCCTTGTGTAGGTGGGGAACAGCTCCGACGTGTACATGTACGTGATCGTGAAGTACAGCGACGCCATCAGCTTGCTGATCATGAACATTGTTATTGAGAGCCAGGCCATGTCTGCAAGAAAAAGAGGGGTATTATTGGAGAGATTTTGTTCAGGATTCAGGTACAGGTTGACTTTTTGGACATGACATCCATATCAACCTACTAAGGTCTGATGCAACTGGAGAATATGATGCTCTTGTTATGCATGTTTAGATTGTTTGTGAATGTGTGAATTCATTGTAGGCTTTGTAGATTCCTAGATGCTTGTCTTGACCTTTGTTAACTTTTAATCTTATTTTATGTTTTTTTTTTTGTGTGTGGTAAGCAACGATTTATTATCGGAACTTAATGCTTATCTCGACGTTTTATAAGTGCCCATGTAGGCCTTTGTGTAATAAAATATTTTGATTTTGGTATTCATGTCATCACACTTGGTAGTCACATGACACTTGAAGACAATCTTTGGCTGTAGGTAACTTATCGCGGATAAATGGCTGAAGGATGAAAATTAATAAAAAAATCTAGCGTTATTTTTATTCTAGTTAAAAAAGTAAATTCGCTTGAATTAGCTGGTTTTCGTTTACGTATGTTTGTAAAACACTTGCAACGAGAACAATAATTAGCATTGAAATCACAAAACGTTGTAACTAATCGTTTTGTTATTGTTCATTAGACTAACCGAGAAAACTAGGTTTTCACTCTAAAATTACGTCATTTAAATAATTAGGTTTCTGGGCAAACGTGAAACTAATATGGCATTGATGATTGTAAAGAGCCTCGGGATGTCTCAAGAAGATCGGATAATGTAAGAACAGTGGTGGGTCCGACTAACATGTCCTAGGTCGCGGGTTCGAACGCAGGCAAGCATTCTCTTTAGGGTAATTAATTTTATCGGCGAAGGAAAACATCGTGTGGAAACCAGCATGCAGCAAGAACTAATATTTCGAAGACCACCATCAGCCAACTGGGCACGTGAGGTGAAATAAGGCCAAGTCAATCTTACGGAGTACAAGCATGTGGCCCAGCATTGGGAACAGGATGATAACGTGGTCTACATACGAGGCCATAGACGGATTAACAACGATGATCAACCATACAAATATTATAAAAGACTAAATACTCACTCGTAGGCAAAAACGGCTGTCCCACACAGAACACGCCAGCCAAAAAAAAGCTAGCAATTAACGGGAACTTTCTCTTATACTTCATCAGCACATACATTGCTATAAAGCTCCCTGGAAGTTCTGTTATCGTGACTAGAGCGTAGTTCAAGTACTTGTTCCCTTCCAGAGACACTGAGGTTATTGTCATCCCGTAGTTCACGAAGGTAGACGTGGTCCACCAAACGACACAGACAATAAATCTTTTAAACAAAGCTGTCGAAGTAAACGTACTCTTCAATACTTTCCCAAATTCAACATTCTCCTCTTTGTCCGTATCGCAAACTAAATTTTCTAACATTTTCTGGTCAACTTTGATATTGTTCTTTTTTGATATTTTGTCTATGATAGCTACTGCTTTGTCCTTTTTCCCTTTTATTAGCAGCCATCTTGGACTTTCGTCTATGCAATATATGTAGAAGAAGAAGAGAAATGCTGGGGCGTAGAGAGCTCTGAGGAAGTTTCTCCAGTCGGGTACCATCCAGGCTACTAGAGCTTTTAAGATCCCTCCAACACAGTAGCCTATGCCGCATAGCATGTAGTAAGGAACCCGTTTCGTTGTGGCAATTATTTCTACATCTGTGGAAAAGGTTAAGAAAAGGTTTGATACTGAAAATATTTTGAAACTACGTGTTTATATTAGTAGCAGTACATTAAACTCTACTTAAACTTATTTTTTATGGACGTTTAATGTAGATAGATGTACCTCGCTTGTTCCCAAAATACAATGTCACTTTGAATTACTTGGCAAAACTTTGCAGACGTGTTTGGCTTCAAATTTTATCATAACAATGTAGCATTATAATATTCTGTTTTTATGAATTCAAAAAGGTAATAGATTACGAAAGACCATCTCAAACAATTCTTCTTCTTCATGGCGCTGGCACGACTTTATATTTTATTGGCCCAAAACTATCTCAGACACTAATCGTTATTATCCTCATATGACCTAATCAAGATTATTGGACTTTAAAATATAATATGACCTCTTCTCAGAGTAGACACTTAATATTTTAAAACAACTATTTTTACAACTTACAGAAATAAATATCATACAAACACACATAAACTCACGCCTTTTTACCATGGGGGTAGGCAAACACCACAGCACGTCACTAGCTAGGATCCTTACATGCTCCTTTTGCCTCGTGCACGTTCATACATCTGGTCATACCCGCACGCTGATTGAGAGTAAATATCATGTATTATTTTATAAATAAACTTACTTAAAATATAAGCCGGTGAGCAAATATCCCCGAAGGCTGACTCCAGAAACTCAAGCGCTACATAGAACCAGTAGGAGGTAACGAAGCTCCTGGCAACGCCCAGGACACCGCCGAGGACACCAGTCACCACTATCATTGCCTTTCTGCCTATCCTGAGGAAAAATATCAGTTAAGTATGTCGATGGGTACCAGGAATAAATAAAAAATATCAGTTAAGTATGTCGATGGGTACCGAATAAATAAAAAATATCAGTTAAGTATGTCGATGGGTACCGAATAAATAAAAAATATCAGTTAAGTATGTCGATGGGTACCGAATAAATAAAAAATATCAGTTAAGTATGTCGATGGGTACCGAATAAATAAAAAATATCAGTTAAGTATGTCGATGGGTACCGAATAAATAAAAAATATCAGTTAAGTATGTCGATGGGTACCGAATAAATAAAAAATATCAGTTAAGTATGTCGATGGGTACCGAATAAATAAAAAATATCTTTATAATGTTCATAACATCATAATCCGGAAAACTTCAAAGGGTTAGGCAGAGGTGTACCTAATAGTACACCCACATTTCGCCAGGTTTAAGTCCCATGTAATAGGGGGCGCGCCTTTTGTCACCAATCAGGTACAAATCCAGACTCCGTGGCTGCTACTGAAGCATTCCTCACGGAAAAACTCAATAACGATTTGCCCGACCCGAATATAGAACTCAGGATCGAACCTTACGCACCCCAAAAGGTGGTAGCCGTAAGGCTGGTCCGGGGATACCGCACGATCTCCGGCGAGGCGGCGAGCCTCCTTGCCGGATTGCCGCCATGGGATCTGGAGGCGATAGTCCTCGCGCGCCTACACGAATGGCGCGTGGAGGCACTACGCCGGGGGGTAACTCTGCTGCCGCGGCAAATTGTCGCTCAGCGGACAGACCTCCGGCGCGATCTCATGGCGACATGGAGAGAGCGACTATCGCAACCCCGTGCAGGGCACGCCACAATAGTGGCGATAAGTCCCCTCTTTGAGGAGTGGCTAGAGAGGCGCCACGGCGCCCTCACCTTCCGCCTGACGCAGGTCCTCACCGGACACGGTTGTTTCGGGAGGTTCCTGCACCGAATCGGGCGGGAGGAAACGCCCGGGTGCTACCATTGTGAGGATCGACCGGAGGACACGGTGGAGCACACGGTGGAGATCTGCCCCGCGTGGGCGGAGCACCGCCGTGTCCTCGTAGCGGCGATCGGCGGCGGCGACCTCTCGCTTCCGGCCTTGGTTCAATCCATGGTCCGGAGCGAGACGGAATGGGACGCCGTCACCTCCTTCTGCGAAGCAGTCATGCTAGCGAAGGAGGTGGCGGAACGTGAGAGGGAGAGAACCTCACGTCCCAGCCGCCGCGGGAGACGCACCGGGCGTCGGGGGCCACGTGGTGGCCCCCGGCCACCGTAGGCGCGGGCCTGTGGACGGTGAGCTATGGGCTAGCTCGCCGTCCGTCCGTCTTATGACGACAGGCCGTGTCGACGGCGCGTTCGTGTTCCACGCGCGCCTCAAGGAGAGTCAGCAAACAGGGAGGGGTCCGTAAGGACCGACGCCTGCCAGGGTTGCGGGACTGTTCGAAAGAGATACCGCGGCCCTGGAACACAAAGGGCAAAAGAAGGAACATGGATGGGTTTTAGTCAGTAAAAGTCTGACACTCCCTCCTGCTCAGCCCAGAGCGGGAGGGGTTATTTGATGATTTCCCATCGGTAAAAAAAAAAAAAAAAAAAAAAAAAAGGATCGAACCTTATGCTCAGCAGTCGCGATTGCAACCAACAGACCAACGAGGCATTTTTTTTTATCGTAAACCTCATAAAAACCTTCCTTTTGGAAGTTTCCCCCGAAAACTAAAAATAAGCCTAACTTAGCATCTTCAATTGCTTTTGGTTTCCACTGATGGGAGGCGGGCTCAGTGCAGGTTGGTGGCTTAGCAGGTTCATCTCTTGCTATTACGCCAGTTCAACAGTAATCATCAATTTTTTTTTGTGGTCTTATCTGTATGAATAATCACGAATCACGACGCTCTTATCCTACGTATTCAAATATAATTTTGCAGACGGAAAATTGGCGAATTGAAAAACTCGAAATCACAATGCCACAAGTTAAGAACGTGTTTACAGATAGAGATTTCTTCATGCATTGTTACACTTACTAAAAACAATGTTGTATTTAAATAACTCGCTATTCAACAATGTCACAGTACAAAGATACTTGTAGACGAACTCGGCCCTTTTGTGAAATCAAACGAGTGATAGGGTAGTCGACTAAACGTTATGTTATGTTGCACAACTGAAAACGTAACCACTTGTCTCGATGCTTGATCCTCGACTTTCGGGTAACCTGTTACTGGAAGTATACTTAAACGTGTAAGCAATTATCAAGTATGTGTAAGCCGATTTTGACCATTTCTTATCCTAGTTGAAATACCACCAGTCATCATTCCAATCTACTGGGGCCGGTACAGCATGTCTTTTTATTTCATACTACTCTATTATCAGTTAAAATACTGCATGTTAAACTTTGATGTATTAAATATTTTAAAAAAAACCTATTAAACCCAACACGTCTATTCTGACATTGTTAAATCATTATATGCTACTCAACAATGTTTTCATTGCATCATTATCTTCAATGCCCATTTTGTAGCATTTTACATTGTTAAAACGGCCAATTACCATTTTTAAAGATGAAATATCATTAAAATAATAATATGTTTGTGCACGTTTCAGCAATAAACGGTCAAGTACATGCTTAATTCAGTGTGAAGTTTGCGCATCGAAATATGTACTTCATTAATATTTTGTATTTCAAAAGCAAACAAAAGGATACACAGACGTTTTAAGTACCGAAAAAAATAAACAGTTTCTTTTTGAATTTCGAAGAATAAAAAACAAAAGGCTTTGATATTTTCGAGTTCGGAGTCGAATCGAAGGGACACCGACCTCATAACAGTTGACAACATCATTCTGAGCCTCATAGAAATGTTTCATCAGTTATTAAAAAAAAAACAACTGTTCCATACATTTTTGACCGTGCAGGTTTTGCACTTTTGTAGGAAACTGGTGTTTTTTTTTTTAAACCGTTGGTAAATTTCTGTTGGGAGCTTGGAATGTTGTACTGAACACGTGGTAATGATTTTAGCGTCGGTGTCGTTTTGCATCCTGGTCAAATTCAAGGAGGTATCTATACTAAAGATTCTCGATCCGAATCGATACTAACCAATCCCTTAGTTTCCATGCTGTCCATAATTATACTGTGAAATAAACGTTTGCGTTTGTGTGTGATAGCGCGTGTGAACAGACGGGCTGCGTTTTAGTACGGGTGCTTTACACTTACAAATTTCCATTAAAAAAAAAAACTACCCTTTTTATTATCGATTCGGGTTTTACCTACCCTGAACTCGAGCTCCATCTAATCATCTTATTAAGACTTACCTGTCAGATAATGGTCCTACAAACAGAAGACCAATCATATAGGCTAGGCTGTGGACTGTCCCGACTAACGTTCTCTTCCAGTCATAGCAGGCTAACTGGAACTGATAACAAAAATGTTAATTAGAATTAAAATGTCACCAGGCTATCTCATCTTAGGTACCTTATTAACCGACTTCCAAAAGGAGGAGGTTAGCATTTATTTAATTCGGGTTTAAAAATAAACAAATTAATAGATAAATAAGATAGTTACGTACTTCTGCAACAAAACTGTCAGTTTTGTCATACACAAATTCTGTACATGATGACCCATTGATGGTTCCGCATGTGTCGTTCGCAAAAGTTTCATCTTTACACCTGAAACAAATGATACAGTTGAAACAAAATCACGCGTTTCTTTTTTTAAGGCTAAAGCCAAAGCCAGGTGCTTCGCCTAGTACTTGATGATTATGCTCTGGCGAACCAGTACATTTTTTTTTAACTTTCCCCCATGCCAATAATTTCTCCTGTATCGTGAGTGCGTTTACAAACATGTAAACTCACATACACAAACAGCCAGACCCGGAACAACTACCTGTAGGCCATACAAATATTTTTTTCCGTGTGCAGAAGCCGTGCAGTCAGATTTATTTTTATTTTATTTATTCGGGAAAACAAATAATTACACATTACAGTAGTATACAGAATTACAGCTAGAGTTTGAGTAAATGTATAAACAACGATATTTTTGACATAATTATGAGGGAACTGAAAACAATTAATTATAAAAACAATGCGACGTACGCTTACAATTCAATGCGTACAATAAAACTACCTATTCAAGTACCTAACTATTTCAAATTATTCCTGTACTCATAATATTGTATATTGGAGCTGCAAGATGTTTCTCATTTATCCTAAATTTTTGCACAAACTAGGCACAATAACATTGGTTAGAATAACGAGGGTGGGTGCTGATACCTATAATTACAAGATATTAAGTTATCTTACCTTAAGGCCTATTTTTATTGTAAACCATATTTTTTACTTGAAGGTGCAAATATACTATTATTTGCATTCCTATTTTTTCATTTTTTTATTACCTACAATCTAAACAAACATGCAAATCAAAAAAGAAATAAGTACAGTCATGAAGTAATAGTTGTTCCAATAACTTTTGTTTAAGAAATGAAAGAAAAATATAAATCAGTAAAATTCAACATGGTTAGACACTTAGAATGTTGTTTTTTTTTATTTGATCTATTTATTTATTTATTTATTTATCTTTAAAAGAATTATAAAATTCTATTGCTTCGTGTTTTAAAAAATCTCAACCATTTATGCAAAGGTGCAGCTAGTTGCTATAACTCACTGTACATACAACGAATAACAAATATTTATAAATACAAACAGTACCGAACCAAATTCCTGAAGCAAAAACCCAAAAACTCTAACCGATGAGTCAGTCGAAGCTTATTGCTGCAGTAGGTACTTACATTCTTGCCCTAAATAGTTACATCAATATTATTGATAAATGACTCTTAAATAAGTCTCGTCACTCAAGCAACTGACGGATTGATTGTGTGCATGTCTCTAATCAAAGCCATGTGTACAATTGAACAAGCACGCTGAGTAGTTAATTCTTTTACGATGGTTTCGTAAATATATCGTAAGCTACCAGTGGCGAAGGATCCAAACAACTCGATTCCTACCGGCTTCACTTTGAAAAATGGCACAGTCAGTATTTTATAGGCAAATAATAAAATCACATTCACACACACATTAAAGATATGTAAGTACTCCGCGGCTTACCTTTTACAAAAATTGACCCTTCGCTACTGTAAGCTGCATACGACTGCCTAGTTGGTCTTATACAATGTGTAACAGAATAAACGCACAACCTCTTACGGGGTCATTGTACTCATCATTATGAATAACTTTCACTATGGGACCAACACTGAAAACGCGAAAAAAAAGTCGACTGCCCTATACATTTCTGTGCGCACAATTCGACAAAATGTACTGAACAGCTGTTTTTTTTTTCGCGATTTCGGGATTGGTCCCATAGTAAAAGTTGTTCATAATGATGAGTACAATGACCCCTTAAGAGGTTGTGCTTTTATTCTGTTACACATTGTAAAAGCGTGACTGCTGTGTATGAGGTCCTGGGTTTGATTCCCAGGTTGGGCAGGTTTTTCCATCAGGAATTTCTCAGTAGCAGCCACGAAGTCTGGATTTGTGCTCGGTTGATGGCAATAGACTCGCCCCTTATTACATGGGACTTAAACATAACTGTCGAAATGTGGGTGTTCTTGTCGTGCACCTCTACCTAACCCTTCGGGGACTACAAGGCGTGATGTTATATATATATTGTAAACGTAAAAGTTGTTGCACACAATTTAAAAAGAAAATTGTCACTAGTAAAAAAAAAAATTTACCTCTATACCAAATAGCTAGTTCAACTGTACTAAGGACCGTAGTACGTGCTGTTCCGTAGGTTAATAAACTCGTAGATACCTAAGTATACTTATTCAGTTGTTAAAACCCATAGCAGAATAAAACGTGAACATGAAGTCCGTAACTGTCAGAATCTAACATGCACTTGCACAAAATAAACAATTTATATTATGTGAGTATAAACAGAAAACTACTTTATCTCAGACACGCGTGTATAATTAATAATTTTCCCACACGTTTCATGCATTAAGAGCGGCTGATGTTATTTAGTTTATTCATGTAAATCAAGCTGACGTGGAGACAAACAAGAACATCGATACACACACAGTAACCATGTGCGCAGTACGTACATCATACTGACCCCTCCCCTCTCTACATAGACATTTATAATCGTAATTTTAGTATTAAAAAGGCTCTCCTTAGTTTTTATAAGATGTTTTCTATCACAATTTTTCTTTATGATGTTTTCAAACAAAAAGTACGTTCATAATAAAAAGCATGATTTATTCAAAAAATTTAAACCATAAAATATTTACTTCAGATATGGTGTATTCTTTCTAAAAATTGAAAATCTACATGACAAAATCGACCTTCAAACAATATACGAATAAATTAATTTAACAGTTACAAAAGTAAATGTCGTGAAAGAATTTAAATGTTGCCTTAGTAAGTGTGATAAATGAATATATCCGTAGATAATGACGCTGTATTGTATTGTTATGATCATGAAATAGCTGATTTCTCACTGTTAACGAAGTTTTGTAAATAGATTTAAATGTTTCTGTCTAGAAACGTTATCTTCGGCATATTTATATTATTCGTCATATATACAAACGACATCGTCTGTTTGCTCGCTACTTTGTGAACTGCCAAGTGCCTCGTGATTTGAACAATAGTAAAAAAAAAAAAACACAATGTGAACGCTGTTTACAAAATGCCGAGCAATTTGTAAACTTTAGTTCTATTTCCTACCGTTGTGACTAATCTTAAAATAAATAAAACATTTAAATGAAACAGTTAAAAAAAATGTCTTCAACAGATTTGTTGCTACTTACTGTTCATACGTCAACAAAATTGTAATGTTGTTATCTTAAAAAACATAAGACCGTTTACACGAGGCGAGTTAATTGAGCGTGTTCACCACAATGTAGCCGTCGTGTCATTAATTTGATAATAACTTTGTTAGTAACAATTAAATTTCACGACAACTTAGATGTCAGCTGATTGATTGATGTGTGAGGTTTGGCTTAGTAACTACCTCTATGGTCTTGCGGCCGCAGCGAGCACACAGTTGAGCGTGAGGTTCTCGTTCGATTCCCGGGTTGGGCAAATATTTTAGGGCGTTTCCATCAAGATTGCTCATTGGAGTGTAGATCTGTGACGTTGATGGCAATAAGCTAGCCCCATATTACATGGTAATTAAACTTATGAGTGTACTAGTACGTAGACCTCTGCTTAACCATATGAGAATTACAGGCATTATGTTATGTGCGGAGAATGGAACCGGCGAGAGATGTCGTGCGGTGTTCCACAGGGATCGGTTCTAGGGCCGCCCTTGTGGAACATCGGGTACGACTGGGTGCTGCGCGCAGACCTCCCTGACGGCGTCAGCGTAGTTTGCTACGCAGACGACACGCTGGTGCTGGCACAAGGGAGGTCGCACGAGGCGGCGGCCGAGCTAATGACACGCGGGGTTGCGATGGTCGTGGAGAGGATCCGGCAATTGGGTCTCGAGGTGGCACTGCACAAGTCCGAGGCCATGTGCTTTCATGGGCCTCGGAATGCGCCACCGTCGGGATCCATGCTCACGGTAGGAGGGGTTTCCATCGGCGTCGAGCCGACGTTGAAGTACCAGGGTCTCGTCCTCGATAGCCGGTGGAACTTCGTGGAGCACTTCCGACGTTTGGCCCCCAAACTGGAACGGGCCGGGGCTGCCTTCAAGCGGCTCTTGCCCAACCTGGGGGGTCCAAACGCCTCCTGCCGGAGGCTCTACGCGGGGGTCGTGCGGTCCATGGCCCTTTACGGGGCCCCGGTGTGGGCGCGTTCCTTGAGGTGGCGAGCCGCCCACTACCTGAACGCGCCCCAAAAGGTGGTAGCCGTAAGGCTGGTCCGGGGATACCGCACGATCTCCGGCGAGGCGGCGAGCCTCCTTGCCGGATTGCCGCCATGGGATCTGGAGGCGATAGTCCTCGCGCGCCTACACGAATGGCGCGTGGAGGCACTACGCCGGGGGGTAACTCCGCTGCCGCGGCAAATTGTCGCTCAGCGGACAGACCTCCGGCGTGATCTCATGGCGACATGGAGAGAGCGACTGTCGCAACCCCGTGCAGGGCACGCCACAATAGTGGCGATAAGTCCCCTCTTTGAGGAGTGGCTAGAGAGGCGCCACGGCGCCCTCACCTTCCGCCTGACGCAGGTCCTCACCGGACACGGTTGTTTCGGGAGGTTCCTGCACCGAATCGGGCGGGAGGAAACGCCCGGGTGCTACCATTGTGAGGATCGACCGGAGGACACGGTGGAGCACACGGTGGAGATCTGCCCCGCGTGAGCGGAGCACCGCCGTGTCCTCGTAGCGGCGATCGGCGGCGGCGACCTCTCGCTTCCGGCCTTGGTTCAATCCATGGTCCGGAGCGAGACGGAATGGGACGCCGTCACCTCCTTCTGCGAAGCAGTCATGCTAGCGAAGGAGGTGGCGGAACGTGAGAGGGAGAGAACCTCACGTCCCAGCCGCCGCGGGAGACGCACCGGGCGTCGGGGGCCACGTGGTGTCCTCCGGCCACCGTAGGCGCGGGCCTGTGGACGGTGAGCTATGGGCTAGCTCGCCGTCCGTCCGTCTTATGACGACAGGCCGTGTCGACGGCGCGTTTGTGTTCCACGCGCGCCTCAAAGAGAGTCAGCAAACAGGAAGGGGTCCGAAAGGACCGATGCCTGCCAGGGTTGCGGGACTGTTCGAAAGAGATACCGCGGCCCTGGAACATAAAGGGCAAAGGAAGGAACATGGATGGGTTTTAGTCAGTACAAGTCTGACACTCCCTCCTGCTCAGCCCAGAGCGGGAGGGGTCATTTGATGATTTCCCATCGATAAAAAAAAAAAAAAAAGGCATTATGTTATGTAGATGAATATATTGAATTGTGTCCGAAGTATTAGGTGCATCTTGAGTTGTCTCTCCCGGTCGTCATAGGAAATCGTACGTCACAGAGCGACTGACATACGTAGTTAGCCAAAAGATTGACATTGTACTAATAGGGTTCAAGAATATCGGTTTTTCGTAGTACATTGGGTTTCGTGTAATATGGCAATGCCATGTAAAATGTCGAGATAGTGGGTGTTTCGGTGGAAACCTAACCTAGTTGGGAAAAGGCGAGGCCCATTAATGACATAATAATAACTGCTGAGCTTGAGGTCCTGGGTTCGATTCCCCGGTCGGGCAAAGTGATATTAGGTTTTTCCGTCAGGTACTTCTCAGTAGCAGCCACGGAGTCTGGATTTGTTCCCGTTTGATAGCAATAGGCTCGCCTCCTATTACATGGGACTAAACATAACTGGCAAAAAGTGGGTGTACTATTCGGTACACCTCTGTCTTACTCTTTGGGGCTAAAGAGTAAAAAAAAAAATATAAAAATGAAATGTATGAAATAAAATTTGTTTGTATGTAGGGGGTAATTTGAAAATTCTTTCACTAATAGGAAGCTACATTATCCCCAAATGCCATAGGCTATATTTACAAAGTGCCCGTGGGATAATTGCCGACCAAAACGCGAGCGAAGCCGCGGGCAACAGCTAGTTTTATGTAATCTCGTTGGAAAGACGACACTAATAAAATTACAGGTTTTAGCAGTATGCACTTCCGCGCTCTATGTATCAAGGTTCCTCCGACGAGTTTATCTTGCCTTATCCCCAACTTACACAACACACAGACTAAAAGGTACTAGTTTCGGAGTATTATTTTAATTTGAAACGTATGACTGCGACACACGACAAAAAATCTCATGACACGCGCTCACAGAACTATATTCCATTCTGTTTTACCACTAGTTTTTAATCTAATATGCAGCGGTGACCCAGTGGTGGCGGCCCTGACTTACGAACAGTAAGTCGTGGGTTCGGACCCGGGCAGGCGCATTACTTTGTGTTATTTATTTCATCACCACCACTCTCAAAACGGTGAAGGAAAACATCTTGAGGAAACCGGCATGTCCTAGAACCATAAAATTCAAAGACATGTGACATCTACCAACCCGCACTGGGCCCGCGTGGTTGATTATAGCCCATTCCCTCTCATAGAGAAGAAGCCGAGTGTCCCAGCAGTGGGAACATTAAAGGCTGATTACGCTATGCAATTTTTAAGAGCAATACTTTCGGGTTCGTTCCTTAAGAACTGGGGAAATATGTCAGTAGAAAGTGTAACAATAGACTCAGCAGTGTGTGGAACAAGGCCATCATTGATAATGATTATGATGACAGGGTTAGAGAATGAAGGGTTACTCGGTAGCACGATAGTGCTACCGAGTAACTGAGTTATGGACATCAGATAGGCAGTCCTATACAAAATTCTGGGATTCTGCTGCATCCGATTCGACCCCTACATAATAGAGGCAAATAAGATGATGACGAAACGATTATCAATTCTTCATCTTCAATCTTTGGCTACCCAATGCTGAGTGTGGTCTCTTCCAAATCTCTCCACTTTTTTGGCGATTTTGTGTCTTGGCTATCCAGTTTCTTCCAATGAGGTCTTCTATCCACCTACTCAGATATCTTCCCGCATACCCGTCCCTTGCGTGGTTTCTCTCCATGGTAAATATCAATTATCATAGCGCAATATTGACGCTAATATTCGGTGCAACTAACACGACCACTACGCTGTCTAATGTTTATTTAACCCTACAATTCCACATTGTCTTGTGTATATCTACGATCAAGTTCACACGAGCACAATGCAATATTCCTACGTAGTACCCGCATGGGAATTAATGTGTCCATACCGCTTCCGCAAAACAAACTCATTCCTCAGACTCTTTTAAACAACTAGTACTTTTAAACGACCTAGAAAATTCAATTGATTCTACAGAAAATCTTTGAAACATCATCTGCCTTGCTTTTATATAGAGTGACTGCCTATCTGAGTTCAACTACCCAGTTAGTACGATACCCCTTGGTAAGACTGGTTATCAGACTTTCGGGCAACTGACTACCTGTAACGACTGTCAAAGATCTACAAATGACAGCCGGGACCAACGGCTTAACGTACTTTCCGAGGCGCGCAGAAACCTAGATATGTAATTCTAACTATTATGACATGTAATTCTAAACGTCTAGGCCTGTCCGTGGATGGGTTGTAACCCATCCACGGACAGGCCTAGACGAGCACGGCTTAACCTAAAGATCGACCCGACCAGCTGTTGATTTAACCACGAGCTCCTCCATGGAAAAGCTGCAGAACAATAATATAAATTCTTTGACATCACTTTTAAAGTCAACAATCTACTTATATATTGTACAACATATACATAATCAGTATTCCCACAGCTGGGACTCAGGCCCCTCTGTAAGAGAGAGTGGGCCACAATTCACTTAACGGGCCCAGTGCGGGTTGGTGAAATATGTTTTCGAATTTTAGGTTCTAGGACATGCCGATGATGGTACACCCTTAACGAAGCCGTCAACCAATCATTATGATGTAAACTATGTAACTTTGCGCAAAAATTATTGATGGGGAACGACTTTTTTTGGAGTGAAAAATCACGTTTTACGGTAGGAATCAATGTTACGCTCTCAAAACATTGTGCTGATAGATCGATTGAATAGTACGGGGTCGTGGAGGTGTTTAAAGTAAGAGTCTGTGAAAAAGTTGGAACTTTGACCCCCAATATCGCCGTAACTAGATGGTTCCCAGGTATGATCTGGACTAGAACAAAAAAAAATATCGCAATGACGGGGAGAACAAGTGCCTTTCGGCTTTGTTAAGGGTCTTATTACACCCTTTATGGATGCCACTTGTCTACACAATCACTAAGCAACCTTGCATTCTGTTTGCATACAAATCAGAGAAAGTAACTTGAACTTGACATTAACATGCTTATCGATGTTTATTCATGAGATAATTATACCTACCTACTGATCACGAGTTGACAACTTACTGTTTATTTCTTACCAATCCCGGGGATATCACGGGTAAAAATATACTTCCCATGATACTACTGGATCGTTTGGTAGTTCTACGGGGTTTTTTACCCGTAGAACTACCAGAACTAGAACTACCAGTATTACTACTAGTAATACTGGTAGAACTACGGGCAACAAACGATTTATTGTCATGATAAGGTGCATATCTAACAACTTTCCCCATAGATTCAGTAAACGCGACGTCCACCATCCCCCTGCATTATCATCTATCCCTTGTTCTATGTTACTTGACCTGGAACACAAAGGGCAAAGGAAGGAACATGGATGGGTTTTAGTCAGTAGAAGTCTGGCACTCCCTCCTGCTCAGCCCAGAGCGGGAGGGGTTATTTGATGATTTCCCATCGGTAAAAAAAAAAAAAAAAAAAAGAAAAGGTCGGCGCAACACGTTTTTTTCTTTCATTCCCGTCTGTCAAAGGTCACGCTATCATTTAGTTCTTTTTCTTTCATCATATCATTCCTCACACAATCCAAATCCAAATCCCTGGTCTTCCTCTACCTCTCCATCCAGCAACATTTATATTGATCACTCTTTCACACGACGACCAATCAAGGTAGGTATACAAAACCAGTTTATG
Organism: Eugnorisma glareosa; assembly: GCA_947578425.1. Lineage (NCBI taxonomy): Eukaryota > Metazoa > Arthropoda > Insecta > Lepidoptera > Noctuidae > Eugnorisma > Eugnorisma glareosa. Next base: position 2,398,515 of record OX387970.1, read on the forward strand.
TGGATATCTCATTGTACGTTAAATCTATAGAAAGCGAGGCCATGTTATACTGGAAATGTATAGATTAATGTGTCGCCGTGTTTACCTTGATTCCAGAAATTTAAAAGCTTCAGGATTCGTACAAATGTGCAGTACTGACACAAAGTTCCTTGATTAGTTGCTAGGGCCGAACAAAATGACACTCAAGACGTGTTTAGTATGATACTTTCACTTCACACTTGCCCGGTGACAAACTTTCGAGATTGAGAGCTATCGGTTTATTTTTTTCTTTTTAAAAACGTTGCCCCACACTAGGAATTGGTTCTGTATCGTGGGTGCGTTTACAAACATTTAAAATCACATACACAAACAACAAAACCTGGAACAACTATCCGAGGCCATACAAATACTGCGAGCGGGGATCAAACCTGCGACACGCAACGCAGCAATCAATCGCTCAGCCACTGCGCCAACCGTGACGTTTATGAACTGAAAGACATTGTTATGGTCATGCACCTATATTTGGAATTATCAAAAAATGGTTTTTTGGCCAGCAGTCAAAGAAACACTTTAAAAAATTAAATAAAAAACTGACCTATATCCAACTTCTTCGACTGCAAACACATAGTTAGAACTGTAAGCTGAGTTTGAGGCATAGGCCAGACCAATGAACAGCATCAACTGTACGTGGTACGGCCCAAACATAGAAAACTTTCCCAGCACATCGTCCAAACGTGTTTTCGTTGGTTTTTCTTCGGAACCCATGGTAAACTTTGGCACAACACTGTTTTTGTTTACAAAACTTCGTGTAACTAAGAAAAACTTATTTAAAGAAAATCCGATAAAACAGTTTAACTATTTTTAAATAATATTATAATATTTACTTTTCATGATCACTTTGATTTGATTTTAAATCGCAGTTTTTATAAAACTTTCTTTCGATGGCTTTCGTATTCAATTTTACCGGCAAATCTCTTTCGCAGTAGAAACATAGGTAACTTTCAACCACATAAACACAAAACACTGGTCTTTAAACATAATCACACAATCCGAGTTGATTTGAATGCTATAACATTAACACTGTCAGACAAAACACGAAAAAAAAAACAATTATAAAAAGTCTTGCGGCTTTTCACCCGACCATGTCGCGCTACTCAGTCTCTATAATGAATGTAAATCACAAATTGTGGGACAAGGTACAGTTCGGTCAGCGAACAAATGCATTGTGACTCGATTGTCGTAACGACGCCCATTCACGGTGCGACTGTAATCGCGCATCCGCTTCTATATGTATATGAGTCGGTGAGTCGCGGGTCGGCGACTAAAGCGACGACCGCAGACTGTAATAAAGACCTTTTAGATTTTTTTTCTTTTATTTTTTGGATGCACCTTTTTGGTCCGATACATCATTTCTGCGAATTTACAGAACAAAAACAAAGAAATTAAGAAGCTGTTTTAAATGATTATTCTTTTTAACTAGCACCTTAAAATTGCCATCCCATTACTGTGCCATTACTGAAAAAGGCATCTTCATAATCATAATCATATATCTTTATTTTTCTCGACGACAAAAATTATAGGCACTGGTCTATGGCACAATCTTATATAGAGAAAGGTGTCTGAAGTAAGAAGATCCTGAGTTACAGATCACCTTCTCATAAAAAGAAGGCATGAATATTTGAACATTGAGCATCACGCTTAATAGCTAGCTTATTACAACATTGACTTATCCAAACTGTATTATAGTAATTCTAGATGGTTTTCTGAATTAAACAATAAACATACCAAAAAAAAACATTTGACATAAACTGTAATATTCTTTTGTACTCTGTGGTCTTTACGCGAGTAGGTATGTAATATTTTTGCGGACATTGTTGAGACCATTGAGATACTATTTTTAGTTGCGGATAAAGGTGATTTCTGGCTTTACGGTCTTTTTATTGAGTCACAAAAGTGGAGGACGATTTTTAGAACGAACCCGAATACAGGTAAATAATACTATTTAGTCTACTCTATTTAGGAATAAATATGCAATAAACTATTTTCACATAATCTAAAGCTAGAATTCGTGATGAAAAAATTTAGAAAATGATAATTTTAATTGCTTCTGAAAATAAAATCGCACGGTAAATGGAACTAAAATTTTGAGAAATAGTTAAGTCAAGGCCTTGCATAAAATAATGACCGGAGTTAACTTACGCGTACCGTGTTATCAGAGATAATTAGAAACTCATTCGATGCAGTAAATAAAAAACGTGTTTGCAGTAGCATTCTCTCTGATTAAATTACGACTTCAATTCGTCGTGTAATTATATTTTTTAGCCATAGAGCTAACTTGACACATTCAAAATAGCTCAAATTGGGTGTGGATTTACATTTACGTTGTTTTTATTTGTAATTAAGTCATGGCAGTTACGATCATAATTGTCATGTATTTTTTTTGTTTTACTTCAATAAATAGTATAACAAAAAAAAATACTTAACCATTTATTTCAACACGCGTTCATCAAATAATTGCTCAATCTTTTTGGGATAAGATTATATTATTATAATGCTACTTGCTCATAAATCTTTATCTGATAGTGTTAAAAGTTAGGAATGGAAAAGTATCAAACCTCTCCTATTCCGAACTTTTCAGCGGTAAAGTAGACTTTTCCAATGATTAAGAAAAGAAAGAGAAATTAGCCGAGATTTTTTGTTTTCAAATTTTTTGGCAATTTAATATTATTATTTTAATTTTCTATTTATTTAAGAAATAATTAGATATACGACTATTGTAAAAGAGAATTTACAATTGTTTGGGTACAATAAAGTATACTCTATCCAATGTTAAAAACAAACATCAATAACCTTTACTTACTTTTATAACTATTATAATAAAAACACGACGGTTTTTTCCTTGTATTTTGAACTCAATGCCATTCATGTCTGGATGAAGGTCTAGCAACAGAGCGTGTCGCGTTCACAGCATCATTGTTACAATTATCGACGATTGTTGCAATTTGAGTAAGTGTCGCTTGAATTTTCTAAATAAACATGAAACGATTTTATCTAAATAAATAGTCCTATGTATTTATTAATATGATCTTCTTGTACAACAGTGGTACACACGGCTACACGTCGCATTGTACGGAAATCCTATATAATGCGAGATCAGCATAAACTGGAAATGTATAGCTTGATGTGTAGCCGTGTGTACATAAGCGGACTTAATGCCACAAGGCATTCTCTACCAGTCAAAGTTTGGGTTAATTAAGACAACATTGTGATAGAGTACAAAATAATATCTAAAAATAACTACTTGATTTTGAAAATTAAATACCAAAATAAAAACGAGAAACCTAATAATAATGACTATGACTAGACTTCTAATTGAGAGCTATTAAGTCCAACTTAAATAGTGGTTGCAAATTTTTCTTTTAAAAAAGAAATTGGTTTGAGCTTTTTTTAATGCCAAAGGGTAGCGCGTTCCAGAGCTTTATTGTATCTAGGTAACATTGCAATAACAGCAGTTTAAAATCTAAGAATGTTGTGATCTATCTGAGAATACGGCCTAAGTTTAGGCGCTGGTCTGGTAGTCTTCGAGTTTCGAGTCACACTGCATGCGGGAATGCGTTTAAAGCACACTTTGCCAATAAGTTTGCAAATAATTTTATGTTTTATAGTCTAAAAAGGATAATTTTATGTTGTTTCATTATTACGCCTCAGTTTGTATAGCAGGTGTCCTGCTTTCTAGATAGCAATGTGAATCAATATTGAAAGAGTCGTCACAAACTTCTTTTATTACTTTATTCAAAACGGCTGTGTAAATGAAACAGTGCCTTTATATACAAATTCGAAAGGACTGTTGATATCTACAACCAACAGTAGGTATAACTGGTAGTACATAATAATTATTTTATAAAGGTTGGTTTTATTACCAATTAGTAATACCAATGCGTTTCCATGAGCATTGCAGATATTTCCACCATATTACTGCTTACATACCTGATTTACAAGTTAAGATAAATTCACATACTTAAATAGATAAAATATTCTTTATTAGGTACACCGTACAAATTCACCATACCTAATTTTGGGAAATTGTTAGATAATCGGGCGAATAAAAATTTAATTGGGGACTTAATATATTGAATGGGCGATTATTATAAAAAGTAAGTCACTATTTATCCGGTCATTGTAGCAAGGAGAACATAGGTAGCAAGAGCGAGCTCGGGACTTGTGGCACCCCAACTCGGACAGGTTAGCATCGAAGGGGATGGCGGGGTCTAGTGAGCAGGCGAAGCGCACATACTAAGACTCCGGCATCCCCTTCGTGTTATATTACTCAAACCCTGCAAACAGAATGTGCGGGGCTTCGTCGACTATACCTTATCCACAATCTAGTGGTTAATAAGCTTGTTTTAGTTTTTCTGAGTGCTTGAATTATCACACTGACCGAATTGAAGAACTAGTAACTAAAATGTATACTTTCAAGACGCTGCTTTTTGACACTGTTCGTCGCCCACTTAGTATTTCAGTAGCCCAAATTCAGTATGTTTGACCCCACTCTGGGCGGAGTGGAAGGGAGTGTCAGACTTGTACTGACTAAACCAATCCATGTTCCTTCTTTTGCCCTTTGTTTGTGTTCCAGGGCCGCGGTATCTCTTTCGAACAGTCCCGCAACCCTGACAGGCATCGGTCCTTTCGGACCCCTTTCCGTTAGCTGACATCTCTTTGAGGCGCGCGTGGAACACGAACGCGCCGTCGACACGGCTTGTCGTCATAAATCCTCCGGTCGATCCTCGCAGTGGTGACACCCGGGCGTTTCCTCCCACCCTATTAGGTGCAGGAACCTCCCGAAACAACCATGTCTGGTGAGGACCTGCGTCAGGTAGAAGGTGAGGACGCCGTGGCGCCTCTCAAGCCACTCCGCAAAGAGCCACTATTGTGGCGTGCTCTATGTTAGACCCCTTTAATTTAAATTTATTTTCGCTCGTTTAAATCCTACCCCTTAATTTTTTGTATTTGACTAATGTTAAGTAATAACGTATCATTGACGAAACTCGTTTTGTTATTGGTTGATTAGTCGGTGAGTGTAGGTAGTTAGGCACCTACTATTCATTTGTTTTGGAATGAAAACTGTCTTGAAATTAGAACAGCACCTTTCGTCCTGAAGGTCAAGGTGGCAGTGGGATCAGGGTAAATTCACATGTTCATTGACATTTTCATTGACCCGTAGGTCTAGCGAAAGTGGGTACTGTGGGTACTATTAGGTACACCTCTGCCTAACCGTTCGGGGTTTTCAGGCGTGATGTTATGTTATGTTTTACATAACCTTTGCATTCTTTCAACCCTATCGTTCTTCAGTGATCGTTTGTTTAACATAACAAGAGGTAAACAAGCTGACATGATGCTGGCACCGACCACGTGTAATAAGATAATCTCCCACAAGGACTTACAACACCATGGCCAACTGGAGAACCATTGTAATTGCCTTTCTAAACGCCCCCGGGCGGTTGAGTATATTCATATCTCCGACCATGACAAAACCTACGACATGACCTTTTGTCAATAAAAATAACCACTGATTAGCTAATAACGCAAAGCATTCGTTACAAAATTCCCGGAGTAATTTGTCCTTCACGAAGCCATCAACCAAGCATTCTTTACATCAAACTAAGTAACTCTACGAAAAAACTATTGCTGGAAAACGATTTTTTTTTTGGGATGAAAAATCACGTTTTACGAGTATGGTACTCGTAAAACTCAATGCAACGCACTCAAAACATTGTGCTGGTGGATGCATTGAATATTAAACGGGTCATGGAGGTATTTATAGCATTGTGAAAACGTTGAAAGCGCCTTTCGGCTTCGTTAACCTTTCGTATGCAGAGTATATAGACACAATTAAAAACCTATTGTGCCTCGCGTAGATCTACGTTCCGAAGGGTTAAGGGTCGTAAGGGATATTTGCACTCTTATTATTTCCTTTACTTATGCTTTACATTTTTAAATATTTAGTACTTAACAAAGATTATATAGAAAACATTTAAAAGTATAATAACAAATAGTAGCCCATCGGCATCGGGAACACTGTCTGAGCTACCGGTGGTCAGGGCTCTTGAGAAAGGAACTTCCTAACAATACGTGCCGTGTCCAGAAGTACTGCTTTCTGAATCAAGCGCTTGATCCAGCTGCCAAGCGAGAGCCTCCTCAGAAGCTATTGGCTATTAATTTGCACCCTTTATTGTTATAAATACGAAAGTACCTAACTCTGTCCGTCTGTCTCACATTTTTAAGCCTAAACCACTAAACCGAAGTCATGATATGAGACGAAACGTGAGTCCTGAAGAAGAAAATATTCTCCCTTCTTCCTGGATAAAAGACGTTTTGAAAAAATTTGAAAATTAACATTCAGTAGCAGTTATCAGTTGTGTGTACGATATGAAAATAAGTTGTAAAGAAAGATTTAAATATTTAAATTCGCCTTTCATTTGAATACCTAGTATTGTTCATGCCCACTCTTCTCAGAACACTTTTAGACCTAAGTACGTTAAGATCAAGGGTGTAAAAGACTCCGTCATGTCATTGCGGTCATTATTTTGTTCTGGGAACCTTCTAGTTATGGAAATATTGGTGGTCAGAGTTCCAACTTTTTCACAAGTTTCCAAATATTTTTCTAAAATTCATTTCACTTCTAATACTAGATACTACTACTCCATTAAAAAAAAATACTTTTCACCAAAAAAAAACTCTAAATACTCTACTTCTTGGCTTCTAAATATTAAAGGTTTTTTTTGTGTTTAAAAACGGGCACAGTAGAAATTGGTATTGTATTGTGGGTGCGTTTCCAAACATTTAAACTCACATACACAAACAGCCTGATCTGGGACGTCTATCTGTAGGCCATACAAATTTTTGATCTGTGCGGGGATCGAACCGGCGCGGCGGCGACACGCAGCGCAGCCGTCAATCGTATCAGCCACTGCGCCATCCGTGCCGTATTTAGAAGTAGGATATCTTAACGAATAAAGGTTATAACTGCAACAAAATCAGGAAAAATAACTAACTGGTGTTCACTTTAAATGAGACTAACATAAAAGTTAATATAAACACCACAAAACAAATCGTGTTTTTTATAAGCTTTTATTTAACCTGTTCATTTTTATCTCCACATAATCCAGTTGTTAAAATAAACAGAACACATTGTCATTGTTGGAGTAAAATAAAAACGTAGTTTAACATTTATGGTTGATTTGTAACTGTTCTAAGTTTTCTTTTATTTGTGTTACAATGACTTTTATTATGTTATGAATGTATAACGTATATTTTGTTCTTATATGAGTTGAAAATATAAAAATAAGAATTGAACACCTGCTTGTAAGCAAATAAACATGAACGCATCACTAGCGCCATTACAAATGAATAAATAAAACACATTTATGTTTTCATTATAGCTTAGTTTTAGAATCCATTAATTTAAAAAGACTTTACACAAGAAAACCCCAGGGTGTTTCATCTGCCCCAAATCAGATACACCACTAATGTAAAAACTAATCATGCAGTCTGCGTTGCTAGCACGAGCTCGCGGTGTAGACGTAAAGTAAACATATCGTTTTTTTAATCGAAAATACAATTATAATAGCATTTTAGTTAATTCGTTAGCAACAAGCACAATCAGTGTAAACGATTGATATGACTAAATTCTTAAAATTTTGAAACGAGTATTTTTAATTTTTAAATCGATGTATTTACGTCATTACACCGAGCACTCATGACATGGCCACCGTTAAAAATTTAAAACTCTTAAAATGGAGTTTGTGGTCACAATGGTCAAAGACCATTTTAAGAATTTTAAATTTTTGACTTGATTCATATTATGATTCTGATAAAGCTTCCATTTTAGGCCCCCTGCTCTTTACACCATGACTTGAACTATAATTCTCATGAGTATAAATCCCAAATGAGATAAAAATTTAAAAATGCCAATAACAACAATAACAAATAATATAAACCACCATATCATTCCGGCTACTAAGCTACTCGTAGATGATAATTGATAATGCATATCTAATACCAATCTGCACCATGTCTACGTTTTGGATAGCCCACTCTTTCTTTCTTTTCACACTGTAGATGCATGTGTCCCAGCTGTGGGCTCGTTATCGGCTAAAACATGATGGCCGAGCACTAATGCTGTCTTTGGGGGAATGGGTCAAAGTCCGTAGAACATGGCTTTCTGTCCTTGACATACTAATTACTGCATGCCCATTGTATGTTTGATTTTGCACATAATTATTAAATTATCAACCGTAAATTACTCGTAAACATTGCAGTTTATTATTAGAATTACAATTATCCCGTGTCAAACTGACAAGGCGGCATTATCAAGTAGGGTCAGGGCCCGGCGAGATAATTATCTAATGTAATTTAATAATCAATTTTCAGTTGATGATAAGAAGTAACAGTCTAGTGGTGTGACCGTCGGTCTGCTAAGTCATAGGTCTCGAGTTCGCACCCAAGACACGCACCTCTGATTTTTCGGATTCTTGTGCACATTGTTTTAATTATCACTTGCTTCAGTGAAGAAAAACATCGTGAGGGAACCAGCATGCCTGCATGCAGGTTAGGCACTAACCATACGATATAGAAGAGGTTGATGTAATTACTGACAGGTTTAGAACTTCATCTTTACATTTCTACTAACGTTACACATCTCTCTATAATAATATTATAAAGAGGTAAAAGTTTGTAGGTTTGTGAGGTTGTAGCGGGTAATCTCTGGATCTACAGAACCGATTTTGAATATTATTTAAATAATAGGAAGCTACATTATCCACGAGTGTCATAGGCTATAATTACAAAGTGCCCGTGGGATAATTTCCGACCAAAACGCGAGCGAAGCCGCAGGCAACAGCTAGTTCATTATAACTAACATTCTTGACTCCGAACGTAATCTAGAATGTTCTCGTAAAACAGCCGACGTAACACTATTTTCTAAATAAACACAGATAATATATAAAAC